>OY284415.1:94006654-95287654 GCA_958301585.1 Merodon equestris | reverse complement strand
TTGAGTTGAGTAGTTGGCGCGACTTCAGTTCTAGCCTATAAAGTCAAATCCTGTGTGGTTCCTCCATGGTAACATAGCTGCCCGAGGTCGCAAAGTTAGCAAGTACAAGAAATTTGAAAATTGTATGTAATTTCACATTAGTGCTTATGGTCGATCCCGTTTCTCGGCTTGAGAGCTACTTTCTTGACTGTATTTTGAGTTAAGCAGTTGGTGCGACTTCAGTTCTAGCCTATAAAGTCAAATCCTGTGTGGTTCCTCCATGGTAACATAGCTGCCCGAGGTCGCAAAGTTAGCAAGTACAAGAAATTTGAAAATTGTACGTAATTTCACGGTAGTGCTTATGGTCGATCCCGTTTCTCGGCTTGAGAGCTACTTTCTTGACTGTATTTTGAGTTAAGCAGTTGGTGCGACTTCAGTTCTAGCCTATAAAGTCAAATCCTGTGTGGTTCCTCCATGGTAACATAGCTGCCCGAGGTCGCAAAGTTAGCAAGTACAAGAAATTTGAAAATTGTACGTAATTTCACGGTAGTGCTTATGGTCGATCCCGTTTCACGGCTTGAGAGCTACTTTCTTGACTGTATTTTGAGTTGAGCAGTTGGCGCGACTTCAGTTCTAGCCTATAAAGTCAAATCTTGTGTGGTTCCTCCATGGTAACATAGCTACCCGAGGTCGCAAAGTTAGCAAGTACAAGAAATTTGAAAATTGTATGTAATTTCACATTAGTGCTTATGGTCGATCCCGTTTCTCGGCTTGAGAGCTACTTTCTTGACTGTATTTTGAGTTAAGCAGTTGGTGCGACTTCAGTTCTAGCCTATAAAGTCAAATCTTGTGTGGTTCCTCCATGGTAACATAGCTGCCCGAGGTCGCAAAGTTAGCAAGTACAAGAAATTTGAAAATTGTATGTAATTTCACATTAGTGCTTATGGTCGATCCCGTTTCTCGGCTTGAGAGCTACTTTCTTGACTGTATTTTGAGTTAAGCAGTTGGTGCGACTTCAGTTCTAGCCTATAAAGTCAAATCCTGTGTGGTTCCTCCATGGTAACATAGCTGCCCGAGGTCGCAAAGTTAGCAAGTACAAGAAATTTGAAAATTGTATGTAATTTCACATCAGTTCTTATGGTCGATCCCGTTTCTCGGCTTGAGAGCTACTTTCTTGACTGTATTTTGAGTTAAGCAGTTGGTGCGACTTCAGTTCTAGCCTATAAAGTCAAATCCTGTGTGGTTCCTCCATGGTAACATAGCTGCAGTTGGTGCGACTTCAGTTCTAGCCTATAAAGTCAAATCCTGTGTGGTTCCTCCATGGTAACATAGCTGTCCGAGGTCGCAAAGTTAGCAAGTACAAGAAATTTGAAAATTGTATGTAATTTCACATAAGTGCTTATGGTCGATTCCGTTTCTCGGCTGGAGAGCTACTTTCTTGACTGTATTTTGAGTTAAGCAGTTGGTGCGACTTCAGTTCTAGCCTATAAAGTCAAATCCTGTGTGGTTCCTCCATGGTAACATAGCTGCCCGAGGTCGCAAAGTTAGCAAGTACAAGAAATTTGAAAATTGTACGTAATTTCACGGTAGTGCTTATGGTCGATCCCGTTTCACGGCTTGAGAGCTACTTTCTTGACTGTATTTTGAGTTGAGCAGTTGGCGCGACTTCAGTTCTAGCTTATAAAGTCAAATCCTGTGTGGTTCCTCCATGGTAACATAGCTGCCCGAGGTCGCAAAATTAGCAAGTACAAGAAATTTGAAAATTGTACGTAATTTCACGGTAGTGCTTATGGTCGATCCCGTTTCTCGGCTTGAGAGCTACTTTCTTGACTGTATTTTGAGTTAAGCAGTTGGTGCGACTTCAGTTCTAGCCTATAAAGTCAAATCCTGTGTGGTTCCTCCATGGTAACATAGCTGCCCGAGGTCGCAAAGTTAGCAAGTACAAGAAATTTGAAAATTGTATGTAATTTCACATTAGTGCTTATGGTCGATCCCGTTTCTCGGCTTGAGAGCTACTTTCTTGACTGTATTTTGAGTTAAGCAGTTGGTGCGACTTCAGTTCTAGCCTATAAAGTCAAATCCTGTGTGGTTCCCCCATGGTAACATAGCTGCCCGAGGTCGCAAAATTAGCAAGTACAAGAAATTTGAAAATTGTATGTAATTTCACATTAGTGCTTATGGTCGATCCCGTTTCTCGGCTTGAGAGCTACTTTCTTGACTGTATTTTGAGTTAAGCAGTTGGTGCGACTTCAGTTCTAGCCTATAAAGTCAAATCCTGTGTGGTTCCTCCATGGTAACATAGCTGCAGGAGGTCGCAAAGTTAGCAAGTACAAGAAATTTGAAAATTGTATGTAATTTCACATTAGTGCTTATGGTCGATCCCGTTTCTTGGCTTGAGAGCTACTTTCTTGACTGTATTTTGAGTTGAGCAGTTGGCGCGACTTCAGTTCTAGCCTATAAAGTCAAATCTTGTGTGGTTCCTCCATGGTAACATAGCTGCCCGAGGTCGCAAAGTTAGCAAGTACAAGAAATTTGAAAATTGTATGTAATTTCACATTAGTGCTTATGGTCGATCCTGTTTCTCGGCTGGAGAGCTACTTTCTTGACTGTATTTTGAGTTAAGCAGTTGGTGCGACTTCAGTTCTAGCCTATAAAGTCAAATCCTGTGTGGTTCCTCCATGGTAACATAGCTGCCCGAGGTCGCAAAGTTAGCAAGTACAAGAAATTTGAAAATTGTACGTAATTTCACGGTAGTGCTTATGGTCGATCCCGTTTCTCGGCTTGAGAGCTACTTTCTTGACTGTATTTTAGTTAAGCAGTTGGTGCGACTTCAGTTCTAGCCTATAAAGTCAAATCCTGTGTGGTTCCTCCATGGTAACATAGCTGCCCGAGGTCGCAAAGTTAGCAAGTACAAGAAATTTGAAAATTGTATGTAATTTCACATTAGTTCTTATGGTTGATCCCGTTTCTCGGCTTGAGAGCTACTTTCTTGACTGTATTTTGAGTTAAGCAGTTGGTGCGACTTCAGTTCTAGCCTATAAAGTCAAATCCTGTGTGGTTCCTCCATGGTAACATAGCTGCCCGAGGTCGCAAAGTTAGCAAGTACAAGAAATTTGAAAATTGTACGTAATTTCACGGTAGTGCTTATGGTCGATCCCGTTTCACGGCTTGAGAGCTACTTTCTTGACTGTATTTTGAGTTGAGCAGTTGGCGCGACTTCAGTTCTAGCCTATAAAGTCAAATCTTGTGTGGTTCCTCCATGGTAACATAGCTGCCCGAGGTCGCAAAGTTAGCAAGTACAAGAAATTTGAAAATTGTATGTAATTTCACATTAGTGCTTATGGTCGATCCCGTTTCTCGGCTTGAGAGCTACTTTCTTGACTGTATTTTGAGTTAAGCAGTTGGTGCGACTTCAGTTCTAGCCTATAAAGTCAAATCCTGTGTGGTTCCTCCATGGTAACATAGCTGCCCGAGGTCGCAAAATTAGCAAATACAAGAAATTTGAAAATTGTATGTAATTTGACATTAGTGCTTATGGTCGATCCCGTTTCTCGGCTTGAGAGCTACTTTCTTGACTGTATTTTGAGTTAAGCAGTTGGTGCGACTTCAGTTCTAGCCTATAAAGTCAAATCCTGTGTGGTTCTTCCATGGTAACATAGCTGCCCGAGGTCGCAAAGTTAGCAAGTACACGAAATTTGAAAATTGTACGTAATTTCACGGTAGTGCTTATGGTCGATCCCGTTTCTCGGCTTGAGAGCTACTTTCTTGACTGTATTTTGAGTAAAGCAGTTGGTGCCACTTCAGTTCTAGCCTATAAAGTCAAATCCTGTGTGGTTCCTCCATGGTAACATAGCTGCCCGAGGTCGCAAAGTTAGCAAGTACAAGAAATTTGAAAATTGTATGTAATTTGACATTATTGCTTATGGTCGATCCCGTTTCTCGGCTTGAGAGCTACTTTCTTGACTGCATTTTGAGTTAAGCAGTTGGTGCGACTTCAGTTCTAGCCTATAAAGTCAAATCCTGTGTGGTTCCTCCATGGTAACATAGCTGCCCGAGGTCGCAAAGTTAGCAAGTACAAGAAATTTGAAAATTGTATGTAATTTGACATTAGTGCTTATGGTCGATCCCGTTTCTCGGCTTGAGAGCTACTTTCTTGACTGTATTTTGAGTTAAGCAGTTGGTGCGACTTCAGTTCTAGCCTATAAAGTCAAATCCTGTGTGGTTCCTCCATGGTAACATAGCTGCCCGAGGTCGCAAAATTAGCAAGTACAAGAAATTTGAAAATTGTACGTAATTTCACGGTAGTGCTTATGGTCGATCCCGTTTCACGGCTTGAGAGCTACTTTCTTGACTGTATTTTGAGTTGAGCAGTTGGCGCGACTTCAGTTCTAGCCTATAAAGTCAAATCTTGTGTGGTTCCTCCATGGTAACATAGCTGCCCGAGGTCGCAAAGTTAGCAAGTACAAGAAATTTGAAAATTGTACGTAATTTCACGGTAGTGCTTATGGTCGATCCCGTTTCACGGCTTGAGAGCTACTTTCTTGACTGTATTTTGAGTTGAGCAGTTGGCGCGACTTCAGTTCTAGCCTATAAAGTCAAATCTTGTGTGGTTCCTCCATGGTAACATAGCTGCCCGAGGTCGCAAAGTTAGCAAGTACAAGAAATTTGAAAATTGTATGTAATTTCACATTAGTGCTTATGGTCGATCCCGTTTCTCGGCTTGAGAGCTACTTTCTTGACTGTATTTTGAGTTAAGCAGTTGGTGCGACTTCAGTTCTAGCCTATAAAGTCAAATCCTGTGTGGTTCCTCCATGGTAACATAGCTGCCCGAGGTCGCAAAATTAGCAAGTACAAGAAATTTGAAAATTGTATGTAATTTGACATTAGTGCTTATGGTCGATCCCGTTTCTCGGCTTGAGAGCTACTTTCTTGACTGTATTTTGAGTTAAGCAGTTGGTGCGACTTCAGTTCTAGCCTATAAAGTCAAATCCTGTGTGGTTCTTCCATGGTAACATAGCTGCCCGAGGTCGCAAAGTTAGCAAGTACAAGAAATTTGAAAATTGTACGTAATTTCACGGTAGTGCTTATGGTCGATCCCGTTTCTCGGCTTGAGAGCTACTTTCTTGACTGTATTTTGAGTAAAGCAGTTGGTGCCACTTCAGTTCTAGCCTATAAAGTCAAATCCTGTGTGGTTCCTCCATGGTTACATAGCTGCCCGAGGTCGCAAAGTTAGCAAGTACAAGAAATTTGAAAATTGTATGTAATTTGACATTAGTGCTTATGGTCGATCCCGTTTCTCGGCTTGAGAGCTACTTTCTTGACTGCATTTTGAGTTAAGCAGTTGGTGCGACTTCAGTTCTAGCCTATAAAGTCAAATCCTGTGTGGTTCCTCCATGGTAACATAGCTGCCCGAGGTCGCAAAGTTAGCAAGTACAAGAAATTTGAAAATTGTATGTAATTTCACATTAGTTCTTATGGTCGATCCCGTTTCTCGGCTTGAGAGCTACTTTCTTGACTGTATTTTGAGTTAAGCAGTTGGTGCGACTTCAGTTCTATCCTATAAAGTCAAATCCTGTGTGGTTCCTCCATGGTAACATAGCTGCCCGAGGTCGCAAAGTTAGCAAGTACAAGAAATTTGAAAATTGTATGTAATTTGACATTAGTGCTTATGGTCGATCCCGTTTCTCGGCTTGAGAGCTACTTTCTTGACTGTATTTTGAGTTAAGCAGTTGGTGCGACTTCAGTTCTAGCCTATAAAGTCAAATCTTGTGTGGTTCCTCCATGGTAACATAGCTGCCCGAGGTCGCAAAATTAGCAAGTACAAGAAATTTGAAAATTGTACGTAATTTCACGGTAGTGCTTATGGTCGATCCCGTTTCACGGCTTGAGAGCTACTTTCTTGACTGTATTTTGAGTTGAGCAGTTGGTGCGACTTCAGTTCTAGCCTATAAAGTCAAATCTTGTGTGGTTCCTCCATGGTAACATAGCTGCCCGAGGTCGCAAAGTTAGCAAGTACAAGAAATTTGAAAATTGTACGTAATTTCACGGTAGTGCTTATGGTCGATCCCGTTTCTCGGCTTGAGAGCTACTTTCTTGACTGTATTTTGAGTTAAGCAGTTGGTGCAACTTCAGTTCTAGCCTATAAAGTCAAATCTTGTGTGGTTCCTCCATGGTAACATAGCTGCCCGAGGTCGCAAAGTTAGCAAGTAAAAGAAATTTGAAAATTGTATGTAATTTCACATTAGTTCTTATGGTCGATCCCGTTTCTCGGCTTGAGAGCTACTTTCTTGACTGTATTTTGAGTTGAGCAGTTGGCGCGACTTCAGTTCTAGCCTATAAAGTCAAATCCTGTGTGGTTCCTCCATGGTAACATAGCTGCCCGAGGTCGCAAAGTTAGCAAGTACAAGAAATTTGAAAATTGTATGTAATTTGACATTAGTGCTTATGGTCGATCCCGTTTCTCGGCTTGAGAGCTACTTTCTTGACTGTATTTTGAGTTAAGCAGTTGGTGCGACTTCTGTTCTAGCCTATAAAGTCAAATCTTGTGTGGTTCCTCCATGGTAACATAGCTGCCCGAGGTTGCAAAGTTAGCAAGTACAAGAAATTTGAAAATTGTATGTAATTTCACATTAGTTCTTATGGTCGATCCCGTTTCTCGGCTTGAGAGCTACTTTCTTGACTGTATTTTGAGTTAAGCAGTTGGTGCGACTTCAGTTCTAGCCTATAAAGTCAAATCTTGTGTGGTTCCTCCATGGTAACATAGCTGCCCGAGGTCGCAAAGTTAGCAAGTACAAGAAATTTGAAAATTGTATGTAATTTGACATTAGTGCTTATGGTCGATCCCGTTTCTCGGCTTGAGAGCTACTTTCTTGACTGTATTTTGAGTTAAGCAGTTGGTGCGACTTCAGTTCTAGCCTATAAAGTCAAATCCTGTGTGGTTCCTCCATGGTAACATAGCTGCCGGAGGTCGCAAAGTTAGCAAGTACAAGAAATTTGAAAATTGTACGTAATTTCACGGTAGTGCTTATGGTCGATCCCGTTTCACGGCTTGAGAGCTACTTTCTTGACTGTATTTTGAGTTAAGCAGTTAGTGCGACTTCAGTTCTAGCCTATAAAGTCAAATCCTGTGTGGTTCCTCCATGGTAACATAGCTGCCCGAGGTCGCAAAGTTAGCAAGTACAAGAAATTTGAAAATTGTACGTAATTTCACGGTAGTGCTTATGGTCGATCCCGTTTCACGTCTTGAGAGCTACTTTCTTGACTGTATTTTGAGTTGAGCAGTTGGCGCGACTTCAGTTCTAGCCTATAAAGTCAAATCCTGTGTAGTTCCTCCATGGAAACATAGCTGCCCGAGGTCGCAAAGTTAGCAAGTACAAGAAATTTGAAAATTGTACGTAATTTCACGGTAGTGCTTATGGTCGATCCCGTTTCACTACTTGAGAGCTACTTTCTTGACTGTATTTTGAGTTAAGCAGTTGGTGCGACTTCAGTTCTAGCCTATAAAGTCAAATCCTGTGTGGTTCCTCCATGGTAACATAGCTGCCCGAGGTCGCAAAGTTAGCAAGTACAAGAAATTTGAAAATTGTATGTAATTTCACATTAGTGCTTATGGTCGATCCCGTTTCTCGGCTTGAGAGCTACTTTCTTGACTGTATTTTGAGTTAAGCAGTTGGTGCGACTTCAGTTCTAGCCTATAAAGTCAAATCCTGTGTGGTTCCTCCATGGTAACAAAGCTGCCCGAGGTCGCAAAGTTAGCAAGTACAAGAAATTTGACAATTGTATGTAATTTTACATTAGTGCTTATGGTCGATCCCGTTTCTCGGCTTGAGAGCTACTTTCTTGACTGTATTTTGAGTTAAGCAGTTGGTGCGACTTCAGTTCTAGCCTATAAAGTCAAATCCTGTATGGTTCCTCCATGGTAACATAGCTGCCCGAGGTCGCAAAGTTAGCAAGTACAAGAAATTTGAAAATTGTACGTAATTTCACGGTAGTGCTTATGGTCGATCCCGTTTCACGGCTTGAGAGCTACTTTCTTGACTGTATTTTGAGTTGAGCAGTTGGCGCGACTTCAGTTCTGGCCTATAAAGTCAAATCCTGTGTGGTTCCTCCATGGTAACATAGCTGCCCGAGGTCGCAAAGTTAGCAAGTACAAGAAATTTGAAAATTGTACGTAATTTCACGGTAGTGCTTATGGTCGATCCCGTTTCACGGCTTGAGAGCTACTTTCTTGACTGTATTTTGAGTTGAGCAGTTGGCGCGACTTCAGTTCTAGCCTATAAAGTCAAATCCTGTGTGGTTCCTCCATGGTAACAAAGCTGCCCGAGGTCGCAAATTTAGCAAGTACAAGAAATTTGAAAATTGTATGTAATTTTACATTAGTGCTTATGGTCGATCCCGTTTCTCGGCTTGAGAGCTACTTTCTTGACTGTATTTTGAGTTAAGCAGTTGGTGCGACTTCAGTTCTAGCCTATAAAGTCAAATCCTGTGTGGTTCCTCCATGGTAACATAGCTGTCCGAGGTCGCAAAGTTAGCAAGTACAAGAAATTTGAAAATTGTACGTAATTTCACGGTAGTGCTTATGGTCGATCCCGTTTCACGTCTTGAGAGCTACTTTCTTGACTGTATTTTGAGTTGAGCAGTTGGCGCGACTTCAGTTCTAGTCTATAAAGTCAAATCCTGTGTGGTTCCTTCATTTTAACATAGCTGCCCGAGGTCGCAAAGTTAGCAAGTACAAGAAATTTGAAAATTGTATGTAATTTGACATTAGTGCTTATGGTCGATCCCGTTTCTCGGCTTGAGAGCTACTTTCTTGACTGTATTTTGAGTTAAGCAGTTGGTGCGACTTCAGTTCTAGCCTATAAAGTCAAATCCTGTGTGGTTCCTCCATGGTAACATAGCTGCCCGAGGTCGCAAAATTAGCAAGTACAAGAAATTTGAAAATTGTACGTAATTTCACGGTAGTGCTTATGGTCGATCCCGTTTCACGGCTTGAGAGCTACTTTCTTGACTGTATTTTGAGTTGAGCAGTTGGCGCGACTTCAGTTCTAGCCTATAAAGTCAAATCTTGTGTGGTTCCTCCATGGTAACATAGCTGCCCGAGGTCGCAAAGTTAGCAAGTACAAGAAATTTGAAAATTGTACGTAATTTCACGGTAGTGCTTATAGTCGATCCCGTTTCTCGGCTTGAGAGCTACTTTCTTGACTGTATTTTGAGTTAAGCAGTTGGTGCAACTTCAGTTCTAGCCTATAAAGTCAAATCTTGTGTGGTTCCTCCATGGTAACATAGCTGCCCGAGGTCGCAAATTTAGCAAGTACAAGAAATTTGAAAATTGTATGTAATTTTACATTAGTGCTTATGGTCGATCCCGTTTCTCGGCTTGAGAGCTACTTTCTTGACTGTATTTTGAGTTAAGCAGTTGGTGCGACTTCAGTTCTAGCCTATAAAGTCAAATCCTGTGTGGTTCCTCCATGGTAACATAGCTGCCCGAGGTCGCAAAATTAGCAAGTACAAGAAATTTGAAAATTGTACGTAATTTCACGGTAGTGCTTATGGTCGATCCCGTTTCACGGCTTGAGAGCTACTTTCTTGACTGTATTTTGAGTTGAGCAGTTGGCGCGACTTCAGTTCTAGCCTATAAAGTCAAATCTTGTGTGGTTCCTCCATGGTAACATAGCTGCCCGAGGTCGCAAAGTTAGCAAGTACAAGAAATTTGAAAATTGTACGTAATTTCACGGTAGTGCTTATGGTCGATCCCGTTTCTCGGCTTGAGAGCTACTTTCTTGACTGTATTTTGAGTTAAGCAGTTGGTGCAACTTCAGTTCTAGCCTATAAAGTCAAATCTTGTGTGGTTCCTCCATGGTAACATAGCTGCCCGAGGTCGCAAAGTTAGCAAGTACAAGAAATTTGAAAATTGTACGTAATTTCACGGTAGTGCTTATGGTTGATCCCGTTTCACGGCTTGAGAGCTACTTTCTTGACTGTATTTTGAGTTGAGCAGTTGGCGCGACTTCTGTTCTAGCCTATAAAGTCAAATCCTGTGTGGTTCCTCCATGGTAACAAAGCTGCCCGAGGTCGCAAATTTAGCAAGTACAAGAAATTTGAAAATTGTATGTAATTTTACATTAGTGCTTATGGTCGATCCCGTTTCTCGGCTTGAGAGCTACTTTCTTGACTGTATTTTGAGTTAAGCAGTTGGTGCGACTTCAGTTCTAGCCTATAAAGTCAAATCCTGTGTGGTTCCTCCATGGTAACATAGCTGCCCGAGGTCGCAAAGTTAGCAAGTACAAGAAATTTGAAAATTGTACGTAATTTCACGGTAGTGCTTATGGTCGATCCCGTTTCACGTCTTGAGAGCTACTTTCTTGACTGTATTTTGAGTTGAGCAGTTGGCGCGACTTCAGTTCTAGCCTATAAAGTCAAATCCTGTGTGGTTCCTCCATGGTAACATAGCTGCCCGAGGTCGCAAAGTTAGCAAGTACAAGAAATTTGAAAATTGTATGTAATTTGACATTAGTGCTTATGGTCGATCCCGTTTCTCGGCTTGAGAGCTACTTTCTTGACTGTATTTTGAGTTGAGCAGTTGGCGCGACTTCAGTTCTAGCCTATAAAGTCAAATCTTGTGTGGTTCCTCCATGGTAACATAGCTGCCCGAGGTCGCAAAGTTAGCAAGTACAAGAAATTTGAAAATTGTATGTAATTTCACATTAGTGCTTATGGTCGATCCCGTTTCTCGGCTTGAGAGCTACTTTCTTGACTGTATTTTGAGTTAAGCAGTTGGTGCGACTACAGTTCTAGCCTATAAAGTCAAATCCTGTGTGGTTCCTCCATGGTAACATAGCTGCCCGAGGTCGCAAAGTTAGCAAGTACAAGAAATTTGAAAATTGTACGTAATTTCACGGTAGTGCTTATGGTCGATCCCGTTTCACGGCTTGAGAGCTACTTTCTTGACTGTATTTTGAGTTGAGCAGTTGGCGCGACTTCAGTTCTAGCCTATAAAGTCAAATCCTGTGTGGTTCCTCCATGGTAACATAGCTGCCCGAGGTCGCAAAGTTAGCAAGTACAAGAAATTTGAAAATTGTACGTAATTTCACGGTAGTGCTTATGGTCGATCCCGTTTCTCGGCTTGAGAGCTACTTTCTTGACTGTATTTTGAGTTAAGCAGTTGGTGCGACTTCAGTTCTAGCCTATAAAGTCAAATCCTGTGTGGTTCCTCCATGGTAACATAGCTGCCCGAGGTCGCAAAGTTAGCAAGTACAAGAAATTTGAAAATTGTATGTAATTTCACATTAGTTCTTATGGTCGATCCCGTTTCTCGGCTTGAGAGCTACTTTCTTGACTGTATTTTGAGTTAAGCAGTTGGTGCGACTTCAGTTCTAGCCTATAAAGTCAAATCCTGTGTGGTTCCTCCATGGTAACATAGCTGCCCGAGGTCGCAAAGTTAGCAAGTACAAGAAATTTGAAAATTGTACGTAATTTCACGGTAGTGCTTATGGTCGATCCCGTTTCTCGGCTTGAGAGCTACTTTCTTGACTGTATTTTGAGTTAAGCAGTTGGTGCGACTTCAGTTCTAGCCTATAAAGTCAAATCCTGTGTGGTTCCTCCGTGGTAACATAGCTGCCCGAGGTCGCAAAGTTAGCAAGTACAAGAAATTTGAAAATTGTATGTAATTTCACATTAGTGCTTATGGTCGATCCCGTTTCTCGGCTGGAGAGCTACTTTCTTGACTGTATTTTGAGTTAAGCAGTTGGTGCGACTTCAGTTCTAGCCTATAAAGTCAAATCCTGTGTGGTTCCTCCATGGTAACATAGCTGCCCGAGGTCGCAAAGTTAGCAAGTACAAGAAATTTGAAAATTGTACGTAATTTCACGGTAGTGCTTATGGTCGATCCCGTCTCTCGGCTTGAGAGCTACTTTCTTGACTGTATTTTGAGTTAAGCAGTTGGTGCGACTTCAGTTCTAGCCTATAAAGTCAAATCCTGTGTGGTTCCTCCATGGTAACATAGCTGCCCGAGGTCGCAAAGTTAGCAAGTACAAGAAATTTGAAAATTGTATGTAATTTCACATTAGTTCTTATGGTCGATCCCGTTTCTCGGCTTGAGAGCTACTTTCTTGACTGTATTTTGAGTTAAGCAGCTGGTGCAACTTCAGTTCTAGCCTATAAAGTCAAATCCTGTGTGGTTCCTCCATGGTAACATAGCTGCCCGAGGTCGCAAAGTTAGCAAGTACAAGAAATTTGAAAATTGTATGTAATTTGACATTAGTGCTTATGGTCGATCCCGTTTCTCGGCTTGAGAGCTACTTTCTTGACTGTATTTTGAGTTAAGCAGTTGGTGCGACTTCAGTTCTAGCCTATAAAGTCAAATCCTGTGTGGTTCCTCCATGGTAACATAGCTGCCCGAGGTCGCAAAGTTAGCAAGTACAAGAAATTTGAAAATTGTACGTAATTTCACGGTAGTGCTTATGGTCGATCCCGTTTCACGGCTTGAGAGCTACTTTCTTGACTGTATTTTGAGTTGAGCAGTTGGCGCGACTTCAGTTCTAGCCTATAAAGTCAAATCTTGTGTGGTTCCTCCATGGTAACATAGCTGCCCGAGGTCGCAAAGTTAGCAAGTACAAGAAATTTGAAAATTGTATGTAATTTCACATTAGTGCTTATGGTCGATCCCGTTTCTCGGCTTGAGATCTACTTTCTTGACTGTATTTTGAGTTAAGCAGTTGGTGCGACTTCAGTTCTAGCCTATAAAGTCAAATCCTGTGTGGTTCCTCCATGGTAACATAGCTGCCCGAGGTCGCAAAGTTAGCAAGTACAAGAAATTTGAAAATTGTACGTAATTTCACGGTAGTGCTTATGGTCGATCCCGTTTCTCGGCTTGAGAGCTACTTTCTTGACTGTATTTTGAGTTAAGCAGTTGGTGCGACTTCAATTCTAGTCTATAAAGTCAAATCCTGTGTGGTTCCTTCATTTTAACATAGCTGCCCGAGGTCGCAAAGTTAGCAAGTACAAGAAATTTGAAAATTGTATGTAATTTGACATTAGTGCTTATGGTCGATCCCGTTTCTCGGCTTGAGAGCTACTTTCTTGACTGTATTTTGAGTTAAGCAGTTGGTGCGACTTCAGTTCTAGCCTATAAAGTCAAATCCTGTGTGGTTCCTCCATGGTAACATAGCTGCCCGAGGTCGCAAAGTTAGCAAATACAAGAAATTTGAAAATTGTACGTAATTTCACGGTAGTGCTTATGGTCGATCCCGTTTCACGGCTTGAGAGCTACTTTCTTGACTGTATTTTGATTTAAGCAGTTGGTGCGACTTCAGTTCTAGCCTATAAAGTCAAATCCTGTGTGGTTCCTCCATGGTAACATAGCTGCCCGAGGTCGCAAAGTTAGCAAGTACAAGAAATTTGAAAATTGTATGTAATTTCACATTAGTTCTTATGGTCGATCCCGTTTCTCGGCTTGAGAGCTACTTTCTTGACTGTATTTTGAGTTAAGCAGTTGGTGCGACTTCAGTTCTAGCCTATAAAGTCAAATCCTGTGTGGTTCCTCCATGGTAACATAGCTGCCCGAGGTCGCAAAGTTAGCAAGTACAAGAAATTTGAAAATTGTATGTAATTTCACATTAGTTCTTATGGTCGATCCCGTTTCTCGGCTTGAGAGCTACTTTCTTGACTGTATTTTGAGTTAAGCAGTTGGTGCGACTTCAGTTCTAGCCTATAAAGTCAAATCCTGTGTGGTTCCTCCATGGTAACATAGCTGCCCGAGGTCGCAAAGTTAGCAAGTACAAGAAATTTGAAAATTGTACGTAATTTCACGGTAGTGCTTATGGTCGATCCCGTTTCTCGGCTTGAGAGCTACTTTCTTGACTGTATTTTGAGTTAAGCAGTTGGTGCGACTTCAGTTCTAGCCTATAAAGTCAAATCCTGTGTGGTTCCTCCATGGTAACATAGCTGCCCGAGGTCGCAAAGTTAGCAAGTACAAGAAATTTGAAAATTGTATGTAATTTCACATTAGTTCTTATGGTCGATCCCGTTTCTCGGCTTGAGATCTACTTTCTTGACTGTATTTTGAGTTAAGCAGTTGGTGCGACTTCAGTTCTAGCCTATAAAGTCAAATCCTGTGTGGTTCCTCCATGGTAACATAGCTGCCCGAGGTCGCAAAGTTAGCAAGTACAAGAAATTTGAAAATTGTATGTAATTTCACATTAGTGCTTATGGTCGATCCCGTTTCTCGGCTGGAGAGCTACTTTCTTGACTGTATTTTGAGTTAAGCAGTTGGTGCGACTTCAGTTCTAGCCTATAAAGTCAAATCCTGTGTGGTTCCTCCATGGTAACATAGCTGCCCGAGGTCGCAAAGTTAGCAAGTACAAGAAATTTGAAAATTGTACGCAATTTCACGGTAGTGCTTATGGTCGATCCCGTCTCTCGGCTTGAGAGCTACTTTCTTGACTGTATTTTGAGTTAAGCAGTTGGTGCGACTTCAGTTCTAGCCTATAAAGTCAAATCCTGTGTGGTTCCTCCATGGTAACATAGCTGCCCGAGGTCGCAAAGTTAGCAAGTACAAGAAATTTGAAAATTGTATGTAATTTCACATTAGTTCTTATGGTCGATCCCGTTTCTCGGCTTGAGAGCTACTTTCTTGACTGTATTTTGAGTTAAGCAGCTGGTGCGACTTCAGTTCTAGCCTATAAAGTCAAATCCTGTGTGGTTCCTCCATGGTAACATAGCTGCCCGAGGTCGCAAAGTTAGCAAGTACAAGAAATTTGAAAATTGTATGTAATTTGACATTAGTGCTTATGGTCGATCCCGTTTCTCGGCTTGAGAGCTACTTTCTTGACTGTATTTTGAGTTAAGCAGTTGGTGCGACTTCAGTTCTAGCCTATAAAGTCAAATCCTGTGTGGTTCCTCCATGGTAACATAGCTGCCCGAGGTCGCAAAGTTAGCAAGTACAAGAAATTTGAAAATTGTACGTAATTTCACGGTAGTGCTTATGGTCGATCCCGTTTCACGGCTTGAGAGCTACTTTCTTGACTGTATTTTGAGTTGAGCAGTTGGCGCGACTTCAGTTCTAGCCTATAAAGTCAAATCTTGTGTGGTTCCTCCATGGTAACATAGCTGCCCGAGGTCGCAAAGTTAGCAAGTACAAGAAATTTGAAAATTGTATGTAATTTCACATTAGTGCTTATGGTCGATCCCGTTTCTCGGCTTGAGATCTACTTTCTTGACTGTATTTTGAGTTAAGCAGTTGGTGCGACTTCAGTTCTAGCCTATAAAGTCAAATCCTGTGTGGTTCCTCCATGGTAACATAGCTGCCCGAGGTCGCAAAGTTAGCAAGTACAAGAAATTTGAAAATTGTACGTAATTTCACGGTAGTGCTTATGGTCGATCCCGTTTCTCGGCTTGAGAGCTACTTTCTTGACTGTATTTTGAGTTAAGCAGTTGGTGCGACTTCAGTTCTAGTCTATAAAGTCAAATCCTGTGTGGTTCCTTCATTTTAACATAGCTGCCCGAGGTCGCAAAGTTAGCAAGTACAAGAAATTTGAAAATTGTATGTAATTTGACATTAGTGCTTATGGTCGATCCCGTTTCTCGGCTTGAGAGCTACTTTCTTGACTGTATTTTGAGTTAAGCAGTTGGTGCGACTTCAGTTCTAGCCTATAAAGTCAAATCCTGTGTGGTTCCTCCATGGTAACATAGCTGCCCGAGGTCGCAAAGTTAGCAAATACAAGAAATTTGAAAATTGTACGTAATTTCACGGTAGTGCTTATGGTCGATCCCGTTTCACGGCTTGAGAGCTACTTTCTTGACTGTATTTTGATTTAAGCAGTTGGTGCGACTTCAGTTCTAGCCTATAAAGTCAAATCCTGTGTGGTTCCTCCATGGTAACATAGCTGCCCGAGGTCGCAAAGTTAGCAAGTACAAGAAATTTGAAAATTGTATGTAATTTCACATTAGTTCTTATGGTCGATCCCGTTTCTCGGCTTGAGAGCTACTTTCTTGACTGTATTTTGAGTTAAGCAGTTGGTGCGACTTCAGTTCTAGCCTATAAAGTCAAATCCTGTGTGGTTCCTCCATGGTAACAAAGCTGCCCGAGGTCGCAAATTTAGCAAGTACAAGAAATTTGAAAATTGTATGTAATTTTACATTAGTGCTTATGGTCGATCCCGTTTCTCGGCTTGAGAGCTACTTTCTTGACTGTATTTTGAGTTAAGCAGTTGGTGCGACTTCAGTTCTAGCCTATAAAGTCAAATCCTGTGTGGTTCCTCCATGGTAACATAGCTGTCCGAGGTCGCAAAGTTAGCAAGTACAAGAAATTTGAAAATTGTACGTAATTTCACGGTAGTGCTTATGGTCGATCCCGTTTCACGGCTTGAGAGCTACTTTCTTGACTGTATTTTGAGTTGAGCAGTTGGCGCGACTTCAGTTCTAGCCTATAAAGTCAAATCTTGTGTGGTTCCTCCATGGTAACATAGCTGCCCGAGGTCGCAAAGTTAGCAAGTACAAGAAATTTGAAAATTGTATGTAATTTCACATTAGTGCTTATGGTCGATCCCGTTTCTCGGCTTGAGAGCTACTTTCTTGACTGTATTTTGAGTTAAGCAGTTGGTGCGACTTCAGTTCTAGCCTATAAAGTCAAATCCTGTGTTTTTCCTCCATGGTAACATAGCTGCCCGAGGTCGCAAAGTTAGCAAGTACAAGAAATTTGAAAATTGTATGTAATTTCACATTAGTTCTTATGGTCGATCCCGTTTCTCGGCTTGAGAGCTACTTTCTTGACTGTATTTTGAGTTGAGCAGTTGGCGCGACTTCAGTTCTAGCCTATAAAGTCAAATCTTGTGTGGTTCCTCCATGGTAACATAGCTGCCCGAGGTCGCAAAGTTAGCAAGTACAAGAAATTTGAAAATTGTATGTACTTTCACATTAGTGCTTATGGTCGATCCCGTTTCTCGGCTTGAGAGCTACTTTCTTGACTGTATTTTGAGTTAAGCAGTTGGTGCGACTTCAGTTCTAGCCTATAAAGTCAAATCTTGTGTGGTTCCTCCCTGGTAACATAGCTGCCCGAGGTCGCAAAGTTAGCAAGTACAAGAAATTTGAAAATTGTATGTAATTTCACATTAGTGCTTATGGTCGATCCCGTTTCTCGGCTTGAGAGCTACTTTCTTGACTGTATTTTGAGTTAAGCAGTTGGTGCGACTTCAGTTCTAGCCTATAAAGTCAAATCCTGTGTGGTTCCTCCATGGTAACATAGCTGCCCGAGGTCGCAAAGTTAGCAAGTACAAGAAATTTGAAAATTGTATGTAATTTGACATTAGTGCTTATGGTCGATCCCGTTTCTCGGCTTGAGAGCTACTTTCTTGACTGTATTTTGAGTTAAGCAGTTGGTGCGACTTCAGTTCTAGCCTATAAAGTCAAATCCTGTGTGGTTCCTCCATGGTAACATAGCTGCCCGAGGTCGCAAAGTTAGCAAGTACAAGAAATTTGAAAATTGTACGTAATTTCACGGTAGTGCTTATGGTCGATCCCGTTTCTCGGCTTGAGAGCTACTTTCTTGACTGTATTTTGAGTTAAGCAGTTGGTGCGACTTCAGTTCTAGTCTATAAAGTCAAATCCTGTGTGGTTCCTTCATTTTAACATAGCTGCCCGAGGTCGCAAAGTTAGCAAGTACAAGAAATTTGAAAATTGTATGTACTTTCACATTAGTGCTTATGGTCGATCCCGTTTCTCGGCTTGAGAGCTACTTTCTTGACTGTATTTTGAGTTAAGCAGTTGGTGCGACTTCAGTTCTAGCCTATAAAGTCAAATCTTGTGTGGTTCCTCCCTGGTAACATAGCTGCCCGAGGTCGCAAAGTTAGCAAGTACAAGAAATTTGAAAATTGTATGTAATTTCACATTAGTGCTTATGGTCGATCCCGTTTCTCGGCTTGAGAGCTACTTTCTTGACTGTATTTTGAGTTAAGCAGTTGGTGCGACTTCAGTTCTAGCCTATAAAGTCAAATCCTGTGTGGTTCCTCCATGGTAACATAGCTGCCCGAGGTCGCAAAGTTAGCAAGTACAAGAAATTTGAAAATTGTATGTAATTTGACATTAGTGCTTATGGTCGATCCCGTTTCTCGGCTTGAGAGCTACTTTCTTGACTGTATTTTGAGTTAAGCAGTTGGTGCGACTTCAGTTCTAGCCTATAAAGTCAAATCCTGTGTGGTTCCTCCATGGTAACATAGCTGCCCGAGGTCGCAAAGTTAGCAAGTACAAGAAATTTGAAAATTGTACGTAATTTCACGGTAGTGCTTATGGTCGATCCCGTTTCTCGGCTTGAGAGCTACTTTCTTGACTGTATTTTGAGTTAAGCAGTTGGTGCGACTTCAGTTCTAGTCTATAAAGTCAAATCCTGTGTGGTTCCTTCATTTTAACATAGCTGCCCGAGGTCGCAAAGTTAGCAAGTACAAGAAATTTGAAAATTGTATGTAATTTGACATTAGTGCTTATGGTCGATCCCGTTTCTCGGCTTGAGAGCTACTTTCTTGACTGTATTTTGAGTTAAGCAGTTGGTGCGACTTCAGTTCTAGCCTATAAAGTCAAATCCTGTGTGGTTCCTCCATGGTAACATAGCTGCCCGAGGTCGCAAAGTTAGCAAGTACAAGAAATTTGAAAATTGTACGTAATTTCACGGTAGTGCTTATGGTCGATCCCGTTTCACGGCTTGAGAGCTACTTTCTTGACTGTATTTTGATTTAAGCAGTTGGTGCGACTTCAGTTCTAGCCTATAAAGTCAAATCCTGTGTGGTTCCTCCATGGTAACATAGCTGCCCGAGGTCGCAAAGTTAGCAAGTACAAGAAATTTGAAAATTGTATGTAATTTCACATTAGTTCTTATGGTCGATCCCGTTTCTCGGCTTGAGAGCTACTTTCTTGACTGTATTTTGAGTTAAGCAGTTGGTGCGACTTCAGTTCTAGCCTATAAAGTCAAATCCTGTGTGGTTCCTCCATGGTAACAAAGCTGCCCGAGGTCGCAAATTTAGCAAGTACAAGAAATTTGAAAATTGTATGTAATTTTACATTAGTGCTTATGGTCGATCCCGTTTCTCGGCTTGAGAGCTACTTTCTTGACTGTATTTTGAGTTAAGCAGTTGGTGCGACTTCAGTTCTAGCCTATAAAGTCAAATCCTGTGTGGTTCCTCCATGGTAACATAGCTGTCCGAGGTCGCAAAGTTAGCAAGTACAAGAAATTTGAAAATTGTATGTAATTTCACGGTAGTGCTTATGGTCGATCCCGTTTCACGGCTTGAGAGCTACTTTCTTGACTGTATTTTGAGTTGAGCAGTTGGCGCGACTTCAGTTCTAGCCTATAAAGTCAAATCCTGTGTGGTTCCTCCATGGTAACATAGCTGCCCGAGGTCGCAAAGTTAGCAAGTACAAGAAATTTGAAAATTGTATGTAATTTCACATTAGTGCTTATGGTCGATCCCGTTTCTCGGCTTGAGAGCTACTTTCTTGACTGTATTTTGAGTTAAGCAGTTGGTGCGACTTCAGTTCTAGCCTATAAAGTCAAATCCTGTGTTTTTCCTCCATGGTAACATAGCTGCCCGAGGTCGCAAAGTTAGCAAGTACAAGAAATTTGAAAATTGTAAGTAATTTCACGGTAGTGCTTATGGTCGATCCCGTTTCACGGCTTGAGAGCTACTTTCTTGACTGTATTTTGAGTTGAGCAGTTGGCGCGACTTCAGTTCTAGCCTATAAAGTCAAATCTTGTGTGGTTCCTCCATGGTAACATAGCTGCCCGAGGTCGCAAAGTTAGCAAGTACAAGAAATTTGAAAATTGTATGTAATTTCACATTAGTGCTTATGGTCGATCCCGTTTCTCGGCTTGAGAGCTACTTTCTTGACTGTATTTTGAGTTAAGCAGTTGGTGCGACTTCAGTTCTAGCCTATAAAGTCAAATCTTGTGTGGTTCCTCCCTGGTAACATAGCTGCCCGAGGTCGCAAAGCTAGCAAGTACAAGAAATTTGAAAATTGTATGTAATTTCACATTAGTGCTTATGGTCGATCCCGTTTCTCGGCTTGAGAGCTACTTTCTTGACTGTATTTTGAGTTAAGCAGTTGGTGCGACTTCAGTTCTAGCCTATAAAGTCAAATCCTGTGTGGTTCCTCCATGGTAACATAGCTGCCCGAGGTCGCAAAGTTAGCAAGTACAAGAAATTTGAAAATTGTATGTAATTTCACATTAGTTCTTATGGTCGATCCCGTTTCTCGGGTTGAGAGCTACTTTCTTGACTGTATTTTGAGTTAAGCAGTTGGTGCGACTTCAGTTCTAGCCTATAAAGTCAAATCCTGTGTGGTTCCTCCATGGTAACATAGCTGCCCGAGGTCGCAAAGTTAGCAAGTACAAGAAATTTGAAAATTGTATGTAATTTGACATTAGTGCTTATGGTCGATCCCGTTTCTCGGCTTGAGAGCTACTTTCTTGACTGTATTTTGAGTTAAGCAGTTGGTGCGACTTCAGTTCTAGCCTATAAAGTCAAATCCTGTGTGGTTCCTCCATGGTAACATAGCTGCCCGAGGTCGCAAAATTAGCAAGTACAAGAAATTTGAAAATTGTACGTAATTTCACGGTAGTGCTTATGGTCGATCCCGTTTCACGGCTTGAGAGCTACTTTCTTGACTGTGTTTTGAGTTGAGCAGTTGGCGCGACTTCAGTTCTAGCCTATAAAGTCAAATCTTGTGTGGTTCCTCCATGGTAACATAGCTGCCCGAGGTCGCAAAGTTAGCAAGTACAAGAAATTTGAAAATTGTATGTAATTTCACATTAGTGCTTATGGTCGATCCCGTTTCTCGGCTTGAGAGCTACTTTCTTGACTGTATTTTGAGTTAAGCAGTTGGTGCGACTTCAGTTCTAGCCTATAAAGTCAAATCCTGTGTGGTTCCTCCATGGTAACATAGCTGCCCGAGGTCGCAAAGTTAGCAAGTACAAGAAATTTGAAAATTGTACGTAATTTCACGGTAGTGCTTATGGTCGATCCCGTTTCTCGGCTTGAGAGCTACTTTCTTGACTGTATTTTGAGTTAGGCAGTTGGTGCGACTTCAGTTCTAGCCTATAAAGTCAAATCCTGTGTGGTTCCTCCATGGTAACATAGCTGCCCGAGGTCGCAAAGTTAGCAAGTACAAGAAATTTGAAAATTGTATGTAATTTCATATTAGTTCTTATGGTCGATCCCGTTTCTCGGCTTGAGAGCTACTTTCTTGATGTATTTTGAGTTAAGCAGTTGGTGCGACTTCAGTTCTAGCCTATAAAGTCAAATCCTGTGTGGTTCCTCCATGGTAACAAAGCTGCCCGAGGTCGCAAAGTTAGCAAGTACAAGAAATTTGAAAATTGTACGTAATTTCACGGTAGTGCTTATGGTCGATCCCGTTTCTCGGCTTGAGAGCTACTTTCTTGACTGTATTTTGAGTTAAGCAGTTGGTGCGACTTCAGTTCTAGCCTATAAAGTCAAATCCTGTGTGGTTCCTCCATGGTAACATAGCTGCCCGAGGTCGCAAAGTTAGCAAGTACAAGAAATTTGAAAATTGTATGTAATTTCACATTAGTTCTTATGGTCGATCCCGTTTCTCGGCTTGAGAGCTACTTTCTTGACTGTATTTTGAGTTAAGCAGCTGGTGCGACTTCAGTTCTAGCCTATAAAGTCAAATCCTGTGTGGTTCCTCCATGGTAACATAGCTGCCCGAGGTCGCAAAGTTAGCAAGTACAAGAAATTTGAAAATTGTATGTAATTTGACATTAGTGCTTATGGTCGATCCCGTTTCTCGGCTTGAGAGCTACTTTCTTGACTGTATTTTGAGTTAAGCAGTTGGTGCGACTTCAGTTCTAGCCTATAAAGTCAAATCCTGTGTGGTTCCTCCATGGTAACATAGCTGCCCGAGGTCGCAAAGTTAGCAAGTACAAGAAATTTGAAAATTGTACGTAATTTCACGGTAGTGCTTATGGTCGATCCCGTTTCACGGCTTGAGAGCTACTTTCTTGACTGTATTTTGAGTTGAGCAGTTGGCGCGACTTCAGTTCTAGCCTATAAAGTCAAATCTTGTGTGGTTCCTCCATGGTAACATAGCTGCCCGAGGTCGCAAAGTTAGCAAGTACAAGAAATTTGAAAATTGTATGTAATTTCACATTAGTGCTTATGGTCGATCCCGTTTCTCGGCTTGAGATCTACTTTCTTGACTGTATTTTGAGTTAAGCAGTTGGTGCGACTTCAGTTCTAGCCTATAAAGTCAAATCCTGTGTGGTTCCTCCATGGTAACATAGCTGCCCGAGGTCGCAAAGTTAGCAAGTACAAGAAATTTGAAAATTGTACGTAATTTCACGGTAGTGCTTATGGTCGATCCCGTTTCTCGGCTTGAGAGCTACTTTCTTGACTGTATTTTGAGTTAAGCGGTTGGTGCGACTTCAGTTCTAGTCTATAAAGTCAAATCCTGTGTGGTTCCTTCATTTTAACATAGCTGCCCGAGGTCGCAAAGTTAGCAAGTACAAGAAATTTGAAAATTGTATGTAATTTGACATTAGTGCTTATGGTCGATCCCGTTTCTCGGCTTGAGAGCTACATTCTTGACTGTATTTTGAGTTAAGCAGTTGGTGCGACTTCAGTTCTAGCCTATAAAGTCAAATCCTGTGTGGTTTCTCCATGGTAACATAGCTGCCCGAGGTCGCAAAGTTAGCAAGTACAAGAAATTTGAAAATTGTATGTAATTTGACATTAGTGCTTATGGTCGATCCCGTTTCTCGGCTTGAGAGCTACTTTCTTGACTGTATTTTGAGTTAAGCAGTTGGTGCGACTTCAGTTCTAGCCTATAAAGTCAAATCCTGTGTGGTTCCTCCATGGTAACATAGCTGCCCGAGGTCGAAAAGTTAGCAAGTACAAGAAATTTGAAAATTGTAAGTAATTTCACGGTAGTGCTTATGGTCGATCCCGTTTCACGGCTTGAGAGCTACTTTCTTGACTGTATTTTGAGTTGAGCAGTTGGCGCGACTTCAGTTCTAGCCTATAAAGTCAAATCTTGTGTGGTTCCTCCATGGTAACATAGCTGCCCGAGGTCGCAAATTTAGCAAGTACAAGAAATTTGAAAATTGTATGTAATTTCACATTAGTTCTTATGGTCGATCCCGTTTCTCGGCTTGAGAGCTACTTTCTTGACTGTATTTTGAGTTAAGCAGTTGGTGCGACTTCAGTTCTAGCCTATAAAGTCAAATCCTGTGTGGTTCCTCCATGGTAACAAAGCTGCCCGAGGTCGCAAATTTAGCAAGTACAAGAAATTTGAAAATTGTATGTAATTTTACATTAGTGCTTATGGTCGATCCCGTTTCTCGGCTTGAGAGCTACTTTCTTGACTGTATTTTGAGTTAAGCAGTTGGTGCGACTTCAGTTCTAGCCTATAAAGTCAAATCCTGTGTGGTTCCTCCATGGTAACATAGCTGTCCGAGGTCGCAAAGTTAGCAAGTACAAGAAATTTGAAAATTGTACGTAATTTCACGGTAGTGCTTATGGTCGATCCCGTTTCACGGCTTGAGAGCTACTTTCTTGACTGTATTTTGAGTTGAGCAGTTGGCGCGACTTCAGTTCTAGCCCATAAAGTCAAATCCTGTGTGGTTCCTCCATGGTAACATAGCTGCCCGAGGTCGCAAAGTTAGCAAGTACAAGAAATTTGAAAATTGTATGTAATTTCACATTAGTGCTTATGGTCGATCCCGTTTCTCGGCTTGAGAGCTACTTTCTTGACTGTATTTTGAGTTAAGCAGTTGGTGCGACTTCAGTTCTAGCCTATAAAGTCAAATCCTGTGTGGTTCCTCCATGGTAACATAGCTGTCCGAGGTCGCAAAGTTAGCAAGTACAAGAAATTTGAAAATTGTACGTAATTTCACGGTAGTGCTTATGGTCGATCCCGTTTCTCGGCTTGAGAGCTACTTTCTTGACTGTATTTTGAGTTAAGCAGTTGGTGCGACTTCAGTTCTAGCCTATAAAGTCAAATCCTGTGTGGTTCCTCCATGGTAACATAGCTGCCCGAGGTCGCAAAGTTAGCAAGTACAAGAAATTTGAAAATTGTACGTAATTTCACGGTAGTGCTTATGGTCGATCCCGTTTCACGGCTTGAGAGCTACTTTCTTGACTTTATTTTGAGTTAAGCAGTTAGTGCGACTTCAGTTCTAGCCTATAAAGTCAAATCCTGTGTGGTTCCTCCATGGTAACATAGCTGCCCGAGGTGGCAAAGTTAGCAAGTACAAGAAATTTGAAAATTGTACGTAATTTCACGGTAGTGCTTATGGTCGATCCCGTTTCACGGCTTGAGAGCTACTTTCTTGACTGTATTTTGAGTTGAGCAGTTGGCGCGACTTCAGTTCTAGCCTATAAAGTCAAATCCTGTGTAGTTCCTCCATGGTAACATAGCTGCCCGAGGTCGCAAAGTTAGCAAGTACAAAAAATTTGAAAATTGTACGTAATTTCACGGTAGTGCTTATGGTCGATCCCGTTTCACGGCTTGAGAGCTACTTTCTTGACTGTATTTTGAGCTAAGCAGTTGGTGCGACTTCAGTTCTAGCCTATAAAGTCAAATCCTGTGTGGTTCCTCCATGGTAACATAGCTGCCCGAGGTCGCAAAGTTAGCAAGTACAAGAAATTTGAAAATTGTATGTAATTTCACATTAGTGCTTATGGTCGATCCCGTTTCTCGGCTTGAGAGCTACTTTCTTGACTGTATTTTGAGTTAAGCAGTTGGTGCGACTTCAGTTCTAGCCTATAAAGTCAAATCCTGTGTGGTTCCTCCATGGTAACATAGCTGCCCGAGGTAGCAAAGTTAGCAAGTACAAGAAATTTGAAAATTGTACGTAATTTCACGGTAGTGCTTATGGTCGATCCCGTTTCTCGGCTTGAGAGCTACTTTCTTGACTGTATTTTGAGTTAAGCAGTTGGTGCGACTACAGTTCTAGCCTATAAAGTCAAATCCTGTGTGGTTCCTCCATGGTAACATAGCTGCCCGAGGTCGCAAAGTTAGCAAGTACAAGAAATTTGAAAATTGTATGTAATTTCACATTAGTTCTTATGGTCGATCCCGTTTCTCGGCTTGAGAGCTACTTTCTTGACTGTATTTTGAGTTAAGCAGTTGGAGCGACTTCAGTTCTAGCCTATAAAGTCAAATCCTGTGTGGTTCCTCCATGGTAACATAGCTGCCCGAGGTCGCAAAGTTAGCAAGTACAAGAAATTTGAAAATTGTATGTAATTTGACATTAGTGCTTATGGTCGATCCCGTTTCACGGCTTGAGAGCTACTTTCTTGACTTTATTTTGAGTTAAGCAGTTAGTGCGACTTCAGTTCTAGCCTATAAAGTCAAATCCTGTGTGGTTCCTCCATGGTAACATAGCTGCCCGAGGTGGCAAAGTTAGCAAGTACAAGAAATTTGAAAATTGTACGTAATTTCACGGTAGTGCTTATGGTCGATCCCGTTTCACGGCTTGAGAGCTACTTTCTTGACTGTATTTTGAGTTGAGCAGTTGGCGCGACTTCAGTTCTAGCCTATAAAGTCAAATCCTGTGTAGTTCCTCCATGGTAACATAGCTGCCCGAGGTCGCAAAGTTAGCAAGTACAAGAAATTTGAAAATTGTACGTAATTTCACGGTAGTGCTTATGGTCGATCCCGTTTCACGGCTTGAGAGCTACTTTCTTGACTGTATTTTGAGCTAAGCAGTTGGTGCGACTTCAGTTCTAGCCTATAAAGTCAAATCCTGTGTGGTTCCTCCATGGTAACATAGCTGCCCGAGGTCGCAAAGTTAGCAAGTACAAGAAATTTGAAAATTGTATGTAATTTCACATTAGTGCTTATGGTCGATCCCGTTTCTCGGCTTGAGAGCTACTTTCTTGACTGTATTTTGAGTTAAGCAGTTGGTGCGACTTCAGTTCTAGCCTATAAAGTCAAATCCTGTGTGGTTCCTCCATGGTAACATAGCTGCCCGAGGTCGCAAAGTTAGCAAGTACAAGAAATTTGAAAATTGTACGTAATTTCACGGTAGTGCTTATGGTCGATCCCGTTTCACGGCTTGAGAGCTACTTTCTTGACTTTATTTTGAGTTAAGCAGTTAGTGCGACTTCAGTTCTAGCCTATAAAGTCAAATCCTGTGTGGTTCCTCCATGGTAACATAGCTGCCCGAGGTGGCAAAGTTAGCAAGTACAAGAAATTTGAAAATTGTACGTAATTTCACGGTAGTGCTTATGGTCGATCCCGTTTCACGGCTTGAGAGCTACTTTCTTGACTGTATTTTGAGTTGAGCAGTTGGCGCGACTTCAGTTCTAGCCTATAAAGTCAAATCCTGTGTAGTTCCTCCATGGTAACATAGCTGCCCGAGGTCGCAAAGTTAGCAAGTACAAAAAATTTGAAAATTGTACGTAATTTCACGGTAGTGCTTATGGTCGATCCCGTTTCACGGCTTGAGAGCTACTTTCTTGACTGTATTTTGAGCTAAGCAGTTAGTGCGACTTCAGTTCTAGCCTATAAAGTCAAATCCTGTGTGGTTCCTCCATGGTAACATAGCTGCCCGAGGTCGCAAAGTTAGCAAGTACAAGAAATTTGAAAATTGTATGTAATTTCACATTAGTGCTTATGGTCGATCCCGTTTCTCGGCTTGAGAGCTACTTTCTTGACTGTATTTTGAGTTAAGCAGTTGGTGCGACTTCAGTTCTAGTCTATAAAGTCAAATCCTGTGTGGTTCCTCCATGGTAACATAGCTGCCCGAGGTAGCAAAGTTAGCAAGTACAAGAAATTTGAAAATTGTACGTAATTTCACGGTAGTGCTTATGGTCGATCCCGTTTCTCGGCTTGAGAGCTACTTTCTTGACTGTATTTTGAGTTAAGCAGTTGGTGCGACTTCAGTTCTAGCCTATAAAGTCAAATCCTGTGTGGTTCCTCCATGGTAACATAGCTGCCCGAGGTCGCAAAGTTAGCAAGTACAAGAAATTTGAAAATTGTATGTAATTTCACATTAGTTCTTATGGTCGATCCCGTTTCTCGGCTTGAGAGCTACTTTCTTGACTGTATTTTGAGTTAAGCAGTTGGAGCGACTTCAGTTCTAGCCTATAAAGTCAAATCCTGTGTGGTTCCTCCATGGTAACATAGCTGCCCGAGGTCGCAAAGTTAGCAAGTACAAGAAATTTGAAAATTGTATGTAATTTGACATTAGTGCTTATGGTCGATCCCGTTTCACGGCTTGAGAGCTACTTTCTTGACTTTATTTTGAGTTAAGCAGTTAGTGCGACTTCAGTTCTAGCCTATAAAGTCAAATCCTGTGTGGTTCCTCCATGGTAACATAGCTGCCCGAGGTGGCAAAGTTAGCAAGTACAAGAAATTTGAAAATTGTACGTAATTTCACGGTAGTGCTTATGGTCGATCCCGTTTCACGGCTTGAGAGCTACTTTCTTGACTGTATTTTGAGTTGAGCAGTTGGCGCGACTTCAGTTCTAGCCTATAAAGTCAAATCCTGTGTAGTTCCTCCATGGTAACATAGCTGCCCGAGGTCGCAAAGTTAGCAAGTACAAGAAATTTGAAAATTGTACGTAATTTCACGGTAGTGCTTATGGTCGATCCCGTTTCACGGCTTGAGAGCTACTTTCTTGACTGTATTTTGAGCTAAGCAGTTGGTGCGACTTCAGTTCTAGCCTATAAAGTCAAATCCTGTGTGGTTCCTCCATGGTAACATAGCTGCCCGAGGTCGCAAAGTTAGCAAGTACAAGAAATTTGAAAATTGTATGTAATTTCACATTAGTGCTTATGGTCGATCCCGTTTCTCGGCTTGAGAGCTACTTTCTTGACTGTATTTTGAGTTAAGCAGTTGGTGCGACTTCAGTTCTAGCCTATAAAGTCAAATCCTGTGTGGTTCCTCCATGGTAACATAGCTGCCCGAGGTCGCAAAGTTAGCAAGTACAAGAAATTTGAAAATTGTACGTAATTTCACGGTAGTGCTTATGGTCGATCCCGTTTCACGGCTTGAGAGCTACTTTCTTGACTTTATTTTGAGTTAAGCAGTTAGTGCGACTTCAGTTCTAGCCTATAAAGTCAAATCCTGTGTGGTTCCTCCATGGTAACATAGCTGCCCGAGGTGGCAAAGTTAGCAAGTACAAGAAATTTGAAAATTGTACGTAATTTCACGGTAGTGCTTATGGTCGATCCCGTTTCACGGCTTGAGAGCTACTTTCTTGACTGTATTTTGAGTTGAGCAGTTGGCGCGACTTCAGTTCTAGCCTATAAAGTCAAATCCTGTGTAGTTCCTCCATGGTAACATAGCTGCCCGAGGTCGCAAAGTTAGCAAGTACAAAAAATTTGAAAATTGTACGTAATTTCACGGTAGTGCTTATGGTCGATCCCGTTTCACGGCTTGAGAGCTACTTTCTTGACTGTATTTTGAGCTAAGCAGTTAGTGCGACTTCAGTTCTAGCCTATAAAGTCAAATCCTGTGTGGTTCCTCCATGGTAACATAGCTGCCCGAGGTCGCAAAGTTAGCAAGTACAAGAAATTTGAAAATTGTATGTAATTTCACATTAGTGCTTATGGTCGATCCCGTTTCTCGGCTTGAGAGCTACTTTCTTGACTGTATTTTGAGTTAAGCAGTTGGTGCGACTTCAGTTCTAGTCTATAAAGTCAAATCCTGTGTGGTTCCTCCATGGTAACATAGCTGCCCGAGGTAGCAAATTTAGCAAGTACAAGAAATTTGAAAATTGTACGTAATTTCACGGTAGTGCTTATGGTCGATCCCGTTTCTCGGCTTGAGAGCTACTTTCTTGACTGTATTTTGAGTTAAGCAGTTGGTGCGACTTCAGTTCTAGCCTATAAAGTCAAATCCTGTGTGGTTCCTCCATGGTAACATAGCTGCCCGAGGTCGCAAAGTTAGCAAGTACAAGAAATTTGAAAATTGTATGTAATTTCACATTAGTTCTTATGGTCGATCCCGTTTCTCGGCTTGAGAGCTACTTTCTTGACTGTATTTTGAGTTAAGCAGTTGGAGCGACTTCAGTTCTAGCCTATAAAGTCAAATCCTGTGTGGTTCCTCCATGGTAACATAGCTGCCCGAGGTCGCAAAGTTAGCAAGTACAAGAAATTTGAAAATTGTATGTAATTTGACATTAGTGCTTATGGTCGATCCCGTTTCACGGCTTGAGAGCTACTTTCTTGACTTTATTTTGAGTTAAGCAGTTAGTGCGACTTCAGTTCTAGCCTATAAAGTCAAATCCTGTGTGGTTCCTCCATGGTAACATAGCTGCCCGAGGTGGCAAAGTTAGCAAGTACAAGAAATTTGAAAATTGTACGTAATTTCACGGTAGTGCTTATGGTCGATCCCGTTTCACGGCTTGAGAGCTACTTTCTTGACTGTATTTTGAGTTGAGCAGTTGGCGCGACTTCAGTTCTAGCCTATAAAGTCAAATCCTGTGTAGTTCCTCCATGGTAACATAGCTGCCCGAGGTCGCAAAGTTAGCAAGTACAAGAAATTTGAAAATTGTACGTAATTTCACGGTAGTGCTTATGGTCGATCCCGTTTCACGGCTTGAGAGCTACTTTCTTGACTGTATTTTGAGCTAAGCAGTTGGTGCGACTTCAGTTCTAGCCTATAAAGTCAAATCCTGTGTGGTTCCTCCATGGTAACATAGCTGCCCGAGGTCGCAAAGTTAGCAAGTACAAGAAATTTGAAAATTGTATGTAATTTCACATTAGTGCTTATGGTCGATCCCGTTTCTCGGCTTGAGAGCTACTTTCTTGACTGTATTTTGAGTTAAGCAGTTGTTGCGACTTCAGTTCTAGCCTATAAAGTCAAATCCTGTGTGGTTCCTCCATGGTAACATAGCTGCCCGAGGTCGCAAAGTTAGCAAGTACAAGAAATTTGAAAATTGTATGTAATTTCACATTAGTGCTTATGGTCGATCCCGTTTCTCGGCTTGAGAGCTACTTTCTTGACTGTATTTTGAGTTAAGCAGTTGGTGCGACTTCAGTTCTAGCCTATAAAGTCAAATCCTGTGTGGTTTCTCCATGGTAACATAGCTGCCCGAGGTCGCAAAGTTAGCAAGTACAAGAAATTTGAAAATTGTATGTAATTTCACATTAGTTCTTATGGTCGATCCCGTTTCTCGGCTTGAGAGCTACTTTCTTGACTGTATTTTGAGTTAAGCAGTTGGTGCGACTTCAGTTCTAGCCTATAAAGTCAAATCCTGTGTGGTTCCTCCATGGTAACATAGCTGCAGTTGGTGCGACTTCAGTTCCAGCCTATAAAGTCAAATCCTGTGTGGTTCCTCCATGGTAACATAGCTGCCCGAGGTCGCAAAGTTAGCAAGTACAAGAAATTTGAAAATTGTATGTAATTTCACATTAGTGCTTATGGTCGATCCCGTTTCTCGGCTTGAGAGCTACTTTCTTGACTGTATTTTGAGTTAAGCAGTTGGTGCGACTTCAGTTCTAGCCTATAAAGTCAAATCCTGTGTGGTTCCTCCATGGTAACATAGCTGCCCGAGGTCGCAAAGTTAGCAAGTACAAGAAATTTGAAAATTGTACGTAATTTCACGGTAGTGCTTATGGTCGATCCCGTTTCACGTCTTGAGAGCTACTTTCTTGACTGTATTTTGAGTTGAGCAGTTGGCGCGACTTCAGTTCTAGCCTATAAAGTCAAATCTTGTGTGGTTCCTCCATGGTAACATAGCTGCCCGAGGTCGCAAAGTTAGCAAGTACAAGAAATTTGAAAATTGTACGTAATTTCACGGTAGTGCTTATGGTCGATCCCGTTTCTCGGCTTGAGAGCTACTTTCTTGACTGTATTTTGAGTTAAGCAGTTGGTGCGACTTCAGTTCTAGCCTATAAAGTCAAATCCTGTGTGGTTCCTCCATGGTAACATAGCTGCCCGAGGTCGCAAAGTTAGCAAGTACAAGAAATTTGAAAATTGTATGTAATTTCACATTAGTGCTTATGGTCGATCCCGTTTCTCGGCTTGAGAGCTACTTTCTTGACTGTATTTTGAGTTAAGCAGTTGGTGCGACTTCAGTTCTAGCCTATAAAGTCAAATCCTGTGTGGTTTCTCCATGGTAACATAGCTGCCCGAGGTCGCAAAGTTAGCAAGTACAAGAAATTTGAAAATTGTATGTAATTTCACATTAGTTCTTATGGTCGATCCCGTTTCTCGGCTTGAGAGCTACTTTCTTGACTGTATTTTGAGTTAAGCAGTTGGTGCGACTTCAGTTCTAGCCTATAAAGTCAAATCCTGTGTGGTTCCTCCATGGTAACATAGCTGCAGTTGGTGCGACTTCAGTTCCAGCCTATAAAGTCAAATCCTGTGTGGTTCCTCCATGGTAACATAGCTGCCCGAGGTCGCAAAGTTAGCAAGTACAAGAAATTTGAAAATTGTATGTAATTTCACATTAGTGCTTATGGTCGATCCCGTTTCTCGGCTTGAGAGCTACTTTCTTGACTGTATTTTGAGTTAAGCAGTTGGTGCGACTTCAGTTCTAGCCTATAAAGTCAAATCCTGTGTGGTTCCTCCATGGTAACATAGCTGCCCGAGGTCGCAAAGTTAGCAAGTACAAGAAATTTGAAAATTGTACGTAATTTCACGGTAGTGCTTATGGTCGATCCCGTTTCACGGCTTGAGAGCTACTTTCTTGACTGTATTTTGAGCTAAGCAGTTGGTGCGACTTCAGTTCTAGCCTATAAAGTCAAATCCTGTGTGGTTCCTCCATGGTAACATAGCTGCCCGAGGTCGCAAAGTTAGCAAGTACAAGAAATTTTAAAATTGTATGTAATTTCACATTAGTGCTTATGGTCGATCCCGTTTCTCGGCTTGAGAGCTACTTTCTTGACTGTATTTTGAGTTAAGCAGTTGTTGCGACTTCAGTTCTAGCCTATAAAGTCAAATCCTGTGTGGTTCCTCCATGGTAACATAGCTGCCCGAGGTCGCAAAGTTAGCAAGTACAAGAAATTTGAAAATTGTATGTAATTTCACATTAGTGCTTATGGTCGATCCCGTTTCTCGGCTTGAGAGCTACTTTCTTGACTGTATTTTGAGTTAAGCAGTTGGTGCGACTTCAGTTCTAGCCTATAAAGTCAAATCCTGTGTGGTTTCTCCATGGTAACATAGCTGCCCGAGGTCGCAAAGTTAGCAAGTACAAGAAATTTGAAAATTGTATGTAATTTCACATTAGTTCTTATGGTCGATCCCGTTTCTCGGCTTGAGAGCTACTTTCTTGACTGTATTTTGAGTTAAGCAGTTGGTGCGACTTCAGTTCTAGCCTATAAAGTCAAATCCTGTGTGGTTCCTCCATGGTAACATAGCTGCAGTTGGTGCGACTTCAGTTCCAGCCTATAAAGTCAAATCCTGTGTGGTTCCTCCATGGTAACATAGCTGCCCGAGGTCGCAAAGTTAGCAAGTACAAGAAATTTGAAAATTGTATGTAATTTCACATTAGTGCTTATGGTCGATCCCGTTTCTCGGCTTGAGAGCTACTTTCTTGACTGTATTTTGAGTTAAGCAGTTGGTGCGACTTCAGTTCTAGCCTATAAAGTCAAATCCTGTGTGGTTCCTCCATGGTAACATAGCTGCCCGAGGTCGCAAAGTTAGCAAGTACAAGAAATTTGAAAATTGTACGTAATTTCACGGTAGTGCTTATGGTCGATCCCGTTTCACGTCTTGAGAGCTACTTTCTTGACTGTATTTTGAGTTGAGCAGTTGGCGCGACTTCAGTTCTAGCCTATAAAGTCAAATCCTGTGTGGTTCCTCCATGGTAACATAGCTGCCCGAGGTCGCAAAGTTAGCAAGTACAAGAAATTTGAAAATTGTACGTAATTTCACGGTAGTGCTTATGGTCGATCCCGTTTCTCGGCTTGAGAGCTACTTTCTTGACTGTATTTTGAGTTAAGCAGTTGGTGCGACTTCAGTTCTAGCCTATAAAGTCAAATCCTGTGTGGTTCCTCCATGGTAACATAGCTGCCCGAGGTCGCAAAGTTAGCAAGTACAAGAAATTTGAAAATTGTATGTAATTTCACATTAGTGCTTATGGTCGATCCCGTTTCACGGCTTGAGAGCTACTTTCTTGACTGTATTTTGAGTTGAGCAGTTGGCGCGACTTCAGTTCTAGCCTATAAAGTCAAATCTTGTGTGGTTCCTCCATGGTAACATAGCTGCCCGAGGTCGCAAAGTTAGCAAGTACAAGAAATTTGAAAATTGTATGTAATTTCACATTAGTGCTTATGGTCGATCCCGTTTCTCGGCTTGAGAGCTACTTTCTTGACTGTATTTTGAGTTAAGCAGTTGGTGCGACTTCAGTTCTAGGCTATAAAGTCAAATCCTGTGTGGTTCCTCCATGGTAACATAGCTGCCCGAGGTCGCAAAGTTAGCAAGTACAAGAAATTTGAAAATTGTACGTAATTTCACGGTAGTGCTTATGGTCGATCCCGTTTCACGGCTTGAGAGCTACTTTCTTGACTGTATTTTGAGTTGAGCAGTTGGCGCGACTTCAGTTCTAGCCTATAAAGTCAAATCTTGTGTGGTTCCTCCATGGTAACATAGCTGCCCGAGGTCGCAAAGTTAGCAAGTACAAGAAATTTGAAAATTGTATGTAATTTCACATTAGTGCTTATGGTCGATCCCGTTTCTCGGCTTGAGAGCTACTTTCTTGACTGTATTTTGAGTTAAGCAGTTGGTGCGACTTCAGTTCAAGCCTATAAAGTCAAATCCTGTGTGGTTCCTCCATGGTAACATAGCTGCCCGAGGTCGCAAATTTAGCAAGTACAAGAAATTTGAAAATTGTATGTAATTTCACGGTAGTGCTTATGGTCGATCCCGTTTCTCGGCTTGAGAGCTACTTTCTTGACTGTATTTTGAGTTAAGCAGTTGGTGCCACTTCAGTTCTAGCCTATAAAGTCAAATCTTGTGTGGTTCCTCCATGGTAAGATAGCTGCCCGAGGTCGCAAAGTTAGCAAGTACAAGAAATTTGAAAATTGTATGTAATTTCACATTAGTGCTTATGGTCGATCCCGTTGACTGTATTTTGAGTTAAGCAGTTGGTGCGACTTCAGTTCTAGCCTATAAAGTCAAATCCTGTATGGTTCCTCCATGGTAACATAGCTGCCCGAGGTCGCAAAGTTAGCAAGTACAAGAAATTTGAAAATTGTATGTAATTTCACATTAGTGCTTATGGTCGATCCCGTTTCTCGGCTTGAGAGCTACTTTCTTGACTGTATTTTGAGTTAAGCAGTTGGTGCGACTTCAGTTCTAGCCTATAAAGTCAAATCTTGTGTGGTTCCTCCATGGTAACATAGCTGCCCGAGGTCGCAAAGTTAGCAAGTACAAGAAATTTGAAAATTGTACGTAATTTCACGGTAGTGCTTATGGTCGATCCCGTTTCACGGCTTGAGAGCTACTTTCTTGACTGTATTTTGAGTTGAGCAGTTGGCGCGACTTCAGTTCTAGCCTATAAAGTCAAATCTTGTGTGGTTCCTCCATGGTAACATAGCTGCCCGAGGTCGCAAAGTTAGCAAGTACAAGAAATTTGAAAATTGTATGTAATTTCACATTAGTGCTTATGGTCGATCCCGTTTCTCGGCTTGAGAGCTACTTTCTTGACTGTATTTTGAGTTAAGCAGTTGGTGCGACTACAGTTCTAGCCTGTAAAGTCAAATCCTGTGTGGTTCCTCCATGGTAACATAGCTGCCCGAGGTCGCAAAATTAGCAAGTAGAAGAAATTTGAAAATTGTACGTAATTTCACGGTAGTGCTTATGGTCGATCCCGTTTCACGGCTTGAGAGCTACTTTCTTGACTGTATTTTGAGTTGAGCAGTTGGCGCGACTTCAGTTCTAGCCTATAAAGTCAAATCCTGTGTGGTTCCTCCATGGTTACATAGCTGCCCGAGGTCGCAAAGTTAGCAAGTACAAGAAATTTGAAAATTGTATGTAATTTCACATTAGTGCTTATGGTCGATCCCGTTTCTCGGCTTGAGAGCTACTTTCTTGACTGTATTTTGAGTTAGGCAGTTGGTGCGACTTCAGTTCTAGCCTATAAAGTCAAATCTTGTGTGGTTCCTCCATGGTAACATAGCTGCCCGAGGTCGCAAAGTTAGCAAGTACAAGAAATTTGAAAATTGTATGTAATTTCACATTAGTGCTTATGGTCGATCCCGTTTCTCGGCTTGAGAGCTACTTTCTTGACTGTATTTTGAGTTAAGCAGTTGGTGCGACTTCAGTTCTAGCCTATAAAGTCAAATCCTGTGTGGTTCCTCCATGGTAACATAGCTGCCCGAGGTCGCAAAGTTAGCAAGTACAAGAAATTGGAAAATTGTATGTAATTTCACATTAGTGCTTATGGTCGATCCCGTTTCTCGGCTTGAGAGCTACTTTCTTGACTGTATTTTGAGTTGAGCAGTTGGCGCGACTTCAGTTCTAGCCTATAAAGTCAAATCTTGTGTGGTTCCTCCATGGTAACATAGCTGCCCGAGGTCGCAAAGTTAGCAAGTACAAGAAATTTGAAAATTGTATGTAATTTCACATTAGTGCTTATGGTCGATCACGTTTCTCGGCTGGAGAGCTACTTTCTTGACTGTATTTTGAGTTAAGCAGTTGGTGCGACTTCAGTTCTAGCCTATAAAGTCAAATCCTGTGTGGTTCCTCCATGGTAACATAGCTGCCCGAGGTCGCAAAGTTAGCAAGTACAAGAAATTTGAAAATTGTACGTAATTTCACGGTAGTGCTTATGGTCGATCCCGTTTCTCGGCTTGAGAGCTACTTTCTTGACTGTATTTTGAGTTAAGCAGTTGGTGCGACTTCAGTTCTAGCCTATAAAGTCAAATCCTGTATGGTTCCTCCATGGTAACATAGCTGCCCGAGGTCGCAAAGTTAGCAAGTACAAGAAATTTGAAAATTGTATGTAATTTCACATTAGTGCTTATGGTCGATCCCGTTTCTCGGCTTGAGAGCTACTTTCTTGACTGTATTTTGAGTTAAGCAGTTGGTGCGACTTCAGTTCTAGCCTATAAAGTCAAATCCTGTGTGGTTCCTCCATGGTAACATAGCTGCCCGAGGTCGCAAAGTTAGCAAGTACAAGAAATTTGAAAATTGTATGTAATTTCACATTAGTTCTTATGGTCGATCCCGTTTCTCGGCTTGAGAGCTACTTTCTTGACTGTATTTTGAGTTGAGCAGTTGGCGCGACTTCAGTTCTAGCCTATAAAGTCAAATCTTGTGTGGTTCCTCCATGGTAACATAGCTGCCCGAGGTCGCAAAGTTAGCAAGTACAAGAAATTTGAAAATTGTATGTAATTTCACATTAGTGCTTATGGTCGATCCCGTTTCTCGGCTGGAGAGCTACTTTCTTGACTGTATTTTGAGTTAAACAGTTGGTGCCACTTCAGTTCTAGCCTATAAAGTCAAATCCTGTGTGGTTCCTCCATGGTAACATAGCTGCCCGAGGTCGCAAAGTTAGCAAGTACAAGAAATTTGAAAATTGTACGTAATTTCACGGTAGTGTTTATGGTCGATCCCGTTTCTCGGCTTGAGAGCTACTTTCTTGACTGTATTTTGAGTTAAGCAGTTGGTGCGACTTCAGTTCTAGCCTATAAAGTCAAATCCTGTGTGGTTCCTCCATGGTAACATAGCTGCCCGAGGTCGCAAAGTTAGCAAGTACAAGAAATTGGAAAATTGTATGTAATTTCACATTAGTGCTTATGGTCGATCCCGTTTCTCGGCTTGAGAGCTACATTCTTGACTGTATTTTGAGTTGAGCAGTTGGCGCGACTTCAGTTCTAGCCTATAAAGTCAAATCTTGTGTGGTTCCTCCATGGTAACATAGCTGCCCGAGGTCGCAAAGTTAGCAAGTACAAGAAATTTGAAAATTGTATGTAATTTCACATTAGTGCTTATGGTCGATCACGTTTCTCGGCTGGAGAGCTACTTTCTTGACTGTATTTTGAGTTAAGCAGTTGGTGCGACTTCAGTTCTAGCCTATAAAGTCAAATCCTGTGTGGTTCCTCCATGGTAACATAGCTGCCCGAGGTCGCAAAGTTAGCAAGTACAAGAAATTTGAAAATTGTACGTAATTTCACGGTAGTGCTTATGGTCGATCCCGTTTCTCGGCTTGAGAGCTACTTTCTTGACTGTATTTTGAGTTAAGCAGTTGGTGCGACTTCAGTTCTAGCCTATAAAGTCAAATCCTGTATGGTTCCTCCATGGTAACATAGCTGCCCGAGGTCGCAAAGTTAGCAAGTACAAGAAATTTGAAAATTGTATGTAATTTCACATTAGTGCTTATGGTCGATCCCGTTTCTCGGCTTGAGAGCTACTTTCTTGACTGTATTTTGAGTTAAGCAGTTGGTGCGACTTCAGTTCTAGCCTATAAAGCCAAATCCTGTGTGGTTCCTCCATGGTAACATAGCTGCCCGAGGTCGCAAAGTTAGCAAGTACAAGAAATTTGAAAATTGTATGTAATTTCACATTAGTTCTTATGGTCGATCCCGTTTCTCGGCTTGAGAGCTACTTTCTTGACTGTATTTTGAGTTGAGCAGTTGGCGCGACTTCAGTTCTAGCCTATAAAGTCAAATCTTGTGTGGTTCCTCCATGGTAACATAGCTGCCCGAGGTCGCAAAGTTAGCAAGTACAAGAAATTTGAAAATTGTATGTAATTTCACATTAGTGCTTATGGTCGATCCCGTTTCTCGGCTGGAGAGCTACTTTCTTGACTGTATTTTGAGTTAAACAGTTGGTGCCACTTCAGTTCTAGCCTATAAAGTCAAATCCTGTGTGGTTCCTCCATGGTAACATAGCTGCCCGAGGTCGCAAAGTTAGCAAGTACAAGAAATTTGAAAATTGTACGTAATTTCACGGTAGTGTTTATGGTCGATCCCGTTTCTCGGCTTGAGAGCTACTTTCTTGACTGTATTTTGAGTTAAGCAGTTGGTGCGACTTCAGTTCTAGCCTATAAAGTCAAATCCTGTGTGGTTCCTCCATGGTAACATAGCTGCCCGAGGTCGCAAAGTTAGCAAGTACAAGAAATTTGAAAATTGTATGTAATTTGACATTAGTGCTTATGGTCGATCCCGTTTCTCGGCTTGAGAGCTACTTTCTTGACTGTATTTTGAGTTAAGCAGTTGGTGCGACTTCAGTTTTAGCCTATAAAGTCAAATCCTGTGTGGTTCCTCCATGGTAACATAGCTGCCCGAGGTCGCAAAGTTAGCAAGTACAAGAAATTTGAAAATTGTACGTAATTTCACGGTAGTGCTTATGGTCGATCCCGTTTCACGGCTTGAGAGCTACTTTCTTGACTGTATTTTGAGTTGAGCAGTTGGCGCGACTTCAGTTCTAGCCTATAAAGTCAAATCTTGTGTGGTTCCTCCATGGTAACATAGCTGCCCGAGGTCGCAAAGTTAGCAAGTACAAGAAATTTGAAAATTGTATGTAATTTCACATTAGTGCTTATGGTCGATCCCGTTTCTCGGCTTGAGAGCTACTTTCTTGACTGTATTTTGAGTTAAGCAGTTGGTGCGACTTCAGTTCAAGCCTATAAAGTCAAATCCTGTGTGGTTCCTCCATGGTAACATAGCTGCCCGAGGTCGCAAAGTTAGCAAGTACAAGAAATTTGAAAATTGTATGTAATTTCACGGTAGTGCTTATGGTCGATCCCGTTTCTCGGCTTGAGAGCTACTTTCTTGACTGTATTTTGAGTTAAGCAGTTGGTGCCACTTCAGTTCTAGCCTATAAAGTCAAATCCTGTGTGGTTCCTCCATGGTAACATAGCTGCCCGAGGTCGCAAAGTTAGCAAGTACAAGAAATTTGAAAACTGTATGTAATTTCACATTAGTTCTTATGGTCGATCCCGTTTCTCGGCTTGAGAGCTACTTTCTTGACTGTATTTTGAGTTAAGCAGTTAGTGCGACTTCAGTTCTAGCCTATAAAGTCAAGTCCTGTGTCGTTCCTCCATGGTAACATAGCTGCCCGAGGTCGCAAAGTTAGCAAGTACAAGAAATTTGAAAATTGTATGTAATTTGACATTACTGCTTATGGTCGATCCCGTTTCTCGGCTTGAGAGCTACTTTCTTGACTGTATTTTGAGTTAAGCAGTTGGTGCGACTTCAGTTCTAGCCTATAAAGTCAAATCCTGTGTGGTTCCTCCATGGTAACATAGCTGCCCGAGGTCGCAAAGTTAGCAAGTACAAGAAATTTGAAAATTGTATGTAATTTCACATTAGTTCTTATGGTCGATCCCGTTTCTCGGCTTGAGAGCTACTTTCTTGACTGTATTTTGAGTTAAGCAGTTGGTGCGACTTCAGTTCTAGCCTATAAAGTCAAATCCTGTGTGGTTCCTCCATGGTAACATAGCTGCCCGAGGTCGCAAAGTTAGCAAGTACAAGAAATTTGAAAATTGTATGTAATTTGACATTAGTGCTTATGGTCGATCCCGTTTCTCGGCTTGAGAGCTACTTTCTTGACTGTATTTTGAGTTAAGCAGTTGGTGCGACTTCAGTTCTAGCCTATAAAGTCAAATCCTGTGTGGTTCCTCCATGGTAACATAGCTGCCCGAGGTCGCAAAATTAGCAAGTACAATAAATTTGAAAATTGTACGTAATTTCACGGTAGTGCTTATGGTCGATCCCGTTTCACGGCTTGAGAGCTACTTTCTTGACTGTATTTTGAGTTGAGCAGTTGGCGCGACTTCAGTTCTAGCCTATAAAGTCAAATCTTGTGTGGTTCCTCCATGGTAACATAGCTGCCCGAGGTCGGAAAGTTAGCAAGTACAAGAAATTTGAAAATTGTATGTAATTTCACATTAGTGCTTATGGTCGATCCCGTTTCTCGGCTTGAGAGCTACTTTCTAGACTGTATTTTGAGTTAAGCAGTTGGTGCGACTTCAGTTCTAACCTATAAAGTCAAATCCTGTGTGGTTCCTCCATGGTAACATAGCTGCCCGAGGTCGCAAAGTTAGCAAGTACAAGAAATTTGAAAATTGTACGTAATTTCACGGTAGTGCTTATGGTTGATCACGTTTCTCGGCTTGAGAGCTACTTTCTTGACTGTATTTTGAGTTAAGCAGTTGGTGCGACTTCAGTTCTAGCCTATAAAGTCAAATCCTGTGTGGTTCCTCCATGGTAACATAGCTGCCCGAGGTCGCAAAGTTAGCAAGTACAAGAAATTTGAAAATTGTATGTAATTTCACATTAGTGCTTATGGTCGATCCCGTTTCTCGGCTTGAGAGCTACTTTCTTGACTGTATTTTGAGTTAAGCAGTTGGTGCGACTTCAGTTCTAGCCTATAAAGTCAAATCTTGTGTGGTTCCTCCATGGTAACATAGCTGCCCGAGGTCGCAAAGTTAGCAAGTACAAGAAATTTGAAAATTGTATGTAATTTCACATTAGTTCTTATGGTCGATCCCGTTTCTCGGCTTGAGAGCTACTTTCTTGACTGTATTTTGAGTTAAGCAGTTGGTGCGACTTCAGTTCTAGCCTATAAAGTCAAATCCTGTGTGGTTCCTCCATGGTAACATAGCTGCCCGAGGTCGCAAAGTTAGCAAGTACAAGAAATTTGAAAATTGTATGTAATTTCACATTAGTTCTTATGGTCGATCCCGTTTCTCGGCTTGAGAGCTACTTTCTTGACTGTATTTTGAGTTAAGCAGTTGGTGCGACTTCAGTTCTAGCCTATAAAGTCAAATCCTGTGTGGTTCCTCCATGGTAACATAGCTGCCCGAGGTCGCAAAGTTAGCAAGTACAAGAAATTTGAAAATTGTATGTAATTTGACATTAGTGCTTATGGTCGATCCCGTTTCTCGGCTTGAGAGCTACTTTCTTGACTGTATTTTGAGTTAAGCAGTTGGTGCGACTTCAGTTCTAGCCTATAAAGTCAAATCCTGTGTGGTTCCTCCATGGTAACATAGCTGCCCGAGGTCGCAAAGTATGCAAGTACAAGAAATTTGAAAATTGTATGTAATTTCACATTAGTTCTTATGGTCGATCCCGTTTCTCGGCTTGAGAGCTACTTTCTTGACTGTATTTTGAGTTAAGCAGTTGGTGCGACTTCAGTTCTAGCCTATAAAGTCAAATCCTGTGTGGTTCCTCCATGGTAACATAGCTGCCCGAGGTCGCAAAGTTAGCAAGTACAAGAAATTTGAAAATTGTATGTAATTTCACATTAGTGCTTATGGTCGATCCCGTTTCTCGGCTTGAGAGCTACTTTCTTGACTGTATTTTGAGTTAAGCAGTTGGTGCGACTTCAGTTCTAGCCTATAAAGTCAAATCCTGTGTGGTTCCTCCATGGTAACATAGCTGCCCGAGGTCGCAAAGTTAGCAAGTACAAGAAATTTGAAAATTGTACGTAATTTCACGGTAGTGCTTATGGTCGATCCCGTTTCACGGCTTGAGAGCTACTTTCTTGACTGTATTTTGAGTTGAGCAGTTGGCGCGACTTCAGTTCTAGCCTATAAAGTCAAATCCTGTGTAGTTCCTCCATGGTAACATAGCTGCCCGAGGTCGCAAAGTTAGCAAGTACAAGAAATTTGAAAATTGTACGTAATTTCACGGTAGTGCTTATGGTCGATCCCGTTTCACGGCTTGAGAGCTACTTTCTTGACTGTATTTTGAGTTAAGCAGTTGGTGCGACTTCAGTTCTAGCCTATAAAGTCAAATCCTGTGTGGTTCCTCCATGGTAACATAGCTGCCCGAGGTCGCAAAGTTAGCAAGTACAAGAAATTTGAAAATTGTATGTAATTTCACATTAGTGCTTATGGTCGATCCCGTTTCTCGGCTTGAGAGCTACTTTCTTGACTGTATTTTGAGTTAGGCAGTTGGTGCGACTTCAGTTCTAGCCTATAAAGTCAAATCCTGTGTGGTTCCTCCATGGTAACAAAGCTGCCCGAGGTCGCAAAGTTAGCAAGTACAAGAAATTTGAAAATTGTATGTAATTTTACATTAGTGCTTATGGTCGATCCCGTTTCTCGGCTTGAGAGCTACTTTCTTGACTGTATTTTGAGTTAAGCAGTTGGTGCGACTTCAGTTCTAGCCTATAAAGTCAAATCCTGTATGGTTCCTCCATGGTAACATAGCTGCCCGAGGTCGCAAAGTTAGCAAGTACAAGAAATTTGAAAATTGTACGTAATTTCACGGTAGTGCTTATGGTCGATCCCGTTTCACGGCTTGAGAGCTACTTTCTTGACTGTATTTTGAGTTGAGCAGTTGGCGCGACTTCAGTTCTAGCCTATAAAGTCAAATCCTGTGTGGTTCCTCCATGGTAACATAGCTGCCCGAGGTCGCAAAATTAGCAAGTACAAGAAATTTGAAAATTGTATGTAATTTCACATTAGTGCTTATGGTCGATCCCGTTTCTCGGCTTGAGAGCTACTTTCTTGACTGTATTTTGAGTTAAGCAGTTGGTGCGACTTCAGTTCTAGCCTATAAAGTCAAATCCTGTGTGGTTCCTCCATGGTAACATAGCTGCCCGAGGTCGCAAAGTTAGCAAGTACAAGAAATTTGAAAATTGTATGTAATTTCACATTAGTGCTTATGGTCGATCCCGTTTCTCGGCTTGAGAGCTACTTTCTTGACTGTATTTTGAGTTAAGCAGTTGGTGCGACTTCAGTTCTAGCCTATAAAGTCAAATCTTGTGTGGTTCCTCCATGGTAACATAGCTGCCCGAGGTCGCAAATTTAGCAAGTACAAGAAATTTGAAAATTGTATGTAATTTCACATTAGTGCTTATGGTCGATCCCGTTTCTCGGCTTGAGAGCTACTTTCTTGACTGTATTTTGAGTTAAGCAGTTGGTGCGACTTCAGTTCTAGCCTATAAAGTCAAATCTTGTGTGGTTCCTCCATGGTAACATAGCTGCCCGAGGTCGCAAAGTTAGCAAGTACAAGAAATTTGAAAATTGTACGTAATTTCACGGTAGTGCTTATGGTCGATCCCGTTTCACGGCTTGAGAGCTACTTTCTTGACTGTGTTTTGAGTTAAGCAGTTATTGCGACTTCAGTTCTAGCCTATAAAGTCAAATCCTGTGTGGTTCCTCCATGGTAACATAGCTGCCCGAGGTCGCAAAGTTAGCAAGTACAAGAAATTTGAAAATTGTACGTAATTTCACGGTAGTGCTTATGGTCGATCCCGTTTCACGGCTTGAGAGCTACTTTCTTGACTGTATTTTGAGTTGAGCATTTGGCGCGACTTCAGTTCTAGCCTATAAAGTCAAATCCTGTGTAGTTCCTCCATGGTAACATAGCTGCCCGAGGTCGCAAAGTTAGCAAGTACAAGAAATTTGAAAATTGTACGTAATTTCACGGTAGTGCTTATGGTCGATCCCGTTTCACGGCTTGAGAGCTACTTTCTGTATTTTGAGTTAAGCAGTTGGTGCGACTTCAGTTCTAGCCTATAAAGTCAAATCCTGTGTGGTTCCTCCATGGTAACATAGCTGCCCGAGGTCGCAAAGTTAGCAAGTACAAGAAATTTGAAAATTGTATGTAATTTCACATTAGTGCTTATGGTCGATCCCGTTTCTCGGCTTGAGAGCTACTTTCTTGACTGTATTTTGAGTTAGGCAGTTGGTGTGACTTCAGTTCTAGCCTATAAAGTCAAATCCTGTGTGGTTCCTCCATGGTAACAAAGCTGCCCGAGGTCGCAAACTTAGCAAGTACAAGAAATTTGAAAATTGTATGTAATTTTACATTAGTTCTTATGGTCGATCCCGTTTCTCGGCTTGAGAGCTACTTTCTTGACTGTATTTTGAGTTAAGCAGTTGGTGCGACTTCAGTTCTAGTCTATAAAGTCAAATCCTGTATGGTTCCTCCATGGTAACATAGCTGCCCGAGGTCGCAAAGTTAGCAAGTACAAGAAATTTGAAAATTGTACGTAATTTCACGGTAGTGCTTATGGTCGATCCCGTTTCACGGCTTGAGAGCTACTTTCTTGACTGTATTTTGAGTTGAGCAGTTGGTGCGACTTCAGTTCTAGCCTATAAAGTCAAATCCTGTGTGGTTCCTCCATGGTAACATAGCTGCCCGAGGTCGCAAAATTAGCAAGTACCAGAAATTTGAAAATTGTATGTAATTTCACATTAGTGCTTATGGTCGATCCCGTTTCTCGGCTTGAGAGCTACTTTCTTGACTGTATTTTGAGTTGAGCAGTTGGCGCGACTTCAGTTCTAGCCTATAAAGTCAAATCCTGTGTGGTTCCTCCATGGTAACATAGCTGTCCGAGGTCGCAAAGTTAGCAAGTACAAGAAATTTGAAAATTGTATGTAATTTCACATTAGTGCTTATGGTCGATCCCGTTTCTCGGCTTGAGAGCTACTTTCTTGACTGTATTTTGAGTTAAGCAGTTGGTGCGACTTCAGTTCTAGCCTATAAAGTCAAATCCTGTGTGGTTTCTCCATGGTAACATAGCTGCCCGAGGTCGCAAAGTTAGCAAGTACAAGAAATTTGAAAATTGTATGTAATTTCACATTAGTTCTTATGGTCGATCCCGTTTCTCGGCTTGAGAGCTACTTTCTTGACTGTACTTTGAGTTGAGCAGTTGGTGCGACTTCAGTTCTAGCCTATAAAGTCAAATCCTGTGTGGTTCCTCCATGGTAACATAGCTGCCCGAGGTCGCAAAGTTAGCAAGTACAAGAAATTTGAAAATTGTATGTAATTTCACATTAGTGCTTATGGTCGATCCCGTTTCTCGGCTTGAGTGCTATTTTCTTGACTGTATTTTGAGTTAAGCAGTTGGTGCGACTTCAGTTCTAGCCTATAAAGTCAAATCTTGTGTGGTTCCTCCATGGTAACATAGCTGCCCGAGGTCGCAAAGTTAGCAAGTACAAGAAATTTGAAAATTGTATGTAATTTCACATTAGTGCTTATGGTCGATCCCGTTTCTCGGCTTGAGAGCTACTTTCTTGACTGTATTTTGAGTTAAGCAGTTGGTGCGACTTCAGTTCTAGCCTATGAAGTCAAATCCTGTGTGGTTCCTCCATGGTAACATAGCTGCCCGAGGTCGCAAAGTTAGCAAGTACAAGAAATTTGAAAATTGTACGTAATTTCACGGTAGTGCTTATGGTCGATGCCGTTTCTCGGCTTGAGAGCTACTTTCTTGACTTTATTTTGAGTTAAGCAGTTGGTGCGACTTCAGTTCTAGCCTATAAAGTCAAATCCTGTGTGGTTCCTCCATGGTAACATAGCTGCCCGAGGTCGCAAAGTTAGCAAGTACAAGAAATTTGAAAATTGTACGTAATTTCACGGTAGTGCTTATGGTCGATCCCGTTTCACGGCTTGAGAGCTACTTTCTTGACTGTATTTTGAGTTGAGCAGTTGGCGCGACTTCAGTTCTAGCCCATAAAGTCAAATCCTGTGTGGTTCCTCCATGGTAACATAGCTGCCCGAGGTCGCAAAGTTAGCAAGTACAAGAAATTTGAAAATTGAACGTAATTTCACGGTAGTGCTTATGGTCGATCCCGTTTCACGGCTTGAGAGCTACTTTCTTGACTGTATTTTGAGTTGAGCAGTTGGCGCGACTTCAGTTCTAGCCTATAAAGTCAAATCTTGTGTGGTTCCTCCATGGTAACATAGCTGCCCGAGGTCGCAAAGTTAGCAAGTACAAGAAATTTGAAAATTGTATGTAATTTCACATTAGTGCTTATGGTCGATGCCGTTTCTCGGCTTGAGAGCTACTTTCTTGACTGTATTTTGAGTTAAGCAGTTGGTGCGACTTCAGTTCTAGCCTATAAAGTCAAATCTTGTGTGGTTCCTCCATGGTAACATAGCTGCCCGAGGTCGCAAAGTTAGCAAGTACAAGAAATTTGAAAATTGTACGTAATTTCACGGTAGTGCTTATGGTCGATCCCGTTTCACGGCTTGAGAGCTACTTTCTTGACTGTATTTTGAGTTGAGCAGTTGGCGCGACTTCAGTTCTAGCCTATAAAGTCAAATCTTGTGTGGTTGGTAACATAGCTGCCCGAGGTCGCAAAGTTAGCAAGTACAAGAAATTTGAAAATTGTATGTAATTTCACATTAGTGCTTATGGTCGATCCCGTTTCTCGGCTTGAGAGCTATTTTCTTGACTGTATTTTGATTTAAGCAGTTGGTGCGACTTCAGTTCTAGCCTATAAAGTCAAATCTTGTGTGGTTCCTCCCTGGTAACATAGCTGCCCGAGGTCGCAAAGTTAGCAAGTACAAGAAATTTGAAAATTGTATGTAATTTCACATTAGTGCTTATGGTCGATCCCGTTTCTCGGCTTGAGAGCTACTCTCTTGACTGTATTTTGAGTTGAGCAGTTGGCGCGACTTCAGTTCTAGCCTATAAAGTCAAATCTTGTGTGGTTGGTAACATAGCTGCCCGAGGTCGCAAAGTTAGCAAGTACAAGAAATTTGAAAATTGTATGTAATTTCACATTAGTGCTTATGGTCGATCCCGTTTCTCGGCTTGAGAGCTATTTTCTTGACTGTATTTTGATTTAAGCAGTTGGTGCGACTTCAGTTCTAGCCTATAAAGTCAAATCTTGTGTGGTTCCTCCCTGGTAACATAGCTGCCCGAGGTCGCAAAGTTAGCAAGTACAAGAAATTTGAAAATTGTATGTAATTTCACATTAGTGCTTATGGTCGATCCCGTTTCTCGGCTTGAGAGCTACTCTCTTGACTGTATTTTGAGTTAAGCAGTTGGTGCGACTTCAGTTCTAGCCTATAAAGTCAAATCCTGTGTGGTTCCTTCATGGTAACATAGCTGCCCGAGGTCGCAAAGTTAGCAAGTACAAGAAATTTGAAAATTGTATGTAATTTCACATTAGTGCTTATGGTCGATCCCGTTTCTCGGGTTGAGAGCTACTTTCTTGACTGTATTTTGAGTTAAGCAGTTGGTGCGACTTCAGTTCTAGCCTATAAAGTCAAATCCTGTGTGGTTCCTCCATGGTAACATAGCTGCCCGAGGTCGCAAAGTTAGCAAGTACAAGAAATTTGAAACTTGTATGTAATTTCACATTAGTGCTTATGGTCGATCCCGTTTCTCGGCTTGAGAGCTACTTTCTTGACTGTATTTTGAGTTGAGCAGTTGGCGCGACTTCAGTTCTAGCCTATAAGGTCAAATCCTGTGTGGTTCCTCCATGGTAACATAGCTGCCCGAGGTCGCAAAGTTAGCAAGTACAAGAAATTTGAAAATTGTATGTAATTTCACATTAGTGCTTATGGTCGATCCCGTTTCACGGCTTGAGAGCTACTTTCTTGACTGTATTTTGAGTTGAGCAGTTGGCGCGACTTCAGTTCTAGCCTATAAAGTCAAATCTTGTGTGGTTCCTCCATGGTAACATAGCTGCCCGAGGTCGCAAAGTTAGCAAGTACAAGAAATTTGAAAATTGTATGTAATTTCACATTAGTGCTTATGGTCGATCCCGTTTCTCGGCTGGAGAGCTACTTTCTTGACTGTATTTTGAGTTAAGCAATTGGTGCGACTTCAGTTCTAGCCTATAAAGTCAAATCCTGTGTGGTTCCTCCATGGTAACATAGCTGCCCGAGGTCGCAAAGTTAGCAAGTACAAGAAATTTGAAAATTGTACGTAATTTCACGGTAGTGCTTATGGTCGATCCCGTTTCTCGGCTTGAGAGCTACTTTCTTGACTGTATTTTGAGTTAAGCAGTTGGTGCGACTTCAGTTCTAGCCTATAAAGTCAAATCCTGTGTGGTTCCTCCATGGTAACATAGCTGCCCGAGGTCGCAAAGTTAGCAAGTACAAGAAATTTGAAAATTGTATGTAATTTCACATTAGTTCTTATGGTCGATCCCGTTTCTCGGCTTGAGAGCTACTTTCTTGACTGTATTTTGAGTTAAGCAGTTGGTGCGACTTCAGTTCTAGCCTATAAAGTCAAATCCTGTGTGGTTCCTCCATGGTAACATAGCTGCCCGAGGTCGCAAAGTTAGCAAGTACAAGAAATTTGAAAATTGTATGTAATTTGACATTAGTGCTTATGGTCGATCCCGTTTCTCGGCTTGAGAGCTACTTTCTTGATTGTATTTTGAGTTAAACAGTTGGTGCGACTTCAGTTCTAGCCTATAAAGTCAAATCCTGTGTGGTTCCTCCATGGTAACATAGCTGCCCGAGGTCGCAAAGTTAGCAAGTACAAGAAATTTGAAAATTGTACGTAATTTCACGATAGTGCTTATGGTCGATCCCGTTTCACGGCTTGAGAGCTACTTTCTTGACTGTATTTTGAGTTGAGCAGTTGGCGCGACTTCAGTTCTAGCCTATAAAGTCAAATCTTGTGTGGTTCCTCCATGGTAACATAGCTGCCCGAGGTCGCAAAGTTAGCAAGTACAAGAAATTTGAAAATTGTATGTAATTTCACATTAGTGCTTATGGTCGATCCCGTTTCTCGGCTTGAGAGCTACTTTCTTGACTGTATTTTGAGTTAAGCAGTTGGTGCGACTTCAGTTCTAGCCTATAAAGTCAAATCCTGTGTGGTTCCTCCATGGTAACATAGCTGCCCGAGGTCGCAAAGTTAGCAAGTACAAGAAATTTGAAAATTGTATGTAATTTGACATTAGTGCTTATGGTCGATCCCGTTTCTCGGCTTGAGAGCTACTTTCTTGACTGTATTTTGAGTTAAGCAGTTGGTGCGACTTCAGTTCTAGCCTATAAAGTCAAATCCTGTGTGGTTCCTCCATGGTAACATAGCTGCCCGAGGTCGCAAAGTTAGCAAGTACAAGAAATTTGAAAATTGTACGTAATTTCACGGTAGTGCTTATGGTCGATCCCGTTTCTCGGCTTGAGAGCTACTTTCTTGACTGTATTTTGAGTTGAGCAGTTGGTGCGACTTCAGTTCTAGCCTATAAAGTCAAATCCTGTATGGTTCCTCCATGGTAACATAGCTGCCCGAGGTCGCAAAGTTAGCAAGTACAAGAAATTTGAAAATTGTATGTAATTTCACATTAGTGCTTATGGTCGATCCCGTTTCTCGGCTTGAGAGCTACTTTCTTGACTGTATTTTGAGTTAAGCTGTTGGTGCGACTTCAGTTCTAGCCTATAAAGTCAAATCTTGTGTGGTTCCTCCATGGTAACATAGCTGCCCAAGGTCGCAAAGTTAGCAAGTACAAGAAATCTGAAAATTGTACGTAATTTCACGGTAGTGCTTATGGTCGATCCCGTTTCACGGCTTGAGAGCTACTTTCTTGACTGTATTTTGAGTTGAGCAGTTGGCGCGACTTCAGTTCTAGCCTATAAAGTCAAATCTTGTGTGGTTCCTCCATGGTAACATAGCTGCCCGAGGTCGCAAAGTTAGCAAGTACAAGAAATCTGAAAATTGTACGTAATTTCACGGTAGTGCTTATGGTCGATCCCGTTTCACGGCTTGAGAGCTACTTTCTTGGCTGTATTTTGAGTTGAGCAGTTGGCGCGACTTCAGTTCTAGCCTATAAAGTCAAATCTTGTGTGGTTCCTCCATGGTAACATAGCTGCCCGAGGTCGCAAAGTTAGCAAGTACAAGAAATTTGAAAATTGTATGTAATTTCACATTAGTGCTTATGGTCGATCCCGTTTCTCGGCTTGAGAGCTACTTTCTTGACTGTATTTTGAGTTAAGCAGTTGGTGCGACTACAGTTCTAGCCTATAAAGTCAAATCCTGTGTGGTTCCTCCATGGTAACATAGCTGCCCGAGGTCGCAAAGTTAGCAAGTACAAGAAATTTGAAAATTGTACGTAATTTCACGGTAATGCTTATGGTCGATCCCGTTTCACGGCTTGAGAGCTACTTTCTTGACTGTATTTTGAGTTGAGCAGTTGGCGCGACTTCAGTTCTAGCCTATAAGGTCAAATCCTGTGTGGTTCCTCCATGGTAATATAGCTGCCCGAGGTCGCAAAGTTAGCAAGTACAAGAAATTTGAAAATTGTATGTAATTTCACATTAGTGCTTATGGTCGATCCCGTTTCTCGGCTTGAGAGCTACTTTCTTGACTGTATTTTGAGTTAAGCAGTTGGTGCGACTTCAGTTCTAGCATATAAAGTCAAATCCTGTGTGGTTCCTCCATGGTAACATAGCTGCCCGAGGTCGCAAAGTTAGCAAGTACAAGAAATTTGAAAATTCTATGTAATTTCACATTAGTGCTTATGGTCGATCCCGTTTCTCGGCTTGAGAGCTACTTTCTTGACTGTATTTTGAGTTAAGCAGTTGGTGCGACTTCAGTTCTAGCCTATAAAGTCAAATCTTGTGTGGTTCCTCCATGGTAACATAGCTGCCCGAGGTCGCAAAGTTAGCAAGTACAAGAAATTTGAAAATTGTATGTAATTTCACATTAGTGCTTATGGTCGATCCCGTTTCTCGGCTTGAGAGCTACTTTTTTGACTGTATTTTGAGTTAAGCAGTTGGTGCGACTTCAGTTCTAGCCTATAAAGTCAAATCCTGTGTGGTTCCTCCATGGTAACATAGCTGCCCGAGGTCGCAAAGTTAGCAAGTACAAGAAATTTGAAAATTGTATGTAATTTCACATTAGTGCTTATGGTCGATCCCGTTTCTCGGCTTGAGAGCTACTTTCTTGACTGTATTTTGAGTTGAGCAGTTGGCGCGACTTCAGTTCTAGCCTATAAAGTCAAATCTTGTGTGGTTCCTCCATGGTAACATAGCTGCCCGAGGTCGCAAAGTTAGCAAGTACAAGAAATTTGAAAATTGTATGTAATTTCACATTAGTGCTTATGGTCGATCCCGTTTCTCGGCTGGAGAGCTACTTTCTTGACTGTATTTTGAGTTAAGCAGTTGGTGCGACTTCAGTTCTAGCCTATAAAGTCAAATCCTGTGTGGTTCCTCCATGGTAACATAGCTGCCCGAGGTCGCAAAGTTAGCAAGTACAAGAAATTTGAAAATTGTACGCAATTTCACGGTAGTGCTTATGGTCGATCCCGTTTCTCGGCTTGAGAGCTACTTTCTCGACTGTATTTTGAGTTAAGCAGTTGGTGCAACTTCAGTTCTAGCCTATAAAGTCAAATCTTGTGTGGTTCCTCCATGGTAACATAGCTGCCCGAGGTCGCAAAGTTAGCAAGTACAAGAAATTTGAAAATTGTATGTAATTTCACATTAGTTCTTATGGTCGATCCCGTTTCTCGGCTTGAGAGCTACTTTCTTGACTGTATTTTGAGTTGAGCAGTTGGCGCGACTTCAGTTCTAGCCTATAAAGTCAAATCCTGTGTGGTTCCTCCATGGTAACATAGCTGCCCGAGGTCGCAAAGTTAGCAAGTACAAGAAATTTGAAAATTGTATGTAATTTGACATTAGTGCTTATGGTCGATCCCGTTTCTCGGCTTGAGAGCTACTTTCTTGACTGTATTTTGAGTTAAGCAGTTGGTGCGACTTCAGTTCTAGCCTATAAAGTCAAATCTTGTGTGGTTCCTCCATGGTAACATAGCTGCCCGAGGTCGCAAATTAGCAAGTACAAGAAATTTGAAAATTGTATGTAATTTCACATTAGTTCTTATGGTCGATCCCGTTTCTCGGCTTGAGAGCTACTTTCTTGACTGTATTTTGAGTTAAGCAGTTGGTGCGACTTTAGTTCTAGCCTATAAAGTCAAATCCTGTGTGGTTCCTCCATGGTAACATAGCTGCCCGAGGTCGCAAAATTAGCAAGTACAAGAAATTTGAAAATTGTATGTAATTTCACATTAGTTCTTATGGTCGATCCCGTTTCTCGGCTTGAGAGCTACTTTCTTGACTGTATTTTGAGTTAAGCAGTTGGTGCGACTTCAGTTCTAGCCTATAAAGTCAAATCCTGTGTGGTTCCTCCATGGTAACATAGCTGCCCGAGGTCGCAAAGTTAGCAAGTACAAGAAATTTGAAAATTGTATGTAATTTGACATTAGTGCTTATGGTCGATCCCGTTTCTCGGCTTGAGAGCTACTTTCTTGACTGTATTTTGAGTTAAGCAGTTGGTGCGACTTCAGTTCTAGCCTATAAAGTCAAATCCTGTGTGGTTCCTCCATGGTAACATAGCTGCCCGAGGTCGCAAAGTATGCAAGTACAAGAAATTTGAAAATTGTATGTAATTTCACATTAGTTCTTATGGTCGATCCCGTTTCTCGGCTTGAGAGCTACTTTCTTGACTGTATTTTGAGTTAAGCAGTTGGTGCGACTTCAGTTCTAGCCTATAAAGTCAAATCCTGTGTGGTTCCTCCATGGTAACATAGCTGCCCGAGGTCGCAAAGTTAGCAAGTACAAGAAATTTGAAAATTGTACGTAATTTCACGGTAGTGCTTATGGTCGATCCCGTTTCACGGCTTGAGAGCTACTTTCTTGACTGTATTTTGAGTTAAGCAGTTAGTGCGACTTCAGTTCTAGCCTATAAAGTCAAATCCTGTGTGGTTCCTCCATGGTAACATAGCTGCCCGAGGTCGCAAAGTTAGCAAGTACAAGAAATTTGAAAATTGTACGTAATTTCACGGTAGTGCTTATGGTCGATCCCGTTTCACGGCTTGAGAGCTACTTTCTTGACTGTATTTTGAGTCGAGCAGTTGGCGCGACTTCAGTTCTAGCCTATAAAGTCAAATCCTGTGTAGTTCCTCCATGGTAACATAGCTGCCCGAGGTCGCAAAGTTAGCAAGTACAAGAAATTTGAAAATTGTATGTAATTTCACGGTAGTGCTTATGGTCGATCCCGTTTCACTACTTGAGAGTTACTTTCTTGACTGTATTTTGAGTTAAGCAGTTGGTGCGACTTCAGTTCTAGCCTATAAAGTCAAATCCTGTGTGGTTCCTCCATGGTAACATAGCTGCCCGAGGTCGCAAAGTTAGCAAGTACAAGAAATTTGAAAATTGTATGTAATTTCACATTAGTGCTTATGGTCGATCCCGTTTCTCGGCTTGAGAGCTACTTTCTTGACTGTATTTTGAGTTAAGCAGTTGGTGCGACTTCAGTTCTAGCCTATAAAGTCAAATCCTGTGCGGTTCCTCCATGGTAACAAAGCTGCCCGAGGTCGCAAAGTTAGCAAGTACAAGAAATTTGAAAATTGTATGTAATTTTACATTAGTGCTTATGGTCGATCCCGTTTCTCGGCTTGAGAGCTACTTTCTTGACTGTATTTTGAGTTAAGCAGTTGGTGCGACTTCAGTTCTAGCCTATAAAGTCAAATCCTGTATGGTTCCTCCATGGTAACATAGCTGCCCGAGGTCGCAAAGTTAGCAAGTACAAGAAATTTGAAAATTGTACGTAATTTCACGGTAGTGCTTATGGTCGATCCCGTTTCACGGCTTGAGAGCTACTTTCTTGACTGTATTTTGAGTTGAGCAGTTGGCGCGACTTCAGTTCTAGCCTATAAAGTCAAATCTTGTGTGGTTCCTCCATGGTAACATAGCTGCCCGAGGTCGCAAAGTTAGCAAGTACAAGAAATTTGAAAATTGTATGTAATTTCACATTAGTTCTTATGGTCGATCCCGTTTCTCGGCTTGAGAGCTACTTTCTTGACTGTATTTTAAGTTAAGCAGTTGGTGCGACTTCAGTTCTAGCCTATAAAGTCAAATCCTGTGTGGTTCCTCCATGGTAACATAGCTGCCCGAGGTCGCAAAATTAGCAAGTACAAGAAATTTGAAAATTGTATGTAATTTCACATTAGTTCTTATGGTCGATCCCGTTTCTCGGCTTGAGAGCTACTTTCTTGACTGTATTTTGAGTTAAGCAGTTGGTGCGACTTCAGTTCTAGCCTATAAAGTCAAATCCTGTGTGGTTCCTCCATGGTAACATAGCTGCCCGAGGTCGCAAAGTTAGCAAGTACAAGAAATTTGAAAATTGTATGTAATTTCACATTAGTTCTTATGGTCGATCCCGTTTCTCGGCTTGAGAGCTATGTACTTTCTTGACTGTATTTTGAGTTGAGCAGTTGGCGCGACTTCAGTTCTAGCCTATAAAGTCAAATCCTGTGTGGTTCCTCCATGGTAACAAAGCTGCCCGAGGTCGCAAAGTTAGCAAGTACAAGAAATTTGAAAATTGTATGTAATTTTACATTAGTGCTTATGGTCGATCCCGTTTCTCGGCTTGAGAGCTACTTTCTTGACTGTATTTTGAGTTAAGCAGTTGGTGCGACTTCAGTTCTAGCCTATAAAGTCAAATCCTGTGTGGTTCCTCCATGGTAACATAGCTGCCCGAGGTCGCAAAGTTAGCAAGTACAAGAAATTTGAAAATTGTATGTAATTTCACATTAGTTCTTATGGTCGATCCCGTTTCTCGGCTTGAGAGCTACTTTCTTGACTGTATTTTGAGTTGAGCAGTTGGCGCGACTTCAGTTCTAGCCTATAAAGTCAAATCCTGTGTGGTTCCTCCATGGTAACATAGCTGCCCGAGGTCGCAAAGTTAGCAAGTACAAGAAATTTGAAAATTGTATGTAATTTCACATTAGTGCTTATGGTCGATCCCGTTTCTCGGCTTGAGAGCTACTTTCTTGACTGTATTTTGAGTTAAGCAGTTGGTGCGACTTCAGTTCTAGCCTATAAAGTCAAATCTTGTGTGGTTCCTCCATGGTAACATAGCTGCCCGAGGTCGCAAAGTTAGCAAGAACAAGAAATTTGAAAATTGTATGTAATTTCACATTTGTTCTTATGGTCGATCCCGTTTCTCGGCTTGAGAGCTACTTTCTTGACTGTATTTTGAGTTAAGCAGTTGGTGCGACTTCAGTTCTAGCCTATAAAGTCAAATCCTGTGTGGTTCCTCCATGGAAACATAGCTGCCCGAGGTCGCAAAATTAGCAAGTACAAGAAATTTGAAAATTGTATGTAATTTCACATTAGTTCTTATGGTCGATCCCGTTTCACTACTTGAGAGCTCTTTTCTTGACTGTATTTTGAGTTAAGCAGTTGGTGCGACTTCAGTTCTAGCCTATAAAGTCAAATCCTGTGTGGTTCCTCCATGGTAACATAGCTGCCCGAGGTCGCAAAGTTAGCAAGTACAAGAAATTTGAAAATTGTATGTAATTTGACATTAGTGCTTATGGTCGATCCCGTTTCTCGGCTTGAGAGCTACTTTCTTGACTGTATTTTGAGTTAAGCAGTTGGTGCGACTTCAGTTCTAGCCTATAAAGTCAAATCCTGTGTGGTTCCTCCATGGTAACATAGCTGCCCGAGGTCGCAAAGTATGCAAGTACAAGAAATTTGAAAATTGTATGTAATTTCACATTAGTTCTTATGGTCGATCCCGTTTCTCGGCTTGAGAGCTACTTTCTTGACTGTATTTTGAGTTAAGCAGTTGGTGCGACTTCAGTTCTAGCCTATAAAGTCAAATCCTGTGTGGTTCCTCCATGGTAACATAGCTGCCCGAGGTCGCAAAGTTAGCAAGTACAAGAAATTTGAAAATTGTACGTAATTTCACGGTAGTGCTTATGGTCGATCCCGTTTCACGGCTTGAGAGCTACTTTCTTGACTGTATTTTGAGTTAAGCAGTTAGTGCGACTTCAGTTCTAGCCTATAAAGTCAAATCCTGTGTGGTTCCTCCATGGTAACATAGCTGCCCGAGGTCGCAAAGTTAGCAAGTACAAGAAATTTGAAAATTGTACGTAATTTCACGGTAGTGCTTATGGTCGATCCCGTTTCACGGCTTGAGAGCTACTTTCTTGACTGTATTTTGAGTTGAGCAGTTGGCGCGACTTCAGTTCTAGCCTATAAAGTCAAATCCTGTGTAGTTCCTCCATGGTAACATAGCTGCCCGAGGTCGCAAAGTTAGCAAGTACAAGAAATTTGAAAATTGTACGTAATTTCACGGTAGTGCTTATGGTCGATCCCGTTTCACTACTTGAGAGCTACTTTCTTGACTGTATTTTGAGTTAAGCAGTTGGTGCGACTTCAGTTCTAGCCTATAAAGTCAAATCCTGTGTGGTTCCTCCATGGTAACTTAGCTGCCCGAAGTCGCAAAGTTAGCAAGTACAAGAAATTTGAAAATTGTATGTAATTTCACATTAGTGCTTATGGTCGATCCCGTTTCTCGGCTTGAGAGCTACTTTCTTGACTGTATTTTGAGTTAAGCAGTTGGTGCGACTTCAGTTCTAGCCTATAAAGTCAAATCCTGTGTGGTCCCTCCATGGTAACAAAGCTGCCCGAGGTCGCAAAGTTAGCAAGTACAAGAAATTTGAAAATTGTATGTAATTTTACATTAGTGCTTATGGTCGATCCCGTTTCTCGGCTTGAGAGCTACTTTCTTGACTGTATTTTGAGTTAAGCAGTTGGTGCGACTTCAGTTCTAGCCTATAAAGTCAAATCCTGTATGGTTCCTCCATGGTAACATAGCTGCCCGAGGTCGCAAAGTTAGCAAGTACAAAAATTTGAAAATTGTACGTAATTTCACGGTAGTGCTTATGGTCGATCCCGTTTCTCGGCTTCAGAGCTACTTTCTTGACTGTATTTTGAGTTAAGCAGTTGGTGCGACTTCAGTTCTAGCCTATAAAGTCAAATCCTGTGTGGTTCCTCCATGGTAACACAGCTGCCCGAGGTCGCAAAATTAGCAAGTACAAGAAATTTGAAAATTGTATGTAATTTCACATTAGTTCTTATGGTCGATCCCGTTTCTCGGCTTGAGAGCTACTTTCTTGACTGTATGTTGAGTTAAGCAGTTGGTGCGACTTCAGTTCTAGCCTATAAAGTCAAATCCTGTGTGGTTCCTCCATGGTAACATAGCTGCCCGAGGTCGCAAAGTTAGCAAGTACAAGAAATTTGAAAATTGTATGTAATTTCACATTAGTTCTTATGGTCGATCCCGTTTCTCGGCTTGAGAGCTACTTTCTCGACTGTATTTTGAGTTAAGCAGTTGGTGCAACTTCAGTTCTAGCCTATAAAGTCAAATCTTGTGTGGTTCCTCCATGGTAACATAGCTGCCCGAGGTCGCAAAGTTAGCAAGTACAAGAAATTTGAAAATTGTATGTAATTTCACATTAGTTCTTATGGTCGATCCCGTTTCTCGGCTTGAGAGCTACTTTCTTGACTGTATTTTGAGTTGAGCAGTTGGCCCGACTTCAGTTCTAGCCTATAAAGTCAAATCCTGTGTGGTTCCTCCATGGTAACATAGCTGCCCGAGGTCGCAAAGTTAGCAAGTACAAGAAATTTGAAAATTGTATGTAATTTCACATTAGTGCTTATGGTCGATCCCGTTTCTCGGCTTGAGAGCTACTTTGTTGACTGTATTTTGAGTTAAGCAGTTGGTGCGACTTCAGTTCTAGCCTATAAAGTCAAATCCTGTGTGGTTCCTCCATGGTAACATAGCTGCCCGAGGTCGCAAAGTTAGCAAGTACAAGAAATTTGAAAATTGTATGTAATTTCACATTAGTGCTTATGGTCGATCCCGTTTCTCGGCTTGAGAGCCACTTTCTTGACTGTATTTTGAGTTAAGCAGTTGGTGCGACTTCAGTTCTAGCCTATAAAGTCAAATCTTGTGTGGTTCCTCCATGGTAACATAGCTGCCCGAGGTCGCAAAGTTAGCAAGTACAAGAAATTTGAAAATTGTATGTAATTTCACATTAGTGCTTATGGTCGATCCCGTTTCTCGGCTTGAGAGCTGCTTTCTTGACTGTATTTTGAGTTAAGCAGTTGGCGCGACTTCAGTTCTAGCCTATAAAGTCAAATCCTGTGTGGTTCCTCCATGGTAACATAGCTGCCCGAGGTCGCAAAATTAGCAAGTACAAGAAATTTGAAAATTGTACGTAATTTCACGGTAGTGCTTATGGTCGATCCCGTTTCTCGGCTTGAGAGCTACTTTCTTGACTGTATTTTGAGTTAAGCAGTTGGTGCGACTTCAGTTCTAGCCTATAAAGTCAAATCCTGTGTGGTTCCTCCATGGTAACATAGCTGCCCGAGGTCGCAAAGTTAGCAAGTACAAGAAATTTGAAAATTGTATGTAATTTCACATTAGTTCTTATGGTCGATCCCGTTTCTCGGCTTGAGAGCTACTTTCTTGACTGTATTTTGAGTTAAGCAGTTGGAGCGACTTCAGTTATAGCCTATAAAGTCAAATCCTGTGTGGTTCCTCCCGAGGTCGCAAAGTTAGCAAGTACAAGAAATTTGAAAATTGTATGTAATTTGACATTAGTGCTTATGGTCGATCCCGTTTCTCGGCTTGAGAGCTACTTTCTTGACTGTATTTTGAGTTAAGCAGTTGGTGCGACTTCAGTTCTAGCCTATAAAGTCAAATCCTGTGTGGTTCCTCCATGGTAACATAGCTGCCCGAGGTCGCAAAATTAGCAAGTACAAGAAATTTGAAAATTGTACGTAATTTCACGGTAGTGCTTATGGTCGATCCCGTTTCACGGCTTGAGAGCTACTTTCTGGACTGTATTTTGAGTTGAGCAGTTGGCGCGACTTCAGTTCTAGCTTATAAAGTCAAATCCTGTGTGGTTCCTCCATGGTAACATAGCTGCCCGAGGTCGCAAAGTTAGCAAGTACAAGAAATTTGAAAATTGTATGTAATTTCACATTAGTTCTTATGGTCGATCCCGTTTCTCGGCTTGAGAGCTACTTTCTTGACTGTATTTTGAGTTAAGCAGTTGGTGCGACTTCAGTTCTAGCCTATAAAGTCCAATCCTGTGTGGTTCCTCCATGGTAACATAGCTGCCCGAGGTCGCAAAGTTAGCAAGTACAAGAAATTTGAAAATTGTACGTAATTTCACGGTAGTGCTTATGGTCGATCCCGTTTCACGGCTTGAGAGCTACTTTCTTGACTTTATTTTGAGTTAAGCAGTTAGTGCGACTTCAGTTCTAGCCTATAAAGTCAAATCCTGTGTGGTTCCTCCATGGTAACATAGCTGCCCGAGGTGGCAAAGTTAGCAAGTACAAGAAATCTGAAAATTGTACGTAATTTCACGGTAGTGCTTATGGTCGATCCCGTTTCACGGCTTGAGAGCTACTTTCTTGACTGTATTTTGAGTTGAGCAGTTGGCGCGACTTCAGTTCTAGCCTATAAAGTCAAATCCTGTGTAGTTCCTCCATGGTAACATAGCTGCCCGAGGTCGCAAAGTTAGCAAGTACAAGAAATTTGAAAATTGTACGTAATTTCACGGTAGTGCTTATGGTCGATCCCGTTTCACGGCTTGAGAGCTACTTTCTTGACTGTATTTTGAGCTAAGCAGTTGGTGCGACTTCAGTTCTAGCCTATAAAGTCAAATCCTGTGTGGTTCCTCCATGGTAACATAGCTGCCCGAGGTCGCAAAGTTAGCAAGTACAAGAAATTTGAAAATTGTATGTACTTTCACATCAGTGCTTATGGTCGATCCCGTTTCTCGGCTTGAGAGCTACTTTCTTGACTGTATTTTGAGTTAAGCAGTTGGTGCGACTTCAGTTCTAGCCTATAAAGTCAAATCCTGTGTGGTTCCTCCATGGTAACATAGCTGCCCGAGGTCGCAAAGTTAGCAAGTACAAGAAATTTGAAAATTGTATGTAATTTCACATTAGTGCTTATGGTCGATCCCGTTTCTCGGCTTGAGAGCTACTTTCTTGACTGTATTTTGAGTTAAGCAGTTGGTGCGACTTCAGTTCTAGCCTATAAAGTCAAATCCTGTGTGGTTTCTCCATGGTAACATAGCTGCCCGAGGTCGCAAAGTTAGCAAGTACAAGAAATTTGAAAATTGTATGTAATTTCACATTAGTTCTTATGGTCGATCCCGTTTCTCGGCTTGAGAGCTACTTTCTTGACTGTATTTTGAGTTAAGCAGTTGGTGCGACTTCAGTTCTAGCCTATAAAGTCAAATCCTGTGTGGTTCCTCCATGGTAACATAGCTGCCCGAGGTCGCAAAGTTAGCAAGTACAAGAAATTTGAAAATTGTATGTAATTTGACATTAGTGCTTATGGTCGATCCCGTTTCTCGGCTTGAGAGCTACTTTCTTGACTGTATTTTGAGTTAAGCAGTTGGTGCGACTTCAGTTCTAGCCTATAAAGTCATATCCTGTGTGGTTCCTCCATGGTAACATAGCTGCCCGAGGTCGCAAAGTTAGCAAGTACAAGAAATTTGAAAATTGTATGTAATTTCACATTAGTTCTTATGGTCGATCCCGTTTCTCGGCTTGAGAGCTACTTTCTTGACTGTATTTTGAGTTAAGCAGTTGGTGCGACTTCAGTTCTAGCCTATAAAGTCAAATCCTGTGTGGTTCCTCCATGGTAACATAGCTGCCCGAGGTCGCATAGTTAGCAAGTACAAGAAATTTGAAAATTGTATGTAATTTGACATTAGTGCTTATGGTCGATCCCGTTTCTCGGCTTGAGAGCTACTTTCTTGACTGTATTTTGAGTTAAGCAGTTGGTGCGACTTCAGTTCTAGCCTATAAAGTCATATCCTGTGTGGTTCCTACATGGTAACATAGCTGGCCGAGGTCGCAAAGTTAGCAAGTACAAGAAATTTGAAAATTGTATGTAATTTGACATTAGTGCTTATGGTCGATCCCGTTTCTCGGCTTGAGAGCTACTTTCTTGACTGTATTTTGAGTTAAGCAGTTGGTGCGACTTCAGTTCTAGCCTATAAAGTCAAATCCTATGTGGTTCCTCCATGGTAACATAGCTGCCCGAGGTCGCAAAGTTAGCAAGTACAAGAAATTTGAAAATTGTATGTAATTTCACATTAGTTCTTATGGTCGATCCCGTTTCTCGGCTTGAGAGCTACTTTCTTGACTGTATTTTGAGTTAAGCAGTTGGTGCGACTTCAGTTCTAGCCTATAAAGTCAAATCCTGTGTGGTTCCTCCATGGTAACATAGCTGCCCGAGGTCGCAAATTTAGCAAGTACAAGAAATTTGAAAATTGTATGTAATTTGACATTAGTGCTTATGGTCGATCCCGTTTCTCGGCTTGAGAGCTACTTTCTTGACTGTATTTTGAGTTAAGCAGTTGGTGCGACTTCAGTTCTAGCCTATAAAGTCAAATCCTGTGTGGTTCCTCCATGGTAACATAGCTGCCCGAGGTCGCAAAGTTAGCAAGTACAAGAAATTTGAAAATTGTACGTAATTTCACGGTAGTGCTTATGGTCGATGCAGTTTCTCGGCTTGAGAGCTACTTTCTTGACTGTATTTTGAGTTGAGTAGTTGGCGCGACTTCAGTTCTAGCCTATAAAGTCAAATCCTGTGTGGTTCCTCCATGGTAACATAGCTGCCCGAGGTCGCAAAGTTAGCAAGTACAAGAAATTTGAAAATTGTATGTAATTTCACATTAGTGCTTATGGTCGATCCCGTTTCTCGGCTTGAGAGCTACTTTCTTGACTGTATTTTGAGTTAAGCAGTTGGTGCGACTTCAGTTCTAGCCTATAAAGTCAAATCCTGTGTGGTTCCTCCATGGTAACATAGCTGCCCGAGGTCGCAAAGTTAGCAAGTACAAGAAATTTGAAAATTGTACGTAATTTCACGGTAGTGCTTATGGTCGATCCCGTTTCTCGGCTTGAGAGCTACTTTCTTGACTGTATTTTGAGTTAAGCAGTTGGCGCGACTTCAGTTCTAGCCTATAAAGTCAAATCCTGTGTGGTTTATCAATGGTAACATAGCTCCCGAGGTCGCAAAGGTAGCAAGTACAAGAAATTTGAAAATTGTATGTAATTTCACATTAGTGCTTATGGTCGATCCCGTTTCTCGGCTTGAGAGCTACTTTCTTGACTGTATTTTGAGTTAAGCAGTTGGTGCGACTTCAGTTCTAGCCTATAAAGTCAAATCCTGTGTGGTTCCTCCATGGTAACATAGCTGCCCGAGGTCGCAAAGTTAGCAAGTACAAGAAATTTGAAAATTGTACGTAATTTCACGGTAGTGCTTATGGTCGATCCCGTTTCACGGCTTGAGAGCTACTTTCTTGACTGTATTTTGAGTTGAGCAGTTGGCGCGACTTCAGTTCTAGCCTATAAAGTCAAATCTTGTGTGGTTCCTCCATGGTAACATAGCTACCCGAGGTCGCAAAGTTAGCAAGTACAAGAAATTTGAAAATTGTATGTAATTTCACATTAGTGCTTATGGTCGATCCCGTTTCTCGGCTTGAGAGCTACTTTCTTGACTGTATTTTGAGTTAAGCAGTTGGTGCGACTTCAGTTCTAGCCTATAAAGTCAAATCTTGTGTGGTTCCTCCATGGTAACATAGCTGCCCGAGGTCGCAAAGTTAGCAAGTACAAGAAATTTGAAAATTGTATGTAATTTCACATTAGTGCTTATGGTCGATCCCGTTTCTCGGCTTGAGAGCTACTTTCTTGACTGTATTTTGAGTTAAGCAGTTGGTGCGACTTCAGTTCTAGCCTATAAAGTCAAATCCTGTGTGGTTCCTCCATGGTAACATAGCTGCCCGAGGTCGCAAAGTTAGCAAGTACAAGAAATTTGAAAATAGTATGTAATTTCACATCAGTTCTTATGGTCGATCCCGTTTCTCGGCTTGAGAGCTACTTTCTTGACTGTATTTTGAGTTAAGCAGTTGGTGCGACTTCAGTTCTAGCCTATAAAGTCAAATCCTGTGTGGTTCCTCCATGGTAACATAGCTGCAGTTGGTGCGACTTCAGTTCTAGCCTATAAAGTCAAATCCTGTGTGGTTCCTCCATGGTGACATAGCTGCCCGAGGTCGCAAAGTTAGCAAGTACAAGAAATTTGAAAATTGTATGTAATTTCACATTAGTGCTTATGGTCGATCCCGTTTCTCGGCTTGAGAGCTACTTTCTTGACTGTATTTTGGGTTAAGCAGTTGGTGCGACTTCAGTTCTAGCCTATAAAGTCAAATCCTGTGTGGTTCCTCCATGGTAACATAGCTGTCCGAGGTCGCAAAGTTAGCAAGTACAAGAAATTTGAAAATTGTATGTAATTTCACATAAGTGCTTATGGTCGATTCCGTTTCTCGGCTTGAGAGCTACTTTCTTGACTGTACTTTGAGTTAAGCAGTTGGTGCGACTTCAGTTCTAGCCTATAAAGTCAAATCCTGTGTGGTTCCTCCATGGTAACATAGCTGCCCGAGGTCGCAAAGTTAGCAAGTACAAGAAATTTGAAAATTGTACGTAATTTCACGGTAGTGCTTATGGTCGATCCCGTTTCACGGCTTGAGAGCTACTTTCTTGACTGTATTTTGAGTTGAGCAGTTGGCGCGACTTCAGTTCTAGCTTATAAAGTCAAATCCTGTGTGTTTCCTCCATGGTAACATAGCTGCCCGAGGTCGCAAAGTTAGCAAGTACAAGAAATTTGAAAATTGTATGTAATTTCACATTAGTGCTTATGGTCGATCCCGTTTCTCGGCTTGACAGCTACTTTCTTGACTGTATTTTGAGTTAAGCAGTTGGTGCGACTTCAGTTCTAGCCTATAAAGTCAAATCCTGTGTGGTTCCTCCATGGTAACATAGCTGCCCGAGGTCGCAAAGTTAGCAAGTACAAGAAATTTGAAAATTGTATGTAATTTCACATTAGTGCTTATGGTCGATCCCGTTTCTCGGCTTGAGAGCTGCTTTCTTGACTGTATTTTGAGTTAAGCAGTTGGCGCGACTTCAGTTCTAGCCTATAAAGTCAAATCCTGTGTGGTTCCTCCATGGTAACATAGCTGCCCGAGGTCGCAAAATTAGCAAGTACAAGAAATTTGAAAATTGTACGTAATTTCACGGTAGTGCTTATGGTCGATCCCGTTTCTCGGCTTGAGAGCTACTTTCTTGACTGTATTTTGAGTTAAGCAGTTGGTGCGACTTCAGTTCTAGCCTATAAAGTCAAATCCTGTGTGGTTCCTCCATGGTAACATAGCTGCCCGAGGTCGCAAAGTTAGCAAGTACAAGAAATTTGAAAATTGTATGTAATTTCACATTAGTACTTATGGTCGATCCCGTTTCTCGGCTTGAGAGCTACTTTCTTGACTGTATTTTGAGTTAAGCAGTTGGTGCGACTTCAGTTCTAGCCTATAAAGTCAAATCCTGTGTGGTTCCCCCATGGTAACATAGCTGCCCGAGGTCGCAAAATTAGCAAGTACAAGAAATTTGAAAATTGTATGTAATTTCACATTAGTGCTTATGGTCGATCCCGTTTCTCGGCTTGAGAGCTACTTTCTTGACTGTATTTTGAGTTAAGCAGTTGGTGCGACTTCAGTTCTAGCCTATAAAGTCAAATCCTGTGTGGCTCCTCCATGGTAACATAGCTGCCCGAGGTCGCAAAGTTAGCAAGTACAAGAAATTTGAAAATTGTATGTAATTTCACATTAGTGCTTATGGTCGATCCCGTTTCTCGGCTTGAGAGCTACTTTCTTGACTGTATTTTGAGTTGAGCAGTTGGCGCGACTTCAGTTCTAGACTATAAAGTCAAATCTTGTGTGGTTCCTCCATGGTAACATAGCTGCCCGAGGTCGCAAAGTTAGCAAGTACAAGAAATTTGAAAATTGTATGTAATTTCACATTAGTGCTTATGGTCGATCCCGTTTCTCGGCTGGAGAGCTACTTTCTTGACTGTATTTTGAGTTAAGCAGTTGGTGCGACTTCAGTTCTAGCCTATAAAGTCAAATCCTGTGTGGTTCCTCCATGGTAACATAGCTGCCCGAGGTCGCAAAGTTAGCAAGTACAAGAAATTTGAAAATTGTACGTAATTTCACGGTAGTGCTTATGGTCGATCCCGTTTCTCGGCTTGAGAGCTACTTTCTTGACTGTATTTTGAGTTAAGCAGTTGGTGCGACTTCAGTTCTAGCCTATAAAGTCAAATCCTGTGTGGTTCCTCCATGGTAACATAGCTGCCCGAGGTCGCAAAGTTAGCAAGTACAAGAAATTTGAAAATTGTATGTAATTTCACATTAGTTCTTATGGTCGATCCCGTTTCTCGGCTTGAGAGCTACTTTCTTGACTGTATTTTGAGTTAAGCAGTTGGTGCGACTTCAGTTCTAGCCTATAAAGTCAAATCCTGTGTGGTGTCTCCATGGTAACATAGCTGCCCGAGGTCGCAAATTTAGCAAGTACAAGAAATTTTAAAATTGTATGTAATTTGACATTAGTGCTTATGGTCGATCCCGTTTCTCGGCTTGAGAGCTACTTTCTTGACTGTATTTTGAGTTAAGCAGTTGGTGCGACTTCAGTTCTAGCCTATAAAGTCAAATCCTGTGTGGTTCCTCCATGGTAACATAGCTGCCCGAGGTCGCAAAGTTAGCAAGTACAAGAAATTTGAAAATTGTACGTAATTTCACGGTAGTGCTTATGGTCGATCCCGTTTCACGGCTTGAGAGCTACTTTCTTGACTGTATTTTGAGTTGAGCAGTTGGCGCGACTTCAGTTCTAGCCTATAAAGTCAAATCTTGTGTGGTTCCTCCATGGTAACATAGCTGCCCGAGGTCGCAAAGTTAGCAAGTACAAGAAATTTGAAAATTGTATGTAATTTCACATTAGTGCTTATGGTCGATCCCGTTTCTCGGCTTGAGAGCTACTTTCTTGACTGTATTTTGAGTTAAGCAGTTGGTGCGACTTCAGTTCTAGCCTATAAAGTCAAATCCTGTGTGGTTCCTCCATGGTAACATAGCTGCCCGAGGTCGCAAAATTAGCAAGTACAAGAAATTTGAAAATTGTATGTAATTTGACATTAGTGCTTATGGTCGATCCCGCTTCTCGTCTTGAGAGCTACTTTCTTGACTGTATTTTGAGTTAAGCAGTTGGTGCGACTTCAGTTCTAGCCTATAAAGTCAAATCCTGTGTGGTTCCTCCATGGTAACATAGCTGCCCGAGGTCGCAAAGTTAGCAAGTACAAGAAATTTGAAAATTGTACGTAATTTCACGGTAGTGCTTATGGTCGATCCCGTTTCTCGGCTTGAGAGCTACTTTCTTGACTGTATTTTGAGTTAAGCAGTTGGTGCCACTTCAGTTCTAGCCTATAAAGTCAAATCCTGTGTGGTTCCTCCATGGTAACATAGCTGCCCGAGGTCGCAAAGTTAGCAAGTACAAGAAATTTGAAAATTGTATGTAATTTGACATTAGTGCTTATGGTCGATCCCGTTTCTCGGCTTGAGAGCTACTTTCTTGACTGTATTTTAAGTTAAGCAGTTGGTGCGACTTCAGTTCTAGCCTATAAAGTCAAATCCTGTGTGGTTCCTCCATGGTAACATAGCCGCCCGAGGTCGCAAAGTTAGCAAGTACAAGAAATTTGAAAATTGTATGTAATTTCACATTAGTTCTTATGGTCGATCCCGTTTCTCGGCTTGAGAGCTACTTTCTTGACTGTATTTTGCGTTAAGCAGTTGGTGCGACTTCAGTTCTAGCCTATAAAGTCAAATCCTGTGTGGTTCCTCCATGGTAACATAGCTGCCCGAGGTCGCAAAATTAGCAAGTACAAGAAATTTGAAAATTGTATGTAATTTGACATTAGTGCTTATGGTCGATCCCGTTTCTCGGCTTGAGAGCTACTTTCTTGACTGTATTTTGAGTTAAGCAGTTGGTGCGACTTCAGTTCTAGCCTATAAAGTCAAATCCTGTGTGGTTCCTCCATGGTAACATAGCTGCCCGAGGTCGCAAAATTAGCAAGTACAAGAAATTTGAAAATTGTATGTAATTTCACATTAGTTCTTATGGTCGATCCCGTTTCTCGGCTTGAGAGCTACTTTCTTGACTGTATTTTGAGTTAAGCAGTTGGTGCGACTTCAGTTCTAGCCTATAAAGTCAAATCCCGTGTGGTGCCTCCATGGTAACATAGCTGCCCGAGGTCGCAAAGTTAGCAAGTACAAGAAATTTGAAAATTGTATGTAATTTCACATTAGTTCTTATGGTCGATCCCGTTTCTCGGCTTGAGAGCTACTTTCTTGACTGTATTTTGAGTTAAGCAGTTAGTGCGACTTCAGTTCTAGCCTATAAAGTCAAATCCTGTGTGGTTCCTCCATGGTAACATAGCTGCCCGAGGTCGCAAAGTTAGCAAGTACAAGAAATTTGAAAATTGTACGTAATTTCACGGTAGTGCTTCTGGTCGATCCCGTTTCACGGCTTGAGAGCTACTTTCTTGACTGTATTTTGAGTTGAGCAGTTGGCGCGACTTCAGTTCTAGCCTATAAAGTCAAATCCTGTGTGGTTCCTCCATGGTAACATAGCTGCCCGAGGTCGCAAAGTTAGCAAGTACAAGAAATTTGAAAATTGTATGTAATTTCACATTAGTGCTTATGGTCGATCCCGTTTCTCGGCTTGAGAGCTACTTTCTTGACTGTATTTTGAGTTAAGTAGTTGGTGCGACTTCAGTTCTAGCCTATAAAGTCAAATCCTGTGTGGTTCCTCCATGGTAACATAGGAACATTAGTGCTTATGGTCGATCCCGTTTCTCGGCTTGAGAGCTACTTTCTTGACTGTATTTTGAGTTAAGCAGTTGGTGCGACTTCAGTTCTAGCCTATAAAGTCAAATCCTGTGTGGTTCCTCCATGGTAACATAGCTGCCCGAGGTCGCAAAGTTAGCAAGTACAAGAAATTTGAAAATTGTACGTAATTTCACGGTAGTGCTTATGGTCGATCCCGTTTCTCGGCTTGAGAGCTACTTTCTTGACTGTATTTTGAGTTAAGCAGTTGGTGCGACTTCAGTTCTAGCCTATAAAGTCAAATCCTGTGTGGTTCCTCCATGGTAACATAGCTGCCCGAGGTCGCAAAGTTAGCAAGTACAAGAAATTTGAAAATTGTATGTAATTTCACATTAGTTCTTATTTTCGATCCCGTTTCTCGGATTGAGAGCTACTTTTTTGACTGTATTTTGAGTTAAGCAGTTGGTGCGACTTCAGTTCTAGCCTATAAAGTCAAATCCTGTGTGGTTCCTCCATGGTAACATAGCTGCCCGAGGTCGCAAAGTTAGCAAGTACAAGAAATTTGAAAATTGTATGTAATTTGACATTAGTGCTTATGGTCGATCCCGTTTCTCGGCTTGAGAGCTACTTTCTTGACTGTATTTTGAGTTAAGCAGTTGGTGCGACTTCAGTTCTAGCCTATAAAGTCAAATCCTGTGTGGTTCCTCCATGGTAACATAGCTGCCCGAGGTCGCAAAATTAGCAAGTACAAGAAATTTGAAAATTGTATGTAATTTGACATTAGTGCTTATGGTCGATCCCGCTTCTCGTCTTGAGAGCTACTTTCTTGACTGTATTTTGAGTTAAGCAGTTGGTGCGACTTCAGTTCTAGCCTATAAAGTCAAATCCTGTGTGGTTCCTCCATGGTAACATAGCTGCCCGAGGTCGCAAAGTTAGCAAGTACAAGAAATTTGAAAATTGTACGTAATTTCACGGTAGTGCTTATGGTCGATCCCGTTTCTCGGCTTGAGAGCTACTTTCTTGACTGTATTTTGAGTTAAGCAGTTGGTGCCACTTCAGTTCTAGCCTATAAAGTCAAATCCTGTGTGGTTCCTCCATGGTAACATAGCTGCCCGAGGTCGCAAAGTTAGCAAGTACAAGAAATTTGAAAATTGTATGTAATTTGACATTAGTGCTTATGGTCGATCCCGTTTCTCGGCTTGAGAGCTACTTTCTTGACTGTATTTTGAGTTAAGCAGTTGGTGCGACTTCAGTTCTAGCCTATAAAGTCAAATCCTGTGTGGTTCCTCCATGGTAACATAGCCGCCCGAGGTCGCAAAGTTAGCAAGTACAAGAAATTTGAAAATTGTATGTAATTTCACATTAGTTCTTATGGTCGATCCCGTTTCTCGGCTTGAGAGCTACTTTCTTGACTGTATTTTGAGTTAAGCAGTTGGTGCGACTTCAGTTCTAGCCTATAAAGTCAAATCCTGTGTGGTTCCTCCATGGTAACATAGCTGCCCGAGGTCGCAAAATTAGCAAGTACAAGAAATTTGAAAATTGTATGTAATTTGACATTAGTGCTTATGGTCGATCCCGTTTCTCGGCTTGAGAGCTACTTTCTTGACTGTATTTTGAGTTAAGCAGTTGGTGCGACTTCAGTTCTAGCCTATAAAGTCAAATCCTGTGTGGTTCCTCCATGGTAACATAGCTGCCCGAGGTCGCAAAATTAGCAAGTACAAGAAATTTGAAAATTGTATGTAATTTCACATTAGTTCTTATGGTCGATCCCGTTTCTCGGCTTGAGAGCTACTTTCTTGACTGTATTTTGAGTTAAGCAGTTGGTGCGACTTCAGTTCTAGCCTATAAAGTCAAATCCCGTGTGGTGCCTCCATGGTAACATAGCTGCCCGAGGTCGCAAAGTTAGCAAGTACAAGAAATTTGAAAATTGTATGTAATTTCACATTAGTTCTTATGGTCGATCCCGTTTCTCGGCTTGAGAGCTACTTTCTTGACTGTATTTTGAGTTAAGCAGTTAGTGCGACTTCAGTTCTAGCCTATAAAGTCAAATCCTGTGTGGTTCCTCCATGGTAACATAGCTGCCCGAGGTCGCAAAGTTAGCAAGTACAAGAAATTTGAAAATTGTACGTAATTTCACGGTAGTGCTTCTGGTCGATCCCGTTTCACGGCTTGAGAGCTACTTTCTTGACTGTATTTTGAGTTGAGCAGTTGGCGCGACTTCAGTTCTAGCCTATAAAGTCAAATCCTGTGTGGTTCCTCCATGGTAACATAGCTGCCCGAGGTCGCAAAGTTAGCAAGTACAAGAAATTTGAAAATTGTATGTAATTTCACATTAGTGCTTATGGTCGATCCCGTTTCTCGGCTTGAGAGCTACTTTCTTGACTGTATTTTGAGTTAAGTAGTTGGTGCGACTTCAGTTCTAGCCTATAAAGTCAAATCCTGTGTGGTTCCTCCATGGTAACATAGGAACATTAGTGCTTATGGTCGATCCCGTTTCTCGGCTTGAGAGCTACTTTCTTGACTGTATTTTGAGTTAAGCAGTTGGTGCGACTTCAGTTCTAGCCTATAAAGTCAAATCCTGTGTGGTTCCTCCATGGTAACATAGCTGCCCGAGGTCGCAAAGTTAGCAAGTACAAGAAATTTGAAAATTGTACGTAATTTCACGGTAGTGCTTATGGTCGATCCCGTTTCTCGGCTTGAGAGCTACTTTCTTGACTGTATTTTGAGTTAAGCAGTTGGTGCGACTTCAGTTCTAGCCTATAAAGTCAAATCCTGTGTGGTTCCTCCATGGTAACATAGCTGCCCGAGGTCGCAAAGTTAGCAAGTACAAGAAATTTGAAAATTGTATGTAATTTCACATTAGTTCTTATTTTCGATCCCGTTTCTCGGATTGAGAGCTACTTTTTTGACTGTATTTTCAGTTAAGCAGTTGGTGCGACTTCAGTTCTAGCCTATAAAGTCAAATCCTGTGTGGTTCCTCCATGGTAACATAGCTGCCCGAGGTCGCAAAGTTAGCAAGTACAAGAAATTTGAAAATTGTATGTAATTTGACATTAGTGCTTATGGTCGATCCCGTTTCTCGGCTTGAGAGCTACTTTCTTGACTGTATTTTGAGTTAAGCAGTTGGTGCGACTTCAGTTCTAGCCTATAAAGTCAAATCCTGTGTGGTTCCTCCATGGTAACATATCTGCCCGAGGTCGCAAAATTAGCAAGTACAAGAAATTTGAAAATTGTACGTAATTTCACGGTAGTGCTTATGGTCGATCCCGTTTCACGGCTTGAGAGCTACTTTCTTGACTGTATTTTGAGTTGAGCAGTTGGCGCGACTTCAGTTCTAGCCTATAAAGTCAAATCCTGTGTGGTTCCTCCATGGTAACATAGCTGCCCGTGGTCGCAAAGTTAGCAAGTACAAGAAATTTGAAAATTGTATGTAATTTCACATTAGTTCTTATTTTCGATCCCGTTTCTCGGCTTGAGAGCTACTTTCTTGACTGTATTTTGAGTTAAGCAGTTGGTGCGACTTCAGTTCTAGCCTATAAAGTCAAATCCTGTGTGGTTCCTCCATGGTAACATAGCTGCCCGAGGTCGCAAAGTTAGCAAGTACAAGAAATTTGAAAATTGTACGTAATTTCACGGTAGTGCTTATGGTCGATTCCGTTTCACGGCTTGAGAGCTACTTTCTTGACTGTATTTTGAGTTAAGCAGTTGGCGCGACTTCAGTTCTAGCCTATAAAGTCAAATCCTGTGTGGTTCCTCCATGGTAACATAGCTGCCCGAGGTCGCAAAGTTAGCAAGTACAAGAAATTTGAAAATTGTATGTAATTTCACATTAGTGCTTATGGTCGATCCCGTTTCTCGGCTTGAGAGCTACTTTCTTGACTGTATTTTGAGTTAAGCAGTTGGTGCGACTTCAGTTCTAGCCTATAAAGTCAAATCCTGTGTGGTTCCTCCATGGTAACATAGCTGCCCGAGGTCGCAAAGTTAGCAAGTACAAGAAATTTGAAAATTGTATGTAATTTCACATTAGTGCTTATGGTCGATCCCGTTTCTCGGCTTGAGAGCTACTTTCTTGACTGTATTTTGAGTTAAGCAGTTGGTGCGACTTCAGTTCTAGCCTATAAAGTCAAATCTTGTGTGGTTCCTCCATGGTAACATAGCTGCCCGAGGTCGCAAAGTTAGCAAGTACAAGAAATTTGAAAATTGTATCTAATTTCACATTAGTGCTTATGGTCGATCCCGTTTCTCGGCTTGAGAGCTACTTTCTTGGCTGTATTTTGAGTTAAGCAGTTGGTGCGACTTCAGTTCTAGCCTATAAAGTCAAATCCTGTGTGGTTCCTCCATGGTAACATAGCTGCCCGAGGTCGCAAAGTTAGCAAGTACAAGAAATTTGAAAATTGTACGTAATTTCACGGTAGTGCTTATGGTCGATCCCGTTTCTCGGCTTGAGAGCTACTTTCTTGACTGTATTTTGAGTTAAGCAGTTGGTGCGACTTCAGTTCTAGCCTATAAAGTCAAATCCTGTGTGGTTCCTCCATGGTAACATAGCTGCCCGAGGTCGCAAAATTAGCAAGTACAAGAAATTTGAAAATTGTACGTAATTTCACGGTAGTGCTTATGGTCGATCCCGTTTCACGGCTTGAGAGCTACTTTCTTGACTGTATTTTGAGTTGAGCAGTTGGCGCGACTTCAGTTCTAGCCTATAAAGTCAAATCCTGTGTGGTTCCTCCATGGTAACATAGCTGCCCGAGGTCGCAAAGTTAGCAAGTACAAGAAATTTGAAAATTGTATGTAATTTCACATTAGTTCTTATTTTCGATCCCGTTTCTCGGCTTGAGAGCTACTTTCTTGACTGTATTTTGAGTTAAGCAGTTGGTGCGACTTCAGTTCTAGCCTATAAAGTCAAATCCTGTGTGGTTCCTCCATGGTAACATAGCTGCCCGAGGTCGCAAAGTTAGCAAGTACAAGAAATTTGAAAATTGTATGTAATTTGACATTAGTGCTTATGGTCGATCCCGTTTCTCGGCTTGAGAGCTACTTTCTTGACTGTATTTTGAGTTAAGCAGTTGGTGCGACTTCAGTTCTAGCCTATAAAGTCAAATCCTGTGTGGTTCCTCCATGGTAACATAGCTGCCCGAGGTCGCAAAATTAGCAAGTACAAGAAATTTGAAAATTGTACGTAATTTCACGGTAGTGCTTATGGTCGATCCCGTTTCACGGCTTGAGAGCTACTTTCTTGACTGTATTTTGAGTTGAGCAGTTGGCGCGACTTCAGTTCTAGCCTATAAAGTCAAATCCTGTGTGGTTCCTCCATGGTAACATAGCTGCCCGAGGTCGCAAAGTTAGCAAGTACAAGAAATTTGAAAATTGTATGTAATTTCACATTAGTTCTTATTTTCGATCCCGTTTCTCGGCTTGAGAGCTACTTTCTTGACTGTATTTTGAGTTAAGCAGTTGGTGCGACTTCAGTTCTAGCCTATAAAGTCAAATCCTGTGTGGTTCCTCCATGGTAACATAGCTGCCCGAGGTCGCAAAGTTAGCAAGTACAAGAAATTTGAAAATTGTACGTAATTTCACGGTAGTGCTTATGGTCGATCCCGTTTCACGGCTTGAGAGCTACTTTCTTGACTTTATTTTGAGTTAAGCAGTTAGTGCGACTTCAGTTCTAGCCTATAAAGTCAAATCCTGTGTGGTTCCTCCATGGTAAAATAGCTGCCCGAGGTGGCAAAGTTAGCAAGTACAAGAAATTTGAAAATTGTACGTAATTTCACGGTAGTGCTTATGGTCGATCCCGTTTCACGGCTTGAAAGCTACTTTCTTGACTGTATTTTGAGTTGAGCAGTTGGCGCGACTTCAGTTCTAGCCTATAAAGTCAAATCCTGTGTAGTTCCTCCATGGTAACATAGCTGCCCGAGGTCGCAAAGTTAGCAAGTACAAAAAATTTGAAAATTGTACGTAATTTCACGGTAGTGCTTATGGTCGATCCCGTTTCACGGCTTGAGAGCTACTTTCTTGACTGTATTTTGAGCTAAGCAGTTGGTGCGACTTCAGTTCTAGCCTATAAAGTCAAATCCTGTGTGGTTCCTCCATGGTAACATAGCTGCCCGAGGTCGCAAAGTTAGCAAGTACAAGAAATTTGAAAATTGTATGTAATTTCACATTAGTGCTTATGGTCGATCCCGTTTCTCGGCTTGAGAGCTACTTTCTTGACTGTATTTTGAGTTAAGCAGTTGGTGCGACTTCAGTTCTAGCCTATAAAGTCAAATCCTGTGTGGTTCCTCCATGGTAACATAGCTGCCCGAGGTAGCAAAGTTAGCAAGTACAAGAAATTTGAAAATTGTACGTAATTTCACGGTAGTGCTTATGGTCGATCCCGTTTCTCGGCTTGAGAGCTACTTTCTTGACTGTATTTTGAGTTAAGCAGTTGGTGCGACTTCAGTTCTAGCCTATAAAGTCAAATCCTGTGTGGTTCCTCCATGGTAACATAGCTGCCCGAGGTCGCAAAGTTAGCAAGTACAAGAAATTTGAAAATTGTATGTAATTTCACATTAGTTCTTATGGTCGATCCCGTTTCTCGGCTTGAGAGCTACTTTCTTGACTGTATTTTGAGTTAAGCAGTTGGAGCGACTTCAGTTCTAGCCTATAAAGTCAAATCCTGTGTGGTTCCTCCATGGTAACATAGCTGCCCGAGGTCGCAAAGTTAGCAAGTACAAGAAATTTGAAAATTGTATGTAATTTGACATTAGTGCTTATGGTCGATCCCGTTTCACGGCTTGAGAGCTACTTTCTTGACTTTATTTTGAGTTAAGCAGTTAGTGCGACTTCAGTTCTAGCCTATAAAGTCAAATCCTGTGTGGTTCCTCCATGGTAACATAGCTGCCCGAGGTGGCAAAGTTAGCAAGTACAAGAAATTTGAAAATTGTACGTAATTTCACGGTAGTGCTTATGGTCGATCCCGTTTCACGGCTTGAGAGCTACTTTCTTGACTGTATTTTGAGTTGAGCAGTTGGCGCGACTTCAGTTCTAGCCTATAAAGTCAAATCCTGTGTAGTTCCTCCATGGTAACATAGCTGCCCGAGGTCGCAAAGTTAGCAAGTACAAGAAATTTGAAAATTGTACGTAATTTCACGGTAGTGCTTATGGTCGATCCCGTTTCACGGCTTGAGAGCTACTTTCTTGACTGTATTTTGAGCTAAGCAGTTGGTGCGACTTCAGTTCTAGCCTATAAAGTCAAATCCTGTGTGGTTCCTCCATGGTAACATAGCTGCCCGAGGTCGCAAAGTTAGCAAGTACAAGAAATTTGAAAATTGTATGTAATTTCACATTAGTGCTTATGGTCGATCCCGTTTCTCGGCTTGAGAGCTACTTTCTTGACTGTATTTTGAGTTAAGCAGTTGGTGCGACTTCAGTTCTAGCCTATAAAGTCAAATCCTGTGTGGTTCCTCCATGGTAACATAGCTGCCCGAGGTCGCAAAGTTAGCAAGTACAAGAAATTTGAAAATTGTATGTAATTTCACATTAGTGCTTATGGTCGATCCCGTTTCTCGGCTTGAGAGCTACTTTCTTGACTGTATTTTGAGTTAAGCAGTTGGTGCGACTTCAGTTCTAGCCTATAAAATCAAATCCTGTGTGGTTTCTCCATGGTAACATAGCTGCCCGAGGTCGCAAAGTTAGCAAGTACAAGAAATTTGAAAATTGTATGTAATTTCACATTAGTTCTTATGGTCGATCCCGTTTCTCGGCTTGAGAGCTACTTTCTTGACTGTATTTTGAGTTAAGCAGTTGGTGCGACTTCAGTTCTAGCCTATAAAGTCAAATCCTGTGTGGTTCCTCCATGGTAACATAGCTGCAGTTGGTGCGACTTCAGTTCTAGCCTATAAAGTCAAATCCTGTGTGGTTCCTCCATGGTAACATAGCTGCAGTTGGTGCGACTTCAGTTCTAGCCTATAAAGTCAAATCCTGTGTGGTTCCTCCATGGTAACATAGCTGCCCGAGGTCGCAAAGTTAGCAAGTACAAGAAATTTGAAAATTGTATGTAATTTCACATTAGTGCTTATGGTCGATCCCGTTTCTCGGCTTGAGAGCTACTTTCTTGACTGTATTTTGAGTTAAGCAGTTGGTGCGACTTCAGTTCTAGCCTATAAAGTCAAATCCTGTTTGGTTCCTCCATGGTAACATAGCTGCCCGAGGTCGCAAGGTTAGCAAGTACAAGAAATTTGAAAATTGTACGTAATTTCACGGTAGTGCTTATGGTCGATCCCGTTTCACGGCTTGAGAGCTACTTTCTTGACTGTATTTTGAGTTGAGCAGTTGGCGCGACTTCAGTTCTAGCCTATAAAGTCAAATCCCGTGTGGTTCCTCCATGGTAACATAGCTGCCCGAGGTCGCAAAGTTAGCAAGTACAAGAAATTTGAAAATTGTATGTAATTTGACATTAGTGCTTATGGTCGATCCCGTTTCTCGGCTTGAGAGCTACTTTCTTGACTGTATTTTGAGTTAAGCAGTTGGTGCGACTTCAGTTCTAGCCTATAAAGTCAAATCCTGTGTGGTTCCTCCATGGTAACATAGCTGCCCGAGGTCGCAAAGTTAGCAAGTACAAGAAATTTGAAAATTGTACGTAATTTCACGGTAGTGCTTATGGTCGATCCCGTTTCACGGCTTGAGAGCTACTTTCTTGACTGTATTTTGAGTTGAGCAGTTGGCGCGACTTCAGTTCTAGCCTATAAAATCAAATCTTGTGTGGTTCCTCCATGGTAACATAGCTGCCCGAGGTCGCAAAGTTAGCAAGTACAAGAAATTTGAAAATTGTATGTAATTTCACATTAGTGCTTATGGTCGATCCCGTTTCTCGGCTTGAGAGCTACTTTCTTGACTGTATTTTGAGTTAAGCAGTTGGTGCGACTTCAGTTCTAGCCTATAAAGTCAAATCCTGTGTGGTTCCTCCATGGTAACATAGCTGCCCGAGGTCGCAAAGTTAGCAAGTACAAGAAATTTGAAAATTGTATGTAATTTCACGGTAGTGCTTATGGTCGATCCCGTTTCTCGGCTTGAGAGCTACTTTCTTGACTGTATTTTGAGTTAAGCAGTTGGTGCCACTTCAGTTCTAGCCTATAAAGTCAAATCCTGTGTGGTTCCTCCATGGTAACATAGCTGCCCGAGGTCGCAAAGTTAGCAAGTACAAGAAATTTGAAAATTGTATGTAATTTCACATTAGTTCTTATGGTCGATCCCGTTTCTCGGCTTGAGAGCTACTTTCTTGACTGTATTTTGAGTTAAGCAGTTGGTGCGACTTCAGTTCTAGCCTATAAAGTCAAATCCTGTGTGGTTCCTCCATGGTAACATAGCTGCCCGAGGTCGCAAAGTTAGCAAGTACAAGAAATTTGAAAATTGTATGTAATTTGACATTAGTGCTTATGGTCGATCCCGTTTCTCGGCTTGAGAGCTACTTTCTTGACTGTATTTTGAGTTAAGCAGTTGGTGCGACTTCAGTTCTAGCCTATAAAGTCAAATCCTGTGTGGTTCCTCCATGGTAACATAGCTGCCCGAGGTCGCAAAGTTAGCAAGTACAAGAAATTTGAAAATTGTATGTAATTTCACATTAGTTCTTATGGTCGATCCCGTTTCTCGGCTTGAGAGCTACTTTCTTGACTGTATTTTGAGTTAAGCAGTTGGTGCGACTTCAGTTCTAGCCTATAAAGTCAAATCCTGTGTGGTTCCTCCATGGTAACATAGCTGCCCGAGGTCGCAAAGTTAGCAAGTACAAGAAATTTGAAAATTGTATGTAATTTCACATTAGTTCTTATGGTCGATCCCGTTTCTCGGCTTGAGAGCTACTTTCTTGACTGTATTTTGAGTTAAGCAGTTGGTGCGACTTCAGTTCTAGCCTATAAAGTCAAATCCTGTGTGGTTCCTCCATGGTAACATAGCTGCCCGAGGTCGCAAAGTTAGCAAGTACAAGAAATTTGAAAATTGTATGTAATTTGACATTAGTGCTTATGGTCGATCCCGTTTCTCGGCTTGAGAGCTACTTTCTTGACTGTATTTTGAGTTAAGCAGTTGGTGCGACTTCAGTTCTAGCCTATAAAGTCAAATCCTGTGTGGTTCCTCCATGGTAACATAGCTGCCCGAGGTCGCAAAGTTAGCAAGTACAAGAAATTTGAAAATTGTACGTAATTTCACGGTAGTGCTTATGGTCGATGCAGTTTCTCGGCTTGAGAGCTACTTTCCTGACTGTATTTTGAGTTGAGTAGTTGGCGCGACTTCAGTTCTAGCCTATAAAGTCAAATCCTGTGTGGTTCCTCCATGGTAACATAGCTGCCCGAGGTCGCAAAGTTAGCAAGTACAAGAAATTTGAAAATTGTATGTAATTTCACATTAGTGCTTATGGTCGATCCCGTTTCTCGGCTTGAGAGCTACTTTCTTGACTGTATTTTGAGTTAAGCAGTTGGTGCGACTTCAGTTCTAGCCTATAAAGTCAAATCCTGTGTGGTTCCTCCATGGTAACATAGCTGCCCGAGGTCGCAAAGTTAGCAAGTACAAGAAATTTGAAAATTGTACGTAATTTCACGGTAGTGCTTATGGTCGATCCCGTTTCTCGGCTTAAGAGCTACTTTCTTGACTGTATTTTGAGTTAAGCAGTTGGCGCGACTTCAGTTCTAGCCTATAAAGTCAAATCCTGTGTGGTTTATCCATGGTAACATAGCTCCCGGGGTCGCAAAGTTAGCAAGTACAAGAAATTTGAAAATTGTATGTAATTTCACATTAGTGCTTATGGTCGATCCCGTTTCTCGGCTTGAGAGCTACTTTCTTGACTGTATTTTGAGTTAAGCAGTTGGTGCGACTTCAGTTCTAGCCTATAAAGTCAAATCCTGTGTGGTTCCTCCATGGTAACATAGCTGCCCGAGGTCGCAAAGTTAGCAAGTACAAGAAATTTGAAAATTGTACGTAATTTCACGGTAGTGCTTATGGTCGATCCCGTTTCACGGCTTGAGAGCTACTTTCTTGACTGTATTTTGAGTTGAGCAGTTGGCGCGACTTCAGTTCTAGCCTATAAAGTCAAATCTTGTGTGGTTCCTCCATGGTAACATAGCTACCCGAGGTCGCAAATTTAGCAAGTACAAGAAATTTGAAAATTGTATGTAATTTCACATTAGTGCTTATGGTCGATCCCGTTTCTCGGCTTGAGAGCTACTTTCTTGACTGTATTTTGAGTTAAGCAGTTGGTGCGACTTCAGTTCTAGCCTATAAAGTCAAATCTTGTGTGGTTCCTCCATGGTAACATAGCTGCCCGAGGTCGCAAAGTTAGCAAGTACAAGAAATTTGAAAATTGTATGTAATTTCACATTAGTGCTTATGGTCGATCCCGTTTCTCGGCTTGAGAGCTACTTTCTTGACTGTATTTTGAGTTAAGCAGTTGGTGCGACTTCAGTTCTAGCCTATAAAGTCAAATCCTGTGTGGTTCCTCCATGGTAACATAGCTGCCCGAGGTCGCAAAGTTAGCAAGTACAAGAAATTTGAAAATTGTATGTAATTTCACATCAGTTCTTATGGTCGATCCCGTTTCTCGGCTTGAGAGCTACTTTCTTGACTGTATTTTGAGTTAAGCAGTTGGTGCGACTTCAGTTCTAGCCTATAAAGTCAAATCCTGTGTGGTTCCTCCATGGTAACATAGCTGCAGTTGGTGCGACTTCAGTTCTAGCCTATAAAGTCAAATCCTGTGTGGTTCCTCCATGGTGACATAGCTGCCCGAGGTCGCAAAGTTAGCAAGTACAAGAAATTTGAAAATTGTATGTAATTTCACATTAGTGCTTATGGTCGATCCCGTTTCTCGGCTTGAGAGCTACTTTCTTGACTGTATTTTGAGTTAAGCAGTTGGTGCGACTTCAGTTCTGGCCTATAAAGTCAAATCCTGTGTGGTTCCTCCATGGTAACATAGCTGTCCGAGGTCGCAAAGTTAGCAAGTACAAGAAATTTGAAAATTGTATGTAATTTCACATAAGTGCTTATGGTCGTTTCCGTTTCTCGGCTTGAGAGCTACTTTCTTGACTGTATTTTGAGTTAAGCAGTTGGTGCGACTTCAGTTCTAGCCTATAAAGTCAAATCCTGTGTGGTTCCTCCATGGTAACATAGCTGCCCGAGGTCGCAAAGTTAGCAAGTACAAGAAATTTGAAAATTGTACGTAATTTCACGGTAGTGCTTATGGTCGATCCCGTTTCACGGCTTGAGAGCTACTTTCTTGACTGTATTTTGAGTTGAGCAGTTGGCGCGACTTCAGTTCTAGCTTATAAAGTCAAATCCTGTGTGTTTCCTCCATGGTAACATAGCTGCCCGAGGTCGCAAAGTTAGCAAGTACAAGAAATTTGAAAATTGTATGTAATTTGACATTAGTGCTTATGGTCGATCCCGTTTCTCGGCTTGAGAGCTACTTTCTTGACTGTATTTTAAGTTAAGCAGTTGGTGCGACTTCAGTTCTAGCCTATAAAGTCAAATCCTGTGTGGTTCCTCCATGGTAACATAGCCGCCCGAGGTCGCAAAGTTAGCAAGTACAAGAAATTTGAAAATTGTATGTAATTTCACATTAGTGCTTATGGTCGATCCCGTTTCTCGGCTTGAGAGCTACTTTCTTGACTGTATTTTGAGTTAAGCAGTTGGTGCGACTTCAGTTCTAGCCTATAAAGTCAAATCCTGTGTGGTTCCTCCATGGTAACATAGCTGCCCGAGGTCGCAAAGTTAGCAAGTACAAGAAATTTGAAAATTGTACGTAATTTCACGGTAGTGCTTCTGGTCGATCCCGTTTCACGGCTTGAGAGCTACTTTCTTGACTGTATTTTGAGTTGAGCAGTTGGCGCGACTTCAGTTCTAGCCTATAAAGTCAAATCCTGTGTGGTTCCTCCATGGTAACATAGCTGCCCGAGGTCGCAAAGTTAGCAAGTACAAGAAATTTGAAAATTGTATGTAATTTCACATTAGTGCTTATGGTCGATCCCGTTTCTCGGCTTGAGAGCTACTTTCTTGACTGTATTTTGAGTTAAGTAGTTGGTGCGACTTCAGTTCTAGCCTATAAAGTCAAATCCTGTGTGGTTCCTCCATGGTAACATAGGAACATTAGTGCTTATGGTCGATCCCGTTTCTCGGCTTGAGAGCTACTTTCTTGACTGTATTTTGAGTTAAGCAGTTGGTGCGACTTCAGTTCTAGCCTATAAAGTCAAATCCTGTGTGGTTCCTCCATGGTAACATAGCTGCCCGAGGTCGCAAAGTTAGCAAGTACAAGAAATTTGAAAATTGTATGTAATTTCACATTAGTGCTTATGGTCGATCCCGTTTCTCGGCTGGAGAGCTACTTTCTTGACTGTATTTTGAGTTGAGCAGTTGGTGCGACTTCAGTTCTAGCCTATAAAGTCAAATCCTGTATGGTTCCTCCATGGTAACATAGCTGCCCGAGGTCGCAAAGTTAGCAAGTACAAGAAATTTGAAAATTGTATGTAATTTCACATTAGTGCTTATGGTCGATCCCGTTTCTCGGCTTGAGAGCTACTTTCTTGACTGTATTTTGAGTTAAGCAGTTGGTGCGACTTCAGTTCTAGCCTATAAAGTCAAATCCTGTGTGGTTCCTCCATGGTAACATAGCTGCCCGAGGTCGCAAAGTTAGCAAGTACAAGAAATTTGAAAATTGTATGTAATTTCACATTAGTGCTTATGGTCGATGCCGTTTCTCGGCTTGAGAGCTACTTTCTTGACTGTATTTTGAGTTAAGCAGTTGGTGCGACTTCAGTTCTAGCCTATAAAGTCAAATCTTGTGTGGTTCCTCCATGGTAACATAGCTGCCCGAGGTCGCAAAGTTAGCAAGTACAAGAAATTTGAAAATTGTACGTAATTTCACGGTAGTGCTTATGGTCGATCCCGTTTCACGGCTTGAGAGCTACTTTCTTGACTGTATTTTGAGTTAAGCAGTTGGTGCGACTTCAGTTCTAGCCTATAAAGTCAAATCTTGTGTGGTTCCTCCATGGTAACATAGCTGCCCGAGGTCGCAAAGTTAGCAAGTACAAGAAATTTGAAAATTGTACGTAATTTCACGGTAGTGCTTATGGTCGATCCCGTTTCACGGCTTGAGAGCTACTTTCTTGACTGTATTTTGAGTTGAGCAGTTGGCGCGACTTCAGTTCTAGCCTATAAAGTCAAATCTTGTGTGGTTGGTAACATAGCTGCCCGAGGTCGCAAAGTTAGCAAGTACAAGAAATTTGAAAATTGTATGTAATTTCACATTAGTGCTTATGGTCGATCCCGTTTCTCGGCTTGAGAGCTATTTTCTTGACTGTATTTTGATTTAAGCAGTTGGTGCGACTTCAGTTCTAGCCTATAAAGTCAAATCTTGTGTGGTTCCTCCCTGGTAACATAGCTGCCCGAGGTCGCAAAGTTAGCAAGTACAAGAAATTTGAAAATTGTATGTAATTTCACATTAGTGCTTATGGTCGATCCCGTTTCTCGGCTTGAGAGCTACTCTCTTGACTGTATTTTGAGTTGAGCAGTTGGCGCGACTTCAGTTCTAGCCTATAAAGTCAAATCTTGTGTGGTTGGTAACATAGCTGCCCGAGGTCGCAAAGTTAGCAAGTACAAGAAATTTGAAAATTGTATGTAATTTCACATTAGTGCTTATGGTCGATCCCGTTTCTCGGCTTGAGAGCTATTTTCTTGACTGTATTTTGATTTAAGCAGTTGGTGCGACTTCAGTTCTAGCCTATAAAGTCAAATCTTGTGTGGTTCCTCCCTGGTAACATAGCTGCCCGAGGTCGCAAAGTTAGCAAGTACAAGAAATTTGAAAATTGTATGTAATTTCACATTAGTGCTTATGGTCGATCCCGTTTCTCGGCTTGAGAGCTACTCTCTTGACTGTATTTTGAGTTAAGCAGTTGGTGCGACTTCAGTTCTAGCCTATAAAGTCAAATCCTGTGTGGTTCCTTCATGGTAACATAGCTGCCCGAGGTCGCAAAGTTAGCAAGTACAAGAAATTTGAAAATTGTATGTAATTTCACATTAGTGCTTATGGTCGATCCCGTTTCTCGGGTTGAGAGCTACTTTCTTGACTGTATTTTGAGTTAAGCAGTTGGTGCGACTTCAGTTCTAGCCTATAAAGTCAAATCCTGTGTGGTTCCTCCATGGTAACATAGCTGCCCGAGGTCGCAAAGTTAGCAAGTACAAGAAATTTGAAACTTGTATGTAATTTCACATTAGTGCTTATGGTCGATCCCGTTTCTCGGCTTGAGAGCTACTTTCTTGACTGTATTTTGAGTTGAGCAGTTGGCGCGACTTCAGTTCTAGCCTATAAGGTCAAATCCTGTGTGGTTCCTCCATGGTAACATAGCTGCCCGAGGTCGCAAAGTTAGCAAGTACAAGAAATTTGAAAATTGTATGTAATTTCACATTAGTGCTTATGGTCGATCCCGTTTCACGGCTTGAGAGCTACTTTCTTGACTGTATTTTGAGTTGAGCAGTTGGCGCGACTTCAGTTCTAGCCTATAAAGTCAAATCTTGTGTGGTTCCTCCATGGTAACATAGCTGCCCGAGGTCGCAAAGTTAGCAAGTACAAGAAATTTGAAAATTGTATGTAATTTCACATTAGTGCTTATGGTCGATCCCGTTTCTCGGCTGGAGAGCTACTTTCTTGACTGTATTTTGAGTTAAGCAATTGGTGCGACTTCAGTTCTAGCCTATAAAGTCAAATCCTGTGTGGTTCCTCCATGGTAACATAGCTGCCCGAGGTCGCAAAGTTAGCAAGTACAAGAAATTTGAAAATTGTACGTAATTTCACGGTAGTGCTTATGGTCGATCCCGTTTCTCGGCTTGAGAGCTACTTTCTTGACTGTATTTTGAGTTAAGCAGTTGGTGCGACTTCAGTTCTAGCCTATAAAGTCAAATCCTGTGTGGTTCCTCCATGGTAACATAGCTGCCCGAGGTCGCAAAGTTAGCAAGTACAAGAAATTTGAAAATTGTATGTAATTTCACATTAGTTCTTATGGTCGATCCCGTTTCTCGGCTTGAGAGCTACTTTCTTGACTGTATTTTGAGTTAAGCAGTTGGTGCGACTTCAGTTCTAGCCTATAAAGTCAAATCCTGTGTGGTTCCTCCATGGTAACATAGCTGCCCGAGGTCGCAAAGTTAGCAAGTACAAGAAATTTGAAAATTGTATGTAATTTGACATTAGTGCTTATGGTCGATCCCGTTTCTCGGCTTGAGAGCTACTTTCTTGATTGTATTTTGAGTTAAACAGTTGGTGCGACTTCAGTTCTAGCCTATAAAGTCAAATCCTGTGTGGTTCCTCCATGGTAACATAGCTGCCCGAGGTCGCAAAGTTAGCAAGTACAAGAAATTTGAAAATTGTACGTAATTTCACGATAGTGCTTATGGTCGATCCCGTTTCACGGCTTGAGAGCTACTTTCTTGACTGTATTTTGAGTTGAGCAGTTGGCGCGACTTCAGTTCTAGCCTATAAAGTCAAATCTTGTGTGGTTCCTCCATGGTAACATAGCTGCCCGAGGTCGCAAAGTTAGCAAGTACAAGAAATTTGAAAATTGTATGTAATTTCACATTAGTGCTTATGGTCGATCCCGTTTCTCGGCTTGAGAGCTACTTTCTTGACTGTATTTTGAGTTAAGCAGTTGGTGCGACTTCAGTTCTAGCCTATAAAGTCAAATCCTGTGTGGTTCCTCCATGGTAACATAGCTGCCCGAGGTCGCAAAGTTAGCAAGTACAAGAAATTTGAAAATTGTATGTAATTTGACATTAGTGCTTATGGTCGATCCCGTTTCTCGGCTTGAGAGCTACTTTCTTGACTGTATTTTGAGTTAAGCAGTTGGTGCGACTTCAGTTCTAGCCTATAAAGTCAAATCCTGTGTGGTTCCTCCATGGTAACATAGCTGCCCGAGGTCGCAAAGTTAGCAAGTACAAGAAATTTGAAAATTGTACGTAATTTCACGGTAGTGCTTATGGTCGATCCCGTTTCTCGGCTTGAGAGCTACTTTCTTGACTGTATTTTGAGTTGAGCAGTTGGTGCGACTTCAGTTCTAGCCTATAAAGTCAAATCCTGTATGGTTCCTCCATGGTAACATAGCTGCCCGAGGTCGCAAAGTTAGCAAGTACAAGAAATTTGAAAATTGTATGTAATTTCACATTAGTGCTTATGGTCGATCCCGTTTCTCGGCTTGAGAGCTACTTTCTTGACTGTATTTTGAGTTAAGCTGTTGGTGCGACTTCAGTTCTAGCCTATAAAGTCAAATCTTGTGTGGTTCCTCCATGGTAACATAGCTGCCCAAGGTCGCAAAGTTAGCAAGTACAAGAAATCTGAAAATTGTACGTAATTTCACGGTAGTGCTTATGGTCGATCCCGTTTCACGGCTTGAGAGCTACTTTCTTGACTGTATTTTGAGTTGAGCAGTTGGCGCGACTTCAGTTCTAGCCTATAAAGTCAAATCTTGTGTGGTTCCTCCATGGTAACATAGCTGCCCGAGGTCGCAAAGTTAGCAAGTACAAGAAATCTGAAAATTGTACGTAATTTCACGGTAGTGCTTATGGTCGATCCCGTTTCACGGCTTGAGAGCTACTTTCTTGGCTGTATTTTGAGTTGAGCAGTTGGCGCGACTTCAGTTCTAGCCTATAAAGTCAAATCTTGTGTGGTTCCTCCATGGTAACATAGCTGCCCGAGGTCGCAAAGTTAGCAAGTACAAGAAATTTGAAAATTGTATGTAATTTCACATTAGTGCTTATGGTCGATCCCGTTTCTCGGCTTGAGAGCTACTTTCTTGACTGTATTTTGAGTTAAGCAGTTGGTGCGACTACAGTTCTAGCCTATAAAGTCAAATCCTGTGTGGTTCCTCCATGGTAACATAGCTGCCCGAGGTCGCAAAGTTAGCAAGTACAAGAAATTTGAAAATTGTACGTAATTTCACGGTAATGCTTATGGTCGATCCCGTTTCACGGCTTGAGAGCTACTTTCTTGACTGTATTTTGAGTTGAGCAGTTGGCGCGACTTCAGTTCTAGCCTATAAGGTCAAATCCTGTGTGGTTCCTCCATGGTAATATAGCTGCCCGAGGTCGCAAAGTTAGCAAGTACAAGAAATTTGAAAATTGTATGTAATTTCACATTAGTGCTTATGGTCGATCCCGTTTCTCGGCTTGAGAGCTACTTTCTTGACTGTATTTTGAGTTAAGCAGTTGGTGCGACTTCAGTTCTAGCCTATAAAGTCAAATCCTGTGTGGTTCCTCCATGGTAACATAGCTGCCCGAGGTCGCAAAGTTAGCAAGTACAAGAAATTTGAAAATTCTATGTAATTTCACATTAGTGCTTATGGTCGATCCCGTTTCTCGGCTTGAGAGCTACTTTCTTGACTGTATTTTGAGTTAAGCAGTTGGTGCGACTTCAGTTCTAGCCTATAAAGTCAAATCTTGTGTGGTTCCTCCATGGTAACATAGCTGCCCGAGGTCGCAAAGTTAGCAAGTACAAGAAATTTGAAAATTGTATGTAATTTCACATTAGTGCTTATGGTCGATCCCGTTTCTCGGCTTGAGAGCTACTTTTTTGACTGTATTTTGAGTTAAGCAGTTGGTGCGACTTCAGTTCTAGCCTATAAAGTCAAATCCTGTGTGGTTCCTCCATGGTAACATAGCTGCCCGAGGTCGCAAAGTTAGCAAGTACAAGAAATTTGAAAATTGTATGTAATTTCACATTAGTGCTTATGGTCGATCCCGTTTCTCGGCTTGAGAGCTACTTTCTTGACTGTATTTTGAGTTGAGCAGTTGGCGCGACTTCAGTTCTAGCCTATAAAGTCAAATCTTGTGTGGTTCCTCCATGGTAACATAGCTGCCCGAGGTCGCAAAGTTAGCAAGTACAAGAAATTTGAAAATTGTATGTAATTTCACATTAGTGCTTATGGTCGATCCCGTTTCTCGGCTGGAGAGCTACTTTCTTGACTGTATTTTGAGTTAAGCAGTTGGTGCGACTTCAGTTCTAGCCTATAAAGTCAAATCCTGTGTGGTTCCTCCATGGTAACATAGCTGCCCGAGGTCGCAAAGTTAGCAAGTACAAGAAATTTGAAAATTGTACGCAATTTCACGGTAGTGCTTATGGTCGATCCCGTTTCTCGGCTTGAGAGCTACTTTCTCGACTGTATTTTGAGTTAAGCAGTTGGTGCAACTTCAGTTCTAGCCTATAAAGTCAAATCTTGTGTGGTTCCTCCATGGTAACATAGCTGCCCGAGGTCGCAAAGTTAGCAAGTACAAGAAATTTGAAAATTGTATATAATTTCACATTAGTTCTTATGGTCGATCCCGTTTCTCGGCTTGAGAGCTACTTTCTTGACTGTATTTTGAGTTGAGCAGTTGGCGCGACTTCAGTTCTAGCCTATAAAGTCAAATCCTGTGTGGTTCCTCCATGGTAACATAGCTGCCCGAGGTCGCAAAGTTAGCAAGTACAAGAAATTTGAAAATTGTATGTAATTTGACATTAGTGCTTATGGTCGATCCCGTTTCTCGGCTTGAGAGCTACTTTCTTGACTGTATTTTGAGTTAAGCAGTTGGTGCGACTTCAGTTCTAGCCTATAAAGTCAAATCTTGTGTGGTTCCTCCATGGTAACATAGCTGCCCGAGGTCGCAAATTAGCAAGTACAAGAAATTTGAAAATTGTATGTAATTTCACATTAGTTCTTATGGTCGATCCCGTTTCTCGGCTTGAGAGCTACTTTCTTGACTGTATTTTGAGTTAAGCAGTTGGTGCGACTTTAGTTCTAGCCTATAAAGTCAAATCCTGTGTGGTTCCTCCATGGTAACATAGCTGCCCGAGGTCGCAAAATTAGCAAGTACAAGAAATTTGAAAATTGTATGTAATTTCACATTAGTTCTTATGGTCGATCCCGTTTCTCGGCTTGAGAGCTACTTTCTTGACTGTATTTTGAGTTAAGCAGTTGGTGCGACTTCAGTTCTAGCCTATAAAGTCAAATCCTGTGTGGTTCCTCCATGGTAACATAGCTGCCCGAGGTCGCAAAGTTAGCAAGTACAAGAAATTTGAAAATTGTATGTAATTTGACATTAGTGCTTATGGTCGATCCCGTTTCTCGGCTTGAGAGCTACTTTCTTGACTGTATTTTGAGTTAAGCAGTTGGTGCGACTTCAGTTCTAGCCTATAAAGTCAAATCCTGTGTGGTTCCTCCATGGTAACATAGCTGCCCGAGGTCGCAAAGTATGCAAGTACAAGAAATTTGAAAATTGTATGTAATTTCACATTAGTTCTTATGGTCGATCCCGTTTCTCGGCTTGAGAGCTACTTTCTTGACTGTATTTTGAGTTAAGCAGTTGGTGCGACTTCAGTTCTAGCCTATAAAGTCAAATCCTGTGTGGTTCCTCCATGGTAACATAGCTGCCCGAGGTCGCAAAGTTAGCAAGTACAAGAAATTTGAAAATTGTACGTAATTTCACGGTAGTGCTTATGGTCGATCCCGTTTCACGGCTTGAGAGCTACTTTCTTGACTGTATTTTGAGTTAAGCAGTTAGTGCGACTTCAGTTCTAGCCTATAAAGTCAAATCCTGTGTGGTTCCTCCATGGTAACATAGCTGCCCGAGGTCGCAAAGTTAGCAAGTACAAGAAATTTGAAAATTGTACGTAATTTCACGGTAGTGCTTATGGTCGATCCCGTTTCACGGCTTGAGAGCTACTTTCTTGACTGTATTTTGAGTCGAGCAGTTGGCGCGACTTCAGTTCTAGCCTATAAAGTCAAATCCTGTGTAGTTCCTCCATGGTAACATAGCTGCCCGAGGTCGCAAAGTTAGCAAGTACAAGAAATTTGAAAATTGTATGTAATTTCACGGTAGTGCTTATGGTCGATCCCGTTTCACTACTTGAGAGTTACTTTCTTGACTGTATTTTGAGTTAAGCAGTTGGTGCGACTTCAGTTCTAGCCTATAAAGTCAAATCCTGTGTGGTTCCTCCATGGTAACATAGCTGCCCGAGGTCGCAAAGTTAGCAAGTACAAGAAATTTGAAAATTGTATGTAATTTCACATTAGTGCTTATGGTCGATCCCGTTTCTCGGCTTGAGAGCTACTTTCTTGACTGTATTTTGAGTTAAGCAGTTGGTGCGACTTCAGTTCTAGCCTATAAAGTCAAATCCTGTGTGGTTCCTCCATGGTAACAAAGCTGCCCGAGGTCGCAAAGTTAGCAAGTACAAGAAATTTGAAAATTGTATGTAATTTTACATTAGTGCTTATGGTCGATCCCGTTTCTCGGCTTGAGAGCTACTTTCTTGACTGTATTTTGAGTTAAGCAGTTGGTGCGACTTCAGTTCTAGCCTATAAAGTCAAATCCTGTATGGTTCCTCCATGGTAACATAGCTGCCCGAGGTCGCAAAGTTAGCAAGTACAAGAAATTTGAAAATTGTACGTAATTTCACGGTAGTGCTTATGGTCGATCCCGTTTCACGGCTTGAGAGCTACTTTCTTGACTGTATTTTGAGTTGAGCAGTTGGCGCGACTTCAGTTCTAGCCTATAAAGTCAAATCTTGTGTGGTTCCTCCATGGTAACATAGCTGCCCGAGGTCGCAAAGTTAGCAAGTACAAGAAATTTGAAAATTGTATGTAATTTCACATTAGTTCTTATGGTCGATCCCGTTTCTCGGCTTGAGAGCTACTTTCTTGACTGTATTTTAAGTTAAGCAGTTGGTGCGACTTCAGTTCTAGCCTATAAAGTCAAATCCTGTGTGGTTCCTCCATGGTAACATAGCTGCCCGAGGTCGCAAAATTAGCAAGTACAAGAAATTTGAAAATTGTATGTAATTTCACATTAGTTCTTATGGTCGATCCCGTTTCTCGGCTTGAGAGCTACTTTCTTGACTGTATTTTGAGTTAAGCAGTTGGTGCGACTTCAGTTCTAGCCTATAAAGTCAAATCCTGTGTGGTTCCTCCATGGTAACATAGCTGCCCGAGGTCGCAAAGTTAGCAAGTACAAGAAATTTGAAAATTGTATGTAATTTCACATTAGTTCTTATGGTCGATCCCGTTTCTCGGCTTGAGAGCTATGTACTTTCTTGACTGTATTTTGAGTTGAGCAGTTGGCGCGACTTCAGTTCTAGCCTATAAAGTCAAATCCTGTGTGGTTCCTCCATGGTAACAAAGCTGCCCGAGGTCGCAAAGTTAGCAAGTACAAGAAATTTGAAAATTGTATGTAATTTTACATTAGTGCTTATGGTCGATCCCGTTTCTCGGCTTGAGAGCTACTTTCTTGACTGTATTTTGAGTTAAGCAGTTGGTGCGACTTCAGTTCTAGCCTATAAAGTCAAATCCTGTGTGGTTCCTCCATGGTAACATAGCTGCCCGAGGTCGCAAAGTTAGCAAGTACAAGAAATTTGAAAATTGTATGTAATTTCACATTAGTTCTTATGGTCGATCCCGTTTCTCGGCTTGAGAGCTACTTTCTTGACTGTATTTTGAGTTGAGCAGTTGGCGCGACTTCAGTTCTAGCCTATAAAGTCAAATCCTGTGTGGTTCCTCCATGGTAACATAGCTGCCCGAGGTCGCAAAGTTAGCAAGTACAAGAAATTTGAAAATTGTATGTAATTTCACATTAGTGCTTATGGTCGATCCCGTTTCTCGGCTTGAGAGCTACTTTCTTGACTGTATTTTGAGTTAAGCAGTTGGTGCGACTTCAGTTCTAGCCTATAAAGTCAAATCTTGTGTGGTTCCTCCATGGTAACATAGCTGCCCGAGGTCGCAAAGTTAGCAAGAACAAGAAATTTGAAAATTGTATGTAATTTCACATTTGTTCTTATGGTCGATCCCGTTTCTCGGCTTGAGAGCTACTTTCTTGACTGTATTTTGAGTTAAGCAGTTGGTGCGACTTCAGTTCTAGCCTATAAAGTCAAATCCTGTGTGGTTCCTCCATGGAAACATAGCTGCCCGAGGTCGCAAAATTAGCAAGTACAAGAAATTTGAAAATTGTATGTAATTTCACATTAGTTCTTATGGTCGATCCCGTTTCACTACTTGAGAGCTACTTTCTTGACTGTATTTTGAGTTAAGCAGTTGGTGCGACTTCAGTTCTAGCCTATAAAGTCAAATCCTGTGTGGTTCCTCCATGGTAACATAGCTGCCCGAGGTCGCAAAGTTAGCAAGTACAAGAAATTTGAAAATTGTATGTAATTTGACATTAGTGCTTATGGTCGATCCCGTTTCTCGGCTTGAGAGCTACTTTCTTGACTGTATTTTGAGTTAAGCAGTTGGTGCGACTTCAGTTCTAGCCTATAAAGTCAAATCCTGTGTGGTTCCTCCATGGTAACATAGCTGCCCGAGGTCGCAAAGTATGCAAGTACAAGAAATTTGAAAATTGTATGTAATTTCACATTAGTTCTTATGGTCGATCCCGTTTCTCGGCTTGAGAGCTACTTTCTTGACTGTATTTTGAGTTAAGCAGTTGGTGCGACTTCAGTTCTAGCCTATAAAGTCAAATCCTGTGTGGTTCCTCCATGGTAACATAGCTGCCCGAGGTCGCAAAGTTAGCAAGTACAAGAAATTTGAAAATTGTACGTAATTTCACGGTAGTGCTTATGGTCGATCCCGTTTCACGGCTTGAGAGCTACTTTCTTGACTGTATTTTGAGTTAAGCAGTTAGTGCGACTTCAGTTCTAGCCTATAAAGTCAAATCCTGTGTGGTTCCTCCATGGTAACATAGCTGCCCGAGGTCGCAAAGTTAGCAAGTACAAGAAATTTGAAAATTGTACGTAATTTCACGGTAGTGCTTATGGTCGATCCCGTTTCACGGCTTGAGAGCTACTTTCTTGACTGTATTTTGAGTTGAGCAGTTGGCGCGACTTCAGTTCTAGCCTATAAAGTCAAATCCTGTGTAGTTCCTCCATGGTAACATAGCTGCCCGAGGTCGCAAAGTTAGCAAGTACAAGAAATTTGAAAATTGTACGTAATTTCACGGTAGTGCTTATGGTCGATCCCGTTTCACTACTTGAGAGCTACTTTCTTGACTGTATTTTGAGTTAAGCAGTTGGTGCGACTTCAGTTCTAGCCTATAAAGTCAAATCCTGTGTGGTTCCTCCATGGTAACTTAGCTGCCCGAAGTCGCAAAGTTAGCAAGTACAAGAAATTTGAAAATTGTATGTAATTTCACATTAGTGCTTATGGTCGATCCCGTTTCTCGGCTTGAGAGCTACTTTCTTGACTGTATTTTGAGTTAAGCAGTTGGTGCGACTTCAGTTCTAGCCTATAAAGTCAAATCCTGTGTGGTCCCTCCATGGTAACAAAGCTGCCCGAGGTCGCAAAGTTAGCAAGTACAAGAAATTTGAAAATTGTATGTAATTTTACATTAGTGCTTATGGTCGATCCCGTTTCTCGGCTTGAGAGCTACTTTCTTGACTGTATTTTGAGTTAAGCAGTTGGTGCGACTTCAGTTCTAGCCTATAAAGTCAAATCCTGTATGGTTCCTCCATGGTAACATAGCTGCCCGAGGTCGCAAAGTTAGCAAGTACAAAAATTTGAAAATTGTACGTAATTTCACGGTAGTGCTTATGGTCGATCCCGTTTCTCGGCTTCAGAGCTACTTTCTTGACTGTATTTTGAGTTAAGCAGTTGGTGCGACTTCAGTTCTAGCCTATAAAGTCAAATCCTGTGTGGTTCCTCCATGGTAACACAGCTGCCCGAGGTCGCAAAATTAGCAAGTACAAGAAATTTGAAAATTGTATGTAATTTCACATTAGTTCTTATGGTCGATCCCGTTTCTCGGCTTGAGAGCTACTTTCTTGACTGTATGTTGAGTTAAGCAGTTGGTGCGACTTCAGTTCTAGCCTATAAAGTCAAATCCTGTGTGGTTCCTCCATGGTAACATAGCTGCCCGAGGTCGCAAAGTTAGCAAGTACAAGAAATTTGAAAATTGTATGTAATTTCACATTAGTTCTTATGGTCGATCCCGTTTCTCGGCTTGAGAGCTACTTTCTCGACTGTATTTTGAGTTAAGCAGTTGGTGCAACTTCAGTTCTAGCCTATAAAGTCAAATCTTGTGTGGTTCCTCCATGGTAACATAGCTGCCCGAGGTCGCAAAGTTAGCAAGTACAAGAAATTTGAAAATTGTATGTAATTTCACATTAGTTCTTATGGTCGATCCCGTTTCTCGGCTTGAGAGCTACTTTCTTGACTGTATTTTGAGTTGAGCAGTTGGCGCGACTTCAGTTCTAGCCTATAAAGTCAAATCCTGTGTGGTTCCTCCATGGTAACATAGCTGCCCGAGGTCGCAAAGTTAGCAAGTACAAGAAATTTGAAAATTGTATGTAATTTCACATTAGTGCTTATGGTCGATCCCGTTTCTCGGCTTGAGAGCTACTTTCTTGACTGTATTTTGAGTTAAGCAGTTGGTGCGACTTCAGTTCTAGCCTATAAAGTCAAATCCTGTGTGGTTCCTCCATGGTAACATAGCTGCCCGAGGTCGCAAAGTTAGCAAGTACAAGAAATTTGAAAATTGTATGTAATTTCACATTAGTGCTTATGGTCGATCCCGTTTCTCGGCTTGAGAGCCACTTTCTTGACTGTATTTTGAGTTAAGCAGTTGGTGCGACTTCAGTTCTAGCCTATAAAGTCAAATCTTGTGTGGTTCCTCCATGGTAACATAGCTGCCCGAGGTCGCAAAGTTAGCAAGTACAAGAAATTTGAAAATTGTATGTAATTTCACATTAGTGCTTATGGTCGATCCCGTTTCTCGGCTTGAGAGCTGCTTTCTTGACTGTATTTTGAGTTAAGCAGTTGGCGCGACTTCAGTTCTAGCCTATAAAGTCAAATCCTGTGTGGTTCCTCCATGGTAACATAGCTGCCCGAGGTCGCAAAATTAGCAAGTACAAGAAATTTGAAAATTGTACGTAATTTCACGGTAGTGCTTATGGTCGATCCCGTTTCTCGGCTTGAGAGCTACTTTCTTGACTGTATTTTGAGTTAAGCAGTTGGTGCGACTTCAGTTCTAGCCTATAAAGTCAAATCCTGTGTGGTTCCTCCATGGTAACATAGCTGCCCGAGGTCGCAAAGTTAGCAAGTACAAGAAATTTGAAAATTGTATGTAATTTCACATTAGTTCTTATGGTCGATCCCGTTTCTCGGCTTGAGAGCTACTTTCTTGACTGTATTTTGAGTTAAGCAGTTGGAGCGACTTCAGTTATAGCCTATAAAGTCAAATCCTGTGTGGTTCCTCCCGAGGTCGCAAAGTTAGCAAGTACAAGAAATTTGAAAATTGTATGTAATTTGACATTAGTGCTTATGGTCGATCCCGTTTCTCGGCTTGAGAGCTACTTTCTTGACTGTATTTTGAGTTAAGCAGTTGGTGCGACTTCAGTTCTAGCCTATAAAGTCAAATCCTGTGTGGTTCCTCCATGGTAACATAGCTGCCCGAGGTCGCAAAATTAGCAAGTACAAGAAATTTGAAAATTGTACGTAATTTCACGGTAGTGCTTATGGTCGATCCCGTTTCACGGCTTGAGAGCTACTTTCTGGACTGTATTTTGAGTTGAGCAGTTGGCGCGACTTCAGTTCTAGCTTATAAAGTCAAATCCTGTGTGGTTCCTCCATGGTAACATAGCTGCCCGAGGTCGCAAAGTTAGCAAGTACAAGAAATTTGAAAATTGTATGTAATTTCACATTAGTTCTTATGGTCGATCCCGTTTCTCGGCTTGAGAGCTACTTTCTTGACTGTATTTTGAGTTAAGCAGTTGGTGCGACTTCAGTTCTAGCCTATAAAGTCCAATCCTGTGTGGTTCCTCCATGGTAACATAGCTGCCCGAGGTCGCAAAGTTAGCAAGTACAAGAAATTTGAAAATTGTACGTAATTTCACGGTAGTGCTTATGGTCGATCCCGTTTCACGGCTTGAGAGCTACTTTCTTGACTTTATTTTGAGTTAAGCAGTTAGTGCGACTTCAGTTCTAGCCTATAAAGTCAAATCCTGTGTGGTTCCTCCATGGTAACATAGCTGCCCGAGGTGGCAAAGTTAGCAAGTACAAGAAATCTGAAAATTGTACGTAATTTCACGGTAGTGCTTATGGTCGATCCCGTTTCACGGCTTGAGAGCTACTTTCTTGACTGTATTTTGAGTTGAGCAGTTGGCGCGACTTCAGTTCTAGCCTATAAAGTCAAATCCTGTGTAGTTCCTCCATGGTAACATAGCTGCCCGAGGTCGCAAAGTTAGCAAGTACAAGAAATTTGAAAATTGTACGTAATTTCACGGTAGTGCTTATGGTCGATCCCGTTTCACGGCTTGAGAGCTACTTTCTTGACTGTATTTTGAGCTAAGCAGTTGGTGCGACTTCAGTTCTAGCCTATAAAGTCAAATCCTGTGTGGTTCCTCCATGGTAACATAGCTGCCCGAGGTCGCAAAGTTAGCAAGTACAAGAAATTTGAAAATTGTATGTACTTTCACATCAGTGCTTATGGTCGATCCCGTTTCTCGGCTTGAGAGCTACTTTCTTGACTGTATTTTGAGTTAAGCAGTTGGTGCGACTTCAGTTCTAGCCTATAAAGTCAAATCCTGTGTGGTTCCTCCATGGTAACATAGCTGCCCGAGGTCGCAAAGTTAGCAAGTACAAGAAATTTGAAAATTGTATGTAATTTCACATTAGTGCTTATGGTCGATCCCGTTTCTCGGCTTGAGAGCTACTTTCTTGACTGTATTTTGAGTTAAGCAGTTGGTGCGACTTCAGTTCTAGCCTATAAAGTCAAATCCTGTGTGGTTTCTCCATGGTAACATAGCTGCCCGAGGTCGCAAAGTTAGCAAGTACAAGAAATTTGAAAATTGTATGTAATTTCACATTAGTTCTTATGGTCGATCCCGTTTCTCGGCTTGAGAGCTACTTTCTTGACTGTATTTTGAGTTAAGCAGTTGGTGCGACTTCAGTTCTAGCCTATAAAGTCAAATCCTGTGTGGTTCCTCCATGGTAACATAGCTGCCCGAGGTCGCAAAGTTAGCAAGTACAAGAAATTTGAAAATTGTATGTAATTTGACATTAGTGCTTATGGTCGATCCCGTTTCTCGGCTTGAGAGCTACTTTCTTGACTGTATTTTGAGTTAAGCAGTTGGTGCGACTTCAGTTCTAGCCTATAAAGTCATATCCTGTGTGGTTCCTCCATGGTAACATAGCTGCCCGAGGTCGCAAAGTTAGCAAGTACAAGAAATTTGAAAATTGTATGTAATTTCACATTAGTTCTTATGGTCGATCCCGTTTCTCGGCTTGAGAGCTACTTTCTTGACTGTATTTTGAGTTAAGCAGTTGGTGCGACTTCAGTTCTAGCCTATAAAGTCAAATCCTGTGTGGTTCCTCCATGGTAACATAGCTGCCCGAGGTCGCATAGTTAGCAAGTACAAGAAATTTGAAAATTGTATGTAATTTGACATTAGTGCTTATGGTCGATCCCGTTTCTCGGCTTGAGAGCTACTTTCTTGACTGTATTTTGAGTTAAGCAGTTGGTGCGACTTCAGTTCTAGCCTATAAAGTCATATCCTGTGTGGTTCCTACATGGTAACATAGCTGGCCGAGGTCGCAAAGTTAGCAAGTACAAGAAATTTGAAAATTGTATGTAATTTGACATTAGTGCTTATGGTCGATCCCGTTTCTCGGCTTGAGAGCTACTTTCTTGACTGTATTTTGAGTTAAGCAGTTGGTGCGACTTCAGTTCTAGCCTATAAAGTCAAATCCTATGTGGTTCCTCCATGGTAACATAGCTGCCCGAGGTCGCAAAGTTAGCAAGTACAAGAAATTTGAAAATTGTATGTAATTTCACATTAGTTCTTATGGTCGATCCCGTTTCTCGGCTTGAGAGCTACTTTCTTGACTGTATTTTGAGTTAAGCAGTTGGTGCGACTTCAGTTCTAGCCTATAAAGTCAAATCCTGTGTGGTTCCTCCATGGTAACATAGCTGCCCGAGGTCGCAAATTTAGCAAGTACAAGAAATTTGAAAATTGTATGTAATTTGACATTAGTGCTTATGGTCGATCCCGTTTCTCGGCTTGAGAGCTACTTTCTTGACTGTATTTTGAGTTAAGCAGTTGGTGCGACTTCAGTTCTAGCCTATAAAGTCAAATCCTGTGTGGTTCCTCCATGGTAACATAGCTGCCCGAGGTCGCAAAGTTAGCAAGTACAAGAAATTTGAAAATTGTACGTAATTTCACGGTAGTGCTTATGGTCGATGCAGTTTCTCGGCTTGAGAGCTACTTTCTTGACTGTATTTTGAGTTGAGTAGTTGGCGCGACTTCAGTTCTAGCCTATAAAGTCAAATCCTGTGTGGTTCCTCCATGGTAACATAGCTGCCCGAGGTCGCAAAGTTAGCAAGTACAAGAAATTTGAAAATTGTATGTAATTTCACATTAGTGCTTATGGTCGATCCCGTTTCTCGGCTTGAGAGCTACTTTCTTGACTGTATTTTGAGTTAAGCAGTTGGTGCGACTTCAGTTCTAGCCTATAAAGTCAAATCCTGTGTGGTTCCTCCATGGTAACATAGCTGCCCGAGGTCGCAAAGTTAGCAAGTACAAGAAATTTGAAAATTGTACGTAATTTCACGGTAGTGCTTATGGTCGATCCCGTTTCTCGGCTTGAGAGCTACTTTCTTGACTGTATTTTGAGTTAAGCAGTTGGCGCGACTTCAGTTCTAGCCTATAAAGTCAAATCCTGTGTGGTTTATCAATGGTAACATAGCTCCCGAGGTCGCAAAGTTAGCAAGTACAAGAAATTTGAAAATTGTATGTAATTTCACATTAGTGCTTATGGTCGATCCCGTTTCTCGGCTTGAGAGCTACTTTCTTGACTGTATTTTGAGTTAAGCAGTTGGTGCGACTTCAGTTCTAGCCTATAAAGTCAAATCCTGTGTGGTTCCTCCATGGTAACATAGCTGCCCGAGGTCGCAAAGTTAGCATGTACAAGAAATTTGAAAATTGTACGTAATTTCACGGTAGTGCTTATGGTCGATCCCGTTTCACGGCTTGAGAGCTACTTTCTTGACTGTATTTTGAGTTGAGCAGTTGGCGCGACTTCAGTTCTAGCCTATAAAGTCAAATCTTGTGTGGTTCCTCCATGGTAACATAGCTACCCGAGGTCGCAAAGTTAGCAAGTACAAGAAATTTGAAAATTGTATGTAATTTCACATTAGTGCTTATGGTCGATCCCGTTTCTCGGCTTGAGAGCTACTTTCTTGACTGTATTTTGAGTTAAGCAGTTGGTGCGACTTCAGTTCTAGCCTATAAAGTCAAATCTTGTGTGGTTCCTCCATGGTAACATAGCTGCCCGAGGTCGCAAAGTTAGCAAGTACAAGAAATTTGAAAATTGTATGTAATTTCACATTAGTGCTTATGGTCGATCCCGTTTCTCGGCTTGAGAGCTACTTTCTTGACTGTATTTTGAGTTAAGCAGTTGGTGCGACTTCAGTTCTAGCCTATAAAGTCAAATCCTGTGTGGTTCCTCCATGGTAACATAGCTGCCCGAGGTCGCAAAGTTAGCAAGTACAAGAAATTTGAAAATAGTATGTAATTTCACATCAGTTCTTATGGTCGATCCCGTTTCTCGGCTTGAGAGCTACTTTCTTGACTGTATTTTGAGTTAAGCAGTTGGTGCGACTTCAGTTCTAGCCTATAAAGTCAAATGCTGTGTGGTTCCTCCATGGTAACATAGCTGCAGTTGGTGCGACTTCAGTTCTAGCCTATAAAGTCAAATCCTGTGTGGTTCCTCCATGGTGACATAGCTGCCCGAGGTCGCAAAGTTAGCAAGTACAAGAAATTTGAAAATTGTATGTAATTTCACATTAGTGCTTATGGTCGATCCCGTTTCTCGGCTTGAGAGCTACTTTCTTGACTGTATTTTGGGTTAAGCAGTTGGTGCGACTTCAGTTCTAGCCTATAAAGTCAAATCCTGTGTGGTTCCTCCATGGTAACATAGCTGTCCGAGGTCGCAAAGTTAGCAAGTACAAGAAATTTGAAAATTGTATGTAATTTCACATAAGTGCTTATGGTCGATTCCGTTTCTCGGCTTGAGAGCTACTTTCTTGACTGTACTTTGAGTTAAGCAGTTGGTGCGACTTCAGTTCTAGCCTATAAAGTCAAATCCTGTGTGGTTCCTCCATGGTAACATAGCTGCCCGAGGTCGCAAAGTTAGCAAGTACAAGAAATTTGAAAATTGTACGTAATTTCACGGTAGTGCTTATGGTCGATCCCGTTTCACGGCTTGAGAGCTACTTTCTTGACTGTATTTTGAGTTGAGCAGTTGGCGCGACTTCAGTTCTAGCTTATAAAGTCAAATCCTGTGTGTTTCCTCCATGGTAACATAGCTGCCCGAGGTCGCAAAGTTAGCAAGTACAAGAAATTTGAAAATTGTATGTAATTTCACATTAGTGCTTATGGTCGATCCCGTTTCTCGGCTTGACAGCTACTTTCTTGACTGTATTTTGAGTTAAGCAGTTGGTGCGACTTCAGTTCTAGCCTATAAAGTCAAATCCTGTGTGGTTCCTCCATGGTAACATAGCTGCCCGAGGTCGCAAAGTTAGCAAGTACAAGAAATTTGAAAATTGTATGTAATTTCACATTAGTGCTTATGGTCGATCCCGTTTCTCGGCTTGAGAGCTGCTTTCTTGACTGTATTTTGAGTTAAGCAGTTGGCGCGACTTCAGTTCTAGCCTATAAAGTCAAATCCTGTGTGGTTCCTCCATGGTAACATAGCTGCCCGAGGTCGCAAAATTAGCAAGTACAAGAAATTTGAAAATTGTACGTAATTTCACGGTAGTGCTTATGGTCGATCCCGTTTCTCGGCTTGAGAGCTACTTTCTTGACTGTATTTTGAGTTAAGCAGTTGGTGCGACTTCAGTTCTAGCCTATAAAGTCAAATCCTGTGTGGTTCCTCCATGGTAACATAGCTGCCCGAGGTCGCAAAGTTAGCAAGTACAAGAAATTTGAAAATTGTATGTAATTTCACATTAGTACTTATGGTCGATCCCGTTTCTCGGCTTGAGAGCTACTTTCTTGACTGTATTTTGAGTTAAGCAGTTGGTGCGACTTCAGTTCTAGCCTATAAAGTCAAATCCTGTGTGGTTCCCCCATGGTAACATAGCTGCCCGAGGTCGCAAAATTAGCAAGTACAAGAAATTTGAAAATTGTATGTAATTTCACATTAGTGCTTATGGTCGATCCCGTTTCTCGGCTTGAGAGCTACTTTCTTGACTGTATTTTGAGTTAAGCAGTTGGTGCGACTTCAGTTCTAGCCTATAAAGTCAAATCCTGTGTGGCTCCTCCATGGTAACATAGCTGCCCGAGGTCGCAAAGTTAGCAAGTACAAGAAATTTGAAAATTGTATGTAATTTCACATTAGTGCTTATGGTCGATCCCGTTTCTCGGCTTGAGAGCTACTTTCTTGACTGTATTTTGAGTTGAGCAGTTGGCGCGACTTCAGTTCTAGACTATAAAGTCAAATCTTGTGTGGTTCCTCCATGGTAACATAGCTGCCCGAGGTCGCAAAGTTAGCAAGTACAAGAAATTTGAAAATTGTATGTAATTTCACATTAGTGCTTATGGTCGATCCCGTTTCTCGGCTGGAGAGCTACTTTCTTGACTGTATTTTGAGTTAAGCAGTTGGTGCGACTTCAGTTCTAGCCTATAAAGTCAAATCCTGTGTGGTTCCTCCATGGTAACATAGCTGCCCGAGGTCGCAAAGTTAGCAAGTACAAGAAATTTGAAAATTGTACGTAATTTCACGGTAGTGCTTATGGTCGATCCCGTTTCTCGGCTTGAGAGCTACTTTCTTGACTGTATTTTGAGTTAAGCAGTTGGTGCGACTTCAGTTCTAGCCTATAAAGTCAAATCCTGTGTGGTTCCTCCATGGTAACATAGCTGCCCGAGGTCGCAAAGTTAGCAAGTACAAGAAATTTGAAAATTGTATGTAATTTCACATTAGTTCTTATGGTCGATCCCGTTTCTCGGCTTGAGAGCTACTTTCTTGACTGTATTTTGAGTTAAGCAGTTGGTGCGACTTCAGTTCTAGCCTATAAAGTCAAATCCTGTGTGGTTCCTCCATGGTAACATAGCTGCCCGAGGTCGCAAATTTAGCAAGTACAAGAAATTTTAAAATTGTATGTAATTTGACATTAGTGCTTATGGTCGATCCCGTTTCTCGGCTTGAGAGCTACTTTCTTGACTGTATTTTGAGTTAAGCAGTTGGTGCGACTTCAGTTCTAGCCTATAAAGTCAAATCCTGTGTGGTTCCTCCATGGTAACATAGCTGCCCGAGGTCGCAAAGTTAGCAAGTACAAGAAATTTGAAAATTGTACGTAATTTCACGGTAGTGCTTATGGTCGATCCCGTTTCACGGCTTGAGAGCTACTTTCTTGACTGTATTTTGAGTTGAGCAGTTGGCGCGACTTCAGTTCTAGCCTATAAAGTCAAATCTTGTGTGGTTCCTCCATGGTAACATAGCTGCCCGAGGTCGCAAAGTTAGCAAGTACAAGAAATTTGAAAATTGTATGTAATTTCACATTAGTGCTTATGGTCGATCCCGTTTCTCGGCTTGAGAGCTACTTTCTTGACTGTATTTTGAGTTAAGCAGTTGGTGCGACTTCAGTTCTAGCCTATAAAGTCAAATCCTGTGTGGTTCCTCCATGGTAACATAGCTGCCCGAGGTCGCAAAATTAGCAAGTACAAGAAATTTGAAAATTGTATGTAATTTGACATTAGTGCTTATGGTCGATCCCGCTTCTCGTCTTGAGAGCTACTTTCTTGACTGTATTTTGAGTTAAGCAGTTGGTGCGACTTCAGTTCTAGCCTATAAAGTCAAATCCTGTGTGGTTCCTCCATGGTAACATAGCTGCCCGAGGTCGCAAAGTTAGCAAGTACAAGAAATTTGAAAATTGTACGTAATTTCACGGTAGTGCTTATGGTCGATCCCGTTTCTCGGCTTGAGAGCTACTTTCTTGACTGTATTTTGAGTTAAGCAGTTGGTGCCACTTCAGTTCTAGCCTATAAAGTCAAATCCTGTGTGGTTCCTCCATGGTAACATAGCTGCCCGAGGTCGCAAAGTTAGCAAGTACAAGAAATTTGAAAATTGTATGTAATTTGACATTAGTGCTTATGGTCGATCCCGTTTCTCGGCTTGAGAGCTACTTTCTTGACTGTATTTTAAGTTAAGCAGTTGGTGCGACTTCAGTTCTAGCCTATAAAGTCAAATCCTGTGTGGTTCCTCCATGGTAACATAGCCGCCCGAGGTCGCAAAGTTAGCAAGTACAAGAAATTTGAAAATTGTATGTAATTTCACATTAGTTCTTATGGTCGATCCCGTTTCTCGGCTTGAGAGCTACTTTCTTGACTGTATTTTGCGTTAAGCAGTTGGTGCGACTTCAGTTCTAGCCTATAAAGTCAAATCCTGTGTGGTTCCTCCATGGTAACATAGCTGCCCGAGGTCGCAAAATTAGCAAGTACAAGAAATTTGAAAATTGTATGTAATTTGACATTAGTGCTTATGGTCGATCCCGTTTCTCGGCTTGAGAGCTACTTTCTTGACTGTATTTTGAGTTAAGCAGTTGGTGCGACTTCAGTTCTAGCCTATAAAGTCAAATCCTGTGTGGTTCCTCCATGGTAACATAGCTGCCCGAGGTCGCAAAATTAGCAAGTACAAGAAATTTGAAAATTGTATGTAATTTCACATTAGTTCTTATGGTCGATCCCGTTTCTCGGCTTGAGAGCTACTTTCTTGACTGTATTTTGAGTTAAGCAGTTGGTGCGACTTCAGTTCTAGCCTATAAAGTCAAATCCCGTGTGGTGCCTCCATGGTAACATAGCTGCCCGAGGTCGCAAAGTTAGCAAGTACAAGAAATTTGAAAATTGTATGTAATTTCACATTAGTTCTTATGGTCGATCCCGTTTCTCGGCTTGAGAGCTACTTTCTTGACTGTATTTTGAGTTAAGCAGTTAGTGCGACTTCAGTTCTAGCCTATAAAGTCAAATCCTGTGTGGTTCCTCCATGGTAACATAGCTGCCCGAGGTCGCAAAGTTAGCAAGTACAAGAAATTTGAAAATTGTACGTAATTTCACGGTAGTGCTTCTGGTCGATCCCGTTTCACGGCTTGAGAGCTACTTTCTTGACTGTATTTTGAGTTGAGCAGTTGGCGCGACTTCAGTTCTAGCCTATAAAGTCAAATCCTGTGTGGTTCCTCCATGGTAACATAGCTGCCCGAGGTCGCAAAGTTAGCAAGTACAAGAAATTTGAAAATTGTATGTAATTTCACATTAGTGCTTATGGTCGATCCCGTTTCTCGGCTTGAGAGCTACTTTCTTGACTGTATTTTGAGTTAAGTAGTTGGTGCGACTTCAGTTCTAGCCTATAAAGTCAAATCCTGTGTGGTTCCTCCATGGTAACATAGGAACATTAGTGCTTATGGTCGATCCCGTTTCTCGGCTTGAGAGCTACTTTCTTGACTGTATTTTGAGTTAAGCAGTTGGTGCGACTTCAGTTCTAGCCTATAAAGTCAAATCCTGTGTGGTTCCTCCATGGTAACATAGCTGCCCGAGGTCGCAAAGTTAGCAAGTACAAGAAATTTGAAAATTGTACGTAATTTCACGGTAGTGCTTATGGTCGATCCCGTTTCTCGGCTTGAGAGCTACTTTCTTGACTGTATTTTGAGTTAAGCAGTTGGTGCGACTTCAGTTCTAGCCTATAAAGTCAAATCCTGTGTGGTTCCTCCATGGTAACATAGCTGCCCGAGGTCGCAAAGTTAGCAAGTACAAGAAATTTGAAAATTGTATGTAATTTCACATTAGTTCTTATTTTCGATCCCGTTTCTCGGATTGAGAGCTACTTTTTTGACTGTATTTTGAGTTAAGCAGTTGGTGCGACTTCAGTTCTAGCCTATAAAGTCAAATCCTGTGTGGTTCCTCCATGGTAACATAGCTGCCCGAGGTCGCAAAGTTAGCAAGTACAAGAAATTTGAAAATTGTATGTAATTTGACATTAGTGCTTATGGTCGATCCCGTTTCTCGGCTTGAGAGCTACTTTCTTGACTGTATTTTGAGTTAAGCAGTTGGTGCGACTTCAGTTCTAGCCTATAAAGTCAAATCCTGTGTGGTTCCTCCATGGTAACATAGCTGCCCGAGGTCGCAAAATTAGCAAGTACAAGAAATTTGAAAATTGTATGTAATTTGACATTAGTGCTTATGGTCGATCCCGCTTCTCGTCTTGAGAGCTACTTTCTTGACTGTATTTTGAGTTAAGCAGTTGGTGCGACTTCAGTTCTAGCCTATAAAGTCAAATCCTGTGTGGTTCCTCCATGGTAACATAGCTGCCCGAGGTCGCAAAGTTAGCAAGTACAAGAAATTTGAAAATTGTACGTAATTTCACGGTAGTGCTTATGGTCGATCCCGTTTCTCGGCTTGAGAGCTACTTTCTTGACTGTATTTTGAGTTAAGCAGTTGGTGCCACTTCAGTTCTAGCCTATAAAGTCAAATCCTGTGTGGTTCCTCCATGGTAACATAGCTTCCCGAGGTCGCAAAGTTAGCAAGTACAAGAAATTTGAAAATTGTATGTAATTTGACATTAGTGCTTATGGTCGATCCCGTTTCTCGGCTTGAGAGCTACTTTCTTGACTGTATTTTGAGTTAAGCAGTTGGTGCGACTTCAGTTCTAGCCTATAAAGTCAAATCCTGTGTGGTTCCTCCATGGTAACATAGCCGCCCGAGGTCGCAAAGTTAGCAAGTACAAGAAATTTGAAAATTGTATGTAATTTCACATTAGTTCTTATGGTCGATCCCGTTTCTCGGCTTGAGAGCTACTTTCTTGACTGTATTTTGAGTTAAGCAGTTGGTGCGACTTCAGTTCTAGCCTATAAAGTCAAATCCTGTGTGGTTCCTCCATGGTAACATAGCTGCCCGAGGTCGCAAAATTAGCAAGTACAAGAAATTTGAAAATTGTATGTAATTTGACATTAGTGCTTATGGTCGATCCCGTTTCTCGGCTTGAGAGCTACTTTCTTGACTGTATTTTGAGTTAAGCAGTTGGTGCGACTTCAGTTCTAGCCTATAAAGTCAAATCCTGTGTGGTTCCTCCATGGTAACATAGCTGCCCGAGGTCGCAAAATTAGCAAGTACAAGAAATTTGAAAATTGTATGTAATTTCACATTAGTTCTTATGGTCGATCCCGTTTCTCGGCTTGAGAGCTACTTTCTTGACTGTATTTTGAGTTAAGCAGTTGGTGCGACTTCAGTTCTAGCCTATAAAGTCAAATCCCGTGTGGTGCCTCCATGGTAACATAGCTGCCCGAGGTCGCAAAGTTAGCAAGTACAAGAAATTTGAAAATTGTATGTAATTTCACATTAGTTCTTATGGTCGATCCCGTTTCTCGGCTTGAGAGCTACTTTCTTGACTGTATTTTGAGTTAAGCAGTTAGTGCGACTTCAGTTCTAGCCTATAAAGTCAAATCCTGTGTGGTTCCTCCATGGTAACATAGCTGCCCGAGGTCGCAAAGTTAGCAAGTACAAGAAATTTGAAAATTGTACGTAATTTCACGGTAGTGCTTCTGGTCGATCCCGTTTCACGGCTTGAGAGCTACTTTCTTGACTGTATTTTGAGTTGAGCAGTTGGCGCGACTTCAGTTCTAGCCTATAAAGTCAAATCCTGTGTGGTTCCTCCATGGTAACATAGCTGCCCGAGGTCGCAAAGTTAGCAAGTACAAGAAATTTGAAAATTGTATGTAATTTCACATTAGTGCTTATGGTCGATCCCGTTTCTCGGCTTGAGAGCTACTTTCTTGACTGTATTTTGAGTTAAGTAGTTGGTGCGACTTCAGTTCTAGCCTATAAAGTCAAATCCTGTGTGGTTCCTCCATGGTAACATAGGAACATTAGTGCTTATGGTCGATCCCGTTTCTCGGCTTGAGAGCTACTTTCTTGACTGTATTTTGAGTTAAGCAGTTGGTGCGACTTCAGTTCTAGCCTATAAAGTCAAATCCTGTGTGGTTCCTCCATGGTAACATAGCTGCCCGAGGTCGCAAAGTTAGCAAGTACAAGAAATTTGAAAATTGTACGTAATTTCACGGTAGTGCTTATGGTCGATCCCGTTTCTCGGCTTGAGAGCTACTTTCTTGACTGTATTTTGAGTTAAGCAGTTGGTGCGACTTCAGTTCTAGCCTATAAAGTCAAATCCTGTGTGGTTCCTCCATGGTAACATAGCTGCCCGAGGTCGCAAAGTTAGCAAGTACAAGAAATTTGAAAATTGTATGTAATTTCACATTAGTTCTTATTTTCGATCCCGTTTCTCGGATTGAGAGCTACTTTTTTGACTGTATTTTCAGTTAAGCAGTTGGTGCGACTTCAGTTCTAGCCTATAAAGTCAAATCCTGTGTGGTTCCTCCATGGTAACATAGCTGCCCGAGGTCGCAAAGTTAGCAAGTACAAGAAATTTGAAAATTGTATGTAATTTGACATTAGTGCTTATGGTCGATCCCGTTTCTCGGCTTGAGAGCTACTTTCTTGACTGTATTTTGAGTTAAGCAGTTGGTGCGACTTCAGTTCTAGCCTATAAAGTCAAATCCTGTGTGGTTCCTCCATGGTAACATATCTGCCCGAGGTCGCAAAATTAGCAAGTACAAGAAATTTGAAAATTGTACGTAATTTCACGGTAGTGCTTATGGTCGATCCCGTTTCACGGCTTGAGAGCTACTTTCTTGACTGTATTTTGAGTTGAGCAGTTGGCGCGACTTCAGTTCTAGCCTATAAAGTCAAATCCTGTGTGGTTCCTCCATGGTAACATAGCTGCCCGTGGTCGCAAAGTTAGCAAGTACAAGAAATTTGAAAATTGTATGTAATTTCACATTAGTTCTTATTTTCGATCCCGTTTCTCGGCTTGAGAGCTACTTTCTTGACTGTATTTTGAGTTAAGCAGTTGGTGCGACTTCAGTTCTAGCCTATAAAGTCAAATCCTGTGTGGTTCCTCCATGGTAACATAGCTGCCCGAGGTCGCAAAGTTAGCAAGTACAAGAAATTTGAAAATTGTACGTAATTTCACGGTAGTGCTTATGGTCGATTCCGTTTCACGGCTTGAGAGCTACTTTCTTGACTGTATTTTGAGTTAAGCAGTTGGCGCGACTTCAGTTCTAGCCTATAAAGTCAAATCCTGTGTGGTTCCTCCATGGTAACATAGCTGCCCGAGGTCGCAAAGTTAGCAAGTACAAGAAATTTGAAAATTGTATGTAATTTCACATTAGTGCTTATGGTCGATCCCGTTTCTCGGCTTGAGAGCTACTTTCTTGACTGTATTTTGAGTTAAGCAGTTGGTGCGACTTCAGTTCTAGCCTATAAAGTCAAATCCTGTGTGGTTCCTCCATGGTAACATAGCTGCCCGAGGTCGCAAAGTTAGCAAGTACAAGAAATTTGAAAATTGTATGTAATTTCACATTAGTGCTTATGGTCGATCCCGTTTCTCGGCTTGAGAGCTACTTTCTTGACTGTATTTTGAGTTAAGCAGTTGGTGCGACTTCAGTTCTAGCCTATAAAGTCAAATCTTGTGTGGTTCCTCCATGGTAACATAGCTGCCCGAGGTCGCAAAGTTAGCAAGTACAAGAAATTTGAAAATTGTATCTAATTTCACATTAGTGCTTATGGTCGATCCCGTTTCTCGGCTTGAGAGCTACTTTCTTGGCTGTATTTTGAGTTAAGCAGTTGGTGCGACTTCAGTTCTAGCCTATAAAGTCAAATCCTGTGTGGTTCCTCCATGGTAACATAGCTGCCCGAGGTCGCAAAGTTAGCAAGTACAAGAAATTTGAAAATTGTACGTAATTTCACGGTAGTGCTTATGGTCGATCCCGTTTCTCGGCTTGAGAGCTACTTTCTTGACTGTATTTTGAGTTAAGCAGTTGGTGCGACTTCAGTTCTAGCCTATAAAGTCAAATCCTGTGTGGTTCCTCCATGGTAACATAGCTGCCCGAGGTCGCAAAATTAGCAAGTACAAGAAATTTGAAAATTGTACGTAATTTCACGGTAGTGCTTATGGTCGATCCCGTTTCACGGCTTGAGAGCTACTTTCTTGACTGTATTTTGAGTTGAGCAGTTGGCGCGACTTCAGTTCTAGCCTATAAAGTCAAATCCTGTGTGGTTCCTCCATGGTAACATAGCTGCCCGAGGTCGCAAAGTTAGCAAGTACAAGAAATTTGAAAATTGTATGTAATTTCACATTAGTTCTTATTTTCGATCCCGTTTCTCGGCTTGAGAGCTACTTTCTTGACTGTATTTTGAGTTAAGCAGTTGGTGCGACTTCAGTTCTAGCCTATAAAGTCAAATCCTGTGTGGTTCCTCCATGGTAACATAGCTGCCCGAGGTCGCAAAGTTAGCAAGTACAAGAAATTTGAAAATTGTATGTAATTTGACATTAGTGCTTATGGTCGATCCCGTTTCTCGGCTTGAGAGCTACTTTCTTGACTGTATTTTGAGTTAAGCAGTTGGTGCGACTTCAGTTCTAGCCTATAAAGTCAAATCCTGTGTGGTTCCTCCATGGTAACATAGCCGCCCGAGGTCGCAAAGTTAGCAAGTACAAGAAATTTGAAAATTGTATGTAATTTCACATTAGTTCTTATGGTCGATCCCGTTTCTCGGCTTGAGAGCTACTTTCTTGACTGTATTTTGAGTTAAGCAGTTGGTGCGACTTCAGTTCTAGCCTATAAAGTCAAATCCTGTGTGGTTCCTCCATGGTAACATAGCTGCCCGAGGTCGCAAAATTAGCAAGTACAAGAAATTTGAAAATTGTATGTAATTTGACATTAGTGCTTATGGTCGATCCCGTTTCTCGGCTTGAGAGCTACTTTCTTGACTGTATTTTGAGTTAAGCAGTTGGTGCGACTTCAGTTCTAGCCTATAAAGTCAAATCCTGTGTGGTTCCTCCATGGTAACATAGCCGCCCGAGGTCGCAAAGTTAGCAAGTACAAGAAATTTGAAAATTGTATGTAATTTCACATTAGTTCTTATGGTCGATCCCGTTTCTCGGCTTGAGAGCTACTTTCTTGACTGTATTTTGAGTTAAGCAGTTGGTGCGACTTCAGTTCTAGCCTATAAAGTCAAATCCTGTGTGGTTCCTCCATGGTAACATAGCTGCCCGAGGTCGCAAAATTAGCAAGTACAAGAAATTTGAAAATTGTATGTAATTTGACATTAGTGCTTATGGTCGATCCCGTTTCTCGGCTTGAGAGCTACTTTCTTGACTGTATTTTGAGTTAAGCAGTTGGTGCGACTTCAGTTCTAGCCTATAAAGTCAAATCCTGTGTGGTTCCTCCATGGTAACATAGCTGCCCGAGGTCGCAAAATTAGCAAGTACAAGAAATTTGAAAATTGTATGTAATTTCACATTAGTTCTTATGGTCGATCCCGTTTCTCGGCTTGAGAGCTACTTTCTTGACTGTATTTTGAGTTAAGCAGTTGGTGCGACTTCAGTTCTAGCCTATAAAGTCAAATCCCGTGTGGTGCCTCCATGGTAACATAGCTGCCCGAGGTCGCAAAGTTAGCAAGTACAAGAAATTTGAAAATTGTATGTAATTTCACATTAGTTCTTATGGTCGATCCCGTTTCTCGGCTTGAGAGCTACTTTCTTGACTGTATTTTGAGTTAAGCAGTTAGTGCGACTTCAGTTCTAGCCTATAAAGTCAAATCCTGTGTGGTTCCTCCATGGTAACATAGCTGCCCGAGGTCGCAAAGTTAGCAAGTACAAGAAATTTGAAAATTGTACGTAATTTCACGGTAGTGCTTCTGGTCGATCCCGTTTCACGGCTTGAGAGCTACTTTCTTGACTGTATTTTGAGTTGAGCAGTTGGCGCGACTTCAGTTCTAGCCTATAAAGTCAAATCCTGTGTGGTTCCTCCATGGTAACATAGCTGCCCGAGGTCGCAAAGTTAGCAAGTACAAGAAATTTGAAAATTGTATGTAATTTCACATTAGTGCTTATGGTCGATCCCGTTTCTCGGCTTGAGAGCTACTTTCTTGACTGTATTTTGAGTTAAGTAGTTGGTGCGACTTCAGTTCTAGCCTATAAAGTCAAATCCTGTGTGGTTCCTCCATGGTAACATAGGAACATTAGTGCTTATGGTCGATCCCGTTTCTCGGCTTGAGAGCTACTTTCTTGACTGTATTTTGAGTTAAGCAGTTGGTGCGACTTCAGTTCTAGCCTATAAAGTCAAATCCTGTGTGGTTCCTCCATGGTAACATAGCTGCCCGAGGTCGCAAAGTTAGCAAGTACAAGAAATTTGAAAATTGTACGTAATTTCACGGTAGTGCTTATGGTCGATCCCGTTTCTCGGCTTGAGAGCTACTTTCTTGACTGTATTTTGAGTTAAGCAGTTGGTGCGACTTCAGTTCTAGCCTATAAAGTCAAATCCTGTGTGGTTCCTCCATGGTAACATAGCTGCCCGAGGTCGCAAAGTTAGCAAGTACAAGAAATTTGAAAATTGTATGTAATTTCACATTAGTTCTTATTTTCGATCCCGTTTCTCGGATTGAGAGCTACTTTTTTGACTGTATTTTCAGTTAAGCAGTTGGTGCGACTTCAGTTCTAGCCTATAAAGTCAAATCCTGTGTGGTTCCTCCATGGTAACATAGCTGCCCGAGGTCGCAAAGTTAGCAAGTACAAGAAATTTGAAAATTGTATGTAATTTGACATTAGTGCTTATGGTCGATCCCGTTTCTCGGCTTGAGAGCTACTTTCTTGACTGTATTTTGAGTTAAGCAGTTGGTGCGACTTCAGTTCTAGCCTATAAAGTCAAATCCTGTGTGGTTCCTCCATGGTAACATATCTGCCCGAGGTCGCAAAATTAGCAAGTACAAGAAATTTGAAAATTGTACGTAATTTCACGGTAGTGCTTATGGTCGATCCCGTTTCACGGCTTGAGAGCTACTTTCTTGACTGTATTTTGAGTTGAGCAGTTGGCGCGACTTCAGTTCTAGCCTATAAAGTCAAATCCTGTGTGGTTCCTCCATGGTAACATAGCTGCCCGTGGTCGCAAAGTTAGCAAGTACAAGAAATTTGAAAATTGTATGTAATTTCACATTAGTTCTTATTTTCGATCCCGTTTCTCGGCTTGAGAGCTACTTTCTTGACTGTATTTTGAGTTAAGCAGTTGGTGCGACTTCAGTTCTAGCCTATAAAGTCAAATCCTGTGTGGTTCCTCCATGGTAACATAGCTGCCCGAGGTCGCAAAGTTAGCAAGTACAAGAAATTTGAAAATTGTACGTAATTTCACGGTAGTGCTTATGGTCGATTCCGTTTCACGGCTTGAGAGCTACTTTCTTGACTGTATTTTGAGTTAAGCAGTTGGCGCGACTTCAGTTCTAGCCTATAAAGTCAAATCCTGTGTGGTTCCTCCATGGTAACATAGCTGCCCGAGGTCGCAAAGTTAGCAAGTACAAGAAATTTGAAAATTGTATGTAATTTCACATTAGTGCTTATGGTCGATCCCGTTTCTCGGCTTGAGAGCTACTTTCTTGACTGTATTTTGAGTTAAGCAGTTGGTGCGACTTCAGTTCTAGCCTATAAAGTCAAATCCTGTGTGGTTCCTCCATGGTAACATAGCTGCCCGAGGTCGCAAAGTTAGCAAGTACAAGAAATTTGAAAATTGTATGTAATTTCACATTAGTGCTTATGGTCGATCCCGTTTCTCGGCTTGAGAGCTACTTTCTTGACTGTATTTTGAGTTAAGCAGTTGGTGCGACTTCAGTTCTAGCCTATAAAGTCAAATCTTGTGTGGTTCCTCCATGGTAACATAGCTGCCCGAGGTCGCAAAGTTAGCAAGTACAAGAAATTTGAAAATTGTATCTAATTTCACATTAGTGCTTATGGTCGATCCCGTTTCTCGGCTTGAGAGCTACTTTCTTGGCTGTATTTTGAGTTAAGCAGTTGGTGCGACTTCAGTTCTAGCCTATAAAGTCAAATCCTGTGTGGTTCCTCCATGGTAACATAGCTGCCCGAGGTCGCAAAGTTAGCAAGTACAAGAAATTTGAAAATTGTACGTAATTTCACGGTAGTGCTTATGGTCGATCCCGTTTCTCGGCTTGAGAGCTACTTTCTTGACTGTATTTTGAGTTAAGCAGTTGGTGCGACTTCAGTTCTAGCCTATAAAGTCAAATCCTGTGTGGTTCCTCCATGGTAACATAGCTGCCCGAGGTCGCAAAATTAGCAAGTACAAGAAATTTGAAAATTGTACGTAATTTCACGGTAGTGCTTATGGTCGATCCCGTTTCACGGCTTGAGAGCTACTTTCTTGACTGTATTTTGAGTTGAGCAGTTGGCGCGACTTCAGTTCTAGCCTATAAAGTCAAATCCTGTGTGGTTCCTCCATGGTAACATAGCTGCCCGAGGTCGCAAAGTTAGCAAGTACAAGAAATTTGAAAATTGTATGTAATTTCACATTAGTTCTTATTTTCGATCCCGTTTCTCGGCTTGAGAGCTACTTTCTTGACTGTATTTTGAGTTAAGCAGTTGGTGCGACTTCAGTTCTAGCCTATAAAGTCAAATCCTGTGTGGTTCCTCCATGGTAACATAGCTGCCCGAGGTCGCAAAGTTAGCAAGTACAAGAAATTTGAAAATTGTATGTAATTTGACATTAGTGCTTATGGTCGATCCCGTTTCTCGGCTTGAGAGCTACTTTCTTGACTGTATTTTGAGTTAAGCAGTTGGTGCGACTTCAGTTCTAGCCTATAAAGTCAAATCCTGTGTGGTTCCTCCATGGTAACATAGCTGCCCGAGGTCGCAAAATTAGCAAGTACAAGAAATTTGAAAATTGTACGTAATTTCACGGTAGTGCTTATGGTCGATCCCGTTTCACGGCTTGAGAGCTACTTTCTTGACTGTATTTTGAGTTGAGCAGTTGGCGCGACTTCAGTTCTAGCCTATAAAGTCAAATCCTGTGTGGTTCCTCCATGGTAACATAGCTGCCCGAGGTCGCAAAGTTAGCAAGTACAAGAAATTTGAAAATTGTATGTAATTTCACATTAGTTCTTATTTTCGATCCCGTTTCTCGGCTTGAGAGCTACTTTCTTGACTGTATTTTGAGTTAAGCAGTTGGTGCGACTTCAGTTCTAGCCTATAAAGTCAAATCCTGTGTGGTTCCTCCATGGTAACATAGCTGCCCGAGGTCGCAAAGTTAGCAAGTACAAGAAATTTGAAAATTGTACGTAATTTCACGGTAGTGCTTATGGTCGATCCCGTTTCACGGCTTGAGAGCTACTTTCTTGACTTTATTTTGAGTTAAGCAGTTAGTGCGACTTCAGTTCTAGCCTATAAAGTCAAATCCTGTGTGGTTCCTCCATGGTAAAATAGCTGCCCGAGGTGGCAAAGTTAGCAAGTACAAGAAATTTGAAAATTGTACGTAATTTCACGGTAGTGCTTATGGTCGATCCCGTTTCACGGCTTGAAAGCTACTTTCTTGACTGTATTTTGAGTTGAGCAGTTGGCGCGACTTCAGTTCTAGCCTATAAAGTCAAATCCTGTGTAGTTCCTCCATGGTAACATAGCTGCCCGAGGTCGCAAAGTTAGCAAGTACAAAAAATTTGAAAATTGTACGTAATTTCACGGTAGTGCTTATGGTCGATCCCGTTTCACGGCTTGAGAGCTACTTTCTTGACTGTATTTTGAGCTAAGCAGTTGGTGCGACTTCAGTTCTAGCCTATAAAGTCAAATCCTGTGTGGTTCCTCCATGGTAACATAGCTGCCCGAGGTCGCAAAGTTAGCAAGTACAAGAAATTTGAAAATTGTATGTAATTTCACATTAGTGCTTATGGTCGATCCCGTTTCTCGGCTTGAGAGCTACTTTCTTGACTGTATTTTGAGTTAAGCAGTTGGTGCGACTTCAGTTCTAGCCTATAAAGTCAAATCCTGTGTGGTTCCTCCATGGTAACATAGCTGCCCGAGGTAGCAAAGTTAGCAAGTACAAGAAATTTGAAAATTGTACGTAATTTCACGGTAGTGCTTATGGTCGATCCCGTTTCTCGGCTTGAGAGCTACTTTCTTGACTGTATTTTGAGTTAAGCAGTTGGTGCGACTTCAGTTCTAGCCTATAAAGTCAAATCCTGTGTGGTTCCTCCATGGTAACATAGCTGCCCGAGGTCGCAAAGTTAGCAAGTACAAGAAATTTGAAAATTGTATGTAATTTCACATTAGTTCTTATGGTCGATCCCGTTTCTCGGCTTGAGAGCTACTTTCTTGACTGTATTTTGAGTTAAGCAGTTGGAGCGACTTCAGTTCTAGCCTATAAAGTCAAATCCTGTGTGGTTCCTCCATGGTAACATAGCTGCCCGAGGTCGCAAAGTTAGCAAGTACAAGAAATTTGAAAATTGTATGTAATTTGACATTAGTGCTTATGGTCGATCCCGTTTCACGGCTTGAGAGCTACTTTCTTGACTTTATTTTGAGTTAAGCAGTTAGTGCGACTTCAGTTCTAGCCTATAAAGTCAAATCCTGTGTGGTTCCTCCATGGTAACATAGCTGCCCGAGGTGGCAAAGTTAGCAAGTACAAGAAATTTGAAAATTGTACGTAATTTCACGGTAGTGCTTATGGTCGATCCCGTTTCACGGCTTGAGAGCTACTTTCTTGACTGTATTTTGAGTTGAGCAGTTGGCGCGACTTCAGTTCTAGCCTATAAAGTCAAATCCTGTGTAGTTCCTCCATGGTAACATAGCTGCCCGAGGTCGCAAAGTTAGCAAGTACAAGAAATTTGAAAATTGTACGTAATTTCACGGTAGTGCTTATGGTCGATCCCGTTTCACGGCTTGAGAGCTACTTTCTTGACTGTATTTTGAGCTAAGCAGTTGGTGCGACTTCAGTTCTAGCCTATAAAGTCAAATCCTGTGTGGTTCCTCCATGGTAACATAGCTGCCCGAGGTCGCAAAGTTAGCAAGTACAAGAAATTTGAAAATTGTATGTAATTTCACATTAGTGCTTATGGTCGATCCCGTTTCTCGGCTTGAGAGCTACTTTCTTGACTGTATTTTGAGTTAAGCAGTTGGTGCGACTTCAGTTCTAGCCTATAAAGTCAAATCCTGTGTGGTTCCTCCATGGTAACATAGCTGCCCGAGGTCGCAAAGTTAGCAAGTACAAGAAATTTGAAAATTGTATGTAATTTCACATTAGTGCTTATGGTCGATCCCGTTTCTCGGCTTGAGAGCTACTTTCTTGACTGTATTTTGAGTTAAGCAGTTGGTGCGACTTCAGTTCTAGCCTATAAAATCAAATCCTGTGTGGTTTCTCCATGGTAACATAGCTGCCCGAGGTCGCAAAGTTAGCAAGTACAAGAAATTTGAAAATTGTATGTAATTTCACATTAGTTCTTATGGTCGATCCCGTTTCTCGGCTTGAGAGCTACTTTCTTGACTGTATTTTGAGTTAAGCAGTTGGTGCGACTTCAGTTCTAGCCTATAAAGTCAAATCCTGTGTGGTTCCTCCATGGTAACATAGCTGCAGTTGGTGCGACTTCAGTTCTAGCCTATAAAGTCAAATCCTGTGTGGTTCCTCCATGGTAACATAGCTGCAGTTGGTGCGACTTCAGTTCTAGCCTATAAAGTCAAATCCTGTGTGGTTCCTCCATGGTAACATAGCTGCCCGAGGTCGCAAAGTTAGCAAGTACAAGAAATTTGAAAATTGTATGTAATTTCACATTAGTGCTTATGGTCGATCCCGTTTCTCGGCTTGAGAGCTACTTTCTTGACTGTATTTTGAGTTAAGCAGTTGGTGCGACTTCAGTTCTAGCCTATAAAGTCAAATCCTGTTTGGTTCCTCCATGGTAACATAGCTGCCCGAGGTCGCAAGGTTAGCAAGTACAAGAAATTTGAAAATTGTACGTAATTTCACGGTAGTGCTTATGGTCGATCCCGTTTCACGGCTTGAGAGCTACTTTCTTGACTGTATTTTGAGTTGAGCAGTTGGCGCGACTTCAGTTCTAGCCTATAAAGTCAAATCCCGTGTGGTTCCTCCATGGTAACATAGCTGCCCGAGGTCGCAAAGTTAGCAAGTACAAGAAATTTGAAAATTGTATGTAATTTGACATTAGTGCTTATGGTCGATCCCGTTTCTCGGCTTGAGAGCTACTTTCTTGACTGTATTTTGAGTTAAGCAGTTGGTGCGACTTCAGTTCTAGCCTATAAAGTCAAATCCTGTGTGGTTCCTCCATGGTAACATAGCTGCCCGAGGTCGCAAAGTTAGCAAGTACAAGAAATTTGAAAATTGTACGTAATTTCACGGTAGTGCTTATGGTCGATCCCGTTTCACGGCTTGAGAGCTACTTTCTTGACTGTATTTTGAGTTGAGCAGTTGGCGCGACTTCAGTTCTAGCCTATAAAATCAAATCTTGTGTGGTTCCTCCATGGTAACATAGCTGCCCGAGGTCGCAAAGTTAGCAAGTACAAGAAATTTGAAAATTGTATGTAATTTCACATTAGTGCTTATGGTCGATCCCGTTTCTCGGCTTGAGAGCTACTTTCTTGACTGTATTTTGAGTTAAGCAGTTGGTGCGACTTCAGTTCTAGCCTATAAAGTCAAATCCTGTGTGGTTCCTCCATGGTAACATAGCTGCCCGAGGTCGCAAAGTTAGCAAGTACAAGAAATTTGAAAATTGTATGTAATTTCACGGTAGTGCTTATGGTCGATCCCGTTTCTCGGCTTGAGAGCTACTTTCTTGACTGTATTTTGAGTTAAGCAGTTGGTGCCACTTCAGTTCTAGCCTATAAAGTCAAATCCTGTGTGGTTCCTCCATGGTAACATAGCTGCCCGAGGTCGCAAAGTTAGCAAGTACAAGAAATTTGAAAATTGTATGTAATTTCACATTAGTTCTTATGGTCGATCCCGTTTCTCGGCTTGAGAGCTACTTTCTTGACTGTATTTTGAGTTAAGCAGTTGGTGCGACTTCAGTTCTAGCCTATAAAGTCAAATCCTGTGTGGTTCCTCCATGGTAACATAGCTGCCCGAGGTCGCAAAGTTAGCAAGTACAAGAAATTTGAAAATTGTATGTAATTTGACATTAGTGCTTATGGTCGATCCCGTTTCTCGGCTTGAGAGCTACTTTCTTGACTGTATTTTGAGTTAAGCAGTTGGTGCGACTTCAGTTCTAGCCTATAAAGTCAAATCCTGTGTGGTTCCTCCATGGTAACATAGCTGCCCGAGGTCGCAAAGTTAGCAAGTACAAGAAATTTGAAAATTGTATGTAATTTCACATTAGTTCTTATGGTCGATCCCGTTTCTCGGCTTGAGAGCTACTTTCTTGACTGTATTTTGAGTTAAGCAGTTGGTGCGACTTCAGTTCTAGCCTATAAAGTCAAATCCTGTGTGGTTCCTCCATGGTAACATAGCTGCCCGAGGTCGCAAAGTTAGCAAGTACAAGAAATTTGAAAATTGTATGTAATTTCACATTAGTTCTTATGGTCGATCCCGTTTCTCGGCTTGAGAGCTACTTTCTTGACTGTATTTTGAGTTAAGCAGTTGGTGCGACTTCAGTTCTAGCCTATAAAGTCAAATCCTGTGTGGTTCCTCCATGGTAACATAGCTGCCCGAGGTCGCAAAGTTAGCAAGTACAAGAAATTTGAAAATTGTATGTAATTTGACATTAGTGCTTATGGTCGATCCCGTTTCTCGGCTTGAGAGCTACTTTCTTGACTGTATTTTGAGTTAAGCAGTTGGTGCGACTTCAGTTCTAGCCTATAAAGTCAAATCCTGTGTGGTTCCTCCATGGTAACATAGCTGCCCGAGGTCGCAAAGTTAGCAAGTACAAGAAATTTGAAAATTGTACGTAATTTCACGGTAGTGCTTATGGTCGATGCAGTTTCTCGGCTTGAGAGCTACTTTCCTGACTGTATTTTGAGTTGAGTAGTTGGCGCGACTTCAGTTCTAGCCTATAAAGTCAAATCCTGTGTGGTTCCTCCATGGTAACATAGCTGCCCGAGGTCGCAAAGTTAGCAAGTACAAGAAATTTGAAAATTGTATGTAATTTCACATTAGTGCTTATGGTCGATCCCGTTTCTCGGCTTGAGAGCTACTTTCTTGACTGTATTTTGAGTTAAGCAGTTGGTGCGACTTCAGTTCTAGCCTATAAAGTCAAATCCTGTGTGGTTCCTCCATGGTAACATAGCTGCCCGAGGTCGCAAAGTTAGCAAGTACAAGAAATTTGAAAATTGTACGTAATTTCACGGTAGTGCTTATGGTCGATCCCGTTTCTCGGCTTGAGAGCTACTTTCTTGACTGTATTTTGAGTTAAGCAGTTGGCGCGACTTCAGTTCTAGCCTATAAAGTCAAATCCTGTGTGGTTTATCCATGGTAACATAGCTCCCGGGGTCGCAAAGTTAGCAAGTACAAGAAATTTGAAAATTGTATGTAATTTCACATTAGTGCTTATGGTCGATCCCGTTTCTCGGCTTGAGAGCTACTTTCTTGACTGTATTTTGAGTTAAGCAGTTGGTGCGACTTCAGTTCTAGCCTATAAAGTCAAATCCTGTGTGGTTCCTCCATGGTAACATAGCTGCCCGAGGTCGCAAAGTTAGCAAGTACAAGAAATTTGAAAATTGTACGTAATTTCACGGTAGTGCTTATGGTCGATCCCGTTTCACGGCTTGAGAGCTACTTTCTTGACTGTATTTTGAGTTGAGCAGTTGGCGCGACTTCAGTTCTAGCCTATAAAGTCAAATCTTGTGTGGTTCCTCCATGGTAACATAGCTACCCGAGGTCGCAAATTTAGCAAGTACAAGAAATTTGAAAATTGTATGTAATTTCACATTAGTGCTTATGGTCGATCCCGTTTCTCGGCTTGAGAGCTACTTTCTTGACTGTATTTTGAGTTAAGCAGTTGGTGCGACTTCAGTTCTAGCCTATAAAGTCAAATCTTGTGTGGTTCCTCCATGGTAACATAGCTGCCCGAGGTCGCAAAGTTAGCAAGTACAAGAAATTTGAAAATTGTATGTAATTTCACATTAGTGCTTATGGTCGATCCCGTTTCTCGGCTTGAGAGCTACTTTCTTGACTGTATTTTGAGTTAAGCAGTTGGTGCGACTTCAGTTCTAGCCTATAAAGTCAAATCCTGTGTGGTTCCTCCATGGTAACATAGCTGCCCGAGGTCGCAAAGTTAGCAAGTACAAGAAATTTGAAAATTGTATGTAATTTCACATCAGTTCTTATGGTCGATCCCGTTTCTCGGCTTGAGAGCTACTTTCTTGACTGTATTTTGAGTTAAGCAGTTGGTGCGACTTCAGTTCTAGCCTATAAAGTCAAATCCTGTGTGGTTCCTCCATGGTAACATAGCTGCAGTTGGTGCGACTTCAGTTCTAGCCTATAAAGTCAAATCCTGTGTGGTTCCTCCATGGTGACATAGCTGCCCGAGGTCGCAAAGTTAGCAAGTACAAGAAATTTGAAAATTGTATGTAATTTCACATTAGTGCTTATGGTCGATCCCGTTTCTCGGCTTGAGAGCTACTTTCTTGACTGTATTTTGAGTTAAGCAGTTGGTGCGACTTCAGTTCTGGCCTATAAAGTCAAATCCTGTGTGGTTCCTCCATGGTAACATAGCTGTCCGAGGTCGCAAAGTTAGCAAGTACAAGAAATTTGAAAATTGTATGTAATTTCACATAAGTGCTTATGGTCGTTTCCGTTTCTCGGCTTGAGAGCTACTTTCTTGACTGTATTTTGAGTTAAGCAGTTGGTGCGACTTCAGTTCTAGCCTATAAAGTCAAATCCTGTGTGGTTCCTCCATGGTAACATAGCTGCCCGAGGTCGCAAAGTTAGCAAGTACAAGAAATTTGAAAATTGTACGTAATTTCACGGTAGTGCTTATGGTCGATCCCGTTTCACGGCTTGAGAGCTACTTTCTTGACTGTATTTTGAGTTGAGCAGTTGGCGCGACTTCAGTTCTAGCTTATAAAGTCAAATCCTGTGTGTTTCCTCCATGGTAACATAGCTGCCCGAGGTCGCAAAGTTAGCAAGTACAAGAAATTTGAAAATTGTATGTAATTTCACATTAGTGCTTATGGTCGATCCCGTTTCTCGGCTTGACAGCTACTTTCTTGACTGTATTTTGAGTTAAGCAGTTGGTGCGACTTCAGTTCTAGCCTATAAAGTCAAATCCTGTGTGGTTCCTCCATGGTAACATAGCTGCCCGAGGTCGCAAACTTAGCAAGTACAAGAAATTTGAAAATTGTATGTAATTTCACATTAGTGCTTATGGTCGATCCCGTTTCTCGGCTTGAGAGCTGCTTTCTTGACTGTATTTTGAGTTAAGCAGTTGGCGCGACTTCAGTTCTAGCCTATAAAGTCAAATCCTGTGTGGTTCCTCCATGGTAACATAGCTGCCCGAGGTCGCAAAATTAGCAAGTACAAGAAATTTGAAAATTGTACGTAATTTCACGGTAGTGCTTATGGTCGATCCCGTTTCTCGGCTTGAGAGCTACTTTCTTGACTGTATTTTGAGTTAAGCAGTTGGTGCGACTTCAGTTCTAGCCTATAAAGTCAAATCCTGTGTGGTTCCTCCATGGTAACATAGCTGCCCGAGGTCGCAAAATTAGCAAGTACAAGAAATTTGAAAATTGTATGTAATTTCACATTAGTGCTTATGGTCGATCCCGTTTCTCGGCTTGAGAGCTACTTTCTTGACTGTATTTTGAGTTAAGCAGTTGGTGCGACTTCAGTTCTAGCCTATAAAGTCAAATCCTGTGTGGTTCCCCCATGGTAACATAGCTGCCCGAGGTCGCAAAGTTAGCAAGTACAAGAAATTTGAAAATTGTACGTAATTTCACGGTAGTGCTTATGGTCGATCCCGTTTCACGGCTTGAGAGCTACTTTCTGGACTGTATTTTGAGTTGAGCAGTTGGCGCGACTTCAGTTCTAGCCTATAAAGTCAAATCCTGTGTGGTTCCTCCATGGTAACATAGCTGCCCGAGGTCGCAAAATTAGCAAGTACAAGAAATTTGAAAATTGTATGTAATTTCACATTAGTGCTTATGGTCGATCCCGTTTCTCGGCTTGAGAGCTACTTTCTTGACTGTATTTTGAGTTAAGCAGTTGGTGCGACTTCAGTTCTAGCCTATAAAGTCAAATCCTGTGTGGTTCCTCCATGGTAACATAGCTGCCCGAGGTCGCAAAGTTAGCAAGTACAAGAAATTTGAAAATTGTACGTAATTTCACGGTAGTGCTTATGGTCGATCCCGTTTCTCGGCTTGAGAGCTACTTTCTTGACTGTATTTTGAGTTAAGCAGTTGGTGCGACTTCAGTTCTAGCCTATAAAGTCAAATCCTGTGTGGTTCCTCCATGGTAACATAGCTGCCCGAGGTCGCAAAGTTAGCAAGTACAAGAAATTTGAAAATTGTATGTAATTTCACATTAGTGCTTATGGTCGATCCCGTTTCTCGGCTTGAGAGCTACTTTCTTGACTGTATTTTGAGTTAAGCAGTTGGTGCGACTTCAGTTCTAGCCTATAAAGTCAAATCCTGTGTGGTTCCTCCATGGTAACAAAGCTGCCCGAGGTCGCAAAGTTAGCAAGTACAAGAAATTTGAAAAATGTATGTAATTTTACATTAGTGCTTATGGTCGATCCCGTTTCTCGGCTTGAGAGCTACTTTCTTGACTGTATTTTGAGTTAAGCAGTTGGTGCGACTTCAGTTCTAGCCTATAAAGTCAAATCCTGTGTGGTTCCTCCATGGTGACATAGCTGCCCGAGGTCGCAAAGTTAGCAAGTACAAGAAATTTGAAAATTGTATGTAATTTCACATTAGTGCTTATGGTCGATCCCGTTTCTCGGCTTGAGAGCTACTTTCTTGACTGTATTTTGAGTTAAGCAGTTGGTGCGACTTCAGTTCTAGCCTATAAAGTCAAATCCTGTGTGGTTCCTCCATGGTAACATAGCTGTCCGAGGTCGCAAAGTTAGCAAGTACAAGAAATTTGAAAATTGTATGTAATTTCACATAAGTGCTTATGGTCGATTCCGTTTCTCGGCTTGAGAGCTACTTTCTTGACTGTATTTTGAGTTAAGCAGTTGGTGCGACTTCAGTTCTAGCCTATAAAGTCAAATCCTGTGTGGTTCCTCCATGGTAACATAGCTGCCCGAGGTCGCAAAGTTAGCAAGTACAAGAAATTTGAAAATTGTACGTAATTTCACGGTAGTGCTTATGGTCGATCCCGTTTCACGGCTTGAGAGCTACTTTCTTGACTGTATTTTGAGTTGAGCAGTTGGCGCGACTTCAGTTCTAGCTTATAAAGTCAAATCCTGTGTGTTTCCTCCATGGTAACATAGCTGCCCGAGGTCGCAAAGTTAGCAAGTACAAGAAATTTGAAAATTGTATGTAATTTCACATTAGTGCTTATGGTCGATCCCGTTTCTCGGCTTGACAGCTACTTTCTTGACTGTATTTTGAGTTAAGCAGTTGGTGCGACTTCAGTTCTAGCCTATAAAGTCAAATCCTGTGTGGTTCCTCCATGGTAACATAGCTGCCCGAGGTCGCAAAGTTAGCAAGTACAAGAAATTTGAAAATTGTATGTAATTTCACATTAGTGCTTATGGTCGATCCCGTTTCTCGGCTTGAGAGCTGCTTTCTTGACTGTATTTTGAGTTAAGCAGTTGGCGCGACTTCAGTTCTAGCCTATAAAGTCAAATCCTGTGTGGTTCCTCCATGGTAACATAGCTGCCCGAGGTCGCAAAATTAGCAAGTACAAGAAATTTGAAAATTGTACGTAATTTCACGGTAGTGCTTATGGTCGATCCCGTTTCTCGGCTTGAGAGCTACTTTCTTGACTGTATTTTGAGTTAAGCAGTTGGTGCGACTTCAGTTCTAGCCTATAAAGTCAAATCCTGTGTGGTTCCTCCATGGTAACATAGCTGCCCGAGGTCGCAAAATTAGCAAGTACAAGAAATTTGAAAATTGTATGTAATTTCACATTAGTGCTTATGGTCGATCCCGTTTCTCGGCTTGAGAGCTACTTTCTTGACTGTATTTTGAGTTAAGCAGTTGGTGCGACTTCAGTTCTAGCCTATAAAGTCAAATCCTGTGTGGTTCCCCCATGGTAACATAGCTGCCCGAGGTCGCAAAGTTAGCAAGTACAAGAAATTTGAAAATTGTACGTAATTTCACGGTAGTGCTTATGGTCGATCCCGTTTCACGGCTTGAGAGCTACTTTCTTGACTGTATTTTGAGTTGAGCAGTTGGCGCGACTTCAGTTCTAGCCTATAAAGTCAAATCCTGTGTGGTTCCTCCATGGTGACATAGCTGCCCGAGGTCGCAAAGTTAGCAAGTACAAGAAATTTGAAAATTGTATGTAATTTCACATTAGTGCTTATGGTCGATCCCGTTTCTCGGCTTGAGAGCTACTTTCTTGACTGTATTTTGAGTTAAGCAGTTGGTGCGACTTCAGTTCTAGCCTATAAAGTCAAATCCTGTGTGGTTCCTCCATGGTAACATAGCTGTCCGAGGTCGCAAAGTTAGCAAGTACAAGAAATTTGAAAATTGTATGTAATTTCACATAAGTGCTTATGGTCGATTCCGTTTCTCGGCTTGAGAGCTACTTTCTTGACTGTATTTTGAGTTAAGCAGTTGGTGCGACTTCAGTTCTAGCCTATAAAGTCAAATCCTGTGTGGTTCCTCCATGGTAACATAGCTGCCCGAGGTCGCAAAGTTAGCAAGTACAAGAAATTTGAAAATTGTACGTAATTTCACGGTAGTGCTTATGGTCGATCCCGTTTCACGGCTTGAGAGCTACTTTCTTGACTGTATTTTGAGTTGAGCAGTTGGCGCGACTTCAGTTCTAGCTTATAAAGTCAAATCCTGTGTGTTTCCTCCATGGTAACATAGCTGCCCGAGGTCGCAAAGTTAGCAAGTACAAGAAATTTGAAAATTGTATGTAATTTCACATTAGTGCTTATGGTCGATCCCGTTTCTCGGCTTGACAGCTACTTTCTTGACTGTATTTTGAGTTAAGCAGTTGGTGCGACTTCAGTTCTAGCCTATAAAGTCAAATCCTGTGTGGTTCCTCCATGGTAACATAGCTGCCCGAGGTCGCAAAGTTAGCAAGTACAAGAAATTTGAAAATTGTATGTAATTTCACATTAGTGCTTATGGTCGATCCCGTTTCTCGGCTTGAGAGCTGCTTTCTTGACTGTATTTTGAGTTAAGCAGTTGGCGCGACTTCAGTTCTAGCCTATAAAGTCAAATCCTGTGTGGTTCCTCCATGGTAACATAGCTGCCCGAGGTCGCAAAATTAGCAAGTACAAGAAATTTGAAAATTGTACGTAATTTCACGGTAGTGCTTATGGTCGATCCCGTTTCTCGGCTTGAGAGCTACTTTCTTGACTGTATTTTGAGTTAAGCAGTTGGTGCGACTTCAGTTCTAGCCTATAAAGTCAAATCCTGTGTGGTTCCTCCATGGTAACATAGCTGCCCGAGGTCGCAAAATTAGCAAGTACAAGAAATTTGAAAATTGTATGTAATTTCACATTAGTGCTTATGGTCGATCCCGTTTCTCGGCTTGAGAGCTACTTTCTTGACTGTATTTTGAGTTAAGCAGTTGGTGCGACTTCAGTTCTAGCCTATAAAGTCAAATCCTGTGTGGTTCCCCCATGGTAACATAGCTGCCCGAGGTCGCAAAGTTAGCAAGTACAAGAAATTTGAAAATTGTACGTAATTTCACGGTAGTGCTTATGGTCGATCCCGTTTCACGGCTTGAGAGCTACTTTCTTGACTGTATTTTGAGTTGAGCAGTTGGCGCGACTTCAGTTCTAGCCTATAAAGTCAAATCCTGTGTGGTTCCTCCATGGTAACATAGCTGCCCGAGGTCGCAAAGTTAGCAAGTACAAGAAATTTGAAAATTGTATGTAATTTCACATTAGTGCTTATGGTCGATCCCGTTTCTCGGCTTGAGAGCTACTTTCTTGACTGTATTTTGAGTTAAGCAGTTGGTGCGACTTCAGTTCTAGCCTATAAAGTCAAATCCTGTGTGGTTCCTCCATGGTAACATAGCTGCCCGAGGTCGCAAAGTTAGCAAGTACAAGAAATTTGAAAATTGTACGTAATTTCACGGTAGTGCTTATGGTCGATCCCGTTTCTCGGCTTGAGAGCTACTTTCTTGACTGTATTTTGAGTTAAGCAGTTGGTGCGACTTCAGTTCTAGCCTATAAAGTCAAATCCTGTGTGGTTCCTCCATGGTAACATAGCTGCCCGAGGTCGCAAAGTTAGCAAGTACAAGAAATTTGAAAATTGTATGTAATTTCACATTAGTGCTTATGGTCGATCCCGTTTCTCGGCTTGAGAGCTACTTTCTTGACTGTATTTTGAGTTAAGCAGTTGGTGCGACTTCAGTTCTAGCCTATAAAGTCAAATCCTGTGTGGTTCCTCCATGGTAACAAAGCTGCCCGAGGTCGCAAAGTTAGCAAGTACAAGAAATTTGAAAATTGTATGTAATTTTACATTAGTGCTTATGGTCGATCCCGTTTCTCGGCTTGAGAGCTACTTTCTTGACTGTATTTTGAGTTAAGCAGTTGGTGCGACTTCAGTTCTAGCCTATAAAGTCAAATCCTGTATGGTTCCTCCATGGTAACATAGCTGCCCGAGGTCGCAAAATTAGCAAGTACAAGAAATTTGAAAATTGTACGTAATTTCACGGTAGTGCTTATGGTCGATCCCGTTTCACGGCTTGAGAGCTACTTTCTTGACTGTATTTTGAGTTGAGCAGTTGGCGCGACTTCAGTTCTAGCCTATAAAGTCAAATCTTGTGTGGTTCCTCCATGGTAACATAGCTGCCCGAGGTCGCAAAGTTAGCAAGTACAAGAAATTTGAAAATTGTATGTAATTTCACATTAGTTCTTATGGTCGATCCCGTTTCTCGGCTTGAGAGCTACTTTCTTGACTGTATTTTGAGTTAAGCAGTTGGTGCGACTTCAGTTCTAGCCTATAAAGTCAAATCCTGTGTGGTTCCTCCATGGTAACATAGCTGCCCGAGGTCGCAAAATTAGCAAGTACAAGAAATTTGAAAATTGTATGTAATTTCACATTAGTTCTTATGGTCGATCCCGTTTCTCGGCTTGAGAGCTACTTTCTTGACTGTATTTTGAGTTAAGCAGTTGGTGCGACTTCAGTTCTAGCCTATAAAGTCAAATCCTGTGTGGTTCCTCCATGGTAACATAGCTGCCCGAGGTCGCAAAGTTAACAAGTACAAGAAATTTGAAAATTGTATGTAATTTGACATTAGTGCTTATGGTCGATCCCGTTTCTCGGCTTGAGAGCTACTTTCTTGACTGTATTTTGAGTTAAGCAGTTGGTGCGACTTCAGTTCTAGCCTATAAAGTCAAATCCTGTGTGGTTCCTCCATGGTAACATAGCTGCCCGAGGTCGCAAAGTATGCAAGTACAAGAAATTTGAAAATTGTATGTAATTTCACATTAGTTCTTATGGTCGATCCCGTTTCTCGGCTTGAGAGCTACTTTCTTGACTGTATTTTGAGTTAAGCAGTTGGTGCGACTTCAGTTCTAGCCTATAAAGTCAAATCCTGTGTGGTTCCTCCATGGTAACATAGCTGCCCGAGGTCGCAAAGTTAGCAAGTACAAGAAATTTGAAAATTGTACGTAATTTCACGGTAGTGCTTATGGTCGATCCCGTTTCACGGCTTGAGAGCTACTTTCTTGACTGTATTTTGAGTTAAGCAGTTAGTGCGACTTCAGTTCTAGCCTATAAAGTCAAATCCTGTGTGGTTCCTCCATGGTAACATAGCTGCCCGAGGTCGCAAAGTTAGCAAGTACAAGAAATTTGAAAATTGTACGTAATTTCACGGTAGTGCTTATGGTCGATCCCGTTTCACGGCTTGAGAGCTACTTTCTTGACTGTATTTTGAGTTGAGCAGTTGGCGCGACTTCAGTTCTAGCCTATAAAGTCAAATCCTGTGTAGTTCCTCCATGGTAACATAGCTGCCCGAGGTCGCAAAGTTAGCAAGTACAAGAAATTTGAAAATTGTACGTAATTTCACGGTAGTGCTTATGGTCGATCCCGTTTCACTACTTGAGAGCTACTTTCTTGACTGTATTTTGAGTTAAGCAGTTGGTGCGACTTCAGTTCTAGCCTATAAAGTCAAATCCTGTGTGGTTCCTCCATGGTAACATAGCTGCCCGAGGTCGCAAAGTTAGCAAGTACAAGAAATTTGAAAATTGTATGTAATTTCACATTAGTGCTTATGGTCGATCCCGTTTCTCGGCTTGAGAGCTACTTTCTTGACTGTATTTTGAGTTAAGCAGTTGGTGCGACTTCAGTTCTAGCCTATAAAGTCAAATCCTGTGTGGTTCCTCCATGGTAACATAGCTGCCCGAGGTCGCAAAGTTAGCAAGTACAAGAAATTTGAAAATTGTACGTAATTTCACGGTAGTGCTTATGGTCGATCCCGTTTCACGGCTTGAGAGCTACTTTCTTGACTGTATTTTGAGTTAAGCAGTTAGTGCGACTTCAGTTCTAGCCTATAAAGTCAAATCCTGTGTGGTTCCTCCATGGTAACATAGCTGCCCGAGGTCGCAAAGTTAGCAAGTACAAGAAATTTGAAAATTGTACGTAATTTCACGGTAGTGCTTATGGTCGATCCCGTTTCACGGCTTGAGAGCTACTTTCTTGACTGTATTTTGAGTTGAGCAGTTGGCGCGACTTCAGTTCTAGCCTATAAAGTCAAATCCTGTGTAGTTCCTCCATGGTAACATAGCTGCCCGAGGTCGCAAAGTTAGCAAGTACAAGAAATTTGAAAATTGTACGTAATTTCACGGTAGTGCTTATGGTCGATCCCGTTTCACTACTTGAGAGCTACTTTCTTGACTGTATTTTGAGTTAAGCAGTTGGTGCGACTTCAGTTCTAGCCTATAAAGTCAAATCCTGTGTGGTTCCTCCATGGTAACATAGCTGCCCGAGGTCGCAAAGTTAGCAAGTACAAGAAATTTGAAAATTGTATGTAATTTCACATTAGTGCTTATGGTCGATCCCGTTTCTCGGCTTGAGAGCTACTTTCTTGACTGTATTTTGAGTTAAGCAGTTGGTGCGACTTCAGTTCTAGCCTATAAAGTCAAATCCTGTGTGGTTCCTCCATGGTAACAAAGCTGCCCGAGGTCGCAAAGTTAGCAAGTACAAGAAATTTGAAAATTGTATGTAATTTTACATTAGTGCTTATGGTCGATCCCGTTTCTCGGCTTGAGAGCTACTTTCTTGACTGTATTTTGAGTTAAGCAGTTGGTGCGACTTCAGTTCTAGCCTATAAAGTCAAATCCTGTATGGTTCCTCCATGGTAACATAGCTGCCCGAGGTCGCAAAGTTAGCAAGTACAAGAAATTTGAAAATTGTACGTAATTTCACGGTAGTGCTTATGGTCGATCCCGTTTCACGGCTTGAGAGCTACTTTCTTGACTGTATTTTGAGTTGAGCAGTTGGCTCGACTTCAGTTCTAGCCTATAAAGTCAAATCCTGTGTGGTTCCTCCATGGTAACATAGCTGCCCGAGGTCGCAAAGTTAGCAAGTACAAGAAATTTGAAAATTGTATGTAATTTCACATTAGTGCTTATGGTCGATCCCGTTTCTCGGCTTGAGAGCTACTTTCTTGACTGTATTTTGAGTTAAGCAGTTGGTGCGACTTCAGTTCTAGCCTATAAAGTCAAATCCTGTGTGGTTCCTCCATGGTAACATAGCTGCCCGAGGTCGCAAAGTTAACAAGTACAAGAAATTTGAAAATTGTATGTAATTTCACATTAGTGCTTATGGTCGATCCCGTTTCTCGGCTTGAGAGCTACTTTCTTGACTGTATTTTGAGTTAAGCAGTTGGTGCGACTTCAGTTCTAGCCTATAAAGTCAAATCTTGTGTGGTTCCTCCATGGTAACATAGCTGCCCGAGGTCGCAAAGTTAGCAAGTACAAGAAATTTGAAAATTGTATGTAATTTCACATTAGTGCTTATGGTCGATCCCGTTTCTCGGCTTGAGAGCTACTTTCTTGACTGTATTTTGAGTTAAGCAGTTGGTGCGACTTCAGTTCTAGCCTATAAAGTCAAATCCTGTGTGGTTCCTCCATGGTAACATAGCTGCCCGAGGTCGCAAAGTTAGCAAGTACAAGTAGTGCTTATGGTCGATCCCGTTTCTCGGCTTGAGAGCTACTTTCTTGACTGTATTTTGAGTTAAGCAGTTGGTGCGACTTCAGTTCTAGCCTATAAAGTCAAATCCTGTGTGGTTCCTCCATGGTAACATAGCTGCCCGAGGTCGCAAAGTTAGCAAGTACAAGAAATTTGAAAATTGTATGTAATTTCACATTAGTTCTTATGGTCGATCCCGTTTCTCGGCTTGAGAGCTACTTTCTTGACTGTATTTTGAGTTAAGCAGTTGGAGCGACTTCAGTTCTAGCCTATAAAGTCAAATCCTGTGTGGTTCCTCCATGGTAACATAGCTGCCCGAGGTCGCAAAGTTAGCAAGTACAAGAAATTTGAAAATTGTACGTAATTTCACGGTAGTGCTTATGGTCGATCCCGTTTTACGGCTTGAGAGCTACTTTCTTGACTGTATTTTGAGTTGAGCAGTTGGCGCGACTTCAGTTCTAGCCTATAAAGTCAAATCCTGTGTGGTTCCTCCATGGTAACATAGCTGCCCGAGGTGGCAAAGTTAGCAAGTACAAGAAATTTGAAAATTGTACGTAATTTCACGGTAGTGCTTATGGTCGATCCCGTTTCACGGCTTGAGAGCTACTTTCTTGACTGTATTTTGAGTTAAGCAGTTAGTGCGACTTCAGTTCTAGCCTATAAAGTCAAATCCTGTGTGGTTCCTCCATGGTAACATAGCTGCCCGAGGTGGCAAAGTTAGCAAGTACAAGAAATTTGAAAATTGTACGTAATTTCACGGTAGTGCTTATGGTCGATCCCGTTTCACGGCTTGAGAGCTACTTTCTTGACTGTATTTTGAGTTGAGCAGTTGGCGCGACTTCAGTTCTAGCCTATAAAGTCAAATCCTGTGTAGTTCCTCCATGGTAACATAGCTGCCCGAGGTCGCAAAGTTAGCAAGTACAAGAAATTTGAAAATTGTACGTAATTTCACGGTAGTGCTTATGGTCGATCCCGTTTCACGGCTTGAGAGCTACTTTCTTGACTGTATTTTGAGTTAAGCAGTTAGTGCGACTTCAGTTCTAGCCTATAAAGTCAAATCCTGTGTGGTTCCTCCATGGTAACATAGCTGCCCGAGGTGGCAAAGTTAGCAAGTACAAGAAATTTGAAAATTGTACGTAATTTCACGGTAGTGCTTATGGTCGATCCCGTTTCACGGCTTGAGAGCTACTTTCTTGACTGTATTTTGAGTTGAGCAGTTGGCGCGACTTCAGTTCTAGCCTATAAAGTCAAATCCTGTGTAGTTCCTCCATGGTAACATAGCTGCCCGAGGTCGCAAAGTTAGCAAGTACAAGAAATTTGAAAATTGTACGTAATTTCACGGTAGTGCTTATGGTCGATCCCGTTTCACGGCTTGAGAGCTACTTTCTTGACTGTATTTTGAGCTAAGCAGTTGGTGCGACTTCAGTTCTAGCCTATAAAGTCAAATCCTGTGTGGTTCCTCCATGGTAACATAGCTGCCCGAGGTCGCAAAGTTAGCAAGTACAAGAAATTTGAAAATTGTACGTAATTTCACGGTAGTGCTTATGGTCGATCCCGTTTCACGGCTTGAGAGCTACTTTCTTGACTTTATTTTGAGTTAAGCAGTTAGTGCGACTTCAGTTCTAGCCTATAAAGTCAAATCCTGTGTGGTTCCTCCATGGTAACATAGCTGCCCGAGGTGGCAAAGTTAGCAAGTACAAGAAATTTGAAAATTGTACGTAATTTCACGGTAGTGCTTATGGTCGATCCCGTTTCACGGCTTGAGAGCTACTTTCTTGACTGTATTTTGAGTTGAGCAGTTGGCGCGACTTCAGTTCTAGAATATAAAGTCAAATCCTGTGTAGTTCCTCCATGGTAACATAGCTGCCCGAGGTCGCAAAGTTAGCAAGTACAAGAAATTTGAAAATTGTACGTAATTTCACGGTAGTGCTTATGGTCGATCCCGTTTCACGGCTTGAGAGCTACTTTCTTGACTGTATTTTGAGCTAAGCAGTTGGTGCGACTTCAGTTCTAGCCTATAAAGTCAAATCCTGTTTGGTTCCTCCATGGTAACATAGCTGCCCGAGGTCGCAAAGTTAGCAAGTACAAGAAATTTGAAAATTGTATGTAATTTCACATTAGTGCTTATGGTCGATCCCGTTTCTCGGCTTGAGAGCTACTTTCTTGACTGTATTTTGAGTTAAGCAGTTGGTGCGACTTCAGTTCTAGCCTATAAAGTCAAATCCTGTGTGGTTCCTCCATGGTAACATAGCTGCCCGAGGTCGCAAAGTTAGCAAGTACAAGAAATTTGAAAATTGTATGTAATTTCACATTAGTGCTTATGGTCGATCCCGTTTCTCGGCTTGAGAGCTACTTTCTTGACTGTATTTTGAGTTAAGCAGTTGGTGCGACTTCAGTTCTAGCCTATAAAGTCAAATCCTGTGTGGTTTCTCCATGGTAACATAGCTGCCCGAGGTCGCAAAGTTAGCAAGTACAAGAAATTTGAAAATTGTATGTAATTTCACATTAGTTCTTATGGTCGATCCCGTTTCTCGGCTTGAGAGCTACTTTCTTGACTGTATTTTGAGTTAAGCAGTTGGTGCGACTTCAGTTCTAGCCTATAAAGTCAAATCCTGTGTGGTTCCTCCATGGTAACATAGCTGCAGTTGGTGCGACTTCAGTTCTAGCCTATAAAGTCAAATCCTGTGTGGTTCCTCCATGGTAACATAGCTGCCCGAGGTCGCAAAGTTAGCAAGTACAAGAAATTTGAAAATTGTATGTAATTTCACATTAGTGCTTATGGTCGATCCCGTTTCTCGGCTTGAGAGCTACTTTCTTGACTGTATTTTGAGTTAAGCAGTTGGTGCGACTTCAGTTCTAGCCTATAAAGTCAAATCCTGTGTGGTTCCTCCATGGTAACAAAGCTGCCCGAGGTCGCAAAGTTAGCAAGTACAAGAAATTTGAAAATTGTATGTAATTTTACATTAGTGCTTATGGTCGATCCCGTTTCTCGGCTTGAGAGCTACTTTCTTGACTGTATTTTGAGCTAAGCAGTTGGTGCGACTTCAGTTCTAGCCTATAAAGTCAAATCCTGTATGGTTCCTCCATGGTAACATAGCTGCCCGAGGTCGCAAAGTTAGCAAGTACAAGAAATTTGAAAATTGTACGTAATTTCACGGTAGTGCTTATGGTCGATCCCGTTTCACGGCTTGAGAGCTACTTTCTTGACTGTATTTTGAGTTGAGCAGTTGGCTCGACTTCAGTTCTAGCCTATAAAGTCAAATCCTGTGTGGTTCCTCCATGGTAACATAGCTGCCTGAGGTCGCAAAGTTAGCAAGTACAAGAAATTTGAAAATTGTATGTAATTTCACATTAGTGCTTATGGTCGATCCCGTTTCTCGGCTTGAGAGCTACTTTCTTGACTGTATTTTGAGTTAAGCAGTTGGTGCGACTTCAGTTCTAGCCTATAAAGTCAAATCCTGTGTGGTTCCTCCATGGTAACATAGCTGCCCGAGGTCGCAAAGTTAGCAAGTACAAGAAATTTGAAAATTGTACGTAATTTCACGGTAGTGCTTATGGTCGATCCCGTTTCTCGGCTTGAGAGCTACTTTCTTGACTGTATTTTGAGTTAAGCAGTTGGTGCGACTTCAGTTCTAGCCTATAAAGTCAAATCCTGTGTGGTTCCTCCATGGTAACATAGCTGCCCGAGGTCGCAAAGTTAGCAAGTACAAGAAATTTGAAAATTGTATGTAATTTCACATTAGTGCTTATGGTCGATCCCGTTTCTCGGCTTGAGAGCTACTTTCTTGACTGTATTTTGAGTTAAGCAGTTGGTGCGACTTCAGTTCTAGCCTATAAAGTCAAATCCTGTGTGGTTCCTCCATGGTAACAAAGCTGCCCGAGGTCGCAAAGTTAGCAAGTACAAGAAATTTGAAAATTGTATGTAATTTTACATTAGTGCTTATGGTCGATCCCGTTTCTCGGCTTGAGAGCTACTTTCTTGACTGTATTTTGAGTTAAGCAGTTGGTGCGACTTCAGTTCTAGCCTATAAAGTCAAATCCTGTGTGGTTCCTCCATGGTGACATAGCTGCCCGAGGTCGCAAAGTTAGCAAGTACAAGAAATTTGAAAATTGTATGTAATTTCACATTAGTGCTTATGGTCGATCCCGTTTCTCGGCTTGAGAGCTACTTTCTTGACTGTATTTTGAGTTAAGCAGTTGGTGCGACTTCAGTTCTAGCCTATAAAGTCAAATCCTGTGTGGTTCCTCCATGGTAACATAGCTGTCCGAGGTCGCAAAGTTAGCAAGTACAAGAAATTTGAAAATTGTATGTAATTTCACATAAGTGCTTATGGTCGATTCCGTTTCTCGGCTTGAGAGCTACTTTCTTGACTGTATTTTGAGTTAAGCAGTTGGTGCGACTTCAGTTCTAGCCTATAAAGTCAAATCCTGTGTGGTTCCTCCATGGTAACATAGCTGCCCGAGGTCGCAAAGTTAGCAAGTACAAGAAATTTGAAAATTGTACGTAATTTCACGGTAGTGCTTATGGTCGATCCCGTTTCACGGCTTGAGAGCTACTTTCTTGACTGTATTTTGAGTTGAGCAGTTGGCGCGACTTCAGTTCTAGCTTATAAAGTCAAATCCTGTGTGTTTCCTCCATGGTAACATAGCTGCCCGAGGTCGCAAAGTTAGCAAGTACAAGAAATTTGAAAATTGTATGTAATTTCACATTAGTGCTTATGGTCGATCCCGTTTCTCGGCTTGACAGCTACTTTCTTGACTGTATTTTGAGTTAAGCAGTTGGTGCGACTTCAGTTCTAGCCTATAAAGTCAAATCCTGTGTGGTTCCTCCATGGTAACATAGCTGCCCGAGGTCGCAAAGTTAGCAAGTACAAGAAATTTGAAAATTGTATGTAATTTCACATTAGTGCTTATGGTCGATCCCGTTTCTCGGCTTGAGAGCTGCTTTCTTGACTGTATTTTGAGTTAAGCAGTTGGCGCGACTTCAGTTCTAGCCTATAAAGTCAAATCCTGTGTGGTTCCTCCATGGTAACATAGCTGCCCGAGGTCGCAAAATTAGCAAGTACAAGAAATTTGAAAATTGTACGTAATTTCACGGTAGTGCTTATGGTCGATCCCGTTTCTCGGCTTGAGAGCTACTTTCTTGACTGTATTTTGAGTTAAGCAGTTGGTGCGACTTCAGTTCTAGCCTATAAAGTCAAATCCTGTGTGGTTCCTCCATGGTAACATAGCTGCCCGAGGTCGCAAAATTAGCAAGTACAAGAAATTTGAAAATTGTATGTAATTTCACATTAGTGCTTATGGTCGATCCCGTTTCTCGGCTTGAGAGCTACTTTCTTGACTGTATTTTGAGTTAAGCAGTTGGTGCGACTTCAGTTCTAGCCTATAAAGTCAAATCCTGTGTGGTTCCCCCATGGTAACATAGCTGCCCGAGGTCGCAAAGTTAGCAAGTACAAGAAATTTGAAAATTGTACGTAATTTCACGGTAGTGCTTATGGTCGATCCCGTTTCACGGCTTGAGAGCTACTTTCTTGACTGTATTTTGAGTTGAGCAGTTGGCGCGACTTCAGTTCTAGCCTATAAAGTCAAATCCTGTGTGGTTCCTCCATGGTGACATAGCTGCCCGAGGTCGCAAAGTTAGCAAGTACAAGAAATTTGAAAATTGTATGTAATTTCACATTAGTGCTTATGGTCGATCCCGTTTCTCGGCTTGAGAGCTACTTTCTTGACTGTATTTTGAGTTAAGCAGTTGGTGCGACTTCAGTTCTAGCCTATAAAGTCAAATCCTGTGTGGTTCCTCCATGGTAACATAGCTGTCCGAGGTCGCAAAGTTAGCAAGTACAAGAAATTTGAAAATTGTATGTAATTTCACATAAGTGCTTATGGTCGATTCCGTTTCTCGGCTTGAGAGCTACTTTCTTGACTGTATTTTGAGTTAAGCAGTTGGTGCGACTTCAGTTCTAGCCTATAAAGTCAAATCCTGTGTGGTTCCTCCATGGTAACATAGCTGCCCGAGGTCGCAAAGTTAGCAAGTACAAGAAATTTGAAAATTGTACGTAATTTCACGGTAGTGCTTATGGTCGATCCCGTTTCACGGCTTGAGAGCTACTTTCTTGACTGTATTTTGAGTTGAGCAGTTGGCGCGACTTCAGTTCTAGCTTATAAAGTCAAATCCTGTGTGTTTCCTCCATGGTAACATAGCTGCCCGAGGTCGCAAAGTTAGCAAGTACAAGAAATTTGAAAATTGTATGTAATTTCACATTAGTGCTTATGGTCGATCCCGTTTCTCGGCTTGACAGCTACTTTCTTGACTGTATTTTGAGTTAAGCAGTTGGTGCGACTTCAGTTCTAGCCTATAAAGTCAAATCCTGTGTGGTTCCTCCATGGTAACATAGCTGCCCGAGGTCGCAAAGTTAGCAAGTACAAGAAATTTGAAAATTGTATGTAATTTCACATTAGTGCTTATGGTCGATCCCGTTTCTCGGCTTGAGAGCTGCTTTCTTGACTGTATTTTGAGTTAAGCAGTTGGCGCGACTTCAGTTCTAGCCTATAAAGTCAAATCCTGTGTGGTTCCTCCATGGTAACATAGCTGCCCGAGGTCGCAAAATTAGCAAGTACAAGAAATTTGAAAATTGTACGTAATTTCACGGTAGTGCTTATGGTCGATCCCGTTTCTCGGCTTGAGAGCTACTTTCTTGACTGTATTTTGAGTTAAGCAGTTGGTGCGACTTCAGTTCTAGCCTATAAAGTCAAATCCTGTGTGGTTCCTCCATGGTAACATAGCTGCCCGAGGTCGCAAAGTTAGCAAGTACAAGAAATTTGAAAATTGTATGTAATTTCACATTAGTGCTTATGGTCGATCCCGTTTCTCGGCTTGAGAGCTACTTTCTTGACTGTATTTTGAGTTAAGCAGTTGGTGCGACTTCAGTTCTAGCCTATAAAGTCAAATCCTGTGTGGTTCCTCCATGGTAACATAGCTGCCCGAGGTCGCAAAGTTAGCAAGTACAAGAAATTTGAAAATTGTACGTAATTTCACGGTAGTGCTTATGGTCGATCCCGTTTCACGGCTTGAGAGCTACTTTCTTGACTGTATTTTGAGTTAAGCAGTTGGTGCGACTTCAGTTCTAGCCTATAAAGTCAAATCCTGTATGGTTCCTCCATGGTAACATAGCTGCCCGAGGTCGCAAAATTAGCAAGTACAAGAAATTTGAAAATTGTACGTAATTTCACGGTAGTGCTTATGGTCGATCCCGTTTCACGGCTTGAGAGCTACTTTCTTGACTGTATTTTGAGTTGAGCAGTTGGCGCGACTTCAGTTCTAGCCTATAAAGTCAAATCTTGTGTGGTTCCTCCATGGTAACATAGCTGCCCGAGGTCGCAAAGTTAGCAAGTACAAGAAATTTGAAAATTGTATGTAATTTCACATTAGTTCTTATGGTCGATCCCGTTTCTCGGCTTGAGAGCTACTTTCTTGACTGTATTTTGAGTTAAGCAGTTGGTGCGACTTCAGTTCTAGCCTATAAAGTCAAATCCTGTGTGGTTCCTCCATGGTAACATAGCTGCCCGAGGTCGCAAAATTAGCAAGTACAAGAAATTTGAAAATTGTATGTAATTTCACATTAGTTCTTATGGTCGATCCCGTTTCTCGGCTTGAGAGCTACTTTCTTGACTGTATTTTGAGTTAAGCAGTTGGTGCGACTTCAGTTCTAGCCTATAAAGTCAAATCCTGTGTGGTTCCTCCATGGTAACATAGCTGCCCGAGGTCGCAAAGTTAGCAAGTACAAGAAATTTGAAAATTGTATGTAATTTGACATTAGTGCTTATGGTCGATCCCGTTTCTCGGCTTGAGAGCTACTTTCTTGACTGTATTTTGAGTTAAGCAGTTGGTGCGACTTCAGTTCTAGCCTATAAAGTCAAATCCTGTGTGGTTCCTCCATGGTAACATAGCTGCCCGAGGTCGCAAAGTATGCAAGTACAAGAAATTTGAAAATTGTATGTAATTTCACATTAGTTCTTATGGTCGATCCCGTTTCTCGGCTTGAGAGCTACTTTCTTGACTGTATTTTGAGTTAAGCAGTTGGTGCGACTTCAGTTCTAGCCTATAAAGTCAAATCCTGTGTGGTTCCTCCATGGTAACATAGCTGCCCGAGGTCGCAAAGTTAGCAAGTACAAGAAATTTGAAAATTGTACGTAATTTCACGGTAGTGCTTATGGTCGATCCCGTTTCACGGCTTGAGAGCTACTTTCTTGACTGTATTTTGAGTTAAGCAGTTAGTGCGACTTCAGTTCTAGCCTATAAAGTCAAATCCTGTGTGGTTCCTCCATGGTAACATAGCTGCCCGAGGTCGCAAAGTTAGCAAGTACAAGAAATTTGAAAATTGTACGTAATTTCACGGTAGTGCTTATGGTCGATCCCGTTTCACGGCTTGAGAGCTACTTTCTTGACTGTATTTTGAGTTGAGCAGTTGGCGCGACTTCAGTTCTAGCCTATAAAGTCAAATCCTGTGTAGTTCCTCCATGGTAACATAGCTGCCCGAGGTCGCAAAGTTAGCAAGTACAAGAAATTTGAAAATTGTACGTAATTTCACGGTAGTGCTTATGGTCGATCCCGTTTCACTACTTGAGAGCTACTTTCTTGACTGTATTTTGAGTTAAGCAGTTGGTGCGACTTCAGTTCTAGCCTATAAAGTCAAATCCTGTGTGGTTCCTCCATGGTAACATAGCTGCCCGAGGTCGCAAAGTTAGCAAGTACAAGAAATTTGAAAATTGTATGTAATTTCACATTAGTGCTTATGGTCGATCCCGTTTCTCGGCTTGAGAGCTACTTTCTTGACTGTATTTTGAGTTAAGCAGTTGGTGCGACTTCAGTTCTAGCCTATAAAGTCAAATCCTGTGTGGTTCCTCCATGGTAACAAAGCTGCCCGAGGTCGCAAAGTTAGCAAGTACAAGAAATTTGAAAATTGTATGTAATTTTACATTAGTGCTTATGGTCGATCCCGTTTCTCGGCTTGAGAGCTACTTTCTTGACTGTATTTTGAGTTAAGCAGTTGGTGCGACTTCAGTTCTAGCCTATAAAGTCAAATCCTGTATGGTTCCTCCATGGTAACATAGCTGCCCGAGGTCGCAAAGTTAGCAAGTACAAGAAATTTGAAAATTGTACGTAATTTCACGGTAGTGCTTATGGTCGATCCCGTTTCACGGCTTGAGAGCTACTTTCTTGACTGTATTTTGAGTTGAGCAGTTGGCTCGACTTCAGTTCTAGCCTATAAAGTCAAATCCTGTGTGGTTCCTCCATGGTAACATAGCTGCCCGAGGTCGCAAAGTTAGCAAGTACAAGAAATTTGAAAATTGTATGTAATTTCACATTAGTGCTTATGGTCGATCCCGTTTCTCGGCTTGAGAGCTACTTTCTTGACTGTATTTTGAGTTAAGCAGTTGGTGCGACTTCAGTTCTAGCCTATAAAGTCAAATCCTGTGTGGTTCCTCCATGGTAACATAGCTGCCCGAGGTCGCAAAGTTAACAAGTACAAGAAATTTGAAAATTGTATGTAATTTCACATTAGTGCTTATGGTCGATCCCGTTTCTCGGCTTGAGAGCTACTTTCTTGACTGTATTTTGAGTTAAGCAGTTGGTGCGACTTCAGTTCTAGCCTATAAAGTCAAATCTTGTGTGGTTCCTCCATGGTAACATAGCTGCCCGAGGTCGCAAAGTTAGCAAGTACAAGAAATTTGAAAATTGTATGTAATTTCACATTAGTGCTTATGGTCGATCCCGTTTCTCGGCTTGAGAGCTACTTTCTTGACTGTATTTTGAGTTAAGCAGTTGGTGCGACTTCAGTTCTAGCCTATAAAGTCAAATCCTGTGTGGTTCCTCCATGGTAACATAGCTGCCCGAGGTCGCAAAGTTAGCAAGTACAAGTAGTGCTTATGGTCGATCCCGTTTCTCGGCTTGAGAGCTACTTTCTTGACTGTATTTTGAGTTAAGCAGTTGGTGCGACTTCAGTTCTAGCCTATAAAGTCAAATCCTGTGTGGTTCCTCCATGGTAACATAGCTGCCCGAGGTCGCAAAGTTAGCAAGTACAAGAAATTTGAAAATTGTATGTAATTTCACATTAGTTCTTATGGTCGATCCCGTTTCTCGGCTTGAGAGCTACTTTCTTGACTGTATTTTGAGTTAAGCAGTTGGAGCGACTTCAGTTCTAGCCTATAAAGTCAAATCCTGTGTGGTTCCTCCATGGTAACATAGCTGCCCGAGGTCGCAAAGTTAGCAAGTACAAGAAATTTGAAAATTGTACGTAATTTCACGGTAGTGCTTATGGTCGATCCCGTTTTACGGCTTGAGAGCTACTTTCTTGACTGTATTTTGAGTTGAGCAGTTGGCGCGACTTCAGTTCTAGCCTATAAAGTCAAATCCTGTGTGGTTCCTCCATGGTAACATAGCTGCCCGAGGTGGCAAAGTTAGCAAGTACAAGAAATTTGAAAATTGTCCGTAATTTCACGGTAGTGCTTATGGTCGATCCCGTTTCACGGCTTGAGAGCTACTTTCTTGACTGTATTTTGAGTTAAGCAGTTAGTGCGACTTCAGTTCTAGCCTATAAAGTCAAATCCTGTGTGGTTCCTCCATGGTAACATAGCTGCCCGAGGTGGCAAAGTTAGCAAGTACAAGAAATTTGAAAATTGTACGTAATTTCACGGTAGTGCTTATGGTCGATCCCGTTTCACGGCTTGAGAGCTACTTTCTTGACTGTATTTTGAGTTGAGCAGTTGGCGCGACTTCAGTTCTAGCCTATAAAGTCAAATCCTGTGTAGTTCCTCCATGGTAACATAGCTGCCCGAGGTCGCAAAGTTAGCAAGTACAAGAAATTTGAAAATTGTACGTAATTTCACGGTAGTGCTTATGGTCGATCCCGTTTCACGGCTTGAGAGCTACTTTCTTGACTGTATTTTGAGTTAAGCAGTTAGTGCGACTTCAGTTCTAGCCTATAAAGTCAAATCCTGTGTGGTTCCTCCATGGTAACATAGCTGCCCGAGGTGGCAAAGTTAGCAAGTACAAGAAATTTGAAAATTGTACGTAATTTCACGGTAGTGCTTATGGTCGATCCCGTTTCACGGCTTGAGAGCTACTTTCTTGACTGTATTTTGAGTTGAGCAGTTGGCGCGACTTCAGTTCTAGCCTATAAAGTCAAATCCTGTGTAGTTCCTCCATGGTAACATAGCTGCCCGAGGTCGCAAAGTTAGCAAGTACAAGAAATTTGAAAATTGTACGTAATTTCACGGTAGTGCTTATGGTCGATCCCGTTTCACGGCTTGAGAGCTACTTTCTTGACTGTATTTTGAGCTAAGCAGTTGGTGCGACTTCAGTTCTAGCCTATAAAGTCAAATCCTGTGTGGTTCCTCCATGGTAACATAGCTGCCCGAGGTCGCAAAGTTAGCAAGTACAAGAAATTTGAAAATTGTACGTAATTTCACGGTAGTGCTTATGGTCGATCCCGTTTCACGGCTTGAGAGCTACTTTCTTGACTTTATTTTGAGTTAAGCAGTTAGTGCGACTTCAGTTCTAGCCTATAAAGTCAAATCCTGTGTGGTTCCTCCATGGTAACATAGCTGCCCGAGGTGGCAAAGTTAGCAAGTACAAGAAATTTGAAAATTGTACGTAATTTCACGGTAGTGCTTATGGTCGATCCCGTTTCACGGCTTGAGAGCTACTTTCTTGACTGTATTTTGAGTTGAGCAGTTGGCGCGACTTCAGTTCTAGAATATAAAGTCAAATCCTGTGTAGTTCCTCCATGGTAACATAGCTGCCCGAGGTCGCAAAGTTAGCAAGTACAAGAAATTTGAAAATTGTACGTAATTTCACGGTAGTGCTTATGGTCGATCCCGTTTCACGGCTTGAGAGCTACTTTCTTGACTGTATTTTGAGCTAAGCAGTTGGTGCGACTTCAGTTCTAGCCTATAAAGTCAAATCCTGTTTGGTTCCTCCATGGTAACATAGCTGCCCGAGGTCGCAAAGTTAGCAAGTACAAGAAATTTGAAAATTGTATGTAATTTCACATTAGTGCTTATGGTCGATCCCGTTTCTCGGCTTGAGAGCTACTTTCTTGACTGTATTTTGAGTTAAGCAGTTGGTGCGACTTCAGTTCTAGCCTATAAAGTCAAATCCTGTGTGGTTCCTCCATGGTAACATAGCTGCCCGAGGTCGCAAAGTTAGCAAGTACAAGAAATTTGAAAATTGTATGTAATTTCACATTAGTGCTTATGGTCGATCCCGTTTCTCGGCTTGAGAGCTACTTTCTTGACTGTATTTTGAGTTAAGCAGTTGGTGCGACTTCAGTTCTAGCCTATAAAGTCAAATCCTGTGTGGTTTCTCCATGGTAACATAGCTGCCCGAGGTCGCAAAGTTAGCAAGTACAAGAAATTTGAAAATTGTATGTAATTTCACATTAGTTCTTATGGTCGATCCCGTTTCTCGGCTTGAGAGCTACTTTCTTGACTGTATTTTGAGTTAAGCAGTTGGTGCGACTTCAGTTCTAGCCTATAAAGTCAAATCCTGTGTGGTTCCTCCATGGTAACATAGCTGCAGTTGGTGCGACTTCAGTTCTAGCCTATAAAGTCAAATCCTGTGTGGTTCCTCCATGGTAACATAGCTGCCCGAGGTCGCAAAGTTAGCAAGTACAAGAAATTTGAAAATTGTATGTAATTTCACATTAGTGCTTATGGTCGATCCCGTTTCTCGGCTTGAGAGCTACTTTCTTGACTGTATTTTGAGTTAAGCAGTTGGTGCGACTTCAGTTCTAGCCTATAAAGTCAAATCCTGTGTGGTTCCTCCATGGTAACAAAGCTGCCCGAGGTCGCAAAGTTAGCAAGTACAAGAAATTTGAAAATTGTATGTAATTTTACATTAGTGCTTATGGTCGATCCCGTTTCTCGGCTTGAGAGCTACTTTCTTGACTGTATTTTGAGTTAAGCAGTTGGTGCGACTTCAGTTCTAGCCTATAAAGTCAAATCCTGTATGGTTCCTCCATGGTAACATAGCTGCCCGAGGTCGCAAAGTTAGCAAGTACAAGAAATTTGAAAATTGTACGTAATTTCACGGTAGTGCTTATGGTCGATCCCGTTTCACGGCTTGAGAGCTACTTTCTTGACTGTATTTTGAGTTGAGCAGTTGGCTCGACTTCAGTTCTAGCCTATAAAGTCAAATCCTGTGTGGTTCCTCCATGGTAACATAGCTGCCTGAGGTCGCAAAGTTAGCAAGTACAAGAAATTTGAAAATTGTATGTAATTTCACATTAGTGCTTATGGTCGATCCCGTTTCTCGGCTTGAGAGCTACTTTCTTGACTGTATTTTGAGTTAAGCAGTTGGTGCGACTTCAGTTCTAGCCTATAAAGTCAAATCCTGTGTGGTTCCTCCATGGTAACATAGCTGCCCGAGGTCGCAAAGTTAACAAGTACAAGAAATTTGAAAATTGTATGTAATTTCACATTAGTGCTTATGGTCGATCCCGTTTCTCGGCTTGAGAGCTACTTTCTTGACTGTATTTTGAGTTAAGCAGTTGGTGCGACTTCAGTTCTAGCCTATAAAGTCAAATCTTGTGTGGTTCCTCCATGGTAACATAGCTGCCCGAGGTCGCAAAGTTAGCAAGTACAAGAAATTTGAAAATTGTATGTAATTTCACATTAGTGCTTATGGTCGATCCCGTTTCTCGGCTTGAGAGCTACTTTCTTGACTGTATTTTGAGTTAAGCAGTTGGTGCGACTTCAGTTCTAGCCTATAAAGTCAAATCCTGTGTGGTTCCTCCATGGTAACATAGCTGCCCGAGGTCGCAAAGTTAGCAAGTACAAGTAGTGCTTATGGTCGATCCCGTTTCTCGGCTTGAGAGCTACTTTCTTGACTGTATTTTGAGTTAAGCAGTTGGTGCGACTTCAGTTCTAGCCTATAAAGTCAAATCCTGTGTGGTTCCTCCATGGTAACATAGCTGCCCGAGGTCGCAAAGTTAGCAAGTACAAGAAATTTGAAAATTGTATGTAATTTCACATTAGTTCTTATGGTCGATCCCGTTTCTCGGCTTGAGAGCTACTTTCTTGACTGTATTTTGAGTTAAGCAGTTGGAGCGACTTCAGTTCTAGCCTATAAAGTCAAATCCTGTGTGGTTCCTCCATGGTAACATAGCTGCCCGAGGTCGCAAAGTTAGCAAGTACAAGAAATTTGAAAATTGTACGTAATTTCACGGTAGTGCTTATGGTCGATCCCGTTTTACGGCTTGAGAGCTACTTTCTTGACTGTATTTTGAGTTGAGCAGTTGGCGCGACTTCAGTTCTAGCCTATAAAGTCAAATCCTGTGTGGTTCCTCCATGGTAACATAGCTGCCCGAGGTGGCAAAGTTAGCAAGTACAAGAAATTTGAAAATTGTACGTAATTTCACGGTAGTGCTTATGGTCGATCCCGTTTCACGGCTTGAGAGCTACTTTCTTGACTGTATTTTGAGTTAAGCAGTTAGTGCGACTTCAGTTCTAGCCTATAAAGTCAAATCCTGTGTGGTTCCTCCATGGTAACATAGCTGCCCGAGGTGGCAAAGTTAGCAAGTACAAGAAATTTGAAAATTGTACGTAATTTCACGGTAGTGCTTATGGTCGATCCCGTTTCACGGCTTGAGAGCTACTTTCTTGACTGTATTTTGAGTTGAGCAGTTGGCGCGACTTCAGTTCTAGCCTATAAAGTCAAATCCTGTGTAGTTCCTCCATGGTAACATAGCTGCCCGAGGTCGCAAAGTTAGCAAGTACAAGAAATTTGAAAATTGTACGTAATTTCACGGTAGTGCTTATGGTCGATCCCGTTTCACGGCTTGAGAGCTACTTTCTTGACTGTATTTTGAGTTAAGCAGTTAGTGCGACTTCAGTTCTAGCCTATAAAGTCAAATCCTGTGTGGTTCCTCCATGGTAACATAGCTGCCCGAGGTGGCAAAGTTAGCAAGTACAAGAAATTTGAAAATTGTACGTAATTTCACGGTAGTGCTTATGGTCGATCCCGTTTCACGGCTTGAGAGCTACTTTCTTGACTGTATTTTGAGTTGAGCAGTTGGCGCGACTTCAGTTGTAGCCTATAAAGTCAAATCCTGTGTAGTTCCTCCATGGTAACATAGCTGCCCGAGGTCGCAAAGTTAGCAAGTACAAGAAATTTGAAAATTGTACGTAATTTCACGGTAGTGCTTATGGTCGATCCCGTTTCACGGCTTGAGAGCTACTTTCTTGACTGTATTTTGAGCTAAGCAGTTGGTGCGACTTCAGTTCTAGCCTATAAAGTCAAATCCTGTGTGGTTCCTCCATGGTAACATAGCTGCCCGAGGTCGCAAAGTTAGCAAGTACAAGAAATTTGAAAATTGTACGTAATTTCACGGTAGTGCTTATGGTCGATCCCGTTTCACGGCTTGAGAGCTACTTTCTTGACTTTATTTTGAGTTAAGCAGTTAGTGCGACTTCAGTTCTAGCCTATAAAGTCAAATCCTGTGTGGTTCCTCCATGGTAACATAGCTGCCCGAGGTGGCAAAGTTAGCAAGTACAAGAAATTTGAAAATTGTACGTAATTTCACGGTAGTGCTTATGGTCGATCCCGTTTCACGGCTTGAGAGCTACTTTCTTGACTGTATTTTGAGTTGAGCAGTTGGCGCGACTTCAGTTCTAGAATATAAAGTCAAATCCTGTGTAGTTCCTCCATGGTAACATAGCTGCCCGAGGTCGCAAAGTTAGCAAGTACAAGAAATTTGAAAATTGTACGTAATTTCACGGTAGTGCTTATGGTCGATCCCGTTTCACGGCTTGAGAGCTACTTTCTTGACTGTATTTTGAGCTAAGCAGTTGGTGCGACTTCAGTTCTAGCCTATAAAGTCAAATCCTGTTTGGTTCCTCCATGGTAACATAGCTGCCCGAGGTCGCAAAGTTAGCAAGTACAAGAAATTTGAAAATTGTATGTAATTTCACATTAGTGCTTATGGTCGATCCCGTTTCTCGGCTTGAGAGCTACTTTCTTGACTGTATTTTGAGTTAAGCAGTTGGTGCGACTTCAGTTCTAGCCTATAAAGTCAAATCCTGTGTGGTTCCTCCATGGTAACATAGCTGCCCGAGGTCGCAAAGTTAGCAAGTACAAGAAATTTGAAAATTGTATGTAATTTCACATTAGTGCTTATGGTCGATCCCGTTTCTCGGCTTGAGAGCTACTTTCTTGACTGTATTTTGAGTTAAGCAGTTGGTGCGACTTCAGTTCTAGCCTATAAAGTCAAATCCTGTGTGGTTTCTCCATGGTAACATAGCTGCCCGAGGTCGCAAAGTTAGCAAGTACAAGAAATTTGAAAATTGTATGTAATTTCACATTAGTTCTTATGGTCGATCCCGTTTCTCGGCTTGAGAGCTACTTTCTTGACTGTATTTTGAGTTAAGCAGTTGGTGCGACTTCAGTTCTAGCCTATAAAGTCAAATCCTGTGTGGTTCCTCCATGGTAACATAGCTGCAGTTGGTGCGACTTCAGTTCTAGCCTATAAAGTCAAATCCTGTGTGGTTCCTCCATGGTAACATAGCTGCCCGAGGTCGCAAAGTTAGCAAGTACAAGAAATTTGAAAATTGTATGTAATTTCACATTAGTGCTTATGGTCGATCCCGTTTCTCGGCTTGAGAGCTACTTTCTTGACTGTATTTTGAGTTAAGCAGTTGGTGCGACTTCAGTTCTAGCCTATAAAGTCAAATCCTGTGTGGTTCCTCCATGGTAACATAGCTGCCCGAGGTCGCAAAGTTAGCAAGTACAAGAAATTTGAAAATTGTATGTAATTTCACATCAGTTCTTATGGTCGATCCCGTTTCTCGGCTTGAGAGCTACTTTCTTGACTGTATTTTGAGTTGAGCAATTGGCGCGACTTCAGTTCTAGCCTATAAAGTCAAATCCCGTGTGGTTCCTCCATGGTAACATAGCTGCCCGAGGTCGCAAAGTTAGCAAGTACAAGAAATTTGAAAATTGTATGTAATTTGACATTAGTGCTTATGGTCGATCCCGTTTCTCGGCTTGAGAGCTACTTTCTTGACTGTATTTTGAGTTAAGCAGTTGGTGCGACTTCAGTTCTAGCCTATAAAGTCAAATCCTGTGTGGTTCCTCCATGGTAACATAGCTGCCCGAGGTCGCAAAGTTAGCAAGTACAAGAAATTTGAAAATTGTACGTAATTTCACGGTAGTGCTTATGGTCGATCCCGTTTCACGGCTTGAGAGCTACTTTCTTGACTGTATTTTGAGTTGAGCAGTTGGCGCGACTTCAGTTCTAGCCTATAAAGTCAAATCCTGTGTGGTTCCTCCATGGTAACATAGCTGCCCGAGGTCGCAAAGTTAGCAAGTACAAGAAATTTGAAAATTGTATGTAATTTCACATTAGTGCTTATGGTCGATCCCGTTTCTCGGCTTGAGAGCTACTTTCTTGACTGTATTTTGAGTTAAGCAGTTGGTGCGACTTCAGTTCTAGCCTATAAAGTCAAATCCTGTGTGGTTCCTCCATGGTAACATAGCTGCCCGAGGTCGCAAAGTTAGCAAGTACAAGAAATTTGAAAATTGTACGTAATTTCACGGTAGTGCTTATGGTCGATCCCGTTTCACGGCTTGAGAGCTACTTTCTTGACTGTATTTTGAGTTGAGCAGTTGGCGCGATTTCAGTTCTAGCCTATAAAGTCAAATCTTGTGTGGTTCCTCCATGGTAACATAGCTACCCGAGGTCGCAAAGTTAGGAAGTACAAGAAATTTGAAAATTGTATGTAATTTCACATTAGTGCTTATGGTCGATCCCGTTTCTCGGCTTGAGAGCTACTTTCTTGACTGTATTTTGAGTTAAGCAGTTGGTGCGACTTCAGTTCTAGCCTATAAAGTCAAATCTTGTGTGGTTCCTCCATGGTAACATAGCTGCCCGAGGTCGCAAAGTTAGCAAGTACAAGAAATTTGAAAATTGTATGTAATTTCACATTAGTGCTTATGGTCGATCCCGTTTCTCGGCTTGAGAGCTACTTTCTTGACTGTATTTTGAGTTAAGCAGTTGGTGCGACTTCAGTTCTAGCCTATAAAGTCAAATCCTGTGTGGTTCCTCCATGGTAACATAGCTGCCCGAGGTCGCAAAGTTAGCAAGTACAAGAAATTTGAAAATTGTATGTAATTTCACATCAGTTCTTATGGTCGATCCCGTTTCTCGGCTTGAGAGCTACTTTCTTGACTGTATTTTGAGTTAAGCAGTTGGTGCGACTTCAGTTCTAGCCTATAAAGTCAAATCCTGTGTGGTTCCTCCATGGTAACATAGCTGCAGTTGGTGCGACTTCAGTTCTAGCCTATAAAGTCAAATCCTGTGTGGTTCCTCCATGGTAACATAGGTGCCCGAGGTCGCAAAGTTAGCAAGTACAAGAAATTTGAAAATTGTATGTAATTTCACATTAGTGCTTATGGTCGATCCCGTTTCTCGGCTTGAGAGCTACTTTCTTGACTGTATTTTGAGTTAAGCAGTTGGTGCGACTTCAGTTCTAGCCTATAAAGTCAAATCCTGTGTGGTTCCTCCATGGTAACATAGCTGCCCGAGGTCGCAAAGTTAGCAAGTACAAGAAATTTGAAAATTGTACGTAATTTCACGGTAGTGCTTATGGTCGATCCCGTTTCACGGCTTGAGAGCTACTTTCTTGACTGTATTTTGAGTTGAGCAGTTGGCGCGACTTCAGTTCTAGCCTATAAAGTCAAATCCTGTGTGTTTCCTCCATGGTAACATAGCTGCCCGAGGTCGCAAAGTTAGCAAGTACAAGAAATTTGAAAATTGTATGTAATTTCACATTAGTGCTTATGGTCGATCCCGTTTCTCGGCTCTAGAGCTACTTTCTTGACTGTATTTTGAGTTAAGCAGTTGGTGCGACTTCAGTTCTAGCCTATAAAGTCAAATCCTGTGTGTTTCCTCCATGGTAACATAGCTGCCCGAGGTCGCAAAGTTAGCAAGTACAAGAAATTTGAAAATTGTATGTAATTTCACATTAGTGCTTATGGTCGATCCCGTTTCTCGGCTTGAGAGCTACTTTCTTGACTGTATTTTGAGTTAAGCAGTTGGTGCGACTTCAGTTCTAGCCTATAAAGTCAAATCCTGTGTGTTTCCTCCATGGTAACATAGCTGCCCGAGGTCGCAAAGTTAGCAAGTACAAGAAATTTGAAAATTGTACGTAATTTCACGGTAGTGCTTATGGTCGATCCCGTTTCTCGGCTTGAGAGGTACGTTCTTGACTGTATTTTGAGTTAAGCAGTTGGCGCGACTTCAGTTCTAGCCTATAAAGTCAAATCCTGTGTGGTTCCTCCATGGTAACATAGCTGCCCGAGGTCGCAAAATTAGCAAGTACAAGAAATTTGAAAATTGTACGTAATTTCACGGTAGTGCTTATGGTCGATCCCGTTTCTCGGCTTGAGAGCTACTTTCTTGACTGTATTTTGAGTTAATCAGTTGGTGCGACTTCAGTTCTAGCCTATAAAGTCAAATCCTGTGTGGTTCCTCCATGGTAACATAGCTGCCCGAGGTCGCAAAGTTAGCAAGTACAAGAAATTTGAAAATTGTACGTAATTTCACGGTAGTGCTTATGGTCGATCCCATTTCACGGCTTGAGAGCTACTTTCTTGACTGTATTTTGAGCTGAGCAGTTGGCGCGACTTCAGTTCTAGCCTATAAAGTCAAATCCTGTGTGGTTCCTCCATGGTAACATAGCTGCCCGAGGTCGCAAAGTTAGCAAGTACAAGAAATTTGAAAATTGTACGTAATTTCACGGTAGTGCTTATGGTCGATCCCGTTTCACGGCTTGAGAGCTACTTTCTTGACTGTATTTTGAGTTGAGCAGTTGGCGCGACTTCAGTTCTAGCCTATAAAGTCAAATCCTGTGTGGTTTCTAAATGGTAACATAGCTCCCGAGGTCGCAAAGTTAGCAAGTGCAAGAAATTTGAAAATTGTATGTAATTTCACATTAGTGCTTATGGTCGATCCCATTTCTCGGCTTGAGAGCTACTTTCTTGACTGTATTTTGAGTTAATCAGTTGGTGCGACTTCAGTTCTAGCCTATAAAGTCAAATCCTGTGTGGTTCCTCCATGGTAACATAGCTGCCCGAGGTCGCAAAGTTAGCAAGTACAAGAAATTTGAAAATTGTACGTAATTTCACGGTAGTGCTTATGGTCGATCCCATTTCACGGCTTGAGAGCTACTTTCTTGACTGTATTTTGAGCTGAGCAGTTGGCGCGACTTCAGTTCTAGCCTATAAAGTCAAATCTTGTGTGGTTCCTCCATGGTAACATAGCTACCCGAGGTCGCAAAGTTAGCAAGTACAAGAAATTTGAAAATTGTATGTAATTTCACATTAGTGCTTATGGTCGATCCCGTTTCTCGGCTTGAGAGCTACTTTCTTGACTGTATTTTGAGTTAAGCAGTTGGTGCGACTTCAGTTCTAGCCTATAAAGTCAAATCCTGTGTGGTTCCTCCATGGTAACATAGCTGCCCGAGGTCGCAAAGTTAGCAAGTACAAGAAATTTGAAAATTGTATGTAATTTCACATTAGTTCTTATGGTCGATCCCGTTTCTCGGCTTGAGAGCTACTTTCTTGACTGTATTTTGAGTTAAGCAGTTGGTGCGACTTCAGTTCTAGCCTATAAAGTCAAATCCTGTGTGGTTCCTCCATGGTAACATAGCTGCCCGAGGTCGCAAAGTTAGCAAGTACAAGAAATTTGAAAATTGTATGTAATTTCACATTAGTTCTTATGGTCGATCCCCGTTTCTCGGCTTGAGAGCTACTTTCTTGACTGTATTTTGAGTTAAGCAGTTGGTGCGACTTCAGTTCTAGCCTATAAAGTCAAATCCTGTGTGGTTCCTCCATGGTAACATAGCTGCCCGAGGTCGCAAAGTTAGCAAGTACAAGAAATTTGAAAATTGTATGTAATTTCACATTAGTTCTTATGGTCGATCCCGTTTCACGGCTTGAGAGCTACTTTCTTGACTGTATTTTGAGTTGAGCAGTTGGCGCGACTTCATTTCTAGCCTATAAAGTCAAATCCTGTGTGTTTCCTCCATGGTAACATAGCTGCCCGAGGTCGCAAAGTTAGCAAGTACAAGAAATTTGAAAATTGTATGTAATTTCACATTAGTGCTTATGGTCGATCCCGTTTCTCGGCTTGAGAGCTACTTTCTTGACTGTATTTTGAGTTAAGCAGTTGGTGCGACTTCAGTTCTAGCCTATAAAGTCAAATCCTGTGTGGTTCCTCCATGGTAACATAGCTGCCCGAGGTCGCAAAGTTAGCAAGTACAAGAAATTTGAAAATTGTACGTAATTTCACGGTAGTGCTTATGGTCGATCCCGTTTCACGGCTTGAGAGCTACTTTCTTGACTGTATTTTGAGTTGAGCAGTTGGCGCGACTTCAGTTCTAGCCTATAAAGTCAAATCCTGTGTGTTTCCTCCATGGTAACATAGCTGCCCGAGGTCGCAAAGTTAGCAAGTACAAGAAATTTGAAAATTGTATGTAATTTCACATTAGTGCTTATGGTCGATCCCGTTTCTCGGCTTGAGAGCTACTTTCTTGACTGTATTTTGAGTTAAGCAGTTGGTGCGACTTCAGTTCTAGCCTATAAAGTCAAATCCTGTGTGGTTCCTCCATGGTAACATAGCTGCCCGAGGTCGCAAAGTTAGCAAGTACAAGAAATTTGAAGTTTGTACGTAATTTCACGGTAGTGCTTATGGTCGATCCCGTTTCTCGGCTTGAGAGCTACTTTCTTGACTGTATTTTGAGTTAAGCAGTTGGCGCGACTTCAGTTCTAGCCTATAAAGTCAAATCCTGTGTGGTTCCTCCATGGTAACATAGCTGCCCGAGGTCGCAAAATTAGCAAGTACAAGAAATTTGAAAATTGTACGTAATTTCACGGTAGTGCTTATGGTCGATCCCGTTTCTCGGCTTGAGAGCTACTTTCTTGACTGTATTTTGAGTTAAGCAGTTGGTGCGACTTCAGTTCTAGCCTATAAAGTCAAATCCTGTGTGGTTCCTCCATGGTAACATAGCTGCCCGAGGTCGCAAAATTAGCAAGTACAAGAAATTTGAAAATTGTACGTAATTTCACGGTAGTGCTTATGGTCGATCCCGTTTCACGGCTTGAGAGCTACTTTCTTGACTGTATTTTGAGTTGAGCAGTTGGCGCGACTTCAGTTCTAGCCTATAAAGTCAAATCTTGTGTGGTTCCTCCATGGGAACATAGCTACCCGAGGTCGCAAAGTTAGCAAGTACAAGAAATTTGAAAATTGTATGTAATTTCACATTAGTGCTTATGGTCGATCCCGTTTCTCGGCTTGAGAGCTACTTTCTTGACTGTATTTTGAGTTAAGCAGTTGGTGCGACTTCAGTTCTAGCCTATAAAGTCAAATCCTGTGTGGTTCCTCCATGGTAACATAGCTGCCCGAGGTCGCAAAGTTAGCAAGTACAAGAAATTTGAAAATTGTATGTAATTTCACATCAGTTCTTATGGTCGATCCCGTTTCTCGGCTTGAGAGCTACTTTCTTGACTGTATTTTGAGTTAAGCAGTTGGTGCGACTTCAGTTCTAGCCTATAAAGTCAAATCCTGTGTGGTTCCCCCATGGTAACATAGCTGCAGTTGGTGGGACTTCAGTTCTAGCCTATAAAGTCAAATCCTGTGTGGTTCCTCCATGGTAACATAGCTGCCCGAGGTCGCAAAGTTAGCAAGTACAAGAAATTTGAAAATTGTATGTAATTTCACATTAGTGCTTATGGTCGATCCCGTTTCTCGGCTTGAGAGCTACTTTCTTGACTGTATTTTGAGTTAAGCAGTTGGTGCGACTTCAGTTCTAGCCTATAAAGTCAAATCCTGTGTGGTTCCTCCATGGTAACATAGCTGCCCGAGGTCGCAAAGTTAGCAAGTACAGGAAATTTGAAAATTGTACGTAATTTCACGGTAGTGCTTATGGTCGATCCCGTTTCTCGGCTTGAGAGCTACTTTCTTGACTGTATTTTGAGTTAAGCAGTTGGCGCGACTTCAGTTCTAGCCTATAAAGTCAAATCCTGTGTGGTTCCTCCATGGTAACATAGCTGCCCGAGGTCGCAAAATTAGCAAGTACAAGAAATTTGAAAATTGTACGTAATTTCACGGTAGTGCTTATGGTCGATCCCGTTTCTCGGCTTGAGAGCTACTTTCTTGACTGTATTTTGAGTTAAGCAGTTGGCGCGACTTCAGTTCTAGCCTATAAAGTCAAATCCTGTGTGGTTCCTCCATGGTAACATAGCTGCCCGAGGTCGCAAAATTAGCAAGTACAAGAAATTTGAAAATTGTACGTAATTTCACGGTAGTGCTTATGGTCGATCCCGTTTCACGGCTTGAGAGCTACTTTCTTGACTGTATTTTGAGTTGAGCAGTTGGCGCGACTTCAGTTCTAGCCTATAAAGTCAAATCTTGTGTGGTTCCTCCATGGGAACATAGCTACCCGAGGTCGCAAAGTTAGCAAGTACAAGAAATTTGAAAATTGTATGTAATTTCACATTAGTGCTTATGGTCGATCCCGTTTCTCGGCTTGAGAGCTACTTTCTTGACTGTATTTTGAGTTAAGCAGTTGGTGCGACTTCAGTTCTAGCCTATAAAGTCAAATCCTGTGTGGTTCCTCCATGGTAACATAGCTGCCCGAGGTCGCAAAGTTAGCAAGTACAAGAAATTTGAAAATTGTATGTAATTTCACATCAGTTCTTATGGTCGATCCCGTTTCTCGGCTTGAGAGCTACTTTCTTGACTGTATTTTGAGTTAAGCAGTTGGTGCGACTTCAGTTCTAGCCTATAAAGTCAAATCCTGTGTGGTTCCTCCATGGTAACATAGCTGCCCGAGGTCGCAAAGTTAGCAAGTACAAGAAATTTGAAAATTGTATGTAATTTCACATTAGTTCTTATGGTCGATCCCGTTTCTCGGCTTGAGAGCTACTTTCTTGACTGTATTTTGAGTTAAGCAGTTGGTGGGACTTCAGTTCTAGCCTATAAAGTCAAATCCTGTGTGGTTCCTCCATGGTAACATAGCTGCCCGAGGTCGCAAAGTTAGCAAGTACAAGAAATTTGAAAATTGTATGTAATTTCACATTAGTGCTTATGGTCGATCCCGTTTCTCGGCTTGAGAGCTACTTTCTTGACTGTATTTTGAGTTAAGCAGTTGGTGCGACTTCAGTTCTAGCCTATAAAGTCAAATCCTGTGTGGTTCCTCCATGGTAACATAGCTGCCCGAGGTCGCAAAGTTAGCAAGTACAAGAAATTTGAAAATTGTATGTAATTTCACATTAGTTCTTATGGTCGATCCCGTTTCTCGGCTTGAGAGCTACTTTCTTGACTGTATTTTGAGTTAAGCAGTTGGTGCGACTTCAGTTCTAGCCTATAAAGTCAAATCCTGTGTGGTTCCTCCATGGTAACATAGCTGCCCGAGGTCGCAAAGTTAGCAAGTACAAGAAATTTGAAAATTGTATGTAATTTCACATTAGTGCTTATGGTCGATCCCGTTTCTCGGCTTGAGAGCTACTTTCTTGACTGTATTTTGAGTTAAGCAGTTGGTGCGACTTCAGTTCTAGCCTATAAAGTCAAATCCTGTGTGGTTCCTCCATGGTAACATAGCTGCCCGAGGTCGCAAAGTTAGCAAGTACAAGAAATTTGAAAATTGTATGTAATTTCACATTAGTTCTTATGGTCGATCCCGTTTCACGGCTTGAGAGCTACTTTCTTGACTGTATTTTGAGTTGAGCAGTTGGCGCGACTTCATTTCTAGCCTATAAAGTCAAATCCTGTGTGTTTCCTCCATGGTAACATAGCTGCCCGAGGTCGCAAAGTTAGCAAGTACAAGAAATTTGAAAATTGTATGTAATTTCACATTAGTGCTTATGGTCGATCCCGTTTCTCGGCTTGAGAGCTACTTTCTTGACTGTATTTTGAGTTAAGCAGTTGGTGCGACTTCAGTTCTAGCCTATAAAGTCAAATCCTGTGTGGTTCCTCCATGGTAACATAGCTGCCCGAGGTCGCAAAGTTAGCAAGTACAAGAAATTTGAAAATTGTACGTAATTTCACGGTAGTGCTTATGGTCGATCCCGTTTCACGGCTTGAGAGCTACTTTCTTGACTGTATTTTGAGTTGAGCAGTTGGCGCGACTTCAGTTCTAGCCTATAAAGTCAAATCCTGTGTGTTTCCTCCATGGTAACATAGCTGCCCGAGGTCGCAAAGTTAGCAAGTACAAGAAATTTGAAAATTGTATGTAATTTCACATTAGTGCTTATGGTCGATCCCGTTTCTCGGCTTGAGAGCTACTTTCTTGACTGTATTTTGAGTTAAGCAGTTGGTGCGACTTCAGTTCTAGCCTATAAAGTCAAATCCTGTGTGGTTCCTCCATGGTAACATAGCTGCCCGAGGTCGCAAAGTTAGCAAGTACAAGAAATTTGAAAATTGTACGTAATTTCACGGTAGTGCTTATGGTCGATCCCGTTTCTCGGCTTGAGAGCTACTTTCTTGACTGTATTTTGAGTTAAGCAGTTGGTGCGACTTCAGTTCTAGCCTATAAAGTCAAATCTTGTGTGGTTCCTCCATGGTAACATAGCTGCCCGAGGTCGCAAAGTTAGCAAGTACAAGAAATTTGAAAATTGTATGTAATTTCACATTATTTCTTATGGTCGATCCCGTTTCTCGGCTTGAGAGCTACTTTCTTGACTGTATTTTGAGTTAAGCAGTTGGTGCGACTTCAGTTCTAGCCTATAAAGTCAAATCCTGTGTGGTTCCTCCATGGTAACATAGCTGCCCGAGGTCGCAAAATTAGCAAGTACAAGAAATTTGAAAATTGTACGTAATTTCACGGTAGTGCTTATGGTCGATCCCGTTTCACGGCTTGAGAGCTACTTTCTTGACTGTATTTTGAGTTAAGCAGTTGGTGCGACTTCAGTTCTAGCCTATAAAGTCAAATCCTGTGTGGTTCCTCCATGGTAACATAGCTGCCCGAGGTCGCAAAGTTAGCAAGTACAAGAAATTTGAAAATTGTATGTAATTTCACATTAGTTCTTATGGTCGATCCCGTTTCTCGGCTTGAGAGCTACTTTCTTGACTGTATTTTGAGTTAAGCAGTTGGTGCGACTTCAGTTCTAGCCTATAAAGTCAAATCCTGTGTGGTTCCTCCATGGTAACATAGCTGCCCGAGGTCGCAAAGTTAGCAAGTACAAGAAATTTGAAAATTGTATGTAATTTCACATTAGTGCTTATGGTCGATCCCGTTTCTCGGCTTGAGAGCTACTTTCTTGACTGTATTTTGAGTTAAGCAGTTGGTGCGACTTCAGTTCTAGCCTATAAAGTCAAATCCTGTGTGGTTCCTCCATGGTAACATAGCTGCCCGAGGTCGCAAAGTTAGCAAGTACAAGAAATTTGAAAATTGTATGTAATTTCACATTAGTTCTTATGGTCGATCCCGTTTCACGGCTTGAGAGCTACTTTCTTGACTGTATTTTGAGTTGAGCAGTTGGCGCGACTTCATTTCTAGCCTATAAAGTCAAATCCGGTGTGTTTCCTCCATGGTAACATAGCTGCCCGAGGTCGCAAAGTAAGCAAGTACAAGAAATTTGAAAATTGTATGTAATTTCACATTAGTGCTTATGGTCGATCCCGTTTCTCGGCTTGAGAGCTACTTTCTTGACTGTATTTTGAGTTAAGAAGTTGGTGCGACTTCAGTTCTAGCCTATAAAGTCAAATCCTGTGTGGTTCCTCCATGGTAACATAGCTGCCCGAGGTCGCAAAGTTAGCAAGTACAAGAAATTTGAAAATTGTACGTAATTTCACGGTAGTGCTTATGGTCGATCCCGTTTCACGGCTTGAGAGCTACTTTCTTGACTGTATTTTGAGTTGAGCAGTTGGCGCGACTTCAGTTCTAGCCTATAAAGTCAAATCCTGTGTGTTTCCTCCATGGTAACATAGCTGCCCGAGGTCGCAAAGTTAGCAAGTACAAGAAATTTGAAAATTGTATGTAATTTCACATTAGTGCTTATGGTCGATCCCGTTTCTCGGCTTGAGAGCTACTTTCTTGACTGTATTTTGAGTTAAGCAGTTGGTGCGACTTCAGTTCTAGCATATAAAGTCAAATCCTGTGTGGTTCCTCCATGGTAACATAGCTGCCCGAGGTCGCAAAGTTAGCAAGTACAAGAAATTTGAAAATTGTATGTAATTTCACATTAGTGCTTATGGTCGATCCCGTTTCTCGGCTTGAGAGCTACTTTCTTGACTGTATTTTGAGTTAAGCAGTTGGTGCGACTTCAGTTCTAGCCTATAAAGTCAAATCCTGTGTGGTTCCTCCATGGTAACATAGCTGCCCGAGGTCGCAAAGTTAGCAAGTACAAGAAATTTGAAAATTGTACGTAATTTCACGGTAGTGCTTATGGTCGATCCCGTTTCACGGCTTGAGAGCTACTTTCTTGACTGTATTTTGAGTTGAGCAGTTGGCGCGACTTCAGTTCTAGCCTATAAAGTCAAATCCTGTGTGTTTCCTCCATGGTAACATAGCTGCCCGAGGTCGCAAAGTTAGCAAGTACAAGAAATTTGAAAATTGTATGTAATTTCACATTAGTGCTTATGGTCGATCCCGTTTCTCGGCTTGAGAGCTACTTTCTTGACTGTATTTTGAGTTAAGCAGTTGGTGCGACTTCAGTTCTAGCCTATAAAGTCAAATCCTGTGTGGTTCCTCCATGGTAACATAGCTGCCCGAGGTCGCAAAATTAGCAAGTACAAGAAATTTGAAAATTGTACGTAATTTCACGGTAGTGCTTATGGTCGATCCCGTTTCACGGCTTGAGAGCTACTTTCTTGACTGTATTTTGAGTTAAGCAGTTGGTGCGACTTCAGTTCTAGCCTATAAAGTCAAATCCTGTGTGGTTCCTCCATGGTAACATAGCTGCCCGAGGTCGCAAAGTTAGCAAGTACAAGAAATTTGAAAATTGTATGTAATTTCACATTAGTTCTTATGGTCGATCCCGTTTCTCGGCTTGAGAGCTACTTTCTTGACTGTATTTTGAGTTAAGCAGTTGGTGCGACTTCAGTTCTAGCCTATAAAGTCAAATCCTGTGTGGTTCCTCCATGGTAACATAGCTGCCCGAGGTCGCAAAGTTAGCAAGTACAAGAAATTTGAAAATTGTATGTAATTTCACATTAGTGCTTATGGTCGATCCCGTTTCTCGGCTTGAGAGCTACTTTCTTGACTGTATTTTGAGTTAAGCAGTTGGTGCGACTTCAGTTCTAGCCTATAAAGTCAAATCCTGTGTGGTTCCTCCATGGTAACATAGCTGCCCGAGGTCGCAAAGTTAGCAAGTACAAGAAATTTGAAAATTGTATGTAATTTCACATTAGTTCTTATGGTCGATCCCGTTTCACGGCTTGAGAGCTACTTTCTTGACTGTATTTTGAGTTGAGCAGTTGGCGCGACTTCATTTCTAGCCTATAAAGTCAAATCCTGTGTGTTTCCTCCATGGTAACATAGCTGCCCGAGGTCGCAAAGTTAGCAAGTACAAGAAATTTGAAAATTGTATGTAATTTCACATTAGTGCTTATGGTCGATCCCGTTTCTCGGCTTGAGAGCTACTTTCTTGACTGTATTTTGAGTTAAGCAGTTGGTGCGACTTCAGTTCTAGCCTATAAAGTCAAATCCTGTGTGGTTCCTCCATGGTAACATAGCTGCCCGAGGTCGCAAAGTTAGCAAGTACAAGAAATTTGAAAATTGTACGTAATTTCACGGTAGTGCTTATGGTCGATCCCGTTTCACGGCTTGAGAGCTACTTTCTTGACTGTATTTTGAGTTGAGCAGTTGGCGCGACTTCAGTTCTAGCCTATAAAGTCAAATCCTGTGTGTTTCCTCCATGGTAACATAGCTGCCCGAGGTCGCAAAGTTAGCAAGTACAAGAAATTTGAAAATTGTATGTAATTTCACATTAGTGCTTATGGTCGATCCCGTTTCTCGGCTTGAGAGCTACTTTCTTGACTGTATTTTGAGTTAAGCAGTTGGTGCGACTTCAGTTCTAGCCTATAAAGTCAAATCCTGTGTGGTTCCTCCATGGTAACATAGCTGCCCGAGGTCGCAAAGTTAGCAAGTACAAGAAATTTGAAAATTGTATGTAATTTCACATTAGTGCTTATGGTCGATCCCGTTTCTCGGCTTGAGAGCTACTTTCTTGACTGTATTTTGAGTTAAGCGGTTGGTGCGACTTCAGTTCTAGCCTATAAAGTCAAATCCTGTGTGGTTCCTCCATGGTAACATAGCTGCCCGAGGTCGCAAAGTTAGCAAGTACAAGAAATTTGAAAATTGTATGTAATTTCACATTAGTGCTTATGGTCGATCCCGTTTCTCGGCTTGAGAGCTACTTTCTTGACTGTAATTTGAGTTAAGCAGTTGGTGCGACTTCAGTTCTAGCCTATAAAGTCAAATCTTGTATGGTTCCTCAATGGTAACATAGCTGCCCGAGGTCGCAAAGTTAGCAAGTACAAGAAATTTGAAAATTGTATGTAATTTCACATTAGTGCTTATGGTCGATCCCGTTTCTCGGCTTGAGAGCTACTTTCTTGACTGTATTTTGAGTTAAGCAGTTGGTGCGACTTCAGTTCTAGCCTATAAAGTCAAATCCTGTGTGGTTCCTCCATGGTAACATAGCTGCCCGAGGTCGCAAAGTTAGCGAGTACAAGAAATTTTAAAATTGTACGTAATTTCACGGTAGTGCTTATGGTCGATCCCGTTTCACGGCTTGAGAGCTACTTTCTTGACTGTATTTTGAGTTAAGCAGTTGGTGCGACTTCAGTTCTAGCCTATAAAGTCAAATCTTGTGTGGTTCCTCCATGGTAACATAGCTGCCCGAGGTCGCAAATTTAGCAAGTACAAGAAATTTGAAAATTGTATGTAATTTCACATTAGTGCTTATGGTCGATCCCGTTTCTCGGCTTGAGAGCTACTTTCTTGACTGTATTTTGAGTTAAGCGGTTGGTGCGACTTCAGTTCTAGCCTATAAAGTCAAATCCTGTGTGGTTCCTCCATGGTAACATAGCTGCCCGAGGTCGCAAAGTTAGCAAGTACAAGAAATTTGGAAATTGTATGTAATTTCACATTAGTTCTTATGGTCGATCCCGTTTCTCGGCTTGAGAGCTACTTTCTTGGCTGTATTTTGAGTTGAGCAGTTGGCGCGACTTCAGTTCTAGCCTATAAAGTCAAATCCTGTGTGGTTCCTCCATGGTAACATAGCTGCCCGAGGTCGCAAAGTTAGCAAGTACAAGAAATTTGAAAATTGTATGTAATTTCACATTAGTTCTTATGGTCGATCCCGTTTCTCGGCTTGAGAGCTACTTTCTTGACTGTATTTTGAGTTGAGCAGTTGGCGCGACTTCAGTTCTAGCCTATAAAGTCAAATCCTGTGTGGTTCCTCCATGGTAACATAGCTGCCCGAGGTCGCAAAGTTAGCAAGTACAAGAAATTTGAAAATTGTATGTAATTTCACATTAGTGCTTATGGTCGATCCCGTTTCTCGGCTTGAGAGCTACTTTCTTGACTGTATTTTGAGTTAAGCAGTTGGTGCGACTTCAGTTCTAGCCTATAAAGTCAAATCCTGTGTGGTTCCTCCATGGTAACATAGCTGCCCGAGTTCGCAAAGTTAGCAAGTACAAGAAATTTGAAAATTGTATGTAATTTCACATTAGTGCTTATGGTCGATCCCGTTTCTCGGCTTGAGAGCTACTTTCTTGACTGTATTTTGAGTTGAGCAGTTGGCGCGAGTTCAGTTCTAGCCTATAAAGTCAAATCCTGTGTGGTTCCTCCATGGTAACATAGCTGCCCGAGGTCGGAAAGTTAGCAAGTACAAGAAATTTGAAAATTGTATGTAATTTCACATTAGTGCTTATGGTCGATCCCGTTTCTCGGCTTGAGAGCTACTTTCTTGACTGTATTTTGAGTTAAGCGGTTGGTGCGACTTCAGTTCTAGCCTATAAAGTCAAATCCTGTGTGGTTCCTCCATGGTAACATAGCTGCCCGAGGTCGCAAAGTTAGCAAGTACAAGAAATTTGAAAATTGTATGTAATTTCACATTAGTGCTTATGGTCGATCCCGTTTCTCGGCTTGAGAGCTACTTTCTTGACTGTATTTTGAGTTAAGCAGATGGTGCGACTTCAGTTCTAGCCTATAAAGTCAAATCTTGTATGGTTCCTCAATGGTAACATAGCTGCCCGAGGTCGCAAAATTAGCAAGTACAAGAAATTTGAAAATTGTATGTAATTTCACATTAGTGCTTATGGTCGATCCCGTTTCTCGGCCTGAGAGCTACTTTCTTGACTGTATTTTGAGTTAAGCAGTTGGTGCGACTTCAGTTCTAGCCTATAAGGTCAAATCCTGTGTGGTTCCTCCATGGTAACATAGCTGCCCGAGGTCGCAAAGTTAGCAAGTACAAGAAATTTGAAAATTGTACGTAATTTCACGGTAGTGCTTATGGTCGATCCCGTTTCACGGCTTGAGAGCTACTTTCTTGACTGTATTTTGAGTTGAGCAGTTGGCGCGACTTCAGTTCTAGCCTATAAAGTCAAATCTTGTGTGGTTCCTCCATGGTAACATAGCTGCCCGAGGTCGCAAAGTTAGCAAGTACAAGAAATTTGAAAATTGTATGTAATTTCACATTAGTGCTTATGGTCGATCCCGTTTCTCGGCTTGAGAGCTACTTTCTTGACTGTATTTTGAGTTGAGCAGTTGGCGCGTCAAATCTTGTGTGGTTCCTCCATGGTAACATAGCTGCCCGAGGTCGCAAATTTAGCAAGTACAAGAAATTTGAAAATTGTATGTAATTTCACATTAGTGCTTATGGTCGATCCCGTTTCTCGGCTTGAGAGCTACTTTCTTGACTGTATTTTGAGTTAAGCAGTTGGTGCGACTTCAGTTCTAGCCTATAAAGTCAAATCCTGTGTGGTTCCTCCATGGTAACATAGCTGCCCGAGGTCGCAAAGTTAGCAAGTACAAGAAATTTGGAAATTGTATGTAATTTCACATTAGTTCTTATGGTCGATCCCGTTTCTCGGCTTGAGAGCTACTTTCTTGACTGTATTTTGAGTTGAGCAGTTGGCGCGACTTCAGTTCTAGCCTATAAAGTCAAATCCTGTGTGGTTCCTCCATGGTAACATAGCTGCCCGAGGTCGCAAAGTTAGCAAGTACAAGAAATTTGAAAATTGTATGTAATTTCACATTAGTTCTTATGGTCGATCCCGTTTCTCGGCTTGAGAGCTACTTTCTTGACTGTATTTTGAGTTGAGCAGTTGGCGCGACTTCAGTTCTAGCCTATAAAGTCAAATCCTGTGTGGTTCCTCCATGGTAACATAGCTGCCCGAGGTCGCAAAGTTAGCAAGTACAAGAAATTTGAAAATTGTATGTAATTTCACATTAGTGCTTATGGTCGATCCCGTTTCTCGGCTTGAGAGCTACTTTCTTGACTGTATTTTGAGTTAAGCAGTTGGTGCGACTTCAGTTCTAGCCTATAAAGTCAAATCCTGTGTGGTTCCTCCATGGTAACATAGCTGCCCGAGATCGCAAAGTTAGCAAGTACAAGAAATTTGAAAATTGTATGTAATTTCACATTAGTGCTTATGGTCGATCCCGTTTCTCGGCTTGAGAGCTACTTTCTTGACTGTATTTTGAGTTGAGCAGTTGGCGCGAGTTCAGTTCTAGCCTATAAAGTCAAATCCTGTGTGGTTCCTCCATGGTAACATAGCTGCCCGAGGTCGGAAAGTTAGCAAGTACAAGAAATTTGAAAATTGTATGTAATTTCACATTAGTGCTTATGGTCGATCCCGTTTCTCGGCTTGAGAGCTACTTTCTTGACTGTATTTTGAGTTAAGCGGTTGGTGCGACTTCAGTTCTAGCCTATAAAGTCAAATCCTGTGTGGTTCCTCCATGGTAGCATAGCTGCCCGAGGTCGCAAAGTTAGCAAGTACAAGAAATTTGAAAATTGTATGTAATTTCACATTAGTGCTTATGGTCGATCCCGTTTCTCGGCTTGAGAGCTACTTTCTTGACTGTAATTTGAGTTAAGCAGTTGGTGCGACTTCAGTTCTAGCCTATAAAGTCAAATCTTGTATGGTTCCTCAATGGTAACATAGCTGCCCGAGGTCGCAAAGTTAGCAAGTACAAGAAATTTGAAAATTGTATGTAATTTCACATTAGTGCTTATGGTCGATCCCGTTTCTCGGCTTGAGAGCTACTTTCTTGACTGTATTTTGAGTTAAGCAGTTGGTGCGACTTCAGTTCTAGCCTATAAAGTCAAATCCTGTGTGGTTCCTCCATGGTAACATAGCTGCCCGAGGTCGCAAAGTTAGCGAGTACAAGAAATTTTAAAATTGTACGTAATTTCACGGTAGTGCTTATGGTCGATCCCGTTTCACGGCTTGAGAGCTACTTTCTTGACTGTATTTTGAGTTAAGCAGTTGGTGCGACTTCAGTTTTAGCCTATAAAGTCAAATCTTGTGTGGTTCCTCCATGGTAACATAGCTGCCCGAGGTCGCAAATTTAGCAAGTACAAGAAATTTGAAAATTGTATGTAATTTCACATTAGTGCTTATGGTCGATCCCGTTTCTCGGCTTGAGAGCTACTTTCTTGACTGTATTTTGAGTTAAGCGGTTGGTGCGACTTCAGTTCTAGCCTATAAAGTCAAATCCTGTGTGGTTCCTCCATGGTAACATAGCTGCCCGAGGTCGCAAAGTTAGCAAGTACAAGAAATTTGGAAATTGTATGTAATTTCACATTAGTTCTTATGGTCGATCCCGTTTCTCGGCTTGAGAGCTACTTTCTTGGCTGTATTTTGAGTTGAGCAGTTGGCGCGACTTCAGTTCTAGCCTATAAAGTCAAATCCTGTGTGGTTCCTCCATGGTAACATAGCTGCCCGAGGTCGCAAAGTTAGCAAGTACAAGAAATTTGAAAATTGTATGTAATTTCACATTAGTTCTTATGGTCGATCCCGTTTCTCGGCTTGAGAGCTACTTTCTTGACTGTATTTTGAGTTGAGCAGTTGGCGCGACTTCAGTTCTAGCCTATAAAGTCAAATCCTGTGTGGTTCCTCCATGGTAACATAGCTGCCCGAGGTCGCAAAGTTAGCAAGTACAAGAAATTTGAAAATTGTATGTAATTTCACATTAGTGCTTATGGTCGATCCCGTTTCTCGGCTTGAGAGCTACTTTCTTGACTGTATTTTGAGTTAAGCAGTTGGTGCGACTTCAGTTCTAGCCTATAAAGTCAAATCCTGTGTGGTTCCTCCATGGTAACATAGCTGCCCGAGATCGCAAAGTTAGCAAGTACAAGAAATTTGAAAATTGTATGTAATTTCACATTAGTGCTTATGGTCGATCCCGTTTCTCGGCTTGAGAGCTACTTTCTTGACTGTATTTTGAGTTGAGCAGTTGGCGCGAGTTCAGTTCTAGCCTATAAAGTCAAATCCTGTGTGGTTCCTCCATGGTAACATAGCTGCCCGAGGTCGGAAAGTTAGCAAGTACAAGAAATTTGAAAATTGTATGTAATTTCACATTAGTGCTTATGGTCGATCCCGTTTCTCGGCTTGAGAGCTACTTTCTTGACTGTATTTTGAGTTAAGTGGTTGGTGCGACTTCAGTTCTAGCCTATAAAGTCAAATCCTGTGTGGTTCCTCCATGGTAACATAGCTGCCCGAGGTCGCAAAGTTAGCAAGTACAAGAAATTTGAAAATTGTATGTAATTTCACATTAGTGCTTATGGTCGATCCCGTTTCTCGGCTTGAGAGCTACTTTCTTGACTGTATTTTGAGTTAAGCAGTTGGTGCGACTTCAGTTCTAGCCTATAAAGTCAAATCTTGTATGGTTCCTCAATGGTAACATAGCTGCCCGAGGTCGCAAAATTAGCAAGTACAAGAAATTTGAAAATTGTATGTAATTTCACATTAGTGCTTATGGTCGATCCCGTTTCTCGGCTTGAGAGCTACTTTCTTGACTGTATTTTGAGTTAAGCAGTTGGTGCGACTTCAGTTCTAGCCTATAAGGTCAAATCCTGTGTGGTTCCTCCATGGTAACATAGCTGCCCGAGGTCGCAAAGTTAGCAAGTACAAGAAATTTGAAAATTGTACGTAATTTCACGGTAGTGCTTATGGTCGATCCCGTTTCACGGCTTGAGAGCTACTTTCTTGACTGTATTTTGAGTTGAGCAGTTGGCGCGACTTCAGTTCTAGCCTATAAAGTCAAATCTTGTGTGGTTCCTCCATGGTAACATAGCTGCCCGAGGTCGCAAAGTTAGCAAGTACAAGAAATTTGAAATTTGTATGTAATTTCACATTAGTGCTTATGGTCGATCCCGTTTCTCGGCTTGAGAGCTACTTTCTTGACTGTATTTTGAGTTGAGCAGTTGGCGCGACTTCAGTTCTAGCCTATAAAGTCAAATCATGTGTGGTTCCTCCATGGTAACATAGCTGCCCGAGGTCGCAAAGTTAGCAAGTACAAGAAATTTGAAAATTGTATGTAATTTCACATTAGTGCTTATGGTCGATCCCGTTTCTCGGCTTGAGAGCTACTTTCTTGACTGTATTTTGAGTTAAGCAGTTGGTGCGACTTCAGTTCTAGCCTATAAAGTCAAATCCTGTGTGGTTCCTCCATGGTAACATAGCTGCCCGAAGTCGCAAAGTTAGCAAGTACAAGAAATTTGAAAATTGTATGTAATTTCACATTAGTGCTTATGGTCGATCCCGTTTCTCGGCTTGAGAGCTACTTTCTTGACTGTATTTTGAGTTGAGCAGTTGGCGCGACTTCAGTTCTAGCCTATAAAGTCAAATCCTGTGTGGTTCCTCCATGGTAACATAGCTGCCCGAGGTCGCAAAGTTAGCAAGTACAAGAAATTTGAAAATTGTATGTAATTTCACATTAGTGCTTATGGTCGATCCCGTTTCTCGGCTTGAGAGCTACTTTCTTGACTGTATTTTGAGTTGAGCAGTTGGCGCGACTACAGTTCTAGCCTATAAAGTCAAATCCTGTGTGGTTCCTCCATGGTAACATAGCTGCCCGAGGTCGCAAAATTAGCTAGTACAAGAAATTTGAAAATTGTATGTAATTTCACATTAGTTCTTATGGTCGATCCCGTTTCTCGGCTTGAGAGCTACTTTCTTGACTGTATTTTGAGTTGAGCAGTTGGCGCGACTTCAGTTCTAGCCTATAAAGTCAAATCCTGTGTGGTTCCTCCATGGTAACATAGCTGCCCGAGGTCGCAAAGTTAGCAAGTACAAGAAATTTGAAAATTGTACGTAATTTCACGGTAGTGCTTATGGTCGATCCCGTTTCACGGTTTGAGAGCTACTTTCTTGACTGAATTTTGAGTTAAGCGGTTGGTGCGACTTCAGTTCTAGCTTATAAAGTCAAATCCCGTGTGGTTCCTCCATGGTAACATAGCTGCCCGAGGTCGCAAAGTTAGCAAGTAGAAGAAATTTGAAAATTGTATGTAATTTCACATTAGTGCTTATGGTCGATCCCGTTTCTCGGCTTGAGAGCTACTTTCTTGACTGTATTTTGAGTTAAGCAGTTGGTGCGACTTCAAATCTAGCCTATAAAGTCAAATCCTGTGTGGTTCCTCCATGGTAACATAGCTGCCCGAGATCGCAAAGTTAGCAAGTACAAGAAATTTGAAAATTGTATGTAATTTCACATTAGTGCTTATGGTCGATCCCGTTTCTCGGCTTGAGAGCTACTTTCTTGACTGTATTTTGAGTTAAGCAGTTGGTGCGACTTCAGTTCTAGCCTATAAGGTCAAATCCTGTGTGGTTCCTCCATGGTAACATAGCTGCCCGAGGTCGCAAAGTTAGCAAGTACAAGAAATTTGAAAATTGTACGTAATTTCACGGTAGTGCTTATGGTCGATCCCGTTTCACGGCTTGAGAGCTACTTTCTTGACTGTATTTTGAGTTAAGCGGTTGGTGCGACTTCAGTTCTAGCCTATAAAGTCAAATCCTGTGTGGTTCCTCCATGGTAACATAGCTGCCCGAGGTCGCAAAGTTAGCAAGTAGAAGAAATTTGAAAATTGTATGTAATTTCACATTAGTGCTTATGGTCGATCCCGTTTCTCGGCTTGAGAGCTACTTTCTTGACTGTATTTTGAGTTAAGCAGTTGGTGCGACTTCAGTTCTAGCCTATAAAGTCAAATCTTGTATGGTTCCTCAATGGTAACATAGCTGCCCGAGGTCGCAAAGTTAGCAAGTACAAGAAATTTGAAAATTGTATGTAATTTCACATTAGTGCTTATGGTCGATCCCGTTTCTCGGCTTGAGAGCTACTTTCTTGACTGTATTTTGAGTTAAGCAGTTGGTGCGACTTCAGTTCTAGCCTATAAGGTCAAATCCGGTGTGGTTCCTCCATGGTAACATAGCTGCCCGAGGTCGCAAAGTTAGCAAGTACAAGAAATTTGAAAATTGTCTGTAATTTCACGGTAGTGCTTATGGTCGATCCCGTTTCACGGCTTGAGAGCTACTTTCTTGACTGTATTTTGAGTTAAGCAGTTGGTGCGACTTCAGTTCTAGCCTATAAAGTCAAATCTTGTGTGGTTCCTCCATGGTAACATAGCTGCCCGAGGTCGCAAAGTTAGCAAGTACAAGAAATTTGAAAATTGTATGTAATTTCACATTAGTGCTTATGGTCGATCCCGTTTCTCGGCTTGAGAGCTACTTTCTTGACTGTATTTTGAGTTAAGCAGTTGGTGCGACTTCAGTTCTAGCCTATAAAGTCAAATAGTGTGTGGTTCCTCCATGGTAACATAGCTGCCCGAGGTCGCAAAGTTAGCAAGTACAAGAAATTTGAAAATTGTATGTAATTTCACATTAGTGCTTATGGTCGATCCCGTTTCTCGGCTTGAGAGCTACTTTCTTGACTGTATTTTGAGTTAAGCAGTTGGTTCGACTTCAATTCTAGCCTATAAAGTCAAATCCTGTGTGGTTCCTCCATGGTAACATAGCTGCCCGAGGTCGCAAAGTTAGCAAGTACAAGAAATTTGAAAATTGTATGTAATTTCACATTAGTGCTTATGGTCGATCCCGTTTCTCGGCTTGAGAGCTACTTTCTTGACTGTATTTTGAGTTAAGCAGTTGGTTCGACTTCAATTCTAGCCTATAAAGTCAAATCCTGTGTGGTTCCTCCATGGTAACATAGCTGCCCGAGGTCGCAAAGTTAGCAAGTACAAGAAATTTGAAAATTGTATGTAATTTCACATTAGTGCTTATGGTCGATCCCGTTTCTCGGCTTGAGAGCTAATTTCTTGACTGTATTTTGAGTTAAGCAGTTGGTGCGACTTCAGTTCTAGCCTATAAAGTCAAATCCTGTGTGGTTCCTCCATGGTAACATAGCTGCCCGAAGTCGCAAAGTTAGCAAGTACAAGAAATTTGAAAATTGTATGTAATTTCACATTAGTGCTTATGGCCGATCCCGTTTCTCGGCTTGAGAGCTACTTTCTTGACTGTATTTTGAGTTGAGCAGTTGGCGCGACTTCAGTTCTAGCCTATAAAGTGAAATCCTGTGTGGTTCCTCCATGGTAACATAGCTGCCCGAGGTCGCAAAATTAGCTAGTACAAGAAATTTGAAAATTGTATGTAATTTCACATTAGTTCTTATGGTCGATCCCGTTTCTCGGCTTGAGAGCTACTTTCTTGACTGTATTTTGAGTTAAGCGGTTGGTGCGACTTCAGTTCTAGCCTATAAAGTCAAATCCTGTGTGGTTCCTCCATGGTAACATAGCTGCCCGAGATCGCAAAGTTAGCAAGTACAAGAAATTTGAAAATTGTATGTAATTTCACATTAGTGCTTATGGTCGATCCCGTTTCTCGGCTTGAGAGCTACTTTCTTGACTGTATTTTGAGTTAAGCAGTTGGTGCGACTTCAGTTCTAGCCTATAAAGTCAAATCCTGTGTGGTTCCTCCATGGTAACATAGCTGCCCGAGGTCGCAAAGTTAGCAAGTACAAGAAATTTGAAAATTGTACGTAATTTCACGGTAGTGCTTATGGTCGATCCCGTTTCTCGGCTTGAGAGCTACTTTCTTGACTGTATTTTGAGTTGAGCAGTTGGCGCGACTTCAGTTCTAGCCTATAAAGTCAAATCCTGTGTGGTTCCTCCATGGTAACATAGCTGCCCGAGGTCGCAAAGTTAGCAAGTACAAGAAATTTGAAAATTGTACGTAATTTCACGGTAGTGCTTATGGTCGATCCCGTTTCACGGCTTGAGAGCTACTTTCTTGACTGTATTTTGAGTTAAGCGGTTGGTGCGACTTCAGTTCTAGCCTATAAAGTCAAATCCTGTGTGGTTCCTCCATGGTAACATAGCTGCCCGAGATCGCAAAGTTAGCAAGTACAAGAAATTTGAAAATTGTATGTAATTTCACATTAGTGCTTATGGTCGATCCCGTTTCTCGGCTTGAGAGCTACTTTCTTGACTGTATTTTGAGTTAAGCAGTTGGTGCGACTTCAGTTCTAGCCTATAAGGTCAAATCCTGTGTGGTTCCTCCATGGTGACATAGCTGCCCGAGGTCGCAAAGTTAGCAAGTACAAGAAATTTGACAATTGTACGTAATTTCACGGTAGTGCTTATGGTCGATCCCGTTTCACGGCTTGAGAGCTACTTTCTTGACTGTATTTTGAGTTAAGCGGTTGGTGCGACTTCAGTTCTAGCCTATAAAGTCAAATCCTGTGTGGTTCCTCCATGGTAACATAGCTGCCCGAGGTCGCAAAGTTAGCAAGTAGAAGAAATTTGAAAATTGTATGTAATTTCACATTAGTGCTTATGGTCGATCCCGTTTCTCGGCTTGAGAGCTACTTTCTTGACTGTATTTTGAGTTAAGCAGTTGGTGCGACTTCAGTTCTAGCCTATAAAGTCAAATCTTGTATGGTACCTCAATGGTAACATAGCTGCCCGAGGTCGCAAAGTTAGCAAGTACAAGAAATTTGAAAATTGTATGTAATTTCACATTAGTGCTTATGGTCGATCCCGTTTCTCGGCTTGAGAGCTACTTTCTTGACTGTATTTTGAGTTAAGCAGTTGGTGCGACTTCAGTTCTAGCCTATAAGGTCAAATCCTGTGTGGTTCCTCCATGGTAACATAGCTGCCCGAGGTCGCAAAGTTAGCAAGTACAAGAAATTTGAAAATTGTACGTAATTTCACGGTAGTGCTTATGGTCGATCCCGTTTCACGGCTTGAGAGCTACTTTCTTGACTGTATTTTGAGTTAAGCGGTTGGTGCGACTTCAGTTCTAGCCTATAAAGTCAAATCCTGTGTGGTTCCTCCATGGTAACATAGCTGCCCGAGGTCGCAAAGTTAGCAAGTACAAGAAATTTGAAAATTGTATGTAATTTCACATTAGTGCTTATGGTCGATCCCGTTTCTCGGCTTGAGAGCTACTTTCTTGACTGTATTTTGAGTTGAGCAGTTGGCGCGACTACAGTTCTAGCCTATAAAGTCAAATCCTGTGTGGTTCCTCCATGGTAACATAGCTGCCCGAGGTCGCAAAATTAGCTAGTACAAGAAATTTGAAAATTGTATGTAATTTCACATTAGTTCTTATGGTCGATCCCGTTTCTCGGCTTGAGAGCTACTTTCTTGACTGTATTTTGAGTTGAGCAGCTGGCGCGACTTCAGTTCTAGCCTATAAAGTCAAATCCTGTGTGGTTCCTCCATGGTAACATAGCTGCCCGAGGTCGCAAAGTTAGCAAGTACAAGAAATTTGAAAATTGTACGTAATTTCACGGTAGTGCTTATGGTCGATCCCGTTTCACGGCTTGAGAGCTACTTTCTTGACTGTATTTTGAGTTAAGCGGTTGGTGCGACTTCAGTTCTAGCCTATAAAGTCAAATCCTGTGTGGTTCCTCCATGGTAACATAGCTGCCCGAGATCGCAAAGTTAGCAAGTAGAAGAAATTTGAAAATTGTATGTAATTTCACATTAGTGCTTATGGTCGATCCCGTTTCTCGGCTTGAGAGCTACTTTCTTGACTGTATTTTGAGTTAAGCAGTTGGTGCGACTTCAAATCTAGCCTATAAAGTCAAATCCTGTGTGGTTCCTCCATGGTAACATAGCTGCCCGAGATCGCAAAGTTAGCAAGTACAAGAAATGTGAAAATTGTATGTAATTTCACATTAGTGCTTATGGTCGATTCCTCTCGGCTTGAGAGCTACTTTCTTGACTGTATTTTGAGTTGAGCAGTTGGTGCGACTTCAGTTCTAGCCTATAAAGTCAAATCCCGTGTGGTTCCTCCATGGTAACATAGCTGCCCGAGGTCGGAAAGTTAGCAAGTACAAGAAATTTGAAAATTGTATGTAATTTCACATTAGTGCTTATGGTCGATCCCGTTTCTCGGCTTGAGAGCTACTTTCTTGACTGTATTTTGAGTTAAGCAGTTGGTGCGACTTCAGTTCTAGCCTATGTCAAATCCTGTGTGGTTCCTCCATGGTAACATAGCTGCCCGAGGTCGCAAAGTTAGCAAGTACAAGAAATTTGAAAATTGTATGTAATTTCACATTAGTGCTTATGGTCGATCCCGTTTCTCGGCTTGAGAGCTAATTTCTTGACTGTATTTTGAGTTAAGCAGTTGGTGCGACTTCAGTTCTAGCCTATAAAGTCAAATCCTGTGTGGTTCCTCCATGGTAACATAGCTGCCCGAAGTCGCAAAGTTAGCAAGTACAAGAAATTTGAAAATTGTATGTAATTTCACATTAGTGCTTATGGCCGATCCCGTTTCCCGGCTTGAGAGCTACTTTCTTGACTGTATTTTGAGTTGAGCAGTTGGCGCGACTTCAGTTCTAGCCTATAAAGTCAAATCCTGTGTGGTTCCTCCATGGTAACATAGCTGCCCGAGGTCGCAAAGTTAGCAAGTACAAGAAATTTGAAAATTGTACGTAATTTCACGGTAGTGCTTATGGTCGATCCCGTTTCACGGCTTGAGAGCTACTTTCTTGACTGTATTTTGAGTTAAGCGGTTGGTGCGACTTCAGTTCTAGCCTATAAAGTCAAATCCTGTGTGGTTCCTCCATGGTAACATAGCTGCCCGAGGTCGCAAAGTTAGCAAGTACAAGAAATTTGAAAATTGTATGTAATTTCACATTAGTGCTTATGGTCGATCCCGTTTCTCGGCTTGAGAGCTACTTTCTTGACTGTATTTTGAGTTGAGCAGTTGGCGCGACTACAGTTCTAGCCTATAAAGTCAAATCCTGTGTGGTTCCTCCATGGTAACATAGCTGCCCGAGGTCGCAAAATTAGCTAGTACAAGAAATTTGAAAATTGTATGTAATTTCACATTAGTTCTTATGGTCGATCCCGTTTCTCGGCTTGAGAGCTACTTTCTTGACTGTATTTTGAGTTGAGCAGTTGGCGCGACTTCAGTTCTAGCCTATAAAGTCAAATCCTGTGTGGTTCCTCCATGGTAACATAGCTGCCCGAGGTCGCAAAGTTAGCAAGTACAAGAAATTTGAAAATTGTACGTAATTTCACGGTAGTGCTTATGGTCGATCCCGTTTCACGGCTTGAGAGCTACTTTCTTGACTGTATTTTGAGTTAAGCGGTTGGTGCGACTTCAGTTCTAGCCTATAAAGTCAAATCCTGTGTGGTTCCTCCATGGTAACATAGCTGCCCGAGATCGCAAAGTTAGCAAGTAGAAGAAATTTGAAAATTGTATGTAATTTCACATTAGTGCTTATGGTCGATCCCGTTTCTCGGCTTGAGAGCTACTTTCTTGACTGTATTTTGAGTTAAGCGGTTGGTGCGACTTCAAATCTAGCCTATAAAGTCAAATCCTGTGTGGTTCCTCCATGGTAACATAGCTGCCCGAGATCGCAAAGTTAGCAAGTACAAGAAATGTGAAAATTGTATGTAATTTCACATTAGTGCTTATGGTCGATTCCTCTCGGCTTGAGAGCTACTTTCTTGACTGTATTTTGAGTTGAGCAGTTGGTGCGACTTCAGTTCTAGCCTATAAAGTCAAATCCTGTGTGGTTCCTCCATGGTAACATAGCTGCCCGAGGTCGCAAAGTTAGCAAGTAGAAGAAATTTGAAAATTGTATGTAATTTCACATTAGTGCTTATGGTCGATCCCGTTTCTCGGCTTGAGAGCTACTTTCTTGACTGTATTTTGAGTTAAGCAGTTGGTGCGACTTCAGTTCTAGCCTATAAAGTCAAATCCTGTGTGGTTCCTCCATGGTAACATAGCTGCCCGAAGTCGCAAAGTTAGCAAGTACAAGAAATTTGAAAATTGTATGTAATTTCACATTAGTGCTTATGGCCGATCCCGTTTCCCGGCTTGAGAGCTACTTTCTTGACTGTATTTTGAGTTGAGCAGTTGGCGCGACTTCAGTTCTAGCCTATAAAGTCAAATCCTGTGTGGTTCCTCCATGGTAACATAGCTGCCCGAGGTCGCAAAGTTAGCAAGTACAAGAAATTTGAAAATTGTACGTAATTTCACGGTAGTGCTTATGGTCGATCCCGTTTCACGGCTTGAGAGCTACTTTCTTGACTGTATTTTGAGTTAAGCGGTTGGTGCGACTTCAGTTCTAGCCTATAAAGTCAAATCCTGTGTGGTTCCTCCATGGTAACATAGCTGCCCGAGGTCGCAAAGTTAGCAAGTACAAGAAATTTGAAAATTGTATGTAATTTCACATTAGTGCTTATGGTCGATCCCGTTTCTCGGCTTGAGAGCTACTTTCTTGACTGTATTTTGAGTTGAGCAGTTGGCGCGACTACAGTTCTAGCCTATAAAGTCAAATCCTGTGTGGTTCCTCCATGGTAACATAGCTGCCCGAGGTCGCAAAATTAGCTAGTACAAGAAATTTGAAAATTGTATGTAATTTCACATTAGTTCTTATGGTCGATCCCGTTTCTCGGCTTGAGAGCTACTTTCTTGACTGTATTTTGAGTTGAGCAGTTGGCGCGACTTCAGTTCTAGCCTATAAAGTCAAATCCTGTGTGGTTCCTCCATGGTAACATAGCTGCCCGAGGTCGCAAAGTTAGCAAGTACAAGAAATTTGAAAATTGTACGTAATTTCACGGTAGTGCTTATGGTCGATCCCCTTTCACGGCTTGAGAGCTACTTTCTTGACTGTATTTTGAGTTAAGCGGTTGGTGCGACTTCAGTTCTAGCCTATAAAGTCAAATCCTGTGTGGTTCCTCCATGGTAACATAGCTGCCCGAGATCGCAAAGTTAGCAAGTACAAGAAATTTGAAAATTGTATGTAATTTCACATTAGTGCTTATGGTCGATCCCGTTTCTCGGCTTGAGAGCTACTTTCTTGACTGTATTTTGAGTTAAGCAGTTGGTGCGACTTCAGTTCTAGCCTATAAGGTCAAATCCTGTGTGGTTCCTCCATGGTAACATAGCTGCCCGAGGTCGCAAAGTTAGCAAGTACAAGAAATTTGAAAATTGTACGTAATTTCACGGTAGTGCTTATGGTCGATCCCGTTTCACGGCTTGAGAGCTACTTTCTTGACTGTATTTTGAGTTAAGCGGTTGGTGCGACTTCAGTTCTAGCCTATAAAGTCAAATCCTGTGTGGTTCCTCCATGGTAACATAGCTGCCCGAGGTCGCAAAGTTAGCAAGTAGAAGAAATTTGAAAATTGTATGTAATTTCACATTAGTGCTTATGGTCGATCCCGTTTCTCGGCTTGAGAGCTACTTTCTTGACTGTATTTTGAGTTAAGCAGTTGGTGCGACTTCAGTTCTAGCCTATAAAGTCAAATCTTGTATGGTTCCTCAATGGTAACATAGCTGCCCGAGGTCGCAAAGTTAGCAAGTACAAGAAATTTGAAAATTGTATGTAATTTCACATTAGTGCTTATGGTCGATCCCGTTTCTCGGCTTGAGAGCTACTTTCTTGACTGTATTTTGAGTTAAGCAGTTGGTGCGACTTCAGTTCTAGCCTATAAAGTCAAATCCTGTGTGGTTCCTCCATGGTAACATAGCTGCCCGAAGTCGCAAAGTTAGCAAATACAAGAAATTTGAAAATTGTATGTAATTTCACATTAGTGCTTATGGTCGATCCCGTTTCTCGGCTTGAGAGCTACTTTCTTGACTGTATTTTGAGTTAAGCAGTTGGTGCGACTTCAGTTCTAGCCTATAAAGTCAAATCCTGTGTGGTTCCTCCATGGTAACATAGCTGCCCGAGGTCGCAAAGTTAGCAAGTACAAGAAATTTGAAAATTGTATGTAATTTCACATTAGTGCTTATGGTCGATCCCGTTTCTCGGCTTGAGAGCTAATTTCTTGACTGTATTTTGAGTTAAGCAGTTGGTGCGACTTCAGTTCTAGCCTATAAAGTCAAATCCTGTGTGGTTCCTCCATGGTAACATAGCTGCCCGAAGTCGCAAAGTTAGCAAGTACAAGAAATTTGAAAATTGTATGTAATTTCACATTAGTGCTTATGGCCGATCCCGTTTCTCGGCTTGAGAGCTACTTTCTTGACTGTATTTTGAGTTGAGCAGTTGGCGCGACTTCAGTTCTAGCCTATAAAGTCAAATCCTGTGTGGTTCCTCCATGGTAACATAGCTGCCCGAGGTCGCAAAGTTAGCAAGTACAAGAAATTTGAAAATTGTATGTAATTTCACATTAGTGCTTATGGTCGATCCCGTTTCTCGGCTTGAGAGCTACTTTCTTGACTGTATTTTGAGTTGAGCAGTTGGCGCGACTACAGTTCTAGCCTATAACGTCAAATCCTGTGTGGTTCCTCCATGGTAACATAGCTGCCCGAGGTGGCAAAATTAGCTAGTACAAGAAATTTGAAAATTGTATGTAATTTCACATTAGTTCTTATGGTCGATCCCGTTTCTCGGCTTGAGAGCTACTTTCTTGACTGTAATTTGAGTTGAGCAGTTGGCGCGACTTCAGTTCTAGCCTATAAAGTCAAATCCTGTGTGGTTCCTCCATGGTAACATAGCTGCCCGAGGTCGCAAAGTTAGCAAGTACAAGAAATTTGAAAATTGTACGTAATTTCACGGTAGTGCTTATGGTCGATCCCGTTTCACGGCTTGAGAGCTACTTTCTTGACTGTATTTTGAGTTAAACGGTTGGTGCGACTTCAGTTCTAGCCTATAAAGTCAAATCCTGTGTGGTTCCTCCATGGTAACATAGCTGCCCGAGGTCGCAAAGTTAGCAAGTAGAAGAAATTTGAAAATTGTATGTAATTTCACATTAGTGCTTATGGTCGATCCCGTTTCTCGGCTTGAGAGCTACTTTCTTGACTGTATTTTGAGTTAAGCAGTTGGTGCGACTTCAAATCTAGCCTATAAAGTCAAATCCTGTGTGGTTCCTCCATGGTAACATAGCTGCCCGAGATTGCAAAGTTAGCAAGTACAAGAAATGTGAAAATTGTATGTAATTTCACATTAGTGCTTATGGTCGATTCCTCTCGGCTTGAGAGCTACTTTCTTGACTGTATTTTGAGTTGAGCAGTTGGTGCGACTTCAGTTCTAGCCTATAAAGTCAAATCCCGTGTGGTTCCTCCATGGTAACATAGCTGCCCGAGGTTTCACGGTAGTGCTTATGGTCGATCCCGTTTCACGGCTTGAGAGCTACTTTCTTGACTGTATTTTGAGTTGAGCAGTTGGTGCGACTTCAGTTCTAGTCTATAAAGTCAAATCCTGTGTGGTTCCTCCATGGTAACATAGCTGCCCGAGGTCGCAAAGTTAGCAAGTACAAGAAATTTGAAAATTGTATGTAATTTCACATTAGTGCTTATGGTCGATCCCGTTTCTCGGCTTGAGAGCTACTTTTTTGACTGTATTTTGAGTTGAGTAGTTGGCGCGACTTCAGTTCTAGCCTATAAAGTCAAATCCTGTGTGGTTCCTCCATGGTAACATAGCTGCCCGAGGTCGCAAAGTTAGCAAGTACAAGAAATTTGAAATTTGTATGTAATTTCACATCAGTGCTTATGGTCGATCCCGTTTCTCGGCTTGAGAGCTACTTTCTTGACTGTATTTTGAGTTAAGCAGTTGGTGCGACTTCAGTTCTAGCCTATAAAGTCAAATCTTGTGTGGTTCCTCCATGGTAACATAGCTGCCCGAGGTCGCAAAGTTAGCAAGTACAAGAAATTTGAAAATTGTATGTAATTTCACATTAGTGCTTATGGTCGATCCCGTTTCTCGGCTTGAGAGCTACTTTCTTGACTGTATTTTGAGTTAAGCAGTTGGTGCGACTTCAGTTCTAGCCTATAAAGTCAAATCCTGTGTGGTTCCTCCATGGTAACATAGCTGCCCGAGGTCGCAAAGTTAGCAAGTACAAGAAATTTGAAAATTGTACGTAATTTCACGGTAGTGCTTATGGTCGATCCCGTTTCACGGCTTGAGAGCTACTTTCTTGACTGTATTTTGAGTTAAGCAGTTGGTGCGACTTCAGTTCTAGCCTATAAAGTCAAATCTTGTGTGGTTCCTCCATGGTAACATAGCTGCCCGAGGTCGCAAAGTTAGCAAGTACAAGAAATTTGAAAATTGTATGTAATTTCACATTAGTTCTTATGGTCGATCCCGTTTCTCGGCTGGAGAGCTACTTTCTTGACTGTATTTTGAGTTGAGCAGTTGGCGCGACTTCAGTTCTAGCCTATAAAGTCAAATCCTGTGTGGTTCCTCCATGGTAACATAGCTGCCCGAGGTCGCAAAGTTAGCAAGTACAAGAAATTTGAAAATTGTATGTAATTTCACATTAGTTCTTATGGTCGATCCCGTTTCTCGGCTTGAGAGCTACTTTCTTGACTGTATTTTGAGTTGAGCAGTTGGCGCGACTTCAGTTCTAGCCTATAAAGTCAAATCCTGTGTGGTTCCTCCATGGTAACATAGCTGCCCGAGGTCGCAAAGTTAGCAAGTACAAGAAATTTGAAAATTGTACGTAATTTCACGGTAGTGCTTATGGTCGATCCCGTTTCACGGCTTGAGAGCTACTTTCTTGACTGTATTTTGAGTTAAGCAGTTGTACTTCAGTTCTAGCCTATAAAGTCAAATCCTGTGTGGTTCCTCCATGGTAACATAGCTGCCCGAGGTCGCAAAGTTAGCAAGTACAAGAAATTTGAAAATTGTATGTAATTTCACATTAGTGCTTATGGTCGATCCCGTTTCTCGGCTTGAGAGCTACTTTCTTGACTGTATTTTGAGTTAAGCAGTTGGTGCGACTTCAGTTCTAGCCTATAAAGTCAAATCCTGTGTGGTTCCTCCATGGTAACATAGCTGCCCGAGGTCGCAAAGTTAGCAAGTACAAGAAATTTGAAAATTGTATGTAATTTCACATTAGTGCTTATGGTCGATCCCGTTTCTCGGCTTGAGAGCTACTTTCTTGACTGTATTTTGAGTTAAGCAGTTGGCGCGACTTCAGTTCTAGCCTATAAAGTCAAATCCGGTGTGGTTCCTCCATGGTAACATAGCTGCCCGAGGTCGCAAAGTTAGCAAGTACAAGAAATTTGAAAATTGTATGTAATTTCACATTAGTGCTTATGGTCGATCCCGTTTCTCGGCTTGAGAGCTACTTTCTTGACTGTATTTTGAGTTAAGCAGTTGGTGCGACTTCAGTTCTAGCCTATAAAGTCAAATCCTGTGTGGTTCCTCCATGGTAACATAGCTGCCCGAGGTCGCAAAGTTAGCAAGTACAAGAAATTTGAAAATTGTATGTAATTTCACATTAGTGCTTATGGTCGATCCCGTTTCTCGGCTTGAGAGCTACTTTCTTGACTGTATTTTGAGTTAAGCAGTTGGTGCGACTTCAGTTTTAGCCTATAAAGTCAAATCCTGTGTGGTTCCTCCATGGTAACATAGCTGCCCGAGGTCGCAAAGTTAGCAAGTACAAGAAATTTGAAAATTGTATGTAATTTCACATTAGTGCTTATGGTCGATCCCGTTTCTCGGCTTGAGAGCTACTTTCTTGACTGTATTTTGAGTCAAGCAGTTGGTGCGACTTCAGTTCTAGCCTATAGAGTCAAATCTTGTGTGGTTCCTCCATGGTAACATAGCTGCCCGAGGTCGCAAAGTTAGCAAGTACAAGAAATTTGAAAATTGTATGTAATTTCACATTAGTGCTTATGGTCGATCCCGTTTCTCGGCTTGGGAGCTACTTTCTTGACTGTATTTTGAGTTAAGCAGTTGGCGCGACTTCAGTTCTAGCCTATAAAGTCAAATCCTGTGTGGTTCCTCCATGGTAACATAGCTGCCCGAGGTCGCAAAGTTAGCAAGTACAAGAAATTTGAAAATTGTATGTAATTTCACATTAGTTCTTATGGTCGATCCCGTTTCTCGGCTTGAGAGCTACTTTCTTGACTGTATTTTGAGTTGAGCAGTTGGCGCGACTTCAGTTCTAGCCTATAAAGTCAAATCCTGTGTGGTTCCTCCATGGTAACATAGCTGCCCGAGGTCGCAAAGTTAGCAAGTACAAGAAATTTGAAAATTGTATGTAATTTCACATTAGTGTTTATGGTCGATCCCGTTTCTCGGCTTGAGAGCTACTTTCTTGACTGTATTTTGAGTTGAGCAGTTGGCGCGACTTCAGTTCTAGCCTATAAAGTCAAATCCTGTGTGGTTCCTCCATGGTAACATAGCTGCCCGAGGTCGCAAAGTTAGCAAGTACAAGAAATTTGAAAATTGTATGTAATTTCACATTAGTGCTTATGGTCGATCCCGTTTCTCGGCTTGAGAGCTACTTTCTTGACTGTATTTTGAGTTGAGCAGTTGGCGCGACTTCAGTTCTGGCCTATAAAGTCAAATCCTGTGTGGTTCCTCCATGGTAACATAGCTGCCCGAGGTCGCAAAGTTAGCAAGTACAAGAAATTTGAAAATTGTATGTAATTTCACATTAGTTCTTATGGTCGATCCCGTTTCTCGGCTTGAGAGCTACTTTCTTGACTGTATTTTGAGTTGAGCAGTTGGCGCGACTTCAGTTCTAGCCTATAAAGTCAAATCCTGTGTGGTTCCTCCATGGTAACATAGCTGCCCGAGGTCGCAAAGTTAGCAAGTACAAGAAATTTGAAAATTGTATGTAATTTCACATTAGTGCTTATGGTCGATCCCGTTTCTCGGCTTGAGAGCTACTTTCTTGACTGTATTTTGAGTTGAGCAGTTGGCGCGACTACAGTTCTAGCCTATAAAGTCAAATCCTGTGTGGTTCCTCCATGGTAACATAGCTGCCCGAGGTCGCAAAATTAGCTAGTACAAGAAATTTGAAAATTGTATGTAATTTCACATTAGTTCTTATGGTCGATCCCGTTTCTCGGCTTGAGAGCTACTTTCTTGACTGTATTTTGAGTTGAGCAGCTGGCGCGACTTCAGTTCTAGCCTATAAAGTCAAATCCTGTGTGGTTCCTCCATGGTAACATAGCTGCCCGAGGTCGCAAAGTTAGCAAGTACAAGAAATTTGAAAATTGTACGTAATTTCACGGTAGTGCTTATGGTCGATCCCGTTTCACGGCTTGAGAGCTACTTTCTTGACTGTATTTTGAGTTAAGCGGTTGGTGCGACTTCAGTTCTAGCCAATAAAGTCAAATCCTGTGTGGTTCCTCCATGGTAACATAGCTGCCCGAGATCGCAAAGTTAGCAAGTAGAAGAAATTTGAAAATTGTATGTAATTTCACATTAGTGCTTATGGTCGATCCCGTTTCTCGGCTTGAGAGCTACTTTCTTGACTGTATTTTGAGTTAAGCAGTTGGTGCGACTTCAAATCTAGCCTATAAAGTCAAATCCTGTGTGGTTCCTCCATGGTAACATAGCTGCCCGAGATCGCAAAGTTAGCAAGTACAAGAAATGTGAAAATTGTATGTAATTTCACATTAGTGCTTATGGTCGATTCCTCTCGGCTTGAGAGCTACTTTCTTGACTGTATTTTGAGTTGAGCAGTTGGTGCGACTTCAGTTCTAGCCTATAAAGTCAAATCCCGTGTGGTTCCTCCATGGTAACATAGCTGCCCGAGGTCGGAAAGTTAGCAAGTACAAGAAATTTGAAAATTGTATGTAATTTCACATTAGTGCTTATGGTCGATCCCGTTTCTCGGCTTGAGAGCTACTTTCTTGACTGTATTTTGAGTTAAGCAGTTGGTGCGACTTCAGTTCTAGCCTATGTCAAATCCTGTGTGGTTCCTCCATGGTAACATAGCTGCCCGAGGTCGCAAAGTTAGCAAGTACAAGAAATTTGAAAATTGTATGTAATTTCACATTAGTGCTTATGGTCGATCCCGTTTCTCGGCTTGAGAGCTAATTTCTTGACTGTATTTTGAGTTAAGCAGTTGGTGCGACTTCAGTTCTAGCCTATAAAGTCAAATCCTGTGTGGTTCCTCCATGGTAACATAGCTGCCCGAAGTCGCAAAGTTAGCAAGTACAAGAAATTTGAAAATTGTATGTAATTTCACATTAGTGCTTATGGCCGATCCCGTTTCCCGGCTTGAGAGCTACTTTCTTGACTGTATTTTGAGTTGAGCAGTTGGCGCGACTTCAGTTCTAGCCTATAAAGTCAAATCCTGTGTGGTTCCTCCATGGTAACATAGCTGCCCGAGGTCGCAAAGTTAGCAAGTACAAGAAATTTGAAAATTGTACGTAATTTCACGGTAGTGCTTATGGTCGATCCCGTTTCACGGCTTGAGAGCTACTTTCTTGACTGTATTTTGAGTTAAGCGGTTGGTGCGACTTCAGTTCTAGCCTATAAAGTCAAATCCTGTGTGGTTCCTCCATGGTAACATAGCTGCCCGAGGTCGCAAAGTTAGCAAGTACAAGAAATTTGAAAATTGTATGTAATTTCACATTAGTGCTTATGGTCGATCCCGTTTCTCGGCTTGAGAGCTACTTTCTTGACTGTATTTTGAGTTGAGCAGTTGGCGCGACTACAGTTCTAGCCTATAAAGTCAAATCCTGTGTGGTTCCTCCATGGTAACATAGCTGCCCGAGGTCGCAAAATTAGCTAGTACAAGAAATTTGAAAATTGTATGTAATTTCACATTAGTTCTTATGGTCGATCCCGTTTCTCGGCTTGAGAGCTACTTTCTTGACTGTATTTTGAGTTGAGCAGTTGGCGCGACTTCAGTTCTAGCCTATAAAGTCAAATCCTGTGTGGTTCCTCCATGGTAACATAGCTGCCCGAGGTCGCAAAGTTAGCAAGTACAAGAAATTTGAAAATTGTACGTAATTTCACGGTAGTGCTTATGGTCGATCCCGTTTCACGGCTTGAGAGCTACTTTCTTGACTGTATTTTGAGTTAAGCGGTTGGTGCGACTTCAGTTCTAGCCTATAAAGTCAAATCCTGTGTGGTTCCTCCATGGTAACATAGCTGCCCGAGATCGCAAAGTTAGCAAATAGAAGAAATTTGAAAATTGTATGTAATTTCACATTAGTGCTTATGGTCGATCCCGTTTCTCGGCTTGAGAGCTACTTTCTTGACTGTATTTTGAGTTAAGCGGTTGGTGCGACTTCAAATCTAGCCTATAAAGTCAAATCCTGTGTGGTTCCTCCATGGTAACATAGCTGCCCGAGATCGCAAAGTTAGCAAGTACGAGAAATGTGAAAATTGTATGTAATTTCACATTAGTGCTTATGGTCGATTCCTCTCGGCTTGAGAGCTACTTTCTTGACTGTATTTTGAGTTGAGCAGTTGGTGCGACTTCAGTTCTAGCCTATAAAGTCAAATCCTGTGTGGTTCCTCCATGGTAACATAGCTGCCCGAGGTCGCAAAGTTAGCAAGTAGAAGAAATTTGAAAATTGTATGTAATTTCACATTAGTGCTTATGGTCGATCCCGTTTCTCGGCTTGAGAGCTACTTTCTTGACTGTATTTTGAGTTAAGCAGTTGGTGCGACTTCAGTTCTAGCCTATAAAGTCAAATCCTGTGTGGTTCCTCCATGGTAACATAGCTGCCCGAAGTCGCAAAGTTAGCAAGTACAAGAAATTTGAAAATTGTATGTAATTTCACATTAGTGCTTATGGCCGATCCCGTTTCCCGGCTTGAGAGCTACTTTCTTGACTGTATTTTGAGTTGAGCAGTTGGCGTGACTTCAGTTCTAGCCTATAAAGTCAAATCCTGTGTGGTTCCTCCATGGTAACATAGCTGCCCGAGGTCGCAAAGTTAGCAAGTACAAGAAATTTGAAAATTGTACGTAATTTCACGGTAGTGCTTATGGTCGATCCCGTTTCACGGCTTGAGAGCTACTTTCTTGACTGTATTTTGAGTTAAGCGGTTGGTGCGACTTCAGTTCTAGCCTATAAAGTCAAATCCTGTGTGGTTCCTCCATGGTAACATAGCTGCCCGAGGTCGCAAAGTTAGCAAGTACAAGAAATTTGAAAATTGTATGTAATTTCACATTAGTGCTTATGGTCGATCCCGTTTCTCGGCTTGAGAGCTACTTTCTTGACTGTATTTTGAGTTGAGCAGTTGGCGCGACTACAGTTCTAGCCTATAAAGTCAAATCCTGTGTGGTTCCTCCATGGTAACATAGCTGCCCGAGGTCGCAAAATTAGCTAGTACAAGAAATTTGAAAATTGTATGTAATTTCACATTAGTTCTTATGGTCGATCCCGTTTCTCGGCTTGAGAGCTACTTTCTTGACTGTATTTTGAGTTGAGCAGTTGGCGCGACTTCAGTTCTAGCCTATAAAGTCAAATCCTGTGTGGTTCCTCCATGGTAACATAGCTGCCCGAGGTCGCAAAGTTAGCAAGTACAAGAAATTTGAAAATTGTACGTAATTTCACGGTAGTGCTTATGGTCGATCCCGTTTCACGGCTTGAGAGCTACTTTCTTGACTGTATTTTGAGTTAAGCGGTTGGTGCGACTTCAGTTCTAGCCTATAAAGTCAAATCCTGTGTGGTTCCTCCATGGTAACATAGCTGCCCGAGATCGCAAAGTTAGCAAGTACAAGAAATTTGAAAATTGTATGTAATTTCACATTAGTGCTTATGGTCGATCCCGTTTCTCGGCTTGAGAGCTACTTTCTTGACTGTATTTTGAGTTAAGCAGTTGGTGCGACTTCAGTTCTAGCCTATAAGGTCAAATCCTGTGTGGTTCCTCCATGGTAACATAGCTGCCCGAGGTCGCAAAGTTAGCAAGTACAAGAAATTTGAAAATTGTACGTAATTTCACGGTAGTGCTTATGGTCGATCCCGTTTCACGGCTTGAGAGCTACTTTCTTGACTGTATTTTGAGTTAAGCGGTTGGTGCGACTTCAGTTCTAGCCTATAAAGTCAAATCCTGTGTGGTTCCTCCATGGTAACATAGCTGCCCGAGGTCGCAAAGTTAGCAAGTAGAAGAAATTTGAAAATTGTATGTAATTTCACATTAGTGCTTATGGTCGATCCCGTTTCTCGGCTTGAGAGCTACTTTCTTGACTGTATTTTGAGTTAAGCAGTTGGTGCGACTTCAGTTCTAGCCTATAAAGTCAAATCTTGTATGGTTCCTCAATGGTAACATAGCTGCCCGAGGTCGCAAAGTTAGCAAGTACAAGAAATTTGAAAATTGTATGTAATTTCACATTAGTGCTTATGGTCGATCCCGTTTCTCGGCTTGAGAGCTACTTTCTTGACTGTATTTTGAGTTAAGCAGTTGGTGCGACTTCAGTTCTAGCCTATAAGGTCAAATCCTGTGTGGTTCCTGAATGGTAACATAGCTGCCCGAAGTCGCAAAGTTAGCAAGTACAAGAAATTTGAAAATTGTACGTAATTTCACGGTAGTGCTTATGGTCGATCCCGTTTCACGGCTTGAGAGCTACTTTCTTGACTGTATTTTGAGTTAAGCAGTTGGTGCGACTTCAGTTCTAGCCTATAAAGTCAAATCTTGTGTGGTTCCTCCATGGTAACATAGCTGCCCGAGGTCGCAAAGTTAGCAAGTACAAGAAATTTGAAAATTGTATGTAATTTCACATTAGTGCTTATGGTCGATCCCGTTTCTCGGCTTGAGAGCTACTTTCTTGACTGTATTTTGTGTTAAGCAGTTGGTGCGACTTCAGTTCTAGCCTATAAAGTCAAATCCTGTGTGGTTCCTCCATGGTAACATAGCTGCCCGAGGTCGCAAAGTTAGCAAGTACAAGAAATTTGAAAATTGTATGTAATTTCACATTAGTGCTTATGGTCGATCCCGTTTCTCGGCTTGAGAGCTAATTTCTTGACTGTATTTTGAGTTAAGCAGTTGGTGCGACTTCAGTTCTAGCCTATAAAGTCAAATCCTGTGTGGTTCCTCCATGGTAACATAGCTGCCCGAAGTCGCAAAGTTAGCAAATACAAGAAATTTGAAAATTGTATGTAATTTCACATTAGTGCTTATGGTCGATCCCGTTTCTCGGCTTGAGAGCTACTTTCTTGACTGTATTTTGAGTTAAGCAGTTGGTGCGACTTCAGTTCTAGCCTATAAAGTCAAATCCTGTGTGGTTCCTCCATGGTAACATAGCTGCCCGAGGTCGCAAAGTTAGCAAGTACAAGAAATTTGAAAATTGTATGTAATTTCACATTAGTGCTTATGGTCGATCCCGTTTCTCGGCTTGAGAGCTAATTTCTTGACTGTATTTTGAGTTAAGCAGTTGGTGCGACTTCAGTTCTAGCCTATAAAGTCAAATCCTGTGTGGTTCCTCCATGGTAACATAGCTGCCCGAAGTCGCAAAGTTAGCAAGTACAAGAAATTTGAAAATTGTATGTAATTTCACATTAGTGCTTATGGCCGATCCCGTTTCTCGGCTTGAGAGCTACTTTCTTGACTGTATTTTGAGTTGAGCAGTTGGCGCGACTTCAGTTCTAGCCTATAAAGTCAAATCCTGTGTGGTTCCTCCATGGTAACATAGCTGCCCGAGGTCGCAAAGTTAGCAAGTACAAGAAATTTGAAAATTGTATGTAATTTCACATTAGTGCTTATGGTCGATCCCGTTTCTCGGCTTGAGAGCTACTTTCTTGACTGTATTTTGAGTTGAGCAGTTGGCGCGACTACAGTTCTAGCCTATAACGTCAAATCCTGTGTGGTTCCTCCATGGTAACATAGCTGCCCGAGGTGGCAAAATTAGCTAGTACAAGAAATTTGAAAATTGTATGTAATTTCACATTAGTTCTTATGGTCGATCCCGTTTCTCGGCTTGAGAGCTACTTTCTTGACTGTAATTTGAGTTGAGCAGTTGGCGCGACTTCAGTTCTAGCCTATAAAGTCAAATCCTGTGTGGTTCCTCCATGGTAACATAGCTGCCCGAGGTCGCAAAGTTAGCAAGTACAAGAAATTTGAAAATTGTACGTAATTTCACGGTAGTGCTTATGGTCGATCCCGTTTCACGGCTTGAGAGCTACTTTCTTGACTGTATTTTGAGTTAAGCGGTTGGTGCGACTTCAGTTCTAGCCTATAAAGTCAAATCCTGTGTGGTTCCTCCATGGTAACATAGCTGCCCGAGGTCGCAAAGTTAGCAAGTAGAAGAAATTTGAAAATTGTATGTAATTTCACATTAGTGCTTATGGTCGATCCCGTTTCTCGGCTTGAGAGCTACTTTCTTGACTGTATTTTGAGTTAAGCAGTTGGTGCGACTTCAAATCTAGCCTATAAAGTCAAATCCTGTGTGGTTCCTCCATGGTAACATAGCTGCCCGAGATTGCAAAGTTAGCAAGTACAAGAAATGTGAAAATTGTATGTAATTTCACATTAGTGCTTATGGTCGATTCCTCTCGGCTTGAGAGCTACTTTCTTGACTGTATTTTGAGTTGAGCAGTTGGTGCGACTTCAGTTCTAGCCTATAAAGTCAAATCCCGTGTGGTTCCTCCATGGTAACATAGCTGCCCGAGGTTTCACGGTAGTGCTTATGGTCGATCCCGTTTCACGGCTTGAGAGCTACTTTCTTGACTGTATTTTGAGTTGAGCAGTTGGTGCGACTTCAGTTCTAGCCTATAAAGTCAAATCCTGTGTGGTTCCTCCATGGTAACATAGCTGCCCGAGGTCGCAAAGTTAGCAAGTACAAGAAATTTGAAAATTGTATGTAATTTCACATTAGTGCTTATGGTCGATCCCGTTTCTCGGCTTGAGAGCTACTTTTTTGACTGTATTTTGAGTTGAGTAGTTGGCGCGACTTCAGTTCTAGCCTATAAAGTCAAATCCTGTGTGGTTCCTCCATGGTAACATAGCTGCCCGAGGTCGCAAAGTTAGCAAGTACAAGAAATTTGAAATTTGTATGTAATTTCACATCAGTGCTTATGGTCGATCCCGTTTCTCGGCTTGAGAGCTACTTTCTTGACTGTATTTTGAGTTAAGCAGTTGGTGCGACTTCAGTTCTAGCCTATAAAGTCAAATCTTGTGTGGTTCCTCCATGGTAACATAGCTGCCCGAGGTCGCAAAGTTAGCAAGTACAAGAAATTTGAAAATTGTATGTAATTTCACATTAGTGCTTATGGTCGATCCCGTTTCTCGGCTTGAGAGCTACTTTCTTGACTGTATTTTGAGTTAAGCAGTTGGTGCGACTTCAGTTCTAGCCTATAAAGTCAAATCCTGTGTGGTTCCTCCATGGTAACATAGCTGCCCGAGGTCGCAAAGTTAGCAAGTACAAGAAATTTGAAAATTGTACGTAATTTCACGGTAGTGCTTATGGTCGATCCCGTTTCACGGCTTGAGAGCTACTTTCTTGACTGTATTTTGAGTTAAGCAGTTGGTGCGACTTCAGTTCTAGCCTATAAAGTCAAATCTTGTGTGGTTCCTCCATGGTAACATAGCTGCCCGAGGTCGCAAAGTTAGCAAGTACAAGAAATTTGAAAATTGTATGTAATTTCACATTAGTTCTTATGGTCGATCCCGTTTCTCGGCTGGAGAGCTACTTTCTTGACTGTATTTTGAGTTGAGCAGTTGGCGCGACTTCAGTTCTAGCCTATAAAGTCAAATCCTGTGTGGTTCCTCCATGGTAACATAGCTGCCCGAGGTCGCAAAGTTAGCAAGTACAAGAAATTTGAAAATTGTATGTAATTTCACATTAGTTCTTATGGTCGATCCCGTTTCTCGGCTTGAGAGCTACTTTCTTGACTGTATTTTGAGTTGAGCAGTTGGCGCGACTTCAGTTCTAGCCTATAAAGTCAAATCCTGTGTGGTTCCTCCATGGTAACATAGCTGCCCGAGGTCGCAAACTTAGCAAGTACAAGAAATTTGAAAATTGTACGTAATTTCACGGTAGTGCTTATGGTCGATCCCGTTTCACGGCTTGAGAGCTACTTTCTTGACTGTATTTTGAGTTAAGCAGTTGTACTTCAGTTCTAGCCTATAAAGTCAAATCCTGTGTGGTTCCTCCATGGTAACATAGCTGCCCGAGGTCGCAAAGTTAGCAAGTACAAGAAATTTGAAAATTGTATGTAATTTCACATTAGTGCTTATGGTCGATCCCGTTTCTCGGCTTGAGAGCTACTTTCTTGACTGTATTTTGAGTTAAGCAGTTGGTGCGACTTCAGTTCTAGCCTATAAAGTCAAATCCTGTGTGGTTCCTCCATGGTAACATAGCTGCCCGAGGTCGCAAAGTTAGCAAGTACAAGAAATTTGAAAATTGTATGTAATTTCACATTAGTGCTTATGGTCGATCCCGTTTCTCGGCTTGAGAGCTACTTTCTTGACTGTATTTTGAGTTAAGCAGTTGGCGCGACTTCAGTTCTAGCCTATAAAGTCAAATCCGGTGTGGTTCCTCCATGGTAACATAGCTGCCCGAGGTCGCAAAGTTAGCAAGTACAAGAAATTTGAAAATTGTATGTAATTTCACATTAGTGCTTATGGTCGATCCCGTTTCTCGGCTTGAGAGCTACTTTCTTGACTGTATTTTGAGTTAAGCAGTTGGTGCGACTTCAGTTCTAGCCTATAAAGTCAAATCCTGTGTGGTTCCTCCATGGTAACATAGCTGCCCGAGGTCGCAAAGTTAGCAAGTACAAGAAATTTGAAAATTGTATGTAATTTCACATTAGTGCTTATGGTCGATCCCGTTTCTCGGCTTGAGAGCTACTTTCTTGACTGTATTTTGAGTTAAGCAGTTGGTGCGACTTCAGTTTTAGCCTATAAAGTCAAATCCTGTGTGGTTCCTCCATGGTAACATAGCTGCCCGAGGTCGCAAAGTTAGCAAGTACAAGAAATTTGAAAATTGTATGTAATTTCACATTAGTGCTTATGGTCGATCCCGTTTCTCGGCTTGAGAGCTACTTTCTTGACTGTATTTTGAGTCAAGCAGTTGGTGCGACTTCAGTTCTAGCCTATAGAGTCAAATCTTGTGTGGTTCCTCCATGGTAACATAGCTGCCCGAGGTCGCAAAGTTAGCAAGTACAAGAAATTTGAAAATTGTATGTAATTTCACATTAGTGCTTATGGTCGATCCCGTTTCTCGGCTTGGGAGCTACTTTCTTGACTGTATTTTGAGTTAAGCAGTTGGCGCGACTTCAGTTCTAGCCTATAAAGTCAAATCCTGTGTGGTTCCTCCATGGTAACATAGCTGCCCGAGGTCGCAAAGTTAGCAAGTACAAGAAATTTGAAAATTGTATGTAATTTCACATTAGTTCTTATGGTCGATCCCGTTTCTCGGCTTGAGAGCTACTTTCTTGACTGTATTTTGAGTTGAGCAGTTGGCGCGACTTCAGTTCTAACCTATAAAGTCAAATCCTGTGTGGTTCCTCCATGGTAACATAGCTGCCCGAGGTCGCAAAGTTAGCAAGTACAAGAAATTTGAAAATTGTATGTAATTTCACATTAGTGTTTATGGTCGATCCCGTTTCTCGGCTTGAGAGCTACTTTCTTGACTGTATTTTGAGTTGAGCAGTTGGCGCGACTTCAGTTCTAGCCTATAAAGTCAAATCCTGTGTGGTTCCTCCATGGTAACATAGCTGCCCGAGGTCGCAAAGTTAGCAAGTACAAGAAATTTGAAAATTGTATGTAATTTCACATTAGTGCTTATGGTCGATCCCGTTTCTCGGCTTGAGAGCTACTTTCTTGACTGTATTTTGAGTTGAGCAGTTGGCGCGACTTCAGTTCTGGCCTATAAAGTCAAATCCTGTGTGGTTCCTCCATGGTAACATAGCTGCCCGAGGTCGCAAAGTTAGCAAGTACAAGAAATTTGAAAATTGTATGTAATTTCACATTAGTTCTTATGGTCGATCCCGTTTCTCGGCTTGAGAGCTACTTTCTTGACTGTATTTTGAGTTGAGCAGTTGGCGCGACTTCAGTTCTAGCCTATAAAGTCAAATCCTGTGTGGTTCCTCCATGGTAACATAGCTGCCCGAGGTCGCAAAGTTAGCAAGTACAAGAAATTTGAAAATTGTATGTAATTTCACATTAGTGCTTATGGTCGATCCCGTTTCTCGGCTTGAGAGCTACTTTCTTGACTGTATTTTGAGTTAAGCAGTTGGTGCGACTTTAGTGCTAGCCTATAAAGTCAAATCTTGTGTGGTTCCTCCATGGTAACATAGCTGCCCGAGGTCGCAAAGTTAGCAAGTACAAGAAATTTGAAAATTGTATGTAATTTCACATTAGTGCTTATGGCCGATCCCGTTTCTCGGCTTGAGAGCTACTTTCTTGACTCTATTTTGAGTTTAGCAGTTGGTGCGACTTCAGTTCTAGCCTATAAAGTCAAATCCTGTGTGGTTCCTCCATGGTAACATAGCTGCCCGAGGTCGCAAAGTTAGCAAGTACAAGAAATTTGAAAATTGTATGTAATTTCACATTAGTGCTTATGGTCGATCCCGTTTCTCGGCTTGAGAGCTACTTTCTTGACTGTATTTTGAGTTAAGCAGTTGGCGCGACTTCAGTTCTAGCATATAAAGTCAAATCCTGTGTGGTTCCTCCACGGTAACATAGCTGCCCGAGGTCGCAAAGTTAGCAAGTACAAGAAATTTGAAAATTGTATGTAATTTCACATTAGTTCTTATGGTCGATCCCGTTTCTCGGCTTGAGAGCTACTTTCTTGACTGTATTTTGAGTTGAGCAGTTGGCGCGACTTCAGTTCTAGCCTATAAAGTCAAATCCTGTGTGGTTCCTCCATGGTAACATAGCTGCCCGAGGTCGCAAAGTTAGCAAGTACAAGAAATTTGAAAATTGTATGTAATTTCACATTAGTGCTTATGGTCGATCCCGTTTCTCGGCTTGAGAGCTACTTTCTTGACTGTATTTTGAGTTGAGCAGTTGGTGCGACTTCAGTTCTAGCCTATAAAGTCAAATCCTGTGTGGTTCCTCCATGGTAACATAGCTGCCCGAGGTCGCAAAGTTAGCAAGTACAAGAAATTTGAAAATTGTATGTAATTTCACATTAGTGCTTATGGTCGATCCCGTTTCTCGGCTTGAGAACTGCTTTCTTGACTGTATTTTGAGTTGAGCAGTTGGCGCGACTTCAGTTCTGGCCTATAAAGTCAAATCCTGTGTGGTTCCTCCATGGTAACATAGCTGCCCGAGGTCGGAAATTTAGCAACCACAAGAAATTTGAAAATTGTACGTAATTTCACGGTAGTGCTTATGGTCGATCCCGTTTCACGGCTTGAGAGCTACTTTCTTGACTGTATTTTGAGTTAAGCAGTTGGTGCAACTTCAGTTCTAGCCTATAAAGTAAAATCCTGTGTGGTTCCTCCATGGTAACATAGCTGCCCGAGGTCGCAAAGTTAGCAAGTACAAGAAATTTGAAAATTGTATGTAATTTCACATTAGTTCTTATGGTCGATCCCGTTTCTCGGCTTGAGAGCTACTTTCTTGACTGTATTTTGAGTTGAGCAGTTGGCGCGACTTCAGTTCTAGCCTATAAAGTCAAATCCTGTGTGGTTCCTCCATGGTAACATAGCTGCCCGAGGTCGCAAAGTTAGCAAGTACAAGAAATTTGAAAATTGTATGTAATTTCACATTAGTTCTTATGGTCGATCCCGTTTCTCGGCTTGAGAGCTACTTTCTTGACTGTATTTTGAGTTAAGCAGTTGGCGCGACTTCAGTTCTAGCCTATAAAGTCAAATCCTGTGTGGTTCCTCCATGGTAACATAGCTGCCCGAGGTCGCAAAGTTAGCAAGTACAAGAAATTTGAAAATTGTATGTAATTTCACATTAGTGTTTATGGTCGATCCCGTTTCTCGGCTTGAGAGCTACTTTCTTGACTGTATTTTGAGTTGAGCAGTTGGCGCGACTTCAGTTCTAGCCTATAAAGTCAAATCCTGTGTGGTTCCTCCATGGTAACATAGCTGCCCGAGGTCGCAAAGTTAGCAAGTACAAGAAATTTGAAAATTGTATGTAATTTCACATTAGTGCTTATGGTCGATCCCGTTTCTCGGCTTGAGAGCTACTTTCTTGACTGTATTTTGAGTTGAGCAGTTGGCGCGACTTCAGTTCTGGCCTATAAAGTCAAATCCTGTGTGGTTCCTCCATGGTAACATAGCTGCCCGAGGTCGCAAAGTTAGCAAGTACAAGAAATTTGAAAATTGTATGTAATTTCACATTAGTTCTTATGGTCGATCCCGTTTCTCGGCTTGAGAGCTACTTTCTTGACTGTATTTTGAGTTGAGCAGTTGGCGCGACTTCAGTTCTAGCCTATAAAGTCAAATCCTGTGTGGTTCCTCCATGGTAACATAGCTGCCCGAGGTCGCAAAGTTAGCAAGTACAAGAAATTTGAAAATTGTATGTAATTTCACATTAGTGCTTATGGTCGATCCCGTTTCTCGGCTTGAGAGCTACTTTCTTGACTGTATTTTGAGTTAAGCAGTTGGTGCGACTTTAGTGCTAGCCTATAAAGTCAAATCTTGTGTGGTTCCTCCATGGTAACATAGCTGCCCGAGGTCGCAAAGTTAGCAAGTACAAGAAATTTGAAAATTGTATGTAATTTCACATTAGTGCTTATGGCCGATCCCGTTTCTCGGCTTGAGAGCTACTTTCTTGACTCTATTTTGAGTTTAGCAGTTGGTGCGACTTCAGTTCTAGCCTACAAAGTCAAATCCTGTGTGGTTCCTCCATGGTAACATAGCTGCCCGAGGTCGCAAAGTTAGCAAGTACAAGAAATTTGAAAATTGTATGTAATTTCACATTAGTGCTTATGGTCGATCCCGTTTCTCGGCTTGAGAGCTACTTTCTTGACTGTATTTTGAGTTAAGCAGTTGGCGCGACTTCAGTTCTAGCATATAAAGTCAAATCCTGTGTGGTTCCTCCACGGTAACATAGCTGCCCGAGGTCGCAAAGTTAGCAAGTACAAGAAATTTGAAAATTGTATGTAATTTCACATTAGTTCTTATGGTCGATCCCGTTTCTCGGCTTGAGAGCTACTTTCTTGACTGTATTTTGAGTTGAGCAGTTGGCGCGACTTCAGTTCTAGCCTATAAAGTCAAATCCTGTGTGGTTCCTCCATGGTAACATAGCTGCCCGAGGTCGCAAAGTTAGCAAGTACAAGAAATTTGAAAATTGTATGTAATTTCACATTAGTGCTTATGGTCGATCCCGTTTCTCGGCTTGAGAGCTACTTTCTTGACTGTATTTTGAGTTGAGCAGTTGGTGCGACTTCAGTTCTAGCCTATAAAGTCAAATCCTGTGTGGTTCCTCCATGGTAACATAGCTGCCCGAGGTCGCAAAGTTAGCAAGTACAAGAAATTTGAAAATTGTATGTAATTTCACATTAGTGCTTATGGTCGATCCCGTTTCTCGGCTTGAGAACTGCTTTCTTGACTGTATTTTGAGTTGAGCAGTTGGCGCGACTTCAGTTCTGGCCTATAAAGTCAAATCCTGTGTGGTTCCTCCATGGTAACATAGCTGCCCGAGGTCGGAAAGTTAGCAACCACAAGAAATTTGAAAATTGTACGTAATTTCACGGTAGTGCTTATGGTCGATCCCGTTTCACGCCTTGAGAGCTACTTTCTTGACTGTATTTTGAGTTAAGCAGTTGGTGCAACTTCAGTTCTAGCCTATAAAGTCAAATCCTGTGTGGTTCCTCCATGGTAACATAGCTGCCCGAGGTCGCAAAGTTAGCAAGTACAAGAAATTTGAAAATTGTATGTAATTTCACATTAGTTCTTATGGTCGATCCCGTTTCTCGGCTTGAGAGCTACTTTCTTGACTGTATTTTGAGTTGAGCAGTTGGCGCGACTTCAGTTCTAGCCTATAAAGTCAAATCCTGTGTGGTTCCTCCATGGTAACATAGCTGCCCGAGGTCGCAAAGTTAGCAAGTACAAGAAATTTGAAAATTGTATGTAATTTCACATTAGTGCTTATGGTCGATCCCGTTTCTCGGCTTGAGAGCTACTTTCTTGACTGTATTTTGAGTTGAGCAGTTGGCGCGACTTCAGTTCTGGCCTATAAAGTCAAATCCTGTGTGGTTCCTCCATGGTAACATAGCTGCCCGAGGTCGCAAAGTTAGCAAGTACAAGAAATTTGAAAATTGTATGTAATTTCACATTAGTTCTTATGGTCGATCCCGTTTCTCGGCTTGAGAGCTACTTTCTTGACTGTATTTTGAGTTGAGCAGTTGGCGCGACTTCAGTTCTAGCCTATAAAGTCAAATCCTGTGTGGTTCCTCCATGGTAACATAGCTGCCCGAGGTCGCAAAGTTAGCAAGTACAAGAAATTTGAAAATTGTATGTAATTTCACATTAGTGCTTATGGTCGATCCCGTTTCTCGGCTTGAGAGCTACTTTCTTGACGGTATTTTGAGTTGAGCAGTTGGCGCGACTTCAGTTCTGGCCTATAAAGTCAAATCCTGTGTGGTTCCTCCATGGTAACATAGCTGCCCGAGGTCGCAAAGTTAGCAAGTACAAGAAATTTGAAAATTGTACGTAATTTCACGGTAGTGCTTATGGTCGATCCCGTTTCACGGCTTGAGAGCTACTTTCTTGACTGTATTTTGAGTTAAGCAGTTGGTGCAACTTCAGTTCTAGCCTATAAAGTCAAATCCTGTGTGGTTCCTCCATGGTAACATAGCTGCCCGAGGTCGCATAGTTAGCAAGTACAAGAAATTTGAAAATTGTATGTAATTTCACATTAGTTCTTATGGTCGATCCCGTTTCTCGGCTTGAGAGCTACTTTCTTGACTGTATTTTGAGTTTAGCAGTTGGTGCGACTTCAGTTCTAGCCTATAAAGTCAAATCTTGTGTGGTTCCTCCATGGTAACATAGCTGCCCGAGGTCGCAAAGTTAGCAAGTAGAAGAAATTTGAAAATTGTATGTAATTTCACATTAGTGCTTATGGTCGATCCCGTTTCTCGGCTTGAGGGCTACTTTCTTGACTGTATTTTGAGTTAAGCAGTTGGTGCGACTTCAGTTCTAGCCTATAAAGTCAAATCCTGTGTGGTTCCTCCATGGTAACATAGCTGCCCGAGGTCGCAAAGTTAGCAAGTACAAGAAATTTGAAAATTGTATGTAATTTCACATTAGTGCTTATGGTCGATCCCGTTTCTCGGCTTGAGAGCTACTTTCTTGACTGTATTTTGAGTTAAGCAGTTGGTGCGACTTCAGTTCTAGCCTATAAAGTCAAATCCTGTGTAGTTCCTCCATGGTAACATAGCTGCCCGAGGTCGCAAAGTTAGCAAGTACAAGAAATTTGAAAATTGTATGTAATTTCACATTAGTGCTCATGGTCGATCCCGTTTCTCGGCTGGAGAGCTACTTTCTTGATTGTATTTTGAGTTAAGCAGTTGGTGCGACTTCAGTTCTAGCCTATAAAGTCAAATCCTGTGTGGTTCCTCCATGGTAACATAGCTGCCCGAGGTCGCAAAGTTAGCAAGTACAAGAAATTTGAAAATTGTATGTAATTTCACATTAGTGCTTATGGTCGATCCCGTTTCTCGGCTTGAGAGCTACTTTCTTGACTGTATTTTGAGTTGAGCAGTTGGCGCGACTTCAGTTCTAGCCTATAAAGTAAAATCCTGTGTGGTTCCTCCATGGTAACATAGCTGCCCGAGGTCGCAAAGTTAGCAAGTACAAGAAATTTGAAAATTGTATGTAATTTCACATTAGTGCTTATGGTCGATCCCGTTTCTCGGCTTGAGAGCTACTTTCTTGACTGTATTTTGAGTTGAGCAGTTGGCGCGACTTCAGTTCTGGCCTATAAAGTCAAATCCTGTGTGGTTCCTCCATGGTAACATAGCTGCCCGAGGTCGCAAAGTTAGCAAGTACAAGAAATTTGAAAATTGTATGTAATTTCACATTAGTTCTTATGGTCGATCCCGTTTCTCGGCTTGAGAGCTACTTTCTTGACTGTATTTTGAGTTGAGCAGTTGGCGCGACTTCAGTTCTAGCCTATAAAGTCAAATCCTGTGTGGTTCCTCCATGGTAACATAGCTGCCCGAGGTCGCAAAGTTAGCAAGTACCAGAAATTTGAAAATTGTATGTAATTTCACATTAGTGCTTATGGTCGATCCCGTTTCTCGGCTTGAGAGCTACTTTCTTGACTGTATTTTGAGTTGAGCAGTTGGCGCGGCTTCAGTTCTGGCCTATAAAGTCAAATCCTGTGTGGTTCCTCCATGGTAACATAGCTGCCCGAGGTCGCAAAGTTAGCAAGTACAAGAAATTTGAAAATTGTACGTAATTTCACGGTAGTGCTTATGGTCGATCCCGTTTCACGGCTTGAGAGCTACTTTCTTGACTGTATTTTGAGTTAAGCAGTTGGTGCAACTTCAGTTCTAGCCTATAAAGTCAAATCCTGTGTGGTTCCTCCATGGTAACATAGCTGCCCGAGGTCGCAAAGTTAGCAAGTACAAGAAATTTGAAAATTGTACGTAATTTCACGGTAGTGCTTATGGTCGATCCCGTTTCACGGCTTGAGAGCTACTTTCTTGACTGTATTTTGAGTTAAGCAGTTGGTGCGACTTCAGTTCTAGCCTATAAAGTCAAATCTTGTGTGGTTCCTCCATGGTAACATAGCTGCCCGAGGTCGCAAAGTTAGCAAGTAGAAGAAATTTGAAAATTGTATGTAATTTCACATTAGTGCATATGGCCGATCCCGTTTCTCGGCTTGAGAGCTACTTTCTTGACTGTATTTTGAGTTAAGCAGTTGGTGCGACTTCAGTTCTAGCCTATAAAGTCAAATCCTGTGTGGTTCCTCCATGGTAACATAGCTGCCCGAGGTCGCAAAGTTAGCAAGTACAAGAAATTTGAAAATTGTATGTAATTTCACATTAGTGCTTATGGTCGATCCCGTTTCTCGGCTTGAGAGCTACTTTCTTGACTGTATTTTGAGTTAAGCAGTTGGTGCGACTTCAGTTCTAGCCTATAAAGTCAAATCCTGTGTAGTTCCTCCATGGTAACATAGCTGCCCGAGGTCGCAAAGTTAGCAAGTACAAGAAATTTGAAAATTGTATGTAATTTCACATTAGTGCTCATGGTCGATCCCGTTTCTCGGCTTGAGAGCTACTTTCTTGACTGTATTTTGAGTTGAGCAGTTGGCGCGACTTCAGTTCTAGCCTATAAAGTCAAATCCTGTGTGGTTCCTCCATGGTAACATAGCTGCCCGAGGTCGCAAAGTTAGCAAGTACAAGAAATTTGAAAATTGTATGTAATTTCACATTAGTGCTTATGGTCGATCCCGTTTCTCGGCTTGAGAGCTACTTTCTTGACTGTATTTTGAGTTAAGCAGTTGGTGCGACTTCAGTTCTAGCCTATAAAGTCAAATCCTGTGTGGTTCCTCCATGGTAACATAGCTGCCCGAGGTCGCAAAGTTAGCAAGTACAAGAAATTTGAAAATTGTATGTAATTTCACATTAGTGCTTATGGTCGATCCCGTTTCTCGGCTTGAGAGCTACTTTCTTGACTGTATTTTGAGTTGAGCAGTTGGCGCGACTTCAGTTCTAGCCTATAAAGTCAAATCCTGTGTGGTTCCTCCATGGTAACATAGCTGCCCGAGGTCGCAAAGTTAGCAAGTACAAGAAATTTGAAAATTGTATGTAATTTCACATTAGTGCTTATGGTCGATCCCGTTTCTCGGCTTGAGAGCTACTTTCTTGACTGTATTTTGAGTTGAGCAGTTGACGCGACTTCAGTTCTAGCCTATAAAGTCAAATCCTGTGTGGTTCCTCCATGGTAACATAGCTGCCCGAGGTCGCAAAGTTAGCAAGTACAAGAAATTTGAAAATTGTATGTAATTTCACATTAGTTCTTATGGTCGATCCCGTTTCTCGGCTTGAGAGCTACTTTCTTGACTGTATTTTGAGTTGAGCAGTTGGCGCGACTTCAGTTCTAGCCTATAAAGTCAAATCCTGTGTGGTTCCTCCATGGTAACATAGCTGCCCGAGGTCGCAAAGTTAGCAAGTACAAGAAATTTGAAAATTGTACGTAATTTCACGGTAGTGCTTATGGTCGATCCCGTTTCACGGCTTGAGAGCTACTTTCTTGACTGTATTTTGAGTTAAGCAGTTGGTGCGACTTCAGTTCTAGCCCATAAAGTCAAATCTTGTGTGGTTCCTCCATGGTAACATAGCTGCCCGAGGTCGCAAAGTTAGCAAGTACAAGAAATTTGAAAATTGTACGTAATTTCACGGTAGTGCTTATGCTCGATCCCGTTTCACGGCTTGAGAGCTACTTTCTTGACTGTATTTTGAGTTAAGCAGTTGGTGCAACTTCAGTTCTAGCCTATAAAGTCAAATCCTGTGTGGTTCCTCCATGGTAACATAGCTGCCCGAGGTCGCAAAGTTAGCAAGTACAAGAAATTTGAAAATTGTATGTAATTTCACATTAGTTCTTATGGTCGATCCCGTTTCTCGGCTTGAGAGCTACTTTCTTGACTGTATTTTGAGTTGAGCAGTTGGCGCGACTTCAGTTCTAGCCTATAAAGTCAAATCCTGTGTGGTTCCTCCATGGTAACATAGCTGCCCGAGGTCGCAAAGTTAGCAAGTACAAGAAATTTGAAAATTGTATGTAATTTCACATTAGTGCTTATGGTCGATCCCGTTTCTCGGCTTGAGAGCTACTTTCTTGACTGTATTTTGAGTTGAGCAGTTGGCGCGACTTCAGTTCTGGCCTATAAAGTCAAATCCTGTGTGGTTCCTCCATGGTAACATAGCTGCCCGAGGTCGCAAAGTTAGCAAGTACAAGAAATTTGAAAATTGTATGTAATTTCACATTAGTTCTTATGGTCGATCCCGTTTCTCGGCTTGAGAGCTACTTTCTTGACTGTATTTTGAGTTGAGCAGTTGGCGCGACTTCAGTTCTAGCCTATAAAGTCAAATCCTGTGTGGTTCCTCCATGGTAACATAGCTGCCCGAGGTCGCAAAGTTAGCAAGTACAAGAAATTTGAAAATTGTACGTAATTTCACGGTAGTGCATATCGATCCCGTTTCACGGCTTGAGAGCTACTTTCTTGACTGTATTTTGAGTTAAGCAGTTGGTGCGAGTTCAGTTCTAGCCTATAAAGTCAAATCTTGTGTGGTTCCTCCATGGTAACATAGCTGCCCGAGGTCGCAAAGTTAGCAAGTAGAAGAAATTTGAAAATTGTATGTAATTTCACATTAGTGCTTATTGTCGATCCCGTTTCAAGTAGCAAGTAGAAGAAATTTGAAAATTGTATGTAATTTCACATTAATGCTTATGGTCGATCCCGTTTCTTGGCTTGAGAGCTACTTTCTTGACTGTATTTTGAGTTAAGCAGTTGGTGCGACTTCAGTTCTAGCCTATAAAGTCAAATCCTGTGTGGTTCCTCCATGGTAACATAGCTGCCCGAGGTCGCAAAGTTAGCAAGTACAAGAAATTTGAAAATTGTATGTAATTTCACATTAGTGCTTATGGTCGATCCCGTTTCTCGGCTTGAGAGCTACTTTCTTGACTGTATTTTGAGTTGAGCAGTTGGCGCGACTTCAGTTCTAGCCTATAAAGTCAAATCCTGTGTGGTTCCTCCATGGTAACATAGATGCCCGAGGTCGCAAAGTTAGCAAGTACAAGAAATTTGAAAATTGTATGTAATTTCACATTAGTGCTTATGGTCGATCCCGTTTCTCGGCTTGAGAGCTACTTTCTTGACGGTATTTTGAGTTAAGCAGTTGGTGCGACTTCAGTTCTAGCCTATAAAGTCAAATCCTGTGTGGTTCCTCCATGGTAACATAGCTGCCCGAGGTCGCAAAGTTAGCAAGTACAAGAAATTTGAAAATTGTATGTAATTTCACATTAGTGCTTATGGTCGATCCCGTTTCTCGGCTTCAGAGCTACTTTCTTCACTGTATTTTGAGTTAAGCAGTTGGTGCGACTTCAGTTCTAGCCTATAAAGTCAAATCCTGTGTGGTTCCTCCATGGTAACATAGCTGCCCGAGGTCGCAAAGTTAGCAAGTACAAGAAATTTGAAAATTGTATGTAATTTCACATTAGTGCTTATGGTCGATCCCGTTTCTCGGCTTGAGAGCTACTTTCTTGACTGTATTTTGAGTTGAGCAGTTGGCGCGACTTCAGTTCTAGCCTATAAAGTCAAATCCTGTGTGGTTCCTCCATGGTAACATAGCTGCCCGAGGTCGCAAAGTTAGCAAGTACAAGAAATTTGAAAATTGTATGTAATTTCACATTAGTGCTTATGGTCGATCCCGTTTCTCGGCTTGAGAGCTACTTTCTTGACTGTATTTTGAGTTGAGCAGTTGACGCGACTTCAGTTCTAGCCTATAAAGTCAAATCCTGTGTGGTTCCTCCATGGTAACATAGCTGCCCGAGGTCGCAAAGTTAGCAAGTACAAGAAATTTGAAAATTGTATGTAATTTCACATTAGTTCTTATGGTCGATCCCGTTTCTCGGCTTGAGAGCTACTTTCTTGACTGTATTTTGAGTTGAGCAGTTGGCGCGACTTCAGTTCTAGCCTATAAAGTCAAATCCTGTGTGGTTCCTCCATGGTAACATAGCTGCCCGAGGTCGCAAAGTTAGCAAGTACAAGAAATTTGAAAATTGTACGTAATTTCACGGTAGTGCTTATGGTCGATCCCGTTTCACGACTTGAGAGCTACTTTCTTGACTGTATTTTGAGTTAAGCAGTTGGTGCGACTTCAGTTCTAGCCTATTAAGTCAAATCCTGTGTGGTTCCTCCATGGTAACATAGCTGCCCGAGGTCGCAAAGTTAGCAAGTACAAGAAATTTGAAAATTGTACGTAATTTCACGGTAGTGCTTATGGTCGATCCCGTTTCACGGCTTGAGAGCTACTTTCTTGACTGTATTTTGAGTTAAGCAGTTGGTGCGACTTCAGTTCTAGCCTATAAAGTCAAATCTTGTGTGGTTCCTCCATGGTAACATAGCTGCCCGAGGTCGCAAAGTTAGCAAGTAGAAGAAATTTGAAAATTGTATGTAATTTCACATTAGTGCTTATGGTCGATCCCGTTTCTCGGCTTGAGAGCTACTTTCTTGACTGTATTTTGAGTTAAGCAGTTGGTGCGACTTCAAATCTAGCCTATAAAGTCAAATCCTGTGTGGTTCCTCCATGGTAACATAGCTGCCCGAGATCGCAAAGTTAGCAAGTACAAGAAATTTGAAAATTGTATGTAATTTCACATTAGTGCTTATGGTCGATCCGGTTTCTCGGCGTGAGAGCTACTTTCTTGACTGTATTTTGAGTTGAGCAGTTGGCGCGACTTCAGTTCTAGCCTATAAAGTCAAATCCTGTGTGGTTCCTCCATGGTAACATAGCTGCCCGAGGTCGGGAAGTTAGCAAGTACAAGAAATTTGAAAATTGTATGTAATTTCACATTAGTGCTTATGGTCGATCCCGTTTCTCGGATGAGAGCTACTTTCTTGACTGTGTTTTGAGTTAAGCAGTTGTACTTCAGTTCTAGCCTATAAAGTCAAATCCTGTGTGGTTCCTCCATGGTAACATAGCTGCCCGAGGTCGCAAAGTTAGCAAGTACAAGAAATTTGAAAATTGTACGTAATTTCACGGTAGTGCTTATGGTCGATCCCGTTTCACGGCTTGAGAGCTACTTTCTTGACTGTATTTTGAGTTAAGCAGTTGGTGCGACTTCAGTTCTAGCCTATAAAGTCAAATCTTGTGTGGTTCCTCCATGGTAACATAGCTGCCCGAGGTCGCAAAGTTAGCAAGTACAAGAAATTTGAAAATTGTATGTAATTTCACATTAGTGCTTATGGTCGATCCCGTTTCTCGGCTTGAGAGCTACTTTCTTGACTGTATTTTGAGTTAAGCAGTTGGTGCGACTTCAGTTCTAGCCTATAAAGTCAAATCTTGTGTGGTTCCTCCATGGTAACATACCTGCCCGAGGTCGCAAAGTTAGCAAGTACAAGAAATTTGAAAATTGTATGTAATTTCACATTAGTGCTTATGGTCGATCCCGTTTCTCGGCTTGAGAGCCACTTTCTTGACTGTATTTTGAGTTAAGCAGTTGGTGCGACTTCAGTTCTAGCCTATAAAGTCAAATCCTGTGTGGTTCCTCCATGGTAACATAGCTGCCCGAGGTCGCAAAGTTAGCAAGTACAAGAAATTTGAAAATTGTATGTAATTTCACATTAGTGCTTATGGTCGATCCCGTTTCTCGGCTTGAGAGCTACTTTCTTGATTGTATTTTGAGTTAAGCAATTGGCGCGACTTCAGTTCTAGCCTATAAAGTCAAATCCTGTGTGGTTCCTCCATGGTAACATAGCTGCCCGAGGTCGCTAAGTTAGCAAGTACAAGAAATTTGAAAATTGTACGTAATTTCACGGTAGTGCTTATGGTCGATCCCGATTCACGGCTTGAGAGCTACTTTCTTGACTGTATTTTGAGTTGAGCGGTTGGCGCGACTTCAGTTCTAGCCTATAAAGTAAAATCTTGTGTGGTTCCTCCATGGTAACATAGCTGCCCCAGGTCGCAAAGTTAGCAAGTACAAGAAATTTGAAAATTGTATGTAATTTCACATTAGAGCTTATGGTCGATCCCGTATTTTGAGTTGAGCAGTTGGCGCGACTTCAGTTCTAGCCTATAAAGTCAAATCTTGTGTGGTTCCTCCATGGTAACATAGCTGCCCGAGGTCGCAAAATTAGCAAGTACAAGAAATTTGAAAATTGTATGTAATTTCACATTAGTGCTTATGGTCGATCCCGTTTCTCGGCTTGAGAGCTACTTTCTTGACTGTATTTTGAGTTAAGCAGTTGGTGCGACTTCAGTTCTAGCCTATAAAGTCAAATCCTGTGTGGTTCCTCCATGGTAACATAGCTGCCCGAGGTCGCAAAGTTAGCAAGTACAAGAAATTTGAAAATTGTATGTAATTTCACATTAGTTCTTATGGTCGATCCCGTTTCTCGGCTTGAGAGCTACTTTCTTGATTGTATTTTGAGTTAAGCAGTTGGTGCGACTTCAGTTCTAGCCTATAAAGTCAAATCCTGTGTGGTTCCTTAATGGTAACATAGCTGCCCGAGGTCGCAAAGTTAGCAAGTACAAGAAATTTGAAAATTGTACGTAATTTCACGGTAGTGCTTATGGTCGATCCCGTTTCACGGCTTGAGAGCTACTTTCTTGACTGTATTTTGAGTTGAGCAGTTGGTGCGACTTCAGTTCTAGCCTATAAAGTCAAATCCTGTGTGGTTCCTCCCTGGTAACATAGCTGCCCGAGGTCGCAAAGTTAGCAAGTACAAGAAATTTGAAAATTGTATGTAATTTCACATTAGTGCTTATGGTCGATCCCGTTTCTCGGCTTGAGAGCTACTTTCTTGACTGTATTTTGAGTTAAGCAGTTGGTGCGACTTCAGTTCTAGCCTATAACGTCAAATCCTGTGTGGTTCCTCCATGGTAACATAGCTGCCCGAGGTCGCAAAGTTAGCAAGTACAAGAAATTTGAAAATTGTATGTAATTTCACATTAGTGCTTATGGTCGATCCCGTTTCTCGGCTTGAGAGCTACTTTCTTGACTGTATTTTGAGTTAAGCAGTTGGTGCGACTTCAGTTCTAGCCTATAAAGTCAAATCCTGTGTGGTTCCTCCATGGTAACATAGCTGCCCGAGGTCGCAAAGTTAGCAAGTACAAGAAATTTGAAAATTGTATGTAATTTCACATTAGTGCTTATGGTCGATCCCGTTTCTCGGCTTGAGAGCTACTTTCTTGACTGTATTTTGAGTTAAGCAGTTGGTGCGACTTCAGTTCTAGCCTATAAAGTCAAATCCTGTGTGGTTCCTCCATGGTAACATAGCTGCCCGAGGTCGCAAAGTTAGCAAGTACAAGAAATTTGAAAATTGTATGTAATTTCACATTAGTGCTTATGGTCGATCCCGTTTCTCGGCTTGAGAGCTACTTTCTTGACTGTATTTTGAGTTAAGCAGTTGGTGCGACTTCAGTTCTAGCCTATAAAGTCAAATCCTGTGTGGTTCCTCCATGGTAACATAGCTGCCCGAGGTCGCAAAGTTAGCAAGTACAAGAAATTTGAAAATTGTACGTAATTTCACGGTAGTGCTTATGGTCGATCCCGTTTCACGGCTTGAGAGCTACTTTCTTGACTGTATTTTGAGTTAGGCAATTGTACTTCAGTTCTAGCCTATAAAGTCAAATCCTGTGTGGTTCCTCCATGGTAACATAGTTGCCCGAGGTCGCAAAGTTAGCAAGTACAAGAAATTTGAAAATTGTATGTAATTTCACATTAGTGCTTATGGTCGATCCCGTTTCTCGGCTTGAGAGCTACTTTCTTGACTGTATTTTGAGTTAAGCAGTTGGTGCGACTTCAGTTCTAGCCTATAAAGTCAAATCCTGTGTGGTTCCTCCATGGTAACATAGCTGCCCGAGGTCGCAAAGTTAGCAAGTACAAGAAATTTGAAAATTGTATGTAATTTCACATTAGTGCTTATGGTCGATCCCGTTTCTCGGCTTGAGAGCTACTTTCTTGACTGTATTTTGAGGTAAGCAGTTGGCGCGACTTCAGTTCTAGCCTATAAGGTCAAATCCTGAGTGGTTCCTCCATGGTAACATAGCTGCCCGAGGTCGCAAAGTTAGCAAGTACAAGAAATTTGAAAATTGTACGTAATTTCACGGTAGTGCTTATGGTCGATCCCGATTCACGGCTTGAGAGCTACTTTCTTGACTGTATTTTGAGTTAAGCAGTTGGTGCGACTTCAGTTCTAGCCTATAAAGTCAAATCTTGTGTGGTTCCTCCATGGTAACATAGCTGCCCGAGGTCGCAAAGTTAGCAAGTACAAGAAATTTGAAAATTGTATGTAATTTCACATTAGTGCTTATGGTCGATCCCGTTTCTCGGCTTAAGAGCTACTTTCTTGACTGTATTTTGAGTTGAGCAGTTGGCGCGCTTCAGTTCTAGCCTATAAAGTCAAATCTTGTGTGGTTCCTGCATGGTAACATAGCTGCCCCAGGTCGCAAAGTTAGCAAGTACAAGAAATTTGAAAATTGTATGTAATTTCACATTAGTGCTTATGGTCGATCCCGTTTCTCGGCTTGAGAGCTACTTTCTTGAATGTATTTTGAGTTGAGCAGTTGGCGTGACTTCAGTTCTAGCCTATAAAGTCAAATCTTGTGTGGTTCCTCCATGGTAACATAGCTGCCCGAGGTCGCAAAGTTAGCAAGTACAAGAAATTTGAAAATTGTATGTAATTTCACATTAGTGCTTATGGTCGATCTCGTTTCTCGGCTTGAGAGCTACTTTCTTGACTGTATTTTGAGTTAAGCAGTTGGTGCGACTTCAGTTCTAGCCTATAAAGTCAAATCCTGTGTGGTTCCTCCATGGTAACATAGCTGCCCGAGGTCGCAAAGTTAGCAAGTACAAGAAATTTGAAAATTGTATATAATTTCACATTAGTGCTTATGGTCGATCCCGTTTCTCGGCGTGAGAGCTACTTTCTTGACTGTATTTTGAGTTAAGCAGTTGGTGCGACTTCAGTTCTAGCCTATAAAGTCAAATCCTGTGTGGTTCCTCCATGGTAACATAGCTGCCCGAGGTCGCAAAGTTAGCAAGTACAAGAAATTTGAAAATTGTATGTAATTTCACATTAGTGCTTATGGTCGATCCCGTTTCTCGGCTTGAGAGCTACTTTCTTGACTGTATTTTGAGTTAAGCAGTTGGTGCGACTTCAGTTCTAGCCTATAAAGTCAAATCCTGTGTGGTTCCTCCATGGTAACATAGCTGCCCGAGGTCGCAAAGTTAGCAAGTACAAGAAATTTGAAAATTGTATGTAATTTCACATTAGTTCTTATGGTCGATCCCGTTTCTCGGCTTGAGAGCTACTTTCTTGATTGTATTTTGAGTTAAGCAGTTGGTGCGACTTCAGTTCTAGCCTATAAAGTCAAATCCTGTGTGGTTCCTCCATGGTAACATAGCTGCCGGGGTCGCAAAGTTAGCAAGTGCAAGTAATTTGAAAATTGTACGTAATTTCACGGTAGTGCTTATGGTCGATCCCGTTTCACGGCTTGAGAGCTACTTTCTTGACTGTATTTTGAGTTGAGCAGTTGGTGCGACTTCAGTTCTAGCCTATAAAGTCAAATCCTGTGTGGTTCCACCATGGTAACATAGCTGCCCGAGGTCGCAAAGTTGGCAAGTACAAGAAATTTGAAAATTGTATGTAATTTCACATTAGTGCTTATGGTCGATCCCGTTTCTCGGCTTGAGAGCTACTTTCCTGACTGTATTTTGAGTTAAGCAGTTCGTGCGACTTCAGTTCTAGCCTATAAAGTCAAATCCTGTGTGGTTCCTCCATGGTAACATAGCTGCCCGAGGTCGCAAAGTTAGCAAGTACAAGAAATTTGAAAATTGTACGTAATTTCACGAAAGTGCTTATGGTCGATCCCGTTTCACGGCTTGAGAGCTACTTTCTTGACTGTATTTTGAGTTGAGCAGTTGGCGCGACTTCAGTTCTAGCCTATAAAGTCAAATCCTGTGTCGTTCCTCCATGGTAACATAGCTGCCCGAGGTCGCAAAGTTAGCAAGTACAAGAAATTTGAAAATTGTATGTAATTTCACATTAGTGCTTATGGTCGATCCCGTTTCTCGGCTTGAGAGCTACTTTCTTGACTGTATTTTGAGTTAAGCAGTTGGTGCGACTTCAGTTCTAGCCTATAAAGTCAAATCCTGTGTGGTTACTCCATGGTAACATAGCTGCCCGAGGTCGCAAAGTTAGCAAGTACAAGAAATTTGAAAATTGTATGTAATTTCACATTAGTGCTTATGGTCGATCCCGTTTCTCGGCTTGAGAGCTACTTTCTTGACTGTATTTTGAGTTAAGCAGTTGGTGCGACTTCAGTTCTAGCCTATAAAGTCAAATCTTGTGTGGTTCCTCCATGGTAACATAGCTGCCCGAGGTCGCAAAGTTAGCAAGTACAAGAAATTTGAAAATTGTATGTAATTTCACATTAGTGCTTATGGTCGATCCCGTTTCTCGGCTTGAGAGCTACTTTCTTGACTGTATTTTGAGTTAAGCAGTTGGTGCGACTTCAGTTCTAGCCTATAAATTCAAATCCTGTGTGGTTCCTCCATGGTAACATAGCTGCCCGAGGTCGCAAAGTTAGCAAGTACTAGAAATTTGAAAATTGTATGTAATTTCACATTAGTGCTTATGGTCGATCCCGTTTCTCGGCTTGAGAGCTACTTTCTTGACTGTATTTTGAGTTAAGCAGTTGGTGCGACTTCAGTTCTAGCCTATAAAGTCAAATCTTGTGTGGTTCCTCCATGGTAACATAGCTGCCCGAGGTCGCAAAATTAGCAAGTACAAGAAATTTGAAAATTGTATGTAATTTCATATTAGTTCTTATGGTCGATCCCGTTTCTCGGCTTGAGAGCTACTTTCTTGACTGTATTTTGAGTTAAGCAGTTGGTGCGACTTCAGTTCTAGCCTACAAAGTCAAATCTTGTGTGGTTCCTCCATGGTAACATAGCTGCCCGAGGTCGCGAAGTTAGCAAGTACAAGAAATTTGATAATTGTACGTAATTTCACGGTAGTGCTTATGGTCGATCCCGTTTCACGGCTTGAGAGCTACTTTCTTGACTGTATTTTGAGTTGATCAGTTGGCGCGACTTCAGTTCTAGCCTATAAAGTCAAATCTTGTGTGGTTCCTCCATGGTAACATAGCTGCCCGAGGTCGCAAAGTTAGCAAGTACAAGAAATTTGAAAATTGTATGTAATTTCACATTAGTGCTTATGGTCGATCCCGTTTCTCGGCTTGAGAGCTACTTTCTTGACTGTATTTTGAGTTAAGCAGTTGGTGCGACTTCAGTTCTAGCCTATAAAGTCAAATCCTGTGTGGTTCCGCCATGGTAACATAGCTGCCCGAGGTCGCAAAGTTAGCAAGTACAAGAAATTTGAAAATTGTATGTAATTTCACATTAGTGCTTATGGTCGATCCCGTTTCTCGGCTTGAGAGCTACTTTCTTGACTGTATTTTGAGTTAAGCAGTTGGTGCGACTTCAGTTCTAGCCTATAAAGTCAAATCCTGTGTGGTTCCTCCATGGTAACATAGCTGCCCGAGGTCGCAAAGTTAGCAAATACAAGAAATTTGAAAATTGTACGTAATTTCACGGTAGTGCTTATGGTCGATCCCGTTTCACGGCTTGAGAGCTACTTTCTTGACTGTATTTTGAGTTGAGCAGTTGGCGCGACTTCAGTTCTAGCCTATAAAGTCAAATCCTGTGTGGTTCCTCCATGGTAACATAGCTGCCCGAGGTCGCAAAGTTAGCAAATACAAGAAATTTGAAAATTGTACGTAATTTCACGGTAGTGCTTATGGTCGATCCCGTTTCACGGCTTGAGAGCTACTTTCTTGACTGTATTTTGAGTTGATCAGTTGGCGCGACTTCAGTTCTAGCCTATAAAGTCAAATCTTGTGTGGTTCCTCCATGGTAACATAGCTGCCCGAGGTCGCAAAGTTAGCAAGTACAAGAAATTTGAAAATTGTATGTAATTTCACATTAGTGCTTATGGTCGATCCCGATTCTCGGCTTGAGAGCTACTTTCTTGACTGTATTTTGAGTTAAGCAGTTGGTGCGACTTCAGTTCTAGCCTATAAAGTCAAATCCTGTGTGGTTCCTCCATGGTAACATAGCTGCCCGAGGTCGCAAAGTTAGCAAGTACAAGAAATTTGAAAATTTTATGTAATTTCACATTAGTGCTTATGGTCGATCCCGTTTCTCGGCTTGAGAGCTACTTTCTTGACTGTATTTTGAGTTGAGCAGTTGGCGCGACTTCAGTTCTAGCCTATAAAGTCAAATCTTGTGTGGTTCCTCCATGGTAACATAGCTGCCCGAGGTCGCAAAGTTAGCAAGTACAAGAAATTTGAAAATTGTACGTAATTTCACGGTAGTGCTTATGGTCGATCCCGTTTCACGGCTTGAGAGCTACTTTCTTGACTGTATTTTGAATTGAGCAGTTGGCGCGACTTCAGTTCTAGCCTATAAAGTCAAATCCTGTGTGGTTCCTCCATGGTAACATAGCTGCCCGAGGTCGCAAATTTAGAAAGTACAAGAAATTTGAAAATTGTATGTAATTTCACATTAGTGCTTATGGTCGATCCCGTTTCTCGGCTTGAGAGCTACTTTCTTGACTGTATTTTGAGTTAAGCAGTTGGTGCGACTTCAGTTCTAGCCTATAAAGTCAAATCCTGTGTGGTTCCTCCATGGTAACATAGCTGCGCGAGGTCGCAAAGTTAGCAAGTACAAGAAATTTGAAAATTGTATGTAATTTCACATTAGTGCTTATGGTCGATCCCGTTTCTCGGCTTGAGAGCTACTTTCTTGACTGTATTTTGAGTTAAGCAGTTGGTGCGACTTCAGTTCTAGCCTATAAAGTCAAATCCTGTGTGCTTCCTCCATGGTAACATAGCTACCCGAGGTCGCAAAGTTAGCAAGTACAAGAAATTTGAAAATTGTACGTAATTTCACGGTAGTGCTTATGGTCGATCCCGTTTCACGGCTTGAGAGCTACTTTCTTGACTGTATTTTGAGTTGAGCAGTTGGCGCAACTTCAGTTCTAGCCTATAAAGTCAAATATTGTGTGGTGCCTCCATGGTAACATAGCTGCCCGAGGTCGCAAAGTTAGCAAGTACAAGAAATTTGAAAATTGTATGTAATTTCACATTAGTGCTTATGGTCGATCCCGTTTCTCGGCTTGAGAGCTACTTTCTTGACTGTATTTTGAGTTAAGCAGTTGGTGCGACTTCAGTTCTAGCCTATAAAGTCAAATCCTGTGTGGTTCCTCCATGGTAACATAGCTGCCCGAGGTCGCAAAGTTAGCAAGTACAAGAAATTTGAAAATTGTATGTAATTTCTCATTAGTTCTTATGGTCGATCCCGTTTCTCGGCTTGAGAGCTACTTTCTTGACTGTATTTTGAGTTAAGCAGTTGGTGCGACTTCAGTTCTAGCCTATAAAGTCAAATCCTGTGTGGTTCCTCCATGGTAACATAGCTGCCCGAGGTCGCAAAGTTAGCAAGTACAAGAAATTTGAAAATTGTATGTAATTTCACATTAGTGCTTATGGTCGATCCCGCTTCTCGGCTTGAGAGCTACTTTCTTGACTGTATTTTGAGTTAAGCAGTTGGTGCGACTTCAGTTCTAGCCTATAAAGTCAAATCCTGTGTGGTTCCTCCATGGTAACATAGCTGCCCGAGGTCGCAAATTTAGCAAGTACAAGAAATTTGAAAATTGTACGTAATTTAACGGTAGTGCTTATGGTCGATCCCGTTTCACGGCTTGAGAGCTACTTTCTTGACTGTATTTTGAGTTGAGCAGTGGGTGCGACTTCAGTTCTAGCCTATAAAGTCAAATCCTGTGTGATTCCTCCATGGTAACATAGCTGCCCGAGGTCGCAAAGTTAGCAAGTACAAGAAATTTGATAATTGTACGTAATTTCACGGTAGTGCTTATGGTCGATCCCGTTTCTCGGCTTGAGAGCTACTTTCTTGACTGTACTTTGAGTTAAGCAGTTGGTGCGACTTCAGTTCTAGCCTATAAAGTCAAATCCTGTGTGGTTCCTCCATGGTAACATAGCTGCCCGAGGTCGCAAAGTTAGCAAGTACAAGAAATTTGAAAATTGTATGTAATTTCACATTAGTGCTTAAGGTCGATCCCGTTTCTCGGCTTGAGAGCTACTTTCTTGACTGTATTTTGAGTTAAGCAGTTGGTGCGACTTCAGTTCTAGCCTATAAAGTCAAATCCTGTGTGGTTCCTCCATGGTAACATAGCTGCCCGAGGTCGCAAAGTTAGCAAGTACAAGAAATTTGAAAATTGTGTGTAATTTCACATTAGTGCTTATGGTCGATCCCGTTTCTCGGCTTGAGAGCTACTTTCTTGACTGTATTTTGAGTTAAGCAGTTGGTGCGACTTCAGTTCTAGCCTATAAAGTCAAATCCTGTGTGGTTCCTCCATGGTAACATAGCTGCCCGAGGTCGCAAAGTTAGCAAGTACAAGAAATTTTAAAATTGTATGTAATTTCACATTAGTGCTTATGGTCGATCCCGTTTCTCGGCTTGAGAGCTACTTTCTTGACTGTATTTTGAGTTAAGCAGTTGGTGCGACTTCAGTTCTAGCCTATAAAGTCAAATCCTGTGTGGTTCCTCCATGGTAACATGGCTGCCCGAGGTCGCAAATTTAGCAAGTACAAGAAATTTGAAAATTGTATGTAATTTCACATTAGTGCTTATGGTCGATCCCGTTTCTCGGCTTGAGAGCTACTTTCTTGACTGTATTTCGAGTTAAGCAGTTGGTGCGACTTCAGTTCTAGCCTATTAAGTCAAATCCTGTGTGGTTCCTCCATGGTAACATAGCTGCCCGAGGTCGCAAAGTTAGCAAGTACAAGAAATTTGAAAATTGTATGTAATTTCACATTAGTGCTTATGGACGATCCCGTTTCTCGGCTTGAGAGCTACTTTCTTGACTGTGTTTTGAGTTAAGCAGTTGGTGCGACTTCAGTTCTAGCCTACAAAGTCAAATCCTGTGTGGTTCCTCCATGGTAACATAGCTGCCCGAGGTCGCAAAGTTAGCAAGTACAAGAAATTTGATAATTGTGCGTAATTTCACGGTAGTGCTTATGGTCGATCCCGTTTCTCGGCTTGAGAGCTACTTTCTTGACTGTATTTTGAGTTAAGCAGTTGGTGCGACTTCAGTTCTAGCCTATAAAGTCAAATCCTGTGTGGTTCCTCCATGGTAACATAGCTGCCCGAGGTCGCAAAGTTAGCAAGTACAAGAAATTTGAAAATTGTATGTAATTTCACATTAGTGCTTAAGGACGATCCCGTTTCTCGGCTTGAGAGCTACTTTCTTGACTGTATTTTGAGTTAAGCAGTTGGTGCGACTTCAGTTCTAGCCTATAAAGTCAAATCCTGTGTGGTTTCTCCATGGTAACATAGCTGCCCGAGGTCGCAAAGTTAGCAAGTACAAGAAATTTGAAAATTGTGTGTAATTTCACATTAGTGCTTATGGTCGATCCCGTTTCTCGGCTTGAGAGCTACTTTCTTGACTGTATTTTGAGTTAAGCAGTTGGTGCGACTTCAGTTCTAGCCTATAAAGTCAAATCCTGTGTGGTTCCTCCATGGTAACATAGCTGCCCGAGGTCGCAAAGTTAGCAAGTACAAGAAATTTGAAAATTGTATGTAATTTCACATTAGTGCTTATGGTCGATCCCGTTTCTCGGCTTGAGAGCTACTTTCTTGACTGTATTTTGAGTTAAGCAGTTGGTGCGACTTCAGTTCTAGCCTACAAAGTCAAATCCTGTGTGGTTCCTCCATGGTAACATAGCTGCCCGAGGTCGCAAAGTTAGCAAGTACAAGAAATTTGAAAATTGTATGTAATTTCACATTAGTGCTTAAGGTCGATCCCGTTTCTCGGCTTGAGAGCTACTTTCTTGACTGTATTTTGAGTTAAGCAGTTGGTGCGACTTCAGTTCTAGCCTATAAAGTCAAATCCTGTGTGGTTCCTCCATGGTAACATAGCTGCCCGAGGTCGCAAAGTTAGCAAGTACAAGAAATTTGAAAATTGTGTGTAATTTCACATTAGTGCTTATGGTCGATCCCGTTTCTCGGCTTGAGAGCTACTTTCTTGACTGTATTTTGAGTTAAGCAGTTGGTGCGACTTCAGTTCTAGCCTATAAAGTCAAATCCTGTGTGGTTCCTCCATGGTAACATAGCTGCCCGAGGTCGCAAAGTTAGCAAGTACAAGAAATTTTAAAATTGTACGTAATTTCACGGTAGTGCTTATGGTCGATCCCGATTCACGGCTTGAGAGCTACATTCTTGACTGTATTTTGAGTTAAGCTGTTGGCGCGACTTCAGTTCTAGCCTATAAAGTCAAATCCTGTGTGGTTCCTCCATGGTAACATAGCTGCCCGAGGTCGCAAAGTTAGCAAGTACAAGAAATTTGAAAATTGTATGTAATTTCACATTAGTGCTTATGGTCGATCCCGTTTCTCGGCTTGAGAGCTACTTTCTTGACTGTATTTTGAGTTAAGCAGTTGGTGCGACTTCAGTTCTAGCCTATAAAGTCAAATCCTGTGTGGTTCCTCCATGGTAACATAGCTGCCCGAGGTCGCAAAGTTAGCAAGTACAAGAAATTTGAAAATTGTATGTAATTTCACATTAGTTCTTATGGTCGATCCCGTTTCTCGGCTTGAGAGCTACTTTCTTGACTGTATTTTGAGTTAAGCAGTTGGTGCGACTTCAGTTCTAGCCTATAAAGTCAAATCCTGTGTGGTTCCTCCATGGTAACATAGCTGCCCGAGGTCGCAAAGTTAGCCAGTACAAGAAATTTGAAAATTGTACGTAATTTAACGGTAGTGCTTATTGTCGATCCCGTTTCACGGCTTGAGAGCTACTTTCTTGACTGTATTTTGAGTTGAGCAGTTGGCGCGACTTCAGTTCTAGCCTATAAAGTCAAATCTTGTGTGGTTCCTCCATGGTAACATAGCTGCCCGAGGTCGCAAAGTTAGCAAGTACAAGAAATTTGAAAATTGTATGTAATTTCACATTAGTGCTTATGGACGATCCCGTTTCTCGGCTTGAGAGCTACTTTCTTGACTGTATTTTGAGTTAAGCAGTTGGTGCGACTTCAGTTCTAGCCTATAAAGTCAAATCCTGTGTGGTTCCTCCATGGTAACATAGCTGCCCGAGGTCGCAAAGTTAGCAAGTACAAGAAATTTGAAAATTGTATGTAATTTCACATTAGTGCTTATGGTCGATCCCGTTTCTCGGCTTGAGAGCTACTTTCTTGACTGTATTTTGAGTTAAGCAGTTGGTGCGACTTCAGTTCTAGCCTATAAAGTCAAATCCTGTGTGGTTCCTCCATGGTAACATGGCTGCCCGAGGTCGCAAATTTAGCAAGTACAAGAAATTTGAAAATTGTATGTAATTTCACATTAGTGCTTATGGTCGATCCCGTTTCTCGGCTTGAGAGCTACTTTCTTGACTGTATTTTGAGTTAAGCAGTTGGTGCGACTTCAGTTCTAGCCTATAAAGTCAAATCCTGTGTGGTTCCTCCATGGTAACATGGCTGCCCGAGGTCGCAAATTTAGCAAGTACAAGAAATTTGAAAATTGTATGTAATTTCACATTAGTGCTTATGGTCGATCCCGTTTCTCGGCTTGAGAGCTACTTTCTTGACTGTATTTCGAGTTAAGCAGTTGGTGCGACTTCAGTTCTAGCCTATTAAGTCAAATCCTGTGTGGTTCCTCCATGGTAACATAGCTGCCCGAGGTCGCAAAGTTAGCAAGTACAAGAAATTTGAAAATTGTATGTAATTTCACATTAGTGCTTATGGACGATCCCGTTTCTCGGCTTGAGAGCTACTTTCTTGACTGTATTTTGAGTTGAGCAGTTGGTGCGACTTCAGTTCGAGCCTATAAAGTCAAATCCTGTGTGGTTCCTCCATGGTAACATAGCTGCCCGAGGTCGCAAAGTTAGCAAGTACAAGAAATTTGAAAATTGTATGTAATTTCACATTAGTGCTTATGGTCGATCCCGTTTCTCGGCTTGAGAGCTACTTTCTTGACTGTATTTTGAGTTAAGCAGTTGGTGCGACTTCAGTTCTAGCCTATAAAGTCAAATCCTGTGTGGTTCCTCCATGGTAACATAGCTGCCCGAGGTCGCAAAGTTAGCAAGTACAAGAAATTTGAAAATTGTATGTAATTTCTCATTAGTTCTTATGGTCGATCCCGTTTCTCGGCTTGAGAGCTACTTTCTTGACTGTATTTTGACTTAAGCAGTTGGTGCGAATTCAGTTCTAGCCTATAAAGTCAAATCTTGTGTGGTTCCTCCATGGTAACATAGCTGCCCGAGGTCGCAAAGTTAGCAAGTACAAGAAATTTGAAAATTGTATGTAATTTCACATAAGTGCTTATGGTCGATCCCGTTTCTCGGCTTGAGAGCTACTTTCTTGACTGTATTTTGAGTTAAGCAGTTGGTGCGACTTCAGTTCTAGCCTATAAAGTCAAATCCTGTGTGGTTCCTCCATGGTAACATAGCTGCCCGAGGTCGCAAAGTTAGCAAGTACAAGAAATTTGAAAATTGTATGTAATTTCACATTAGTGCTTATGGTCGATCCCGCTTCTCGGCTTGAGAGCTACTTTCTTGACTGTATTTTGAGTTAAGCAGTTGGTGCGACTTCAGTTCTAGCCTATAAAGTCAAATCCTGTGTGGTTCCTCCATGGTAACATAGCTGCCCGAGGTCGCAAAGTTAGCAAGTACAAGAAATTTGAAAATTGTACGTAATTTAACGGTAGTGCTTATGGTCGATCCCGTTTCACGGCTTGAGAGCTACTTTCTTGACTGTATTTTGAGTTGAGCAGTGGGTGCGACTTCAGTTCTAGCCTATAAAGTCAAATCCTGTGTGATTCCTCCATGGTAACATAGCTGCCCGAGGTCGCAAAGTTAGCAAGTACAAGAAATTTGATAATTGTACGTAATTTCACGGTAGTGCTTATGGTCGATCCCGTTTCTCGGCTTGAGAGCTACTTTCTTGACTGTATTTTGAGTTAAGCAGTTGGTGCGACTTCAGTTCTAGCCTATAAAGTCAAATCCTGTGTGGTTCCTCCATGGTAACATAGCTGCCCGAGGTCGCAAAGTTAGCAGGTACAAGAAATTTGAAAATTGTATGTAATTTCACATTAGTTCTTATGGTCGATCCCGTTTCTCGGCTTGAGAGCTACTTTCTTGACTGTATTTTGAGTTAAGCAGTTGGTGCGACTTCAGTTCTAGCCTACAAAGTCAAATCTTGTGTGGTTCCTCCATGGTAACATAGCTGCCCGAGGTCGCAAAGTTAGCAAGTACAAGAAATTTGAAAATTGTACGTAATTTCACGGTAGTGCTTATGGTCGATCCCGTTTCACGGCTTGAGAGCTACTTTCTTGACTGTATTTTGAGTTGAGCAGTTGGCGCGACTTCAGTTCTAGCCTATAAAGTCAACTCCTGTGTGGTTCCTCCATGGTAACATAGCTGCCCGAGGTCGCAAAGTTAGCAAATACAAGAAATTTGAAAATTGTACGTAATTTCACGGTAGTGCTTATGGTCGATCCCGTTTCACGGCTTGAGAGCTACTTTCTTGACTGTATTTTGAGTTGAGCAGTTGGTGCGACTTCAGTTCTAGCCCATAAAGCCAAATCTTGTGTGGTTCCTCCATGGTAACAGAGCTGCCCGAGGTCGCAAAGTTAGCAAGTACAAGAAATTTGAAAATTGTACGTAATTTCACGGTAGTGCTTATGGTCGAACCCGTTTCACGGCTTGAGAGCTACTTTCTTGACTGTATTTTGAGTTGAGCAGTTGGCGCGACTTCAGTTCTAGCCTATAAAGTCAAATCCTGTGTGGTCCCTCCATGGTAACATAGCTGCCCGAGGTCGCAAATTTAGCAAGTACAAGAAATTTGAAAATTGTATGTAATTTCACATTAGTGCTTATGGTCGATCCCGATTCTCGGCTTGAGAGCTACTTTCTTGACTGTATTTTGAGTTAAGCAGTTGGTGCGACTTCAGTTCTAGCCTATAAAGTCAAATCCTGTGTGGTTCCTCCATGGTAACATAGCTGCCCGAGGTCGCAAAGTTAGCAAGTACAAGAAATTTGAAAATTTTATGTAATTTCACATTAGTGCTTATGGTCGATCCCGTTTCTCGGCTTGAGAGCTACTTTCTTGACTGTATTTTGAGTTGAGCAGTTGGCGCGACTTCAGTTCTAGCCTATAAAGTCAAATCTTGTGTGGTTCCTCCATGGTAACATAGCTGCCCGAGGTCGCAAAGTTAGCAAGTACAAGAAATTTGAAAATTGTACGTAATTTCACGGTAGTGCTTATGGTCGATCCCGTTTCACGGCTTGAGAGCTACTTTCTTGACTGTATTTTGAATTGAGCAGTTGGCGCGACTTCAGTTCTAGCCTATAAAGTCAAATCCTGTGTGGTTCCTCCATGGTAACATAGCTGCCCGAGGTCGCAAATTTAGAAAGTACAAGAAATTTGAAAATTGTATGTAATTTCACATTAGTGCTTATGGTCGATCCCGTTTCTCGGCTTGAGAGCTACTTTCTTGACTGTATTTTGAGTTAAGCAGTTGGTGCGACTTCAGTTCTAGCCTATAAAGTCAAATCCTGTGTGGTTCCTCCATGGTAACATAGCTGCGCGAGGTCGCAAAGTTAGCAAGTACAAGAAATTTGAAAATTGTATGTAATTTCACATTAGTGCTTATGGTCGATCCCGTTTCTCGGCTTGAGAGCTACTTTCTTGACTGTATTTTGAGTTAAGCAGTTGGTGCGACTTCAGTTCTAGCCTATAAAGTCAAATCCTGTGTGCTTCCTCCATGGTAACATAGCTACCCGAGGTCGCAAAGTTAGCAAGTACAAGAAATTTGAAAATTGTACGTAATTTCACGGTAGTGCTTATGGTCGATCCCGTTTCACGGCTTGAGAGCTACTTTCTTGACTGTATTTTGAGTTGAGCAGTTGGCGCAACTTCAGTTCTAGCCTATAAAGTCAAATATTGTGTGGTGCCTCCATGGTAACATAGCTGCCCGAGGTCGCAAAGTTAGCAAGTACAAGAAATTTGAAAATTGTATGTAATTTCACATTAGTGCTTATGGTCGATCCCGTTTCTCGGCTTGAGAGCTACTTTCTTGACTGTATTTTGAGTTAAGCAGTTGGTGCGACTTCAGTTCTAGCCTATAAAGTCAAATCCTGTGTGGTTCCTCCATGGTAACATAGCTGCCCGAGGTCGCAAAGTTAGCAAGTACAAGAAATTTGAAAATTGTATGTAATTTCTCATTAGTTCTTATGGTCGATCCCGTTTCTCGGCTTGAGAGCTACTTTCTTGACTGTATTTTGACTTAAGCAGTTGGTGCGAATTCAGTTCTTGCCTATAAAGTCAAATCTTGTGTGGTTCCTCCATGGTAACATAGCTGCCCGAGGTCGCAAAGTTAGCAAGTACAAGAAATTTGAAAATTGTATGTAATTTCACATAAGTGCTTATGGTCGATCCCGTTTCTCGGCTTGAGAGCTACTTTCTTGACTGTATTTTGAGTTAAGCAGTTGGTGCGACTTCAGTTCTAGCCTATAAAGTCAAATCCTGTGTGGTTCCTCCATGGTAACATAGCTGCCCGAGGTCGCAAAGTTAGCAAGTACAAGAAATTTGAAAATTGTATGTAATTTCACATTAGTGCTTATGGTCGATCCCGCTTCTCGGCTTGAGAGCTACTTTCTTGACTGTATTTTGAGTTAAGCAGTTGGTGCGACTTCAGTTCTAGCCTATAAAGTCAAATCCTGTGTGGTTCCTCCATGGTAACATAGCTGCCCGAGGTCGCAAATTTAGCAAGTACAAGAAATTTGAAAATTGTACGTAATTTAACGGTAGTGCTTATGGTCGATCCCGTTTCACGGCTTGAGAGCTACTTTCTTGACTGTATTTTGAGTTGAGCAGTGGGTGCGACTTCAGTTCTAGCCTATAAAGTCAAATCCTGTGTGATTCCTCCATGGTAACATAGCTGCCCGAGGTCGCAAAGTTAGCAAGTACAAGAAATTTGATAATTGTACGTAATTTCACGGTAGTGCTTATGGTCGATCCCGTTTCTCGGCTTGAGAGCTACTTTCTTGACTGTACTTTGAGTTAAGCAGTTGGTGCGACTTCAGTTCTAGCCTATAAAGTCAAATCCTGTGTGGTTCCTCCATGGTAACATAGCTGCCCGAGGTCGCAAAGTTAGCAAGTACAAGAAATTTGAAAATTGTATGTAATTTCACATTAGTGCTTAAGGTCGATCCCGTTTCTCGGCTTGAGAGCTACTTTCTTGACTGTATTTTGAGTTAAGCAGTTGGTGCGACTTCAGTTCTAGCCTATAAAGTCAAATCCTGTGTGGTTCCTCCATGGTAACATAGCTGCCCGAGGTCGCAAAGTTAGCAAGTACAAGAAATTTGAAAATTGTGTGTAATTTCACATTAGTGCTTATGGTCGATCCCGTTTCTCGGCTTGAGAGCTACTTTCTTGACTGTATTTTGAGTTAAGCAGTTGGTGCGACTTCAGTTCTAGCCTATAAAGTCAAATCCTGTGTGGTTCCTCCATGGTAACATAGCTGCCCGAGGTCGCAAAGTTAGCAAGTACAAGAAATTTTAAAATTGTATGTAATTTCACATTAGTGCTTATGGTCGATCCCGTTTCTCGGCTTGAGAGCTACTTTCTTGACTGTATTTTGAGTTAAGCAGTTGGTGCGACTTCAGTTCTAGCCTATAAAGTCAAATCCTGTGTGGTTCCTCCATGGTAACATGGCTGCCCGAGGTCGCAAATTTAGCAAGTACAAGAAATTTGAAAATTGTATGTAATTTCACATTAGTGCTTATGGTCGATCCCGTTTCTCGGCTTGAGAGCTACTTTCTTGACTGTATTTCGAGTTAAGCAGTTGGTGCGACTTCAGTTCTAGCCTATTAAGTCAAATCCTGTGTGGTTCCTCCATGGTAACATAGCTGCCCGAGGTCGCAAAGTTAGCAAGTACAAGAAATTTGAAAATTGTACGTAATTTCACGGTAGTGCTTATGGACGATCCCGTTTCTCGGCTTGAGAGCTACTTTCTTGACTGTGTTTTGAGTTAAGCAGTTGGTGCGACTTCAGTTCTAGCCTACAAAGTCAAATCCTGTGTGGTTCCTCCATGGTAACATAGCTGCCCGAGGTCGCAAAGTTAGCAAGTACAAGAAATTTGATAATTGTACGTAATTTCACGGTAGTGCTTATGGTCGATCCCGTTTCTCGGCTTGAGAGCTACTTTCTTGACTGTATTTTGAGTTAAGCAGTTGGTGCGACTTCAGTTCTAGCCTATAAAGTCAAATCCTGTGTGGTTCCTCCATGGTAACATAGCTGCCCGAGGTCGCAAAGTTAGCAAGTACAAGAAATTTGAAAATTGTATGTAATTTCACATTAGTGCTTAAGGTCGATCCCGTTTCTCGGCTTGAGAGCTACTTTCTTGACTGTATTTTGAGTTAAGCAGTTGGTGCGACTTCAGTTCTAGCCTATAAAGTCAAATCCTGTGTGGTTTCTCCATGGTAACATAGCTGCCCGAGGTCGCAAAGTTAGCAAGTACAAGAAATTTGAAAATTGTGTGTAATTTCACATTAGTGCTTATGGTCGATCCCGTTTCTCGGCTTGAGAGCTACTTTCTTGACTGTATTTTGAGTTAAGCAGTTGGTGCGACTTCAGTTCTAGCCTATAAAGTCAAATCCTGTGTGGTTCCTCCATGGTAACATAGCTGCCCGAGGTCGCAAAGTTAGCAAGTACAAGAAATTTGAAAATTGTATGTAATTTCACATTAGTGCTTATGGTCGATCCCGTTTCTCGGCTTGAGAGCTACTTTCTTGACTGTATTTTGAGTTAAGCAGTTGGTGCGACTTCAGTTCTAGCCTACAAAGTCAAATCCTGTGTGGTTCCTCCATGGTAACATAGCTGCCCGAGGTCGCAAAGTTAGCAAGTACAAGAAATTTGAAAATTGTATGTAATTTCACATTAGTGCTTATGGTCGATCCCGTTTCTCGGCTTGAGAGCTACTTTCTTGACTGTATTTTGAGTTAAGCAGTTGGTGCGACTTCAGTTCTAGCCTACAAAGTCAAATCCTGTGTGGTTCCTCCATGGTAACATAGCTGCCCGAGGTCGCAAAGTTAGCAAGTACAAGAAATTTGAAAATTGTATGTAATTTCACATAAGTGCTTATGGTCGATCCCGTTTCTCGGCTTGAGAGCTACTTTCTTGACTGTATTTTGAGTTAAGCAGTTGGTGCGACTTCAGTTCTAGCCTATAAAGTCAAATCCTGTGTGGTTCCTCCATGGTAACATAGCTGCCCGAGGTCGCAAAGTTAGCAAGTACAAGAAATTTGAAAATTGTATGTAATTTCACATTAGTGCTTATGGTCGATCCCGCTTCTCGGCTTGAGAGCTACTTTCTTGACTGTATTTTGAGTTAAGCAGTTGGTGCGACTTCAGTTCTAGCCTATAAAGTCAAATCCTGTGTGGTTCCTCCATGGTAACATAGCTGCCCGAGGTCGCAAATTTAGCAAGTACAAGAAATTTGAAAATTGTACGTAATTTAACGGTAGTGCTTATGGTCGATCCCGTTTCACGGCTTGAGAGCTACTTTCTTGACTGTATTTTGAGTTGAGCAGTGGGTGCGACTTCAGTTCTAGCCTATAAAGTCAAATCCTGTGTGATTCCTCCATGGTAACATAGCTGCCCGAGGTCGCAAAGTTAGCAAGTACAAGAAATTTGATAATTGTACGTAATTTCACGGTAGTGCTTATGGTCGATCCCGTTTCTCGGCTTGAGAGCTACTTTCTTGACTGTACTTTGAGTTAAGCAGTTGGTGCGACTTCAGTTCTAGCCTATAAAGTCAAATCCTGTGTGGTTCCTCCATGGTAACATAGCTGCCCGAGGTCGCAAAGTTAGCAAGTACAAGAAATTTGAAAATTGTATGTAATTTCACATTAGTGCTTAAGGTCGATCCCGTTTCTCGGCTTGAGAGCTACTTTCTTGACTGTATTTTGAGTTAAGCAGTTGGTGCGACTTCAGTTCTAGCCTATAAAGTCAAATCCTGTGTGGTTCCTCCATGGTAACATAGCTGCCCGAGGTCGCAAAGTTAGCAAGTACAAGAAATTTGAAAATTGTGTGTAATTTCACATTAGTGCTTATGGTCGATCCCGTTTCTCGGCTTGAGAGCTACTTTCTTGACTGTATTTTGAGTTAAGCAGTTGGTGCGACTTCAGTTCTAGCCTATAAAGTCAAATCCTGTGTGGTTCCTCCATGGTAACATAGCTGCCCGAGGTCGCAAAGTTAGCAAGTACAAGAAATTTTAAAATTGTATGTAATTTCACATTAGTGCTTATGGTCGATCCCGTTTCTCGGCTTGAGAGCTACTTTCTTGACTGTATTTTGAGTTAAGCAGTTGGTGCGACTTCAGTTCTAGCCTATAAAGTCAAATCCTGTGTGGTTCCTCCATGGTAACATGGCTGCCCGAGGTCGCAAATTTAGCAAGTACAAGAAATTTGAAAATTGTATGTAATTTCACATTAGTGCTTATGGTCGATCCCGTTTCTCGGCTTGAGAGCTACTTTCTTGACTGTATTTCGAGTTAAGCAGTTGGTGCGACTTCAGTTCCAGCCTATTAAGTCAAATCCTGTGTGGTTCCTCCATGGTAACATAGCTGCCCGAGGTCGCAAAGTTAGCAAGTACAAGAAATTTGAAAATTGTACGTAATTTCACGGTAGTGCTTATGGACGATCCCGTTTCTCGGCTTGAGAGCTACTTTCTTGACTGTGTTTTGAGTTAAGCAGTTGGTGCGACTTCAGTTCTAGCCTACAAAGTCAAATCCTGTGTGGTTCCTCCATGGTAACATAGCTGCCCGAGGTCGCAAAGTTAGCAAGTACAAGAAATTTGATAATTGTACGTAATTTCACGGTAGTGCTTATGGTCGATCCCGTTTCTCGGCTTGAGAGCTACTTTCTTGACTGTATTTTGAGTTAAGCAGTTGGTGCGACTTCAGTTCTAGCCTATAAAGTCAAATCCTGTGTGGTTCCTCCATGGTAACATAGCTGCCCGAGGTCGCAAAGTTAGCAAGTACAAGAAATTTGAAAATTGTATGTAATTTCACATTAGTGCTTAAGGTCGATCCCGTTTCTCGGCTTGAGAGCTACTTTCTTGACTGTATTTTGAGTTAAGCAGTTGGTGCGACTTCAGTTCTAGCCTATAAAGTCAAATCCTGTGTGGTTTCTCCATGGTAACATAGCTGCCCGAGGTCGCAAAGTTAGCAAGTACAAGAAATTTGAAAATTGTGTGTAATTTCACATTAGTGCTTATGGTCGATCCCGTTTCTCGGCTTGAGAGCTACTTTCTTGACTGTATTTTGAGTTAAGCAGTTGGTGCGACTTCAGTTCTAGCCTATAAAGTCAAATCCTGTGTGGTTCCTCCATGGTAACATAGCTGCCCGAGGTCGCAAAGTTAGCAAGTACAAGAAATTTGAAAATTGTATGTAATTTCACATTAGTGCTTATGGTCGATCCCGTTTCTCGGCTTGAGAGCTACTTTCTTGACTGTATTTTGAGTTAAGCAGTTGGTGCGACTTCAGTTCTAGCCTACAAAGTCAAATCCTGTGTGGTTCCTCCATGGTAACATAGCTGCCCGAGGTCGCAAAGTTAGCAAGTACAAGAAATTTGAAAATTGTATGTAATTTCACATTAGTGCTTAAGGTCGATCCCGTTTCTCGGCTTGAGAGCTACTTTCTTGACTGTATTTTGAGTTAAGCAGTTGGTGCGACTTCAGTTCTAGCCTATAAAGTCAAATCCTGTGTGGTTCCTCCATGGTAACATAGCTGCCCGAGGTCGCAAAGTTAGCAAGTACAAGAAATTTGAAAATTGTGTGTAATTTCACATTAGTGCTTATGGTCGATCCCGTTTCTCGGCTTGAGAGCTACTTTCTTGACTGTATTTTGAGTTAAGCAGTTGGTGCGACTTCAGTTCTAGCCTATAAAGTCAAATCCTGTGTGGTTCCTCCATGGTAACATAGCTGCCCGAGGTCGCAAAGTTAGCAAGTACAAGAAATTTTAAAATTGTACGTAATTTCACGGTAGTGCTTATGGTCGATCCCGATTCACGGCTTGAGAGCTACATTCTTGACTGTATTTTGAGTTAAGCTGTTGGCGCGACTTCAGTTCTAGCCTATAAAGTCAAATCCTGTGTGGTTCCTCCATGGTAACATAGCTGCCCGAGGTCGCAAAGTTAGCAAGTACAAGAAATTTGAAAATTGTATGTAATTTCACATTAGTGCTTATGGTCGATCCCGTTTCTCGGCTTGAGAGCTACTTTCTTGACTGTATTTTAAGTTAAGCAGTTGGTGCGACTTCAGTTCTAGCCTATAAAGTCAAATCCTGTGTGGTTCCTCCATGGTAACATAGCTGCCCGAGGTCGCAAAGTTAGCAAGTACAAGAAATTTGAAAATTGTATGTAATTTCACATTAGTTCTTATGGTCGATCCCGTTTCTCGGCTTGAGAGCTACTTTCTTGACTGTATTTTGAGTTAAGCAGTTGGTGCGACTTCAGTTCTAGCCTATAAAGTCAAATCCTGTGTGGTTCCTCCATGGTAACATAGCTGCCCGAGGTCGCAAAGTTAGCCAGTACAAGAAATTTGAAAATTGTACGTAATTTAACGGTAGTGCTTATTGTCGATCCCGTTTCACGGCTTGAGAGCTACTTTCTTGACTGTATTTTGAGTTGAGCAGTTGGCGCGACTTCAGTTCTAGCCTATAAAGTCAAATCTTGTGTGGTTCCTCCATGGTAACATAGCTGCCCGAGGTCGCAAAGTTAGCAAGTACAAGAAATTTGAAAATTGTATGTAATTTCACATTAGTGCTTATGGACGATCCCGTTTCTCGGCTTGAGAGCTACTTTCTTGACTGTATTTTGAGTTAAGCAGTTGGTGCGACTTCAGTTCTAGCCTATAAAGTCAAATCCTGTGTGGTTCCTCCATGGTAACATAGCTGCCCGAGGTCGCAAAGTTAGCAAGTACAAGAAATTTGAAAATTGTATGTAATTTCACATTAGTGCTTATGGTCGATCCCGTTTCTCGGCTTGAGAGCTACTTTCTTGACTGTATTTTGAGTTAAGCAGTTGGTGCGACTTCAGTTCTAGCCTATAAAGTCAAATCCTGTGTGGTTCCTCCATGGTAACATGGCTGCCCGAGGTCGCAAATTTAGCAAGTACAAGAAATTTGAAAATTGTATGTAATTTCACATTAGTGCTTATGGTCGATCCCGTTTCTCGGCTTGAGAGCTACTTTCTTGACTGTATTTTGAGTTAAGCAGTTGGTGCGACTTCAGTTCTAGCCTATAAAGTCAAATCCTGTGTGGTTCCTCCATGGTAACATGGCTGCCCGAGGTCGCAAATTTAGCAAGTACAAGAAATTTGAAAATTGTATGTAATTTCACATTAGTGCTTGTGATTTGGGGTCGATCCCGTTTCTCGGCTTGAGAGCTACTTTCTTGACTGTATTTCGAGTTAAGCAGTTGGTGCGACTTCAGTTCTAGCCTATTAAGTCAAATCCTGTGTGGTTCCTCCATGGTAACATAGCTGCCCGAGGTCGCAAAGTTAGCAAGTACAAGAAATTTGAAAATTGTATGTAATTTCACATTAGTGCTTATGGACGATCCCGTTTCTCGGCTTGAGAGCTACTTTCTTGACTGTATTTTGAGTTGAGCAGTTGGTGCGACTTCAGTTCGAGCCTATAAAGTCAAATCCTGTGTGGTTCCTCCATGGTAACATAGCTGCCCGAGGTCGCAAAGTTAGCAAGTACAAGAAATTTGAAAATTGTATGTAATTTCACATTAGTGCTTATGGTCGATCCCGTTTCTCGGCTTGAGAGCTACTTTCTTGACTGTATTTTGAGTTAAGCAGTTGGTGCGACTTCAGTTCTAGCCTATAAAGTCAAATCCTGTGTGGTTCCTCCATGGTAACATAGCTGCCCGAGGTCGCAAAGTTAGCAAGTACAAGAAATTTGAAAATTGTATGTAATTTCTCATTAGTTCTTATGGTCGATCCCGTTTCTCGGCTTGAGAGCTACTTTCTTGACTGTATTTTGACTTAAGCAGTTGGTGCGAATTCAGTTCTAGCCTATAAAGTCAAATCTTGTGTGGTTCCTCCATGGTAACATAGCTGCCCGAGGTCGCAAAGTTAGCAAGTACAAGAAATTTGAAAATTGTATGTAATTTCACATAAGTGCTTATGGTCGATCCCGTTTCTCGGCTTGAGAGCTACTTTCTTGACTGTATTTTGAGTTAAGCAGTTGGTGCGACTTCAGTTCTAGCCTATAAAGTCAAATCCTGTGTGGTTCCTCCATGGTAACATAGCTGCCCGAGGTCGCAAAGTTAGCAAGTACAAGAAATTTGAAAATTGTATGTAATTTCACATTAGTGCTTATGGTCGATCCCGCTTCTCGGCTTGAGAGCTACTTTCTTGACTGTATTTTGAGTTAAGCAGTTGGTGCGACTTCAGTTCTAGCCTATAAAGTCAAATCCTGTGTGGTTCCTCCATGGTAACATAGCTGCCCGAGGTCGCAAAGTTAGCAAGTACAAGAAATTTGAAAATTGTACGTAATTTAACGGTAGTGCTTATGGTCGATCCCGTTTCACGGCTTGAGAGCTACTTTCTTGACTGTATTTTGAGTTGAGCAGTGGGTGCGACTTCAGTTCTAGCCTATAAAGTCAAATCCTGTGTGATTCCTCCATGGTAACATAGCTGCCCGAGGTCGCAAAGTTAGCAAGTACAAGAAATTTGATAATTGTACGTAATTTCACGGTAGTGCTTATGGTCGATCCCGTTTCTCGGCTTGAGAGCTACTTTCTTGACTGTATTTTGAGTTAAGCAGTTGGTGCGACTTCAGTTCTAGCCTATAAAGTCAAATCCTGTGTGGTTCCTCCATGGTAACATAGCTGCCCGAGGTCGCAAAGTTAGCAGGTACAAGAAATTTGAAAATTGTATGTAATTTCACATTAGTTCTTATGGTCGATCCCGTTTCTCGGCTTGAGAGCTACTTTCTTGACTGTATTTTGAGTTAAGCAGTTGGTGCGACTTCAGTTCTAGCCTACAAAGTCAAATCTTGTGTGGTTCCTCCATGGTAACATAGCTGCCCGAGGTCGCAAAGTTAGCAAGTACAAGAAATTTGAAAATTGTACGTAATTTCACGGTAGTGCTTATGGTCGATCCCGTTTCACGGCTTGAGAGCTACTTTCTTGACTGTATTTTGAGTTGAGCAGTTGGCGCGACTTCAGTTCTAGCCTATAAAGTCAACTCCTGTGTGGTTCCTCCATGGTAACATAGCTGCCCGAGGTCGCAAAGTTAGCAAGTACAAGAAATTTGAAAATTGTACGTAATTTCACGGTAGTGCTTATGGTCGATCCCGTTTCACGGCTTGAGAGCTACTTTCTTGACTGTATTTTGAGTTGAGCAGTTGGTGCGACTTCAGTTCTAGCCTATAAAGACAAATCTTGTGTGGTTCCTCCATGGTAACAGAGCTGCCCGAGGTCGCAAAGTTAGCAAGTACAAGAAATTTGAAAATTGTATGTAATTTCACATTAGTGCTTATGGTCGATCCCGTTTCACGGCTTGAGAGCTACTTTCTTGACTGTATTTTGAGTTAAGCAGTTGGTGCGACTTCAGTTCTAGCCTATAAAGTCAAATCCTGTGTGGTTCCTCCATGGTAACATAGCTGCCCGAGGTCGCAAAGTTAGCAAGTACAAGAAATTTGAAAATTGTATGTAATTTCACATTAGTGCTTATGGTCGATCCCGTTTCTCGGCTTGAGAGCTACTTTCTTGACTGTATTTTGAGTTAAGCAGTTGGTGCGACTTCAGTTCTAGCCTATAAAGTCAAATCCTGTGTGGTTCCTCCATGGTAACATAGCTGCCCGAGGTCGCAAAGTTAGCAAGTACAAGAAATTTGAAAATTGTATGTAATTTCACATTAGTGCTTATGGTCGATCCCGTTTCTCGGCTTGAGAGCTACTTTCTTGACTGTATTTTGAGTTAAGCAGTTGGTGCGACTTCAGTTCTAGCCTATAAAGTCAAATCCTGTGTGGTTCCTCCATGGTAACATAGCTGCCCGAGGTCGCAAAGTTAGCAAATACAAGAAATTTGAAAATTGTACGTAATTTCACGGTAGTGCTTATGGTCGATCCCGTTTCACGGCTTGAGAGCTACTTTCTTGACTGTATTTTGAGTTGAGCAGTTGGCGCGACTTCAGTTCTAGCCTATAAAGTCAAATCCTGTGTGGTTCCTCCATGGTAACATAGCTGCCCGAGGTCGCAAAGTTAGCAAATACAAGAAATTTGAAAATTGTACGTAATTTCACATTAGTGCTTATGGTCGATCCCGTTTCTCGGCTTGAGAGCTACTTTCTTGACTGTATTTTGAGTTAAGCAGTTGGTGCGACTTCAGTTCTAGCCTATAAAGTCAAATCCTGTGTGCTTCCTCCATGGTAACATAGCTACCCGAGGTCGCAAAGTTAGCAAGTACAAGAAATTTGAAAATTGTACGTAATTTCACGGTAGTGCTTATGGTCGATCCCGTTTCACGGCTTGAGAGCTACTTTCTTGACTGTATTTTGAGTTGAGCAGTTGGCGCAACTTCAGTTCTAGCCTATAAAGTCAAATATTGTGTGGTGCCTCCATGGTAACATAGCTGCCCGAGGTCGCAAAGTTAGCAAGTACAAGAAATTTGAAAATTGTATGTAATTTCACATTAGTGCTTATGGTCGATCCCGTTTCTCGGCTTGAGAGCTACTTTCTTGACTGTATTTTGAGTTAAGCAGTTGGTGCGACTTCAGTTCTAGCCTATAAAGTCAAATCCTGTGTGGTTCCTCCATGGTAACATAGCTGCCCGAGGTCGCAAAGTTAGCAAGTACAAGAAATTTGAAAATTGTATGTAATTTCTCATTAGTTCTTATGGTCGATCCCGTTTCTCGGCTTGAGAGCTACTTTCTTGACTGTATTTTGACTTAAGCAGTTGGTACGAATTCAGTTCTTGCCTATAAAGTCAAATCTTGTGTGGTTCCTCCATGGTAACATAGCTGCCCGAGGTCGCAAAGTTAGCAAGTACAAGAAATTTGAAAATTGTATGTAATTTCACATAAGTGCTTATGGTCGATCCCGTTTCTCGGCTTGAGAGCTACTTTCTTGACTGTATTTTGAGTTAAGCAGTTGGTGCGACTTCAGTTCTAGCCTATAAAGTCAAATCCTGTGTTGTTCCTCCATGGTAACATAGCTGCCCGAGGTCGCAAAGTTAGCAAGTACAAGAAATTTGAAAATTGTATGTAATTTCACATAAGTGCTTATGGTCGATCCCGTTTCTCGGCTTGAGAGCTACTTTCTTGACTGTATTTTGAGTTGAGCAGTTGGCGCGACTTCAGTTCTAGCCTATAAAGTCAAATCTTGTGTGGTTCCTCCATGGTAACATAGCTGCCCGAGGTCGCAAAGTTAGCAAGTACAAGAAATTTGAAAATTGTACGTAATTTCACGGTAGTGCTTATGGTCGATCCCGTTTCACGGCTTGAGAGCTACTTTCTTGACTGTATTTTGAGTTGAGCAGTTGGCGCGACTTCAGTTCTAGCCTATAAAGTCAAATCCTGTGTGGTTCCTCCATGGTAACATAGCTGCCCGAGGTCGCAAATTTAGAAAGTACAAGAAATTTGAAAATTGTATGTAATTTCACATTAGTGCTTATGGTCGATCCCGTTTCTCGGCTTGAGAGCTACTTTCTTGACTGTATTTTGAGTTAAGCAGTTGGTGCGACTTCAGTTCTAGCCTATAAAGTCAAATCCTGTGTGGTTCCTCCATGGTAACATAGCTGCGCGAGGTCGCAAAGTTAGCAAGTACAAGAAATTTGAAAATTGTATGTAATTTCACATTAGTGCTTATGGTCGATCCCGTTTCTCGGCTTGAGAGCTACTTTCTTGACTGTATTTTGAGTTAAGCAGTTGGTGCGACTTCAGTTCTAGCCTATAAAGTCAAATCCTGTGTGCTTCCTCCATGGTAACATAGCTACCCGAGGTCGCAAAGTTAGCAAGTACAAGAAATTTGAAAATTGTACGTAATTTCACGGTAGTGCTTATGGTCGATCCCGTTTCACGGCTTGAGAGCTACTTTCTTGACTGTATTTTGAGTTGAGCAGTTGGCGCAACTTCAGTTCTAGCCTATAAAGTCAAATATTGTGTGGTGCCTCCATGGTAACATAGCTGCCCGAGGTCGCAAAGTTAGCAAGTACAAGAAATTTGAAAATTGTATGTAATTTCACATTAGTGCTTATGGTCGATCCCGTTTCTCGGCTTGAGAGCTACTTTCTTGACTGTATTTTGAGTTAAGCAGTTGGTGCGACTTCAGTTCTAGCCTATAAAGTCAAATCCTGTGTGGTTCCTCCATGGTAACATAGCTGCCCGAGGTCGCAAAGTTAGCAAGTACAAGAAATTTGAAAATTGTATGTAATTTCTCATTAGTTCTTATGGTCGATCCCGTTTCTCGGCTTGAGAGCTACTTTCTTGACTGTATTTTGACTTAAGCAGTTGGTGCGAATTCAGTTCTTGCCTATAAAGTCAAATCTTGTGTGGTTCCTCCATGGTAACATAGCTGCCCGAGGTCGCAAAGTTAGCAAGTACAAGAAATTTGAAAATTGTATGTAATTTCACATAAGTGCTTATGGTCGATCCCGTTTCTCGGCTTGAGAGCTACTTTCTTGACTGTATTTTGAGTTAAGCAGTTGGTGCGACTTCAGTTCTAGCCTATAAAGTCAAATCCTGTGTGGTTCCTCCATGGTAACATAGCTGCCCGAGGTCGCAAAGTTAGCAAGTACAAGAAATTTGAAAATTGTATGTAATTTCACATTAGTGCTTATGGTCGATCCCGCTTCTCGGCTTGAGAGCTACTTTCTTGACTGTATTTTGAGTTAAGCAGTTGGTGCGACTTCAGTTCTAGCCTATAAAGTCAAATCCTGTGTGGTTCCTCCATGGTAACATAGCTGCCCGAGGTCGCAAAGTTAGCAAGTACAAGAAATTTGAAAATTGTACGTAATTTAACGGTAGTGCTTATGGTCGATCCCGTTTCACGGCTTGAGAGCTACTTTCTTGACTGTATTTTGAGTTGAGCAGTGGGTGCGACTTCAGTTCTAGCCTATAAAGTCAAATCCTGTGTGATTCCTCCATGGTAACATAGCTGCCCGAGGTCGCAAAGTTAGCAAGTACAAGAAATTTGATAATTGTACGTAATTTCACGGTAGTGCTTATGGTCGATCCCGTTTCTCGGCTTGAGAGCTACTTTCTTGACTGTACTTTGAGTTAAGCAGTTGGTGCGACTTCAGTTCTAGCCTATAAAGTCAAATCCTGTGTGGTTCCTCCATGGTAACATAGCTGCCCGAGGTCGCAAAGTTAGCAAGTACAAGAAATTTGAAAATTGTATGTAATTTCACATTAGTGCTTAAGGTCGATCCCGTTTCTCGGCTTGAGAGCTACTTTCTTGACTGTATTTTGAGTTAAGCAGTTGGTGCGACTTCAGTTCTAGCCTATAAAGTCAAATCCTGTGTGGTTCCTCCATGGTAACATAGCTGCCCGAGGTCGCAAAGTTAGCAAGTACAAGAAATTTGAAAATTGTGTGTAATTTCACATTAGTGCTTATGGTCGATCCCGTTTCTCGGCTTGAGAGCTACTTTCTTGACTGTATTTTGAGTTAAGCAGTTGGTGCGACTTCAGTTCTAGCCTATAAAGTCAAATCCTGTGTGGTTCCTCCATGGTAACATAGCTGCCCGAGGTCGCAAAGTTAGCAAGTACAAGAAATTTGAAAATTGTATGTAATTTCACATTAGTGCTTATGGTCGATCCCGTTTCTCGGCTTGAGAGCTACTTTCTTGACTGTATTTTGAGTTAAGCAGTTGGTGCGACTTCAGTTCTAGCCTATAAAGTCAAATCCTGTGTGGTTCCTCCATGGTAACATGGCTGCCCGAGGTCGCAAATTTAGCAAGTACAAGAAATTTGAAAATTGTATGTAATTTCACATTAGTGCTTATGGTCGATCCCGTTTCTCGGCTTGAGAGCTACTTTCTTGACTGTATTTTGAGTTAAGCAGTTGGTGCGACTTCAGTTCTAGCCTATAAAGTCAAATCCTGTGTGGTTTCTCCATGGTAACATAGCTGCCCGAGGTCGCAAAGTTAGCAAGTACAAGAAATTTGAAAATTGTGTGTAATTTCACATTAGTGCTTATGGTCGATCCCGTTTCTCGGCTTGAGAGCTACTTTCTTGACTGTATTTTGAGTTAAGCAGTTGGTGCGACTTCAGTTCTAGCCTATAAAGTCAAATCCTGTGTGGTTCCTCCATGGTAACATAGCTGCCCGAGGTCGCAAAGTTAGCAAGTACAAGAAATTTGAAAATTGTATGTAATTTCACATTAGTGCTTATGGTCGATCCCGTTTCTCGGCTTGAGAGCTACTTTCTTGACTGTATTTTGAGTTAAGCAGTTGGTGCGACTTCAGTTCTAGCCTACAAAGTCAAATCCTGTGTGGTTCCTCCATGGTAACATAGCTGCCCGAGGTCGCAAAGTTAGCAAGTACAAGAAATTTGAAAATTGTATGTAATTTCACATTAGTGCTTAAGGTCGATCCCGTTTCTCGGCTTGAGAGCTACTTTCTTGACTGTATTTTGAGTTAAGCAGTTGGTGCGACTTCAGTTCTAGCCTATAAAGTCAAATCCTGTGTGGTTCCTCCATGGTAACATAGCTGCCCGAGGTCGCAAAATTAGCAAGTACAAGAAATTTTAAAATTGTACGTAATTTCACGGTAGTGCTTATGGTCGATCCCGTTTCACGGCTTGAGAGCTACATTCTTGACTGTATTTTGAGTTAAGCTGTTGGCGCGACTTCAGTTCTAGCCTATAAAGTCAAATCCTGTGTGGTTCCTCCATGGTAACATAGCTGCCCGAGGTCGCAAAGTTAGCAAGTACAAGAAATTTGAAAATTGTATGTAATTTCACATTAGTGCTTATGGACGATCCCGTTTCTCGGCTTGAGAGCTACTTTCTTGACTGTATTTTGAGTTAAGCAGTTGGTGCGACTTCAGTTCTAGCCTATAAAGTCAAATCCTGTGTGGTTCCTCCATGGTAACATAGCTGCCCGAGGTCGCAAAGTTAGCAAGTACAAGAAATTTGAAAATTGTATGTAATTTCACATTAGTTCTTATGGTCGATCCCGTTTCTCGGCTTGAGAGCTACTTTCTTGACTGTATTTTGAGTTAAGCAGTTGGTGCGACTTCAGTTCTAGCCTATAAAGTCAAATCCTGTGTGGTTCCTCCATGGTAACATAGCTGCCCGAGGTCGCAAAGTTAGCAAGTACAAGAAATTTGAAAATTGTACGTAATTTAACGGTAGTGCTTATTGTCGATCCCGTTTCACGGCTTGAGAGCTACTTTCTTGACTGTATTTTGAGTTGAGCAGTTGGCGCGACTTCAGTTCTAGCCTATAAAGTCAAATCTTGTGTGGTTCCTCCATGGTAACATAGCTGCCCGAGGTCGCAAAGTTAGCAAGTACAAGAAATTTGAAAATTGTATGTAATTTCACATTAGTGCTTATGGACGATCCCGTTTCTCGGCTTGAGAGCTACTTTCTTGACTGTACTTTGAGTTAAGCAGTTGGTGCGACTTCAGTTCTAGCCTATAAAGTCAAATCCTGTGTGGTTCCTCCATGGTAACATAGCTGCCCGAGGTCGCAAAGTTAGCAAGTACAAGAAATTTGAAAATTGTATGTAATTTCACATTAGTGCTTATGGTCGATCCCGTTTCTCGGCTTGAGAGCTACTTTCTTGACTGTATTTTGAGTTAAGCAGTTGGTGCGACTTCAGTTCTAGCCTATAAAGTCAAATCCTGTGTGGTTCCTCCATGGTAACATGGCTGCCCGAGGTCGCAAATTTAGCAAGTACAAGAAATTTGAAAATTGTATGTAATTTCACATTAGTGCTTATGGTCGATCCCGTTTCTCGGCTTGAGAGCTACTTTCTTGACTGTATTTTGAGTTAAGCAGTTGGTGCGACTTCAGTTCTAGCCTATAAAGTCAAATCCTGTGTGGTTCCTCCATGGTAACATGGCTGCCCGAGGTCGCAAATTTAGCAAGTACAAGAAATTTGAAAATTGTATGTAATTTCACATTAGTGCTTATGGTCGATCCCGTTTCTCGGCTTGAGAGCTACTTTTTTGACTGTATTTCGAGTTAAGCAGTTGGTGCGACTTCAGTTCTAGCCTATAAAGTCAAATCCTGTGTGGTTCCTCCATGGTAACATAGCTGCCCGAGGTCGCAAAGTTAGCAAGTACAAGAAATTTGAAAATTGTATGTAATTTCACATTAGTGCTTATGGACGATCCCGTTTCTCGGCTTGAGAGCTACTTTCTTGACTGTATTTTGAGTTGAGCAGTTGGTGCGACTTCAGTTCGAGCCTATAAAGTCAAATCCTGTGTGGTTCCTCCATGGTAACATAGCTGCCCGAGGTCGCAAAGTTAGCAAGTACAAGAAATTTGAAAATTGTATGTAATTTCACATTAGTGCTTATGGTCGATCCCGTTTCTCGGCTTGAGAGCTACTTTCTTGACTGTATTTTGAGTTAAGCAGTTGGTGCGACTTCAGTTCTAGCCTATAAAGTCAAATCCTGTGTGGTTCCTCCATGGTAACATAGCTGCCCGAGGTCGCAAAGTTAGCAAGTACAAGAAATTTGAAAATTGTATGTAATTTCTCATTAGTTCTTATGGTCGATCCCGTTTCTCGGCTTGAGAGCTACTTTCTTGACTGTATTTTGACTTAAGCAGTTGGTGCGAATTCAGTTCTAGCCTATAAAGTCAAATCTTGTGTGGTTCCTCCATGGTAACATAGCTGCCCGAGGTCGCAAAGTTAGCAAGTACAAGAAATTTGAAAATTGTATGTAATTTCACATAAGTGCTTATGGTCGATCCCGTTTCTCGGCTTGAGAGCTACTTTCTTGACTGTATTTTGAGTTAAGCAGTTGGTGCGACTTCAGTTCTAGCCTATAAAGTCAAATCCTGTGTGGTTCCTCCATGGTAACATAGCTGCCCGAGGTCGCAAAGTTAGCAAGTACAAGAAATTTGAAAATTGTATGTAATTTCACATTAGTGCTTATGGTCGATCCCGCTTCTCGGCTTGAGAGCTACTTTCTTGACTGTATTTTGAGTTAAGCAGTTGGTGCGACTTCAGTTCTAGCCTATAAAGTCAAATCCTGTGTGGTTCCTCCATGGTAACATAGCTGCCCGAGGTCGCAAAGTTAGCAAGTACAAGAAATTTGAAAATTGTACGTAATTTAACGGTAGTGCTTATGGTCGATCCCGTTTCACGGCTTGAGAGCTACTTTCTTGACTGTATTTTGAGTTGAGCAGTGGGTGCGACTTCAGTTCTAGCCTATAAAGTCAAATCCTGTGTGATTCCTCCATGGTAACATAGCTGCCCGAGGTCGCAAAGTTAGCAAGTACAAGAAATTTGATAATTGTACGTAATTTCACGGTAGTGCTTATGGTCGATCCCGTTTCTCGGCTTGAGAGCTACTTTCTTGACTGTATTTTGAGTTAAGCAGTTGGTGCGACTTCAGTTCTAGGCTATAAAGTCAAATCCTGTGTGGTTCCTCCATGGTAACATAGCTGCCCGAGGTCGCAAAGTTAGCAAGTACAAGAAATTTGAAAATTGTATGTAATTTCACATTAGTGCTTAAGGTCGATCCCGTTTCTCGGCTTGAGAGCTACTTTCTTGACTGTATTTTGAGTTAAGCAGTTGGTGCGACTTCAGTTCTAGCCTATAAAGTCAAATCCTGTGTGGTTCCTCCATGGTAACATAGCTGCCCGAGGTCGCAAAGTTAGCAAGTACAAGAAATTTGAAAATTGTGTGTAATTTCACATTAGTGCTTATGGTCGATCCCGTTTCTCGGCTTGAGAGCTACTTTCTTGACTGTATTTTGAGTTAAGCAGTTGGTGCGACTTCAGTTCTAGCCTATAAAGTCAAATCCTGTGTGGTTCCTCCATGGTAACATAGCTGCCCGAGGTCGCAAAGTTAGCAAGTACAAGAAATTTGAAAATTGTATGTAATTTCACATTAGTGCTTATGGTCGATCCCGTTTCTCGGCTTGAGAGCTACTTTCTTGACTGTATTTTGAGTTAAGCAGTTGGTGCGACTTCAGTTCTAGCCTATAAAGTCAAATCCTGTGTGGTTCCTCCATGGTAACATGGCTGCCCGAGGTCGCAAATTTAGCAAGTACAAGAAATTTGAAAATTGTATGTAATTTCACATTAGTGCTTATGGTCGATCCCGTTTCTCGGCTTGAGAGCTACTTTCTTGACTGTATTTCGAGTTAAGCAGTTGGTGCGACTTCAGTTCTAGCCTATTAAGTCAAATCCTGTGTGGTTCCTCCATGGTAACATAGCTGCCCGAGGTCGCAAAGTTAGCAAGTACAAGAAATTTGAAAATTGTATGTAATTTCACATTAGTGCTTATGGACGATCCCGTTTCTCGGCTTGAGAGCTACTTTCTTGACTGTATTTTGAGTTAAGCAGTTGGTGCGACTTCAGTTCTAGCCTATAAAGTCAAATCCTGTGTGGTTCCTCCATGGTAACATAGCTGCTCGAGGTCGCAAAGTTAGCAAGTACAAGAAATTTGATAATTGTACGTAATTTCACGGTAGTGCTTATGGTCGATCCCGTTTCTCGGCTTGAGAGCTACTTTCTTGACTGTATTTTGAGTTAAGCAGTTGGTGCGACTTCAGTTCTAGCCTATAAAGTCAAATCCTGTGTGGTTCCTCCATGGTAACATAGCTGCCCGAGGTCGCAAAGTTAGCAAGTACAAGAAATTTGAAAATTGTATGTAATTTCACATTAGTGCTTAAGGTCGATCCCGTTTCTCGGCTTGAGAGCTACTTTCTTGACTGTATTTTGAGTTAAGCAGTTGGTGCGACTTCAGTTCTAGCCTATAAAGTCAAATCCTGTGTGGTTCCTCCATGGTAACATAGCTGCCCGAGGTCGCAAAGTTAGCAAGTACAAGAAATTTGAAAATTGTATGTAATTTCACATTAGTGCTTATGGTCGATCCCGTTTCTCGGCTTGAGAGCTACTTTCTTGACTGTATTTTGAGTTAGGCAGTTGGTGCGACTTCAGTTCTAGCCTATAAAGTCAAATCCTGTGTGGTTCCTCCATGGTAACATAGCTGCCCGAGGTCGCAAAGTTAGCAAGTACAAGAAATTTGAAAATTGTATGTAATTTCACATTAGTGCTTATGGTCGATCCCGTTTCTCGGCTTGAGAGCTACTTTCTTGACTGTATTTTGAGTTAAGCAGTTGGTGCGACTTCAGTTCTAGCCTATAAAGTCAAATCCTGTGTGGTTCCTCCATGGTAACATAGCTGCCCGAGGTCGCAAAGTTAGCAAGTACAAGAAATTTGAAAATTGTATGTAATTTCACATTAGTGCTTAAGGTCGATCCCGTTTCTCGGCTTGAGAGCTACTTTCTTGACTGTATTTTGAGTTAAGCAGTTGGTGCGACTTCAGTTCTAGCCTATAAAGTCAAATCCTGTGTGGTTCCTCCATGGTAACATAGCTGCCCGAGGTCGCAAAGTTAGCAAGTACAAGAAATTTGAAAATTGTGTGTAATTTCACATTAGTGCTTATGGTCGATCCCGTTTCTCGGCTTGAGAGCTACTTTCTTGACTGTATTTTGAGTTAAGCAGTTGGTGCGACTTCAGTTCTAGCCTATAAAGTCAAATCCTGTGTGGTTCCTCCATGGTAACATAGCTGCCCGAGGTCGCAAAGTTAGCAAGTACAAGAAATTTGAAAATTGTATGTAATTTCACATTAGTGCTTATGGTCGATCCCGTTTCTCGGCTTGAGAGCTACTTTCTTGACTGTATTTTGAGTTAAGCAGTTGGTGCGACTTCAGTTCTAGCCTATAAAGTCAAATCCTGTGTGGTTCCTCCATGGTAACATAGCTGCCCGAGGTCGCAAAGTTAGCAAGTACAAGAAATTTTAAAATTGTACGTAATTTCACGGTAGTGCTTATGGTCGATCCCGTTTCACGGCTTGAGAGCTACATTCTTGACTGTATTTTGAGTTAAGCTGTTGGCGCTACTTCAGTTCTAGCCTATAAAGTCAAATCCTGTGTGGTTCCTCCATGGTAACATAGCTGCCCGAGGTCGCAAAGTTAGCAAGTACAAGAAATTTGAAAATTGTATGTAATTTCACATTAGTGCTTAAGGTCGATCCCGTTTCTCGGCTTGAGAGCTACTTTCTTGACTGTATTTTGAGTTGAGCAGTTGGCGCGACTTCAGTTCTAGCCTATAAAGTCAAATCTTGTGTGGTTCCTCCATGGTAACATAGCTGCCCGAGGTCGCAAAGTTAGCAAGTACAAGAAATTTGAAAATTGTATGTAATTTCACATTAGTGCTTATGGACGATCCCGTTTCTCGGCTTGAGAGCTACTTTCTTGACTGTATTTTGAGTTAAGCAGTTGGTGCGACTTCAGTTCTAGCCTATAAAGTCAAATCCTGTGTGGTTCCTCCATGGTAACATAGCTGCCCGAGGTCGCAAAGTTAGCAAGTACAAGAAATTTGATAATTGTACGTAATTTCACGGTAGTGCTTATGGTCGATCCCGTTTCTCGGCTTGAGAGCTACTTTCTTGACTGTATTTTGAGTTAAGCAGTTGGTGCGACTTCAGTTCTAGCCTATAAAGTCAAATCCTGTGTGGTTCCTCCATGGTAACATAGCTGCCCGAGGTCGCAAAGTTAGCAAGTACAAGAAATTTGAAAATTGTATGTAATTTCACATTAGTGCTTATGGTCGATCCCGTTTCTCGGCTTGAGAGCTACTTTCTTGACTGTATTTTGCGTTAAGCAGTTGGTGCGACTTCAGTTCTAGCCTATAAAGTCAAATCCTGTGTGGTTCCTCCATGGTAACATAGCTGCCCGAGGTCACAAAGTTAGCAAGTACAAGAAATTTGAAAATTGTATGTAATTTCACATTAGTGCTTATGGTCGATCCCGTTTCTCGGCTTGAGAGCTACTTTCTTGACTGTATTTAGAGTTATGCAGTTGGTGCGACTTCAGTTCTAGCCTATAAAGTCAAATCTTGTGTGGTTCCTCCATGGTAACATAGCTGCCCGAGGTCGCAAAGTTGGCCAGTACAAGAAATTTGAAAATTGTATGTAATTTCACATTAGTTCTTATGGTCGATCCCGTTTCTTGGCTTGAGAGCTACTTTCTTGACTGTATTTTGAGTTAAGCAGTTGGTGCGACTTCAGTTCTAGCCTATAAAGTCAAATCCTGTGTGGTTCCTCCATGGTAACATAGCTGCCCGAGGTCGCAAAGTTAGCAAGTACAAGATATTTGAAAATTGTATGTAATTTCACATTAGTGCTTATGGTCGATCCCGTTTCTCGCCTTGAGAGCTACTTTCTTGACTGTATTTTGAGTTAAGCAGTTGGTGCGACTTCAGTTCTAGCCTATAAAGTCAAATCTTGTGTGGTTCCTCCATGGTAACATAGCTGCCCGAGGTCGCAAAGTTAGCAAGTACAAGAAATTTGAAAATTGTATGTAATTTCACATTAGTTCTTATGGTCGATCCCGTTTCTCGGCTTGAGAGCTACTTTCTTGACTATATTTTGAGTTAAGCAGTTGGTGCGACTTCAGTTCTAGCCTATAAAGTCAAATCGTGTGTGGTTCCTCCATGGTAACATAGCTGCCCGAGGTCGCAAAGTTAGCAAGTACAAGAAATTTGACAATTGTATGTAATTTCACATTAGTGCTTAGGGTCGATCCCGTTTCTCGGCTTGAGAGCTACTTTCTTGACTGTATTTTGAGTTAAGCAGTTGGTGCGACTTCAGTTCTAGCCTATAGAGTCAAATCTTGTGTGGTTCCTCCATGGTAACATAGCTGCCCGAGGTCGCAAAGTTAGCAAGTACAAGAAATTTGAAAATTGTATGTAATTTCACATTAGTGCTTATGGTCGATCCCGTTTCTCGGCTTGAGAGCTACTTTCTTGACTGTATTTTGAGTTAAGCAGTTGGTGCGACTTCAGTTCTAGCCTATAAAGTCAAATCCTGTGTGGTTCCTCCATGGTAACATAGCTGCCCGAGGTCGCAAAGTTAGCAAGTACAAGAAATTTGAAAATTGTATGTAATTTCACATTAGTGCTTATGGACGATCCCGTTTCTCGGCTTGAGAGCTACTTTCTTGACTGTATTTTGAGTTAAGCAGTTGGTGCGACTTCAGTTCTAGCCTATAAAGTCAAATCCTGTGTGGTTCCTCCATGGTAACATAGCTGCCCGAGGTCGCAAAGTTAGCAAGTACAAGAAATTTGATAATTGTACGTAATTTCACGGTAGTGCTTATGGTCGATCCCGTTTCTCGGCTTGAGAGCTACTTTCTTGACTGTATTTTGAGTTAAGCAGTTGGTGCGACTTCAGTTCTAGCCTATAAAGTCAAATCCTGTGTGGTTCCTCCATGGTAACATAGCTGCCCGAGGTCGCAAAGTTAGCAAGTACAAGAAATTTGAAAATTGTATGTAATTTCACATTAGTGCTTAAGGTCGATCCCGTTTCTCGGCTTGAGAGCTACTTTCTTGACTGTATTTTGAGTTAAGCAGTTGGTGCGACTTCAGTTCTAGCCTATAAAGTCAAATCCTGTGTGGTTCCTCCATGGTAACATAGCTGCCCGAGGTCGCAAAGTTAGCAAGTACAAGAAATTTGAAAATTGTATGTAATTTCACATTAGTGCTTATGGTCGATCCCGTTTCTCGGCTTGAGAGCTACTTTCTTGACTGTATTTTGAGTTAGGCAGTTGGTGCGACTTCAGTTCTAGCCTATAAAGTCAAATCCTGTGTGGTTCCTCCATGGTAACATAGCTGCCCGAGGTCGCAAAGTTAGCAAGTACAAGAAATTTGAAAATTGTATGTAATTTCACATTAGTGCTTATGGTCGATCCCGTTTCTCGGCTTGAGAGCTACTTTCTTGACTGTATTTTGAGTTAAGCAGTTGGTGCGACTTCAGTTCTAGCCTATAAAGTCAAATCCTGTGTGGTTCCTCCATGGTAACATAGCTGCCCGAGGTCGCAAAGTTAGCAAGTACAAGAAATTTGAAAATTGTATGTAATTTCACATTAGTGCTTAAGGTCGATCCCGTTTCTCGGCTTGAGAGCTACTTTCTTGACTGTATTTTGAGTTAAGCAGTTGGTGCGACTTCAGTTCTAGCCTATAAAGTCAAATCCTGTGTGGTTCCTCCATGGTAACATAGCTGCCCGAGGTCGCAAAGTTAGCAAGTACAAGAAATTTGAAAATTGTGTGTAATTTCACATTAGTGCTTATGGTCGATCCCGTTTCTCGGCTTGAGAGCTACTTTCTTGACTGTATTTTGAGTTAAGCAGTTGGTGCGACTTCAGTTCTAGCCTATAAAGTCAAATCCTGTGTGGTTCCTCCATGGTAACATAGCTGCCCGAGGTCGCAAAGTTAGCAAGTACAAGAAATTTGAAAATTGTATGTAATTTCACATTAGTGCTTATGGTCGATCCCGTTTCTCGGCTTGAGAGCTACTTTCTTGACTGTATTTTGAGTTAAGCAGTTGGTGCGAATTCAGTTCTAGCCTATAAAGTCAAATCCTGTGTGGTTCCTCCATGGTAACATAGCTGCCCGAGGTCGCAAAGTTAGCAAGTACAAGAAATTTTAAAATTGTACGTAATTTCACGGTAGTGCTTATGGTCGATCCCGTTTCACGGCTTGAGAGCTACATTCTTGACTGTATTTTGAGTTAAGCTGTTGGCGCTACTTCAGTTCTAGCCTATAAAGTCAAATCCTGTGTGGTTCCTCCATGGTAACATAGCTGCCCGAGGTCGCAAAGTTAGCAAGTACAAGAAATTTGAAAATTGTATGTAATTTCACATTAGTGCTTAAGGTCGATCCCGTTTCTCGGCTTGAGAGCTACTTTCTTGACTGTATTTTGAGTTGAGCAGTTGGCGCGACTTCAGTTCTAGCCTATAAAGTCAAATCTTGTGTGGTTCCTCCATGGTAACATAGCTGCCCGAGGTCGCAAAGTTAGCAAGTACAAGAAATTTGAAAATTGTATGTAATTTCACATTAGTGCTTATGGACGATCCCGTTTCTCGGCTTGAGAGCTACTTTCTTGACTGTATTTTGAGTTAAGCAGTTGGTGCGACTTCAGTTCTAGCCTATAAAGTCAAATCCTGTGTGGTTCCTCCATGGTAACATAGCTGCCCGAGGTCGCAAAGTTAGCAAGTACAAGAAATTTGATAATTGTACGTAATTTCACGGTAGTGCTTATGGTCGATCCCGTTTCTCGGCTTGAGAGCTACTTTCTTGACTGTATTTTGAGTTAAGCAGTTGGTGCGACTTCAGTTCTAGCCTATAAAGTCAAATCCTGTGTGGTTCCTCCATGGTAACATAGCTGCCCGAGGTCGCAAAGTTAGCAAGTACAAGAAATTTGAAAATTGTATGTAATTTCACATTAGTGCTTATGGTCGATCCCGTTTCTCGGCTTGAGAGCTACTTTCTTGACTGTATTTTGCGTTAAGCAGTTGGTGCGACTTCAGTTCTAGCCTATAAAGTCAAATCCTGTGTGGTTCCTCCATGGTAACATAGCTGCCCGAGGTCACAAAGTTAGCAAGTACAAGAAATTTGAAAATTGTATGTAATTTCACATTAGTGCTTATGGTCGATCCCGTTTCTCGGCTTGAGAGCTACTTTCTTGACTGTATTTAGAGTTATGCAGTTGGTGCGACTTCAGTTCTAGCCTATAAAGTCAAATCTTGTGTGGTTCCTCCATGGTAACATAGCTGCCCGAGGTCGCAAAGTTGGCCAGTACAAGAAATTTGAAAATTGTATGTAATTTCACATTAGTTCTTATGGTCGATCCCGTTTCTTGGTTTGAGAGCTACTTTCTTGACTGTATTTTGAGTGAGTTGTCCGAAAACTGTGCTAAGTGTGATGGAAACATCAAAAGCAGCTTTGTTGTGTGTGGTGGAGTTTGTGGGTTGAAATTCCATGATAAATGTGCAATATCATCGGAAAATGCCTTAAACTTTCTTAAGTCCAGTATTAATTACTCATGGAAATGCAATGCCTGTGCTAGTGTACCAATACTTGGTTTAGTATGTAAAATTGCTGAACTAAGTAAAATAGTTCATTGCTTGCAAGATGAAATTAAATCTCTAAAGAACAGTGTTAACACCAAACCAGCTGAAACTCTTGTGCTACCATCCACCAGTGCCTGTAACAAGAAAAAAATTAATTCCCCAAACAAAACCAATACCAAATCGCAAAATGTAAACATTGCCATGACTGTTAAAGAAACTCCAGCTGTTAGTGAAGAGTTCATTGAACCCGAAAATCCGCAATGGAATACAGTGTACAAGAAGAAACAGAACATAAAAAAAACTCGAAAAATCGTAGGCAGAGACACTGCTTACACCGAGGTTGAGGTCATAACAGAGAAGAAATGGCTACATCTCTCCCGCTTCTCAAAAACCACGAAACCTGATTCAATATTGTCATATGCGTCAAAAAAACTCAACATTCCAATAAATCTACTCTCCTGTTTTCCTCTTTACAAAAAGGACGCTGATCTGTCATCATATAAATTTATAAATTTTCGTCTCGGTGTTCCTGCATGCATTATCAGCGATGCTATGAAAGCTGATAACTGGCCTTTAAATGTACGAGTAAGAGAGTTTCGTTTTTTTCCAAAAAACGAGAGTGTTCCCAAGGAAATTATGTAAACAATGAGCAGCCTTGTTCTCATTCTGCTTTGTCCCCATCTTCGTCATCAAAAAACCTTAACATATACTACCAAAATGCAGGAGGAATGAGAACTAAAATTCAAGATGTGTCTCTTGCCATTTCCCTCCATGAGTATGATGTAATAGTTCTCACGGAAACCTGGCTGAACAGCAATTTCTCAATTGCTGAATTCTTCGACGATTATTACATGGTCCATCGTATTGATCGCACTGCTGAAAGTGGTTATCTTCGTGGAGGAGGAATTTTAATTGCTGTGCAATCAACAAATCCTGTGTGGTTCCTCCATGGTAACATAGCTGCCCGAGGTCGCAAAGTTAGCAAGTACAAGAAATTTGAAAATTGTATGTAATTTCTCATTAGTGCTTATGGTCGATCCCGTTTCTCGGCTTGAGAGCTACTTTCTTGACTGTATTTTGAGTTAAGCAGTTGGTGCGACTTCAGTTCTAGCCTATAAAGTCAAATCCTGTGTGGTTCCTCCATGGTAACATAGCTGCCCGAGGTCGCAAAGTTAGCAAGTACAAGAAATTTGAAAATTGTATGAAATTTCACATTAGTGCTTATGGTCGATCCCGTTTCTCGGCTTGAGAGCTACTTTCTTGACTGTATTTTGAGTTAAGCAGTTGGTGCGACTTCAGTTCTAGCCTATAAAGTCAAATCCTGTGTGGTTCCTCCATGGTAACATAGCTGCCCGAGGTCGCAAAGTTAGCAAGTACAAGAAATTTGAAAATTGTACGTAATTTCACGGTAGTGCTTATGGTCGATCCCGTTTCACGGCTTGAGAGCTACTTTCTTGACTGTTTTTTGAGTTAAGCAGTTGGTGCGACTTCAGTTCTAGCCTATAAAGTCAAATCCTGTGTGGTTCCTCCATGGTAACATAGCTGCCCGAGGTCGCAAAGTTAGCAAGTACAAGAAATTTGAAAATTGTATGTAATTTCACATTAGTGCTTATGGTCGATCCCGTTTCTCGGCTTGAGAGCTACTTTCTTCACTGTATTTTGAGTTAGGCAGTTGGTGCGACTTCAGTTCTAGCCTATAAAGTCAAATCCTTTCTGGTTCCTCCATGGTAACATAGCTGCCCGAGGTCGCAAAGTTAGCAAGTACAAGAAATTTGAAAATTGTATGTAATTTCACATTAGTGCTTATGGTCGATCCCGTTTCTCGGCTTGAGAGCTACTTTCTTGACTGTATTTTGAGTTAAGCAGTTGGTGCGACTTCAGTTCTAGCCTATAAAGTCAAATCCTGTGTGGTTCCTCCATGGTAACATAGCTGCCCGAGGTCACAAAGTTAGCAAGTACAAGAAATTTGAAAATTGTATGTAATTTCACATTAGTGCTTATGGTCGATCCCGTTTCTCGGCTTGAGAGCTACTTTCTTGACTGTATTTAGAGTTATGCAGTTGGTGCGACTTCAGTTCTAGCCTATAAAGTCAAATCTTGTGTGGTTCCTCCATGGTAACATAGCTGCCCGAGGTCGCAAAGTTGGCCAGTACAAGAAATTTGAAAATTGTATGTAATTTCACATTAGTTCTTAGGGTCGATCCCGTTTCTTGGCTTGAGAGCTACTTTCTTGACTGTATTTTGAGTTAAGCAGTTGGTGCGACTTCAGTTCTAGCCTATAAAGTCAAATCCTGTGTGGTTCCTCCATGGTAACATAGCTGCCCGAGGTCGCAAAGTTAGCAAGTACAAGAAATTTGAAAATTGTATGTAATTTCACATTAGTGCTTATGGTCGATCCCGTTTCTCGGCTTGAGAGCTACTTTCTTGACTGTATTTTGAGTTAAGCAGTTGGTGCGACTTCAGTTCTAGCCTATAAAGTCAAATCTTGTGTGGTTCCTCCATGGTAACATAGCTGCCCGAGGTCGCAAAGTTAGCAAGTACAAGAAATTTGAAAATTGTATGTAATTTCACATTAGTTCTTATGGTCGATCCCGTTTCTCGGCTTGAGAGCTACTTTCTTGACTATATTTTGAGTTAAGCAGTTGGTGCGACTTCAGTTCTAGCCTATAAAGTCAAATCGTGTGTGGTTCCTCCATGGTAACATAGCTGCCCGAGGTCGCAAAGTTAGCAAGTACAAGAAATTTGAAAATTGTATGTAATTTCACATTAGTGCTTATGGTCGATCCCGTTTCTCGGCTTGAGAGCTACTTTCTTGACTGTATTTTGAGTTAAGCAGTTGGTGCGACTTCAGTTCTAGCCTATAGAGTCAAATCTTGTGTGGTTCCTCCATGGTAACATAGCTGCCCGAGGTCGCAAAGTTAGCAAGTACAAGAAATTTGAAAATTGTATGTAATTTCACATTAGTGCTTATGGTCGATCCCGTTTCTCGGCTTGAGAGCTACTTTCTTGACTGTATTTTGAGTTAAGCAGTTGGTGCGACTTCAGTTCTAGGCTATAAGGTCAAATCCTGTGTGGTTCCTCCATGGTAACATAGCTGCCCGAGGTCGCAAAGTTAGCAAGTACAAGAAATTTGAAAATTGTATGTAATTTCACATTAGTGCTTATGGTCGATCCCGTTTCTCGGCTTGAGAGCTACTTTCTTGACTGTATTTTGAGTTAAGCAGTTGGTGCGACTTCAGTTCTAGCCTATAAAGTCAAATCCTGTATGGTTCCTCCATGGTAACATAGCTGCCCGAGGTCGCAACGTTAGCAAGTACAAGAAATTTGAAAATTGTATGTAATTTCACATTAGTGCTTATGGTCGATCCCGTTTCTCGGCTTGAGAGCTACTTTCTTGACTGTATTTTGAGTTAAGCAGTTGGTGCGACTTCAGTTCTAGTCTATAAAGTCAAATCCTGTGTGGTTCCTCCATGGTAACATAGCTGCCCGAGGTCGCAAAGTTAGCAAGTACAAGAAATTTGAAAATTGTATGTAATTTCACATTAGTGCTTATGGTCGATCCCGTTTCTCGGCTTGAGAGCTACTTTCTTGACTGTATTTTGAGTTAAGCAGTTGGTGCGACTTCAGTTCTAGCCTATAAAGTCAAATCCTGTGTGGTTCCTCCATGGTAACATAGCTGCCCGTGGTCGCAAATTTAGCAAGTACAAGAAATTTGAAAATTGTATGTAATTTCACATTAGTTCTTATGGTCGATCCCGTTTCTCATCTTGAGAGCTACTTTCTTGACTGTATTTTGAGTTAAGCAGTTGGTGCGACTTCAGTTCTAGCCTATAAAGTCAAATCCTGTGTGGTTCCTCCATGGCAACATAGCTGCCCGAGGTCGCAAAGTTAGCAAGTACAAGAAATTTGAAAATTGTATGTAATTTCACATTAGTGCTTATGGTCGATCCCGTTTCTCGGCTTGGGAGCTACTTTCTTGACTGTATTTTGAGTTAAGCAGTTGGTGCGACATCGGTTCTAGCCTATAAAGTCAAATCCTGTGTGGTTCCTCCATGGTAACATAGCTGCCCGAGGTCGCAAAGTTAGCAAGTACAAGAAATTTGAAAATTGTGTGTAATTTCACATTAGTGCTTATGGTCGATCCCGTTTCTCGGCTTGAGAGCTACTTTCTTGACTGTATTTTGAGTTAAGCAGTTGGTGCGACTTCAGTTCTAGCCTATAAAGTCAAATCCTGTGTGGTTCCTCCATGGTAACATAGCTGCCCGTGGTCGCAAATTTAGCAAGTACAAGAAATTTGAAAATTGTATGTAATTTCACATTAGTGCTTATGGTCGATCCCGTTTCTCGGCTTGAGAGCTACTTTCTTGACTGTATTTTGAGTTAAGCAGTTGGTGCGACTTCAGTTCTAGCCTATAAAGTCAAATCCTGTGTGGTTCCTCCATGGCAACATAGCTGCCCGAGGTCGCAAAGTTAGCAAGTACAAGAAATTTGAAAATTGTATGTAATTTCACATTAGTTCTTATGGTCGATCCCGTTTCTCATCTTGAGAGCTACTTTCTTGACTGTATTTTGAGTTAAGCAGTTGGTGCGACTTCAGTTCTAGCCTATAAAGTCAAATCCTGTGTGGTTCCTCCATGGCAACATAGCTGCCCGAGGTCGCAAAGTTAGCAAGTACAAGAAATTTGAAAATTGTATGTAATTTCACATTAGTGCTTATGGTCGATCCCGTTTCTCGGCTTGGGAGCTACTTTCTTGACTGTATTTTGAGTTAAGCAGTTGGTGCGACTTCAGTTCTAGCCTATAAAGTCAAATCCTGTGTGGTTCCTCCATGGCAACATAGCTGCCCGAGGTCGCAAAGTTAGCAAGTACAAGAAATTTGAAAATTGTACGTAATTTCACATTAGTGCTTATGGTCGATCCCGTTTCTCGGCTTGAGAGCTACTTTCTTGACTGCATTTAGAGTTATGCAGTTGGTGCGACTTCAGTTCTAGCCTATAAAGTCAAATCTTGTGTGGTTCCTCCATGGTAACATAGCTGCCCGAGGTCGCAAAATTGGCCAGTACAAGAAATTTGAAAATTGTATGTAATTTCACATTAGTTCTTATGGTCGATCCCGTTTCTCGGCTTGAGAGCTACTTTCTTGACCGTATTTTGAGTTAAGCAGTTGGTGCGACTTCAGTTCTAGCCTATAAAGTCAAATCTTGTGTGGTTCCTCCATGGTAACATAGCTGCCCGAGGTCGCAAATTTAGCAAGTACAAGAAATTTGAAAATTGTACGTAATTTCACGGTAGTGCTTATGGTCGATCCCGTTTCTCGGCTTGAGAGCTACTTTCTTGACTGTATTTTGAGTTAAGCAGTTGGTGCGACTTCAGTTCTAGCCTATAAAGTCAAATCCTGTGTGGTTCCTCCATGGTAACATAACTGCACGAGGTCGCAAAGTTAGCAAGTACAAGAAATTTGAAAATTGTATGTAATTTCACATTAGTGCTTATGGTCGATCCCGTTTCTCGGCTTGAGAGCTACTTTCTTGACTGTATTTTGAGTTAAGCAGTTGGCGCGACTTCAGTTCTAGCCTATAAAGTCAAATCTTGTGTGGTTCCTCCATGGTAACATAGCTGCCCGAGGTCGCAAAGTTAGCAAGTACAAGAAATTTGAAAATTGTATGTAATTTCACATTAGTGCTTATGGTCGATCCCGTTTCTCGGCTTGAGAGCTACTTTCTTGACTGTATTTTGAGTTAAGTAGTTGGTGCGACTTCAGTTCTAGCCTATAAAGTCAAATCCTGTGTGGTTCCTCCATGGTAACATAGCTGCCCGAGGTCGCAAAGTTAGCAAGTACAAGAAATTTGAAAATTGTATGTAATTTCACATTAGTTCTTATGGTCGATCCCGTTTCTCGGCTTGAGAGCTACTTTCTTGACTGTATTTTGAGTTAAGCATTTGGTGCGACTTCAGTTCTAGTCTATAAAGTCAAATCCTGTGTGGTTCCTCCACAGTGCTTATGGTCGATCCCGTTTCTCGGCTTGAGACCTACTTTCTTGACTGTATTTTGAGTTAAGCAGTTGGTGCGACTTCAGTTCTAGCCTATAAAGTTAAATCCTGTGTGGTTCCTCCATGGTAACATAGCTGCCCGAGGTCGCAAAGTTAGCAAGTACAAGAAATTTGAAAATTGTACGTAATTTCACGGTAGTGCTTATGGTCGATCCCGTTTCACGGCTTGAGAGCTACTTTCTTGACTGTATTTTGAGTTAAGCAGTTGGTGCGACTTCAGTTCTAGCCTATAAAGTCAAATCCTGTGTGGTTCCTCCATGGTAACATAGCTGCCCGAGGTCGCAAAGTTAGCAAGTACAAGAAATTTGAAAATTGTACGTAATTTCACGGTAGTGCTTATGGTCGATCCCGTTTCACGGCTTGAGAGCTACTTTCTTGACTGTATTTTGAGTTGAGCAGTTGGCGCGACTTCAGTTCTAGCCTATAAAGTCAAATCCTGTGTGGTTCCTCCATGGTAACATAGCTGCCCGAGGTCGCAATGTTAGCAAGTACAAGAAATTTGAAAATTGTATGTAATTTCACATTAGTGCTTATGGTCGATCCCGTTTCTCGGCTTGAGAGCTACTTTCTTGACTGTATTTTGAGTTAAGCAGTTGGTGCGACTTCAGTCCTAGCCTATGAAGTAAAATCCTGTGTGGTTCCTCCATGGTAACATAGCTGCCCGAGGTCGCAAAGTTAGCAAGTACAAGAAATTTGAAAATTGTACGTAATTTCACGGTAGTGCTTATGGTCGATCCCGTTTCTCGGCTTGAGAGCTACTTTCTTGACTGTATTTTGAGTTAAGCAGTTGGTGCGACTTCAGTTCTAGCCTATAGAGTCAAATCTTGTGTGGTTCCTCCATGGTAACATAGCTGCCCGAGGTCGCAAAGTTAGCAAGTACAAGAAATTTGAAAATTGTATGTAATTTCACATTAGTGCTTATGGTCGATCCCGTTTCTCGGCTTGAGAGCTACTTTCTTGACTGTATTTTGAGTTAAGCAGTTGGTGCGACTTCAGTTCTAGGCTATAAGGTCAAATCCTGTGTGGTTCCTCCATGGTAACATAGCTGCCCGAGGTCGCAAAGTTAGCAAGTACAAGAAATTTGAAAATTGTATGTAATTTCACATTAGTGCTTATGGTCGATCCCGTTTCTCGGCTTGAGAGCTACTTTCTTGACTGTATTTTGAGTTAAGCAGTTGGTGCGACTTCAGTTCTAGCCTATAAAGTCAAATCCTGTATGGTTCCTCCATGGTAACATAGCTGCCCGAGGTCGCAACGTTAGCAAGTACAAGAAATTTGAAAATTGTATGTAATTTCACATTAGTGCTTATGGTCGATCCCGTTTCTCGGCTTGAGAGCTACTTTCTTGACTGTATTTTGAGTTAAGCAGTTGGTGCGACTTCAGTTCTAGTCTATAAAGTCAAATCCTGTGTGGTTCCTCCATGGTAACATAGCTGCCCGAGGTCGCAAAGTTAGCAAGTACAAGAAATTTGAAAATTGTATGTAATTTCACATTAGTGCTTATGGTCGATCCCGTTTCTCGGCTTGAGAGCTACTTTCTTGACTGTATTTTGAGTTAAGCAGTTGGTGCGACTTCAGTTCTAGCCTATAAAGTCAAATCCTGTGTGGTTCCTCCATGGTAACATAGCTGCCCGTGGTCGCAAATTTAGCAAGTACAAGAAATTTGAAAATTGTATGTAATTTCACATTAGTTCTTATGGTCGATCCCGTTTCTCATCTTGAGAGCTACTTTCTTGACTGTATTTTGAGTTAAGCAGTTGGTGCGACTTCAGTTCTAGCCTATAAAGTCAAATCCTGTGTGGTTCCTCCATGGCAACATAGCTGCCCGAGGTCGCAAAGTTAGCAAGTACAAGAAATTTGAAAATTGTATGTAATTTCACATTAGTGCTTATGGTCGATCCCGTTTCTCGGCTTGGGAGCTACTTTCTTGACTGTATTTTGAGTTAAGCAGTTGGTGCGACATCGGTTCTAGCCTATAAAGTCAAATCCTGTGTGGTTCCTCCATGGTAACATAGCTGCCCGAGGTCACAAAGTTAGCAAGTACAAGAAATTTGAAAATTGTACGTAATTTCACATTAGTGCTTATGGTCGATCCCGTTTCTCGGCTTGAGAGCTACTTTCTTGACTGCATTTAGAGTTATGCAGTTGGTGCGACTTCAGTTCTAGCCTATAAAGTCAAATCTTGTGTGGTTCCTCCATGGTAACATAGCTGCCCGAGGTCGCAAAATTGGCCAGTACAAGAAATTTGAAAATTGTATGTAATTTCACATTAGTTCTTATGGTCGATCCCGTTTCTCGGCTTGAGAGCTACTTTCTTGACTGTATTTTGAGTTAAGCAGTTGGTGCGACTTCAGTTCTAGCCTATAAAGTCAAATCCTGTGTGGTTCCTCCATGGTAACATAGCTGCCCGTGGTCGCAAAGTTAGCAAGTACAAGAAATTTGAAAATTGTATGTAATTTCACATTAGTGCTTATGGTCGATCCCGTTTCTCGCCTTGAGAGCTACTTTCTTGACTGTATTTTGAGTTAAGCAGTTGGTGCGACTTCAGTTCTAGCCTATAAAGTCAAATCTTGTGTGGTTCCTCCATGGTAACATAGCTGCCCGAGGTCGCAAAGTTAGCAAGTACAAGAAATTTGAAAATTGTATGTAATTTCACATTTGTTCTTATGGTCGATCCCGTTTCTCGGCTTGAGAGCTACTTTCTTGACTGTATTTTGAGTTAAGCAGTTGGTGCGACTTCAGTTCTAGCCTATAAAGTCAAATCCTGTATGGTTCCTCCATGGTAACATAGCTGCCCGAGGTCGCAACGTTAGCAAGTACAAGAAATTTGAAAATTGTATGTAATTTCACATTAGTGCTTATGGTCGATCCCGTTTCTCGGCTTGAGAGCTACTTTCTTGACTGTATTTTGAGTTAAGCAGTTGGTGCGACTTCAGTTCTAGTCTATAAAGTCAAATCCTGTGTGGTTCCTCCATGGTAACATAGCTGCCCGAGGTCGCACAATTAGCAAGTACAAGAAATTTGAAAATTGTATGTAATTTCACATTAGTGCTTATGGTCGATCCCGTTTCTCGGCTTGAGAGCTACTTTCTTGACTGTATTTTGAGTTAAGCAGTTGGTGCGACTTCAGTTCTAGCCTATAAAGTCAAATCCTGTGTGGTTCCTCCATGGTAACATAGCTGCCCGTGGTCGCAAATTTAGCAAGTACAAGAAATTTGAAAATTGTATGTAATTTCACATTAGTTCTTATGGTCGATCCCGTTTCTCGGCTTGAGAGCTACTTTCTTGACTGTATTTTGAGTTAAGCAGTTGGTGCGACTTCAGTTCTAGCCTATAAAGTCAAATCCTGTGTGGTTCCTCCATGGCAACATAGCTGCCCGAGGTCGCAAAGTTAGCAAGTACAAGAAATTTGAAAATTGTATGTAATTTCACATTAGTGCTTATGGTCGATCCCGTTTCTCGGCTTGAGAGCTACTTTCTTGACTGTATTTTGAGTTAAGCAGTTGGTGCGACATCGGTTCTAGCCTATAAAGTCAAATCCTGTGTGGTTCCTCCATGGTAACATAGCTGCCCGAGGTCGCAAAGTTAGCAAGTACAAGAAATTTGAAAATTGTATGTAATTTCACATTAGTGCTTCTGGTCGATCCCGTTTCTCGGCTTGAGAGCTACTTTCTTGACTGCATTTAGAGTTATGCAGTTGGTGCGACTTCAGTTCTAGCCTATAAAGTCAAATCTTGTGTGGTTCCTCCATGGTAACATAGCTGCCCGAGGTCGCAAAGTTGGCCAGTACAAGAAATTTGAAAATTGTATGTAATTTCACATTAGTTCTTATGGTCGATCCCGTTTCTCGGCTTGAGAGCTACTTTCTTGACTGTATTTTGAGTTAAGCAGTTGGTGCGACTTCAGTTCTAGCCTATAAAGTCAAATCCTGTGTGGTTCCTCCATGGTAACATAGCTGCCCGTGGTCGCAAAGTTAGCAAGTACAAGAAATTTGAAAATTGTATGTAATTTCACATTAGTGCTTATGGTCGATCCCGTTTCTCGCCTTGAGAGCTACTTTCTTGACTGTATTTTGAGTTGAGCAGTTGGCGCGACTTCAGTTCTAGCCTATAAAGTCAAATCTTGTGTGGTTCCTCCATGGTAACATAGCTGCCCGAGGTCGCAAAGTTAGCAAGTACAAGAAATTTGAAAATTGTATGTTATTTCACATTAGTGCTTATGGTCGATCCCGTTTCTCGGCTTGAGAGCTACTTTCTTGACTGTATTTTGCGTTAAGCAGTTGGTGCGACTTCAGTTGTAGCCTATAAAGTCAAATCTTGTGTGGTTCCTCCATGGTAACATAGCTGCCCGAGGTCGCAAAGTTAGCAAGTACAAGAAATTTGAAAATTGTATGTAATTTCACATTAGTGCTTATGGTCGATCCCGTTTCTCGGCTTGAGAGCTACTTTCTTGACTGTATTTTGAGTTGAGCAGTTGGCGCGACTTCAGTTCTAGCCTATAAAGTCAAATCCTGTGTGGTTCCTCCATGGTAACATAGCTGCCCGAGGTCGCAAAGTTAGCAAGTACAAGAAATTTGAAAATTGTATGTAATTTCACATTAGTGCTTATGGTCGATCCCGTTTGTCGGCTTGAGAGCTACTTTCTTGACTGTATTTTGAGTTAAGCAGTTGGTTCGACTTCAGTTCTAGCCTATAAAGTCAAATCCTGTGTGGTTCCTCCATGGTAACATAGCTGCCCGAGGTCGCAAAGTTAGCAAGTACAAGAAATTTGAAAATTGTATGTAATTTCACATTAGTGCTTATGGTCGATCCCGTTTCTCGGCTTGAGAGCTACTTTCTTGACTGTATTTTGAGTATAGCAGTTGGCGCGACTTCAGTTCTAGCCTATAAAGTCAAATCCTGTGTGGTTCCTCCATGGTAACATAGCTGCCCGAGGTCGCAAAGTTAGCAAGTACAAGAAATTTGAAAATTGTATGTAATTTCACATTAGTGCTTATGGTCGATCCCGTTTCTCGGCTTGAGAGCTACTTTCTTGACTGTATTTTGAGTTAAGCAGTTGGTGCGACTTCAGTTCTAGCCTATTAAGTCAAATCCTGTGTGGTTCCTCCATGGTAACATAGCTGCCCGAGGTCGCAAAGTTAGCAAGTACAAGAAATTTGAAAATTGTATGTAATTTCACATTAGTGCTTATGGTCGATCCCGTTTCTCGGCTTGAGAGCTACTTTCTTGACTGTATTTTGAGTTAAGCAGTTGGCGCGACTTCAGTTCTAGCCTATAAAGTCAAATCCTGTGTGGTTCCTCCATGGTAACATAGCTGCCCGAGGTCGCAAAGTTAGCAAGTACAAGAAATTTGAGCTACTTTCTTGACTGTATTTTGAGTTGAGCAGTTGGCGCGACTTCAGTTCTAGCCTATAAAGTCAAATCCTGTGTGGTTCCTCCATGGTAACATAGCTGCCCGAGGTCGCAAAGTTAGCAAGTACAAGAAATTTGAAAATTGTATGTAATTTCACATTAGTGCTTATGGTCGATCCCGTTTCTCGGCTTGAGAGCTACTTTCTTGACTGTATTTTGAGTTAAGCAGTTGGTGCGACTTCAGTTCTAGCCTATAAAGTCAAATCCTGTGTGGTTCCTCCATGGTAACATAGCTGCCCGAGGTCGCAAAGTTAGCAAGTACAAGAAATTTGAAAATTGTATGTAATTTCACATTAGTGCTTATGGTCGATCCCGTTTCTCGGCTTGAGAGCTACTTTCTTGACTGTATTTTGAGTTAAGCAGTTGGTGCGACTTCAGTTCTAGCCTATAAAGTCAAATCCTGTGTGGTTCCTCCATGGTAACATAGCTGCCCGAGGTCGCAAAGTTAGCAAGTACAAGAAATTTGAAAATTGTATGTAATTTCACATTAGTTCTTATGGTCGATCCCGTTTCTCGGCTTGAGAGCTACTTTCTTGACTGTATTTTGAGTTAAGCAGTTGGCGCGACTTCAGTTCTAGCCTATAAAGTCAAATCCTGTGTGGTTCCTCCATGGTAACATAGCTGCCCGAGGTCGCAAAGTTAGCAAGTACAAGAAATTTGAAAATTGTATGTAATTTCACATTAGTGCTTATGGTCGATCCCGTTTCTCGGCTTGAGAGCTACTTTCTTGACTGTATTTTGAGTTAAGCAGTTGGTGCGACTTCAGTTCTAGCCTATAAAGTCAAATCCTGTGTGGTTCCTCCATGCTAACATAGCTGCCCGAGGTCGCAAAGTTAGCAAGTACAAGAAATTTGAAAATTTTATGTAATTTCACATTAGTGCTTATGGTCGATCCCGTTTCTCGGCTTGAGAGCTACTTTCGTGACTGTATTTTGAGTTAAGCAGTTGGCGCGACTTCAGTACTAGCCTATAAAGTCAAATCCTGTGTGGTTCCTCCATGGTAACATAGCTGCCCGAGGTCGCAAAGTTAGCAAGTACAAGAAATTTGAAAATTGTATGTAATTTCACATTAGTGCTTATGGTCGATCCCGTTTCTCGGCTTGAGAGCTACTTTTGTGACTGTATTTTGAGTTAAGCAGTTGGCGCGACTTCAGTTCTAGCCTATAAAGTCAAATCCTGTGTGGTTCCTCCATGGTAACATAGCTGCCCGAGGTCGCAAAGTTAGCAAGTACAAGAAATTTGAAAATTGTATGTAATTTCACATTAGTGCTTATGGTCGATCCCGTTTCTCGGCTTGAGAGCTACTTTCTTGACTGTATTTTGAGTTAAGCAGTTGGTGCGACTTCAGTTCTAGCCTATAAAGTCAAATCCTGTGTGGTTCCTCCATGGTAACATAGCTGCCCGAGGTCGCAAATTTAGCAAGTACAAGAAATTTGAAAATTGTATGTAATTTCACATTAGTGCTTATGGTCGATCCCGTTTCTCGGCTTGAGAGCTACTTTCTTGACTGTATTTTGAGTTAAGCAGTTGGTGCGACTTCAGTTCTAGCCTATAAAGTCAAATCCTGTGTGGTTCCTCCATGGTAACATAGCTGCCCGAGGTCGCAAAGTTAGCAAGTACAAGAAATTTGAAAATTGTATGTAATTTCACATTAGTGCTTATGGTCGATCCCGTTTCTCGGCTTGAGAGCTACTTTCTTGACTGTATTTTGAGTTAAGCAGTTGGTGCGACTTCAGTTCTAGCCTATAAAGTCAAATCCTGTGTGGTTCCTCCATGGTAACATAGCTGCCCGAGGTCGCAAAGTTAGCAAGTACAAGAAATTTGAAAATTGTATGTAATTTCACATTAGTGCTTATGGTCGATCCCGTTTCTCGGCTTGAGAGCTACTTTCTTGACTGTATTTTGAGTTAGGCAGTTGGCGCGACTTCAGTTCTAGCCTATAAAGTCAAATCCTGTGTGGTTCCTCCATGGTAACATAGCTGCCCGAGGTCGCAAAGTTAGCAAGTACAAGAAATTTGAAAATTGTATGTAATTTCACATTAGTGCTTATGGTCGATCCAGTTTCTCGGCTTGAGAGCTACTTTCTTGACTGTATTTTGAGTTAAGCAGTTGGTGCGACTTCAGTTCTAGCCTATAAAGTCAAATCTTGTGTGGTTCCTCCATGGTAACATAGCTGCCCGAGGTCGCAAAGTTAGCAAGTACAAGAAATTTGAAAATTGTATGTAATTTCACATTAGTGCTTATGGTCGATCCCGTTTCTCGGCTTGAGAGCTACTTTCTTGACTGTATTTTGAGTTAAGCAGTTGGTGCGACTTCAGTTCTAGCCTATAAAGTCAAATCCTGTGTGGTTCCTCCATGGTAACATAGCTGCCCGAGGTCGCAAAGTTAGCAAGTACAAGAAATTTGAAAATTATATGTAATTTCACATTAGTGCTTATGGTCGATCCCGTTTCTCGGCTTGAGAGCTACTTTCTTGACTGTATTTTGAGTTAAGCAGTTGGTGCGACTTCAGTTCTAGCCTATAAAGTCAAAACTTGTGTGGTTCCTCCATGGTAACATAGCTGCCCGGGGTCGCAAAGTTAGCAAGTACAAGAAATTTAAAAATTGTATGTAATTTCACATTAGTGCTTATGGTCGATCCCGCTTCTCGGCTTGAGAGCTACTTTCTTGACTGTATTTTTAGTTAAGCAGTTGGTGCGACTTCAGTTCTAGCCTATAAAGTCAAATCCTGTGTGGTTCCTCCATGGTAACATAGCTGCCCGAGGTCGCAAAGTTAGCAAGTACAAGAAATTTGAAAATTGTACGTAATTTCACGGTAGTGCTTATGGTCGATCCCGTTTCACGGCTTGAAAGCTACTTTCTTGACTGTATTTTGAGTTAAGCAGTTGGTGCGACTTCAGTTCTAGCCTATAAAGTCAAATCCTGTGTGGTTCCTCCATGGTAACATAGCTGCCCGAGGTCGCAAATTTAGCAAGTACAAGAAATTTGAAAATTGTATGTAATTTCACATTTGTTCTTATGGTCGATCCCGTTTCTCGGCTTGAGAGCTACTTTCTTGACTGTATTTTGAGTTAAGCAGTTGGTGCGACTTCAGTTCTAGCCTATAAAGTCAAATCCTGTGTGGTTCCTCCATGGTAACATAGCTGCCCGAGGTCGCAAAGTTAGCAAGTACAAGAAATTTGAAAATTGTATGTAATTTCACATTAGTGCTTATGGTCGATCACGTTTCTCGGCTTGAGAGCTACTTTCTTGACTGTATTTTGAGTTAAGCAGTTGGTGCGACTTCAGTTATAGCCTATAAAGTCAAATCCTGTGTGGTTCCTCCATGGTAACATAGCTGCCCGAGGTCGCAAAATTAGCAAGTACAAGAAATTTGAAAATTGTATGTAATTTCACATTAGTGCTTATGGTCGATCCCGTTTCTCGGCTTGAGAGCTACTTTCTTGACTGTATTTTGAGTTAAGCAGTTGGTGCGACTTCAGTTCTAGCCTATAAAGTCAAATCCTGTGTGGTTCCTCCATGGTAACATAGCTGCCCGAGGTCGCAAAGTTAGCAAGTACAAGAAATTTGAAAATTGTACGTAATTTCACGGTAGTGCTTATGGTCGATCCCGTTTCACGGCTTGAGAGCTACTTTCTTGACTGTATTTTGAGTTGAGCAGTTGGCGCGACTTCAGTTCTAGCCTATAAAGTCAAATCTTGTGTGGTTCCTCCATGGTAACATAGCTGCCCGAGGTCGCAAAGTTAGCAAGTACAAGAAATTTGAAAATTGTATGTAATTTCACATTAGTGCTTATGGTCGATCCCGTTTCTCGGCTTGAGAGCTACTTTCTTGACTGTATTTTGAGTTAAGCAGTTGGTGCGACTTCAGTTCTAGCCTATAAAGTCAAATCCTGTGTGGTTCCTCCATGGTAACATAGCTGCCCGAGGTCGCAAAGTTAGCAAGTACAAGAAATTTGAAAATTGTATGTAATTTCACATTAGTTCTTATGGTCGATCCCGTTTCTCGGCTTGAGAGCTACTTTCTTGACTGTATTTTGAGTTGAGCAGTTGGCGCGACTTCAGTTCTAGCCTATAAAGTCAAATCTTGTGTGGTTCCTCCATGGTAACATAGCTGCCCGAGGTCGCAAAGTTAGCAAGTACAAGAAATTTGAAAATTGTATGTAATATCACATTAGTGCTTATGGTCGATCCCGTTTCTCGGCTTGAGAGCTACTTTCTTGACTGTATTTTGAGTAAAGCAGTTGGTGCGACTTCAGTTCTAGCCTATAAAGTCAAATCCTGTGTGGTTCCTCCATGGTAACATAGCTGCCCGAGGTCGCAAAGTTAGCAAGTACAAGAAATTTGAAAATTGTATGTAATTTCACATTAGTGCTTATGGTCGATCCCGTTTCTCGGCTTGAGAGCTACTTTCTTGACTGTATTTTGAGTTAAGCAGTTGGTGCGACTTCAGTTCTAGCCTATAAAGTCAAATCCTGTGTGGTTCCTCCATGGTAACATAGCTGCCCGAGGTCGCAAAGTTAGCAAGTACAAGAAATTTGAAAATTGTATGTAATTTCACATTAGTGCTTATGGTCGATCCCGTTTCTCGGCTTGAGAGCTACTTTCTTGACTGTATTTTGAGTTAAGCAGTTGGTGCGACTTCAGTTCTAGCCTATAAAGTCAAATCCTGTGTGGTTCCTCCATGGTAACATAGCTGCCCGAGGTCGCAAAGTTAGCAAGTACAAGAAATTTGAAAATTGTATGTAATTTCACATTAGTGCTTATGGTCGATCCCGTTTCTCGGCTTGAGAGCTACTTTCTTGACTGTATTTTAAGTTAAGCAGTTGGTGCGACTTCAGTTCTAGCCTATAAAGTCAAATCCTGTGTGGTTCCTCCATGGTAACATAGCTGCCCGAGGTCGCAAAGTTAGCAAGTACAAGAAATTTGAAAATTGTATGTAATTTCACATTAGTTCTTATGGTCGATCCCGTTTCTCGGCTTGAGAGCTACTTTCTTGACTGTATTTTGAGTTAAGCAGTTGGTGCGACTTCAGTTCTAGCCTATAAAGTCAAATCCTGTGTGGTTCCTCCATGGTAACATAGCTGCCCGAGGTCGCAAAGTTAGCAAGTACAAGAAATTTGAAAATTGTACTTAATTTCACGGTAGTGCTTATGGTCGACCCCGTTTAACGGCTTGAGAGCTACTTTCTTGACTGTATTTTGAGTTGAGCAGTTGGCGCGACTTCAGTTCTAGCCTATAAAGTCAAATCTTGTGTGGTTCCTCCATGGTAACATAGCTGCCCGAGGTCGCAAAGTTAGCAAGTACAAGAAATTTGAAAATTGTATGTAATTTCACATTAGTGCTTATGGTCGATCCCGTTTCTCGGCTTGAGAGCTACTTTCTTGACTGTATTTTGAGTTAAGCGGTTGGTGCGACTTCAGTTCTAGCCTATAAAGTCAAATCCTGTGTGGTTCCTCCATGGTAACATAGCTGCCCGAGGTCGCAAAGTTAGCAAGTACAAGAAATTTGAAAATTGTATGTAATTTCACATTAGTTCTTATGGTCGATCCCGTTTCTCGGCTTGAGAGCTACTTTCTTGACTGTATTTTGAGTTAAGCAGTTGGTGCGACTTCAGTTCTAGCCTATAAAGTCAAATCTTGTGTGGTTCCTCCATGGTAACATAGCTGCCCGAGATCGCAAAGTTAGCAAGTACAAGAAATTTGAAAATTGTATGTAATTTCACATTAGTGCTTATGGTCGATCCCGTTTCTCGGCTTGAGAGCTACTTTCTTGACTGTATGTTGAGTTAAGCAGTTGGTGCGACTTCAGTTCTAGCCTATAAAGTCAAATCTTGTGTGGTTCCTCCATGGTAACATAGCTGCCCGAGGTCGCAAAGTTAGCAAGTTGTTGAAAATTGTATGTAATTTCACATTAGTGCTTATGGTCGATCCCGTTTCTCGGCTTGAGAGCTACTTTCTTGACTGTATTTTGAGTTAAGCAGTTGGTGCGACTTCAGTTCTAGCCTATAAAGTCAAATCCTGTGTGGTTCCTCCATGGTAACATAGCTGCCCGAGGTCGCAAAGTTAGCAAGTACAAGAAATTTGAAAATTGTATGTAATTTCACATTAGTGCTTATGGTCGATCCCGTTTCTCGGCTTGAGAGCTACTTTCTTGACTGTATTTTGAGTTAAGCAGTTGGTGCGACTTCAGTTCTAGCCTATAAAGTCAAATCCTGTGTGGTTCCTCCATGGTAACATAGCTGCCCGAGGTCGCAAAGTTAGCAAGTACAAGAAATTTGAAAATTGTACGTAATTTCACGGTAGTGCTTATGGTCGATCCCGTTTCTCGGCTTGAGAGTTACTTTCTTGACTGTATTTTGAGTTGAGCAGTTGGCGCGACTTCAGTTCTAGCCTATAAAGTCAAATCTTGTGTGGTTCCTCCATGGTAACATAGCTACCCGAGGTCGCAAAGTTAGCAAGTACAAGAAATTTGAAAATTGTATGTAATTTCACATTAGTGCTTATGATCGATCCCGTTTCTCGGCTTGAGAGCTACTTTCTTGACTGTATTTTGAGTTGAGCAGTTGGCGCGACTTCAGTTCTAGCCTATAAAGTCAAATCTTGTGTGGTTCCTCCATGGTAACATAGCTACCCGAGGTCGCAAAGTTAGCAAGTACAAGAAATTTGAAAATTGTACGTAATTTCACGGTAGTGCTTATGGTCGATCCCGTTTCTCGGCTTGAGAGCTACTTTCTTGACTGTATTTTGAGTTAAGCAGTTGGTGCGACTTCAGTTCTAGCCTATAAAGTCAAATCCTGTGTGGTTCCTCCATGGTAACATAGCTGCCCGAGGTCGCAAAGTTAGCAAGTACAAGAAATTTGAAAATTGTATGTAATTTCACATTAGTGCTTATGGTCGATCCCGTTTCTCGGCTTGAGAGCTACTTTCTTGACTGTATTTTGAGTTAAGCAGTTGGTGCGACTTCAGTTCTAGCCTATAAAGTCAAATCCTGTGTGGTTCCTCCATGGTAACATAGCTGCCCGAGGTCGCAAAGTTAGCAAGTACAAGAAATTTGAAAATTGTATGTAATTTCACATTAGTGCTTATGGTCGATCCCGTTTCTCGGCTTGAGAGCTACTTTCTTGACTGTATTTTGAGTTAAGCAGTTGGTGCGACTTCAGTTCTAGCCTATAAAGTCAAATCCTGTGTGGTTCCTCCATGGTAACATAGCTGCCCGAGGTCGCAAAGTTAGCAAGTACAAGAAATTTGAAAATTGTATGTAATTTCACATTAGTTCTTATGGTCGATCCCGTTTCTCGGCTTGAGAGCTACTTTCTTGACTGTATTTTGAGTTAAGCAGTTGGCGCGACTTCAGTTCTAGCCTATAAAGTCAAATCCTGTGTGGTTCCTCCATGGTAACATAGCTGCCCGAGGTCGCAAAGTTAGCAAGTACAAGAAATTTGAAAATTGTATGTAATTTCACATTAGTGCTTATGGTCGATCCCGTTTCTCGGCTTGAGAGCTACTTTCTTGACTGTATTTTGAGTTAAGCAGTTGGTGCGACTTCAGTTCTAGCCTATAAAGTCAAATCCTGTGTGGTTCCTCCATGCTAACATAGCTGCCCGAGGTCGCAAAGTTAGCAAGTACAAGAAATTTGAAAATTTTATGTAATTTCACATTAGTGCTTATGGTCGATCCCGTTTCTCGGCTTGAGAGCTACTTTCGTGACTGTATTTTGAGTTAAGCAGTTGGCGCGACTTCAGTACTAGCCTATAAAGTCAAATCCTGTGTGGTTCCTCCATGGTAACATAGCTGCCCGAGGTCGCAAAGTTAGCAAGTACAAGAAATTTGAAAATTGTATGTAATTTCACATTAGTGCTTATGGTCGATCCCGTTTCTCGGCTTGAGAGCTACTTTTGTGACTGTATTTTGAGTTAAGCAGTTGGCGCGACTTCAGTTCTAGCCTATAAAGTCAAATCCTGTGTGGTTCCTCCATGGTAACATAGCTGCCCGAGGTCGCAAAGTTAGCAAGTACAAGAAATTTGAAAATTGTATGTAATTTCACATTAGTGCTTATGGTCGATCCCGTTTCTCGGCTTGAGAGCTACTTTCTTGACTGTATTTTGAGTTAAGCAGTTGGTGCGACTTCAGTTCTAGCCTATAAAGTCAAATCCTGTGTGGTTCCTCCATGGTAACATAGCTGCCCGAGGTCGCAAATTTAGCAAGTACAAGAAATTTGAAAATTGTATGTAATTTCACATTAGTGCTTATGGTCGATCCCGTTTCTCGGCTTGAGAGCTACTTTCTTGACTGTATTTTGAGTTAAGCAGTTGGTGCGACTTCAGTTCTAGCCTATAAAGTCAAATCCTGTGTGGTTCCTCCATGGTAACATAGCTGCCCGAGGTCGCAAAGTTAGCAAGTACAAGAAATTTGAAAATTGTATGTAATTTCACATTAGTGCTTATGGTCGATCCCGTTTCTCGGCTTGAGAGCTACTTTCTTGACTGTATTTTGAGTTAAGCAGTTGGTGCGACTTCAGTTCTAGCCTATAAAGTCAAATCCTGTGTGGTTCCTCCATGGTAACATAGCTGCCCGAGGTCGCAAAGTTAGCAAGTACAAGAAATTTGAAAATTGTATGTAATTTCACATTAGTGCTTATGGTCGATCCCGTTTCTCGGCTTGAGAGCTACTTTCTTGACTGTATTTTGAGTTAGGCAGTTGGCGCGACTTCAGTTCTAGCCTATAAAGTCAAATCCTGTGTGGTTCCTCCATGGTAACATAGCTGCCCGAGGTCGCAAAGTTAGCAAGTACAAGAAATTTGAAAATTGTATGTAATTTCACATTAGTGCTTATGGTCGATCCAGTTTCTCGGCTTGAGAGCTACTTTCTTGACTGTATTTTGAGTTAAGCAGTTGGTGCGACTTCAGTTCTAGCCTATAAAGTCAAATCTTGTGTGGTTCCTCCATGGTAACATAGCTGCCCGAGGTCGCAAAGTTAGCAAGTACAAGAAATTTGAAAATTGTATGTAATTTCACATTAGTGCTTATGGTCGATCCCGTTTCTCGGCTTGAGAGCTACTTTCTTGACTGTATTTTGAGTTAAGCAGTTGGTGCGACTTCAGTTCTAGCCTATAAAGTCAAATCCTGTGTGGTTCCTCCATGGTAACATAGCTGCCCGAGGTCGCAAAGTTAGCAAGTACAAGAAATTTGAAAATTATATGTAATTTCACATTAGTGCTTATGGTCGATCCCGTTTCTCGGCTTGAGAGCTACTTTCTTGACTGTATTTTGAGTTAAGCAGTTGGTGCGACTTCAGTTCTAGCCTATAAAGTCAAAACTTGTGTGGTTCCTCCATGGTAACATAGCTGCCCGGGGTCGCAAAGTTAGCAAGTACAAGAAATTTAAAAATTGTATGTAATTTCACATTAGTGCTTATGGTCGATCCCGCTTCTCGGCTTGAGAGCTACTTTCTTGACTGTATTTTTAGTTAAGCAGTTGGTGCGACTTCAGTTCTAGCCTATAAAGTCAAATCCTGTGTGGTTCCTCCATGGTAACATAGCTGCCCGAGGTCGCAAAGTTAGCAAGTACAAGAAATTTGAAAATTGTACGTAATTTCACGGTAGTGCTTATGGTCGATCCCGTTTCACGGCTTGAAAGCTACTTTCTTGACTGTATTTTGAGTTAAGCAGTTGGTGCGACTTCAGTTCTAGCCTATAAAGTCAAATCCTGTGTGGTTCCTCCATGGTAACATAGCTGCCCGAGGTCGCAAATTTAGCAAGTACAAGAAATTTGAAAATTGTATGTAATTTCACATTTGTTCTTATGGTCGATCCCGTTTCTCGGCTTGAGAGCTACTTTCTTGACTGTATTTTGAGTTAAGCAGTTGGTGCGACTTCAGTTCTAGCCTATAAAGTCAAATCCTGTGTGGTTCCTCCATGGTAACATAGCTGCCCGAGGTCGCAAAGTTAGCAAGTACAAGAAATTTGAAAATTGTATGTAATTTCACATTAGTGCTTATGGTCGATCACGTTTCTCGGCTTGAGAGCTACTTTCTTGACTGTATTTTGAGTTAAGCAGTTGGTGCGACTTCAGTTATAGCCTATAAAGTCAAATCCTGTGTGGTTCCTCCATGGTAACATAGCTGCCCGAGGTCGCAAAATTAGCAAGTACAAGAAATTTGAAAATTGTATGTAATTTCACATTAGTGCTTATGGTCGATCCCGTTTCTCGGCTTGAGAGCTACTTTCTTGACTGTATTTTGAGTTAAGCAGTTGGTGCGACTTCAGTTCTAGCCTATAAAGTCAAATCCTGTGTGGTTCCTCCATGGTAACATAGCTGCCCGAGGTCGCAAAGTTAGCAAGTACAAGAAATTTGAAAATTGTACGTAATTTCACGGTAGTGCTTATGGTCGATCCCGTTTCACGGCTTGAGAGCTACTTTCTTGACTGTATTTTGAGTTGAGCAGTTGGCGCGACTTCAGTTCTAGCCTATAAAGTCAAATCTTGTGTGGTTCCTCCATGGTAACATAGCTGCCCGAGGTCGCAAAGTTAGCAAGTACAAGAAATTTGAAAATTGTATGTAATTTCACATTAGTGCTTATGGTCGATCCCGTTTCTCGGCTTGAGAGCTACTTTCTTGACTGTATTTTGAGTTAAGCAGTTGGTGCGACTTCAGTTCTAGCCTATAAAGTCAAATCCTGTGTGGTTCCTCCATGGTAACATAGCTGCCCGAGGTCGCAAAGTTAGCAAGTACAAGAAATTTGAAAATTGTATGTAATTTCACATTAGTTCTTATGGTCGATCCCGTTTCTCGGCTTGAGAGCTACTTTCTTGACTGTATTTTGAGTTGAGCAGTTGGCGCGACTTCAGTTCTAGCCTATAAAGTCAAATCTTGTGTGGTTCCTCCATGGTAACATAGCTGCCCGAGGTCGCAAAGTTAGCAAGTACAAGAAATTTGAAAATTGTATGTAATATCACATTAGTGCTTATGGTCGATCCCGTTTCTCGGCTTGAGAGCTACTTTCTTGACTGTATTTTGAGTAAAGCAGTTGGTGCGACTTCAGTTCTAGCCTATAAAGTCAAATCCTGTGTGGTTCCTCCATGGTAACATAGCTGCCCGAGGTCGCAAAGTTAGCAAGTACAAGAAATTTGAAAATTGTATGTAATTTCACATTAGTGCTTATGGTCGATCCCGTTTCTCGGCTTGAGAGCTACTTTCTTGACTGTATTTTGAGTTAAGCAGTTGGTGCGACTTCAGTTCTAGCCTATAAAGTCAAATCCTGTGTGGTTCCTCCATGGTAACATAGCTGCCCGAGGTCGCAAAGTTAGCAAGTACAAGAAATTTGAAAATTGTATGTAATTTCACATTAGTGCTTATGGTCGATCCCGTTTCTCGGCTTGAGAGCTACTTTCTTGACTGTATTTTGAGTTAAGCAGTTGGTGCGACTTCAGTTCTAGCCTATAAAGTCAAATCCTGTGTGGTTCCTCCATGGTAACATAGCTGCCCGAGGTCGCAAAGTTAGCAAGTACAAGAAATTTGAAAATTGTATGTAATTTCACATTAGTGCTTATGGTCGATCCCGTTTCTCGGCTTGAGAGCTACTTTCTTGACTGTATTTTAAGTTAAGCAGTTGGTGCGACTTCAGTTCTAGCCTATAAAGTCAAATCCTGTGTGGTTCCTCCATGGTAACATAGCTGCCCGAGGTCGCAAAGTTAGCAAGTACAAGAAATTTGAAAATTGTATGTAATTTCACATTAGTTCTTATGGTCGATCCCGTTTCTCGGCTTGAGAGCTACTTTCTTGACTGTATTTTGAGTTAAGCAGTTGGTGCGACTTCAGTTCTAGCCTATAAAGTCAAATCCTGTGTGGTTCCTCCATGGTAACATAGCTGCCCGAGGTCGCAAAGTTAGCAAGTACAAGAAATTTGAAAATTGTACTTAATTTCACGGTAGTGCTTATGGTCGACCCCGTTTAACGGCTTGAGAGCTACTTTCTTGACTGTATTTTGAGTTGAGCAGTTGGCGCGACTTCAGTTCTAGCCTATAAAGTCAAATCTTGTGTGGTTCCTCCATGGTAACATAGCTGCCCGAGGTCGCAAAGTTAGCAAGTACAAGAAATTTGAAAATTGTATGTAATTTCACATTAGTGCTTATGGTCGATCCCGTTTCTCGGCTTGAGAGCTACTTTCTTGACTGTATTTTGAGTTAAGCGGTTGGTGCGACTTCAGTTCTAGCCTATAAAGTCAAATCCTGTGTGGTTCCTCCATGGTAACATAGCTGCCCGAGGTCGCAAAGTTAGCAAGTACAAGAAATTTGAAAATTGTATGTAATTTCACATTAGTTCTTATGGTCGATCCCGTTTCTCGGCTTGAGAGCTACTTTCTTGACTGTATTTTGAGTTAAGCAGTTGGTGCGACTTCAGTTCTAGCCTATAAAGTCAAATCTTGTGTGGTTCCTCCATGGTAACATAGCTGCCCGAGATCGCAAAGTTAGCAAGTACAAGAAATTTGAAAATTGTATGTAATTTCACATTAGTGCTTATGGTCGATCCCGTTTCTCGGCTTGAGAGCTACTTTCTTGACTGTATGTTGAGTTAAGCAGTTGGTGCGACTTCAGTTCTAGCCTATAAAGTCAAATCTTGTGTGGTTCCTCCATGGTAACATAGCTGCCCGAGGTCGCAAAGTTAGCAAGTTGTTGAAAATTGTATGTAATTTCACATTAGTGCTTATGGTCGATCCCGTTTCTCGGCTTGAGAGCTACTTTCTTGACTGTATTTTGAGTTAAGCAGTTGGTGCGACTTCAGTTCTAGCCTATAAAGTCAAATCCTGTGTGGTTCCTCCATGGTAACATAGCTGCCCGAGGTCGCAAAGTTAGCAAGTACAAGAAATTTGAAAATTGTATGTAATTTCACATTAGTGCTTATGGTCGATCCCGTTTCTCGGCTTGAGAGCTACTTTCTTGACTGTATTTTGAGTTAAGCAGTTGGTGCGACTTCAGTTCTAGCCTATAAAGTCAAATCCTGTGTGGTTCCTCCATGGTAACATAGCTGCCCGAGGTCGCAAAGTTAGCAAGTACAAGAAATTTGAAAATTGTACGTAATTTCACGGTAGTGCTTATGGTCGATCCCGTTTCACGGCTTGAGAGTTACTTTCTTGACTGTATTTTGAGTTGAGCAGTTGGCGCGACTTCAGTTCTAGCCTATAAAGTCAAATCTTGTGTGGTTCCTCCATGGTAACATAGCTACCCGAGGTCGCAAAGTTAGCAAGTACAAGAAATTTGAAAATTGTATGTAATTTCACATTAGTGCTTATGATCGATCCCGTTTCTCGGCTTGAGAGCTACTTTCTTGACTGTATTTTGAGTTAAGCAGTTAGTGCGACTTCAGTTCTAGCCTATAAAGTCAAATCCTGTGTGGTTCCTCCACAGTGCTTATGGTCGATCCCGTTTCTCGGATTGAGAGCTACTTTCTTGACTGTATTTTGAGCTAAGCAGTTGGTGCGACTTCAGTTCTAGCCTATAAAGTCAAATCCTGTGTGGTTCCTCCATGGTAACAAAGCTGCCCGAGGTCGCAAAGTTAGCAAGTACAAGAAATTTGAAAATTGTACGTAATTTCACGGTAGTGCTTATGGTCGATCCCGTTTCACGGCTTGAGAGCTACTTTCTTGACTGTATTTTGAGTTAAGCAGTTGGTGCGACTTCAGTTCTAGCCTATAAAGTCATATCTTGTGTTTTTCCTCCATGGTAACATAGCTGCCCGAGGTCGCAAAGTTAGCAAGTACATGAAATTTGAAAATTGTATGTAATTTCACATTAGTGCTTATGGTCGATCCCGTTTCTCGGCTTGAGAGCTACTTTCTTGACTGTATTTTGAGTTAAGCAGTTGGTGCGACTTCAGTTCTAGGTTATAAAGTCAAATCCTGTGTGGTTCCTCCATGGTAACATAGCTGCCCGAGGTCGCAAAATTAGCAAGTACAAGAAATTTGAAAATTGTATGTAATTTCACATTAGTGCTTATGGTCGATCCCGTTTCTCGGCTTGAGAGCTACTTTCTTGACTGTATTTTGAGTTAAGCAGTTGGTGCGACTTCAGTTCTAGCCTATAAAATCAAATCCTGTGTGGTTCCTCCATTGTAACATAGCTGCCCGAGGTCGCAAAGTTAGCAAGTACAAGAAATTTGAAAATTGTATGTAATTTCACATTAGTGCTTATGGTCGATCCCGTTTCTCGGCTTGAGAGCTACTTTCTTGACTGTATTTTGAGTTAAGCAGTTGGCGCGACTTCAGTTCTAGCCTATAAAGTCAAATCTTGTGTGGTTCCTCCATGGTAACATAGCTGCCCGAGGTCGCAAAGTTAGCAAGTACAAGAAATTTGAAAATTGTATGTAATTTCACATTAGTGCTTATGGTCGATCCCGTTTCTCGGCTTGAGAGCTACTTTCTTGACTGTATTTTGAGTTAAGCAGTTGGTGCGACTTCAGTTCTAGCCTATAAAGTCAAATCCTGTGTGGTTCCTCCATGGTAACATAGCTGCCCGAGGTCGCAAAGTTAGCAAGTACAAGAAATTTGAAAATTGTATGTAATTTCACATTAGTTCTTATGGTCGATCCCGTTTCTCGGCTTGAGAGCTACTTTCTTGACTGTATTTTAAGTTAAGCAGTTGGTGCGACTTCAGTTCTAGCCTATAAAGTCAAATCCTGTGTGGTTCCTCCACAGTGCTTATGGTCCATCCCGTTTCTCGGATTGAGAGCTACTTTCTTGACTGTATTTTGAGTTAAGCAGTTGGTGCGACTTCAGTTCTAGCCTATAAAGTCAAATCCTGTGTGGTTCCTCCATGGTAACATAGCTGCCCGAGGTCGCAAAGTTAGCAAGTACAAGAAATTTGAAAATTGTATGTAATTTCACATTAGTGCTTATGGTCGATCCCGTTTCTCGGCTTGAGAGCTACTTTCTTGACTGTAGTTTGAGTTAAGCAGTTGGCGCGACTTCAGTTCTAGCCTATAAAGTCAAATCTTGTGTGGTTCCTCCATGGTAACATAGCTGCCCGAGGTCGCAAAGTTAGCAAGTACAAGAAATTTGAAAATTGTATGTAATTTCACATTAGTGCTTATGGTCGATCCCGTTTCTCGGCTTGAGAGCTACTTTCTTGACTGTATTTTGAGTTAAGCAGTTGGTGCGACTTCAGTTCTAGCCTATAAAGTCAAATCCTGTGTGGTTCCTCCATGGTAACATAGCTGCCCGAGGTCGCAAATTTAGCAAGTACAAGAAATTTGAAAATTGTATGTAATTTCACATTAGTTCTTATGGTCGATCCCGTTTCTCGGCTTGAGAGCTACTTTCTTGACTGTATTTTGAGTTAAGCATTTGGTGCGACTTCAGTTCTAGCCTATAAAGTCAAATCCTGTGTGGTTCCTCCACAGTGCTTATGGTCGATCCCGTTTCTCGGCTTGAGACCTACTTTCTTGACTGTATTTTGAGTTAACCAGTTGGTGCGACTTCAGTTCTAGCCTATAAAGTCAAATCCTGTGTGGTTCCTCCATGGTAACATAGCTGCCCGAGGTCGCAAAGTTAGCAAGTACAAGAAATTTGAAAATTGTACGTAATTTCACGGTAGTGCTTATGGTCGATCCCGTTTCACGGCTTGAGAGCTACTTTCTTGACTGTATTTTGAGCTAAGCAGTTGGTGCGACTTCAGTTCTAGCCTATAAAGTCAAATCCTGTGTGGTTCCTCCATGGTAACATAGCTGCCCGAGGTCGCAAAGTTGGCAAGTACAAGAAATTTGAAAATTGTACGTAATTTCACGGTAGTGCTTATGGTCGATCCCGTTTCACGGCTTGAGAGCTACTTTCTTGACTGTATTTTGAGTTAAGCAGTTGGTGCGACTTCAGTTCTAGCCTATAAAGTCAAATCTTGTGTTTTTCCTCCATGGTAACATAGCTGCCCGAGGTCGCAAAGTTAGCAAGTACATGAAATTTGAAAATTGTATGTAATTTCACATTAGTGCTTATGGTCGATCCCGTTTCTCGGCTTGAGAGCTACTTTCTTGACTGTATTTTGAGTTAAGCAGTTGGTGCAACTTCAGTTCTAGGTTATAAAGTCAAATCCTGTGTGGTTCCTCCATGGTAACATAGCTGCCCGAGGTCGCAAAATTAGCAAGTACAAGAAATTTGAAAATTGTATGTAATTTCACATTAGTGCTTATGGTCGATCCCGTTTCTCGGCTTGAGAGCTACTTTCTTGACTGTATTTTGAGTTAAGCAGTTGGTGCGACTTCAGTTCTAGCCTATAAAATCAAATCCTGTGTGGTTCCTCCATTGTAACATAGCTGCCCGAGGTCGCAAAGTTAGCAAGTACAAGAAATTTGAAAATTGTATGTAATTTCACATTAGTTCTTATGGTCGATCCCGTTTCTCGGCTTGAGAGCTACTTTCTTGACTGTATTTTAAGTTAAGCAGTTGGTGCGACTTCAGTTCTAGCCTATAAAGTCAAATCCTGTGTGGTTCCTCCACAGTGCTTATGGTCGATCCCGTTTCTCGGATTGAGAGCTACTTTCTTGACTGTATTTTGAGTTAAGCAGTTGGCGCGACTTCAGTTCTAGCCTATAAAGTCAAATCTTGTGTGGTTCCTCCATGGTAACATAGCTGCCCGAGGTCGCAAAGTTAGCAAGTACAAGAAATTTGAAAATTGTATGTAATTTCACATTAGTGCTTATGGTCGATCCCGTTTCTCGGCTTGAGAGCTACTTTCTTGACTGTATTTTGAGTTAAGCAGTTGGTGCGACTTCAGTTCTAGCCTATAAAGTCAAATCCTGTGTGGTTCCTCCATGGTAACATAGCTGCCCGAGGTCGCAAAGTTAGCAAGTACAAGAAATTTGAAAATTGTATGTAATTTCACATTAGTTCTTATGGTCGATCCCGTTTCTCGGCTTGAGAGCTACTTTCTTGACTGTATTTTGAGTTAAGCAGTTGGTGCGACTTCAGTTCTAGCCTATAAAGTCAAATCTTGTGTGGTTCCTCCATGGTAACATAGCTGCCCGAGGTCGCAAAGTTAGCAAGTACAAGAAATTTGAAAATTGTATATAATTTCACATTAGTTCTTATGGTCGATCCCGTTTCTCGGCTTGAGAGCTACTTTCTTGACCGTATTTTGAGTTAAGCAGTTGGTGCGACTTCAGTTCTAGCCTATAAAGTCAAATCTTGTGTGGTTCCTCCATGGTAACATAGCTGCCCGAGGTCGCAAATTTAGCAAGTACAAGAAATTTGAAAATTGTACGTAATTTCACGGTAGTGCTTATGGTCGATCCCGTTTCTCGGCTTGAGAGCTACTTTCTTGACTGTATTTTGAGTTAAGCAGTTGGTGCGACTTCAGTTCTAGCCTATAAAGTCAAATCCTGTGTGGTTCCTCCATGGTAACATAACTGCACGAGGTCGCAAAGTTAGCAAGTACAAGAAATTTGAAAATTGTATGTAATTTCACATTAGTGCTTATGGTCGATCCCGTTTCTCGGCTTGAGAGCTACTTTCTTGACTGTATTTTGAGTTAAGCAGTTGGCGCGACTTCAGTTCTAGCCTATAAAGTCAAATCTTGTGTGGTTCCTCCATGGTAACATAGCTGCCCGAGGTCGCAAAGTTAGCAAGTACAAGAAATTTGAAAATTGTATGTAATTTCACATTAGTGCTTATGGTCGATCCCGTTTCTCGGCTTGAGAGCTACTTTCTTGACTGTATTTTGAGTTAAGTAGTTGGTGCGACTTCAGTTCTAGCCTATAAAGTCAAATCCTGTGTGGTTCCTCCATGGTAACATAGCTGCCCGAGGTCGCAAAGTTAGCAAGTACAAGAAATTTGAAAATTGTATGTAATTTCACATTAGTTCTTATGGTCGATCCCGTTTCTCGGCTTGAGAGCTACTTTCTTGACTGTATTTTGAGTTAAGCATTTGGTGCGACTTCAGTTCTAGTCTATAAAGTCAAATCCTGTGTGGTTCCTCCACAGTGCTTATGGTCGATCCCGTTTCTCGGCTTGAGACCTACTTTCTTGACTGTATTTTGAGTTAAGCAGTTGGTGCGACTTCAGTTCTAGCCTATAAAGTCAAATCCTGTGTGGTTCCTCCATGGTAACATAGCTGCCCGAGGTCGCAAAGTTAGCAAGTACAAGAAATTTGAAAATTGTACGTAATTTCACGGTAGTGCTTATGGTCGATCCCGTTTCACGGCTTGAGAGCTACTTTCTTGACTGTATTTTGAGTTAAGCAGTTGGTGCGACTTCAGTTCTAGCCTATAAAGTCAAATCCTGTGTGGTTCCTCCATGGTAACATAGCTGCCCGAGGTCGCAAAGTTAGCAAGTACAAGAAATTTGAAAATTGTACGTAATTTCACGGTAGTGCTTATGGTCGATCCCGTTTCACGGCTTGAGAGCTACTTTCTTGACTGTATTTTGAGTTGAGCAGTTGGCGCGACTTCAGTTCTAGCCTATAAAGTCAAATCCTGTGTGGTTCCTCCATGGTAACATAGCTGCCCGAGGTCGCAATGTTAGCAAGTACAAGAAATTTGAAAATTGTATGTAATTTCACATTAGTGCTTATGGTCGATCCCGTTTCTCGGCTTGAGAGCTACTTTCTTGACTGTATTTTGAGTTAAGCAGTTGGTGCGACTTCAGTCCTAGCCTATGAAGTAAAATCCTGTGTGGTTCCTCCATGGTAACATAGCTGCCCGAGGTCGCAAAGTTAGCAAGTACAAGAAATTTGAAAATTGTACGTAATTTCACGGTAGTGCTTATGGTCGATCCCGTTTCTCGGCTTGAGAGCTACTTTCTTGACTGTATTTTGAGTTAAGCAGTTGGTGCGACTTCAGTTCTAGCCTATAAAGTCAAATCCTGTGTGGTTCCTCCATGGTAACATAGCTGCCCGAGGTCGCAAAGTTAGCAAGTACAAGAAATTTGAAAATTGTATGTAATTTCACATTAGTGCTTATGGTCGATCCCGTTTCTCGGCTTGAGAGCTACTTTCTTGACTGTATTTTGAGTTAAGCAGTTGGCGCGACTTCAGTTCTAGCCTATAAAGTCAAATCTTGTGTGGTTCCTCCATGGTAACATAGCTGCCCGAGGTCGCAAAATTAGCTAGTACAAGGAATTTGAAAATTGTATGTAATTTCACATTAGTGCTTATGGTCGATCCCGTTTCTCGGCTTGAGAGCTACTTTCTTGACTGTATTTTGAGTTAAGCAGTTGGTGCGACTTCAGTTCTAGCCTATAAAGTCAAATCCTGTGTGGTTCCACCATGGTAACATAGCTGCCCGAGGTCGCAAAGTTAGCAAGTACAAGAAATTTGAAAATTGTATGTAATTTCACATTAGTTCTTATGGTCGATCCCGTTTCTCGGCTTGAGAGCTATTTTCTTGACTGTATTTTAAGTTAAGCAGTTGGTGCGACTTCAGTTCTAGCCTATAAAGTCAAATCCTGTGTGGTTCCTCCACAGTGCTTATGGTCGATCCCGTTTCTCGGATTGAGAGCTACTTTCTTGACTGTATTTTGAGTTAAGCAGTTGGTGCGACTTCAGTTCTAGCCTATAAAGTCAAATCCTGTGTGGTTCCTCCATGGTAACATAGCTGCCCGAGGTCGCAAAGTTAGCAAGTACAAGAAATTTGAAAATTGTACGTAATTTCACGGTAGTGCTTATGGTCGATCCCGTTTCACGGCTTGAGAGCTACTTTCTTGACTGTATTTTGAGTTAAGCAGTTGGTGCGACTTCAGTTCTAGCCTATAAAGTCAAATCTTGTGTGGTTCCTCCATGGTAACATAGCTGCCCGAGGTCGCAAAGTTAGCAAGTACAAGAAATTTGAAAATTGTATGTAATTTCACATTAGTGCTTATGGTCGATCCCGTTTCTCGGCTTGACTGTATTTTGAGTTAAGCAGTTGGTGCGACTTCAGTTCTAGGTTATAAAGTCAAATCCTGTGTGGTTCCTCCATGGTAACATAGCTGCCCGAGGTCGCAAAGTTAGCAAGTACAAGAAATTTGAAAATTGTATGTAATTTCACATTAGTGCTTATGGTCGATCATGTTTCTCGGCTTGAGAGCTACTTTCTTGACTGTATTTTGAGTTAAGCAGTTGGTGCGACTTCAGTTCTAGCCTATAAAATCAAATCCTGTGTGGTTCCTCCATGGTAACATAGCTGCCCGAGGTCGCAAAGTTAGCAAGTACAAGAAATTTGAAAATTGTATGTAATTTCACATTAGTGCTTATGGTCGATCCCGTTTCTCGGCTTGAGAGCTACTTTCTTGACTGTATTTTGAGTTAAGCAGTTGGCGCGACTTCAGTTCTAGCCTATAAAGTCAAATCTTGTGTGGTTCCTCCATGGTAACATAGCTGCCCGAGGTCGCAAAGTTAGCAAGTACAAGAAATTTGAAAATTGTATGTAATTTCACATTAGTTCTTATGGTCGATCCCGTTTCTCGGCTTGAGAGCTACTTTCTTGACTGTATTTTGAGTTAAGCAGTTGGTGCGACTTCAGTTCTAGCCTATAAAGTCAAATCCTGTGTGGTCCCTCCATGGTAACATAGCTGCCCGAGGTCGCAAAGTTAGCAAGTACAAGAAATTTGAAAATTGTATGTAATTTCACGGTAGTGCTTATGGTCGATCCCGTTTCACGGCTTGAGAGCTACTTTCTTGACTGTATTTTGAGTTAAGCAGTTGGTGCGACTTCAGTTCTAGCCTATAAAGAAAAATCCTGTGTGGTTCCTCCATGGTAACATAGCTGCCCGAGGTCGCAAAGTTAGCAAGTACAAGAAATTTGAAAATTGTATGTAATTTCACATTAGTGCTTATGGTCGATCCCGTTTCTCGGCTTGAGAGCTACTTTCTTGACTGTATTTTGAGTTAAGCAGTTGGTGCGACTTCAGTTCTAGCCTATAAAGTCAAATCTTGTGTGGTTCCTCCATGGTAACATAGCTGCCCGAGGTCGCAAAGTTAGCAAGTACAAGAAATTTGAAAATTGTACGTAATTTCACGGCAGTGCTTATGGTCGATCCCGTTTCTCGGCTTGAGAGCTACTTTCTTGACTGTATTTTGAGTTAAGCAGTTGGTGCGACTTCAGTTCTAGCCTATAAAGTCAAATCCTGTGTGGTTCCTCCATGGTAACATAGCTGCCCGAGGTCGCAAAGTTAGCAAGTACAAGAAATTTGAAAATTGTACGTAATTTCACGGTAGTGCTTATGGTCGATCCCGTTTCACGGCTTGAGAGCTACTTTCTTGACTGTATTTTGAGTTGAGCAGTTGGCGCGAATTCAGTTCTAGCCTATAAAGTCAAATCTTGTGTGGTTCCTCCATGGTAACATAGCTGCCCGAGGTCGCAAAGTTAGCAAGTACAAGAAATTTGAAAATTGTATGTAATTTCACATTAGTGCTTATGGTCGATCCCGTTTCTCGGCTTGAGAGCTACTTTCTTGACTGTATTTTGAGTTATGCAATTGGTGCGACTTCAGTTCTAGCCTATAAAGTCAAATCCTGTGTGGTTCCTCCATGGTAACATAGCTGCCCGAGGTCGCAAAGTTAGCAAGTACAAGAAATTTGAAAATTGTATGTCATTTCACATTATTTCTTATGGTCGATCCCGTTTCTCGGCTTGAGAGCTACTTTCTTGACTGTATTTTAAGTTAAGCAGTTGGTGCGACTTCAGTTCTAGCCTATAAAGTCAAATCTTGTGCGGTTCCTCCATGGTAACATAGCTGCCCGAGGTCGCAAAGTTAGCAAGTACAAGAAATTTGAAAATTGTATGTAATTTCACATTAGTGCTTATGGTCGATCCCGTTTCTCGGCTTGAGAGCTACTTTCTTGACTGTATTTTGAGTTAAGCAGTTGGCGCGACTTCAGTTCTAGCCTATAAAGTCAAATCTTGTGTGGTTCCTCCATGGTAACATAGCTGCCCGAGGTCGCAAAGTTAGCAAGTACAAGAAATTTGAAAATTGTATGTAATTTCACATTAGTGCTTATGGTCGATCCCGTTTCTCGGCTTGAGAGCTACTTTCTTGACTGTATTTTGAGTTAAGCAGTTGGTGCGACTTCAGTTCTAGCCTATAAAGTCAAATCCTGTGTGGTTCCTCCATGGTAACATAGCTGCCCGAGGTCGCAAAGTTAGCAAGTACAAGAAATTTGAAAATTGTATGTAATTTCACATTAGTTCTTATGGTCGATCCCGTTTCTCGGCTTGAGAGCTACTTTCTTGACTGTATTTTAAGTTAAGCAGTTGGTGCGACTTCAGTTCTAGCCTATAAAGTCAAATCCTGTGTGGTTCCTCCACAGTGCTTATGGTCCATCCCGTTTCTCGGATTGAGAGCTACTTTCTTGACTGTATTTTGAGTTAAGCAGTTGGTGCGACTTCAGTTCTAGCCTATAAAGTCAAATCCTGTGTGGTTCCTCCATGGTAACATAGCTGCCCGAGGTCGCAAAGTTAGCAAGTACAAGAAATTTGAAAATTGTATGTAATTTCACATTAGTGCTTATGGTCGATCCCGTTTCTCGGCTTGAGAGCTACTTTCTTGACTGTAGTTTGAGTTAAGCAGTTGGCGCGACTTCAGTTCTAGCCTATAAAGTCAAATCTTGTGTGGTTCCTCCATGGTAACATAGCTGCCCGAGGTCGCAAAGTTAGCAAGTACAAGAAATTTGAAAATTGTATGTAATTTCACATTAGTGCTTATGGTCGATCCCGTTTCTCGGCTTGAGAGCTACTTTCTTGACTGTATTTTGAGTTAAGCAGTTGGTGCGACTTCAGTTCTAGCCTATAAAGTCAAATCCTGTGTGGTTCCTCCATGGTAACATAGCTGCCCGAGGTCGCAAATTTAGCAAGTACAAGAAATTTGAAAATTGTATGTAATTTCACATTAGTTCTTATGGTCGATCCCGTTTCTCGGCTTGAGAGCTACTTTCTTGACTGTATTTTGAGTTAAGCATTTGGTGCGACTTCAGTTCTAGCCTATAAAGTCAAATCCTGTGTGGTTCCTCCACAGTGCTTATGGTCGATCCCGTTTCTCGGCTTGAGACCTACTTTCTTGACTGTATTTTGAGTTAACCAGTTGGTGCGACTTCAGTTCTAGCCTATAAAGTCAAATCCTGTGTGGTTCCTCCATGGTAACATAGCTGCCCGAGGTCGCAAAGTTAGCAAGTACAAGAAATTTGAAAATTGTACGTAATTTCACGGTAGTGCTTATGGTCGATCCCGTTTCACGGCTTGAGAGCTACTTTCTTGACTGTATTTTGAGTTAAGCAGTTGGTGCGACTTCAGTTCTAGCCTATAAAGTCATATCTTGTGTTTTTCCTCCATGGTAACATAGCTGCCCGAGGTCGCAAAGTTAGCAAGTACATGAAATTTGAAAATTGTATGTAATTTCACATTAGTGCTTATGGTCGATCCCGTTTCTCGGCTTGAGAGCTACTTTCTTGACTGTATTTTGAGTTAAGCAGTTGGCGCGACTTCAGTTCTAGCCTATAAAGTCAAATCTTGTGTGGTTCCTCCATGGTAACATAGCTGCCCGAGGTCGCAAAGTTAGCAAGTACAAGAAATTTGAAAATTGTATGTAATTTCACATTAGTGCTTATGGTCGATCCCGTTTCTCGGCTTGAGAGCTACTTTCTTGACTGTATTTTGAGTTAAGTAGTTGGTGCGACTTCAGTTCTAGCCTATAAAGTCAAATCCTGTGTGGTTCCTCCATGGTAACATAGCTGCCCGAGGTCGCAAAGTTAGCAAGTACAAGAAATTTGAAAATTGTATGTAATTTCACATTAGTTCTTATGGTCGATCCCGTTTCTCGGCTTGAGAGCTACTTTCTTGACTGTATTTTGAGTTAAGCATTTGGTGCGACTTCAGTTCTAGTCTATAAAGTCAAATCCTGTGTGGTTCCTCCACAGTGCTTATGGTCGATCCCGTTTCTCGGCTTGAGACCTACTTTCTTGACTGTATTTTGAGTTAAGCAGTTGGTGCGACTTCAGTTCTAGCCTATAAAGTCAAATCCTGTGTGGTTCCTCCATGGTAACATAGCTGCCCGAGGTCGCAAAGTTAGCAAGTACAAGAAATTTGAAAATTGTACGTAATTTCACGGTAGTGCTTATGGTCGATCCCGTTTCACGGCTTGAGAGCTACTTTCTTGACTGTATTTTGAGTTAAGCAGTTGGTGCGACTTCAGTTCTAGCCTATAAAGTCAAATCCTGTGTGGTTCCTCCATGGTAACATAGCTGCCCGAGGTCGCAAAGTTAGCAAGTACAAGAAATTTGAAAATTGTACGTAATTTCACGGTAGTGCTTATGGTCGATCCCGTTTCACGGCTTGAGAGCTACTTTCTTGACTGTATTTTGAGTTGAGCAGTTGGCGCGACTTCAGTTCTAGCCTATAAAGTCAAATCCTGTGTGGTTCCTCCATGGTAACATAGCTGCCCGAGGTCGCAATGTTAGCAAGTACAAGAAATTTGAAAATTGTATGTAATTTCACATTAGTGCTTATGGTCGATCCCGTTTCTCGGCTTGAGAGCTACTTTCTTGACTGTATTTTGAGTTAAGCAGTTGGTGCGACTTCAGTCCTAGCCTATGAAGTAAAATCCTGTGTGGTTCCTCCATGGTAACATAGCTGCCCGAGGTCGCAAAGTTAGCAAGTACAAGAAATTTGAAAATTGTACGTAATTTCACGGTAGTGCTTATGGTCGATCCCGTTTCTCGGCTTGAGAGCTACTTTCTTGACTGTATTTTGAGTTAAGCAGTTGGTGCGACTTCAGTTCTAGCCTATAAAGTCAAATCCTGTGTGGTTCCTCCATGGTAACATAGCTGCCCGAGGTCGCAAAGTTAGCAAGTACAAGAAATTTGAAAATTGTATGTAATTTCACATTAGTGCTTATGGTCGATCCCGTTTCTCGGCTTGAGAGCTACTTTCTTGACTGTATTTTGAGTTAAGCAGTTGGCGCGACTTCAGTTCTAGCCTATAAAGTCAAATCTTGTGTGGTTCCTCCATGGTAACATAGCTGCCCGAGGTCGCAAAATTAGCTAGTACAAGGAATTTGAAAATTGTATGTAATTTCACATTAGTGCTTATGGTCGATCCCGTTTCTCGGCTTGAGAGCTACTTTCTTGACTGTATTTTGAGTTAAGCAGTTGGTGCGACTTCAGTTCTAGCCTATAAAGTCAAATCCTGTGTGGTTCCACCATGGTAACATAGCTGCCCGAGGTCGCAAAGTTAGCAAGTACAAGAAATTTGAAAATTGTATGTAATTTCACATTAGTTCTTATGGTCGATCCCGTTTCTCGGCTTGAGAGCTATTTTCTTGACTGTATTTTAAGTTAAGCAGTTGGTGCGACTTCAGTTCTAGCCTATAAAGTCAAATCCTGTGTGGTTCCTCCACAGTGCTTATGGTCGATCCCGTTTCTCGGATTGAGAGCTACTTTCTTGACTGTATTTTGAGTTAAGCAGTTGGTGCGACTTCAGTTCTAGCCTATAAAGTCAAATCCTGTGTGGTTCCTCCATGGTAACATAGCTGCCCGAGGTCGCAAAGTTAGCAAGTACAAGAAATTTGAAAATTGTACGTAATTTCACGGTAGTGCTTATGGTCGATCCCGTTTCACGGCTTGAGAGCTACTTTCTTGACTGTATTTTGAGTTAAGCAGTTGGTGCGACTTCAGTTCTAGCCTATAAAGTCAAATCTTGTGTGGTTCCTCCATGGTAACATAGCTGCCCGAGGTCGCAAAGTTAGCAAGTACAAGAAATTTGAAAATTGTATGTAATTTCACATTAGTGCTTATGGTCGATCCCGTTTCTCGGCTTGACTGTATTTTGAGTTAAGCAGTTGGTGCGACTTCAGTTCTAGGTTATAAAGTCAAATCCTGTGTGGTTCCTCCATGGTAACATAGCTGCCCGAGGTCGCAAAGTTAGCAAGTACAAGAAATTTGAAAATTGTACGTAATTTCACGGTAGTGCTTATGGTCGATCCCGTTTCACGGCTTGAGAGCTACTTTCTTGACTGTATTTTGAGTTGAGCAGTTGGCGCGAATTCAGTTCTAGCCTATAAAGTCAAATCTTGTGTGGTTCCTCCATGGTAACATAGCTGCCCGAGGTCGCAAAGTTAGCAAGTACAAGAAATTTGAAAATTGTATGTAATTTCACATTAGTGCTTATGGTCGATCCCGTTTCTCGGCTTGAGAGCTACTTTCTTGACTGTATTTTGAGTTATGCAATTGGTGCGACTTCAGTTCTAGCCTATAAAGTCAAATCCTGTGTGGTTCCTCCATGGTAACATAGCTGCCCGAGGTCGCAAAGTTAGCAAGTACAAGAAATTTGAAAATTGTATGTCATTTCACATTATTTCTTATGGTCGATCCCGTTTCTCGGCTTGAGAGCTACTTTCTTGACTGTATTTTAAGTTAAGCAGTTGGTGCGACTTCAGTTCTAGCCTATAAAGTCAAATCTTGTGCGGTTCCTCCATGGTAACATAGCTGCCCGAGGTCGCAAAGTTAGCAAGTACAAGAAATTTGAAAATTGTATGTAATTTCACATTAGTGCTTATGGTCAATCCCGTTTCTCGGCTTGAGAGCCACTTTCTTGACTGTATTTTGAGTTAAGCAGTTGGTGCGACTTCAGTTCTAGCCTATAAAGTCAAATCCTGTGTGGTTCCTCCATGGTAACATAGCTGCCCGAGGTCGCAAAGTTAGCAAGTACAAGAAATTTGAAAATTGTACGTAATTTCACGGTAGTGCTTATGGTCGATCCCGTTTCACGGCTTGAGAGCTACTTTCTTGACTGTATTTTGAGTTAAGCAGTTGGTGCGACTTCAGTTCTAGCCTATAAAGTCAAATCTTGTGCGGTTCCTCCATGGTAACATAGCTGCCCGAGGTCGCAAAGTTAGCAAGTACAAGAAATTTGAAAATTGTATGTAATTTCACATCAGTGCTTATGGTCGATCCCGTTTCTCGGCTTGAGAGCCACTTTCTTGACTGTATTTTGAGTTAAGCAGTTGGTGCGGCTTCAGTTCTAGCCTATAAAGTCAAATCCTGTGTGGTTCCTCCATGGTAACATAGCTGCCCGAGGTCGCAAAGTTAGCAAGTACAAGAAATTTGAAAATTGTACGTAATTTCACGGTAGTGCTTATGGTCGATCCCGTTTCTCGGCTTGAGAGCTACTTTCTTGACTGTATTTTGAGTTAAGCAGTTGGCGCGACTTCAGTTCTAGCCTATAAAGTCAAATCTTGTGTGGTTCCTCCATGGTAACATAGCTGCCCGAGGTCGCAAAGTTAGCAAGTACAAGAAATTTGAAAATTGTATGTAATTTCACATTAGTGCTTATGGTCGATCCCGTTTCTCGGCTTGAGAGCTACTTTCTTGACTGTATTTTGAGTTAAGCAGTTGGTGCGACTTCAGTTCTAGCCTATAAAGTCAAATCCTGTGTGGTTCCTCCATGGTAACATAGCTGCCCGAGGTCGCAAAGTTAGCAAGTACAAGAAATTTGAAAATTGTATGTAATTTCACATTAGTGCTTATGGTCGATCCCGTTTCTCGGCTTGAGAGCTACTTTCTTGACTGTATTTTGAGTTAAGCAGTTGGTGCGACTTCAGTTCTAGCCTATAAAGTCAAATCCTGTGTGGTTCCTCCATGGTAACATAGCTGCCCGAGGTCGCAAAGTTAGCAAGTACAAGAAATTTGAAAATTGTACGTAATTTCACGGTAGTGCTTATGGTCGATCCCGTTTCACGGCTTGAGAGCTACTTTCTTGACTGTATTTTGAGTTGAGCAATTGGCGCGAATTCAGTTCTAGCCTATAAAGTCAAATCTTGTGTGGTTCCTCCATGGTAACATAGCTGCCCGAGGTCGCAAAGTTAGCAAGTACAAGAAATTTGAAAATTGTATGTAATTTCACATTAGTGCTTATGGTCGATCCCGTTTCTCGGCTTGAGAGCTACTTTCTTGACTGTATTTTGAGTTATGCAATTGGTGCGACTTCAGTTCTAGCCTATAAAGTCAAATCCTGTGTGGTTCCTCCATGGTAACATAGCTGCCCGAGTTCGCAAAGTTAGCAAGTACAAGAAATTTGAAAATTGTATGTCATTTCACATTATTTCTTATGGTCGATCCCGTTTCTCGGCTTGAGAGCTACTTTCTTGACTGTATTTTAAGTTAAGCAGTTGGTGCGACTTCAGTTCTAGCCTATAAATTCAAATCTTGTGCGGTTCCTCCATGGTAACATAGCTGCCCGAGGTCGCAAAGTTAGCAAGTACAAGAAATTTGAAAATTGTATGTAATTTCACATTAGTGCTTATGGTCAATCCCGTTTCTCGGCTTGAGAGCCACTTTCTTGACTGTATTTTGAGTTAAGCAGTTGGTGCGACTTCAGTTCTAGCCTATAAAGTCAAATCCTGTGTGGTTCCTCCATGGTAACATAGCTGCCCGAGGTCGCAAAGTTAGCAAGTACAAGAAATTTGAAAATTGTACGTAATTTCACGGTAGTGCTTATGGTCGATCCCGTTTCACGGCTTGAGAGCTACTTTCTTGACTGTATTTTGAGTTAAGCAGTTGGTGCGACTTCAGTTCTAGCCTATAAAGTCAAATCTTGTGCGGTTCCTCCATGGTAACATAGCTGCCCGAGGTCGCAAAGTTAGCAAGTACAAGAAATTTGAAAATTGTATGTAATTTCACATCAGTGCTTATGGTCGATCCCGTTTCTCGGCTTGAGAGCCACTTTCTTGACTGTATTTTGAGTTAAGCAGTTGGTGCGACTTCAGTTCTAGCCTATAAAGTCAAATCCTGTGTGGTTCCTCCATGGTAACATAGCTGCCCGAGGTCGCAAAGTTAGCAAGTACAAGAAATTTGAAAATTGTACGTAATTTCACGGTAGTGCTTATGGTCGATCCCGTTTCTCGGCTTGAGAGCTACTTACTTGACTGTATTTTGAGTTAAGCAGTTGGCGCGACTTCAGTTCTAGCCTATAAAGTGAAATCTTGTGTGGTTCCTCAATGGTAACATAGCTGCCCGAGGTCGCAAAGTTAGCAAGTACAAGAAATTTGAAAATTGTATGTAATTTCACATTAGTGCTTATGGTCGATCCCGTTTCTCGGCTTGAGAGCTACTTTCTTGACTGTATTTTGAGTTAAGCAGTTGGTGCGACTTCAGTTCTAGCCTATAAAGTCAAATCCTGTGTGGTTCCTCCATGGTAACATAGCTGCCCGAGGTCGCAAAGTTAGCAAGTACAAGAAATTTGAAAATTGTATGTAATTTCACATTAGTGCTTATGGTCGATCCCGTTTCTCGGCTTGAGAGCTACTTTCTTGACTGTATTTTGAGTTAAGCAGTTGGTGCGACTTCAGTTCTAGCCTATAAAGTCAAATCCTGTGTGGTTCCTCCATGGTAACATAGCTGCCCGAGGTCGCAAAGTTAGCAAGTACAAGAAATTTGAAAATTGTATGTAATTTCACATTAGTGCTTATGGTCGATCCCGTTTCTCGGCTTGAGAGCTACTTTCTTGACTGTATTTTGAGTTAAGCAGTTGGTGCGACTTCAGTTCTAGCCTATAAAGTCAAATCCTGTGTGGTTCCTCCATGGTAACATAGCTGCCCGAGGTCGCAAAGTTAGCAAGTACAAGAAATTTGAAAATTGTATGTAATTTCACATTAGTGCTTATGGTCGATCCCGTTTCTCGGCTTGAGAGCCACTTTCTTGACTGTATTTTGAGTTAAGCAGTTGGTGCGACCTCAGTTCTAGCCTATAAAGTCAAATCCTGTGTGGTTCCTCCATGGTAACATAGCTGCCCGAGGTCGCAAAGTTAGCAAGTACAAGAAATTTGAAAATTGTACGTAATTTCACGGTAGTGCTTATGGTCGATCCCGTTTCACGGCTTGAGAGCTACTTTCTTGACTGTATTTTGAGTTAAGCAGTTGGTGCGACTTCAGTTCTAGCCTATAAAGTCAAATCCTGTGTGGTTCCTCCATGGTAACATAGCTGCCCGAGGTCGCAAATTTAGCAAGTACAAGAAATTTGAAAATTGTACGTAATTTCGAGGTAGTGCTTATGGTCGATCCCGTTTCACGGCTTGAGAGCTACTTTCTTGACTGTATTTTGACTTGAGCAGTTGGCGCGACTTCAGTTCTAGCCTATAAAGTCAAATCTTGTGTGGTTCCTCCATGGTAACATAGCTGCCCGAGGTCGCAAAGTTAGCAAGTACAAGAAATTTGAAAATTGTATGTAATTTCACATTAGTGCTTATGGTCGATCCCGTTTCTCGGCTTGAGAGCTACTTTCTTGACTGTATTTTGAGTTAAGCAGTTGGTGCGACTTCAGTTCTAGCCTATAAAGTCAAATCCTGTGTGGTTCCTCCATGGTAACATAGCTGCCCGAGGTCGCAAAGTTAGCAAGTACAAGAAATTTGAAAATTGTATGTAATTTCACATTAGTGCTTATGGTCGATCCCGTTTCTCGGCTTGAGAGCTACTTTCTTGACTGTATTTTGAGTTAAGCAGTTGGTGCGACTTCAGTTCTAGCCTATAAAGTCAAATCCTGTGTGGTTCCTCCATGGTAACATAGCTGCCCGAGGTCGCAAAGTTAGCAAATACAAGAAATTTGAAAATTGTATGTAATTTCACATTAGTGCTTATGGTCGATCCCGTTTCTCGGCTTGAGAGCTACTTTCTTGACTGTATTTTGAGTTAAGCAGTTGGTGCGGCTTCAGTTCTAGCCTATAAAGTCAAATCCTGTGTGGTTCCTCCATGGTAACATAGCTGCCCGAGGTCGCAAAATTAGCAAGTACAAGAAATTTGAAAATTGTACGTAATTTCACGGTAGTGCTTATGGTCGATCCCGTTTCACGGCTTGAGAGCTACTTTCTTGACTGTATTTTGAGTTGAGCAGATGGCGCGAATTCAGTTCTAGCCTATAAAGTCAAATCTTGTGTGGTTCCTCCATGGTAACATAGCTGCCCGAGGTCGCAAAGTTAGCAAGTACAAGAAATTTGAAAATTGTATGTAATTTCACATTAGTGCTTATGGTCGATCCCGTTTCTCGGCTTGAGAGCTACTTTCTTGACTGTATTTTGAGTTATGCAATTGGTGCGACTTCAGTTCTAGCCTATAAAGTCAAATCCTGTGTGGTTCCTCCATGGTAACATAGCTGTCCGAGGTCGCAAAGTTAGCAAGTACAAGAAATTTGAAAATTGTATGTAATTTCACATTATTTCTTATGGTCGATCCCGTTTCTCGGCTTGAGAGCTACTTTCTTGACTGTATTTTAAGTTAAGCAGTTGGTGCGACTTCAGTTCTAGCCTATAAAGTCAAATCTTGTGCGGTTCCTCCATGGTAACATAGCTGCCCGAGGTCGCAAAGTTAGCAAGTACAAGAAATTTGAAAATTGTATGTAATTTCACATTAGTGCTTATGGTCGATCCCGTTTCTCGGCTTGAGAGCCACTTTCTTGACTGTATTTTGAGTTAAGCAGTTGGTGCGACTTCAGTTCTAGCCTATAAAGTCAAATCCTGTGTGGTTCCTCCATGGTAACATAGCTGCCCGAGGTCGCAAAGTTAGCAAGTACAAGAAATTTGAAAATTGTACGTAATTTCACGGTAGTGCTTATGGTCGATCCCGTTTCACGGCTTGAGAGCTACTTTCTCGAATGTATTTTGAGTTAAGCAGTTGGTGCGACTTCAGTTCTAGCCTATAAAGTCAAATCCTGTGTGGTTCCTCCATGGTAACATAGCTGCCCGAGGTCGCAAAATTAGCAAGTACAAGAAATTTGAAAATTGTACGTAATTTCGCGGTAGTGCTTATGGTCGATCCCGTTTCACGGCTTGAGAGCTACTTTCTTGACTGTATTTTGAGTTGAGCAGTTGGCGCGACTTCAGTTCTAGCCTATAAAGTCAAATCTTGTGTGGTTCCTCCATGGTAACATAGCTGCCCGAGGTCGCAAAGTTAGCAAGTACAAGAAATTTGAAAATTGTATGTAATTTCACATTAGTGCTTATGGTCGATCCCGTTTCTCGGCTTGAGAGCTACTTTCTTGACTGTATTTTGAGTTAAGCAATTGGTGCGACTTCAGTTCTAGCCTATAAAGCCAAATCCTGTGTGATTCCTCCATGGTAACATAGCTGCCCGAGGTCGCAAAGTTAGCAAGTACAAGAAATTTGAAAATTGTACGTAATTTCACATTAGTGCTTATGGTCGATCCCGTTTCTCGGCTTGAGAGCTACTTTCTTGACTGTATTTTGAGTTAAGCAGTTGGTGCGGCTTCAGTTCTAGCCTATAAAGTCAAATCCTGTGTGGTTCCTCCATGGTAACATAGCTGCCCGAGGTCGCAAAGTTAGCAAGTACAAGAAATTTGAAAATTGTACGTAATTTCACGGTAGTGCTTATGGTCGATCCCGTTTCACGGCTTGAGAGCTACTTTCTTGACTGTATTTTGAGTTGAGCAGTTGGCGCGAATTCAGTTCTAGCCTATAAAGTCAAATCCTGTGTGGTTCCTCCATGGTAACATAGCTGCCCGAGGTCGCAAAGTTAGCAAGTACAAGAAATTTGAAAATTGTACGTAATTTCACGGTAGTGCTTATGGTCGATCCCGATTCACGGCTTGAGAGCTACTTTCTTGACTGTATTTTGAGTTGAGCAGTTGGCGCGAATTCAGTTCTAGCCTATAAAGTCAAATCTTGTGTGGTTCCTCCATGGTAACATAGCTGCCCGAGGTTGCAAAGTTAGCAAGTACAAGAAATTTGAAAATTGTATGTAATTTCACATTAGTGCTTATGGTCGATCCCGTTTCTCGGCTTGAGAGCCACTTTCTTGACTGTATTTTGAGTTAAGCAGTTGGTGCGACTTCAGTTCTAGCCTATAAAGTCAAATCCTGTGTGGTTCCTCCATGGTAACATAGCTGCCCGAGGTCGCAAAGTTAGCAAGTACAAGAAATTTGAAAATTGTATGTAATTTCACATTAGTGCTTATGGTCGATCCCGTTTCTCGGCTTGAGAGCCACTTTCTTGACTGTATTTTGAGTTAAGCAGTTGGTGCGACTTCAGTTCTAGCCTATAAAGTCAAATCTTGTGTGGTTCCTCCATGGTAACATAGCTGCCCGAGGTTGCAAAGTTAGCAAGTACAAGAAATTTGAAAATTGTATGTAATTTCACATTAGTGCTTATGGTCGATCCCGTTTCTCGGCTTGAGAGCCACTTTCTTGACTGTATTTTGAGTTAAGCAGTTGGTGCGACTTCAGTTCTAGCCTATAAAGTCAAATCCTGTGTGGTTCCTCCATGGTAACATAGCTGCCCGAGGTCGCAAAGTTAGCAAGTACAAGAAATTTGAAAATTGTACGTAATTTCACGGTAATGCTTATGGTCGATCCCGTTTCACGGCTTGAGAGCTACTTTCTTGACTGTATTTTGAGTTAAGCAGTTGGTGCGACTTCAGTTCTAGCCTATAAAGTCAAATCCTGTGTGGTTCCTCCATGGTAACATAGCTGCCCGAGGTCGCAAAGTTAGCAAGTCCAATAAATTTGAAAATTGTACGTAATTTTGCGGTAGTGCTTATGGTCGATCCCGTTTCACGGCTTGAGAGCTACTTTCTTGACTGTATTTTGAGTTGAGCAGTTGGTGCGACTTCAGTTCTAGCCTATAAAGTCAAATCTTGTGTGGTTCCTCCATGGTAACATAGCTGCCCGAGGTCGCAAAGTTAGCAAGTACAAGAAATTTGAAAATTGTATGTAATTTCACATTAGTGCTTATGGTCGATCCCGTTTCTCGGCTTGAGAGCTACTTTCTTGACTGTATTTTGAGTTAAGCAATTGGTGCGACTTCAGTTCTAGCCTATAAAGTCAAATCCTGTGTGGTTCCTCCATGGTAACATAGCTGCCCGAGGTCGCAAAGTTAGCAAGTACAAGAAATTTGAAAATTGTACGTAATTTCACGGTAGTGCTTATGGTCGATCCCGTTTCACGGCTTGAGAGCTACTTTCTTGACTGTATTTTGAGTTAAGCAGTTGGTGCGACTTCAGTTCTAGCCTATAAAGTCAAATCCTGTGTGGTTCCTCCATGGTAACATAGCTGCCCGAGGTCGCAAAGTTAGCAAGTACAAGAAATTTGAAAATTGTATTTAATTTCACATTAGTGCTTATGGTCGATCCCGTTTCTCGGCTTGAGAGCTACTTTCTTAACTGTATTTTGAGTTAAGCAGTTGGTGCGACTTCAGTTCTAGCCTATAAAGTCAAATCCTGTGTGGTTCCTCCATGGTAACATAGCTGCCCGAGGTCGCAAAGTTAGCAAGTACAAGAAATTTGAAAATTGTATGTAATTTCACATTAGTGCTTATGGTCGATCCCGTTTCTCGGCTTGAGAGCTACTTTCTTGACTGTATTTTGAGTTAAGCAGTTGGTGCGACTTCAGTTCTAGCCAATAAAGTCAAATCTTGTGTGGTTCCTCCATGGTAACATAGCTGCCCGAGGTCGCAAAGTTAGCAAGTACAAGAAATTTGAAAATTGTACGTAATTTCACGGTAGTGCTTATGGTCGATCCCGTTTCACGGCTTGAGAGCTACTTTCTTGACTGTATTTTGAGTTGAGCAGTTGGCGTGACTTCAGTTCTAGCCTATAAAGTCAAATCTTGTGTGGTTCCTCCATGGTAACATAGCTGCCCGAGGTCGCAAAGTTAGCAAGTACAAGAAATTTGAAAATTATACGTAATTTCACGGTAGTGCTTATGGTCGATCCCGTTTCACGGCTTGAGAGCTACTTTCTTGACTGTATTTTGAGTTAAGCAGTTGGTGCGACTTCAGTTCTAGCCTATAAAGTCAAATCCTGTGTGGTTCCTCCATGGTAACATAGCTGCCCGAGGTCGCAAAGTTAGCAAGTACAAGAAATTTGAAAATTGTATGTAATTTCACATTAGTGCTTATGGTCGATCCCGTTTCTCGGCTTGAGAGCTACTTTCTTGACTGTATTTTGAGTTAAGCAGTTGGTGCGACTTCAGTTCTAGCCTATAAAGTCAAATCCTGTGTGGTTCCTCCATGGTAACATAGCTGCCCGAGGTCGCAAAGTTAGCAAGTACAAGAAATTTGAAAATTGTACGTAATTTCACGGTAGTGCTTATGGTCGATCCCGTTTCACGGCTTGAGAGCTACTTTCTTGACTGTATTTTGAGTTAAGCAGTTGGTGCGACTTCAGTTCTAGCCTATAAAGTCAAATCCTGTGTGGTTCCTCCATGGTAACATAGCTGCCCGAGGTCGCAAAGTTAGCAAGTACAAGAAATTTGAAAATTGTATGTAATTTCACATTAGTGCTTATGGTCGATCCCGTTTCTCGGCTTGAGGGCTACTTTCTTGACTGTATTTTGAGGTAAGCAGTTGGTGCGACTTCAGTTCTAGCCTATAAAGTAAAATCCTGTGTGGTTCCTCCATGGTAACATAGCTGCCCGAGGTCGCAAAGTTAGCAAGTACAAGAAATTTGAAAATTGTACGTAATTTCACATTAGTGCTTATGGTCGATCCCGTTTCACGGCTTGAGAGCTACTTTCTTGACTGTATTTTGAGTTAAGCAGTTGGTGCGACTTCAGTTCTAGCCTATAAAGTCAAATCCTGTGTGGTTCCTCCATGGTAACATAGCTGCCCGAGGTCGCAAAGTTAGCAAGTACAAGAAATTTGAAAATTGTATGTAATTTCACATTAGTGCTTATGGTCGATCCCGTTTCTCGGCTTGAGAGCTACTTTCTTGACTGTATTTTGAGTTAAGCAGTTGGTGCGACTTCAGTTCTAGCCTAGAAAGTCAAATCCTGTGTGGTTCCTCCATGGTAACATAGCTGCCCGAGATCGCAAAGTTAGCAAGTACAAGAAATTTGAAAATTGTACGTAATTTCACGGTAGTGCTTATGGTCGATCCCGTTTCACGGCTTGAGAGCTACTTTCTTGACTGTATTTTGAGTTGAGCAGTTGGCGCGACTTCAGTTCTAGCCTATAAAGTCAAATCTTGTGTGGTTCCTCCATGGTAACATAGCTGCCCGAGGTCGCAAAGTTAGCAAGTACAAGAAATTTGAAAATTGTATGTAATTTCACATTAGTGCTTATGGTCGATCCCGTTTCTCGGCTTGAGAGCTACTTTCTTGACTGTATTTTGAGTTAAGCAGTTGGTGCGACTTCAGTTCTAGCCTATAAAGTCAAATCCTGTGTGGTTCCTCCATGGTAACATAGCTGCCCGAGGTCGCAAAATTAGCAAGTACAAGAAATTTGAAAATTGTATGTAATTTCACATTAGTGCTTATGGTCGATCCCGTTTCTCGGATTGAGAGCTACTTTCTTGACTGTATTTTGAGTTACGCAGTTGGTGCGACTTCAGTTCTAGCCTATAAAGTCAAATCCTGTGTGGTTCCTCCATGGTAACATAGCTGCCCGGGGTCGCAAGGTTAGCAAGTACAAGAAATTTGAAAATTGTATGTAATTTCACATTAGTGCTTATGGTCGATCCCGTTTCTCGGCTTGAGAGCTACTTTCTTGACTGTATTTTGAGTTAAGCAGTTGGTGCGGCTTCAGTTCTAGCCTATAAAGTCAAATCCTGTGTGGTTCCTCCATGGTAACATAGCTGCCCGAGGTCGCAAAGTTAGCAAGTAAAAGAAATTTGAAAATTGTATGTAATTTCACATTAGTGCTTATGGTCGATCCCGTTTCTCGGCTTGAGAGCTACTTTCTTGACTGTATTTTGAGTTAAGCAGTTGGTGCGACTTCAGTTCTAGCCTATAAAGTCAAATCCTGTGTGGTTCCTCCATGGTAACATAGCTGCCCGAGGTCGCAAAGTTAGCAAGTACAAGAAATTTGAAAATTTTATGTAATTTCACATTAGTGCTTATGGTCGATCCCGTTTCTCGGCTTGAGAGCTACTTTCTTGACTGTATTTTGAGTTACGCAGTTGGTGCGACTTCAGTTCTAGCCTATAAAGTCAAATCCTGTGTGGTTCCTCCATGGTAACATAGCTGCCCGGGGTCGCAAGGTTAGCAAGTACAAGAAATTTGAAAATTGTATGTAATTTCACATTAGTGCTTATGGTCGATCCCGTTTCTCGGCTTGAGAGCTACTTTCTTGACTGTATTTTGAGTTAAGCAGTTGGTGCGACTTCAGTTCTAGCCTATAAAGTCAAATCCTGTGTGGTTCCTCCATGGTAACATAGCTGCCCGAGGTCGCAAAGTTAGCAAGTACAAGAAATTTGAAAATTGTATGTAATTTCACATTAGTGCTTATGGTCGATCCCGTTTCTCGGCTTGAGAGCTACTTTCTTGACTGTATTTTGAGTTACGCAGTTGGTGCGACTTAAGTTCTAGCCTATAAAGTCAAATCCTGTGTGGTTCCTCCATGGTAACATAGCTGCCCGGGGTCGCAAGGTTAGCAAGTACAAGAAATTTGAAAATTGTATGTAATTTCACATTAGTGCTTATGGTCGATCCCGTTTCTCGGCTTGAGAGCTACTTTCTTCACTGTATTTTGAGTTACGCAGTTGGTGCGACTTCAGTTCTAGCCTATAAAGTCAAATCCTGTGTGGTTCCTCCATGGTAACATAGCTGCCCGAGGTCGCAAAGTTAGCAAGTACAAGAAATTTGAAAATTGTATGTAATTTCACATTAGTGCTTATGGTCGATCCCGTTTCTCGGCTTGAGAGCTACTTTCTTGACTGTATTTTGAGTTACGCAGTTGGTGCGACTTCAGTTCTAGCCTATAAAGTCAAATCCTGTGTGGTTCCTCCATGGTAACATAGCTGCCCGGGGTCGCAAGGTTAGCAAGTACAAGAAATTTGAAAATTGTATGTAATTTCACATTAGTGCTTATGGTCGATCCCGTTTCTCGGCTTGAGAGCTACTTTCTTGACTGTATTTTGAGTTAAGCAGTTGGTGCGGCTTCAGTTCTAGCCTATAAAGTCAAATCCTGTGTGGTTCCTCCATGGTAACATAGCTGCCCGAGGTCGCAAAGTTAGCAAGTAAAAGAAATTTGAAAATTGTATGTAATTTCACATTAGTGCTTATGGTCGATCCCGTTTCTCGGCTTGAGAGCTACTTTCTTGACTGTATTTTGAGTTAAGCAGTTGGTGCGACTTCAGTTCTAGCCTATAAAGTCAAATCCTGTGTGGTTCCTCCATGGTAACATAGCTGCCCGAGGTCGCAAAGTTAGCAAGTACAAGAAATTTGAAAATTGTATTTAATTTCACATTAGTGCTTATGGTCGATCCCGTTTCTCGGCTTGAGAGCTACTTTCTTAACTGTATTTTGAGTTAAGCAGTTGGTGCGACTTCAGTTCTAGCCTATAAAGTCAGATCCTGTGTGGTTCCTCCATGGTAACATAGCTGCCCGAGGTCGCAAAGTTAGCAAGTACAAGAAATTTGAAAATTGTATGTAATTTCACATTAGTGCTTATGGTCGATCCCGTTTCTCGGCTTGAGAGCTACTTTCTTGACTGTATTTTGAGTTAAGCAGTTGGTGCGACTTCAGTTCTAGCCAATAAAGTCAAATCTTGTGTGGTTCCTCCATGGTAACATAGCTGCCCGAGGTCGCAAAGTTAGCAAGTACAAGAAATTTGAAAATTGTACGTAATTTCACGGTAGTGCTTATGGTCGATCCCGTTTCACGGCTTGAGAGCTACTTTCTTGACTGTATTTTGAGTTGAGCAGTTGGCGCGACTTCAGTTCTAGCCTATAAAGTCAAATCTTGTGTGGTTCCTCCATGGTAACATAGCTGCCCGAGGTCGCAAATTTAGCAAGTACAAGAAATTTGAAAATTATACGTAATTTCACGGTAGTGCTTATGGTCGATCCCGTTTCACGGCTTGAGAGCTACTTTCTTGACTGTATTTTGAGTTAAGCAGTTGGTGCGACTTCAGTTCTAGCCTATAAAGTCAAATCCTGTGTGGTTCCTCCATGGTAACATAGCTGCCCGAGGTCGCAAAGTTAGCAAGTACAAGAAATTTGAAAATTGTATGTAATTTCACATTAGTGCTTATGGTCGATCCCGTTTCTCGGCTTGAGAGCTACTTTCTTGACTGTATTTTGAGTTAAGCAGTTGGTGCGACTTCAGTTCTAGCCTATAAAGTCAAATCCTGTGTGGTTCCTCCATGGTAACATAGCTGCCCGAGGTCGCAAAGTTAGCAAGTACAAGAAATTTGAAAATTGTATGTAATTTCACAATAGTGCTTATGGTCGATCCCGTTTCTCGGCTTGAGAGCTACTTTCTTGACTGTATTTTGAGTTACGCAGTTGGTGCGACTTCAGTTCTAGCCTATAAAGTCAAATCCTGTGTGGTTCCTCCATGGTAACATAGCTGCCCGGGGTCGCAAGGTTAGCAAGTACAAGAAATTTGAAAATTGTATGTAATTTCACATTAGTGCTTATGGTCGATCCCGTTTCTCGGCTTGAGAGCTACTTTCTTGACTGTATTTTGAGTTAAGCAGTTGGTGCGGCTTCAGTTCTAGCCTATAAAGTCAAATCCTGTGTGGTTCCTCCATGGTAACATAGCTGCCCGAGGTCGCAAAGTTAGCAAGTAAAAGAAATTTGAAAATTGTATGTAATTTCACATTAGTGCTTATGGTCGATCCCGTTTCTCGGCTTGAGAGCTACTTTCTTGACTGTATTTTGAGTTAAGCAGTTGGTGCGACTTCAGTTCTAGCCTATAAAGTCAAATCCTGTGTGGTTCCTCCATGGTAACATAGCTGCCCGAGGTCGCAAAGTTAGCAAGTACAAGAAATTTGAAAATTGTATTTAATTTCACATTAGTGCTTATGGTCGATCCCGTTTCTCGGCTTGAGAGCTACTTTCTTAACTGTATTTTGAGTTAAGCAGTTGGTGCGACTTCAGTTCTAGCCTATAAAGTCAGATCCTGTGTGGTTCCTCCATGGTAACATAGCTGCCCGAGGTCGCAAAGTTAGCAAGTACAAGAAATTTGAAAATTGTATGTAATTTCACATTAGTGCTTATGGTCGATCCCGTTTCTCGGCTTGAGAGCTACTTTCTTAACTGTATTTTGAGTTAAGCAGTTGTTGCGACTTCAGTTCTAGCCTATAAAGTCAAATCCTGTGTGGTTCCTCCATGGTAACATAGCTGCCCGAGGTCGCAAAGTTAGCAAGTACAAGAAATTTGAAAATTGTATGTAATTTCACATTAGTGCTTATGGTCGATCCCGTTTCTCGGCTAGAGAGCCACTTTCTTGACTGTATTTTGAGTTAAGCAGTTGGTGCGACTTCAGTTCTAGCCTATAAAGTCAAATCCTGTGTGGTTCCTCCATGGTAACATAGCTGCCCGAGGTCGCAAAGTTAGCAAGTACAAGAAATTTGAAAATTGTACGTAATTTCACGGTAGTGCTTATGGTCGATCCCGTTTCACGGCTTGAGAGCTACTTTCTTGACTGTATTTTGAGTTAAGCAGTTGGTGCGACTTCAGTTCTAGCCTATAAAGTCAAATCCTGTGTGGTTCCTCCATGGTAACATAGCTGCCCGAGGTCGCAAAGTTAGCAAGTACAAGAAATTTGAAAATTGTACGTAATTTCGCGGTAGTGCTTATGGTCGATCCCGTTTCACGGCTTGAGAGCTACTTTCTTGACTGTATTTTGAGTTGAGCAGTTGGCGCGACTTCAGTTCTAGCCTATAAAGTCAAATCTTGTGTGGTTCCTCCATGGTAACATAGCTGCCCGAGGTCGCAAAGTTAGCAAGTACAAGAAATTTGAAAATTGTATGTAATTTCACATTAGTGCTTATGGTCGATCCCGTTTCTCGGCTTGAGAGCTACTTTCTTGACTGTATTTTGAGTTAAGCAATTGGTGCGACTTCAGTTCTAGCCTATAAAGTCAAATCCTGTGTGGTTCCTCCATGGTAACATAGCTGCCCGAGGTCGCAAAGTTAGCAAGTACAAGAAATTTGAAAATTGTACGTAATTTCACGGTAGTGCTTATGGTCGATCCCGTTTCACGGCTTGAGAGCTACTTTCTTGACTGTATTTTGGGTTAAGCAGTTGGTGCGACTTCAGTTCTAGCCTATAAAGTCAAATCTTGTGTGGTTCCTCCATGGTAACATAGCTGCCCGAGGTTGCAAAGTTAGCAAGTACAAGAAATTTGAAAATTGGATGTTATTTCACATTAGTGCTTATGGTCGATACCGTTTCTCGGCTTGAGAGCTACTTTCTTGACTGTATTTTGAGTTAAGCAGTTGGTGCGACTTCAGTTCTAGCCTATAAAGTCAAATCCTGTGTGGTTCCTCCATGGTAACATACCTGCCCGAGGTCGCAAAGTTAGCAAGTACAAGAAATTTGAAAATTGTACGTAATTTCACGGTAGTGCTTATCGTCGATCCCGTTTCACGGCTTGAGAGCTACTTTCTTGACTGTATTTTGAGTTGAGCAGTTGGCGCGACTTCAGTTCTAGCCTATAAAGTCAAATCCTGTGTGGTTCCTCCATGCTAACATAGCTGCCCGAGGTCGCAAAGTTAGCAAGTACAAGAAATTTAATAATTGTATGTAATTTCACATTAGTGCTTATGGTCGATCCCGTTTCTCGGCTTGAGAGCTACTTTCTTGACTGTATTTTGAGTTAAGCAGTTGGTGCGACTTCAGTTTTAGCCTATAAAGTCAAATCTTGTGTGGTTCCTCCATGGTAACATAGCTGCCCGAGGTCGCAAAGTTAGCAAGTACAAGAAATTTGAAAATTGTATGTAATTTCACATTAGTGCTTATGGTCGATCCCGTTTCTCGGCTTGAGAGCCACTTTCTTGACTGTATTTTGAGTTAAGCAGTTGGTGCGACTTCAGTTCTAGCCTATAAAGTCAAATCCTGTGTGGTTCCTCCATGGAACCATGCCCGAGGTCGCAAAGTTAGCAAGTACAAGAAATTTGAAAATTGTACGTAATTTCACGGTAGTGCTTATGGTCGATCCCGTTTCACGGCTTGAGAGCTACTTTCTTGACTGTATTTTGAGTTAAGCAGTTGGTGCGACTTCAGTTCTAGCCTATAAAGTCAAATCCTGTGTGGTTCCTCCATGGTAACATAGCTGCCCGAGGTCGCAAAGTTAGCAAGTACAAGAAATTTGAAAATTGTACGTAATTTCACGGTAGTGCTTATGGTCGATCCCGTTTCACGGCTTGAGAGCTACTTTCTTGACTGTATTTTGAGTTAAGCAGTTGGTGCGACTTCAGTTCTAGCCTATAAAGTCAAATCCTGTGTGGTTCCTCCATGGTAACATAGCTGCCCGAGGTCGCAAAGTTAGCAAGTACAAGAAATTTGAAAATTGTATGTAATTTCACATTAGTGCTTATGGTCGATCCGGTTTCTCGGCTTGAGAGCTACTTTCTTGACTGTATTTTGAGTTAAGCAGTTGGCGCGACTTCAGTTCTAGCCTATAAAGTCAAATCCTGTGTGGTTCCTCCATGGCAACATAGCTGCCCGAGGTCGCAAAGTTAGCAAGTACAAGAAATTTGAAAATTGTACGTAATTTCACGGTAGTGCTTATGGTCGATCCCGTTTCTCGGCTTGAGAGCTACTTTCTTGACTGTATTTTGAGTTAAGCAGTTGGTGCGACTTCAGTTCTAGCCTATAAAGTCAAATCCTGTGTGGTTCCTCCATGGTAACATAGCTGCCCGAGGTCGCAAAGTTAGCAAGTACAAGAAATTTGAAAATTGTATGTAATTTCACATTAGTGCTTATGGTCGATCCCGTTTCTCGGCTTGAGAGCTACTTTCTTGACTGTATTTTGAGTTAAGCAGTTGGTGCGACTTCAGTTCTAGCCTATAAAGTCAAATCTTGTGTGGTTCCTCCGTGGTAACATAGCTGCCCGAGGTCGCAAAGTTAGCAAGTACAAGAAATTTGAAGATTGTATGTAATTTCACGGTAGTGCTTATGGTCGATCCCGTTTCACGGCTTGAGAGCTACTTTCTTGACTGTATTTTGAGTTGAGCAGTTGGTGCGACTTCAGTTCTAGCCTATAAAGTCAAATCTTGTGTGGTTCCTCCATGGTAACATAGCTGCCCGAGGTCGCAAAGTTAGCAAGTACAAGAAATTTGAAAATTGTATGTAATTTCACATTAGTGCTTATGGTCGATCCCGTTTCTCGGCTTGAGAGCTACTTTCTTGACTGTATTTTGAGTTAAGCAGTTGGTGCGACTTCAGTTCTAGCCTATAAAGTCAAATCCTGTGTGGTTCCTCCATGGTAACATAGCTGCCCGAGGTCGCAAAGTTAGCAAGTACAAGAAATTTGAAAATTGTATGTAATTTCACATTAGTGCTTATGGTCGATTCCGCTTCTCGGCTTGAGAGCTACTTTCTTGACTGTATTTTGAGTTAAGCAGTTGGTGCGACTTCAGTTCTAGCCTATAAAGTCAAATCTTGTGTGGTTCCTCCATGGTAACATAGCTGCCCGAGGTCGCAAAGTTAGCAAGTACAAGAAATTTGAAAATTGTACGTAATTTCACATTAGTGCTTATGGTCGATCCCGTTTCACGGCTTGAGAGCTACTTTCTTGACTATTTTGAGTTGAGCAGTTGGCGCGAATTCAGTTCTAGCCTATAAAGTCAAATCTTGTGTGGTTCCTCCATGGTAACATAGCTGCCCGAGGTCGCAAAGTTAGCAAGTACAAGAAATTTGAAAATTGTATGTAATTTCACATTAGTGCTTATGGTCGATCCCGTTTCTCGGCTTGAGAGCTACTTTCTTGACTGTATTTTGAGTTAAGCAGCTGGTGCGACTTCAGTTCTAGCCTATAAAGTCAAATCCTGTGTGGTTCCTCCATGGTAACATAGCTGCCCGAGGTCGCAAAGTTAGCAAGTACAAGAAATTTGAAAATTGTATGTAATTTGACATTAGTGCTTATGGTCGATCCCGTTTCTCGGCTTGAGAGCTACTTTCTTGACTGTATTTTGAGTTAAGCAGTTGGTGCGACTTCAGTTCTAGCCTATAAAGTCAAATCCTGTGTGGTTCCTCCATGGCAACATAGCTGCCCGAGGTCGCAAAGTTAGCAAGTACAAGAAATTTGAAAATTGTACGTAATTTCACGGTAGTGCTTATGGTCGATCCCGTTTCTCGGCTTGAGAGCTACTTTCTTGACTGTATTTTGAGTTAAGCAGTTGGTGCGACTTCAGTTCTAGCCTATAAAGTCAAATCCTGTGTGGTTCCTCCATGGTAACATAGCTGCCCGAGGTCGCAAAGTTAGCAAGTACAAGAAATTTGAAAATTGTACGTAATTTCACGGTAGTGCTTATGGTCGATCCCGTTTCACGGCTTGAGAGCTACTTTCTTGACTGTATTTTGAGTTAAGCAGTTGGTGCGACTTCAGTTCTAGCCTATAAAGTCAAATCCTGTGTGGTTCCTCCATGGTAACATAGCTGCCCGAGGTCGCAAAGTTAGCAAGTACAAGAAATTTGAAAATTGTACGTAATTTCACGGTAGTGCTTATGGTCGATCCCGTTTCACGGCTTGAGAGCTACTTTCTTGACTGTATTTTGACTTGAGCAGTTGGCGCGACTTCAGTTATAGCCTATAAAGTCAAATCTTGTGTGGTTCCTCCATGGTAACATAGCTGCCCGAGGTCGCAAAGTTAGCAAGTACAAGAAATTTGAAAATTGTATGTAATTTCACATTAGTGCTTATGGTCGATCCCGTTTCTCGGCTTGAGAGCTACTTTCTTGACTGTATTTTGAGTTAAGCAGTTGGTGCGACTTCAGTTCTAGCCTATAAAGTCAAATCCTGTGTGGTTCCTTCATGGTAACATAGCTGCCCGAGGTCGCAAAGTTAGCAAGTACAAGAAATTTGAAAATTGTACGTAATTTCACGGTAGTGTTTATGGTCGATCCCGTTTCACGGCTTGAGAGCTACTTTCTCGAATGTATTTTGAGTTAAGCAGTTGGTGCGACTTCAGTTCTAGCCTATAAAGTCAAATCCTGTGTGGTTCCTCCATGGTAACATAGCTGCCCGAGGTCGCAAAGTTAGCAAGTACAAGAAATTTGAAAATTGTACGTAATTTCGCGGTAGTGCTTATGGTCGATCCCGTTTCACGGCTTGAGAGCTACTTTCTTGACTGTATTTTGAGTTGAGCAGTTGGCGCGACTTCAGTTCTAGCCTATAAAGTCAAATCTTGTGTGGTTCCTCCATGGTAACATAGCTGCCCGAGGTCGCAAAGTTAGCAAGTACAAGAAATTTGAAAATTGTATGTAATTTCACATTAGTGCTTATGGTCGATCCCGTTTCTCGGCTTGAGAGCTACTTTCTTGACTGTATTTTGAGTTAAGCAATTGGTGCGACTTCAGTTCTAGCCTATAAAGCCAAATCCTGTGTGATTCCTCCATGGTAACATAGCTGCCCGAGGTCGCAAAGTTAGCAAGTACAAGAAATTTGAAAATTGTACGTAATTTCACATTAGTGCTTATGGTCGATCCCGTTTCTCGGCTTGAGAGCTACTTTCTTGACTGTATTTTGAGTTAAGCAGTTGGTGCGGCTTCAGTTCTAGCCTATAAAGTCAAATCCTGTGTGGTTCCTCCATGGTAACATAGCTGCCCGAGGTCGCAAAGTTAGCAAGTACAAGAAATTTGAAAATTGTACGTAATTTCACGGTAGTGCTTATGGTCGATCCCGTTTCACGGCTTGAGAGCTACTTTCTTGACTGTATTTTGAGTTGAGCAGTTGGCGCGGATTCAGTTCTAGCCTATAAAGTCAAATCTTGTGTGGTTCCTCCATGGTAACATAGCTGCCCGAGGTCGCAAAGTTAGCAAGTACAAGAAATTTGAAAATTGTACGTAATTTCACGGTAGTGCTTATGGTCGATCCCGATTCACGGCTTGAGAGCTACTTTCTTGACTGTATTTTGAGTTGAGCAGTTGGCGCGAATTCAGTTCTAGCCTATAAAGTCAAATCTTGTGTGGTTCCTCCATGGTAACATAGCTGCCCGAGGTTGCAAAATTAGCAAGTACAAGAAATTTGAAAATTGTATGTAATTTCACATTAGTGCTTATGGTCGATCCCGTTTCTCGGCTTGCGAGCCACTTTCTTGACTGTATTTTGAGTTAAGCAGTTGGTGCGACTTCAGTTCTAGCCTATAAAGTCAAATCCTGTGTGGTTCCTCCATGGTAACATAGCTGCCCGAGTTCGCAAAGTTAGCAAGTACAAGAAATTTGAAAATTGTATGTAATTTCACATTAGTGCTTATGGTCGATCCCGTTTCTCGGCTTGAGAGCCACTTTCTTGACTGTATTTTGAGTTAAGCAGTTGGTGCGACTTCAGTTCTAGCCTATAAAGTCAAATCTTGTGTGGTTCCTCCATGGTAACATAGCTGCCCGAGGTTGCAAAGTTAGCAAGTACAAGAAATTTGAAAATTGTATGTAATTTCACATTAGTGCTTATGGTCGATCCCGTTTCTCGGCTTGAGAGCCACTTTCTTGACTGTATTTTGAGTTAAGCAGTTGGTGCGACTTCAGTTCTAGCCTATAAAGTCAAATCCTGTGTGGTTCCTCCATGGTAACATAGCTGCCCGAGGTCGCAAAGTTAGCAAGTACAAGAAATTTGAAAATTGTACGTAATTTCACGGTAGTGCTTATGGTCGATCCCGTTTCACGGCTTGAGAGCTACTTTCTTGACTGTATTTTGAGTTAAGCAGTTGGTGCGACTTCAGTTCTAGCCTATAAAGTCAAATCCTGTGTGGTTCCTCCATGGTAACATAGCTGCCCGAGGTCGCAAAGTTAGCAAGTCCAAGAAATTTGAAAATTGTACGTAATTTTGCGGTAGTGCTTATGGTCGATCCCGTTTCACGGCTTGAGAGCTACTTTCTTGACTGTATTTTGAGTTGAGCAGTTGGTGCGACTTCAGTTCTAGCCTATAAAGTCAAATCTTGTGTGGTTCCTCCATGGTAACATAGCTGCCCGAGGTCGCAAAGTTAGCAAGTACAAGAAATTTGAAAATTGTATGTAATTTCACATTAGTGCTTATGGTCGATCCCGTTTCTCGGCTTGAGAGCTACTTTCTTGACTGTATTTTGAGTTAAGCAATTGGTGCGACTTCAGTTCTAGCCTATAAAGTCAAATCCTGTGTGGTTCCTCCATGGTAACATAGCTGCCCGAGGTCGCAAAGTTAGCAAGTACAAGAAATTTGAAAATTGTATGTAATTTCACATTAGTGCTTATGGTCGATCCCGTTTCTCGGCTTGAGAGCTACTTTCTTGACTGTATTTTGAGTTGAGCAGTTGGCGCGACTTCAGTTCTAGCCTATAAAGTCAAATCTTGTGTGGTTCCTCCATGGTAACATAGCTGCCCGAGGTCGCAAAGTTAGCAAGTACAAGAAATTTGAAAATTGTATGTAATTTCACATTAGTGCTTATGGTCGATCCCGTTTCTCGGCTTGAGAGCTACTTTCTTGACTGTATTTTGAGTTAAGCAGTTGGTGCGACTTCAGTTCTAGCCTATAAAGTCAAATCCTGTGTGGTTCCTCCATGGTAACATAGCTGCCCGAGGTCGCAAAGTTAGCAAGTACAAGAAATTTGAAAATTGTATGTAATTTCACATTAGTGCTTATGGTCGATCCCGTTTCTCGGCTTGAGAGCTACTTTCTTGACTGTATTTTGAGTTACGCAGTTGGTGCGACTTCAGTTCTAGCCTATAAAGTCAAATCCTGTGTGGTTCCTCCATGGTAACATAGCTGCCGAGGTCGCAAAATTAGCAAGTACAAGAAATTTGAAAATTGTATGTAATTTCACATTAGTGCTTATGGTCGATCCCGTTTCTCGGCTTGAGAGCTACTTTCTTGACTGTATTTTGAGTTAAGCAGTTGGTGCGACTTCAGTTCTAGCCTATAAAGTCAAATCTTGTGTGGTTCCTCCATGGTAACATAGCTGCCCGAGGTCGCAAAGTTAGCAAGTACAAGAAATTTGAAAATTGTACGTAATTTCACATTAGTGCTTATGGTCGATCCCGTTTCACGGCTTGAGAGCTACTTTCTTGACTGTATTTTGAGTTGAGCAGTTGGCGCGAATTCAGTTCTAGCCTATAAAGTCAAATCTTGTGTGGTTCCTCCATGGTAACATAGCTGCCCGAGGTCGCAAAGTTAGCAAGTACAAGAAATTTGAAAATTGTATGTAATTTCACATTAGTGCTTATGGTCGATCCCGTTTCTCGGCTTGAGAGCTACTTTCTTGACTGTATTTTGAGTTAAGCAGCTGGTGCGACTTCAGTTCTAGCCTATAAAGTCAAATCCTGTGTGGTTCCTCCATGGTAACATAGCTGCCCGAGGTCGCAAAGTTAGCAAGTACAAGAAATTTGAAAATTGTATGTAATTTGACATTAGTGCTTATGGTCGATCCCGTTTCTCGGCTTGAGAGCTACTTTCTTGACTGTATTTTGAGTTAAGCAGTTGGTGCGACTTCAGTTCTAGCCTATAAAGTCAAATCCTGTGTGGTTCCTCCATGGCAACATAGCTGCCCGAGGTCGCAAAGTTAGCAAGTACAAGAAATTTGAAAATTGTACGTAATTTCACGGTAGTGCTTATGGTCGATCCCGTTTCTCGGCTTGAGAGCTACTTTCTTGACTGTATTTTGAGTTAAGCAGTTGGTGCGACTTCAGTTCTAGCCTATAAAGTCAAATCCTGTGTGGTTCCTCCATGGTAACATAGCTGCCCGAGGTCGCAAAGTTAGCAAGTACAAGAAATTTGAAAATTGTACGTAATTTCACGGTAGTGCTTATGGTCGATCCCGTTTCACGGCTTGAGAGCTACTTTCTTGACTGTATTTTGAGTTAAGCAGTTGGTGCGACTTCAGTTCTAGCCTATAAAGTCAAATCCTGTGTGGTTCCTCCATGGTAACATAGCTGCCCGAGGTCGCAAAGTTAGCAAGTACAAGAAATTTGAAAATTGTACGTAATTTCACGGTAGTGCTTATGGTCGATCCCGTTTCACGGCTTGAGAGCTACTTTCTTGACTGTATTTTGACTTGAGCAGTTGGCGCGACTTCAGTTCTAGCCTATAAAGTCAAATCTTGTGTGGTTCCTCCATGGTAACATAGCTGCCCGAGGTCGCAAAGTTAGCAAGTACAAGAAATTTGAAAATTGTATGTAATTTCACATTAGTGCTTATGGTCGATCCCGTTTCTCGGCTTGAGAGCTACTTTCTTGACTGTATTTTGAGTTAAGCAGTTGGTGCGACTTCAGTTCTAGCCTATAAAGTCAAATCCTGTGTGGTTCCTCCATGGTAACATAGCTGCCCGAGGTCGCAAAGTTAGCAAGTACAAGAAATTTGAAAATTGTACGTAATTTCACGGTAGTGTTTATGGTCGATCCCGTTTCACGGCTTGAGAGCTACTTTCTCGAATGTATTTTGAGTTAAGCAGTTGGTGCGACTTCAGTTCTAGCCTATAAAGTCAAATCCTGTGTGGTTCCTCCATGGTAACATAGCTGCCCGAGGTCGCAAAGTTAGCAAGTACAAGAAATTTGAAAATTGTACGTAATTTCGCGGTAGTGCTTATGGTCGATCCCGTTTCACGGCTTGAGAGCTACTTTCTTGACTGTATTTTGAGTTGAGCAGTTGGCGCGACTTCAGTTCTAGCCTATAAAGTCAAATCTTGTGTGGTTCCTCCATGGTAACATAGCTGCCCGAGGTCGCAAAGTTAGCAAGTACAAGAAATTTGAAAATTGTATGTAATTTCACATTAGTGCTTATGGTCGATCCCGTTTCTCGGCTTGAGAGCTACTTTCTTGACTGTATTTTGAGTTAAGCAATTGGTGCGACTTCAGTTCTAGCCTATAAAGCCAAATCCTGTGTGATTCCTCCATGGTAACATAGCTGCCCGAGGTCGCAAAGTTAGCAAGTACAAGAAATTTGAAAATTGTACGTAATTTCACATTAGTGCTTATGGTCGATCCCGTTTCTCGGCTTGAGAGCTACTTTCTTGACTGTATTTTGAGTTAAGCAGTTGGTGCGGCTTCAGTTCTAGCCTATAAAGTCAAATCCTGTGTGGTTCCTCCATGGTAACATAGCTGCCCGAGGTCGCAAAGTTAGCAAGTACAAGAAATTTGAAAATTGTACGTAATTTCACGGTAGTGCTTATGGTCGATCCCGTTTCACGGCTTGAGAGCTACTTTCTTGACTGTATTTTGAGTTGAGCAGTTGGCGCGGATTCAGTTCTAGCCTATAAAGTCAAATCTTGTGTGGTTCCTCCATGGTAACATAGCTGCCCGAGGTCGCAAAGTTAGCAAGTACAAGAAATTTGAAAATTGTACGTAATTTCACGGTAGTGCTTATGGTCGATCCCGATTCACGGCTTGAGAGCTACTTTCTTGACTGTATTTTGAGTTGAGCAGTTGGCGCGAATTCAGTTCTAGCCTATAAAGTCAAATCTTGTGTGGTTCCTCCGTGGTAACATAGCTGCCCGAGGTTGCAAAATTAGCAAGTACAAGAAATTTGAAAATTGTATGTAATTTCACATTAGTGCTTATGGTCGATCCCGTTTCTCGGCTTGCGAGCCACTTTCTTGACTGTATTTTGAGTTAAGCAGTTGGTGCGACTTCAGTTCTAGCCTATAAAGTCAAATCCTGTGTGGTTCCTCCATGGTAACATAGCTGCCCGAGGTCGCAAAGTTAGCAAGTACAAGAAATTTGAAAATTGTATGTAATTTCACATTAGTGCTTATGGTCGATCCCGTTTCTCGGCTTGAGAGCCACTTTCTTGACTGTATTTTGAGTTAAGCAGTTGGTGCGACTTCAGTTCTAGCCTATAAAGTCAAATCTTGTGTGGTTCCTCCATGGTAACATAGCTGCCCGAGGTTGCAAAGTTAGCAAGTACAAGAAATTTGAAAATTGTATGTAATTTCACATTAGTGCTTATGGTCGATCCCGTTTCTCGGCTTGAGAGCCACTTTCTTGACTGTATTTTGAGTTAAGCAGTTGGTGCGACTTCAGTTCTAGCCTATAAAGTCAAATCCTGTGTGGTTCCTCCATGGTAACATAGCTGCCCGAGGTCGCAAAGTTAGCAAGTACAAGAAATTTGAAAATTGTACGTAATTTCACGGTAGTGCTTATGGTCGATCCCGTTTCACGGCTTGAGAGCTACTTTCTTGACTGTATTTTGAGTTAAGCAGTTGGTGCGACTTCAGTTCTAGCCTATAAAGTCAAATCCTGTGTGGTTCCTCCATGGTAACATAGCTGCCCGAGGTCGCAAAGTTAGCAAGTCCAAGAAATTTGAAAATTGTACGTAATTTTGCGGTAGTGCTTATGGTCGATCCCGTTTCACGGCTTGAGAGCTACTTTCTTGACTGTATTTTGAGTTGAGCAGTTGGTGCGACTTCAGTTCTAGCCTATAAAGTCAAATCTTGTGTGGTTCCTCCATGGTAACATAGCTGCCCGAGGTCGCAAAGTTAGCAAGTACAAGAAATTTGAAAATTGTATGTAATTTCACATTAGTGCTTATGGTCGATCCCGTTTCTCGGCTTGAGAGCTACTTTCTTGACTGTATTTTGAGTTGAGCAGTTGGTGCGACTTCAGTTCTAGCCTATAAAGTCAAATCCTGTGTGGTTCCTCCATGGTAACATAGCTGCCCGAGGTCGCAAAGTTAGCAAGTACAAGAAATTTGAAAATTGTACGTAATTTCGCGGTAGTGCTTATGGTCGATCCCGTTTCACGGCTTGAGAGCTACTTTCTTGACTGTATTTTGAGTTGAGCAGTTGGCGCGACTTCAGTTCTAGCCTATAAAGTCAAATCTTGTGTGGTTCCTCCATGGTAACATAGCTGCCCGAGGTCGCAAAGTTAGCAAGTACAAGAAATTTGAAAATTGTATGTAATTTCACATTAGTGCTTATGGTCGATCCCGTTTCTCGGCTTGAGAGCTACTTTCTTGACTGTATTTTGAGTTAAGCAATTGGTGCGACTTCAGTTCTAGCCTATAAAGCCAAATCCTGTGTGATTCCTCCATGGTAACATAGCTGCCCGAGGTCGCAAAGTTAGCAAGTACAAGAAATTTGAAAATTGTACGTAATTTCACATTAGTGCTTATGGTCGATCCCGTTTCTCGGCTTGAGAGCTACTTTCTTGACTGTATTTTGAGTTAAGCAGTTGGTGCGGCTTCAGTTCTAGCCTATAAAGTCAAATCCTGTGTGGTTCCTCCATGGTAACATAGCTGCCCGAGGTCGCAAAGTTAGCAAGTACAAGAAATTTGAAAATTGTACGTAATTTCACGGTAGTGCTTATGGTCGATCCCGTTTCACGGCTTGAGAGCTACTTTCTTGACTGTATTTTGAGTTTAGCAGTTGGCGCGGATTCAGTTCTAGCCTATAAAGTCAAATCTTGTGTGGTTCCTCCATGGTAACATAGCTGCCCGAGGTCGCAAAGTTAGCAAGTACAAGAAATTTGAAAATTGTACGTAATTTCACGGTAGTGCTTATGGTCGATCCCGATTCACGGCTTGAGAGCTACTTTCTTGACTGTATTTTGAGTTGAGCAGTTGGCGCGAATTCAGTTCTAGCCTATAAAGTCAAATCTTGTGTGGTTCCTCCGTGGTAACATAGCTGCCCGAGGTTGCAAAATTAGCAAGTACAAGAAATTTGAAAATTGTATGTAATTTCACATTAGTGCTTATGGTCGATCCCGTTTCTCGGCTTGCGAGCCACTTTCTTGACTGTATTTTGAGTTAAGCAGTTGGTGCGACTTCAGTTCTAGCCTATAAAGTCAAATCCTGTGTGGTTCCTCCATGGTAACATAGCTGCCCGAGGTCGCAAAGTTAGCAAGTACAAGAAATTTGAAAATTGTATGTAATTTCACATTAGTGCTTATGGTCGATCCCGTTTCTCGGCTTGAGAGCCACTTTCTTGACTGTATTTTGAGTTAAGCAGTTGGTGCGACTTCAGTTCTAGCCTATAAAGTCAAATCTTGTGTGGTTCCTCCATGGTAACATAGCTGCCCGAGGTTGCAAAGTTAGCAAGTACAAGAAATTTGAAAATTGTATGTAATTTCACATTAGTGCTTATGGTCGATCCCGTTTCTCGGCTTGAGAGCCACTTTCTTGACTGTATTTTGAGTTAAGCAGTTGGTGCGACTTCAGTTCTAGCCTATAAAGTCAAATCCTGTGTGGTTCCTCCATGGTAACATAGCTGCCCGAGGTCGCAAAGTTAGCAAGTACAAGAAATTTGAAAATTGTACGTAATTTCACGGTAGTGCTTATGGTCGATCCCGTTTCACGGCTTGAGAGCTACTTTCTTGACTGTATTTTGAGTTAAGCAGTTGGTGCGACTTCAGTTCTAGCCTATAAAGTCAAATCCTGTGTGGTTCCTCCATGGTAACATAGCTGCCCGAGGTCGCAAAGTTAGCAAGTCCAAGAAATTTGAAAATTGTACGTAATTTTGCGGTAGTGCTTATGGTCGATCCCGTTTCACGGCTTGAGAGCTACTTTCTTGACTGTATTTTGAGTTGAGCAGTTGGTGCGACTTCAGTTCTAGCCTATAAAGTCAAATCTTGTGTGGTTCCTCCATGGTAACATAGCTGCCCGAGGTCGCAAAGTTAGCAAGTACAAGAAATTTGAAAATTGTATGTAATTTCACATTAGTGCTTATGGTCGATCCCGTTTCTCGGCTTGAGAGCTACTTTCTTGACTGTATTTTGAGTTAAGCAATTGGTGCGACTTCAGTTCTAGCCTATAAAGTCAAATCCTGTGTGGTTCCTCCATGGTAACATAGCTGCCCGAGGTCGCAAAGTTAGCAAGTACAAGAAATTTGAAAATTGTATGTAATTTCACATTAGTGCTTATGGTCGATCCCGTTTCTCGGCTTGAGAGCTACTTTCTTGACTGTATTTTGAGTTGAGCAGTTGGCGCGACTTCAGTTCTAGCCTATAAAGTCAAATCTTGTGTGGTTCCTCCATGGTAACATAGCTGCCCGAGGTCGCAAAGTTAGCAAGTACAAGAAATTTGAAAATTGTATGTAATTTCACATTAGTGCTTATGGTCGATCCCGTTTCTCGGCTTGAGAGCTACTTTCTTGACTGTATTTTGAGTTAAGCAGTTGGTGCGACTTCAGTTCTAGCCTATAAAGTCAAATCCTGTGTGGTTCCTCCATGGTAACATAGCTGCCCGAGGTCGCAAAGTTAGCAAGTACAAGAAATTTGAAAATTGTATGTAATTTCACATTAGTGCTTATGGTCGATCCCGTTTCTCGGCTTGAGAGCTACTTTCTTGACTGTATTTTGAGTTACGCAGTTGGTGCGACTTCAGTTCTAGCCTATAAAGTCAAATCCTGTGTGGTTCCTCCATGGTAACATAGCTGCCCGGGGTCGCAAGGTTAGCAAGTACAAGAAATTTGAAAATTGTATGTAATTTCACATTAGTGCTTATGGTCGATCCCGTTTCTCGGCTTGAGAGCTACTTTCTTGACTGTATTTTGAGTTAAGCAGTTGGTGCGGCTTCAGTTCTAGCCTATAAAGTCAAATCCTGTGTGGTTCCTCCATGGTAACATAGCTGCCCGAGGTCGCAAAGTTAGCAAGTAAAAGAAATTTGAAAATTGTATGTAATTTCACATTAGTGCTTATGGTCGATCCCGTTTCTCGGCTTGAGAGCTACTTTCTTGACTGTATTTTGAGTTAAGCAGTTGGTGCGACTTCAGTTCTAGCCTATAAAGTCAAATCCTGTGTGGTTCCTCCATGGTAACATAGCTGCCCGAGGTCGCAAAGTTAGCAAGTACAAGAAATTTGAAAATTGTATTTAATTTCACATTAGTGCTTATGGTCGATCCCGTTTCTCGGCTTGAGAGCTACTTTCTTAACTGTATTTTGAGTTAAGCAGTTGGTGCGACTTCAGTTCTAGCCTATAAAGTCAAATCCTGTGTGGTTCCTCCATGGTAACATAGCTGCCCGAGGTTGCAAAGTTAGCAAGTACAAGAAATTTGAAAATTGTATGTAATTTTACATTAGTGCTTATGGTCGATCCCGTTTCTCGGCTTGAGAGCTACTTTCTTGACTGTATTTTGAGTTAAGCAGTTGGCGCGACTTCAGTTCTAGCCTATAAAGTCAAATCTTGTGTGGTTCCTCCATGGTAACATAGCTGCCCGAGGTCGCAAAGTTAGCAAGTACAAGAAATTTGAAAATTGTATGTAATTTCACATTAGTGCTTATGGTCGATCCCGTTTCTCGGCTTGAGAGCTACTTTCTTGACTGTTTTTTGAGTTAAGCAGTTGGCGCGACTTCAGTTCTAGCCTATAAAGTCAAATCTTGTGTGGTTCCTCCATGGTAACATAGCTGCCCGAGGTCGCAAAGTTAGCAAGTACAAGAAATTTGAAAATTGTATGTAATTTCACATTAGTGCTTATGGTCGATCCCGTTTCTCGGCTTGAGAGCCACTTTCTTGACTGTATTTTGAGTTAAGCAGTTGGTGCGACTTCAGTTCTAGCCTATAAAGTCAAATCCTGTGTGGTTCCTCCATGGTAACATAGCTGCCCGAGGTCGCAAAGTTAGCAAGTACAAGAAATTTGAAAATTGTATGTAATTTCACATTAGTACTTATGGTCGATCCCGTTTCTCGGCTTGAGAGCTACTTTCTTGACTGTATTTTGAGTTAAGCAGTTGGTGCGACTTCAGTTCTAGCCTACAAAGTCAAATCTTGTGTGGTTCCTCCATGGTAACATAGCTGCCCGAGGTCGCAAAGTTAGCAAGTACAAGAAATTTGAAAATTGTATATAATTTCACATTAGTTCTTATGGTCGATCCCGTTTCTCGGCTTGAGAGCTACTGTCTTGACTGTATTTTGAGTTAGGCAGTTGGTGCGACTTCAGTTCTAGCCTATAAAGTCAAATCTTGTGTGGTTCCTCCATGGTAACATAGCTGGCCGAGGTCGCAAAGTTAGCAAGTACAAGAAATTTGAAAACTGTACGTAATTTCACGGTAGTGCTTATGGTCGATCCCGTTTCTCGGCTTGAGAGCTACTTTCTTGACTGTATTTTGAGTTAAGTAGTTGGTGCGACTTCAGTTCTAGCCTATAAAGTCAAATCCTGTGTGGTTCCTCCATGGTAATAGCAAGTACAAGAAATTTGAAAATTGTATGTAATTTCACATTAGTTCTTATGGTCGATCCGGTTTCTCGGCTTGAGAGCTACTTTCTTGACTGTATTTTGAGCTAAGCAGTTGGTGCGACTTCAGTTCTAGCCTATAAAGTCAAATCTTGTGTGGTTCCTCCATGGTAACATAGCTGCCCGAGGTCGCAAAGTTAGCAAGTACAAGAAATTTGAAAATTGTATGTAATTTCACATTAGTGCTGATGGTCGATCCCGTTTCTCGGCTTGAGAGCTACTTTCTTGACTGTATTTTGAGTTAAGCAGTTGGTGCGACTTCAGTTCTAGCCTATAAAGTCAAATCCTGTGTGGTTCCTCCATGGTAACATAGCTGCCCGAGGTCGCAAAGTTAGCAAGTACAAGAAATTTGAAAATTGTATGTAATTTCACATTAGTGCTTATGGTCGATCCCGTTTCTCGGCTTGAGCTGCCCGAGGTCGCAAAGTTAGCAAGTACAAGAAATTTGAAAATTGTATGTAATTTCACATTAGTGCTTATGGTCGATCCCGTTTCTCGGCTTGAGAGCCACTTTCTTGACTGTATTTTGAGTTAAGCAGTTGGTGCGACTTCAGTTCTAGCCTATAAAGTCAAATCCTGTGTGGTTCCTCCATGGTAACATAGCTGCCCGAGGTCGCAAAGTTAGCAAGTACAAGAAATTTGAAAATTGTATGTAATTTCACATTAGTGCTTATGGTCGATCCCGTTTCTCGGCTTGAGAGCTACTTTCTTGACTGTATTTTGAGTTAAGCAGTTGGCGCGACTTCAGTTCTAGCCTATAAAGTCAAATCTTGTGTGGTTCCTCCATGGTAACAAAGCTGCCCGAGGTCGCAAAGTTAGCAAGTACAAGAAATTTGAAAATTGTACGTAATTTCACGGTAGTGCTTATGGTCGATCCCGTTTCTCGGCTTGAGAGCTACTTTCTTGACTGTATTTTGAGTTAAGCAGTTGGTGCGACTTCAGTTCTAGCCTATAAAGTCAAATCCTGTGTGGTTCCTCCATGGTAACATAGCTGCCCGAGGTCGCAAAGTTAGCAAGTACAAGAAATTTGAAAATTGTATGTAATTTCACATTAGTGCTTATGGTCGATCCCGTTTCTCGGCTTGAGAGCTACTTTCTTGACTGTATTTTGAGTTAAGCAGTTGGTGCGACTTCAGTTCTAGCCTATAAAGTCAAATCTTGTGTGGTTCCTCCATGGTAACATAGCTGCCCGAGGTCGCAAAGTTAGCAAGTACAAGAAATTTGAAAATTGTATGTAATTTCACATTAGTGCTTATGGTCGATCCCGTTTCTCGGCTTGAGAGCTACTTTCTTGACTGTATTTTGAGTTAAGCAGTTGGTGCGACTTCAGTTCTAGCCTATAAAGTCAAATCCTGTGTGGTTCCTCCATGGTAACATAGCTGCCCGAGGTCGCAAAATTAGCAAGTACAAGAAATTTGAAAATTGTATGTAATTTCACATTAGTGCTTATGGTCGATCCCGTTTCTCGGCTTGAGAGCTACTTTCTTGACTGTATTTTGAGTTAAGCAGTTGGTGCGACTTCAGTTCTAGCCTATAAAGTCAAATCTTGTGTGGTTCCTCCGTGGTAACATAGCTGCCCGAGGTCGCAAAGTTAGCAAGTACAAGAAATTTGAAAATTGTACGTAATTTCACGGTAGTGCTTATGGTCGATCCCGTTTCACGGCTTGAGAGCTACTTTCTTGACTGTATTTTGAGTTGAGCAGTTGGCGCGACTTCAGTTCTAGCCTATAAAGTCAAATCTTGTGTGGTTCCTCCATGGTAACATAGCTGCCCGAGGTCGCAAAGTTAGCAAGTACAAGAAATTTGAAAATTGTATGTAATTTCACATTAGTGCTTATGGTCGATCCCGTTTCTCGGCTTGAGAGCCACTTTCTTGACTGTATTTTGAGTTAAGCAGTTGGTGCGACTTCAGTTCTAGCCTATAAAGTCAAATCCTGTGTGGTTCCTCCATGGTAACATAGCTGCCCGAGGTCGCAAAGTTAGCAAGTACAAGAAATTTGAAAATTGTACGTAATTTCACGGTAGTGCTTATGGTCGATCCCGTTTCACGGCTTGAGAGCTACTTTCTTGACTGTATTTTGAGTTAAGCAGTTGGTGCGACTTCAGTTCTAGCCTATAAAGTCAAATCCTGTGTGGTTCCTCCATGGTAACATAGGTGCCCGAGGTCGCAAAGTTAGCAAGTACAAGAAATATGAAAATTGTATGTAATTTCACATTAGTGCTTATGGTCGATCCCGTTTCTCGGCTTGAGAGCTACTTTCTTGACTGTATTTTGAGTTACGCAGTTGGTGCGACTTCAGTTCTAGCCTATAAAGTCAAATCCTGTGTGGTTCCTCCATGGTAACATAGCTGCCCGAGGTCGCAAAGTTAGCAAGTACAAGAAATTTGAAAATTGTATGTAATTTCACATTAGTTCTTATGGTCGATCCCGTTTCTCGGCTTGAGAGCTACTTTCTTGACTGTATTTTGAGTCAAGCAGTTGGTGCGACTTCAGTTCTAGCCTATAAAGTCAAATCTTGTGTGGTTCCTCCATGGTAACATAGCTGCCCAAGGTCGCAAAGTTAGCAAGTACAAGAAATTTGAAAATTGTATGTAATTTCACATTAGTGCTTATGGTCGATCCCGTTTCTCGGCTTGAGAGCTACTTTCTTGACTGTATTTTGAGTTAAGCAGTTGGTGCGACTTCAGTTCTAGCCTATAAAGTCAAATCCTGTGTGGTTCCCCCATGGTAACATAGCTGCCCGAGGTCGCAAAATTAGCAAGTACAAGAAATTTGAAAATTGTATATAATTTCACATTAGTTCTTATGGTCGATCCCGTTTCTCGGCTTGAGAGCTACTGTCTTGACTGTATTTTGAGTTAAGCAGTTGGTGCGACTTCAGTTCTAGCCTATAAAGTCAAATCCTGTGTGGTTCCTCCATGGTAACATACCTGCCCGAGGTCGCAAAGTTAGCAAGTACAAGAAATTTGAAAATTGGATGTTATTTCGAATTAGTGCTTATGGTCGATATCGTTTCTCGGCTTGAGAGCTACTTTCTTGACTGTATTTTGAGTTAAGCAGTTGGTGCGACTTCAGTTCTAGCCTATAAAGTCAAATCCTGTGTGGTTCCTCCATGGTAACATACCTGCCCGAGGTCGCAAATTTAGCAAGTACAAGAAATTTGAAAATTGTACGTAATTTCACGGTAGTGCTTATGGTCGATCCCGTTTCAAGGCTTGAGAGCTACTTTCTTGACTGTATTTTGAGTTGAGCAGTTGGCGCGACTTCAGTTCTAGCCTATAAAGTCAAATCCTGTGTGGTTCCTCCATGGTAACATAGCTGCCCGAGGTCGCAAAGTTAGCAAGTACAAGAAATTTGAAAATTGTATGTAATTTCACATTAGTGCTTATGGTCGATCCCGTTTCTCGGCTTGAGAGCTACTTTCTTGACTGTATTTTGAGTTAAGCAGTTGGTGCGACTTCAGTTCTAGCCTATAAAGTCAAATCTTGTGTGGTTCCTCCATGGTAACATAGCTGCCCGAGGTCGCAAAGTTAGCAAGTACAAGAAATTTGAAAATTGTATGTAATTTCACATTAGTGCTTATGGTCGATCCCGTTTCTCGGCTTGAGAGCCACTTTCTTGACTGTATTTTGAGTTAAGCAGTTGGTGCGACTTCAGTTCTAGCCTATAAAGTCAAATCCTGTGTGGTTCCTCCATGGTAACATAGCTGCCCGAGGTCGCAAAGTTAGCAAGTACAAGAAATTTGAAAATTGTACGTAATTTCACGGTAGTGCTTATGGTCGATCCCGTTTCACGGCTTGAGAGCTACTTTCTTGACTGTATTTTGAGTTAAGCAGTTGGTGCGACTTCAGTTCTAGCCTATAAAGTGAAATCCTGTGTGGTTCCTCCATGGTAACATAGCTGCCCGAGGTCGCAAAGTTAGCAAGTACAAGAAATTTGAAAATTGTACGTAATTTCGCGGTAGTGCTTATGGTCGATCCCGTTTCACGGCTTGAGAGCTACTTTCTTGACTGTATTTTGAGTTAAGCAGTTGGTGCGACTTCAGTTCTAGCCTATAAAGTCAAATCCTGTGTGGTTCCTCCATGGTAACATAGCTGCCCGAGGTCGCAAAGTTAGCAAGTACAAGAAATTTGAAAATTGTATGTAATTTCACATTAGTGCTTATGGTCGATCCCGTTTCTCGGCTTGAGAGCTACTTTCTTGACTGTATTTTGAGTTAAGCAGTTGGCGCGATTTCAGTTCTAGCCTATAAAGTCAAATTCTGTGTGGTTCCTCCATGGCAACATAGCTGCCCGAGGTCGCAAAGTTAGCAAGTACAAGAAATTTGAAAATTGTACGTAATTTCACGGTAGTGCTTATGGTCGATCCCGTTTCTCGGCTTGAGAGCTACTTTCTTGACTGTATTTTGAGTTAAGCAGTTGGTGCGACTTCAGTTCTAGCCTATAAAGTCAAATCCTGTGTGGTTCCTCCATGGTAACATAGCTGCCCGAGGTCGCAAAGTTAGCAAGTACAAGAAATTTGAAAATTGTATGTAATTTCACATTAGTGCTTATGGTCGATCCCGTTTCTCGGCTTGAGAGCTACTTTCTTGACTGTATTTTGAGTTGAGCAGTTGGTGCGACTTCAGTTCTAGCCTATAAAGTCAAATCTTGTGTGGTTCCTCCATGGTAACATAGCTGCCCGAGGTCGCAAAGTTAGCAAGTACAAGAAATTTGAAAATTGTATGTAATTTCACATTAGTGCTTATGGTCGATCCCGTTTCTCGGCTTGAGAGCTACTTTCTTGACTGTATTTTGAGTTAAGCAGTTGGTGCGACTTCAGTTCTAGCCTATAAAGTCAAATCCTGTGTGGTTCCTCCATGGTAACATAGCTGCCCGAGGTCGCAAAATTAGCAAGTACAAGAAATTTGAAAATTGTATGTAATTTCACATTAGTGCTTATGGTCGATCCCGTTTCTCGGCTTGAGAGCTACTTTCTTGACTGTATTTTGAGTTAAGCAGTTGGTGCGACTTCAGTTCTAGCCTATAAAGTCAAATCTTGTGTGGTTCCTCCATGGTAACATAGCTGCCCGAGGTCGCAAAGTTAGCAAGTACAAGAAATTTGAAAATTGTACGTAATTTCACGGTAGTGCTTATGGTCGATCCCGTTTCACGGCTTGAGAGCTACTTTCTTGACTGTATTTTGAGTTGAGCAGTTGGCGCGAATTCAGTTCTAGCCTATAAAGTCAAATCTTGTGTGGTTCCTCCATGGTAACATAGCTGCCCGAGGTCGCAAAGTTAGCAAGTACAAGAAATTTGAAAATTGTATGTAATTTCACATTAGTGCTTATGGTCGATCCCGTTTCTCGGCTTGAGAGCTACTTTCTTGACTGTATTTTGAGTTATGCAATTGGTGCGACTTCAGTTCTAGCCTATAAAGTCAAATCCTGTGTGGTTCCTCCATGGTAACATAGCTGCCCGAGGTCGCAAAGTTAGCAAGTACAAGAAATTTGAAAATTGTATGTAATTTCACATTAGTGCTTATGGTCGATCCCGTTTCTCGGCTTGAGAGCTACTTTCTTGACTGTATTTTGAGTTGAGCAGTTGGTGCGACTTCAGTTCTAGCCTATAAAGTCAAATCTTGTGTGGTTCCTCCATGGTAACATAGCTGCCCGAGGTCGCAAAGTTAGCAAGTACAAGAAATTTGAAAATTGTATGTAATTTCACATTAGTGCTTATGGTCGATCCCGTTTCTCGGCTTGAGAGCTACTTTCTTGACTGTATTTTGAGTTGAGCAGTTGGCGCGAATTCAGTTCTAGCCTATAAAGTCAAATCTTGTGTGGTTCCTCCATGGTAACATAGCTGCCCGAGGTCGCAAAGTTAGCAAGTACAAGAAATTTGAAAATTGTATGTAATTTCACATTAGTGCTTATGGTCGATCCCGTTTCTCGGCTTGAGAGCCACTTTCTTGACTGTATTTTGAGTTAAGCAGTTGGTGCGACTTCAGTTCTAGCCTATAAAGTCAAATCCTGTGTGGTTCCTTTATGGCAACATAGCTGCCCGAGGTCGCAAAGTTAGCAAGTACAAGAAATTTGAAAATTGTACGTAATTTCACGGTAGTGCTTATGGTCGATCCCGTTTCACGGCTTGAGAGCTACTTTCTTGACTGTATTTTGAGTTAAGCAGTTGGTGCGACTTCAGTTCTAGCCTATAAAGTCAAATCCTGTGTGGTTCCTCCATGGTAACATAGCTGCCCGAGGTCGCAAAGTTAGCAAGTACAAGAAATTTGAAAATTGTACGTAATTTCGCGGTAGTGCTTATGGTCGATCCCGTTTCACGGCTTGAGAGCTACTTTCTTGACTGTATTTTGAGTTGAGCGGTTGGCGCGACTTCAGTTCTAGCCTATAAAGTCAAATCTTGTGTGGTTCCTCCATGGTAACATAGCTGCCCGAGGTCGCAAAGTTAGCAAGTACAAGAAATTTGAAAATTGTATGTAATTTCACATTAGTGCTTATGGTCGATCCCGTCTCTCGGCTTGAGAGCTACTTTCTTGACTGTATTTTGAGTTAAGCAATTGGTGCGACTTCAGTTCTAGCCTATAAAGTCAAATCCTGTGTGGTTCCTCCATGGTAACATAGCTGCCCGAGGTCGCAAAGTTAGCAAGTACAAGAAATTTGAAAATTGTACGTAATTTCACGGTAGTGCTTATGGTCGATCCCGTTTCACGGCTTGAGAGCTACTCTCTTGACTGTATTTTTAGTTAAGCAGTTGGTGCGACTTCAGTTCTAGCCTATAAAGTCAAATCTTGTGTGGTTCCTCCATGGTAACATAGCTGCCCGAGGTTGCAAAGTTAGCAAGTACAAGAAATTTGAAAATTGGATGTTATTTCACATTAGTGCTTATGGTCGATACCGTTTCTCGGCTTGAGAGCTACTTTCTTGACTGTATTTTGAGTTAAGCAGTTGGTGCGACTTCAGTTCTAGCCTATAAAGTCAAATCCTGTGTGGTTCCTCCATGGTAACATACCTGCCCGAGGTCGCAAAGTTAGCAAGTACAAGAAATTTGAAAATTGTACGTAATTTCACGGTAGTGCTTATGGTCGATCCCGTTTCACGGCTTGAGAGCTACTTTCTTGACTGTATTTTGAGTTGAGCAGTTGGCGCGACTTCAGTTCTAGCCTATAAAGTCAAATCCTGTGTGGTTCCTCCATGGTAACATAGCTGCCCGAGGTCGCAAAGTTAGCAAGTACAAGAAATTTGAAAATTGTATGTAATTTCACATTAGTGCTTATGGTCGATCCCGTTTCTCGGCTTGAGAGCCACTTTCTTGACTGTATTTTGAGTTAAGCAGTTGGTGCGACTTCAGTAGTAGCCTATAAAGTCAAATCCTGTGTGGTTCCTCCATGGTAACATAGCTGCCCGAGGTCGCAAAGTTAGCAAGTACAAGAAATTTGAAAATTGTACGTAATTTCACGGTAGTGCTTATGGTCGATCCCGTTTCACGGCTTGAGAGCTACTTTCTTGACTGTATTTTGAGTTAAGCAGTTGGTGCGACTTCAGTTCTAGCCTATAAAGTCAAATCCTGTGTGGTTCCTCCATGGTAACATAGCTGCCCGAGGTCGCAAAGTTAGCAAGTACAAGAAATTTGAAAATTGTATGTAATTTCACATTAGTGCTTATGGTCGATCCCGTTTCTCGGCTTGAGAGCTACTTTCTTAACTGTATTTTGAGTTAAGCAGTTGTTGCGACTTCAGTTCTAGCCTATAAAGTCAAATCCTGTGTGGTTCCTCCATGGTAACATAGCTGCCCGAGGTCGCAAAGTTAGCAAGTACAAGAAATTTGAAAATTGTATGTAATTTCACATTAGTGCTTATGGTCGATCCCGTTTCTCGGCTTGAGAGCCACTTTCTTGACTGTATTTTGAGTTAAGCAGTTGGTGCGACTTCAGTTCTAGCCTATAAAGTCAAATCCTGTGTGGTTCCTCCATGGTAACATAGCTGCCCGAGGTCGCAAAGTTAGCAAGTACAAGAAATTTGAAAATTGTACGTAATTTCACGGTAGTGCTTATGGTCGATCCCGTTTCACGGCTTGAGAGCTACTTTCTTGACTGTATTTTGAGTTAAGCAGTTGGTGCGACTTCAGTTCTAGCCTATAAAGTCAAATCCTGTGTGGTTCCTCCATGGTAACATAGCTGCCCGAGGTCGCAAAATTAGCAAGTACAAGAAATTTGAAAATTGTACGTAATTTCGCGGTAGTGCTTATGGTCGATCCCGTTTCACGGCTTGAGAGCTACTTTCTTGACTGTATTTTGAGTTGAGCAGTTGGCGCGACTTCAGTTCTAGCCTATAAAGTCAAATCTTGTGTGGTTCCTCCATGGTAACATAGCTGCCCGAGGTCGCAAAGTTAGCAAGTACAAGAAATTTGAAAATTGTATGTAATTTCACATTAGTGCTTATGGTCGATCCCGTTTCTCGGCTTGAGAGCTACTTTCTTGACAGTATTTTGAGTTAAGCAATTGGTGCGACTTCAGTTCTAGCCTATAAAGTCAAATCCTGTGTGGTTCCTCCATGGTAACATAGCTGCCCGAGGTCGCAAAATTAGCAAGTACAAGAAATTTGAAAATTGTACGTAATTTCACGGTAGTGCTTATGGTCGATCCCGTTTCACGGCTTGAGAGCTACTTTCTTGACTGTATTTTGGGTTAAGCAGTTGGTGCGACTTCAGTTCTAGCCTATAAAGTCAAATCTTGTGTGTTTCCTCCATGGTAACATAGCTGCCCGAGGTTGCAAAGTTAGCAAGTACAAGAAATTTGAAAATTGGATGTTATTTCACATTAGTGCTTATGGTCGATACCGTTTCTCGGCTTGAGAGCTACTTTCTTGACTGTATTTTGAGTTAAGCAGTTGGTGCGACTTCAGTTCTAGCCTATAAAGTCAAATCCTGTGTGGTTTCTCCATGGTAACATACCTGCCCGAGGTCGCAAAGTTAGCAAGTACAAGAAATTTGAAAATTGTACGTAATTTCACGGTAGTGCTTATGGTCGATCCCGTTTCACGGCTTGAGAGCTACTTTCTTGACTGTATTTTGAGTTGAGCAGTTGGCGCGACTTCAGTTCTAGCCTATAAAGTCAAATCCTGTGTGGTTCCTCCATGGTAACATAGCTGCCCGAGGTCGCAAAGTTAGCAAGTACAAGAAATTTGAAAATTGTATGTAATTTCACATTAGTGCTTATGGTCGATCCCGTTTCTCGGCTTGAGAGCTACTTTCTTGACTGTATTTTGAGTTAAGCAGTTGGTGCGACTTCAGTTCTAGCCTATAAAGTCAAATCCTGTGTGGTTCCTCCATGGTAACATAGCTGCCCGAGGTCGCAAAGTTAGCAAGTACAAGAAATTTGAAAATTGTACGTAATTTCACGGTAGTGCTTATGGTCGATCCCGTTTCACGGCTTGAGAGCTACTTTCTTGACTGTATTTTGAGTTAAGCAGTTGGTGCGACTTCAGTTCTAGCCTATAAAGTCAAATCCTGTGTGGTTCCTCCATGGTAACATAGCTGCCCGAGGTCGCAAAGTTAGCAAGTACAAGAAATTTGAAAATTGTATGTAATTTCACATTAGTGCTAATGGTCGATCCCGTTTCTCGGCTTGAGAGCTACTTTCTTGACTGTATTTTGAGTTAAGCAGTTGGTGCGACTTCAGTTCTAGCCTATAAAGTCAAATCCTGTGTGGTTCCTCCATGGTAACATAGCTGCCCGAGGTCGCAAAATTAGCAAGTACAAGAAATTTGAAAATTGTATGTAATTTCACATTAGTGCTTATGGTCGATCCCGTTTCTCGGCTTGAGAGCTACTTTCTTGACTGTATTTTGAGTTAAGCAGTTGGTGCGACTTCAGTTCTAGCCTATAAAGTCAAATCTTGTGTGGTTCCTCCATGGTAACATAGCTGCCCGAGGTCGCAAAGTTAGCAAGTACAAGAAATTTGAAAATTGTACGTAATTTCACGGTAGTGCTTATGGTCGATCCCGTTTCACGGCTTGAGAGCTACTTTCTTGACTGTATTTTGAGTTGAGCAGTTGGCGCGAAGTCAGTTCTAGCCTATAAAGTCAAATCTTGTGTGGTTCCTCCATGGTAACATAGCTGCCCGAGGTCGCAAAGTTAGCAAGTACAAGAAATTTGAAAATTGTATGTAATTTCACATTAGTGCTTATGGTCGATCCCGTTTCTCGGCTTGAGAGCTACTTTCTTGACTGTATTTTGAGTTATGCAATTGGTGCGACTTCAGTTCTAGCCTATAAAGTCAAATCCTGTGTGGTTCCTCCATGGTAACATAGCTGCCCGAGGTCGCAAAGTTAGCAAGTACAAGAAATTTGAAAATTGTATGTAATTTCACATTATTTCTTATGGTCGATCCCGTTTCTCGGCTTGAGAGCTACTTTCTTGACTGTATTTTAAGTTAAACAGTTGGTGCGACTTCAGTTCTAGCCTATAAAGTCAAATCTTGTGTGGTTCCTCCATGGTAACATAGCTGCCCGAGGTCGCAAAGTTAGCAAGTACAAGAAATTTGAAAATTGTATGTAATTTCACATTAGTGCTTATGGTCGATCCCGTTTCTCGGCTTGAGAGCCACTTTCTTGACTGTATTTTGAGTTAAGCAGTTGGTGCGACTTCAGTTCTAGCCTATAAAGTCAAATCCTGTGTGGTTCCTCCATGGTAACATAGCTGCCCGAGGTCGCAAAGTTAGCAAGTACAAGAAATTTGAAAATTGTACGTAATTTCACGGTAGTGCTTATGGTCGATCCCGTTTCACGGCTTGAGAGCTACTTTCTTGACTGTATTTTGAGTTAAGCAGTTGGTGCGACTTCAGTTCTAGCCTATAAAGTCAAATCCTGTGTGGTTCCTCCATGGTGACATAGCTGCCCGAGGTCGCAAAGTTAGCAAGTACAAGAAATTTGAAAATTGTACGTAATTTCGCGGTAGTGCTTATGGTCGATCCCGTTTCACGGCTTGAGAGCTACTTTCTTGACTGTATTTTGAGTTGAGCGGTTGGCGCGACTTCAGTTCTAGCCTATAAAGTCAAATCTTGTGTGGTTCCTCCGTGGTAACATAGCTGCCCGAGGTCGCAAAGTTAGCAAGTACAAGAAATTTGAAAATTGTATGTAATTTCACATTAGTGCTTATGGTCGATCCCGTTTCTCGGCTTGAGAGCTACTTTCTTGACTGTATTTTGAGTTAAGCAATTGGTGCGACTTCAGTTCTAGCATATAAAGTCAAATCCTGTGTGGTTCCTCCATGGTAACATAGCTGCCCGAGGTCGCAAAGTTAGCAAGTACAAGAAATTTGAAAACTGTACGTAATTTCACGGTAGTGCTTATGGTCGATCCCGTTTCACGGCTGGAGAGCTACTTTCTTGACTGTATTTTGAGTTAAGCAGTTGGTGCGACTTCAGTTCTAGCCTATAAAGTCAAATCTTGTGTGGTTCCTCCATGGTAACATAGCTGCCCGAGGTTGCAAAGTTAGCAAGTACAAGAAATTTGAAAATTGGATGTTATTTCACATTAGTGCTTATGGTCGATACCGTTTCTCGGCTTGAGAGCTACTTTCTTGACTGTATTTTGAGTTAAGCAGTTGGTGCGACTTCAGTTCTAGCCTATAAAGTCAAATCCTGTGTGGTTCCTCCATGGTAACATACCTGCCCGAGGTCGCAAAGTTAGCAAGTACAAGAAATTTGAAAATTGTACGTAATTTCACGGTAGTGCTTATGGTCGATCCCGTTTCACGGCTTGAGAGCTACTTTCTTGACTGTATTTTGAGTTGAGCAGTTGGCGCGACTTCAGTTCTAGCCTATAAAGTCAAATCCTGTGTGGTTCCTCCATGGTAACATAGCTGCCCGAGGTCGCAAAGTTAGCAAGTACAAGAGATTTGAAAATTGTATGTAATTTCACATTAGTGCTTATGGTCGATCCCGTTTCTCGGCTTGAGAGCCACTTTCTTGACTGTATTTTGAGTTAAGCAGTTGGTGCGACTTCAGTTCTAGCCTATAAAGTCAAATCCTGTGTGGTTCCTCCATGGTAACATAGCTGCCCGAGGTCGCAAAGTTAGCAAGTACAAGAAATTTGAAAATTGTACGTAATTTCACGGTAGTGCTTATGGTCAATCCCGTTTCACGGCTTGAGAGCTACTTTCTTGACTGTATTTTGAGTTAAGCAGTTGGTGCGACTTCAGTTCTAGCCTATAAAGTCAAATCCTGTGTGGTTCCTCCATGGTAACATAGCTGCCCGAGGTCGCAAAGTTAGCAAGTACAAGAAATTTGAAAATTGTATGTAATTTCACATTAGTGCTTATGGTCGATCCCGTTTCTCGGCTTGAGAGCTACTTTCTTAACTGTATTTTGAGTTAAGCAGTTGTTGCGACTTCAGTTCTAGCCTATAAAGTCAAATCCTGTGTGGTTCCTCCATGGTAACATAGCTGCCCGAGGTCGCAAAGTTAGCAAGTACAAGAAATTTGAAAATTGTATGTAATTTCACATTAGTGCTTATGGTCGATCCCGTTTCTCGGCTTGAGAGCCACTTTCTTGACTGTATTTTGAGTTAAGCAGTTGGTGCGACTTCAGTTCTAGCCTATAAAGTCAAATCCTGTGTGGTTCCTCCATGGTAACATAGCTGCCCGAGGTCGCAAAGTTAGCAAGTACAAGAAATTTGAAAATTGTACGTAATTTCACGGTAGTGCTTATGGTCGATCCCGTTTCACGGCTTGAGAGCTACTTTCTTGACTGTATTTTGAGTTAAGCAGTTGGTGCGACTTCAGTTCTAGCCTATAAAGTCAAATCCTGTGTGGTTCCTCCATGGTAACATAGCTGCCCGAGGTCGCAAAGTTAGCAAGTACAAGAAATTTGAAAATTGTACGTAATTTCGCGGTAGTGCTTATGGTCGATCCCGTTTCACGGCTTGAGAGCTACTTTCTTGACTGTATTTTGAGTTGAGCAGTTGGCGCGACTTCAGTTCTAGCCTATAAAGTCAAATCTTGTGTAGTTCCTCCATGGTAACATAGCTGCCCGAGGTCGCAAAGTTAGCAAGTACAAGAAATTTGAAAATTGTATGTAATTTCACATTAGTGCTTATGGTCGATCCCGTTTCTCGGCTTGAGAGCTACTTTCTTGACTGTATTTTGAGTTTAGCAATTGGTGCGACTTCAGTTCTAGCCTATAAAGTCAAATCCTGTGTGGTTCCTCCATGGTAACATAGCTGCCCGAGGTCGCAAAGTTAGCAAGTACAAGAAATTTGAAAATTGTACGTAATTTCACGGTAGTGCTTATGGTCGATCCCGTTTCACGGCTTGAGAGCTACTTTCTTGACTGTATTTTGGGTTAAGCAGTTGGTGCGACTTCAGTTCTAGCCTATAAAGTCAAATCTTGTGTGGTTCCTCCATGGTAACATAGCTGCCCGAGGTTGCAAGGTTAGCAAGTACAAGAACTTTGAAAATTGGATGTTATTTCACATTAGTGCTTATGGTCGATACCGTTTCTCGGCTTGAGAGCTACTTTCTTGACTGTATTTTGAGTTAAGCAGTTGGTGCGACTTCAGTTCTAGCCTATAAAGTCAAATCCTGTGTGGTTCCTCCATGGTAACTTACCTGCCCGAGGTCGCAAAGTTAGCAAGTACAAGAAATTTGAAAATTGTACGTAATTTCACGGTAGTGCTTATGGTCGATCCCGTTTCACGGCTTGAGAGCTACTTTCTTGACTGTATTTTGAGTTGAGCAGTTGGCGCGACTTCAGTTCTAGCCTATAAAGTCAAGTCCTGTGTGGTTCCTCCATGGTAACATAGCTGCCCGAGGTCGCAAAGTTAGCAAGTACAAGAAATTTGAAAATTGTATGTAATTTCACATTAGTGCTTATGGTCGATCCCGTTTCTCGGCTTGAGAGCTACTTTCTTAACTGTATTTTGAGTTAAGCAGTTGGTGCGACTTCAGTTCTAGCCTATAAAGTCAAATCCTGTGTGGTTCCTCCATGGTAACATAGCTGCCCGAGGTCGCAAAGTTAGCAAGTACAAGAAATTTGAAAATTGTACGTAATTTCACGGTAGTGCTTATGGTCGATCCCGTTTCACGGCTTGAGAGCTACTTTCTTGACTGTATTTTGAGTTAAGCAGTTGGTGCGACTTCAGTTCTAGCCTATAAAGTCAAATCCTGTGTGGTTCCTCCATGGTAACATAGCTGCCCGAGGTCGCAAAGTTAGCAAGTACAAGAAATTTGAAAATTGTATGTAATTTCACATTAGTGCTAATGGTCGATCCCGTTTCTCGGCTTGAGAGCTACTTTCTTGACTGTATTTTGAGTTAAGCAGTTGGTGCGACTTCAGTTCTAGCCTATAAAGTCAAATCCTGTGTGGTTCCTCCATGGTAACATAGCTGCCCGAGGTCGCAAAGTTAGCAAGTACAAGAAATTTGAAAATTGTACGTAATTTCACGGTAGTGCTTATGGTCGATCCCGTTTCACGGCTTGAGAGCTACTTTCTTGACTGTATTTTGAGTTGAGCAGTTGGCGCGACTTCAGTTCTAGACTATAAAGTCAAATCTTGTGTGGTTCCTCCATGGTAACATAGCTGCCCGAGGTCGCAAAGTTAGCAAGTACAAGAAATTTGAAAATTGTATGTAATTTCACATTAGTGCTTATGGTCGATCCCGTTTCTCGGCTTGAGAGCTACTTTCTTGACTGTATTTTGAGTTAAGCAGTTGGTGCGACTTCAGTTCTAGCCTATAAAGTCAAATCTTGTGTGGTTCCTCCATGGTAACATAGCGGCCCGAGGTCGCAAAGTTAGCAAGTACAAGAAATTTGAAAATTGTATCTAATTTCACATTAGTGCTTATGGTCGATCCCGTTTCTCGGCTTGAGAGCTACTTTCTTGACTGTATTTTGAGTTAAGCAGTTGGTGCGACTTCAGTTCTAGCCTATAAAGTCAAATCCTGTGTGGTTCCTCCATGGTAACATAGCTGCCCGAGGTCGCAAAGTTAGCAAGTACAAGAATTTTGAAAATTGTACGTAATTTCACGGTAGTGCTTATGGTCGATCCCGTTTCACGGCTTGAGAGCTACTTTCTTGACTGTATTTTGAGTTAAGCAGTTGGTGCGACTTCAGTTCTAGCCTATAAAGTCAAATCCTGTGTGGTTCCTCCATGGTAACATAGCTGCCCGAGGTCGCAAAGTTAGCAAGTACAAGAAATTTGAAAATTGTACGTAATTTCACGGTAGTGCTTATGGTCGATCCCGTTTCACGGCTTGAGAGCTACTTTCTTGACTGTATTTTGAGTTGAGCAGTGGGTGCGACTTCAGTTCTAGCCTATAAAGTCAAATCCTGTGTGATTCCTCCATGGTAACATAGCTGCCCGAGGTCGCAAAGTTAGCAAGTACAAGAAATTTGAAAATTGTACGTAATTTCACGGTAGTGCTTATGGTCGATCCCGTTTCACGGCTTGAGAGCTACTTTCTTGACTGTATTTTGAGTTGAGCAGTGGGTGCGACTTCAGTTCTAGCCTATAAAGTCAAATCCTGTGTGGTTCCTCCATGGTAACATAGCTGCCCGAGGTCGCAAAGTTAGCAAGTACAAGAAATTTGAAAATTGTATGTAATTTCACATTAGTGCTTATGGTCGATCCCGTTTCTCGGCTTGAGAGCTACTTTCTTGACTGTATTTTGAGTTAAGCAGTTGGTGCGACTTCAGTTCTAGCCTATAAAGTCAAATCCTGTGTGGTTCCTCCATGGTAACATAGCTGCCCGAGGTCGCAAAGTTAGCAAGTACAAGAAATTTGAAAATTGTACGTAATTTCACGGTAGTGCTTATGGTCGATCCCGTTTCACGGCTTGAGAGCTACTTTCTTGACTGTATTTTGAGTTGAGCAGTGGGTGCGACTTCAGTTCTAGCCTATAAAGTCAAATCCTGTGTGATTCCTCCATGGTAACATAGCTGCCCGAGGTCGCAAAGTTAGCAAGTACAAGAAATTCGAAAATTGTACGTAATTTCACGGTAGTGCTTATGGTCGATCCCGTTTCACGGCTTGAGAGCTACTTTCTTGACTCTATTTTGAGTTGAGCAGTTGGCGCGACTTCAGTTCTAGCCTATAAAGTCAAATCTTGTGTGGTTCCTCCATGGTAACATAGCTGCCCGAGGTCGCAAAGTTAGCAAGTACAAGAAATTTGAAAATTGTATGTAATTTCACATTAGTGCTTATGGTCGATCCCGTTTCTCGGCTTGAGAGCTACTTTCTTGACTGTATTTTGAGTTAAGCAGTTGGTGCGACTTCAGTTCTAGCCTATAAAGTCAAATCCTGTGTGGTTCCTCCATGGTAACATAGCTGCCCGAGGTCGCAAAGTTAGCAAGTACAAGAATTTTGAAAATTGTACGTAATTTCACGGTAGTGCTTATGGTCGATCCCGTTTCACGGCATGAGAGATACTTTCTTGACTGTATTTTGAGTTAAGCAGTTGGTGCGACTTCAGTTCTAGCCTATAAAGTCAAATCTTGTGTGGTTCCTCCATGGTAACATAGCTGCCCGAGGTCGCAAAGTTAGCAAGTACAAGAAATTTGAAAATTGTATGTAGTTTCACATTAGTGCTTATGGTCGATCCCGTTTCTCGGCTTGAGAGCTACTTTCTTGACTGTATTTTGAGTTATGGTATTGGTGCGACTTCAGTTCTAGCCTATAAAGTCAAATCCTGTGTGGTTCCTCCATGGTAACATAGCTGCCCGAGGTCGCAAAGTTAGCAAGTACAAGAAATTTGAAAATTGTATGTAATTTCACATTATTTCTTATGGTCGATCCCGTTTCTCGGCTTGAGAGCTACTTTCTTGACTGTATTTTAAGTGAAGCAGTTGGTGCGACTTCAGTTCTAGCCTATAAAGTCAAATCTTGTGTGGTTCCTCCATGGTAACATAGCTGCCCGAGGTCGCAAAGTTAGCAAGTACAAGAAATTTGAAAATTGTATGTAATTTCACATTAGTGCTTATGGTCGATCCCGTTTCTCGGCTTGAGAGCCACTTTCTTGACTGTATTTTGAGTTAAGCAGTTGGTGCGACTTCAGTTCTAGCCTATAAAGTCAAATCCTGTGTGGTTCCTCCATGGTAACATAGTTGCCCGAGGTCGCAAAGTTAGCAAGTACAAGAAATTTGAAAATTGTACGTAATTTCACGGTAGTGCTTATGGTCGATCCCGTTTCACGGCTTGAGAGCTACTTTCTTGACTGTATTTTGAGTTAAGCAGTTGGTGCGACTTCAGTTCTAGCCTATAAAGTCAAATCCTGTGTGGTTCCTCCATGGTAACATAGCTGCCCGAGGTCGCAAAGTTAGCAAGTACAAGAAATTTGAAAATTGTACGTAATTTCGCGGTAGTGCTTATGGTCGATCCCGTTTCACGGCTTGAGAGCTACTTTCTTGACTGTATTTTGAGTTGAGCAGTTGGCGCGACTTCAGTTCTAGCCTATAAAGTCAAATCTTGTGTGGTTCCTCCATGGTAACATAGCTGCCCGAGGTCGCAAAGTTAGCAAGTACAAGAAATTTGAAAATTGTATGTAATTTCACATTAGTGCTTATGGTCGATCCCGTTTCTCGGCTTGAGAGCTACTTTCTTGACTGTATTTTGAGTTAAGCAATTGGTGCGACTTCAGTTCTAGCCTATAAAGTCAAATCCTGTGTGGTTCCTCCATGGTAACATAGCTGCCCGAGGTCGCAAAGTTAGCAAGTACAAGAAATTTGAAAATTGTACGTAATTTCACGGTAGTGCTTATGGTCGATCCCGTTTCTCGGCTTGAGAGCTACTTTCTTGACTGTATTTTGAGTTGAGCAGTTGGCGCGACTTCAGTTCTAGCCTATAAAGTCAAATCCTGTGTGGTTCCTCCATGGTAACATAGCTGCCCGAGGTCGCAAAGTTAGCAAGTACAAGAATTTTGAAAATTGTACGTAATTTCACGGTAGTGCTTATGGTCGATCCCGTTTCACGGCTTGAGAGCTACTTTCTTGACTGTATTTTGAGTTAAGCAGTTGGTGCGACTTCAGTTCTAGCCTATAAAGTCAAATCCTGTGTGGTTCCTCCATGGTAACATAGCTGCCCGAGGTCGCAAAGTTAGCAAGTACAAGAAATTTGAAAATTGTACGTAATTTCACGGTAGTGCTTATGGTCGATCCCGTTTCACGGCTTGAGAGCTACTTTCTTGACTGTATTTTGAGTTGAGCAGTGGGTGCGACTTCAGTTCTAGCCTATAAAGTCAAATCCTGTGTGATTCCTCCATGGTAACATAGCTGCCCGAGGTCGCAAAGTTAGCAAGTACAAGAAATTTGAAAATTGTACGTAATTTCACGGTAGTGCTTATGGTCGATCCCGTTTCACGGCTTGAGAGCTACTTTCTTGACTGTATTTTGAGTTGAGCAGTGGGTGCGACTTCAGTTCTAGCCTATAAAGTCAAATCCTGTGTGGTTCCTCCATGGTAACATAGCTGCCCGAGGTCGCAAAGTTAGCAAGTACAAGAAATTTGAAAATTGTATGTAATTTCACATTAGTGCTTATGGTCGATCCCGTTTCTCGGCTTGAGAGCTACTTTCTTGACTGTATTTTGAGTTAAGCAGTTGGTGCGACTTCAGTTCTAGCCTATAAAGTCAAATCCTGTGTGGTTCCTCCATGGTAACATAGCTGCCCGAGGTCGCAAAGTTAGCAAGTACAAGAAATTTGAAAATTGTACGTAATTTCACGGTAGTGCTTATGGTCGATCCCGTTTCACGGCTTGAGAGCTACTTTCTTGACTGTATTTTGAGTTGAGCAGTGGGTGCGACTTCAGTTCTAGCCTATAAAGTCAAATCCTGTGTGATTCCTCCATGGTAACATAGCTGCCCGAGGTCGCAAAGTTAGCAAGTACAAGAAATTCGAAAATTGTACGTAATTTCACGGTAGTGCTTATGGTCGATCCCGTTTCACGGCTTGAGAGCTACTTTCTTGACTCTATTTTGAGTTGAGCAGTTGGCGCGACTTCAGTTCTAGCCTATAAAGTCAAATCTTGTGTGGTTCCTCCATGGTAACATAGCTGCCCGAGGTCGCAAAGTTAGCAAGTACAAGAAATTTGAAAATTGTATGTAATTTCACATTAGTGCTTATGGTCGATCCCGTTTCTCGGCTTGAGAGCTACTTTCTTGACTGTATTTTGAGTTAAGCAGTTGGTGCGACTTCAGTTCTAGCCTATAAAGTCAAATCCTGTGTGGTTCCTCCATGGTAACATAGCTGCCCGAGGTCGCAAAGTTAGCAAGTACAAGAATTTTGAAAATTGTACGTAATTTCACGGTAGTGCTTATGGTCGATCCCGTTTCACGGCATGAGAGATACTTTCTTGACTGTATTTTGAGTTAAGCAGTTGGTGCGACTTCAGTTCTAGCCTATAAAGTCAAATCTTGTGTGGTTCCTCCATGGTAACATAGCTGCCCGAGGTCGCAAAGTTAGCAAGTACAAGAAATTTGAAAATTGTATGTAGTTTCACATTAGTGCTTATGGTCGATCCCGTTTCTCGGCTTGAGAGCTACTTTCTTGACTGTATTTTGAGTTATGGTATTGGTGCGACTTCAGTTCTAGCCTATAAAGTCAAATCCTGTGTGGTTCCTCCATGGTAACATAGCTGCCCGAGGTCGCAGTCTATAAAGTACGTAATTTCACGGTAGTGCTTATGGTCGATCCCGTTTCTCGGCTTGAGAGCTACTTTCTTGACTGTATTTTGAGTTAAGCAGTTGGTGCCACTTCAGTTCTAGCCTATAAAGTCAAATCCTGTGTGGTTCCTCCATGGTAACATAGCTGCCCGAGGTCGCAAAGTTAGCAAGTACAAGAAATTTGAAAATTGTATGTAATTTCACATTAGTGCTTATGGTCGATCCCGTTTCTCGGCTTGAGAGCTACTTTCTTGACTGTATTTTGAGTTAAGCAGTTGGTGCGACTTCAGTTCTAGCCTATAAAGTCAAATCCTGTGTGGTTCCTCCATGGTAACATAGCTGCCCGAGGTCGCAAAGTTAGCAAGTACAAGAAATTTGAAAATTGTACGTAATTTCACGGTAGTGCTTATGGTCGATCCCGTTTCTCGGCTTGAGAGCTACTTTCTTGACTAAATTTTGAGTTAAGCAGTTGGTGCGACTTCAGTTCTAGCCTATAAAGTCAAATCCTGTGTGGTTCCTCCATGGTAACATAGCTGCCCGAGGTCGCAAAGTTAGCAAGTACAAGAAATTTGAAAATTGTATGTAATTTCACATTAGTTCTTATGGTCGATCCCGTTTCTCGGCTTGAGAGCTACTTTCTTGACTGTATTTTGAGTTAAGCAGTTAGTGCGTTTTCAGTTCTAGCCTATACAGTCAAATCTTGTGTGGTTCCTCCATGGTAACATAGCTGCCCGAGGTCGCAAAGTTAGCAAGTACAAGAAATTTGAAAATTGTACGTAATTTCACGGTAGTGCTTATGGTCGATCCCGTTTCACGGCTTGAGAGCTACTTTCTTGACTGTATTTTGAGTTGAGCAGTTGGCGCGACTTCAGTTCTAGCCTATAAAGTCAAATCTTGTGTGGTTCCTCCATGGTAACATAGCTGCCCGAGGTCGCAAAGTTAGCAAGTACAAGAAATTTGAAAATTGTATGTAATTTCACATTAGTGCTTATGGTCGATCCCGTTTCTCGGCTTGAGAGCTACTTTCTTGACTGTATTTTGAGTTAAGCAGTTGGTGCGACTTCAGTTCTAGCCTATAAAGTCAAATCCTGTGTGGTTGACATAGCTGCCCGAGGTCGCAAAGTTAGCAAGTACAAGAAATTTGAAAATTGTATGTAATTTCACATTAGTGCTTATGGTCGATCCCGTTTCTCGGCTTGAGAGCTACTTTCTTGACTGTATTTTGAGTTAAGCAATTGGTGCGACTTCAGTTCTAGCCTATAAAGTCAAATCCTGTGTGGTTCCTCCATGGTAACATAGCTGCCCGAGGTCGCAAAGTTAGCAAGTACAAGAAATTTGAAAATTGTACGTAATTTCACGGTAGTGCTTATGGTCGATCCCGTTTCTCGGCTTGAGAGCTACTTTCTTGACTGTATTTTGAGTTGAGCAGTTGGCGCGACTTCAGTTCTAGCCTATAAAGTCAAATCCTGTGTGGTTCCTCCATGGCAACATAGCTGCCCGAGGTCGCAAAGTTAGCAAGTACAAGAAATTTGAAAATTGTACGTAATTTCACGGTAGTGCTTATGGTCGATCCCGTTTCTCGGCTTGAGAGCTACTTTCTTGACTCTATTTTGAGTTAAGCAGCTGGTGCGACTTCAGTTCTAGCCTATAAAGTCAAATCCTGTGTGGTTCCTCCATGGTAACATAGCTGCCCGAGGTCGCAAAGTTAGCAAGTACAAGAAATTTGAAAATTGTATGTAATTTCACATTAGTGCTTATGGTCGATCCCGTTTCTCGGCTTGAGAGCTACTTTCTTGACTGTATTTTGAGTTAAGCAGTTGGTGCGACTTCAGTTCTAGCCTATAAAGTCAAATCCTGTGTGGTTCCTCCATGGTAACATAGCTGCCCGAGGTCGCAAAGTTAGCAAGTACAAGAAATTTGAAAATTGTACGTAATTTCACGGTAGTGCTTATGGTCGATCCCGTTTCACGGCTTGAGAGCTACTTTCTTGACTGTATTTTGAGTTGAGCAGTTGGCGCGACTTCAGTTCTAGCCTATAAAGTCAAATCTTGTGTGGTTCCTCCATGGTAACATAGCTGCCCGAGGTCGCAAAGTTAGCAAGTACAAGAAATTTGAAAATTGTATGTAATTTCACATTAGTGCTTATGGTCGATCCCGTTTCTCGGCTTGAGAGCTACTTTCTTGACTGTATTTTGAGTTAAGCAGTTGGTGCGACTTCAGTTCTAGCCTATAAAGTCAAATCCTGTGTGGTTGACATAGCTGCCCGAGGTCGCAAAGTTAGCAAGTACAAGAAATTTGAAAATTGTATGTAATTTCACATTAGTGCTTATGGTCGATCCCGTTTCTCGGCTTGAGAGCTACTTTCTTGACTGTATTTTGAGTTAAGCAGTTGGTGCGACTTCAGTTCTAGCCTATAAAGTCAAATCCTGTGTGGTTCCTCCATGGTAACATAGCTGCCCGAGGTCGCAAAGTTAGCAAGTATAAGAAATTTGAAAATTGTACGTAATTTCACGGTAGTGCTTATGGTCGATCCCGTTTCTCGGCTTGAGAGCTACTTTCTTGACTGTATTTTGAGTTAAGCAGTTGGTGCCACTTCAGTTCTAGCCTATAAAGTCAAATCCTGTGTGGTTCCTCCATGGTAACATAGCTGCCCGAGGTCGCAAAGTTAGCAAGTACAAGAAATTTGAAAATTGTATGTAATTTCACATTAGTGCTTATGGTCGATCCCGTTTCTCGGCTTGAGAGCTACTTTCTTGACTGTATTTTGAGTTAAGCAGTTGGTGCGACTTCAGTTCTAGCCTATAAAGTCAAATCCTGTGTGGTTCCTCCATGGTAACATAGCTGCCCGAGGTCGCAAAGTTAGCAAGTACAAGAAATTTGAAAATTGTACGTAATTTCACGGTAGTGCTTATGGTCGATCCCGTTTCTCGGCTTGAGAGCTACTTTCTTGACTAAATTTTGAGTTAAGCAGTTGGTGCGACTTCAGTTCTAGCCTATAAAGTCAAATCCTGTGTGGTTCCTCCATGGTAACATAGCTGCCCGAGGTCGCAAAGTTAGCAAGTACAAGAAATTTGAAAATTGTATGTAATTTCACATTAGTTCTTATGGTCGATCCCGTTTCTCGGCTTGAGAGCTACTTTCTTGACTGTATTTTGAGTTAAGCAGTTAGTGCGTTTTCAGTTCTAGCCTATACAGTCAAATCTTGTGTGGTTCCTCCATGGTAACATAGCTGCCCGAGGTCGCAAAGTTAGCAAGTACAAGAAATTTGAAAATTGTATGTAATTTCACATTAGTGCTTATGGTCGATCCCGTTTCTCGGCTTGAGAGCTACTTTCTTGACTGTATTTTGAGTTAAGCAGTTGGTGCGACTTCAGTTCTAGCCTATAAAGTCAAATCTTGTGTGGTTCCTCCATGGTAACATAGCTGCCCGAGGTCGCAAAGTTAGCAAGTACAAGAAATTTGAAAATTGTACGTAATTTCACGGTAGTGCTTATGGTCGATCCCGTTTCACGGCTTGAGAGCTACTTTCTTGACTGTATTTTGAGTTGAGCAGTTGGTGCGACTTCAGTTCTAGCCTATAAAGTCAAATCCTGTATGGTTCCTCCATGGTAACATAGCTGCCCGAGGTCGCAAAGTTAGCAAGTACAAGAAATTTGAAAATTGTATGTAATTTCACATTAGTGCTTATGGTCGATCCCGTTTCTCGGCTTGAGAGCTACTTTCTTGACTGTATTTTGAGTTAAGCAGTTGGTGCGACTTCAGTTCTAGCCTATAAAGTCAAATCTTGTGTGGTTCCTCCATGGTAACATAGCTGCCCGAGGTCGCAAAGTTAGCAAGTACAAGAAATTTGAAAATTGTAGGTAATTTCACGGTAGTGCTTATGGTCGATCCCGTTTCACGGCTTGAGAGCTACTTTCTTGACTGTATTTTGAGTTGAGCAGTTGGCGCGACTTCAGTTCTAGCCTATAAAGTCAAATCTTGTGTGGTTCCTCCATGGTAACATAGCTGCCCGAGGTCGCAAAGTTAGCAAGTACAAGAAATTTGAAAATTGTATGTAATTTCACATTAGTGCTTATGGTCGATCCCGTTTCTCGGCTTGAGAGCTACTTTCTTGACTGTATTTTGAGTTAAGCAGTTGGTGCGACTACAGTTCTAGCCTATAAAGTCAAATCCTGTGTGGTTCCTCCATGGTAACATAGCTGCCCGAGGTCGCAAAGTTAGCAAGTACAAGAAATTTGAAAATTGTACGTAATTTCACGGTAGTGCTTATGGTCGATCCCGTTTCACGGCTTGAGAGCTACTTTCTTGACTGTATTTTGAGTTGAGCAGTTGGCGCGACTTCAGTTCTAGCCTATAAGGTCAAATCCTGTGTGGTTCCTCCATGGTAACATAGCTGCCCGAGGTCGCAAAGTTAGCAAGTACAAGAAATTTGAAAATTGTATGTAATTTCACATTAGTTCTTATGGTCGATCCCGTTTCTCGGCTTGAGAGCTACTTTCTTGACTGTATTTTGAGTTGAGCAGTTGACGCGACTTCAGTTCTAGCCTATAAAGTCAAATCTTGTGTGGTTCCTCCATGGTAACATAGCTGCCCGAGATCGCAAAGTTAGCAAGTACAAGAAATTTGAAAATTGTACGTAATTTCACGGTAGTGCTTATGGTCGATCCCGTTTCACGGCTTGAGAGCTACTTTCTTGACTGTATTTTGAGTTAAGCAGTTGGTGCGACTTCAGTTCTAGCCTATAAAGTCAAATCTTGTGTGGTTCCTCCATGGTAACATAGCTGCCCGAGGTCGCAAAGTTAGCAAGTACAAGGAATTTGAAAATTGTATGTAATTTCACATTAGTGCTTATGGTCGATCCCGTTTCTCGGCTTGAGAGCTACTTTCTTGACTGTATTTTGAGTTAAGCAGTTGGTGCGACTTCAGTTCTAGCCTATAAAGTCAAATCTTGTGTGGTTCCTCCGTGGTAACATAGCTGCCGAGGTCGCAAAGTTAGCAAGTACAAGAAATTTGAAGATTGTATGTAATTTCACATTAGTGCTTATGGTCGATCCCGTTTCTCGGCTTGAGAGCTACTTTCTTGACTGTATTTTGAGTTAAGCAGTTGGTGCGACTTCAGTTCTAGCCTATAAAGTCAAATCCTGTGTGGTTCCTCCATGGTGACATAGCTGCCCGAGGTCGCAAAGTTAGCAAGTACAAGAAATTTGAAAATTGTATGTAATTTCACTCAAAATACAGTCAAGAAAGTAGCTCTCAAGCCGAGAAACGGGATCGACCATAAGCACTAATGTGAAATTACATACAATTTTCAAATTTCTTGTACTTGCTAACTTTGCGACCTCGGGCAGCTATGTTACCATGGAGGAACCACACAGAATTTGACTTTATAGGCTAGAACTGAAGTCGCGCCAACTGCTCAACTCAAAATACAGTCAAGAAAGTAGCTCTCAAGCCGAGAAACGGGATCGACCATAAGCACTAATGTGAAATTACATACAATTTTCAAATTTCTTGTACTTGCTAACTTTGCGATCTCGGGCAGCTATGTTACCATGGAGGAACCACACAGGATTTGACTTTATAGGCTAGAACTGAAGTCGCACCAACTGCTTAACTCAAAATACAGTCAAGAAAGTAGCTCTCAAGCCGAGAAACGGGATCGACCATAAGAACTAATGTGAAATTACATACAATTTTCAAATTTCTTGTACTTGCTAATTTTGCGACCTCGGGCAGCTATGTTACTATGGAGGAACCACACAGGATTTGACTTTATAGGCTAGAACTGAAGTCGCACCAACTGCTTAACTCAAAATACAGTCAAGAAAGTAGCTCTCAAGCCGAGAAACGGGATCGACCATAAGCACTAATGTGAAATTACATACAATTTTCAAATTTCTTGTACTTGCTAACTTTGCGACCTCGGGCAGCTATGTTACCATGGAGGAACCACACAAGATTTGACTTTATAGGCTAGAACTGAAGTCGCACCAACTGCTTAACTCAAAATACAGTCAAGAAAGTAGCTCTCAAGCCAAGAAACGGGATCGACCATAAGAACTAATGTGAAATTACATACAATTTTCAAATTTCTTGTACTTGCTAACTTTGCGACCTCGGGCAGCTATGTCACCATGGAGGAACCACACAGGATTTGACTTTATAGGCTAGAACTGAAGTCGGACCAACTGCTTAACTCAAAATACAGTCAAGAAAGTAGCTCTCAAGCCGAGAAACGGGATCGACCATAAGAAATAATGTGAAATTACATACAATTTTCAAATTTCTTGTACTTGCTAACTTTGCGACCTCGGGCAGCTATGTTACCATGGAGGAACCACACAAGATTTGACTTTATAGGCTAGAACTGAAGTCGCACCAACTGCTCAACTCAAAATACAGTCAAGAAAGTAGCTCTCAAGCCGAGAAACGGGATCGACCATAAGCACTAATGTGAAATTACATACAATTTTCAAATTTCTTGTACTTGCTAACTTTGCGACCTCGGGCAGCTATGTTACCATGGAGGAACCACACAAGATTTGACTGTATAGGCTAGAACTGAAGTCGCACCAACTGCTTAACTCAAAATACAGTCAAGAAAGTAGCTCTCAAGCCGTGAAACGGGATCGACCATAAGCACTACCGTGAAATTACGTACAATTTTCAAATTTCTTGTACTTGCTAACTTTGCGACCTCGGGCAGCTATGTTACCATGGAGGAACCACACAGGATTTGACTTTATAGGCTAGAACTGAAGTCGCGCCAACTGCTCAACTCAAAATACAGTCAAGAAAGTATCTCTCAAGCCGTGAAACGGGATCGACCATAAGCACTACCGTGAAATTACGTACAATTTTCAAATTTCTTGTACTTGCTAACTTTGCGACCACGGGCAGCTATGTTACCATGGAGGAACCACACAGGCTTTGACTTTATAGGCTAGAACTGAAGTTGCACCAACTGCTTAACTCAAAATACAGTCAAGAAAGTAGCTCTCAAGCCGAGAAACGGGATCGACCATAAGCACTAATGTGAAATTACATACAATTTTCAAATTTCTTGTACTTGCTAACTTTGCGACCTCGGGCAGCTATGTTACCATGGAGGAACCACACAGGATTTGACTTTATAGGCTAGAACTGAAGTCGCACCAACTGCTTAACTCAAAATACAGTCAAGAAAGTAGCTCTCAAGCCGAGAAACGGGATCGACCATAAGCACTAATGTGAAATTACATACAATTTTCAAATTTCTTGTACTTGCTAACTTTGCGACCTCGGGCAGCTATGTTACCATGGAGGAACCACACAGGATTTGACTTTATAGGCTAGAACTGAAGTCGCGCCAACTGCTTAACTCAAAATACAGTCAAGAAAGTAGCTCTCAAGCCGAGAAACGGGATCGACCATAAGCACTAATGTGAAATTACATACAATTTTCAAATTTCTTGTACTTGCTAACTTTGCGACCTCGGGCAGCTATGTTACCATGGAGGAACCACACAGGATTTGACTTTATAGGCTAGAACTGAAGTCGCACCAACTGCTTAACTCAAAATACAGTCAAGAAAGTAGCTCTCAAGCCGAGAAACGGGATCGACCATAAGCACTAATGTGAAATTACATACAATTTTCAAATTTCTTGTACTTGCTAACTTTGCGACCTCGGGCAGCTATGTTACCATGGAGGAACCACACAAGATTTGACTTTATAGACTAGAACTGAAGTCGCACCAACTGCTAAACTTAAAATACAGTCAAGAAAGTAGCTCTCAAGCCGTGAAACGGGATCGACCATAAGCACTACCGTGAAATTACGTACAATTCTCAAATTTCTTGTACTTGCTAACTTTGCGACCTCGGGCAGCTATGTTACCATGGAGGAACCACACAGGATTTGACTTTATAGGCTAGAACTGAAGTCGCGCCAACTGCTCAACTCAAAATACAGTCAAGAAAGTATCTCTCAAGCCGTGAAACGGGATCGACCATAAGCACTACCGTGAAATTACGTACAATTTTCAAATTTCTTGTACTTGCTAACTTTGCGACCTCGGGCAGCTATGTTACCATGGAGGAACCACACAGGCTTTGACTTTATAGGCTAGAACTGAAGTCGCACCAACTGCTTAACTCAAAATACAGTCAAGAAAGTAGCTCTCAAGCCGAGAAACGGGATCGACCATAAGCACTAATGTGAAATTACATACAATTTTCAAATTTCTTGTACTTGCTAACTTTGCGACCTCGGGCAGCTATGTTACCATGGAGGAACCACACAAGATTTGACTTTATAGGCTAGAACTGAAGTCGCGCCAACTGCTCAACTCAAAATACAGTCAAGAAAGTAGCTCTCAAGCCGTGAAACGGGATCGACCATAAGCACTACCGTGAAATTACGTACAATTTTCAAATTTCTTGTACTTGCTAACTTTGCGACCTCGGGCAGCTAAGTTACCATGGAGGAACCACACAGGATTTGACTTTATAGGCTAGAACTGAAGTCGCACCAACTGCTTAACTCAAAATACAGTCAAGAAAGTAGCTCTCAAGCCGAGAAACGGGATCGACCATAAGCACTAATGTGAAATTACATACAATTTTCAAATTTCTTGTACTTGCTAACTTTGCGACCTCGGGCAGCTATGTTACCATGGAGGAACCACACAGGATTTGACTTTATAGGCTAGAACTGAAGTCGCACCAACTGCTTAACTCAAAATACAGTCAAGAAAGTAGCTCTCAAGCCGAGAAACGGGATCGACCATAAGCACTAATGTGAAATTACATACAATTTTCAAATTTCTTGTACTTGCTAACTTTGCGACCTCGGGCAGCTATGTTACCATGGAGGAACCACACAGGATTTGACTTTGTAGGCTAGAACTGAAGTCGCACCAACTGCTTAACTCAAAATACAGTCAAGAAAGTAGCTCTCAAGCCGAGAAAAGGGATCGACCATAAGCACTAATGTGAAATTACATACAATTTTCAAATTTCTTGTACTTGCTAACTTTGCGACCTCGGGCAGCTATGTTACCAGGGAGGAACCACACAGGATTTGACTTTATAGGCTAGAACTGAAGTCGCACCAACTGCTCAACTCAAAATACAGTCAAGAAAGTAGCTCTCAAGCCGTGAAACGGGATCGACCATAAGCACTACCGTGAAATTACGTACAATTTTCAAATTTCTTGTACTGGCTAACTTTGCGACCTCGGGCAGCTATGTTACCATTGAGGAACCACACAAGATTTGACTTTATAGGCTAGAACTGAAGTCGCACCAACTGCTTATCTCAAAATACAGTCAAGAAAGTAGCTCTCAAGCCGTGAAACGGGATCGACCATAAGCACTACCGTGAAATTACGTACAATTTTCAAATTTCTTGTACTTGCTAACTTTGCGACCTCGGGAAGCTATGTTACCATGGAGGAACCACACAGGATTTGACTTTATAGGCTAGAACTGAAGTCGCGCCAACTGCTTAACTCAAAATACAGTCAAGAAAGTAGCTCTCAAGCCGAGAAACGGGATCGACCATAAGCACTAATGTGAAATTACATACAATTTTCAAATTTCTTGTACTTGCTAACTTTGCGACCTCGGGCAGCTATGTTACCATGGAGGAACCACACAGGATTTGACTTTATAGGCTAGAACTGAAGTCGCACCAACTGCTTAACTCAAAATACAGTCAAGAAATTAGCTCTCAAGCCGAGAAACGGGATCGGCCATAAGCTCTACCGTGAAATTACATACAATTTTCAAATTTCTTGTACTTGCTAACTTTGCGACCTCGGGCAGCTATGTTACCATGGAGGAACCACACAGGATTTGACTTTATAGGCTAGAACTGAAGTCGCACCAACTGCTTAACTCAAAATACAGTCAAGAAAGTAGCTCTCAAGCCGAGAAACGGGATCGACCATAAGCACTAATGTGAAATTACATACAATTTTCAAATTTCTTGTACTTGCTAACTTTGCGACCTCGGGCAGCTATGTTACCATGGAGGAACCACACAAGATTTGACTTTATAGGCTAGAACTGAAGTCGCACCAACTGCTTAACTCAAAATACAGTCAAGAAAGTAGCTCTCAAGCCGAGAAACGGGATCGACCATAAGCACTAATGTGAAATTACATACAATTTTCAAATTTCTTGTACTTGCTAACTTTGCGACCTCGGGCAGCTATGTTACCATGGAGGAACCACGCAGGATTTGACTTTATAGGCTAGAACTGAAGTCGCACCAACTGCTCAACTCAAAATACAGTCAAGAAAGTAGCTCTCAAGCCGTGAAACGGGATCGACCATAAGCACTACCGTGAAATTACGTACAATTTTCAAATTTCTTGTACTTGCTAACTTTGCGACATCGGGCAGCTATGTTACCATGGAGAAACCACTCAAGATTTGACTTTATAGGCTAGAACTGAAGTCGCACCAACTGCTTAACTCAAAATACAGTCAAGAAAGTAGCTCTCAAGCCGAGAAACGGGATCGACCATAAGCACTAATGTGAAATTACATACAATTTTCAAATTTCTTGTACTTGCTAACTTTGCGACCTCGGGCAGCTATGTTACCATGGAGGAACCACACAGGATTTGACTTTATAGGCTAGAACCGAAGTCGCACCAACTGCTTAACTCAAAATACAGTCAAGAAAGTAGCTCTCAAGCCGAGAAATGGGATCGACCATAAGCACTAATGTGAAATTACATACAATTTTCAAATTTCTTGTACTTGCTAACTTTGCGACCTCGGGCAGCTATGTTACCATGGAGGAACCACACAGGATTTGACTTTATAGGCTAGAACTGAAGTCGCACCAACTGCTTAACTCAAAATACAGTCAAGAAAGTAGCTCTCAAGCCGAGAAACGGGATCGACCATAAGCACTAATGTGAAATTACATACAATTTTCAAATTTCTTGTACTTGCTAACTTTGCGACCTCGGGCAGCTATGTTACCATGGAGGAACCACACAGGATTTGACTTTATAGGCTAGAACTGAAGTCGCGCCAACTGCTTAACTCAAAATACAGTCAAGAAAGTAGCTCTCAAGCCGAGAAACGGGATCGACCATAAGCACTAATGTGAAATTACATACAATTTTCAAATTTCTTGTACTTGCTAACTTTGCGACCTCGGGCAGCTATGTTACCATGGAGGAACCACACAGGATTTGACTTTATAGGCTAGAACTGAAGTCGCACCAACTGCTTAACTCAAAATACAGTCAAGAAAGTAGCTCTCAAGCCGAGAAACGGGATCGACCATAAGCACTAATGTGAAATTACATACAATTTTCAAATTTCTTGTACTTGCTAACTTTGCGACCTCGGGCAGCTATGTTACCATGGAGGAACCACACAAGATTTGACTTTATAGACTAGAACTGAAGTCGCACCAACTGCTAAACTCAAAATACAGTCAAGAAAGTAGCTCTCAAGCCGTGAAACGGGATCGACCATAAGCACTACCGTGAAATTACGTACAATTCTCAAATTTCTTGTACTTGCTAACTTTGCGACCTCGGGCAGCTATGTTACCATGGAGGAACCACACAGGATTTGACTTTATAGGCTAGAACTGAAGTCGCGCCAACTGCTCAACTCAAAATACAGTCAAGAAAGTATCTCTCAAGCCGTGAAACGGGATCGACCATAAGCACTACCGTGAAATTACGTACAATTTTCAAATTTCTTGTACTTGCTAACTTTGCGACCTCGGGCAGCTATGTTACCATGGAGGAACCACACAGGCTTTGACTTTATAGGCTAGAACTGAAGTCGCACCAACTGCTTAACTCAAAATACAGTCAAGAAAGTAGCTCTCAAGCCGAGAAACGGGATCGACCATAAGCACTAATGTGAAATTACATACAATTTTCAAATTTCTTGTACTTGCTAACTTTGCGACCTCGGGCAGCTATGTTACCATGGAGGAACCACACAAGATTTGACTTTATAGGCTAGAACTGAAGTCGCGCCAACTGCTCAACTCAAAATACAGTCAAGAAAGTAGCTCTCAAGCCGTGAAACGGGATCGACCATAAGCACTACCGTGAAATTACGTACAATTTTCAAATTTCTTGTACTTGCTAACTTTGCGACCTCGGGCAGCTAAGTTACCATGGAGGAACCACACAGGATTTGACTTTATAGGCTAGAACTGAAGTCGCACCAACTGCTTAACTCAAAATACAGTCAAGAAAGTAGCTCTCAAGCCGAGAAACGGGATCGACCATAAGCACTAATGTGAAATTACATACAATTTTCAAATTTCTTGTACTTGCTAACTTTGCGACCTCGGGCAGCTATGTTACCATGGAGGAACCACACAGGATTTGACTTTATAGGCTAGAACTGAAGTCGCACCAACTGCTTAACTCAAAATACAGTCAAGAAAGTAGCTCTCAAGCCGAGAAACGGGATCGACCATAAGCACTAATGTGAAATTACATACAATTTTCAAATTTCTTGTACTTGCTAACTTTGCGACCTCGGGCAGCTATGTTACCATGGAGGAACCACACAGGATTTGACTTTGTAGGCTAGAACTGAAGTCGCACCAACTGCTTAACTCAAAATACAGTCAAGAAAGTAGCTCTCAAGCCGAGAAAAGGGATCGACCATAAGCACTAATGTGAAATTACATACAATTTTCAAATTTCTTGTACTTGCTAACTTTGCGACCTCGGGCAGCTATGTTACCATGGAGGAACCACACAGGATTTGACTTTATAGGCTAGAACTGAAGTCGCACCAACTGCTCAACTCAAAATACAGTCAAGAAAGTAGCTCTCAAGCCGTGAAACGGGATCGACCATAAGCACTACCGTGAAATTACGTACAATTTTCAAATTTCTTGTACTGGCTAACTTTGCGACCTCGGGCAGCTATGTTACCATTGAGGAACCACACAAGATTTGACTTTATAGGCTAGAACTGAAGTCGCACCAACTGCTTATCTCAAAATACAGTCAAGAAAGTAGCTCTCAAGCCGTGAAACGGGATCGACCATAAGCACTACCGTGAAATTACGTACAATTTTCAAATTTCTTGTACTGGCTAACTTTGCGACCTCGGGCAGCTATGTTACCATGGAGGAACCACACAAGATTTGACTTTATAGGCTAGAACTGAAGTCGCACCAACTGCTTAACTCAAAATACAGTCAAGAAAGTAGCTCTCAAGCCGAGAAACGGGATCGACCATAAGCACTGATGTGAAAGTACATACAATTTTCAAATTTCTTGTACTTGCTAACTTTGCGACCTCGGGCAGCTATGTTACCATGGAGGAACCACACAGGATTTGACTTTATAGGCTAGAACTGAAGTCGCACCAACTGCTTAACTCAAAATACAGTCAAGAAAGTAGCTCTCAAGCCGAGAAACGGGATCGACCATAAGAACTAATGTGAAATTACATACAATTTTCAAATTTCTTGTACTTGCTAACTTTGCGACCTCGGGCAGCTATGTTACCATGGAGGAACCACACAAGATTTGACTTTATAGGCTAGAACTGAAGTCGCACCAACTGCTCAGCTCAAAATACAGTCAAGAAAGTAGCTCTCAAGCCGAGAAACGGGATCGACCATAAGAACTAATGTGAAATTACATACAATTTTCAAATTTCTTGTACTTGCTAACTTTGCGACCTCGGGCAGCTATGTTACCATGGAGGAACCACACAGGATTTGACTTTATAGGCTAGAACTGAAGTTGCACCAACTGCTTAACTCAAAATACAGTCAAGAAAGTAGCTCTCAAGCCGAGAAACGGGATCGACCATAAGCACTAATGTGAAATTACATACAATTTTCAAATTTCTTGTACTTGCTAACTTTGCGACATCGGGCAGCTATGTTACCATGGAGAAACCACTCAAGATTTGACTTTATAGGCTAGAACCGAAGTCGCACCAACTGCTTAACTCAAAAAACAGTCAAGAAAGTAGCTCTCAAGCCGAGAAACGGGATCGACCATAAGCACTAATGTGAATTTACATACAATTTTCAAATTTCTTGTACTTGCTAACTTTGCGACCTCGGGCAGCTATGTTACCATGGAGGAACCACACAGGATTTGACTTTATAGGCTAGAACTGAAGTCGCACCAACTGCTTAATTCAAAATACAGTCAAGAAAGTAGCTCTCAAGCCGTGAAACGGGATCGACCATAAGCACTACCGTGAAATTACGTACAATTTTCAAATTTCTTGTACTTGCTAACTTTGCGACCTCGGGCAGCTATGTTACCATGGAGGAACCACACAGGATTTGACTTTATAGGCTAGAACTGAAGTCGCACCAACTGCTTAACTCAAAATACAGTCAAGAAAGTAGCTCTCAAGCCGAGAAACGGGATCGACCATAAGCACTAATGTGAAATTACATACAATTTTCAAATTTCTTGTACTTGCTAACTTTGCGACATCGGGCAGCTATGTTACCATGGAGAAACCACTCAAGATTTGACTTTATAGGCTAGAACTGAAGTCGCACCAACTGCTTAACTCAAAATACAGTCAAGAAAGTAGCTCTCAAGCCGAGAAACGGGATCGACCATAAGCACTAATGTGAAATTACATACAATTTTCAAATTTCTTGTACTTGCTAACTTTGCGACCTCGGGCAGCTATGTTACCATGGAGGAACCACACAGGATTTGACTTTATAGGCTAGAACTGAAGTCGCACCAACTGCTTAATTCAAAATACAGTCAAGAAAGTAGCTCTCAAGCCGTGAAACGGGATCGACCATAAGCACTACCGTGAAATTACGTACTATTTTCAAATTTCTTGTACTTGCTAACTTTGCGACCTCGGGCAGCTATGTTACCATGGAGGAACCACACAGGATTTGACTTTATAGGCTAGAACTGAAGTCGCACCAACTGCTTAACTCAAAATACAGTCAAGAAAGTAGCTCTCAAGCCGAGAAACGGGATCGACCATAAGCACTAATGTGAAATTACATACAATTTTCAAATTTCTTGTACTTGCTAAATTTTCGACCTCGGGCAGCTATGTTACCATGGAGGAACCACACAGGATTTGACTTTATAGGCTAGAACTGAAGTCGCACCAACTGCTTAACTCAAAATACAGTCAAGAAAGTAGCTCTCAAGCCGTGAAACGGGATCGACCATAAGCACTACCGTGAAATTACGTACAATTTTCAAATTTCTTGTACTTGCTAACTTTGCGACCTCGGACAGCTATGTTACCATGGAGGAACCACACATGATTTGACTTTATAGGCTAGAACTGAAGTCGCACCAACTGCTCAACTCAAAATACAGTCAAGAAATAGCTCTCAAGCCGTGAAACGGGATCGACCATAAGCACTACCGTGAAATTACGTACAATTTTCAAATTTCTTGTACTTGCTAACTTTGCGACCTCGGGCAGCTATGTTACCATGGAGGAACCACACAAGATTTGACTTTATAGGCTAGAACTAAAGTCGCGCCAACTGCTCAACTCAAAATACAGTCAAGAAAGTAGCTCTCAAGCCGTGAAACGGGATCGACCATAAGCACTACCGTGAAATTACGTACAATTTTCAAATTTCTTGTACTTGCTAACTTTGCGACCTCGGGCAGCTATGTTACCATGGAGGAACCACACAGGATTTGACTTTATAGGCTAGAACTGAAGTCGCACCAACTGCTTAACTCAAAATACAGTCAAGAAAGTAGCTCTCAAGCCGAGAAACGGGATCGACCATAAGTACTAATGTGAAATTACATACAATTTTCGAATTTCTTGTACTTGCTAACTTTGCGACCTCGGGCAGCTATGTTACCATCGAGGAACCACACAAGATTTGACTTTATAGGCTAGAACTGAAGTCGCGCCAACTGCTCAACTCAAAATACAGTCAAGAAAGTAGCTCTCAAGCCGAGAAACGGGATCGACCATAAGCACTAATGTGAAATTACATACAATTTTCAAATTTCTTGTACTTGCTAAATTTTCGACCTCGGGCAGCTATGTTACCATGGAGGAACCACACAGGATTTGACTTTATAGGCTAGAACTGAAGTCGCACCAACTGCTTAACTCAAAATACAGTCAAGAAAGTAGCTCTCAAGCCGTGAAACGGGATCGACCATAAGCACTACCGTGAAATTACGTACAATTTTCAAATTTCTTGTACTTGCTAACTTTGCGACCTCGGACAGCTATGTTACCATGGAGGAACCACACATGATTTGACTTTATAGGCTAGAACTGAAGTCGCACCAACTGCTCAACTCAAAATACAGTCAAGAAATAGCTCTCAAGCCGTGAAACGGGATCGACCATAAGCACTACCGTGAAATTACGTACAATTTTCAAATTTCTTGTACTTGCTAACTTTGCGACCTCGGGCAGCTATGTTACCATGGAGGAACCACACAAGATTTGACTTTATAGGCTAGAACTAAAGTCGCGCCAACTGCTCAACTCAAAATACAGTCAAGAAAGTAGCTCTCAAGCCGTGAAACGGGATCGACCATAAGCACTACCGTGAAATTACGTACAATTTTCAAATTTCTTGTACTTGCTAACTTTGCGACCTCGGGCAGCTATGTTACCATGGAGGAACCACACAGGATTTGACTTTATAGGCTAGAACTGAAGTCGCACCAACTGCTTAACTCAAAATACAGTCAAGAAAGTAGCTCTCAAGCCGAGAAACGGGATCGACCATAAGTACTAATGTGAAATTACATACAATTTTCGAATTTCTTGTACTTGCTAACTTTGCGACCTCGGGCAGCTATGTTACCATCGAGGAACCACACAAGATTTGACTTTATAGGCTAGAACTGAAGTCGCGCCAACTGCTCAACTCAAAATACAGTCAAGAAAGTAGCTCTCAAGCCGAGAAACGGGATCGACCATAAGCACTAATGTGAAATTACATACAATTTTCAAATTTCTTGTACTTGCTAACTTTGCGACCTCGGGCAGTTATGTTACCATTTAGGAACCACACAGGATTTGACCTTATAGGCTAGAACTGAAGTCGCACCAACTGCTTAACTCAAAATACAGTCAAGAAAGTAGCTCTCAAGCCGTGAAACGGGATCGACCATAAGCACTACCGTGAAATTACGTACAATTTTCAATTTTCTTGTACTTGCTAACTTTGCGACCTCGGGCAGCTATGTTACCATGGAGGAACCACACAGGATTTGACTTTATAGGCTAGAACTGAAGTCGCACAAACTGCTTAACTCAAAATACAGTCAAGACAGTAGCTCTCAAGCCGAGAAACGGGATCGACCATAAGCACTAATGTGAAATTACATACAATTTTCAAATTTCTTGTACTTGCTAACTTTGCGACCTCGGGCAGCTATGTTACCATGGAGGAACCACACAGGATTTGACTTTATAGGCTAGAACTGAAGTCGCACGAACTGCTTAACTCAAATTACAGTCAAGAAAGTAGCTCTCAAGCCGAGAAACGGGATCGACCATAAGCACTACCGTGAAATTACGTACAATTTTCAAATTTCTTGTATTTGCTAACTTTGCGACCTCGGGCAGCTATGTTACCATGGAGGAACCACACAGGATTTGACTTTATAGGCTAGAACTGAAGTCGCACCAACTGCCTAACTCAAATTACAGTCAAGAAAGTAGCTCTCAAGCCGAGAAACGGGATCGACCATAAGCACTACCGTGAAATTACGTACAATTTTCAAATTTCTTGTACTTGCTAACTTTGCGACCTCGGGCAGCTATGTTACCATGGAGGAACCACACAGGATTTGACTTTATAGGCTAAAACTGAAGTCGCACCAACTGCTTAACTCAAAATACAGTCAAGAAAATAGCTCTCAAGCCGTGAAACGGGATCGACCATAAGCACTACCGTGAAATTACGTACAATTTTAAATTTTCTTGTACTTGCTAACTTTGCGACCTCGGGCAGCTATGTTACCATGGAGGAACCACACAGGATTTGACTTTATAGGCTAGAACTGAAGTCGCACCAACTGCTTAACTCAAAATACAGTCAAGAAAGTAGCTCTCAAGCCGAGAAACGGGATCGACCATAAGCACTAATGTGAAATTACATACAATTTTCAAATTTCTTGTACTTGCTAACTTTGCGACCACGGGCAGCTATGTTACCATGGAGGAACCACACAGGATTTGACTTTATAGGCTAGAACTGAAGTCGCACCAACTGCTTAACTCAAATTACAGTCAAGAAAGTAGCTCTCAAGCCGAGAAATGGGATCGACCATAAGCACTACCGTGAAATTACGTACAATTTTCAAATTTCTTGTACTTGCTAACTTTGCGACCTCGGGCAGCTATGTTACCATGGAGGAACCACACAGGATTTGACTTTATAGGCTAGAACTGAAGTCGCACCAACTGCTCAACTCAAAATACAGTCAAGAAAGTAGCTCTCAAGCCGAGAAACGGGATCGACCATAAGCACTAATGTGAAATTACATACAATTTTCAAATTTCTTGTACTTGCTAACTTTGCGACCTCGGGCAGCTATGTTACCATGGAGGAACCACACAGGATTTGACTTTATAGGCTAGAACTGAAGTCGCACCAACTGCTTAACTCAAAATACAGTCAAGAAAGTAGCTCTCAAGCCGTGAAACGGGATCGACCTAAGCACTACCGTGAAATTACGTACAATTTTCAAATTTCTTGTACTTGCTAACTTTGCGACCTCGGGCAGCTATGTTACCATGGAGGAACCACACAGGATTTGACTTTATAGGCTAGAACTGAAGTCGCACCAACTGCTTAACTCAAAATACAGTCAAGAAAGTAGCTCTCAAGCCGAGAAACGGGATCGACCATAAGAACTAATGTGAAATTACATACAATTTTCAAATTTCTTGTACTTGCTAACTTTGCGACCTCGGGCAGTTATGTTACCATGGAGGAACCACACAGGATTTGACTTTATAGGCTAGAACTGAAGTCGCACCAACTACTTAACTCAAAATACAGTCAAGAAAGTAGCTCTCAAGCCGAGAAACGGGATCGACCATAAGCACTAATGTGAAATTACATACAATTTTCAAATTTCTTGTACTTGCTAACTTTGCGACCTCGGGCAGCTATGTTACCATGGAGGAACCACACAGGATTTGACTTTATAGGCTAGAACTGGAGTCGCACCAACTGCCTTACTCAAAATACAGTCAAGAAAGTAGCTCTCAAGCCGAGAAACGGGATCGACCATAAGCACTACCGTGAAATTACATACAATTTTCAAATTTCTTGTACTTGCTAACTTTGCGACCTCGGGCAGCTATGTTACCATGGAGGAACCACACAGGATTTGACCTTATAGGCTAGAACTGAAGTCGCACCAACTGCTTAACTCAAAATACAGTCAAGAAAGTAGCTCTCAAGCCGAGAAACGGGATCGACCATAAGCACTAATGTGAAATTACATACAATTTTCAAATTTCTTGTACTTGCTAACTTTGCGACCTCGGGCAGCTATGTTACCATGGAGGAACCACACACGATTTGACTTTATAGGCTAGAACTAAAGTCGCACCAACTGCTTAACTCAAAATACAGTCAAGAAAGTAGCTCTCAAGCCGAGAAACGGGATCGACCATAAGAACTAATGTGAAATTACATACAATTTTCAAATTCCTTGTACTTGCTAACTTTGCGACCTCGGGCAGCTATGTTACCATGGATTAACCACACAAGATTTGACTTTATAGGCTAGAACTGAAGTCGCACCAACTGCTTAACTCAAAATACAGTCAAGAAAGTAGCTGTCAAGCCGAGAAACGGGATCGACCATAAGAACTAATGTGAAATTACATACAATTTTCAAATTTCTTGTACTTGCTAACTTTGCGACCTCGGGCAGCTATGTTACCATGGAGGAACCACACAACATTTGACTTTATAGGCTAGAACTGAAGTCGCACCAACTGCTTAACTCAAAATACAGTCAACAAAGTAGCTCTCAAGCCGTGAAACGTAATCGACCATAAGCACTACCGTGAAATTACGTACAATTTTCAAATTTCTTTTGCGACCTCGGGCAGCTATGTTACCATGGAGGAACCACACAGGATTTGACTTTATAGGCTAGAACTGAAGTCGCGCCAACTGCTCAACTCAAAATACAGTCAAGAAAGTAGCTCTCAAGCCGTGAAACGGGATCGACCATAAGCACTACCGTGAAATTACGTACAATTTTCCAATTTCTTGTACTTGCTAACTTTGCGACCTCGGGCAGCTATGTTACCATGGAGGAACCACACAAGATTTGACTTTATAGGCTAGAACTGAAGTCGCACCAACTGCTTAACTCAAAATACAGTCAAGAAAGTAGCTGTCAAGCCGAGAAACGGGATCGACCATAAGAACTAATGTGAAATTACATACAATTTTCAAATTTCTTGTACTTGCTAATTTGCGACCTCGGGCAGCTATGTTACCATGGAGGAACCACACAAGATTTGACTTTATAGGCTAGAACTGAAGTCGCACCAACTGCTTAACTCAAAATACAGTCAAGAAAGTAGCTCTCAAGCCGAGAAACGGGATCGACCATAAGAACTAATGTGAAATTGCATACAATTTTCAAATTTCTTGTACTTGCTAACTTTGCGACCTCGGGCAGCTATGTTACCATGGAGGAACCACACAACATTTGACTTTATAGGCTAGAACTGAAGTCGCACCAACTGCTTAACTCAAAATACAGTCAAGAAAGTAGCTCTCAAGCCGTGAAACGGGATCGACCATAAGCACTACCGTGAAATTACGTACAATTTTCAAATTTCTTTTGCGACCTCGGGCAGCTATGTTACCATGGAGGAACCACACAGGATTTGACTTTATAGGCTAGAACTGAAGTCGCACCAGCTGCTTAACTCAAAATACAGTCAAGAAAGTAGCTCTCAAGCCGAGAAACGGGATCGACCATAAGCACTAATGTGAAATTACATACAATTTTCAAATTTCTTGTACTTGCTAACTTTGCGACCTCGGGCAGCTATGTTACCATGGAGGAACCACACAAGATTTGACTTTATAGGCTAGAACTGAATTCGCGCCAACTGCTCAACTCAAAATACAGTCAAGAAAGTAGCTCTCAAGCCGTGAAACGGGATCGACCATAAGCACTACCGTGAAATTACGTACAATTTTCAAATTTCTTGTACTTGCTAACTTTGCGACCTCGGGCAGCTATGTTACCATGGAGGAACCACACAAGATTTGACTTTATAGGCTAGAACTGAAGTCGCACCAACTGCTTAACTCAAAATACAGTCAAGAAAGTAGCTGTCAAGCCGAGAAACGGGATCGACCATAAGAACTAATGTGAAATTACATACAATTTTCAAATTTCTTGTACTTGCTAACTTTGCGACCTCGGGCAGCTATGTTACCATGGAGAAACCACACAAGATTTGACTTTATAGGCTAGAACTGAAGTCGCACCAACTGCTTAACTCAAAATACAGTCAAGAAAGTAGCTCTCAAGCCGAGAAACGGGATCGACCATAAGAACTAATGTGAAATTACATACAATTTTCAAATTTCTTGTACTTGCTAACTTTGCGACCTCGGGCAGCTATGTTACCATGGAGGAACCACACAAGATTTGACTTTATAAGCTAGAACTGAAGTCGCACCAACTGCTTAACTCAAAATACAGTCAAGAAAGTAGCTGTCAAGCCGAGAAACGGGATCGACCATAAGAACTAATGTGAAATTACATACAATTTTCAAATTTCTTGTACTTGCTAACTTCGCGACCTCGGGCAGCTATGTTACCATGGAGGAACCACACAAGATTTGACTTTATAGGCTAGAACTGAAGTCGCACCAACTGCTTAACTCAAAATACAGTCAAGAAAGTAGCTCTCAAGCCGAGAAACGGGATCGACCATAAGAACTAATGTGAAATTACATACAATTTTCAAATTTCTTGTACTTGCTAACTTTGCGACCTCGGGCAGCTATGTTACCATGGAGGAACCACACAGGATTTGACTTTATAGGCTAGAACTGAAGTCGCACCAACTGCTTAACTCAAAATACAGTCAAGAAAGTAGCTCTCAAGCCGTGAAACTGGATCGACCATAAGCACTACCGTGAAATTACGTACAATTTTCAAATTTCTTGTACTTGCTAACTTTGCGACCTCGGGCAGCTATGTTACCATGGAGGAACCACACAGGATTTGACTTTATAGGCTAGAACTGAAGTCGCGCCAACTGCTACAGTCAAGAAAGTAGCTCTCAAGCCGAGAAACGGGATCGACCATAAGAACTAATGTGAAATTACATACAATTTTCAAATTTCTTGTACTTGCTAACTTTGCGACCTCGGGCAGCTATGTAACCATGGAGGAACCACACAGGATTTGACTTTATAGGCTAGAACTGAAGTCGCACCAACTGCTTAACTCAAAATACAGTCAAGAAAGTAGCTCTCAAGCCGAGAAACGGGATCGACCATAAGCACTAATATGAAATTACATACAATTTTCAAATTTCTTGTACTTGCTAACTTTGCGACCTCAGGCAGCTATGTTACCATGGAGGAACCACACAAGATTTGACTTTATAGGCTAGAACTGAAGTCGCACCAACTGCTTAACTCAAAATACAGTCAAGAAAGTAGCTGTCAAGCCGAGAAACGGGATCGACCATAAGAACTAATGTGAAATTACATACAATTTTCAAATTTCTTGTACTTGCTAATTTGCGACCTCGGGCAGCTATGTTACCATGGAGGAACCACACAAGATTTGACTTAATAGGCTAGAACTGAAGTCGCACCAACTGCTTAACTCAAAATACAGTCAAGAAAGTAGCTCTCAAGCCGAGAAACGGGATCGACCATAAGAACTAATGTGAAATTACATACAATTTTCAAATTTCTTGTACTTGCTAACTTTGCGACCTCGGGCAGCTATGTTACCATGGAGGAACCACACAACATTTGACTTTTTAGGCTAGAACTGAAGTCGCACCAACTGCTTAACTCAAAATACAGTCAAGAAAGTAGCTCTCAAGCCGTGAAACGGGATCGACCATAAGCACTACCGTGAAATTACGTACAATTTTCAAATTTCTTTTGCGACCTCGGGCAGCTATGTTACCATGGAGGAACCACACAAGATTTGACTTTATAGGCTAGAACTGAAGTCGCACCAACTGCTTAACTCAAAATACAGTCAAGAAAGTAGCTCTCAAGCCGAGAAACGGGATCGACCATAAGAACTAATGTGAAATTACATACAATTTTCAAATTTCTTGTACTTGCTAACTTTGCGACCTCGGGCAGCTATGTTACCATGGAGGAACCACACAGGATTTGACTTTATAGGCTAGAACTGAAGTCGCACCAACTGCTTAACTCAAAATACAGTCAAGAAAGTAGCTCTCAAGCCGTGAAACTGGATCGACCATAAGCACTACCGTGAAATTACGTACAATTTTCAAATTTCTTGTACTTGCTAACTTTGCGACCTCGGGCAGCTATGTTACCATGGAGGAACCACACAGGATTTGACTTTATAGGCTAGAACTGAAGTCGCACCAACTGCTTAACTCAAAATACAGTCAAGAAAGTAGCTCTCAAGCCGAGAAACGGGATCGACCATAAGCACTAATGTGAAATTACATACAATTTTCAAATTTCTTGTACTTGCTAACTTTGCGACCTCGGGCAGCTATGTTACCATGGAGGAACCACACAAGATTTGACTGTATAGGCTAGAATTGAAGTCGCACTAACTGCTTAACTCAAAATACAGTCAAGAAAGTAGCTCTCAAGCCGAGAAACGGGATCGACCATAAGAACTAATGTGAAATTACATACAATTTTCAAATTTCTTGTACTTGCTAACTTTGCGACCTCGGGCAGCTATGTTACCATGGAGGAACCACACAAGATTTGACTTTATAGGCTAGAACTGAAGTCGCACCAACTGCTTAACTCAAAATACAGTCAAGAAAGTAGCTGTCAAGCCGAGAAACGGGATCGACCATAAGAACTAATGTGAAATTACATACAATTTTCAAATTTCTTGTACTTGCTAATTTGCGACCTCGGGCAGCTATGTTACCATGGAGGAACCACACAAGATTTGACTTAATAGGCTAGAACTGAAGTCGCACCAACTGCTTAACTCAAAATACAGTCAAGAAAGTAGCTCTCAAGCCGAGAAACGGGATCGACCATAAGAACTAATGTGAAATTACATACAATTTTCAAATTTCTTGTACTTGCTAACTTTGCGACCTCGGGCAGCTATGTTACCATGGAGGAACCACACAACATTTGACTTTTTAGGCTAGAACTGAAGTCGCACCAACTGCTTAACTCAAAATACAGTCAAGAAAGTAGCTCTCAAGCCGTGAAACGGGATCGACCATAAGCACTACCGTGAAATTACGTACAATTTTCAAATTTCTTTTGCGACCTCGGGCAGCTATGTTACCATGGAGGAACCACACAGGATTTGACTTTATAGGCTAGAACTGAAGTCGCGCCAACTGCTCAACTCAAAATACAGTCAAGAAAGTAACTCTCAAGCCGTGAAACGGGATCGACCATAAGCACTACCGTGAAATTACGTACAATTTTCAAATTTCTTGTACTTGCTAACTTTGCGACCTCGGGCAGCTATGTTACCATGGAGGAACCACACAAGATTTGACTTTATAGGCTAGAACTGAAGTCGCACCAACTGCTTAACTCAAAATACAGTCAAGAAAGTAGCTCTCAAGCCGAGAAACGGGATCGACCATAAGAACTAATGTGAAATTACATACAATTTTCAAATTTCTTGTACTTGCTAACTTTGCGACCTCGGGCAGCTATGTTACCATGGAGGAACCACACAGGATTTGACTTTATAGGCTAGAACTGAAGTCGCGCCAACTGCTACAGTCAAGAAAGTAGCTCTCAAGCCGAGAAACGGGATCGACCATAAGAACTAATGTGAAATTACATACAATTTTCAAATTTCTTGTACTGGCTAACTTTGCGACCTCGGGCAGCTATGTTACCATGGAGGAACCACACAGGATTTGACTTTATAGGCTAGAACTGAAGTCGCACCAACTGCTTAACTCAAAATACAGTCAAGAAAGTAGCTCTCAAGCCGAGAAACGGGATCGACCATAAGCACTAATGTGAAATTACATACAATTTTCAAATTTCTTGTACTTGCTAACTTTGCGACCTCGGGCAGCTATGTTACCATGGAGGAACCACACAAGATTTGACTTTATAGGCTAGAACTGAAGTCGCACCAACTGCTTAACTCAAAATACAGTCAAGAAAGTAGCTCTCAAGCCGAGAAGCGGAATCGACCATAAGCACTAATGTGAAATTACATACAATTTTCAAATTTCTTGTACTTGCTAACTTTGCGACCTCGGGCAGCTATGTTACCATGGAGGAACCACACAAGATTTGACTGTATAGGCTAGAACTGAAGTCGCACTAACTGCTTAACTCAAAATACAGTCAAGAAAGTAGCTCTCAAGCCGAGAAACGGGATCGACCATAAGAACTAATGTGAAATTACATACAATTTTCAAATTTCTTGTACTTGCTAACTTTGCGACCTCGGGCAGCTATGTTACCATGGAGGAACCACACAAGATTTGACTTTATAGGCTAGAACTGAAGTCGCACCAACTGCTTAACTCAAAATACAGTCAAGAAAGTAGCTCTCAAGGCGAGAAACGGGATCGACCATCAGCACTAATGTGAATTTACATACAATTTTCAAATTTCTTGTACTTGCTAACTTTGCGACCTCGGGCAGCTATGTTACCATGGAGGAACCACACAGGATTTGACTTTATAGGCTAGAACCGAAGTCGCACCAACTGCTTAACTCAAAATACAGTCAAAAAAGTAGCTCTCAAGCCGAGAAACGGGATCGACCATAAGAACTAATGTGAAATTACATACAATTTTCAAATTTCTTGTACTTGCTAACTTTGCGACCTCGGGCAGCTATGTTACCGTCGAGGAACCACACAGGATTTGACTTTATAGGCTAGAACTGAAGTCGCACCAACTGCTTAACTCAAAATACAGTCAAGAAAGTAGCTCTCAAGCCGAGAAACGGGATCGACCATAAGAACTAATGTGAAATTACATACAATTTTCAAATTTCTTGTACTTGCTAACTTTGCGACCTCGGGCAGCTATGTTACCATGGAGGAACCACACAGGATTTGACTTTATAGGCTAGAACTGAAGTCGCACCAACTGCTTAACTCAAAATACAGTCAAGAAAGTAGCTCTCAAGCCGTGAAACGGGATCGACCTAAGCACTACCGTGAAATTACGTTCAATTTTCAAATTTCTTGTACTTGCTAACTTTGCGACCTCGGGCAGCTATGTTACCATGGAGGAACCACACAGGATTTGACTTTATAGGCTGGAACTGAAGTCGCACCAACTGCTTAACTCAAAATACAGTCAAGAAAGTAGCTCTCAAGCCGAGAAACGGGATCGACCATAAGAACTCATGTGAAATTACATACAATTTTCAAATTTCTTGTACTTGCTAACTTTGCGACCTCGGGCAGTTATGTTACCATGGAGGAACCACACAGGATTTGACTTTTTAGGCTAGAACTGAAGTCGCACCAACTACTTAACTCAAAATACAGTCAAGAAAGTAGCTCTCAAGCAGAGAAACGGGATCGACCATAAGCACTAATGTGAAATTACATACAATTTTCAAATTTCTTGTACTTGCTAACTTTGCGACCTCGGGCAGCTATGTTACCATGGAGGAACCACACAGGATTTGACTTTATAGGCTAGAACTGAAGTCGCACCAACTGCCTAACTCAAAATACAGTCAAGAAAGTAGCTCTCAAGCCGAGAAACGGGATCGACCATAAGCACTACCGTGAAATTACATACAATTTTCAAATTTCTTGTACTTGCTAACTTTGCGACCTCGGGCAGCTATGTTACCATGGAGGAACCACACAGGATTTGACCTTATAGGCTAGAACTGAAGTCGCACCAACTGCTTAACTCAAAATACAGTCAAGAAAGTAGCTCTCAAGCCGAGAAACGGGATCGACCCTAAGCACTAATGTGAAATTACATACAATTTTCAAATTTCTTGTACTTGCTAACTTTGCGACCTCGGGCAGCTATGTTACCATGGAGGAACCACACAGGATTTGACTTTATAGGCTAGAACCGAAGTCGCACCAACTGCTTAACTCAAAATACAGTCAAAAAAGTAGCTCTCAAGCCGAGAAACGGGATCGACCATAAGAACTAATGTGAAATTACATACAATTTTCAAATTTCTTGTACTTGCTAACTTTGCGACCTCGGGCAGCTATGTTACCGTCGAGGAACCACACAGGATTTGACTTTATAGGCTAGAACTGAAGTCGCACCAACTGCTTAACTCAAAATACAGTCAAGAAAGTAGCTCTCAAGCCGAGAAACGGGATCGACCATAAGAACTAATGTGAAATTACATACAATTTTCAAATTTCTTGTACTTGCTAACTTTGCGACCTCGGGCAGCTATATTACCATGGAGGAACCACACAAGATTTGACTTTATAGGCTAGAACTGAAGTCGCACCAACTGCTTAACTCAAAATACAGTCAAGAAAGTAGCTCTCAAGCCGAGAAACGGGATCGAACATAAGCACTACCGTGAAATTACGTACAATTTTCAAATTTCTTGTACTTGCTAACTTTGCGACCTCAGGCAGCTATGTTACCATGGAGGAACCACACAGGATTTGACTTTATAGGCTAGAACTGAAGTCGCACCAACTGCTTAACTCAAAATACAGTCAAGAAAGTAGCTCTCAAGCCGAGAAACGGGATCGACCATAAGCACTAATGTGAAATTACATACAATTTTCAAATTTCTGTACTTGCTAACTTTGCGACCTCGGGCAGCTATGTTACCATGGAGGAACCACACAGGATTTGACTTTATAGGCTAGAACTGAAGTCGCACCAACTGCTTAACTCAAAATACAGTCAAGAAAGTAGCTCTCAAGCCGAGAAACGGGATCGACCATAAGCACTAATGTGAAATTACATACAATTTTCAAATTTCTTGTACTTGCTAACTTTGCGACCTCGGGCAGCTATGTTACCATGGAGGAACCACACAGGATTTGACTTTATAGGCTAGAACTGAAGTCGCACCAACTGCTTAACTCAAATTACAGTCAAGAAAGTAGCTCTCAAGCCGAGAAACGGGATCGACCATAAGCACTACCGTGAAATTACGTACAATTTTCAGATTTCTTGTACTTGCTAACTTTGCGACCTCGGGCAGCTATGTTACCATGGAGGAACCACACAGGATTTGACTTTATAGGCTAGAACTGAAGTCGCACCAACTGCTCAACTAAAAATACAGTCAAGAAAGTAGCTCTCAAGCCGAGAAACGGGATCGACCATAAGCACTAATGTGAAATTACATACAATTTTCAAATTTCTTGTACTTGCTAACTTTGCGACCTCGGGCAGCTATGTTACCATGGAGGAACCACACAGGATTTGACTTTATAGGCTAGAACTGAAGTCGCACCAACTGCTTAACTCAAAATACAGTCAAGAAAGTAGCTCTCAAGCCGTGAAACGGGATCGACCTAAGCACTACCGTGAAATTACGTTCAATTTTCAAATTTCTTGTACTTGCTAACTTTGCGACCTCGGGCAGCTATGTTACCATGGAGGAACCACACAGGATTTGACTTTATAGGCTGGAACTGAAGTCGCACCAACTGCTTAACTCAAAATACAGTCAAGAAAGTAGCTCTCAAGCCGAGAAACGGGATCGACCATAAGAACTCATGTGAAATTACATACAATTTTCAAATTTCTTGTACTTGCTAACTTTGCGACCTCGGGCAGTTATGTTACCATGGAGGAACCACACAGGATTTGACTTTTTAGGCTAGAACTGAAGTCGCACCAACTACTTAACTCAAAATACAGTCAAGAAAGTAGCTCTCAAGCAGAGAAACGGGATCGACCATAAGCACTAATGTGAAATTACATACAATTTTCAAATTTCTTGTACTTGCTAACTTTGCGACCTCGGGCAGCTATGTTACCATGGAGGAACCACACAGGATTTGACTTTATAGGCTAGAACTGAAGTCGCACCAACTGCCTAACTCAAAATACAGTCAAGAAAGTAGCTCTCAAGCCGAGAAACGGGATCGACCATAAGCACTACCGTGAAATTACATACAATTTTCAAATTTCTTGTACTTGCTAACTTTGCGACCTCGGGCAGCTATGTTACCATGGAGGAACCACACAGGATTTGACCTTATAGGCTAGAACTGAAGTCGCACCAACTGCTTAACTCAAAATACAGTCAAGAAAGTAGCTCTCAAGCCGAGAAACGGGATCGACCCTAAGCACTAATGTGAAATTACATACAATTTTCAAATTTCTTGTACTTGCTAACTTTGCGACCTCGGGCAGCTATGTTACCATGGAGGAACCACACAGGATTTGACTTTATAGGCTAGAACTGAAGTCGCACCAACTGCTTAACTCAAAATACAGTCAAGAAAGTAGCTCTCAAGCCGAGAAACGGGATCGACCATAAGAACTAATGTGAAATTACATACAATTTTCAAATTTCTTGTACTTGCTAACTTTGCGACCTCGGGCAGCTATGTTACCATGGAGGAACCACACAAGATTTGACTTTATAGGCTAGAACTGAAGTCGCACCAACTGCTTAACTCAAAATACAGTCAAGAAAGTAGCTCTCAAGCCGAGAAACGGGATCGACCATAAGAACTAATGTGAAATTACATACAATTTTCAAATTTCTTGTACTTGCTAACTTTGCGACCTCGGGCAGCTATGTTACCATGGAGGAACCACACAAGATTTGACTTTATAGGCTAGAACTGAAGTCGCACGAACTGCTTAACTCAAAATACAGTCAAGAAGAGAGCTCTCAAGCCGAGAAACGGGATCGACCATAAGAACTAATGTGAAATTACATACAATTTTCAAATTTCTTGTACTTGCTAACTTTGCGACCTCGGGCAGCTATGTTACCATGGAGGAACCACACAAGATTTGACTTTATAGGCTAGAACTGAAGTCGCACCAACTGCTTAACTCAAAATACAGTCAGGAAAGTAGCTGTCAAGCCGAGAAACGGGATCGACCATAAGAACTAATGTGAAATTACATACAATTTTCAAATTTCTTGTACTTGCTAACTTTGCGACCTCGGGCAGCTATGTTACCATGGAGGAACCACACAGGATTTGACTTTATAGGCTAGAACTGAAGTCGCGCCAACTGCTACAGTCAAGAAAGTAGCTCTCAAGCCGAGAAACGGGATCGACCATAAGAACTAATGTGAAATTACATACAATTTTCAAATTTCTTGTACTTGCTAACTTTGCGACCTCGGGCAGCTATGTTACCATGGAGGAACCACACAGGATTTGACTTTATAGGCTAGAACTGAAGTCGCACCAACTGCTTAACTCAAAATACAGTCAAGAAAGTAGCTCTCAAGCCGAGAAACGGGATCGACCATAAGCACTAATGTGAAATTACATACAATTTTCAAATTTCTTGTACTTGCTAAATTTGCGACCTCGGGCAGCTATGTTGCCATGGAGGAACCACACAGGATTTGACTTTATAGGCTAGAACTGAAGTCGCGCCAACTGCTACAGTCAAGAAAGTAGCTCTCAAGCCGAGAAACGGGATCGACCATAAGAACTAATGTGAAATTACATACAATTTTCAAATTTCTTGTACTTGCTAACTTTGCGACCTCGGGCAGCTATGTTACCATGGAGGAACCACACAGGATTTGACTTTATAGGCTAGAACTGAAGTCGCACCAACTGCTTAACTCAAAATACAGTCAAGAAAGTAGCTCTCAAGCCGTGAAACGGGATCGACCATAAGCACTACCGTGAAATTACGTACAATTTTCAAATTTCTTGTACTTGCTAACTTTGCGACCTCGGGCAGCTATGTTACCATGGAGGAACCACACAGGATTTGACTTTATAGGCTAGAACTGAAGTCGCGCCAACTGCTACAGTCAAGAAAGTAGCTCTCAAGCCGAGAAACGGGATCGACCATAAGAACTAATGTGAAATTACATACAATTTTCAAATTTCTTGTACTTGCTAACTTTGCGACCTCGGGCAGCTATGTTACCATGGAGGAACCACACAGGATTTGACTTTATAGGCTAGAACTGAAGTCGCACCAACTGCTTAACTCAAAATACAGTCAAGAAAGTAGCTCTCAAGCCGAGAAACGGGATCGACCATAAGCACTAATGTGAAATTACATACAATTTTCAAATTTCTTGTACTTGCTAACTTTGCGACCTCGGGCAGCTATGTTACCATGGAGGAACCACACAAGATTTGACTTTATAGGCTAGAACTGAAGTCGCACCAACCGCTTAACTCAAAATACAGTCAAGAAAGTAGCTCTCAAGCCAAGAAACGGGATCGACCATAAGAACTAATGTGAAATTACATACAATTTTCAAATTTCTTGTACTTGCTAACTTTGCGACCTCGGGCAGCTATGTCACCATGGAGGAACCACACAGGATTTGACTTTATAGGCTAGAACTGAAGTCGGACCAACTGCTTAACTCAAAATACAGTCAAGAAAGTAGCTCTCAAGCCGAGAAACGGGATCGACCATAAGCACTAATGTGAAATTACATACAATTTTCAAATTTCTTGTACTTGCTAACTTTGCGACCTCGGGCAGCTATGTTACCATGGAGGAACCACACAAGATTTGACTTTATAGGCTAGAACTGAAGTCGCACCAACTGCTTAACTCAAAATACAGTCAAGAAAGTAGCTCTCAAGCCGAGAAACGGGATCGACCATAAGCACTAATGTGAAATTACATACAATTTTCAAATTTCTTGTACTTGCTAACTTTGCGACCTCGGGCAGCTATGTTACCATGGAGGAACCACACAAGATTTGACTGTATAGGCTAGAACTGAAGTCGCACTAACTGCTTAACTCAAAATACAGTCAAGAAAGTAGCTCTCAAGCCGAGAAACGGGATCGACCATAAGAACTAATGTGAAATTACATACAATTTTCAAATTTCTTGTACTTGCTAACTTTGCGACCTCGGGCAGCTATGTTACCATGGAGGAACCACACAAGATTTGACTTTATAGGCTAGAACTGAAGTCGCACCAACTGCTTAACTCAAAATACAGTCAAGAAAGTAGCTCTCAAGCCGTGAAACGGGATCGACCATAAGCACTACCGTGAAATTACGTACAATTTTCAAATTTCTTGTACTTGCTAACTTTGCGACCTCGGGCAGCTATGTTACCATGGAGGAACCACACAGGATTTGACTTTATATGCTAGAACTGAAGTCGTGCCAACTGCTCAACTCAAAATACAGTCAAGAAAGTATCTCTCAAGCCGTGAAACCGGATCGACCATAAGCACTACCGTGAAATTACGTACAATTTTCAAATTTCTTGTACTTGCTAACTTTGCGACCTCGGGCAGCTATGTTACCATGGAGGAACCACACAGGCTTTGACTTTATAGGCTAGAACTGAAGTCGCACCAACTGCTTAACTCAAAATACAGTCAAGAAAGTAGCTCTCAAGCCGAGAAACGGGATCGACCATAAGAACTAATGTGAAATTACATACAATTTTCAAATTTCTTGTACTTGCTAACTTTGCGACCTCGGGCAGCTATGTTACCATGGAGGAACCACACAGGATTTGACTTTATAGGCTAGAACTGAAGTCGCACCAACTGCTTAACTCAAAATACAGTCAAGAAAGTAGCTCTCAAGCCGAGAAACGGGATCGACCATAAGAACTAATGTGAAATTACATACAATTTTCAAATTTCTTGTACTTGCTAACTTTGCGACCTCGGGCAGCTCAAGAAAGTAGCTCTCAATCCGAGAAACGGGATCGACCATAAGCACTGTGGAGGAACCACACAGGATTTGACTTTATAGGCTAGAACTGAAGTCGCACCAACTGCTTAACTTAAAATACAGTCAAGAAAGTAGCTCTCAAGCCGAGAAACGGGATCGACCATAAGAACTAATGTGAAATTACATACAATTTTCAAATTTCTTGTACTTGCTAACTTTGCGACCTCGGGCAGCTATGTTACCATGGTGGAACCACACAGGATTTGACTTTGTAGGCTAGAACTGAAGTCGCACCAACTGCTTAACTCAAAATACAGTCAAGAAAGTAGCTCTCAAGCCGAGAAACGGGATCGACCATAAGCACTAATGTGAAATTACATACAATTTTCAAATTCCTTGTACTTGCTAACTTTGCGACCTCGGGCAGCTATGTTACCATCAAGGAACCACACAAGATTTGACTTTATAGGCTAGAACTGAAGCCGCGCCAACTGCTTAACTCAAAATACAGTCAAGAAAGTAGCTCTCAAGCCGAGAAACGGGATCGACCATAAGCACTAATGTGAAATTACATACAATTTTCAAATTTCTTGTACTTGCTAATTTTGCGACCTCGGGCAGCTATGTTACCATGGAGGAACCACACAGGATTTGACTTTATAGGCTAGAACTGAAGTCGCACCAACTGCTTAACTCAAAATACAGTCAAGAAAGTAGCTCTCAAGCCGAGAAACGGGATCGACCATAAGCACTACCGTGAAATTACGTACAATTTTCAAATTTCTTGTACTTGCTAACTTTGCGACCTCGGGCAGCTATGTTACCATGGAGGAACCACACAGGATTTTACTTTATAGGCTAGGACTGAAGTCGCACCAACTGCTTAACTCAAAATACAGTCAAGAAAGTAGCTCTCAAGCCGAGAAACGGGATCGACCATAAGCACTAATGTGAAATTACATACAATTTTCAAATTTCTTGTACTTGCTAACATTGCGACCTCGGGCAGCTATGTTACCATCGAGGAACCACACAAGATTTGACTTTATAGGCTAGAACTGAAGTCGCACCAACTGCTTAACTCAAAATACAGTCAAGAAAGTAGCTCTCAAGCCGTGAAACGGGATCGACCATAAGCACTACCGTGAAATTACGTACAGTTTTCAAATTTCTTGTACTTGCTAACTTTGCGACCTCGGGCAGCTATGTTACCATGGAGGAACCACACAGGATTTGACTTTATAGGCTAGAACTGAAGTCGCACCAACTGCTTAACTCAAAATACAGTCAAGAAAGTAGCTCTCAAGCCGAGAAACGGGATCGACCATAAGCACTGTGGAGGAACCACACAGGATTTGACTTTATAGGCTAGAACTGAAGTCGCACCAACTGCTTAACTCAAAATACAGTCAAGAAAGTAGCTCTCAAGCCGAGAAACGGGATCGACCATAAGCACTAATGTGAAATTACATACAATTTTCAAATTTCTTGTACTTGCTAACTTTGCGACCTCGGGCAGCTATGTTACCATGAAGGAACCACACAGGATTTGACTTTATAGGCTAGAACTGAAGTCGCACCAACTGCTTAACTCAAAATACAGTCAAGAAAGTAGCTCTCAAGCCGAGAAACGGGATCGACCATAAGCACTAATGTGAAATTACATACAATTTTGAAATTTCTTGTACTTGCTAACTTTGCGACCTCGGGCAGCTATGTTACCATGGAGGAACCACACAAGATTTGACTTTATAGGCTAGAACTGAAGTCGCGCCAACTGCTTAACTCAAAATACAGTCAAGAAAGTAGCTCTCAAGCCGAGAAACGGTATCGACCATAAGCACTAATGTGAAATTACATACAATTTTCAAATTTCTTGTACTTGCTAACTTTGCGACCTCGGGCAGTTATGTTACCATGGAGGAACCACACAGGATTTGACTTTATAGGCTAGAACTGAAGTCGCACCAACTGCTTAACTCAAAATACAGTCAAGAAAGTAGCTCTCAAGCCGAGAAACGGGATCGACCATAAGCACTACCGTGAAATTACGTACAATTTTCAAATTTCTTGTACTTGCTAAATTTGCGACCTCGGGCAGCTATGTTACCATGGAGGAACCACACAAGATTTGACTTTATAGGCTAGAACTGAAGTCGCACCAACTGCTTAACTCAAAATACGGTCAAGAAAGTAGCTCTCAAGCCGAGAAACGGGATCGACCATAAGAACTAATGTGAAATTATATACAATTTTCAAATTTCTTGTACTTGCTAACTTTGCGACCTCGGGCAGCTATGTTACCATGGAGGAACCACACAAGATTAGACTTTATAGGCTAGAACTGAAGTCGCACCAACTGCTTAACTCAAAATACAGTCAAGAAAGTAGCTCTCAAGCCGAGAAACGGGATCGACCATAAGCACTAATGTGAAATTACATACAATTTTCAAATTTCTTGTACTTGCTAACTTTGCGACCTCGGGCAGCTATGTTACCATGGAGGAACCACACAAGATTTGACTTTATAGGCTAGAACTGAATTCGCGCCAACTGCTTTACTCAAAATACAGTCAAGAAAGTAGCTCTCAAGCCGAGAAACGGGATCGACCATAAGCACTAATGTGAAATTACATACAATTTTCAAATTTCTTGTACTTGCTAACTTTGCGACCTCGGGCAGCTATGTTACCATGGAGGAACCACACAGGATTTGATTTTATGGGCTAGAACTGAAGTCGCACCAACTGCTTAACTCAAAATACAGTCAAGAAAGTAGCTCTCAAGCCGAGAAACGGGATCGACCATAAGCACTAATGTGAAATTACATACAATTTTCAAATTTCTTGTACTTGCTAACTTTGCGACCTCGGGCAGCTATGTTACCATGGAAGAACCACACAGGATTTGACTTTATAACCTAGAACTGAAGTCGCACCAACTGCTTAACTCAAAATACAGTCAAGAAAGTAGCTCTCAAGCCGAGAAACGGGATCGACCATAAGCACTAATGTGAAATTACATACAATTTTCAAATTTCATGTACTTGCTAACTTTACGACCTCGGGCAGCTATGTTACCATGGAGGAACCACACAAGATTTGACTTTATAGGCTAGAACTGAAGTCGCACCAACTGCTTAACTCAAAATACAGTCAAGAAAGTAGCTCTCAAGCCGTGAAACGGGATCGACCATAAGCACTACCGTGAAATTACGTACAATTTTCAAATTTCTTGTACTTGCTAACTTTGCGACCTCGGGCAGCTATGTTACCATGGAGGAACCACACAGGATTTGACTTTATAGGCTAGAACTGAAGTCGCACGAACTGCTTAACTTAAAATACAGTCAAGAAAGTAGCTCTCAAGCCGAAAAACGGGATCGACCATAAGAACTAATGTGAAATTACATACAATTTTCAAATTTCTTGTACTTGCTAACTTTGCGACCTCGGGCAGCTATGTTACCATGGAGGAACCACACAGGATTTTACTTTATAAGCTAGGACTGAAGTGGCACCAACTGCTTAACTCAAAATACAGTCAAGAAAGTAGCTCTCAAGCCGAGAAACGGGATCGACCATAAGCACTACCGTGAAATTACGTACAATTTTCAAATTTCTTGTACTTGCTAACTTTGCGACCTCGGGCAGCTATGTTACCATGGAGGAACCACACAGGATTTGACTTTATAACCTAGAACTGAAGTCGCACCAACTGCTTTACTCAAAATACAGTCAAGAAAGTAGCTCTCAAGCCGAGAAACGGGATCGACCATAAGCACTAATGTGAAATTACATACAATTTTCAAATTTCATGTACTTGCTAAATTTGCGACCTCGGGCAGCTATGTTACCATGGAGGAACCACACAAGATTTGACTTTATAGGCTAGAACTGAAGTCGCACCAACTGCTTAACTCAAAATACAGTCAAGAAAGTAGCTCTCAAGCCGAGAAACGGGATCGACCATAAGCACTAATGTGAAATTACATACAATTTTCAAATTTCTTGTACTTGCTAACTTTGCGACCTCGGGCAGCTATGTTACCATGGAGGAACCACACAGGATTTGACTTTATAGGCTAGAACTGAAGTCGCACCAACTGCTTAACTCAAAATACAGTCAAGAAAGTAGCTCTCAAGCCGAGAAACGGGATCGACCATAAGCACTACCGTGAAATTACGTACAATTTTCAAATTTCTTGTACTTGCTAACTTTGCGACCTCGGGCAGCTATGTTACCATGGAGGAACCACACAGGATTTTACTTTATAGGCTAGGACTGAAGTCGCACCAACTGCTTAACTCAAAATAGTCAAGAAAGTAGCTCTCAAGCCGAGAAACGGGATCGACCATAAGCACTAATGTGAAATTACATACAATTTTCAAATTTCTTGTACTTGCTAATATTGCGACCTCGGGCAGCTATGTTACCATGGAGGAACCACACAGGATTTGACTTTATAGGCTAGAACTGAAGTCGCGCCAACTGCTCAACTCAATATACAGTCAAGAAAGTAGCTCTCAAGCCGTGAAACGGGATCGACCATAAGCACTACCGTGAAATTACGTACAATTTTCAAATTTCTTGTACTTGCTAACTTTGCGACCTCGGGCAGCTATGTTACCATGGAGGAACCACACAGGATTTGACTTTATAGGTTAGAACTGAAGTCGCACCAACTGCTTAACTCAAAATACAGTCAAGAAAGTAGCTCTCAAGCCGAGAAACGGTATCGACCATAAGCACTAATGTGAAATTACATACAATTTTCAAATTTCTTGTACTTGCTAACTTTGCGACCTCGGGCAGCTATGTTACCATGGAGGAACCACACAAGATTTGACTTTATAGGCTAGAACTGAAGTCGCACCAACTGCTTAACTCAAAATACAGTCAAGAAAGTAGCTCTCAAGCCGTGAAACGGGATCGACCATAAGCACTACCGTGAAATTACGTACAATTTTCAAAATTCTTGTACTTGCTAACTTTGCGACCTCGGGCAGCTATGTTACCATGGAGGAACCACACAGGATTTGACTTTATAGGCTAGAACTGAAGTCGCACCAACTGCTTAACTCAAAATACAGTCAAGAAAGTAGCTCTCAAGCCGAGAAACGGGATCGACCATAAGCACTAATGTGAAATTACATACAATTTTCAAATTTCTTGTACTTGCTAACTTTGCGACCTCGCGCAGCTATGTTACCATGGAGGAACCACACAAGATTTGACTTTATAGGCTAGAACTGAAGTCGCACCAACTGCTTAACTCAAAATACAGTCAAGAAAGTAGCTCTCAAGCCGAGAAACGGGATCGACCATAAGCACTAATGTGAAATTACATACAATTTTCAAATTTCTTGTACTTTCTAACTTTGCGACCTCAGGCAGCTATGTTACCATGGAGGAACCACACAAGATTTGACTTTATACCCTAGAACTGAAGTCGCACCAACTGCCTAACTCAAAATACAGTCAAGAAAGTAGCTCTCAAGCCGAGAAACGGGATCGACCATAAGCACTAATGTGAAATTACATACAATTTTCAAATTTCTTGTACTTGCTAACTTTGCGACCTCGGGCAGCTATGTTACCATGGAGGAACCACACAAGATTTGACTTTATAGGCTAGAACTGAAGTCGCGCCAACTGCTCAACTCAAAATACAATCAAGAAAGTAGCTCTCAAGCCGTGGAACGGGATCGACCATAAGCACTACCGCGAAATTACGTACAATTTTCAAATTTCTTGGACTTGCTAACTTTGCGACCTCGGGCAGCTATGTTACCATGGAGGAACCACACAGGATTTGACTTTATAGGCTAGAACTGAAGTCGCACCAACTGCTTAACTCAAAATACAGTCAAGAAAGTAGCTCTCAAGCCGTGAAACGGGATCGACCATAAGCACTACCGTGAAATTACGTACAATTTTCAAATTTCTTGTACTTGCTAACTTTGCGACCTCGGGCAGCTATGTTACCATGGAGGAACCACACAAGATTTGACTTTATAGGCTAGAACTGAAGTCGCACCAACTGCTTAACTCAAAATACAGTCAAGAAAGTAGCTCTCAAGCCGAGAAACGGGATCGACCATAAGCACTAATGTGAAATTACATACAATTTTCAAATTTCTTGTACTTGCTAACTTTGCGATCTCGGGCAGCTATGTTACCATGGAGGAACCACACAGGATTTGACTTTATAGGCTAGAACTGAAGTCGCACCAACTGCTTAGCTCAAAATACAGTCAAGAAAGTAGCTCTCAAGCCGAGAAACGGGATCGACCATAAGCACTAATGTGAAATTACATACAATTTTCAAATTTCTTGTACTTGCTAACTTTGCGACCTCGGGCAGCTATGTTACCATGGAGGAACCACACAGGATTTGACTTTATAGGCTAGAACTGAAGTCGCACCAACTGCTTAACTCAAAATACAGTCAAGAAAGTAGCTCTCAAGCCGAGAAACGGGATCGACCATAAGCACTAATGTGAAATTACATACAATTTTCAACAACTTGCTAACTTTGCGACCTCGGGCAGCTATGTTACCATGGAGGAACCACACACGATTTGACTTTATAGGCTAGAACCGAAGTCGCACCAACTGCTTAACTCAAAATACAGTCAAGAAAGTAGCTCTCAAGCCGAGAAACGGGATCGACCATAAGCACTAATGTGAAATTACATACAATTTTCAAATTTCTTGTACTTGCTAACTTTGCGATCTCGGGCAGCTATGTTACCATGGAGGAACCACACAAGATTTGACTTTATAGGCTAGAACTGAAGTCGCACCAACTGCTTAACTCAAAATACAGTCAAGAAAGTAGCTCTCAAGCCGAGAAACGGGATCGACCATAAGCACTAATGTGAAATTACATACAATTTTCAAATTTCTTGTACTTGCTAACTTTGCGACCTCGGGCAGCTATGTTACCATGGAGGAACCACACAGGATTTGACTTTATAGGCTAGAACTGAAGTCGCACCAACTGCTTAACTCAAAATACAGTCAAGAAAGTAGCTCTCAAGCCGAGAAACGGGATCGACCATAAGAACTAATGTGAAATTACATACAATTTTCAAATTTCTTGTACTTGCTAACTTTGCGACCTCGGGCAGCTATGTTACCATGGAGGAACCACACAAGATTTGACTTTATAGGCTAGAACTGAAGTCGCACCAACTGCTTAACTCAAAATACAGTCAAGAAAGTAGCTCTCAAGCCGAGAAACGGGATCGACCATAAGCACTAATGTGAAATTACATACAATTTTCAAATTTCTTGTACTTGCTAACTTTGCGACCTCGGGCAGCTATGTTACCATGGAGGAACCACACAGGATTTGACTTTATAGGCTAGAACTGAAGTCGCACCAACTGCTTAACTCAAAATACAGTCAAGAAAGTAGCTCTCAAGCCGAGAAACGGGATCGACCATAAGCACTAATGTGAAATTACATACAATTTTCAAATTTCTTGTACTTACTAACTTTGCGACCTCGGGCAGCTATGTTACCATGGAGGAACCACACAAGATTTGACTTTATAGGCTAGAACTGAAGTCGCGCCAACTGCTCAACTCAAAATACAGTCAAGAAAGTAGCTCTCAAGCCGTAAAACGGGATCGACCATAAGCACTACCGTGAAATTACGTACAATTTTCAAATTTCTTGTACTTGCTAACTTTGCGACCTCGGGCAGCTATGTTACCATGGAGGAACCACACAGGATTTGACTTTATAGGCTAGAACTGAAGTCGCACCAACTGCTTAACTCAAAATACAGTCAAGAAAGTAGCTCTCAAGCCGAGAAACGGGATCGACCATAAGAACTAATGTGAAATTACATACAATTTTCAAATTTCTTGTACTCGCTAACTTTGCGACCTCGGGCAGCTATGTTACCATGGAGGAACCACACAAGATTTGACTTTATAGGCTAGAACTGAAGTCGCGCCAACTGCTCAACTCAAAATACAGTCAAGAAAGTAGCTCTCAAGCCGTAAAACGGGATCGACCATAAGCACTACCGTGAAATTACGTACAATTTTCAAATTTCTTGTACTTGCTAACTTTGCGACCTCGGGCAGCTATGTTACCATGGAGGAACCACACAGGATTTGACTTTATAGGCTAGAACTGAAGTCGCACCAACTGCTTAACTCAAAATACAGTCAAGAAAGTAGCTCTCAAGCCGAGAAACGGGATCGACCATAAGAACTAATGTGAAATTACATACAATTTTCAAATTTCTTGTACTCGCTAACTTTGCGACCTCGGGCAGCTATGTTACCATGGAGGAACCACACAGGATTTGACTTTATAGGCTAGAACTGAAGTCGCACCAACTGCTTAACTCAAAATACAGTCAAGAAAGTAGCTCTCAAGCCGAGAAACGGGATCGACCATAAGAACTAATGTGAAATTACATACAATTTTCAAATTTCTTGTACTTGCTAACTTTGCGACCTCGGGCAGCTATGTTACCATGGAGGAACCACACAGGATTTGACTTTATAGGCTAGAACTGAAGTCGCACCAACTGCTTAACTTAAAATACAGTCAAGAAAGTAGCTCTCAAGCCGAAAAACGGGATCGACCATAAGCACTAATGTGAAATTACATACAATTTTCAAATTTCTTGTACTTGCTAACTTTGCGACCTCGGGCAGCTATGTTACCATGGAGGAACCACACAGGATTTGACTTTATAGGCTAGAACTGAAGTCGCACCAACTGCTTAACTCAAAATACAGTCAAGAAAGTAGCTCTCAAGCCGAGAAACGGGATCGACCATAAGCACTAATGTGAAATTACATACAATTTTCAAATTTCTTGTACTTGCTAACTTTGCGACCTCGGGCAGCTATGTTACCATGGAGGAACCACACAGGATTTGACTTTATAGGCTAGAACTGAAGTCGCACCAACTGCTTAACTCAAAATACAGTCAAGAAAGTAGCTCTCAAGCCGAGAAACGGGATCGACCATAAGCACTAATGTGAAATTACATACAATTTTCAAATTTCTTGTACTTGCTAACTTTGCGACCTCGGGCAGCTATGTTACCATGGAGGAACCACACAGGATTTGACTTTATAGGCTAGAACTGAAGTCGCACCAACTGCTCAACTCAAAATACAATCAAGAAAGTAGCTCTCAAGCCGAGAAACGGGATCGACCATAAGCACTAATGTGAAATTACATACAATTTTCAAATTTCTTGTACTTGCTAACTTTGCGACCTCGGGCAGCTATGTTACCATGGAGGAACCACACAAGATTTGACTTTATAGGCTAGAACTGAAGTCGCGCCAACTGCTCAACTCAAAATACAGTCAAGAAAGTAGCTCTCAAGCCGAGAAACGGGATCGACCATAAGAACTAATGTGAAATTACATACAATTTTCAAATTTTTTGTACTTGCTAACTTTGCGACCTCGGGCAGCTATGTTACCATGGAGGAACCACACAGGATTTGACTTTATAGGCTAGAACTGAAGTCGCACCAACTGCCTAACTCAAAATACAGTCAAGAAAGTAGCTCTCAAGCCGAGAAACGGGATCGACCATAAGCACTAATGTGAAATTACATACAATTTTCAAATTTCTTGTACTTGCTAACTTTGCGACCTCGGGCAGCTATGTTACCATGGAGGAACCACACAAGATTTGACTTTATAGGCTAGAACTGAAGTCGCGCCAACTGCTCAACTCAAAATACAGTCAAGAAAGTAGCTCTCAAGCCGTGAAACGGGATCGACCATAAGCACTACCGTGAAATTACGTACAATTTTCAAATTTCTTGTACTTGCTAACTTTGCGATCTCGGGCAGCTATGTTACCATGGAGGAACCACACAGGATTTGACTTTATAGGCTAGAACTGAAGTCGCACCAACTGCTTAACTCAAAATACAGTCAAGAAAGTAGCTCTCAAGCCGAGAAACGGGATCGACCATAAGCACTAATGTGAAATTACATACAATTTTCAAATTTCTTGTACTTGCTAATTTTGCGACCTCGGGCAGCTATGTTACCATGGAGGAACCACACAGGATTTTACTTTATAGGCTATAACTGAAGTCGCACCAACTGCTTAACTCAAAATACAGTCAAGAAAGTAGCTCTCAAGCCGAGAAACGGGATCGACCATAAGCACTAATGTGAAATTACATACAATTTTCAAATTTCTTGTACTTGCTAACTTTGCGACCTCGGGCAGCTATGTTACCATGGAGGAACCACACAGGATTTGACTTTATAGGCTAGAACTGAAGTCGCACCAACTGCTTAACTCAAAATACAGTCAAGAAAGTAGCTCTCAAGCCGGGAAACGGGATCGACCATAAGAACTAATGTGAAATTACATACAATTTTCAAATTTCTTGTACTTGCTAACTTTGCGACCTCGGGCAGCTATGTTACCATGGAGCAACCACACAAGATTTGACTTTATAGGCTAGAACTGGAGTCGCACCAACTGCTTAACTCAAAATACAGTCAAGAAAGTAGCTCTCAAGCCGAGAAACGGGATCGACCATAAGCACTAATGTGAAATTACATACAATTTTCAAATTTCTTGTACTTGCTAACTTTGCTACCTCGGGCAGCTATGTTACCATGGAGGAACCACACAGGATTTGACTTAATAGGCTAGAACTGAAGTCGCACCAACTGCTTAACTCAAAATACAGTCAAGAAAGTAGCTCTCAAGCCGAGAAACGGGATCGACCATAAGCACTAATGTGAAATTACATACAATTTTCAAATTTCTTGTACTTGCTAACTTTGCGATCTCGGGCAGCTATGTTAGCATGGAGGAACAACACAAGATTTGACTTTATAGGCTAGAACTGAAGTCGCACCAACTGCTTAACTCAAAATACAGTCAAGAAAGTAGCTCTCAAGCCGAGAAACGGGATCGACCATAAGAACTAATGTGAAATTACACACAATTTTCAAATTTCTTGTACTTGCTAACTTCGCGACCTCGGGCAGCTATGTTACCATGGAGGAACCACACAGGATTTGACTTTATAGGCTAGAACTGAAGTCGCACCAACTGCTTAACTCAAAATACAGTCAAGAAAGTAGCTCTCAAGCCGAGAAACGGGATCGACCATAAGCACTAATGTGAAATTACATACAATTTTCAAATTTCTTGTACTTAATAACTTTGCGACCTCGGGCAGCTATGTTACCATGGAGGAACCACACAAGATTTGACTTTATAGGCTAGAACTGAAGTCGCGCCAACTGCTCAACTCAAAATACAGTCAAGAAAGTAGCTCTCAAGCCGAGAAACGGGATCGACCATAAGCACTACCGTGAAATTACGTACAATTTTCAAATTTCTTGTACTTGCTAACTTTGCGACCTCGGGCAGCTATGTTACCATGGAGGAACCACACAGGATTTGACTTTATAGGCTAGAACTGAAGTCGCACCAACTGCTTAACTCAAAATACAGTCAAGAAAGTAGCTCTCAAGCCGAGAAACGGGATCGGCCATAAGAACTAATGTGAAATTACATACAATTTTCAAATTTCTTGTACTCGCTAACTTTGCGACCTCGGGCAGCTATGTTACCATGGAGGAACCACACAAGATTTGACTTTTTAGGCTAGAACTGAAGTCGCACCAACTGCTTAACTCAAAATACAGTCAAGAAAGTAGCTCTCAAGCCGAGAAACGGGATCGACCATAAGAACCAATGTGAAATTACATACAATTTAAAATTTCTTGTACTTGCTAACTTTGCGACCTCGGGCAGCTATGTTACCATGGAGGAACCACACAAGATTTGACTTTATAGGCTAGAACTGAAGTCGCACCAACTGCTTAACTCAAAATACAGTCAAGAAAGTAGCTCTCAAGCCGAGAAACGGGATCGACCATAAGCACTAATGTGAAATTACATACAATTTTCAAATTTCTTGTACTTGCTAAATTTGCGACCTCGGGCAGCTATGTTACCATGGAGGAACCACACAGGATTTGACTTTATAGGCTAGAACTGAAGTCGCACCAACTGCTTAACTCAAAATACAGTCAAGAAAGTAGCTCTCAAGCCGAGAAACGGGATCGACCATAAGCACTAATGTGAAATTACATACAATTTTCAAATTTCTTGTACTTGCTAACTTTGCGACCTCGGGCAGCTATGTTACCACGGAGGAACCACACAGGATTTGACTTTATAGGCTAGAACTGAAGTCGCACCAACTGCTTAACTCAAAATACAGTCAAGAAAGTAGCTCTCAAGCCGAGAAACGGGATCGACCATAAGCACTAATGTGAAATTACATACAATTTTCAAATTTCTTGTACTTGCTAACTTTGCGACCTCGGGCAGCTATGTTACCATGGAGGAACCACACAGGATTTGACTTTATAGGCTAGAACTGAAGTCGCACCAACTGTTTAACTCAAAATACAGTCAAGAAAGTAGCTCTCAAGCCGAGAAACGGGATCGACCATAAGCACTAATGTGAAATTACATACAATTTTCAAATTTCTTGTACTTGCTAACTTTGCGACCTCGGGCAGCTATGTTACCATGGAGGAACCACACAAGATTTGACTTTATAGGCTAGAACTGAAGTCGCACCAACTGCTTAACTCAAAATACAGTCAAGAAAGTAGCTCTCAAGCCGAGAAACGGGATCGACCATAAGAACTAATGTGAAATTACATACAATTTTCAAATTTCTTGTACTTGCTAACTTTGCGACCTCGGGCAGCTACGTTACCATGGAGGAACCACACAGGATTTGACTTTATAGGCTAGAACTGAAGTCGCACCAACTGCTTAACTCAAAATACAGTCAAGAAAGTAGCTCTCAAGCCGAGAAACGGGATCGACCATAAGCACTAATGTGAAATTACATACAATTTTCAAATTTCTTGTACTTGCTAATTTTGCGACCTCGGGCTATGTTACCATGGAGGAACCACACAGGATTTGACTTTATAGGCTATAACTGAAGTCGCACCAACTGCTTAACTCAAAATACAGACAAGAAAGTAGCTCTCAAGCCGAGAAACGGGATCGACCATAAGCACTAATGTGAAATTACATACAATTTTCAAATTTCTTGTACTTGCTAACTTTGCGACCTCGGGCAGCTATGTTACCATGGAGGAACCACACAAGATTTGACTTTATAGGCTAGAACTGAAGTCGCACCAACTGCTTAACTCAAAATACAGTCAAGAAAGTAGCTCTCAAGCCGAGAAACGGGATCGACGATAAGAACTAATGTGAAATTACATACAATTTTCAAATTTCTTGTACTTGCTAACTTTGCGACCTCGGGCAGCTATGTTACCATGGAGGAACCACACAAGATTTGACTTTATAGGCTAGAACTGAAGTCGCACCAACTGCTTAACTCAAAATACAGTCAAGAAAGTAGCTCTCAAGCCGAGAAACGGGATTGACCATAAGCACTAATGTGAAATTACATACAATTTTCAAATTTCTTGTACTTGCTAACTTTGCGACCTCGGGCAGCTATGTTACCATGGAGGAACCACACAGGATTTGACTTTATAGGCTAGAACTGAAGTCGCACCAACTGCTTAACTCAAAATACAGTCAAGAAAGTAGCTCTCAAGCCGAGAAACGGGATCGACCATAAGCACTAATGTGAAATTACATACAATTTTCAAATTTCTTGTACTTGCTAACTTTGCGATCTCGGGCAGCTATGTTAGCATGGAGGAACCACACAAGATTTGACTTTATAGGCTAGAACTGAAGTCGCACCAACTGCTTAACTCAAAATACAGTCAAGAAAGTAGCTCTCAAGCCGAAAAACGGGATCGACCATAAGCACTAATGTGAAATTACATACAATTTTCAAATTTCTTGTACTTGCTAACTTTGCGACCTCGGGCAGCTATGTTACCATGGAGGAACCACACAGGATTTGACTTTATAGGCTAGAACTGAAGTCGCACCAACTGCTTAACTCAAAATACAGTCAAGAAAGTAGCTCTCAAGCCGAGAAACGGGATCGACCATAAGCACTAATGTGAAATTACATACAATTTTCAAATTTCTTGTACTTAATAACTTTGCGACCTCGGGCAGCTATGTTACCATGGAGGAACCACACAAGATTTGACTTTATAGGCTAGAACTGAAGTCGCGCCAACTGCTCAACTCAAAATACAGTCAAGAAAGTAGCTCTCAAGCCGAGAAACGGGATCGACCATAAGCACTACCGTGAAATTACGTACAATTTTCAAATTTCTTGTACTTGCTAACTCTGCGACCTCGGGCAGCTATGTTACCATGGAGGAACCACACAGGATTTGACTTTATAGGCTAGAACTGAAGTCGCACCAACTGCTTAACTCAAAATACAGTCAAGACAGTAGCTCTCAAGCCGAGAAACGGGATCGGCCATAAGAACTAATGTGAAATTACATACAATTTTCAAATTTCTTGTACTCGCTAACTTTGCGACCTCGGGCAGCTATGTTACCATGGAGGAACCACACAAGATTTGACTTTTTAGGCTAGAACTGAAGTCGCACCAACTGCTTAACTCAAAATACAGTCAAGAAAGTAGCTCTCAAGCCGAGAAACGGGATCGACCATAAGAACCAATGTGAAATTACATACAATTTAAAATTTCTTGTACTTGCTAACTTTGCGACCTCGGGCAGCTATGTTACCATGGAGGAACCACACAAGATTTGACTTTATAGGCTAGAACTGAAGTCGCACCAACTGCTTAACTCAAAATACAGTCAAGAAAGTAGCTCTCAAGCCGAGAAACGGGATCGACCATAAGCACTAATGTGAAATTACATACAATTTTCAAATTTCTTGTACTTGCTAAATTTGCGACCTCGGGCAGCTATGTTACCATGGAGGAACCACACAGGATTTGACTTTATAGGCTAGAACTGAAGTCGCACCAACTGCTTAACTCAAAATACAGTCAAGAAAGTAGCTCTCAAGCCGAGAAACGGGATCGACCATAAGCACTAATGTGAAATTACATACAATTTTCAAATTTCTTGTACTTGCTAACTTTGCGACCTCGGGCAGCTATGTTACCACGGAGGAACCACACAGGATTTGACTTTATAGGCTAGAACTGAAGTCGCACCAACTGCTTAACTCAAAATACAGTCAAGAAAGTAGCTCTCAAGCCGAGAAACGGGATCGACCATAAGCACTAATGTGAAATTACATACAATTTTCAAATTTCTTGTACTTGCTAACTTTGCGACCTCGGGCAGCTATGTTACCATGGAGGAACCACACAGGATTTGACTTTATAGGCTAGAACTGAAGTCGCACCAACTGTTTAACTCAAAATACAGTCAAGAAAGTAGCTCTCAAGCCGAGAAACGGGACCGACCATAAGCACTAATGTGAAATTACATACAATTTTCAAATTTCTTGTACTTGCTAACTTTGCGACCTCGGGCAGCTATGTTACCATGGAGGAACCACACAAGATTTGACTTTATAGGCTAGAACTGAAGTCGCACCAACTGCTTAACTCAAAATACAGTCAAGAAAGTAGCTCTCAAGCCGAGAAACGGGATCGACCATAAGAACTAATGTGAAATTACATACAATTTTCAAATTTCTTGTACTTGCTAACTTTGCGACCTCGGGCAGCTACGTTACCATGGAGGAACCACACAGGATTTGACTTTATAGGCTAGAACTGAAGTCGCGCCAACTGCTTAACTCAAAATACAGTCAAGAAAGTAGCTCTCAAGCCGAGAAACGGGATCGACCATAAGCACTAATGTGAAATTACATACAATTTTCAAATTTCTTGTACTTGCTAATTTTGCGACCTCGGGCTATGTTACCATGGAGGAACCACACAGGATTTGACTTTATAGGCTATAACTGAAGTCGCACCAACTGCTTAACTCAAAATACAGACAAGAAAGTAGCTCTCAAGCCGAGAAACGGGATCGACCATAAGCACTAATGTGAAATTACATACAATTTTCAAATTTCTTGTACTTGCTAACTTTGCGACCTCGGGCAGCTATGTTACCATGGAGGAACCACACAGGATTTGACTTTATAGGCTAGAACTGAAGTCGCACCAACTGCTTAACTCAAAATACAGTCAAGAAAGTAGCTCTCAAGCCGAGAAACGGGATCGACGATAAGAACTAATGTGAAATTACATACAATTTTCAAATTTCTTGTACTTGCTAACTTTGCGACCTCGGGCAGCTATGTTACCATGGAGGAACCACACAAGATTTGACTTTATAGGCTAGAACTGAAGTCGCACCAACTGCTTAACTCAAAATACAGTCAAGAAAGTAGCTCTCAAGCCGAGAAACGGGATTGACCATAAGCACTAATGTGAAATTACATACAATTTTCAAATTTCTTGTACTTGCTAACTTTGCGACCTCGGGCAGCTATGTTACCATGGAGGAACCACACAGGATTTGACTTTATAGGCTAGAACTGAAGTCGCACCAACTGCTTAACTCAAAATACAGTCAAGAAAGTAGCTCTCAAGCCGAGAAACGGGATCGACCATAAGCACTAATGTGAAATTACATACAATTTTCAAATTTCTTGTACTTGCTAACTTTGCGATCTCGGGCAGCTATGTTAGCATGGAGGAACCACACAAGATTTGACTTTATAGGCTAGAACTGAAGTCGCACCAACTGCTTAACTCAAAATACAGTCAAGAAAGTAGCTCTCAAGCCGAAAAACGGGATCGACCATAAGCACTAATGTGAAATTACATACAATTTTCAAATTTCTTGTACTTGCTAACTTTGCGACCTCGGGCAGCTATGTTACCATGGAGGAACCACACAGGATTTGACTTTATAGGCTAGAACTGAAGTCGCACCAACTGCTTAACTCAAAATACAGTCAAGAAAGTAGCTCTCAAGCCGAGAAACGGGATCGACCATAAGAACTAATGTGAAATTACATACAATTTTCAAATTTCTTGTACTTGCTAACTTTGCGACCTCGGGCAGCTATGTTACCATGGAGGAACCACACAGGATTTGACTTTATAGGCTAGAACTGAAGTCGCACCAACTGCTTAACTCAAAATACAGTCAAGAAGGTAGCTCTCAAGCCGAGAAACGGGATCGACCATAAGAACCAATGTGAAATTACATACAATTTAAAATTTCTTGTACTTGCTAACTTTGCGACCTCGGGCAGCTATGTTACCATGGAGGAACCACACAAGATTTGACTTTATAGGCTAGAACTGAATTAGCACCAACTGCTTAACTCAAAATACAGTCAAGAAAGTAGCTCTCAAGCCGAGAAACGGGATCGACCATAAGCACTACCGTGAAATTACGTACAATTTTCAAATTTCATGTACTTGCTAACTTTGCGACCTCGGGCAGCTATGTTACCATGGAGGAACCACACAAGATTTGACTTTATAGGCTAGAACTGAAGTCGCGCCAACTGCTCAACTCAAAATACAGTCAAGAAAGTAGCTCTCAAGCCGTTAAACGGGATCGACCATAAGCACTACCGTGAAATTACGTACAATTTTCAAATTTCTTGTACTTGCTAACTTTGCGACCTCGGGCAGCTATGTTACCATGGAGGAACCACACAGGATTTGACTTTATAGGCTAGAACTGAAGTCGCACCAACCGCTTAACTCAAAATACAGTCAAGAAAGTAGCTCTCAAGCCGAGAAACGGGATCGACCATAAGCACTAATGTGAAATTACATACAATTTTCAAATTTCTTGTACTTGCTAACTTTGCGACCTCGGGCAGCTATGTTACCATGGAGGAACCACACAAGATTTGACTTTATAGGCTAGAACTGAAGTCGCGCCAACTGCTCAACTCAAAATACAGTCAAGAAAGTAGCTCTCAAGCCGTTAAACGGGATCGACCATAAGCACTACCGTGAAATTACGTGCAATTTTCAAATTTCTTGTACTTGCTAACTTTGCGACCTCGGGCAGCTATGTTACCATGGAGGAACCACACAGGATTTGACTTTATAGGCTAGAACTGAAGTCGCACCAACTGCTTAACTCAAAATACAGTCAAGAAAGTAGCTCTCAAGCCGAGAAACGGGATCGACCATAAGAACTAATGTGAAATTACATACAATTTTCAAATTTCTTGTACTTGCTAACTTTGCGACCTCGGGCAGCTATGTTACCATGGAGGAACCACACAAGATTTGACTTTATAGGCTAGAACTGAAGTCGCACCAACTGCTTAACTCAAAATACAGTCAAGAAAGTAGCTCTCAAGCCGAGAAACGGGATCGACCATAAGCACTAATGTGAAATTACATACAATTTTCAAATTTCTTGTACTTGCTAACTTTGCGACCTCGGGCAGCTATGTTACCATGGAGGAACCACACAGGATTTGACTTTATAGGCTAGAACTGAAGTCGCACCAACTGCTTAACTCAAAATACAGTCAAGAAAGTAGCTCTCAAGCCGAGAAACGGGATCGACCATAAGCACTAATGTGAAATTACATACAATTTTCAAATTTCTTGTACTTACTAACTTTGCGACCTCGGGCAGCTATGTTACCATGGAGGAACCACACAAGATTTGACTTTATAGGCTAGAACTGAAGTCGCGCCAACTGCTCAACTCAAAATACAGTCAAGAAAGTAGCTCTCAAGCCGTAAAACGGGATCGACCATAAGCACTACCGTGAAATTACGTACAATTTTCAAATTTCTTGTACTTGCTAATTTTGCGACCTCGGGCAGCTATGTTACCATGGAGGAACCACACAGGATTTGACTTTATAGGCTAGAACTGAAGTCGCACCAACTGCTTAACTCAAAATACAGTCAAGAAAGTAGCTCTCAAGCCGAGAAACGGGATCGACCATAAGAACTAATGTGAAATTACATACAATTTTCAAATTTCTTGTACTCGCTAACTTTGCGACCTCGGGCAGCTATGTTACCATGGAGGAACCACACAAGATTTGACTTTATAGGCTAGAACTGAAGTCGCGCCAACTGCTCAACTCAAAATACAGTCAAGAAAGTAGCTCTCAAGCCGTAAAACGGGATCGACCATAAGCACTACCGTGAAATTACGTACAATTTTCAAATTTCTTGTACTTGCTAACTTTGCGACCTCGGGCAGCTATGTTACCATGGAGGAACCACACAGGATTTGACTTTATAGGCTAGAACTGATGTCGCACCAACCGCTTAACTCAAAATACAGTCAAGAAAGTAGCTCTCAAGCCGAGAAACGGGATCGACCATAAGCACTAATGTGAAATTACATACAATTTTCAAATTTCTTGTACTTGCTAACTTTGCGACCTCGGGCAGCTATGTTACCATGGAGGAACCACACAAGATTTGACTTTATCGGCTAGAACTGAAGTCGCGCCAACTGCTCAACTCAAAATACAGTCAAGAAAGTAGCTCTCAAGCCGTTAAACGGGATCGACCATAAGCACTACCGTGAAATTACGTACAATTTTCAAATTTCTTGTACTTGCTAACTTTGCGACCTCGGGCAGCTATGTTACCATGGAGGAACCACACAGGATTTGACTTTATAGGCTAGAACTGAAGTCGCACCAACTGCTTAACTCAAAATACAGTCAAGAAAGTAGCTCTCAAGCCGAGAAACGGGATCGACCATAAGAACTAATGTGAAATTACATACAATTTTCAAATTTCTTGTACTTGCTAACTTTGCGACCTCGGGCAGCTATGTTACCATGGAGGAACCACACGGGATTTGACTTTATAGGCTAGAACTGAAGTCGCACCAACTGCTTAACTTAAAATACAGTCAAGAAAGTAGCTCTCAAGCCGAAAAACGGGATCGACCATAAGCACTAATGTGAAATTACATACAATTTTCAAATTTCTTGTACTTGCTAACTTTGCGACCTCGGGCAGCTATGTTACCATGGAGGAACCACACAGGATTTGACTTTATAGGCTAGAACTGAAGTCGCACCAACTGCTTAACTCAAAATACAGTCAAGAAAGTAGCTCTCAAGCCGAGAAACGGGATCGACCATAAGCACTAATGTGAAATTACATACAATTTTCAAATTTCTTGTACTTGCTAACTTTGCGACCTCGGGCAGCTATGTTACTATGGAGGAACCACACAGGATTTGACTTTATAGGCTAGAACTGAAGTCGCACCAACTGCTTAACTCAAAATACAGTCAAGAAAGTAGCTCTCAAGCCGAGAAACGGGATCGACCATAAGCACTAATGTGAAATTACATACAATTTTCAAATTTCTTGTACTTGCTAACTTTGCGACCTCGGGCAGCTATGTTACCATGGAGGAACCACACAGGATTTGACTTTATAGGCTAGAACTGAAGTCGCACCAACTGCTCAACTCAAAATACAATCAAGAAAGTAGCTCTCAAGCCGAGAAACGGGATCGACCATAAGCACTAATGTGAAATTACATACAATTTTCAAATTTCTTGTACTTGCTAACTTTGCGACCTCGGGCAGCTATGTTACCATGGAGGAACCACACAAGATTTGACTTTATAGGCTAGAACTGAAGTCGCGCCAACTGCTCAACTCAAAATACAGTCAAGAAAGTAGCTCTCAAGCCGAGAAACGGGATCGACCATAAGAACTAATGTGAAATTACATACAATTTTCAAATTTCTTGTACTTGCTAACTTTGCGACCTCGGGCAGCTATGTTACCATGGAGGAACCACACAGGATTTGACTTTATAGGCTAGAACTGAAGTCGCACCAACTGCCTAACTCAAAATACAGTCAAGAAAGTAGCTCTCAAGCCGAGAAACAGGATCGACCATAAGCACTAATGTGAAATTACATACAATTTTCAAATTTCTTGTACTTGCTAACTTTGCGACCTCGGGCAGCTATGTTACCATGGAGGAACCACACAAGATTTGACTTTATAGGCTAGAACTGAAGTCGCGCCAACTGCTCAACTCAAAATACAGTCAAGAAAGTAGCTCTCAAGCCGTGAAACGGGATCGACCATAAGCACTACCGTGAAATTACGTACAATTTTCAAATTTCTTGTACTTGCTAACTTTGCGATCTCGGGCAGCTATGTTACCATGGAGGAACCACACAGGATTTGACTTTATAGGCTAGAACTGAAGTCGCACCAACTGCTTAACTCAAAATACAGTCAAGAAAGTAGCTCTCAAGCCGAGAAACGGGATCGACCATAAGCACTAATGTGAAATTACATACAATTTTCAAATTTCTTGTACTTGCTAATTTTGCGACCTCGGGCAGCTATGTTACCATGGAGGAACCACACAGGATTTTACTTTATAGGCTATAACTGAAGTCGCACCAACCGCTTAACTCAAAATACAGTCAAGAAAGTAGCTCTCAAGCCGAGAAACGGGATCGACCATAAGCACTAATGTGAAATTACATACAATTTTCAAATTTCTTGTACTTGCTAACTTTGCGACCTCGGGCAGCTATGTTACCATGGAGGAACCACACAGGATTTGACTTTATAGGCTAGAACTGAAGTCGCACCAACTGCTTAACTCAAAATACAGTCAAGAAAGTAGCTCTCAAGCCGGGAAACGGGATCGACCATAAGAACTAATGTGAAATTACATACAATTTTCAAATTTCTTGTACTTGCTAACTTTGCGACCTCGGGCAGCTATGTTACCATGGAGCAACCACACAAGATTTGACTTTATAGGCTAGAACTGGAGTCGCACCAACTGCTTAACTCAAAATACAGTCAAGAAAGTAGCTCTCAAGCCGAGAAACGGGATCGACCATAAGCACTAATGTGAAATTACATACAATTTTCAAATTTCTTGTACTTGCTAACTTTGCGACCTCGGGCAGCTATGTTACCATGGAGGAACCACACAAGATTTGACTTTATAGGCTAGAACTGAAGTCGCACCAACTGCTTAACTCAAAATACAGTCAAGAAAGTAGCTCTCAAGCCGAGAAACGGGATCGACCATAAGCACTAATGTGAAATTACATACAATTTTCAAATTTCTTGTACTTGCTAACTTTGCGACCTCGGGCAGCTATGTTACCATGGAGGAACCACACAGGATTTGACTTTATAGGCTAGAACTGAAGTCGCACCAACTGCTTAACTCAAAATACAGTCAAGAAAGTAGCTCTCAAGCCGAGAAACGGGATCGACCATAAGCACTAATGTGAAATTACATACAATTTTCAAATTTCTTGTACTTACTAACTTTGCGACCTCGGGCAGCTATGTTACCATGGAGGAACCACACAAGATTTGACTTTATAGGCTAGAACTGAAGTCGCGCCAACTGCTCAACTCAAAATACAGTCAAGAAAGTAGCTCTCAAGCCGTAAAACGGGATCGACCATAAGCACTACCGTGAAATTACGTACAATTTTCAAATTTCTTGTACTTGCTAATTTTGCGACCTCGGGCAGCTATGTTACCATGGAGGAACCACACAGGATTTGACTTTATAGGCTAGAACTGAAGTCGCACCAACTGCTTAACTCAAAATACAGTCAAGAAAGTAGCTCTCAAGCCGAGAAACGGGATCGACCATAAGAACTAATGTGAAATTACATACAATTTTCAAATTTCTTGTACTCGCTAACTTTGCGACCTCGGGCAGCTATGTTACCATGGAGGAACCACACAAGATTTGACTTTATAGGCTAGAACTGAAGTCGCGCCAACTGCTCAACTCAAAATACAGTCAAGAAAGTAGCTCTCAAGCCGTAAAACGGGATCGACCATAAGCACTACCGTGAAATTACGTACAATTTTCAAATTTCTTGTACTTGCTAACTTTGCGACCTCGGGCAGCTATGTTACCATGGAGGAACCACACAGGATTTGACTTTATAGGCTAGAACTGATGTCGCACCAACCGCTTAACTCAAAATACAGTCAAGAAAGTAGCTCTCAAGCCGAGAAACGGGATCGACCATAAGCACTAATGTGAAATTACATACAATTTTCAAATTTCTTGTACTTGCTAACTTTGCGACCTCGGGCAGCTATGTTACCATGGAGGAACCACACAAGATTTGACTTTATCGGCTAGAACTGAAGTCGCGCCAACTGCTCAACTCAAAATACAGTCAAGAAAGTAGCTCTCAAGCCGTTAAACGGGATCGACCATAAGCACTACCGTGAAATTACGTACAATTTTCAAATTTCTTGTACTTGCTAACTTTGCGACCTCGGGCAGCTATGTTACCATGGAGGAACCACACAGGATTTGACTTTATAGGCTAGAACTGAAGTCGCACCAACTGCTTAACTCAAAATACAGTCAAGAAAGTAGCTCTCAAGCCGAGAAACGGGATCGACCATAAGAACTAATGTGAAATTACATACAATTTTCAAATTTCTTGTACTTGCTAACTTTGCGACCTCGGGCAGCTATGTTACCATGGAGGAACCACACGGGATTTGACTTTATAGGCTAGAACTGAAGTCGCACCAACTGCTTAACTTAAAATACAGTCAAGAAAGTAGCTCTCAAGCCGAAAAACGGGATCGACCATAAGCACTAATGTGAAATTACATACAATTTTCAAATTTCTTGTACTTGCTAACTTTGCGACCTCGGGCAGCTATGTTACCATGGAGGAACCACACAGGATTTGACTTTATAGGCTAGAACTGAAGTCGCACCAACTGCTTAACTCAAAATACAGTCAAGAAAGTAGCTCTCAAGCCGAGAAACGGGATCGACCATAAGCACTAATGTGAAATTACATACAATTTTCAAATTTCTTGTACTTGCTAACTTTGCGACCTCGGGCAGCTATGTTACTATGGAGGAACCACACAGGATTTGACTTTATAGGCTAGAACTGAAGTCGCACCAACTGCTTAACTCAAAATACAGTCAAGAAAGTAGCTCTCAAGCCGAGAAACGGGATCGACCATAAGCACTAATGTGAAATTACATACAATTTTCAAATTTCTTGTACTTGCTAACTTTGCGACCTCGGGCAGCTATGTTACCATGGAGGAACCACACAGGATTTGACTTTATAGGCTAGAACTGAAGTCGCACCAACTGCTCAACTCAAAATACAATCAAGAAAGTAGCTCTCAAGCCGAGAAACGGGATCGACCATAAGCACTAATGTGAAATTACATACAATTTTCAAATTTCTTGTACTTGCTAACTTTGCGACCTCGGGCAGCTATGTTACCATGGAGGAACCACACAAGATTTGACTTTATAGGCTAGAACTGAAGTCGCGCCAACTGCTCAACTCAAAATACAGTCAAGAAAGTAGCTCTCAAGCCGAGAAACGGGATCGACCATAAGAACTAATGTGAAATTACATACAATTTTCAAATTTCTTGTACTTGCTAACTTTGCGACCTCGGGCAGCTATGTTACCATGGAGGAACCACACAGGATTTGACTTTATAGGCTAGAACTGAAGTCGCACCAACTGCCTAACTCAAAATACAGTCAAGAAAGTAGCTCTCAAGCCGAGAAACAGGATCGACCATAAGCACTAATGTGAAATTACATACAATTTTCAAATTTCTTGTACTTGCTAACTTTGCGACCTCGGGCAGCTATGTTACCATGGAGGAACCACACAAGATTTGACTTTATAGGCTAGAACTGAAGTCGCGCCAACTGCTCAACTCAAAATACAGTCAAGAAAGTAGCTCTCAAGCCGTGAAACGGGATCGACCATAAGCACTACCGTGAAATTACGTACAATTTTCAAATTTCTTGTACTTGCTAACTTTGCGATCTCGGGCAGCTATGTTACCATGGAGGAACCACACAGGATTTGACTTTATAGGCTAGAACTGAAGTCGCACCAACTGCTTAACTCAAAATACAGTCAAGAAAGTAGCTCTCAAGCCGAGAAACGGGATCGACCATAAGCACTAATGTGAAATTACATACAATTTTCAAATTTCTTGTACTTGCTAATTTTGCGACCTCGGGCAGCTATGTTACCATGGAGGAACCACACAGGATTTTACTTTATAGGCTATAACTGAAGTCGCACCAACCGCTTAACTCAAAATACAGTCAAGAAAGTAGCTCTCAAGCCGAGAAACGGGATCGACCATAAGCACTAATGTGAAATTACATACAATTTTCAAATTTCTTGTACTTGCTAACTTTGCGACCTCGGGCAGCTATGTTACCATGGAGGAACCACACAGGATTTGACTTTATAGGCTAGAACTGAAGTCGCACCAACTGCTTAACTCAAAATACAGTCAAGAAAGTAGCTCTCAAGCCGGGAAACGGGATCGACCATAAGAACTAATGTGAAATTACATACAATTTTCAAATTTCTTGTACTTGCTAACTTTGCGACCTCGGGCAGCTATGTTACCATGGAGCAACCACACAAGATTTGACTTTATAGGCTAGAACTGGAGTCGCACCAACTGCTTAACTCAAAATACAGTCAAGAAAGTAGCTCTCAAGCCGAGAAACGGGATCGACCATAAGCACTAATGTGAAATTACATACAATTTTCAAATTTCTTGTACTTGCTAACTTTGCTACCTCGGGCAGCTATGTTACCATGGAGGAACCACACAGGATTTGACTTTATAGGCTAGAACTGAAGTCGCACCAACTGCTTAACTCAAAATACAGTCAAGAAAGTAGCTCTCAAGCCGAGAAACGGGATCGACCATAAGCACTAATGTGAAATTACATACAATTTTCAAATTTCTTGTACTTGCTAACTTTGCGATCTCGGGCAGCTATGTTAGCATGGAGGAACCACACAAGATTTGACTTTATAGGCTAGAACTGAAGTCGCACCAACTGCTTAACTCAAAATACAGTCAAGAAAGTAGCTCTCAAGCCGAGAAACGGGATCGACCATAAGAACTAATGTGAAATTACACACAATTTTCAAATTTCTTGTACTTGCTAACTTCGCGACCTCGGGCAGCTATGTTACCATGGAGGAACCACACAGGATTTGACTTTATAGGCTAGAACTGAAGTCGCACCAACTGCTTAACTCAAAATACAGTCAAGAAAGTAGCTCTCAAGCCGAGAAACGGGATCGACCATAAGCACTAATGTGAAATTACATACAATTTTCAAATTTCTTGTACTTACTAACTTTGCGACCTCGGGCAGCTATGTTACCATGGAGGAACCACACAAGATTTGACTTTATAGGCTAGAACTGAAGTCGCGCCAACTGCTCAACTCAAAATACAGTCAAGAAAGTAGCTCTCAAGCCGAGAAACGGGATCGACCATAAGCACTACCGTGAAATTACGTACAATTTTCAAATTTCTTGTACTTGCTAACTTTGCGACCTCGGGCAGCTATGTTACCATGGAGGAACCACACAGGATTTGACTTTATAGGCTAGAACTGAAGTCGCACCAACTGCTTAACTCAAAATACAGTCAAGAAAGTAGCTCTCAAGCCGAGAAACGGGATCGGCCATAAGAACTAATGTGAAATTACATACAATTTTCAAATTTCTTGTACTCGCTAACTTTGCGACCTCGGGCAGCTATGTTACCATGGAGGAACCACACAAGATTTGACTTTATAGGCTAGAACTGAAGTCGCACCAACTGCTTAACTCAAAATACAGTCAAGAAAGTAGCTCTCAAGCCGAGAAACGGGATCGACCATAAGAACCAATGTGAAATTACATACAATTTAAAATTTCTTGTACTTGCTAACTTTGCGACCTCGGGCAGCTATGTTACCATGGAGGAACCACACAAGATTTGACTTTATAGGCTAGAACTGAAGTCGCACCAACTGCTTAACTCAAAATACAGTCAAGAAAGTAGCTCTCAAGCCGAGAAACGGGATCGACCATAAGCACTAATGTGAAATTACATACAATTTTCAAATTTCTTGTACTTGCTAAATTTGCGACCTCGGGCAGCTATGTTACCATGGAGGAACCACACAGGATTTGACTTTATAGGCTAGAACTGAAGTCGCACCAACTGCTTAACTCAAAATACAGTCAAGAAAGTAGCTCTCAAGCCGAGAAACGGGATCGACCATAAGCACTAATGTGAAATTACATACAATTTTCAAATTTCTTGTACTTGCTAACTTTGCGACCTCGGGCAGCTATGTTACCACGGAGGAACCACACAGGATTTGACTTTATAGGCTAGAACTGAAGTCGCACCAACTGCTTAACTCAAAATACAGTCAAGAAAGTAGCTCTCAAGCCGAGAAACGGGATCGACCATAAGCACTAATGTGAAATTACATACAATTTTCAAATTTCTTGTACTTGCTAACTTTGCGACCTCGGGCAGTTATGTTACCATGGAGGAACCACACAGGATTTGACTTTATAGGCTAGAACTGAAGTCGCACCAACTGTTTAACTCAAAATACAGTCAAGAAAGTAGCTCTCAAGCCGAGAAACGGGATCGACCATAAGCACTAATGTGAAATTACATACAATTTTCAAATTTCTTGTACTTGCTAACTTTGCGACCTCGGGCAGCTATGTTACCATGGAGGAACCACACAAGATTTGACTTTATAGGCTAGAACTGAAGTCGCACCAACTGCTTAACTCAAAATACAGTCAAGAAAGTAGCTCTCAAGCCGAGAAACGGGATCGACCATAAGAACTAATGTGAAATTACATACAATTTTCAAATTTCTTGTACTTGCTAACTTTGCGACTTCGGGCAGCTACGTTACCATGGAGGAACCACACAGGATTTGACTTTATAGGCTAGAACTGAAGTCGCACCAACTGCTTAACTCAAAATACAGTCAAGAAAGTAGCTCTCAAGCCGAGAAACGGGATCGACCATAAGCACTAATGTGAAATTACATACAATTTTCAAATTTCTTGTACTTGCTAATTTTGCGACCTCGGGCTATGTTACCATGGAGGAACCACACAGGATTTGACTTTATAGGCTATAACTGAAGTCGCACCAACTGCTTAACTCAAAATACAGACAAGAAAGTAGCTCTCAAGCCGAGAAACGGGATCGACCATAAGCACTAATGTGAAATTACATACAATTTTCAAATTTCTTGTACTTGCTAACTTTGCGACCTCGGGCAGCTATGTTACCATGGAGGAACCACACAGGATTTGACTTTATAGGCTATAACTGAAGTCGCACCAACTGCTTAACTCAAAATACAGACAAGAAAGTAGCTCTCAAGCCGAGAAACGGGATCGACCATAAGCACTAATGTGAAATTACATACAATTTTCAAATTTCTTGTACTTGCTAACTTTGCGACCTCGGGCAGCTATGTTACCATGGAGGAACCACACAGGATTTGACTTTATAGGCTAGAACTGAAGTCGCACCAACTGCTTAACTCAAAATACAGTCAAGAAAGTAGCTCTCAAGCCGAGAAACGGGATCGACGATAAGAACTAATGTGAAATTACATACAATTTTCAAATTTCTTGTACTTGCTAACTTTGCGACCTCGGGCAGCTATGTTACCATGGAGGAACCACACAAGATTTGACTTTATAGGCTAGAACTGAAGTCGCACCAACTGCTTAACTCAAAATACAGTCAAGAAAGTAGCTCTCAAGCCGAGAAACGGGATCGACCATAAGCACTACCGTGAAATTACGTACAATTTTCAAATTTCTTGTACTTGCTAACTTTGCGACCTCGGGCAGCTGTGTTACCATGGAGGAACCACACAGGATTTGACTTTATAGGCTGGAACTGAAGTCGCACCAACTGCTTAACTCAAAATACAGTCAAGAAAGTAGCTCTCAAGCCGAGAAACGGGATCGACCATAAGCACTAATGTGAAATTACATACAGTTTTCAAATTTCTTGTACTTGCTAACTTTGCGACCTCGGGCAGCTATGTTACCATGGAGGAACCACACAGGATTTGACTTTATAGGCTAGAACTGAAGTCGCGCCAACTGCTCAACTCAAAATACAGTCAAGAAAGTAGCTCTCAAGCCGAGAAACGGGATCGACCATAAGCACTAATGTGAAATTACATACAGTTTTCAAATTTCTTGTACTTGCTAACTTTGCGACCTCGGGCAGCTATGTTACCATGGAGGAACCACACAGGATTTGACTTTATAGGCTAGAACTGAAGTCGCACCAACTGCTTAACTCAAAATACAGTCAAGAAAGTAGCTCTCAAGCCGAGAAACGGGATCGACCATAAGCACTAATGTGAAATTACATACAGTTTTCAAATTTCTTGTACTTGCTAACTTTGCGACCTCGGGCAGCTATGTTACCATGGAGGAACCACACAGGATTTGACTTTATAGGCTAGAACTGAAGTCGCACCAACTGCTTAACTCAAAATACAGTCAAGAAAGTAGCTCTCAAGCCGTGAAACGGGATCGACCATAAGCACTACCGTGAAATTACGTACAATTTTCAAATTTCTTGTACTTGCTAACTTTGCGACAGTCAAGAAAGTAGCTCTCAAGCCGAGAAACGGGATCGACCATAAGCACTAATGTGAAATTACATACAATTTTCAAATTTCTTGTACTTGCTAACTTTGCGACCTCGGGCAGCTATGTTACCATGGAGGAACCACACAAGATTTGACTTTATAGGCTAGAACTGAAGTCGCACCAACTGCTTAACTCAAAATACAGTCAAGAAAGTAGCTCTCAAGCCGAGAAACGGGATCGACCATAAGAACTAATGTGAAATTACATACAATTTTCAAATTTCTTGTACTTGCTAACTTTGCGACCTCGGGCAGCTATGTTACCATGGAGGAACCACACAGGATTTGACTTTATAGGCTAGAACTGAAGTCGCACCAACTGCTTAACTCAAAATACAGTCAAGAAAGTAGCTCTCAAGCCGAGAAACGGGATCGACCATAAGCACTAATGTGAAATTACACACAATTTTCAAATTTCTTGTACTTGCTAACTTCGCGACCTCGGGCAGCTATGTTACCATGGAGGAACCACACAGGATTTGACTTTATAGGCTAGAACTGAAGTCGCACCAACTGCTTAACTCAAAATACAGTCAAGAAAGTAGCTCTCAAGCCGAGAAACGGGATCGACCATAAGCACTAATGTGAAATTACATACAATTTTCAAATTTCTTGTACTTAATAACTTTGCGACCTCGGGCAGCTATGTTACCATGGAGGAACCACACAAGATTTGACTTTATAGGCTAGAACTGAAGTCGCGCCAACTGCTCAACTCAAAATACAGTCAAGAAAGTAGCTCTCAAGCCGAGAAACGGGATCGACCATAAGCACTACCGTGAAATTACGTACAATTTTCAAATTTCTTGTACTTGCTAACTTTGCGACCTCGGGCAGCTATGTTACCATGGAGGAACCACACAGGATTTGACTTTATAGGCTAGAACTGAAGTCGCACCAACTGCTTAACTCAAAATACAGTCAAGAAAGTAGCTCTCAAGCCGAGAAACGGGATCGGCCATAAGAACTAATGTGAAATTACATACAATTTTCAAATTTCTTGTACTCGCTAACTTTGCGACCTCGGGCAGCTATGTTACCATGGAGGAACCACACAAGATTTGACTTTTTAGGCTAGAACTGAAGTCGCACCAACTGCTTAACTCAAAATACAGTCAAGAAAGTAGCTCTCAAGCCGAGAAACGGGATCGACCATAAGAACCAATGTGAAATTACATACAATTTAAAATTTCTTGTACTTGCTAACTTTGCGACCTCGGGCAGCTATGTTACCATGGAGGAACCACACAAGATTTGACTTTATAGGCTAGAACTGAAGTCGCACCAACTGCTTAACTCAAAATACAGTCAAGAAAGTAGCTCTCAAGCCGAGAAACGGGATCGACCATAAGCACTAATGTGAAATTACATACAATTTTCAAATTTCTTGTACTTGCTAAATTTGCGACCTCGGGCAGCTATGTTACCATGGAGGAACCACACAGGATTTGACTTTATAGGCTAGAACTGAAGTCGCACCAACTGCTTAACTCAAAATACAGTCAAGAAAGTAGCTCTCAAGCCGAGAAACAGGATCGACCATAAGCACTAATGTGAAATTACATACAATTTTCAAATTTCTTGTACTTGCTAACTTTGCGACCTCGGGCAGCTATGTTACCACGGAGGAACCACACAGGATTTGACTTTATAGGCTAGAACTGAAGTCGCACCAACTGCTTAACTCAAAATACAGTCAAGAAAGTAGCTCTCAAGCCGAGAAACGGGATCGACCATAAGCACTAATGTGAAATTACATACAATTTTCAAATTTCTTGTACTTGCTAACTTTGCGACCTCGGGCAGCTATGTTACCATGGAGGAACCACACAGGATTTGACTTTATAGGCTAGAACTGAAGTCGCACCAACTGTTTAACTCAAAATACAGTCAAGAAAGTAGCTCTCAAGCCGAGAAACGGGATCGACCATAAGCACTAATGTGAAATTACATACAATTTTCAAATTTCTTGTACTTGCTAACTTTGCGACCTCGGGCAGCTATGTTACCATGGAGGAACCACACAAGATTTGACTTTATAGGCTAGAACTGAAGTCGCACCAACTGCTTAACTCAAAATACAGTCAAGAAAGTAGCTCTCAAGCCGAGAAACGGGATCGACCATAAGAACTAATGTGAAATTACATACAATTTTCAAATTTCTTGTACTTGCTAACTTTGCGACCTCGGGCAGCTACGTTACCATGGAGGAACCACACAGGATTTGACTTTATAGGCTAGAACTGAAGTCGCACCAACTGCTTAACTCAAAATACAGTCAAGAAAGTAGCTCTCAAGCCGAGAAACGGGATCGACCATAAGCACTAATGTGAAATTACATACAATTTTCAAATTTCTTGTACTTGCTAATTTTGCGACCTCGGGCTATGTTACCATGGAGGAACCACACAGGATTTGACTTTATAGGCTATAACTGAAGTCGCACCAACTGCTTAACTCAAAATACAGACAAGAAAGTAGCTCTCAAGCCGAGAAACGGGATCGACCATAAGCACTAATGTGAAATTACATACAATTTTCAAATTTCTTGTACTTGCTAACTTTGCGACCTCGGGCAGCTATGTTACCATGGAGGAACCACACAAGATTTGACTTTATAGGCTAGAACTGAAGTCGCACCAACTGCTTAACTCAAAATACAGTCAAGAAAGTAGCTCTCAAGCCGAGAAACGGGATCGACGATAAGAACTAATGTGAAATTACATACAATTTTCAAATTTCTTGTACTTGCTAACTTTGCGACCTCGGGCAGCTATGTTACCATGGAGGAACCACACAAGATTTGACTTTATAGGCTAGAACTGAAGTCGCACCAACTGCTTAACTCAAAATACAGTCAAGAAAGTAGCTCTCAAGCCGAGAAACGGGATTGACCATAAGCACTAATGTGAAATTACATACAATTTTCAAATTTCTTGTACTTGCTAACTTTGCGACCTCGGGCAGCTATGTTACCATGGAGGAACCACACAGGATTTGACTTTATAGGCTAGAACTGAAGTCGCACCAACTGCTTAACTCAAAATACAGTCAAGAAAGTAGCTCTCAAGCCGAGAAACGGGATCGACCATAAGCACTAATGTGAAATTACATACAATTTTCAAATTTCTTGTACTTGCTAACTTTGCGATCTCGGGCAGCTATGTTAGCATGGAGGAACCACACAAGATTTGACTTTATAGGCTAGAACTGAAGTCGCACCAACTGCTTAACTCAAAATACAGTCAAGAAAGTAGCTCTCAAGCCGAAAAACGGGATCGACCATAAGCACTAATGTGAAATTACATACAATTTTCAAATTTCTTGTACTTGCTAACTTTGCGACCTCGGGCAGCTATGTTACCATGGAGGAACCACACAGGATTTGACTTTATAGGCTAGAACTGAAGTCGCACCAACTGCTTAACTCAAAATACAGTCAAGAAAGTAGCTCTCAAGCCGAGAAACGGGATCGACCATAAGCACTAATGTGAAATTACATACAATTTTCAAATTTCTTGTACTTAATAACTTTGCGACCTCGGGCAGCTATGTTACCATGGAGGAACCACACAAGATTTGACTTTATAGGCTAGAACTGAAGTCGCGCCAACTGCTCAACTCAAAATACAGTCAAGAAAGTAGCTCTCAAGCCGAGAAACGGGATCGACCATAAGCACTACCGTGAAATTACGTACAATTTTCAAATTTCTTGTACTTGCTAACTCTGCGACCTCGGGCAGCTATGTTACCATGGAGGAACCACACAGGATTTGACTTTATAGGCTAGAACTGAAGTCGCACCAACTGCTTAACTCAAAATACAGTCAAGACAGTAGCTCTCAAGCCGAGAAACGGGATCGGCCATAAGAACTAATGTGAAATTACATACAATTTTCAAATTTCTTGTACTCGCTAACTTTGCGACCTCGGGCAGCTATGTTACCATGGAGGAACCACACAAGATTTGACTTTTTAGGCTAGAACTGAAGTCGCACCAACTGCTTAACTCAAAATACAGTCAAGAAAGTAGCTCTCAAGCCGAGAAACGGGATCGACCATAAGAACCAATGTGAAATTACATACAATTTAAAATTTCTTGTACTTGCTAACTTTGCGACCTCGGGCAGCTATGTTACCATGGAGGAACCACACAAGATTTGACTTTATAGGCTAGAACTGAAGTCGCACCAACTGCTTAACTCAAAATACAGTCAAGAAAGTAGCTCTCAAGCCGAGAAACGGGATCGACCATAAGCACTAATGTGAAATTACATACAATTTTCAAATTTCTTGTACTTGCTAAATTTGCGACCTCGGGCAGCTATGTTACCATGGAGGAACCACACAGGATTTGACTTTATAGGCTAGAACTGAAGTCGCACCAACTGCTTAACTCAAAATACAGTCAAGAAAGTAGCTCTCAAGCCGAGAAACGGGATCGACCATAAGCACTAATGTGAAATTACATACAATTTTCAAATTTCTTGTACTTGCTAACTTTGCGACCTCGGGCAGCTATGTTACCACGGAGGAACCACACAGGATTTGACTTTATAGGCTAGAACTGAAGTCGCACCAACTGCTTAACTCAAAATACAGTCAAGAAAGTAGCTCTCAAGCCGAGAAACGGGATCGACCATAAGCACTAATGTGAAATTACATACAATTTTCAAATTTCTTGTACTTGCTAACTTTGCGACCTCGGGCAGCTATGTTACCATGGAGGAACCACACAGGATTTGACTTTATAGGCTAGAACTGAAGTCGCACCAACTGTTTAACTCAAAATACAGTCAAGAAAGTAGCTCTCAAGCCGAGAAACGGGATCGACCATAAGCACTAATGTGAAATTACATACAATTTTCAAATTTCTTGTACTTGCTAACTTTGCGACCTCGGGCAGCTATGTTACCATGGAGGAACCACACAAGATTTGACTTTATAGGCTAGAACTGAAGTCGCACCAACTGCTTAACTCAAAATACAGTCAAGAAAGTAGCTCTCAAGCCGAGAAACGGGATCGACCATAAGAACTAATGTGAAATTACATACAATTTTCAAATTTCTTGTACTTGCTAACTTTGCGACCTCGGGCAGCTACGTTACCATGGAGGAACCACACAGGATTTGACTTTATAGGCTAGAACTGAAGTCGCGCCAACTGCTTAACTCAAAATACAGTCAAGAAAGTAGCTCTCAAGCCGAGAAACGGGATCGACCATAAGCACTAATGTGAAATTACATACAATTTTCAAATTTCTTGTACTTGCTAATTTTGCGACCTCGGGCTATGTTACCATGGAGGAACCACACAGGATTTGACTTTATAGGCTATAACTGAAGTCGCACCAACTGCTTAACTCAAAATACAGACAAGAAAGTAGCTCTCAAGCCGAGAAACGGGATCGACCATAAGCACTAATGTGAAATTACATACAATTTTCAAATTTCTTGTACTTGCTAACTTTGCGACCTCGGGCAGCTATGTTACCATGGAGGAACCACACAGGATTTGACTTTATAGGCTAGAACTGAAGTCGCACCAACTGCTTAACTCAAAATACAGTCAAGAAAGTAGCTCTCAAGCCGAGAAACGGGATCGACGATAAGAACTAATGTGAAATTACATACAATTTTCAAATTTCTTGTACTTGCTAACTTTGCGACCTCGGGCAGCTATGTTACCATGGAGGAACCACACAAGATTTGACTTTATAGGCTAGAACTGAAGTCGCACCAACTGCTTAACTCAAAATACAGTCAAGAAAGTAGCTCTCAAGCCGAGAAACGGGATTGACCATAAGCACTAATGTGAAATTACATACAATTTTCAAATTTCTTGTACTTGCTAACTTTGCGACCTCGGGCAGCTATGTTACCATGGAGGAACCACACAGGATTTGACTTTATAGGCTAGAACTGAAGTCGCACCAACTGCTTAACTCAAAATACAGTCAAGAAAGTAGCTCTCAAGCCGAGAAACGGGATCGACCATAAGCACTAATGTGAAATTACATACAATTTTCAAATTTCTTGTACTTGCTAACTTTGCGATCTCGGGCAGCTATGTTAGCATGGAGGAACCACACAAGATTTGACTTTATAGGCTAGAACTGAAGTCGCACCAACTGCTTAACTCAAAATACAGTCAAGAAAGTAGCTCTCAAGCCGAAAAACGGGATCGACCATAAGCACTAATGTGAAATTACATACAATTTTCAAATTTCTTGTACTTGCTAACTTTGCGACCTCGGGCAGCTATGTTACCATGGAGGAACCACACAGGATTTGACTTTATAGGCTAGAACTGAAGTCGCACCAACTGCTTAACTCAAAATACAGTCAAGAAAGTAGCTCTCAAGCCGAGAAACGGGATCGACCATAAGAACTAATGTGAAATTACATACAATTTTCAAATTTCTTGTACTTGCTAACTTTGCGACCTCGGGCAGCTATGTTACCATGGAGGAACCACACAGGATTTGACTTTATAGGCTAGAACTGAAGTCGCACCAACTGCTTAACTCAAAATACAGTCAAGAAGGTAGCTCTCAAGCCGAGAAACGGGATCGACCATAAGAACCAATGTGAAATTACATACAATTTAAAATTTCTTGTACTTGCTAACTTTGCGACCTCGGGCAGCTATGTTACCATGGAGGAACCACACAAGATTTGACTTTATAGGCTAGAACTGAATTAGCACCAACTGCTTAACTCAAAATACAGTCAAGAAAGTAGCTCTCAAGCCGAGAAACGGGATCGACCATAAGCACTACCGTGAAATTACGTACAATTTTCAAATTTCATGTACTTGCTAACTTTGCGACCTCGGGCAGCTATGTTACCATGGAGGAACCACACAAGATTTGACTTTATAGGCTAGAACTGAAGTCGCGCCAACTGCTCAACTCAAAATACAGTCAAGAAAGTAGCTCTCAAGCCGTTAAACGGGATCGACCATAAGCACTACCGTGAAATTACGTACAATTTTCAAATTTCTTGTACTTGCTAACTTTGCGACCTCGGGCAGCTATGTTACCATGGAGGAACCACACAGGATTTGACTTTATAGGCTAGAACTGAAGTCGCACCAACCGCTTAACTCAAAATACAGTCAAGAAAGTAGCTCTCAAGCCGAGAAACGGGATCGACCATAAGCACTAATGTGAAATTACATACAATTTTCAAATTTCTTGTACTTGCTAACTTTGCGACCTCGGGCAGCTATGTTACCATGGAGGAACCACACAAGATTTGACTTTATAGGCTAGAACTGAAGTCGCGCCAACTGCTCAACTCAAAATACAGTCAAGAAAGTAGCTCTCAAGCCGTTAAACGGGATCGACCATAAGCACTACCGTGAAATTACGTGCAATTTTCAAATTTCTTGTACTTGCTAACTTTGCGACCTCGGGCAGCTATGTTACCATGGAGGAACCACACAGGATTTGACTTTATAGGCTAGAACTGAAGTCGCACCAACTGCTTAACTCAAAATACAGTCAAGAAAGTAGCTCTCAAGCCGAGAAACGGGATCGACCATAAGAACTAATGTGAAATTACATACAATTTTCAAATTTCTTGTACTTGCTAACTTTGCGACCTCGGGCAGCTATGTTACCATGGAGGAACCACACAAGATTTGACTTTATAGGCTAGAACTGAAGTCGCACCAACTGCTTAACTCAAAATACAGTCAAGAAAGTAGCTCTCAAGCCGAGAAACGGGATCGACCATAAGCACTAATGTGAAATTACATACAATTTTCAAATTTCTTGTACTTGCTAACTTTGCGACCTCGGGCAGCTATGTTACCATGGAGGAACCACACAGGATTTGACTTTATAGGCTAGAACTGAAGTCGCACCAACTGCTTAACTCAAAATACAGTCAAGAAAGTAGCTCTCAAGCCGAGAAACGGGATCGACCATAAGCACTAATGTGAAATTACATACAATTTTCAAATTTCTTGTACTTACTAACTTTGCGACCTCGGGCAGCTATGTTACCATGGAGGAACCACACAAGATTTGACTTTATAGGCTAGAACTGAAGTCGCGCCAACTGCTCAACTCAAAATACAGTCAAGAAAGTAGCTCTCAAGCCGTAAAACGGGATCGACCATAAGCACTACCGTGAAATTACGTACAATTTTCAAATTTCTTGTACTTGCTAATTTTGCGACCTCGGGCAGCTATGTTACCATGGAGGAACCACACAGGATTTGACTTTATAGGCTAGAACTGAAGTCGCACCAACTGCTTAACTCAAAATACAGTCAAGAAAGTAGCTCTCAAGCCGAGAAACGGGATCGACCATAAGAACTAATGTGAAATTACATACAATTTTCAAATTTCTTGTACTCGCTAACTTTGCGACCTCGGGCAGCTATGTTACCATGGAGGAACCACACAAGATTTGACTTTATAGGCTAGAACTGAAGTCGCGCCAACTGCTCAACTCAAAATACAGTCAAGAAAGTAGCTCTCAAGCCGTAAAACGGGATCGACCATAAGCACTACCGTGAAATTACGTACAATTTTCAAATTTCTTGTACTTGCTAACTTTGCGACCTCGGGCAGCTATGTTACCATGGAGGAACCACACAGGATTTGACTTTATAGGCTAGAACTGATGTCGCACCAACCGCTTAACTCAAAATACAGTCAAGAAAGTAGCTCTCAAGCCGAGAAACGGGATCGACCATAAGCACTAATGTGAAATTACATACAATTTTCAAATTTCTTGTACTTGCTAACTTTGCGACCTCGGGCAGCTATGTTACCATGGAGGAACCACACAAGATTTGACTTTATCGGCTAGAACTGAAGTCGCGCCAACTGCTTAACTCAAAATACAGTCAAGAAAGTAGCTCTCAAGCCGTTAAACGGGATCGACCATAAGCACTACCGTGAAATTACGTACAATTTTCAAATTTCTTGTACTTGCTAACTTTGCGACCTCGGGCAGCTATGTTACCATGGAGGAACCACACAGGATTTGACTTTATAGGCTAGAACTGAAGTCGCACCAACTGCTTAACTCAAAATACAGTCAAGAAAGTAGCTCTCAAGCCGAGAAACGGGATCGACCATAAGAACTAATGTGAAATTACATACAATTTTCAAATTTCTTGTACTTGCTAACTTTGCGACCTCGGGCAGCTATGTTACCATGGAGGAACCACACGGGATTTGACTTTATAGGCTAGAACTGAAGTCGCACCAACTGCTTAACTTAAAATACAGTCAAGAAAGTAGCTCTCAAGCCGAAAAACGGGATCGACCATAAGCACTAATGTGAAATTACATACAATTTTCAAATTTCTTGTACTTGCTAACTTTGCGACCTCGGGCAGCTATGTTACCATGGAGGAACCACACAGGATTTGACTTTATAGGCTAGAACTGAAGTCGCACCAACTGCTTAACTCAAAATACAGTCAAGAAAGTAGCTCTCAAGCCGAGAAACGGGATCGACCATAAGCACTAATGTGAAATTACATACAATTTTCAAATTTCTTGTACTTGCTAACTTTGCGACCTCGGGCAGCTATGTTACTATGGAGGAACCACACAGGATTTGACTTTATAGGCTAGAACTGAAGTCGCACCAACTGCTTAACTCAAAATACAGTCAAGAAAGTAGCTCTCAAGCCGAGAAACGGGATCGACCATAAGCACTAATGTGAAATTACATACAATTTTCAAATTTCTTGTACTTGCTAACTTTGCGACCTCGGGCAGCTATGTTACCATGGAGGAACCACACAGGATTTGACTTTATAGGCTAGAACTGAAGTCGCACCAACTGCTCAACTCAAAATACAATCAAGAAAGTAGCTCTCAAGCCGAGAAACGGGATCGACCATAAGCACTAATGTGAAATTACATACAATTTTCAAATTTCTTGTACTTGCTAACTTTGCGACCTCGGGCAGCTATGTTACCATGGAGGAACCACACAAGATTTGACTTTATAGGCTAGAACTGAAGTCGCGCCAACTGCTCAACTCAAAATACAGTCAAGAAAGTAGCTCTCAAGCCGAGAAACGGGATCGACCATAAGAACTAATGTGAAATTACATACAATTTTCAAATTTCTTGTACTTGCTAACTTTGCGACCTCGGGCAGCTATGTTACCATGGAGGAACCACACAGGATTTGACTTTATAGGCTAGAACTGAAGTCGCACCAACTGCCTAACTCAAAATACAGTCAAGAAAGTAGCTCTCAAGCCGAGAAACAGGATCGACCATAAGCACTAATGTGAAATTACATACAATTTTCAAATTTCTTGTACTTGCTAACTTTGCGACCTCGGGCAGCTATGTTACCATGGAGGAACCACACAAGATTTGACTTTATAGGCTAGAACTGAAGTCGCGCCAACTGCTCAACTCAAAATACAGTCAAGAAAGTAGCTCTCAAGCCGTGAAACGGGATCGACCATAAGCACTACCGTGAAATTACGTACAATTTTCAAATTTCTTGTACTTGCTAACTTTGCGATCTCGGGCAGCTATGTTACCATGGAGGAACCACACAGGATTTGACTTTATAGGCTAGAACTGAAGTCGCACCAACTGCTTAACTCAAAATACAGTCAAGAAAGTAGCTCTCAAGCCGAGAAACGGGATCGACCATAAGCACTAATGTGAAATTACATACAATTTTCAAATTTCTTGTACTTGCTAATTTTGCGACCTCGGGCAGCTATGTTACCATGGAGGAACCACACAGGATTTTACTTTATAGGCTATAACTGAAGTCGCACCAACCGCTTAACTCAAAATACAGTCAAGAAAGTAGCTCTCAAGCCGAGAAACGGGATCGACCATAAGCACTAATGTGAAATTACATACAATTTTCAAATTTCTTGTACTTGCTAACTTTGCGACCTCGGGCAGCTATGTTACCATGGAGGAACCACACAGGATTTGACTTTATAGGCTAGAACTGAAGTCGCACCAACTGCTTAACTCAAAATACAGTCAAGAAAGTAGCTCTCAAGCCGGGAAACGGGATCGACCATAAGAACTAATGTGAAATTACATACAATTTTCAAATTTCTTGTACTTGCTAACTTTGCGACCTCGGGCAGCTATGTTACCATGGAGCAACCACACAAGATTTGACTTTATAGGCTAGAACTGGAGTCGCACCAACTGCTTAACTCAAAATACAGTCAAGAAAGTAGCTCTCAAGCCGAGAAACGGGATCGACCATAAGCACTAATGTGAAATTACATACAATTTTCAAATTTCTTGTACTTGCTAACTTTGCTACCTCGGGCAGCTATGTTACCATGGAGGAACCACACAGGATTTGACTTTATAGGCTAGAACTGAAGTCGCACCAACTGCTTAACTCAAAATACAGTCAAGAAAGTAGCTCTCAAGCCGAGAAACGGGATCGACCATAAGCACTAATGTGAAATTACATACAATTTTCAAATTTCTTGTACTTGCTAACTTTGCGATCTCGGGCAGCTATGTTAGCATGGAGGAACCACACAAGATTTGACTTTATAGGCTAGAACTGAAGTCGCACCAACTGCTTAACTCAAAATACAGTCAAGAAAGTAGCTCTCAAGCCGAGAAACGGGATCGACCATAAGAACTAATGTGAAATTACACACAATTTTCAAATTTCTTGTACTTGCTAACTTCGCGACCTCGGGCAGCTATGTTACCATGGAGGAACCACACAGGATTTGACTTTATAGGCTAGAACTGAAGTCGCACCAACTGCTTAACTCAAAATACAGTCAAGAAAGTAGCTCTCAAGCCGAGAAACGGGATCGACCATAAGCACTAATGTGAAATTACATACAATTTTCAAATTTCTTGTACTTACTAACTTTGCGACCTCGGGCAGCTATGTTACCATGGAGGAACCACACAAGATTTGACTTTATAGGCTAGAACTGAAGTCGCGCCAACTGCTCAACTCAAAATACAGTCAAGAAAGTAGCTCTCAAGCCGAGAAACGGGATCGACCATAAGCACTACCGTGAAATTACGTACAATTTTCAAATTTCTTGTACTTGCTAACTTTGCGACCTCGGGCAGCTATGTTACCATGGAGGAACCACACAGGATTTGACTTTATAGGCTAGAACTGAAGTCGCACCAACTGCTTAACTCAAAATACAGTCAAGAAAGTAGCTCTCAAGCCGAGAAACGGGATCGGCCATAAGAACTAATGTGAAATTACATACAATTTTCAAATTTCTTGTACTCGCTAACTTTGCGACCTCGGGCAGCTATGTTACCATGGAGGAACCACACAAGATTTGACTTTATAGGCTAGAACTGAAGTCGCACCAACTGCTTAACTCAAAATACAGTCAAGAAAGTAGCTCTCAAGCCGAGAAACGGGATCGACCATAAGAACCAATGTGAAATTACATACAATTTAAAATTTCTTGTACTTGCTAACTTTGCGACCTCGGGCAGCTATGTTACCATGGAGGAACCACACAAGATTTGACTTTATAGGCTAGAACTGAAGTCGCACCAACTGCTTAACTCAAAATACAGTCAAGAAAGTAGCTCTCAAGCCGAGAAACGGGATCGACCATAAGCACTAATGTGAAATTACATACAATTTTCAAATTTCTTGTACTTGCTAAATTTGCGACCTCGGGCAGCTATGTTACCATGGAGGAACCACACAGGATTTGACTTTATAGGCTAGAACTGAAGTCGCACCAACTGCTTAACTCAAAATACAGTCAAGAAAGTAGCTCTCAAGCCGAGAAACGGGATCGACCATAAGCACTAATGTGAAATTACATACAATTTTCAAATTTCTTGTACTTGCTAACTTTGCGACCTCGGGCAGCTATGTTACCACGGAGGAACCACACAGGATTTGACTTTATAGGCTAGAACTGAAGTCGCACCAACTGCTTAACTCAAAATACAGTCAAGAAAGTAGCTCTCAAGCCGAGAAACGGGATCGACCATAAGCACTAATGTGAAATTACATACAATTTTCAAATTTCTTGTACTTGCTAACTTTGCGACCTCGGGCAGTTATGTTACCATGGAGGAACCACACAGGATTTGACTTTATAGGCTAGAACTGAAGTCGCACCAACTGTTTAACTCAAAATACAGTCAAGAAAGTAGCTCTCAAGCCGAGAAACGGGATCGACCATAAGCACTAATGTGAAATTACATACAATTTTCAAATTTCTTGTACTTGCTAACTTTGCGACCTCGGGCAGCTATGTTACCATGGAGGAACCACACAAGATTTGACTTTATAGGCTAGAACTGAAGTCGCACCAACTGCTTAACTCAAAATACAGTCAAGAAAGTAGCTCTCAAGCCGAGAAACGGGATCGACCATAAGAACTAATGTGAAATTACATACAATTTTCAAATTTCTTGTACTTGCTAACTTTGCGACTTCGGGCAGCTACGTTACCATGGAGGAACCACACAGGATTTGACTTTATAGGCTAGAACTGAAGTCGCACCAACTGCTTAACTCAAAATACAGTCAAGAAAGTAGCTCTCAAGCCGAGAAACGGGATCGACCATAAGCACTAATGTGAAATTACATACAATTTTCAAATTTCTTGTACTTGCTAATTTTGCGACCTCGGGCTATGTTACCATGGAGGAACCACACAGGATTTGACTTTATAGGCTATAACTGAAGTCGCACCAACTGCTTAACTCAAAATACAGACAAGAAAGTAGCTCTCAAGCCGAGAAACGGGATCGACCATAAGCACTAATGTGAAATTACATACAATTTTCAAATTTCTTGTACTTGCTAACTTTGCGACCTCGGGCAGCTATGTTACCATGGAGGAACCACACAGGATTTGACTTTATAGGCTATAACTGAAGTCGCACCAACTGCTTAACTCAAAATACAGACAAGAAAGTAGCTCTCAAGCCGAGAAACGGGATCGACCATAAGCACTAATGTGAAATTACATACAATTTTCAAATTTCTTGTACTTGCTAACTTTGCGACCTCGGGCAGCTATGTTACCATGGAGGAACCACACAGGATTTGACTTTATAGGCTAGAACTGAAGTCGCACCAACTGCTTAACTCAAAATACAGTCAAGAAAGTAGCTCTCAAGCCGAGAAACGGGATCGACGATAAGAACTAATGTGAAATTACATACAATTTTCAAATTTCTTGTACTTGCTAACTTTGCGACCTCGGGCAGCTATGTTACCATGGAGGAACCACACAAGATTTGACTTTATAGGCTAGAACTGAAGTCGCACCAACTGCTTAACTCAAAATACAGTCAAGAAAGTAGCTCTCAAGCCGAGAAACGGGATCGACCATAAGCACTACCGTGAAATTACGTACAATTTTCAAATTTCTTGTACTTGCTAACTTTGCGACCTCGGGCAGCTGTGTTACCATGGAGGAACCACACAGGATTTGACTTTATAGGCTGGAACTGAAGTCGCACCAACTGCTTAACTCAAAATACAGTCAAGAAAGTAGCTCTCAAGCCGAGAAACGGGATCGACCATAAGCACTAATGTGAAATTACATACAGTTTTCAAATTTCTTGTACTTGCTAACTTTGCGACCTCGGGCAGCTATGTTACCATGGAGGAACCACACAGGATTTGACTTTATAGGCTAGAACTGAAGTCGCGCCAACTGCTCAACTCAAAATACAGTCAAGAAAGTAGCTCTCAAGCCGAGAAACGGGATCGACCATAAGCACTAATGTGAAATTACATACAGTTTTCAAATTTCTTGTACTTGCTAACTTTGCGACCTCGGGCAGCTATGTTACCATGGAGGAACCACACAGGATTTGACTTTATAGGCTAGAACTGAAGTCGCACCAACTGCTTAACTCAAAATACAGTCAAGAAAGTAGCTCTCAAGCCGAGAAACGGGATCGACCATAAGCACTAATGTGAAATTACATACAGTTTTCAAATTTCTTGTACTTGCTAACTTTGCGACCTCGGGCAGCTATGTTACCATGGAGGAACCACACAGGATTTGACTTTATAGGCTAGAACTGAAGTCGCACCAACTGCTTAACTCAAAATACAGTCAAGAAAGTAGCTCTCAAGCCGTGAAACGGGATCGACCATAAGCACTACCGTGAAATTACGTACAATTTTCAAATTTCTTGTACTTGCTAACTTTGCGACAGTCAAGAAAGTAGCTCTCAAGCCGAGAAACGGGATCGACCATAAGCACTAATGTGAAATTACATACAATTTTCAAATTTCTTGTACTTGCTAACTTTGCGACCTCGGGCAGCTATGTTACCATGGAGGAACCACACAAGATTTGACTTTATAGGCTAGAACTGAAGTCGCACCAACTGCTTAACTCAAAATACAGTCAAGAAAGTAGCTCTCAAGCCGAGAAACGGGATCGACCATAAGAACTAATGTGAAATTACATACAATTTTCAAATTTCTTGTACTTGCTAACTTTGCGACCTCGGGCAGCTATGTTACCATGGAGGAACCACACAGGATTTGACTTTATAGGCTAGAACTGAAGTCGCACCAACTGCTTAACTCAAAATACAGTCAAGAAAGTAGCTCTCAAGCCGAGAAACGGGATCGACCATAAGCACTAATGTGAAATTACATACAATTTTCAAATTTCTTGTACTTGCTAACTTTGCGACCTCGGGCAGCTATGTTACCATGGAGGAACCACACAAGATTTGACTTTATAGGCTAGAACTGAAGTCGCGCCAACTGCTCAACTCAAAATACAGTCAAGAAAGTAGCTCTCAAGCCGTGAAACGGAACGACCATAAGCACTACCGTGAAATTACGTACAATTTTCAAATTTCTTGTACTTGCTAACTTTGCGACCTCGGGCAGCTATGTTATCATGGAGGAACCACACAAGATTTGACTTTATAGGCTAGAACTGAAGTCGCGCCAACTGCTTAACTCAAAATACAGTCAAGAAAGTAGCTCTCAAGCCGAGAAACGGGATCGACCATAAGCACTACCGTGAAATTACGTACAATTTTCAAATTTCTTGTACTTGCTAACTTTGCGACCTCGGGCAGCTATGTTACCATGGAGGAACCACACAGGATTTGACTTTATAGGCTAGAACTGAAGTCGCACCAACTGCTTAACTCAAAATACAGTCAAGAAAGTAGCTCTCAAGCCGAGAAACGGGATCGACCATAAGCACTAATGTGAAATTACATACAATTTTCAAATTTCTTGTATTTGCTAACTTTGCGACCTCGGGCAGCTATGTTACCATGGAGGAACCACACAGGATTTGACTTTATAGGCTAGAACTGAAGTCGCACCAACTGCTTAACTCAAAATACAGTCAAGAAAGTAGCTCTCAAGCCGTGAAACGGGATCGACCATAAGCACTACCGTGAAATTACGTACAATTTTCAAATTTCTTGTACTTGCTAACTTTGCGACCTCGGGCAACTATGTTACCATGGAGGAACCACACAGGATTTGACTTTATAGGCTAGAACTGAAGTCGCACCAACTGCTTAACTCAAAATACAGTCAAGAAAGTAGCTCTCAAGCCGAGAAACGGGATCGACCATAAGCACTAATGTGAAATTACATACAATTTTCAAATTTCTTGTACTTGCTAACTTTGCGATCTCGGGCAGCTATGTTAGCATGGAGGAACCACACAAGATTTGACTTTATAGGCTAGAACTGAAGTCGCACCAACTGCTTAACTCAAAATACAGTCAAGAAAGTAGCTCTCAAGCCGAGAAACGGGATCGACCATAAGAACTAATGTGAAATTACACACAATTTTCAAATTTCTTGTACTTGCTAACTTCGCGACCTCGGGCAGCTATGTTACCATGGAGGAACCACACAGGATTTGACTTTATAGGCTAGAACTGAAGTCGCACCAACTGCTTAACTCAAAATACAGTCAAGAAAGTAGCTCTCAAGCCGAGAAACGGGATCGACCATAAGCACTAATGTGAAATTACATACAATTTTCAAATTTCTTGTACTTACTAACTTTGCGACCTCGGGCAGCTATGTTACCATGGAGGAACCACACAAGATTTGACTTTATAGGCTAGAACTGAAGTCGCGCCAACTGCTCAACTCAAAATACAGTCAAGAAAGTAGCTCTCAAGCCGAGAAACGGGATCGACCATAAGCACTACCGTGAAATTACGTACAATTTTCAAATTTCTTGTACTTGCTAACTTTGCGACCTCGGGCAGCTATGTTACCATGGAGGAACCACACAGGATTTGACTTTATAGGCTAGAACTGAAGTCGCACCAACTGCTTAACTCAAAATACAGTCAAGAAAGTAGCTCTCAAGCCGAGAAACGGGATCGGCCATAAGAACTAATGTGAAATTACATACAATTTTCAAATTTCTTGTACTCGCTAACTTTGCGACCTCGGGCAGCTATGTTACCATGGAGGAACCACACAAGATTTGACTTTATAGGCTAGAACTGAAGTCGCACCAACTGCTTAACTCAAAATACAGTCAAGAAAGTAGCTCTCAAGCCGAGAAACGGGATCGACCATAAGAACCAATGTGAAATTACATACAATTTAAAATTTCTTGTACTTGCTAACTTTGCGACCTCGGGCAGCTATGTTACCATGGAGGAACCACACAAGATTTGACTTTATAGGCTAGAACTGAAGTCGCACCAACTGCTTAACTCAAAATACAGTCAAGAAAGTAGCTCTCAAGCCGAGAAACGGGATCGACCATAAGCACTAATGTGAAATTACATACAATTTTCAAATTTCTTGTACTTGCTAAATTTGCGACCTCGGGCAGCTATGTTACCATGGAGGAACCACACAGGATTTGACTTTATAGGCTAGAACTGAAGTCGCACCAACTGCTTAACTCAAAATACAGTCAAGAAAGTAGCTCTCAAGCCGAGAAACGGGATCGACCATAAGCACTAATGTGAAATTACATACAATTTTCAAATTTCTTGTACTTGCTAACTTTGCGACCTCGGGCAGCTATGTTACCACGGAGGAACCACACAGGATTTGACTTTATAGGCTAGAACTGAAGTCGCACCAACTGCTTAACTCAAAATACAGTCAAGAAAGTAGCTCTCAAGCCGAGAAACGGGATCGACCATAAGCACTAATGTGAAATTACATACAATTTTCAAATTTCTTGTACTTGCTAACTTTGCGACCTCGGGCAGTTATGTTACCATGGAGGAACCACACAGGATTTGACTTTATAGGCTAGAACTGAAGTCGCACCAACTGTTTAACTCAAAATACAGTCAAGAAAGTAGCTCTCAAGCCGAGAAACGGGATCGACCATAAGCACTAATGTGAAATTACATACAATTTTCAAATTTCTTGTACTTGCTAACTTTGCGACCTCGGGCAGCTATGTTACCATGGAGGAACCACACAAGATTTGACTTTATAGGCTAGAACTGAAGTCGCACCAACTGCTTAACTCAAAATACAGTCAAGAAAGTAGCTCTCAAGCCGAGAAACGGGATCGACCATAAGAACTAATGTGAAATTACATACAATTTTCAAATTTCTTGTACTTGCTAACTTTGCGACTTCGGGCAGCTACGTTACCATGGAGGAACCACACAGGATTTGACTTTATAGGCTAGAACTGAAGTCGCACCAACTGCTTAACTCAAAATACAGTCAAGAAAGTAGCTCTCAAGCCGAGAAACGGGATCGACCATAAGCACTAATGTGAAATTACATACAATTTTCAAATTTCTTGTACTTGCTAATTTTGCGACCTCGGGCTATGTTACCATGGAGGAACCACACAGGATTTGACTTTATAGGCTATAACTGAAGTCGCACCAACTGCTTAACTCAAAATACAGACAAGAAAGTAGCTCTCAAGCCGAGAAACGGGATCGACCATAAGCACTAATGTGAAATTACATACAATTTTCAAATTTCTTGTACTTGCTAACTTTGCGACCTCGGGCAGCTATGTTACCATGGAGGAACCACACAGGATTTGACTTTATAGGCTATAACTGAAGTCGCACCAACTGCTTAACTCAAAATACAGACAAGAAAGTAGCTCTCAAGCCGAGAAACGGGATCGACCATAAGCACTAATGTGAAATTACATACAATTTTCAAATTTCTTGTACTTGCTAACTTTGCGACCTCGGGCAGCTATGTTACCATGGAGGAACCACACAGGATTTGACTTTATAGGCTAGAACTGAAGTCGCACCAACTGCTTAACTCAAAATACAGTCAAGAAAGTAGCTCTCAAGCCGAGAAACGGGATCGACGATAAGAACTAATGTGAAATTACATACAATTTTCAAATTTCTTGTACTTGCTAACTTTGCGACCTCGGGCAGCTATGTTACCATGGAGGAACCACACAAGATTTGACTTTATAGGCTAGAACTGAAGTCGCACCAACTGCTTAACTCAAAATACAGTCAAGAAAGTAGCTCTCAAGCCGAGAAACGGGATCGACCATAAGCACTACCGTGAAATTACGTACAATTTTCAAATTTCTTGTACTTGCTAACTTTGCGACCTCGGGCAGCTGTGTTACCATGGAGGAACCACACAGGATTTGACTTTATAGGCTGGAACTGAAGTCGCACCAACTGCTTAACTCAAAATACAGTCAAGAAAGTAGCTCTCAAGCCGAGAAACGGGATCGACCATAAGCACTAATGTGAAATTACATACAGTTTTCAAATTTCTTGTACTTGCTAACTTTGCGACCTCGGGCAGCTATGTTACCATGGAGGAACCACACAGGATTTGACTTTATAGGCTAGAACTGAAGTCGCGCCAACTGCTCAACTCAAAATACAGTCAAGAAAGTAGCTCTCAAGCCGAGAAACGGGATCGACCATAAGCACTAATGTGAAATTACATACAGTTTTCAAATTTCTTGTACTTGCTAACTTTGCGACCTCGGGCAGCTATGTTACCATGGAGGAACCACACAGGATTTGACTTTATAGGCTAGAACTGAAGTCGCACCAACTGCTTAACTCAAAATACAGTCAAGAAAGTAGCTCTCAAGCCGAGAAACGGGATCGACCATAAGCACTAATGTGAAATTACATACAGTTTTCAAATTTCTTGTACTTGCTAACTTTGCGACCTCGGGCAGCTATGTTACCATGGAGGAACCACACAGGATTTGACTTTATAGGCTAGAACTGAAGTCGCACCAACTGCTTAACTCAAAATACAGTCAAGAAAGTAGCTCTCAAGCCGTGAAACGGGATCGACCATAAGCACTACCGTGAAATTACGTACAATTTTCAAATTTCTTGTACTTGCTAACTTTGCGACAGTCAAGAAAGTAGCTCTCAAGCCGAGAAACGGGATCGACCATAAGCACTAATGTGAAATTACATACAATTTTCAAATTTCTTGTACTTGCTAACTTTGCGACCTCGGGCAGCTATGTTACCATGGAGGAACCACACAAGATTTGACTTTATAGGCTAGAACTGAAGTCGCACCAACTGCTTAACTCAAAATACAGTCAAGAAAGTAGCTCTCAAGCCGAGAAACGGGATCGACCATAAGAACTAATGTGAAATTACATACAATTTTCAAATTTCTTGTACTTGCTAACTTTGCGACCTCGGGCAGCTATGTTACCATGGAGGAACCACACAGGATTTGACTTTATAGGCTAGAACTGAAGTCGCACCAACTGCTTAACTCAAAATACAGTCAAGAAAGTAGCTCTCAAGCCGAGAAACGGGATCGACCATAAGCACTAATGTGAAATTACATACAATTTTCAAATTTCTTGTACTTGCTAACTTTGCGACCTCGGGCAGCTATGTTACCATGGAGGAACCACACAAGATTTGACTTTATAGGCTAGAACTGAAGTCGCGCCAACTGCTCAACTCAAAATACAGTCAAGAAAGTAGCTCTCAAGCCGTGAAACGGAACGACCATAAGCACTACCGTGAAATTACGTACAATTTTCAAATTTCTTGTACTTGCTAACTTTGCGACCTCGGGCAGCTATGTTATCATGGAGGAACCACACAAGATTTGACTTTATAGGCTAGAACTGAAGTCGCGCCAACTGCTTAACTCAAAATACAGTCAAGAAAGTAGCTCTCAAGCCGAGAAACGGGATCGACCATAAGCACTACCGTGAAATTACGTACAATTTTCAAATTTCTTGTACTTGCTAACTTTGCGACCTCGGGCAGCTATGTTACCATGGAGGAACCACACAGGATTTGACTTTATAGGCTAGAACTGAAGTCGCACCAACTGCTTAACTCAAAATACAGTCAAGAAAGTAGCTCTCAAGCCGAGAAACGGGATCGACCATAAGCACTAATGTGAAATTACATACAATTTTCAAATTTCTTGTATTTGCTAACTTTGCGACCTCGGGCAGCTATGTTACCATGGAGGAACCACACAGGATTTGACTTTATAGGCTAGAACTGAAGTCGCACCAACTGCTTAACTCAAAATACAGTCAAGAAAGTAGCTCTCAAGCCGTGAAACGGGATCGACCATAAGCACTACCGTGAAATTACGTACAATTTTCAAATTTCTTGTACTTGCTAACTTTGCGACCTCGGGCAACTATGTTACCATGGAGGAACCACACAGGATTTGACTTTATAGGCTAGAACTGAAGTCGCGCCAACTGCTTAACTCAAAATACAGTCAAGAAAGTAGCTCTCAAGCCGAGAAACGGGATCGACCATAAGCACTACCGTGAAATTACGTACAATTTTCAAATTTCTTGTACTTGCTAACTTTGCGACCTCGGGCAGCTATGTTACCATGGAGGAACCACACAGGATTTGACTTTATAGGCTAGAACTGAAGTCGCGCCAACTGCTCAACTCAAAATACAGTCAAGAAAGTAGCTCTCAAGCCGAGAAACGGGATCGACCATAAGCGCTAATGTGAAATTACATACAGTTTTCAAATTTCTTGTACTTGCTAACTTTGCGACCTCGGGCAGCTATGTTACCATGGAGGAACCACACAGGATTTGACTTTATAGGCTAGAACTGAAGTCGCACCAACTGCTTAACTCAAAATACAGTCAAGAAAGTAGCTCTCAAGCCGAGAAACCGGATCGACCATAAGCACTAATGTGAAATTACATACAATTTTCAAATTTCTTGTACTTGCTAACTTTGCGACCTCGGGCAGCTATGTTACCATGGAGGAACCACACAGGATTTGACTTTATAGGCTAGAACTGAAGTCGCGCCAACTGCTCAACTCAAAATACAGTCAAGAAAGTAGCTCTCAAGCCGTGAAACGGGATCGACCATAAGCACTAATGTGAAATTACATACAATTTTCAAATTTCTTGTACTTGCTAACTTTGCGACCTCGGGCAGCTATGTTACCATGGAGGAACCACACAAGACCTTAACTCAAAATACAGTCAAGAAAGTAGCTCTCAAGCCGAGAAACGGGATCGACCATAAGCACTAATATGAAATTACATACAATTTTCAAATTTCTTGTATTTGCTAACTTTGCGACCTCGGGCAGTTATGTTACCATGGAGGAACCACACAGGATTTGACTTTATAGGCTAGAACTGAAGTCGCACCAACTGCTTAACTCAAAATACAGTCAAGAAAGTAGCTCTCAAGCCGTGAAACGGGATCGACCATAAGCACTACCGTGAAATTACGTACAATTTTCAAATTTCTTGTACTTGCTAACTTTGCGACAGTCAAGAAAGTAGCTCTCAAGCCGAGAAACGGGATCGACCATAAGCACTAATGTGAAATTACATACAATTTTCAAATTTCTTGTACTTGCTAACTTTGCGACCTCGGGCAGCTATGTTACCATGGAGGAACCACACAAGATTTGACTTTATAGGCTAGAACTGAAGTCGCACCAACTGCTTAACTCAAAATACAGTCAAGAAAGTAGCTCTCAAGCCGAGAAACGGGATCGACCATAAGAACTAATGTGAAATTACATACAATTTTCAAATTTCTTGTACTTGCTAACTTTGCGACCTCGGGCAGCTATGTTACCATGGAGGAACCACACAGGATTTGACTTTATAGGCTAGAACTGAAGTCGCACCAACTGCTTAACTCAAAATACAGTCAAGAAAGTAGCTCTCAAGCCGAGAAACGGGATCGACCATAAGCACTAATGTGAAATTACATACAATTTTCAAATTTCTTGTACTTGCTAACTTTGCGACCTCGGGCAGCTATGTTACCATGGAGGAACCACACAAGATTTGACTTTATAGGCTAGAACTGAAGTCGCGCCAACTGCTCAACTCAAAATACAGTCAAGAAAATAGCTCTCAAGCCGTGAAACGGGATCGACCAGAAGCACTACCGTGAAATTACGTACAATTTTCAAATTTCTTGTACTTGCTAACTTTGCGACCTCGGGCAGCTATGTTACCATGGAGGAACCACACAGGATTTGACTTTATAGGCTAGAACTGAAGTCGCACCAACTGCTTAATTCAAAATACAGTCAAGAAAGTAGCTCTCAAGCCGAGAAACGGGATCGACCATAAGCACTAATGTGAAATTACATACAATTTTCAAATTTCTTGTACTTGCTAACTTTGCGACCTCGGGAAGCTATGGTACCATGGAGGAACCACACAAGATTTGACTTTATAGGCTAGAACTGAAGTCGCGCCAACTGCTCAACTCAAAATACAGTCAAGAAAGTAGCTCTCAAGTCGTGAAACGGGATCGACCATAAGCACTACCGTGAAATTACGTACAATTTTCAAATTTCTTGTACTTGCACACTTTGCGACCTCGGGCAGCTATGTTACCATGGAGGAACCACACAAGATTTGACTTTATAGGCTAGAACTGAAGTCGCACCAACTGCTTAACTCAAAATACAGTCAAGAAAGTAGCTCTCAAGCCGAGAAACGGGATCGACCATAAGCACTAATGTGAAATTACATACAATTTTCAAATTTCTTGTACTTGCTAAATTTGCGAGCTCGGGCAGCTATGTTACCATGGAGGAACCACACAGGATTTGACTTTATAGGCTAGAACTGAAGTCGCACCAACTGCTTAACTCAAAATACAGTCAAGAAAGTGGCTCTCAAGCCGAGAAACGGGATCGACCATAAGCACTAATGTGAAATTACATACAATTTTCAAATTTCTTGTACTTGCTAACTTTGCGACCTCGGGCAGCTATGTTACCATGGAGGAACCACACAGGATTTGACTTCATAGGCTAGAACTGAAGTCGCACCAACTGCTTAACTTAAAATACAGTCAAGAAAGTAGCTCTCAAGCCGAGAAACGGGATCGACCATAAGCACTAATGTGAAATTACATACAATTTTCAAATTTCTTGTACTTACTAACTTTGCGACCTCGGGCAGCTATGTTACCATAGAGGAACCACACAAGATTTGACTTTATAGGCTAGAACTGAAGTCGCGCCAACTGCTCAACTCAAAATACAGTCAAGAAAGTAGCTCTCAAGCCGTAAAACGGGATCGACCATAAGCACTACCGTGAAATTACGTACAATTTTCAAATTTCTTGTACTTGCTAACTTTGCGACCTCGGGCAGCTATGTTACCATGGAGGAACCACACAGGATTTGACTTTATAGGCTAGAACTGAAGTCGCACCAACTGCTTAACTCAAAATACAGTCAAGAAAGTAGCTCTCAAGCCGAGAAACGGGATCGACCATAAGAACTAATGTGAAATTACATACAATTTTCAAATTTCTTGTACTCGCTAAGTTTGCGACCTCGGGCAGCTATGTTACCATGGAGGAACCACACAGGATTTGACTTTATAGGCTAGAACTGAAGTCGCACCGACTGCTTTACTCAAAATACAGTCAAGAAAATAGCTCTCAAGCCGAGAAACGGGATCGACCATAAGCACTAATGTGAAATTACATACAATTTTCAAATTTCTTGTACTTGCTAACTTTGCGACCTCGGGCAGCTATGTTACCATGGAGGAACCACACAAGATTTGACTTTATAGGCTAGAACTGAAGTCGCGCCAACTGCTCAACTCAAAATACAGTCAAGAAAGTAGCTCTCAAGCCGAGAAACGGGATCGACCATAAGAACTAATGTGAAATTACATACAATTTTCAAATTTCTTGTACTTGCTAACTTTGCGACCTCGGGCAGCTATGTTACCATGGAGGAACCACACAGGATTTGACTTTATAGGCTAGAACTGAAGTCGCACCAACTGCTTAACTCAAAATACAGTCAAGAAAGTAGCTCTCAAGCCGAGAAACGGGATCGACCATAAGCACTAATGTGAAATTACATACAATTTTCAAATTTCTTGTACTTGCTAACTTTGCGACCTCGGGCAGCTATGTTACCATGGAGGAACCACACAAGATTTGACTTTATAGGCTAGAACTGAAGTCGCGCCAACTGCTCAACTCAAAATACAGTCAAGAAAGTAGCTCTCAAGCCGTGAAACGGGATCGACCATAAGCACTACCGTGAAATTACGTACAATTTTCAAATTTCTTGTACTTGCTAACTTTGCGACCTCGGGCAGCTATGTTACCATGGAGGAACCACACAAGATTTGACTTTATAGGCTAGAACTGAAGTCGCACCAACTGCTTAACTCAAAATACAGTCAAGAAAGTAGCTCTCAAGCCGAGAAACGGGATCGACCATAAGCACTAATGTGAAATTACATACAATTTTCAAATTTCTTGTACTTGCTAATTTTGCGACCTCGGGCAGCTATGTTACCATGGAGGAACCACACAGGATTTGAATTTATAGGCTAGAACTGAAGTCGCACCAACTGCTCAACTCAAAATACAGTCAAGAAAGTAGCTCCCAAGCCGTGAAACGGGATCGACCATAAGCACTACCGTGAAATTACGTACAATTTTCAAATTTCTTGTACTTGCTAACTTTGCGACCTCGGGCAGCTATGTTACCATGGAGGAACCACACAGGATTTGACTTTATAGGCTAGAACTGAAGTCGCACCAACTGCTCAACTCAAAATACAGTCAAGAAAGTAGCTCTCAAGCCGTGAAACGGGATCGACCATAAGCACTACCGTGAAATTACGTACAATTTTCAAATTTCTTGTACTTGCTAACTTTGCGACCTCGGGCAGCTATGTTACCATGGAGGAACCACACAGGATTTGACTTTATAGGCTAGAACTGAAGTCGCACCAACTGCTTAACTCAAAATACAGTCAAGAAAGTAGCTCTCAAGCCGAGAAACGGGATCGACCATAAGCACTAATGTGAAATTACATACAATTTTCAAATTTCTTGTACTTGCTAATTTTGCGACCTCGGGCAGCTATGTTACCATGGAGGAACCACACAGGATTTGACTTTATAGGCTAGAACTGAAGTCGCACCAACTGCTCAACTCAAAATACAGTCAAGAAAGTAGCTCTCAAGCCGTGAAACGGGATCGACCATAAGCACTACCGTGAAATTACGTACAATTTTCAAATTTCTTGTACTTGCTAACTTTGCGACCTCGGGCAGCTATGTTACCATGGAGGAACCACACAGGATTTGACTTTATAGGCTAGAACTGAAGTCGCACCAACTGCTTAACTCAAAATACAGTCAAGAAAGTAGCTCTCAAGCCGAGAAACGGGATCGACCATAAGCACTAATGTGAAATTACATACAATTTTCAAATTTCTTGTACTTGCTAATTTTGCGACCTCGGGCAGCTATGTTACCATGGAGGAACCACACAGGATTTGACTTTATAGGCTAGAACTGAAGTCGCACCAACTGCTCAACTCAAAATACAGTCAAGAAAGTAGCTCTCAAGCCGTGAAACGGGATCGACCATAAGCACTACCGTGAAATTACGTACAATTTTCAAATTTCTTGTACTTGCTAACTTTGCGACCTCGGGCAGCTATGTTACCATGGAGGAACCACACAGGATTTGACTTTATAGGCTAGAACTGAAGTCGCACCAACTGCTTAACTCAAAATACAGTCAAGAAAGTAGCTCTCAAGCCGTGAAACGGGATCGACCATAAGCACTACCGTGAAATTACGTACAATTTTCAAATTTCTTGTACTTGCTAACTTTGCGACCTCGGGCAGCTATGTTACCATGGAGGAACCACACAAGATTTGACTTTATAGGCTAGAACTGAAGTCGCACCAACTGCTTAACTCAAAATACAGTCAAGAAAGTAGCTCTCAAGCCGAGAAACGGGATCGACCATAAGCACTAATGTGAAATTACATACAATTTTCAAATTTCTTGTACTTGCTAACTTTGCGACCTCGGGCAGCTATGTTACCATGGAGGAACCACACAAGATTTGACTTTATAGGCTAGAACTGAAGTCGCACCAACTGCTTAACTCAAAATACAGTCAAGAAAGTAGCTCTCAAGCCGAGAAACGGGATCGACCATAAGCACTAATGTGAAATTACATACAATTTTCAAATTTCTTGTACTTGCTAACTTTGCGACCTCGGGCAGCTATGTTACCATGGAGGAACCACACAAGATTTGACTTTATAGGCTAGAACTGAAGTCGCGCCAACTGCTCAACTCAAAATACAGTCAAGAAAGTAGCTCTCAAGCCGTGAAACGGGATCGACCATAAGCACTACCGTGAAATTACGTACAATTTTCAAATTTCTTGTACTTGCTAACTTTGCGACCTCGGGCAGCTATGTTACCATGGGGGAACCACACAGGATTTGACTTTATAGGCTAGAACTGAAGTCGCACCAACTGCTTAACTCAAAATACAGTCAAGAAAGTAGCTCTCAAGCCGAGAAACGGGATCGACCATAAGAACTAATGTGAAATTACATACAATTTTCAAATTTCTTGTACTTGCTAACTTTGCGACCTCGGGCAGCTATGTTACCATGGAGGAACCACACAAGATTTGACTTTATAGGCTAGAACTGAAGTCGCACCAACTGCTTAACTCAAAATACAGTCAAGAAAGTAGCTCTCAAGCCGAGAAACGGGATCGACCATAAGCACTAATGTGAAATTACATACAATTTTCAAATTTCTTGTACTTGCTAACTTTGCGACCTCGGGCAGCTATGTTACCATGGAGGAACCACACAGGATTTGACTTTATAAGCTAGAACTGAAGTCGCACCAACTGCTTAACTCAAAATACAGTCAAGAAAGTAGCTCTCAAGCCGAGAAACGGGATCGACCATAAGCACTAATGTGAAATTACATACAATTTTCAAATTTCTTGTACTTGCTAACTTTGCGACCTCGGGCAGCTATGTTACCATGGAGGAACCACACAGGATTTGACTTTATAGGCTAGAACTGAAGTCGCACCAACTGCTTTACTCATAATACAGTCAAGAAAGTAGCTCTCAAGCCGAGAAACGGGATCGACCATAAGCAATAATGTGAAATTACATACAATTTTCAAATTTCTTGTACTTGCTAAGTTTGCGACCTCGGGCAGCTATGTTACCATGGAGGAACCACACAAGATTTGACTTTATAGGCTAGAACTGAAGTCGCGCCAACTGCTCAACTCAAAATACAGTCAAGAAAGTAGCTCTCAAGCCGAGAAACGGGATCGACCATAAGAACTAATGTGAAATTACATACAATTTTCAAATTTCTTGTACTTGCTAACTTTGCGACCTCGGGCAGCTATGTTACCATGGAGGAACCACACAGGATTTGACTTTATAGGCTAGAACTGAAGTCGCACCAACTGCTTAACTCAAAATACAGTCAAGAAAGTAGCTCTCAAGCCGAGAAACGGGATCGACCATCAGCACTAATGTGAAATTACATACAATTTTCAAATTTCTTGTACTTGCTAACTTTGCGACCTCGGGCAGCTATGTTACCATGGAGGAACCACACAAGATTTGACTTTATAGGCTAGAACTGAAGTCGCACCAACTGCTTAACTCAAAATACAGTCAAGAAAGTAGCTCTCAAGCCGAGAAACGGGATCGACCATAAGAACTAATGTGAAATTACATACAATTTTCAAATTTCTTGTACTTGCTAACTTTGCGACCTCGGGCAGCTATGTTACCATGGAGGAACCACACAGGATTTGACTTTATAGGCTAGAACTGAAGTCGCACCAACTGCTTAACTCAAAATACAGTCAAGAAAGTAGCTCTCAAGCCGAGAAACGGGATCGACCATAAGCACTAATGTGAAATTACATACAATTTTCAAATTTCTTGTACTTGCTAATTTTGCGACCTCGGGCAGCTATGTTACCATGGAGGAACCACACAGGATTTGACTTTATAGGCTAGAACTGAAGTCGCACCAACTGCTTAACTCAAAATACAGTCAAGAAAGTAGCTCTCAAGCCGAGAAACGGGATCGACCATAAGCACTAATGTGAAATTACATACAATTTTCAAATTTCTTGTACTTGCTAACTTTGCGACCTCGGGCAGCTATGTTACCATGGAGGAACCACACAGGATTTGACTTTATAAGCTAGAACTGAAGTCGCACCAACTGCTTAACTCAAAATACAGTCAAGAAAGTAGCTCTCAAGCCGTTAAACGGGATCGACCATAAGCATTACCGTGAAATTACGTACAATTTTCAAATTTCTTGTACTTGCTAACTTTGCGACCTCGGGCAGCTATGTTACCATGGAGGAACCACACAGGATTTGACTTTATAGGCTAGAACTGAAGTCGCACAAACTGCTTAACTCAAAATACAGTCAAGAAAGTAGCTCTCAAGCCGAGAAACGGGATCGACCATAAGCACTAATGTGAAATTACATACAATTTTCAAATTTCTTGTACTTGCTAACTTTGCGACCTCGGGCAGCTATGTTACCATGGAGGAACCACACAGGATTTGACTTTATAGGCTAGAACTGAAGTCGCACCAACTGCTTTACTCAAAATACAGTCAAGAAAGTAGCTCTCAAGCCGAGAAACGGGATCGACCATAAGCACTAATGTGAAATTACATACAATTTTCAAATTTCTTGTACTTGCTAAGTTTGCGACCTCGGGCAGCTATGTTACCATGGAGGAACCACACAAGATTTGACTTTATAGGCTAGAACTGAAGTCGCGCCAACTGCTCAACTCAAAATACAGTCAAGAAAGTAACTCTCAAGCCGAGAAACGGGATCGACCATAAGAACTAATGTGAAATCACATACAATTTTCAAATTTCTTGTACTTGCTAACTTTGCGACCTCGGGCAGCTATGTTACCATGGAGGAACCACACAGGATTTGACTTTATAGGCTAGAACTGAAGTCGCACCAACTGCTTAACTCAAAATACAGTCAAGAAAGTAGCTCTCAAGCCGAGAAACGGGATCGACTATAAGCACTAATGTGAAATTACATACAATTTTCAAATTTCTTGTACTTGCTAACTTTGCGACCTCGGGCAGCTATGTTACCATGGAGGAACCACACAGGATTTGACTTTATAAGCTAGAACTGAAGTCGCACCAACTGCTTAACTCAAAATACAGTCAAGAAAGTAGCTCTCAAGCCGTTAAACGGGATCGACCATAAGCACTACCGTGAAATTACGTACAATTTTCAAATTTCTTGTACTTGCTAACTTTGCGACCTCGGGCAGCTATGTTACCATGGAGGAACCACACAGGATTTGACTTTATAGGCTAGAACTGAAGTCGCACCAACTGCTTAACTCAAAATACAGTCAAGAAAGTAGCTCTCAAGCCGAGAAACGGGATCGACCATAAGCACTAATGTGAAATTACATACAATTTTCAAATTTCTTGTACTTGCTAATTTTGCGACCTCGGGCAGCTATGTTACCATGGAGGAACCACACAGGATTTGACTTTATAGGCTAGAACTGAAGTCGCGCCAACTGCTCAACTCAAAATACAGTCAAGAAAGTAGCTCTCAAGCCGAGAAACGGGATCGACCATAAGAACTAATGTGAAATTACATACAATTTTCAAATTTCTTGTACTTGCTAACTTTGCGACCTCGGGCAGCTATGTTACCATGGAGGAACCACACAGGATTTGACTTTATAGGCTAGAACTGAAGTCGCACCAACCGCTTAACTCAAAATACAGTCAAGAAAGTAGCTCTCAAGCCGAGAAACGGGATCGACCATAAGCACTAATGTGAAATTACATACAATTTTCAAATTTCTTGTACTTGCTAACTTTGCCACCTCGGGCAGCTATGTTACCATGGAGGAACCACACAGGATTTGACTTTATAGGCTAGAACTGAAGTCGCGCCAACTGCTCAACTCAAAATACAGTCAAGAAAGTAGCTCTCAAGCCGTGAAACGGGATCGACCATAAGCACTACCGTGAAATTACGTACAATTTTCAAATTTCTTGTACTTGCTAACTTTGCGACCTCGGGCAGCTATGTTACCATGGAGGAACCACACAGGATTTGACTTTATAGGCTAGAACTGAAGTCGCACCAACTGCTTAACTCAAAATACAGTCAAGAAAGTAGCTCTCAAGCCGAGAAACGGGATCGAACCTAAGCGTGTGAAATTACATACAATTTTCAAATTTCTTGTACTTGCTAACTTTGCGACCTCGGGCAGCTATGTTACCATGGAGGAACCACACAAGATTTGACTTTATAGGCTAGAACTGAAGTCGCACCAACCGCTTAACTCAAAATACAGTCAAGAAAGTAGCTCTCAAGCCGTGAAACGGGATCGACCATAAGCACTACCGTGAAATTACGTTCAATTTTCAAATTTCTTGTACTTGCTAACTTTGCGACCTCGGGCAGCTATGTTACCATGGAGGAACCACACAGTATTTGACTTTATAGGCTAGAACTGAAGTCGCACCAACTGCTTAACTCAAAATACAGTCAAGAAAGTAGCTCTCAAGCCGAGAAACCGGATCGACCATAAGCACTAATGTGAAATTACATACAATTTTCAAATTTCTTGTACTTGCTAACTTTGCGACCTCGGGCAGCTATGTTACCATGGAGGAACCACACAGGATTTGACTTTATAGGCTAGAACTGAAGTCGCGCCAACTGCTCAACTCAAAATACAGTCAAGAAAGTAGCTCTCAAGCCGTGAAACGGGATCGACCATAAGCACTAATGTGAAATTACATACAATTTTCAAATTTTTTGTACTTGCTAGCTTTGCGACCTCGGGCAGCTATGTTACCATGGAGGAACCACACAAGATTTGACTTTATAGGCTAGAACTGAAGTCGCGCCAACTGCTCAACTCAAAATACAGTCAAGAAAGTAGCTCTCAAGCCGTGAAACGGAACGACCATAAGCACTACCGTGAAATTACGTACAATTTTAAAATTTCTTGTACTTGCTAACTTTGCGACCTCGGGCAGCTATGTTACCATGGAGGAATCACACAGGATTTGACTTTATAGGCTAGAACTGAAGTCGCGCCAACTGCTTAACTCAAAATACAGTCAAGAAAGTAGCCCTCAAGCCGAGAAACGGGATCGACCATAAGCACTACCGTGAAATTACGTACAATTTTCAAATTTCTTGTACTTGCTAACTTTGCGACTTCGGGCAGCTATGTTACCATGGAGGAACCACACAGGATTTGACTTTATAGGCTAGAACTGAAGTCGCACCAACTGCTTAACTCAAAATACAGTCAAGAAAGTAGCTCTCAAGCCGAGAAACGGGATCGACCATAAGCACTAATGTGAAATTACATACAATTTTCAAATTTCTTGTATTTGCTAACTTTGCGACCTCGGGCAGCTATGTTACCATGGAGGAACCATACAGGATTTGACTTTATAGGCTAGAACTGAAGTCGCACCAACTGCTTAACTCAAAATACAGTCAAGAAAGTAGCTCTCAAGCCGTGAAACGGGATCGACCATAAGCACTACCGTGAAATTACGTACAATTTTCAAATTTCTTGTACTTGCTAACTTTGCGACCTCGGGCAACTATGTTACCATGGAGGAACCACACAGGATTTGACTTTATAGGCTAGAACTGAAGTCGCCCCAACTGCTTAACTCAAAATACAGTCAAGAAAGTAGCTCTCAAGCCGAGAAACGGGATCGACCATAAGAACTAATGTGAAATTACATACAATTTTCAAATTTCTTGTACTTGCTAACTTTGCGACCTCGGGCAGCTATGTTACCATGGAGGAACCACACAAGATTTGACTTTATAGGCTAGAACTGAAGTCGCACCAACTGCTTAACTCAAAATACAGTCAAGAAAGTAGCTCTCAAGCCGAGAAACGGGATCGACCATAAGCACTAATGTGAAATTACATACAATTTTCAAATTTCTTGTACTTGCTAACTTTGCGACCTCGGGCAGCTATGTTACCATGGAGGAACCACACAAGATTTGACTTTATAGGCTAGAACTGAAGTCGCGCCAACTGCTCAACTCAAAATACAGTCAAGAAAGTAGCTCTCAAGCCGTGAAACGGGATCGACCATAAGCACTACCGTGAAATTACTTACAATTTTCAAATTTCTTGTACTTGCTAACTTTGCGACCTCGGGCAGCTATGTTACCATGGAGGAACCACACAGGATTTGACTTTATAGGCTAGAACTGAAGTCGCACCAACTGCTTAACTCAAAATACAGTCAAGAAAGTAGCTCTCAAGCCGAGAAACGGGATCGAATATAAGCGTGTGAAATTACATACAATTTTCAAATTTCTTGTACTTGCTAACTTTGCGACCTCGGGCAGCTATGTTACCATGGAGGAACCACACAAGATTTGACTTTATAGGCTAGAACTGAAGTCGCACCAACTGCTTAACTCAAAATACAGTCAAGAAAGTAGCTCTCAAGCCGTGAAACGGGATCGACCATAAGCACTACCGTGAAATTACGTTCAATTTTCAAATTTCTTGTACTTGCTAACTTTGCGACCTCGGGCAGCTATGTTACCATGGAGGAACCACACAGGATTTGACTTTATAGGCTAGAACTGAAGTCGCACCAACTGCTTAACTCAAAATACAGTCAAGAAAGTAGCTCTCAAGCCGAGAAACGGGATCGATCATAAGCACTAATGTGAAATTACATACAATTTTCAAATTTCTTGTACTTGCTAACTTTGCGAGCTCGGGCAGCTATGTTACCATGGAGGAACCACACAAGATTTGACTTTATAGGCTAGAACTGAAGTCGCACCAACTGCTTAACTCAAAATACAGTCAAGAAAGTAGCTCTCAAGCCGAGAAACGGGATCGACCATAAGAACTAATGTGAAATTACATACAATTTTCAAATTTCTTGTACTTGCTAAATTTGCGACCTCGGGCAGCTATGTTACCATGGAGGAACCACACAAGATTTGACTTTATAGGCTAGAACTGAAGTCGCACCAACCGCTTAACTCAAAATACAGTCAAGAAAGTAGCTCTCAAGCCGAGAAACGGGATCGACCATAAGAACTAATGTGAAATTACATACAATTTTCAAATTTCTTGAACATGCTAACTTTGCGACCTCGGGCAGCTATGTTACCATGGAGGAACCACACAAGATTTGACTTTATAGGCTAGAACTGAAGTCGCGCCAACTGCTCAACTCAAAATACAGTCAAGAAAGTAGCTCTCAAGCCGAGAAACGGGATCGACCATAAAAACTAATGTGAAATTACATACAATTTTCAAATTTCTTGTACTTGCTAACTTTGCGACCTCGGGCAGCTATGTTACCATGGAGGAACCACACAAGATTTGACTTTATAGGCTAGAACTGAAGTCGCACCAACTGCTTAACTCAAAATACAGTCAAGAAAGTAGCTCTCAAGCCGAGAAACGGGATCGACCATAAGCACTAATGTGAAATTACATACAATTTTCAAATTTCTTGTACTTGCTAACTTTGCGACCTCGGGCAGCTATGTTACCATGGAGGAACCACACAAGATTTGACTTTATAGGCTAGAACTGAAGTCGCGCCAACTGCTCAACTCAAAATACAGTCAAGAAAGTAGCTCTCAAGCCGTGAAACGGGATCGACCATAAGCACTACCGTGAAATTACGTACAATTTTCAAATTTCTTGTACTTGCTAACTTTGCGACCTCGGGCAGCTATGTTACCATGGAGGAACCACACAGGATTTGACTTTATAGGCTAGAACTGAAGTCGCACCAACTGCTTAACTCAAAATACAGTCAAGAAAGTAGCTCTCAAGCCGAGAAACGGGATCGACCATAGGAACTAATGTGAAATTACATACAATTTTCAAATTTCTTGTACTTGCTAAATTTGCGACCTCGGGCAGCTATGTTACTATGGAGGAACCACACAAGATTTGACTTTATAGGCTAGAACTGAAGTCGCACCAACCGCTTAACTCAAAATACAGTCAAGAAAGTAGCTCTCAAGCCGAGAAACGGGATCGACCATAAGAACTAATGTGAAATTACATACAATTTTCAAATTTCTTGAACTTGCTAACTTTGCGACCTCGGGCAGCTATGTTACCATGGAGGAACCACACAAGATTTGACTTTATAGGCTAGAACTGAAGTCGCGCCAACTGCTCAACTCAAAATACAGTCAAGAAAGTAGCTCTCAAGCCGAGAAACGGGATCGACCATAAGAACTAATGTGAAATTACATACAATTTTCAAATTTCTTGTACTTGCTAACTTTGCGACCTCGGGCAGCTATGTTACCATGGAGGAACCACACAAGATTTGACTTTATAGGCTAGAACTGAAGTCGCACCAACTGCTTAACTCAAAATACAGTCAAGAAAGTAGCTCTCAAGCCGAGAAACGGGATCGACCATAAGCACTAATGTGAAATTACATACAATTTTCAAATTTCTTGTACTTGCTAACCTTGCGACCTCGGGCAGCTATGTTACCATGGAGGAACCACACAAGATTTGACTTTATAGGCTAGAACTGAAGTCGCGCCAACTGCTCAACTCAAAATACAGTCAAGAAAGTAGCTCTCAAGCCGTGAAACGGGATCGACCATAAGCACTACCGTGAAATTACGTACAATTTTCAAATTTCTTGTACTTGCTAACTTTGCGACCTCGGGCAGCTATGTTACCATGGAGGAACCACACAGGATTTGACTTTATAGGCTAGAACTGAAGTCGCGCCAGCTGCTCAACTCAAAATACAGTCAAGAAAGTAGCTCTCAAGCCGTGAAACGGGATCGACCATAAGCACTACCGTGAAATTACGTACAATTTTCAAATTTCTTGTACTTGCTAACTTTGCGACCTCGGGCAGCTATGTTACCATGGAGGAACCACACAGGATTTGACTTTATAGGCTAGAACTAAAGTCGCGCCAACTGCTCAACTCAAAATACAGTCAAGAAAGTAGCTCTCAAGCCGTGAAACGGGATCGACCATAAGCACTACCGTGAAATTACGTACAATTTTCAAATTTCTTGTACTTGCTAACTTTGCGACCTCGGGCAGCTATGTTACCATGGAGGAACCACACAGGATTTGACTTTATAGGCTAGAACTGAAGTCGCACAACTGCTTAACTCAAAATACTGTCAAGAAAGTAGCTCTCAAGCCGAGAAACGGGATCGACCATAAGCACTAATGTGAAATTACATACAATTTTCAAATTTCTTGTACTTGCTAACTTTGCGACCTCGGGCATCTATGTTACCATGGAGGAACCACACAGGATTTGACTTTATAGGCTAGAACTGAAGTCGCACCAACTGCTTAACTCAAAATACAGTCAAGAAAGTAGCTCTCAAGCCGAGAAACGGGATCGACCATAAGCACTAATGTGAAATTACATACAATTTTCAAATTTCTTGTACTTGCTAACTTTGCGACCTCGGGCAGCTATGTTACCATGGAAGAACCACACAGGATTTGACTTTATAGGCTAGAACTGAAGTCGCACCAACTACTTAACTCAAAATACAGTCAAGAAAGTAGCTCTCAAGCCGAGAAACGGGATCGACCATAAGCACTAATGTGAAATTACATACAATTTTCAAATTTCTTGTACTTGCTAACTTTGCGACCTCGGGCAGCTATGTTACCATGGAGGCTAGAACTGAAGTCGCACCAACTGCTTAACTCAAAATACAGTCAAGAAAGTAGCTCTCAAGCCGAGAAACGGGATCGACCATAAGCACTAATGTGAAATTACATACAATTTTCAAATTTCTTGTACTTGCTAACTTTGCGACCTCGGGCAGCTATGTTACCATGGAGGAACCACACAGGATTTGACCTTATAGGCTAGAACGAAAGTCGCACCAACTGCTTAACTCAAAATACAGTCAAGAAAGTAGCTCTCAAGCCGAGAAACGGGATCGACCATAAGCACTAATGTGAAATTACATACAATTTTCAAATTTCTTGTACTTGCTAACTTTGCGACCTCGGGCAGCTATGTTACCATGGAGGAACCACACAGGATTTGACTTTATAGGCTAGAACCGAAGTCGCACCAACTGCTTAACTCAAAATACATTCAAGAAAGTAGCTCTCAAGCCGAGAAACGGGATCGACCATAAGCACTAATGTGAAATTACATACAATTTTCAAATTTCTTGTACTTGCTAATTTTGCGATCTCGGGCAGCTATGTTACCATGGAGGAACCACACAGGATTTGACTTTATAGGCTAGAACTGAAGTCGCACCAACTGCTTAACTCAAAATACATTCAAGAAAGTAGCTCTCAAGCCGAGAAACGGGATCGACCATAAGCACTAATGTGAAATTACATACAATTTTCAAATTTCTTGTACTTGCTAACTTTGCGACCTCGGGCAGCTATGTTACCCTGGAGGAACCACACAGGATTTGACTTTATAGGTTAGAACTGAAGTCGCACCAACTGCTTAACTCAAAATACAGTCAAGAAAGTAGCTCTCAAGCCGAGAAACGGGATCGACCCTAAGCATTAATGTGAAATTACATACAATTTTCAAATTTCTTGTACTTGCTAACTTTGCGATCTCGGGCAGCTATGTTACCATGGAGGAACCACACAGGATTTGACTTTATAGGCTAGAACTGAAGTCGCACCAACTGCTTAACCCAAAATACATTCAAGAAAGTAGCTCTCAAGCCGAGAAACGGGATCGACCATAAGCACTAATGTGAAATTACATACAATTTTCAAATTTCTTGTACTTGCTAACTTTGCGACCTCGGGCAGCTATGTTACCATGGAGGAACCACACAGGATTTGACTTTATAGGCTAGAACTGAAGTCGCACCAACTGCTTAACTCAAAATACAGTCAAGAAAGTAGCTCTCAAGCCGAGAAACGGGGTCGACCATAAGAACTAATGTGAAATTGCATACAATTTTCAAATTTCTTGTACTTGCTAACTTTGCGACCTCGGGCAGCTATGTTACCATGGAGGAACCACAAATGATTTGACTTTATGGGCTAGAACTGAAGTCGCACCAACTGCTTAACTCAAAATACAGTCAAGAAAGTAGCTCTCAAGCCGAGAAACGGGATCGACCTTAAGCACTAATGTGAAATTACATACAATTTTCAAATTTCTTGTACTTGCTAACTTTGCGACCTCGGGCAGCTATGTTACCATGGAGGAACCACACAGGATTTGACTTTATAGGCTAGAACTGAAGTCGCACCAACTGCTTAAGTCAAAATACAGTCAAGAAAGTAGCTCTCAAGCCGAGAAACGGGATCGACCATAAGCATTAATGTGAAATTACAAACAATTTTCAAATTTCTTGTACTTGCTAACTTTGCGACCTCGGGCAGCTATGTTACCATGGAGGAACCACACAAGATTTGACTTTATAGGCTAGAACTGAAGTCGCGCCAACTGCTCAAATCAAAATACAGTCAAGAAAGTAGCTCTCAAGCCGAGAAACGGGATCGACCTTAAGCACTAATGTGAAATTACATACAATTTTCAAATTTCTTGTACTTGCTAACTTTGCGACCTCGGGCAGCTATGTTACCATGGAGGCTAGAACTGAAGTCGCACCAACTGCTTAACTCAAAATACAGTCAAGAAAGTAGCTCTCAAGCCGAGAAACGGGATCGACCATAAGCACTAATGTGAAATTACATACAATTTTCAAATTTCTTGTACTTGCTAACTTTGCGACCTCGGGCAGCTATGTTACCATGGAGGAACCACACAGGATTTGACCTTATAGGCTAGAACGAAAGTCGCACCAACTGCTTAACTCAAAATACAGTCAAGAAAGTAGCTCTCAAGCCGAGAAACGGGATCGACCATAAGCACTAATGTGAAATTACATACAATTTTCAAATTTCTTGTACTTGCTAACTTTGCGACCTCGCGCAGCTATGTTACCATGGAGGAACCACACAGGATTTGACTTTATAGGCTAGAACCGAAGTCGCACCAACTGCTTAACTCAAAATACATTCAAGAAAGTAGCTCTCAAGCCGAGAAACGGGATCGACCATAAGCACTAATGTGAAATTACATACAATTTTCAAATTTCTTGTACTTGCTAATTTTGCGATCTCGGGCAGCTATGTTACCATGGAGGAACCACACAGGATTTGACTTTATAGGCTAGAACTGAAGTCGCACCAACTGCTTAACTCAAAATACATTCAAGAAAGTAGCTCTCAAGCCGAGAAACGGGATCGACCATAAGCACTAATGTGAAATTACATACAATTTTCAAATTTCTTGTACTTGCTAACTTTGCGACCTCGGGCAGCTATGTTACCCTGGAGGAACCACACAGGATTTGACTTTATAGGTTAGAACTGAAGTCGCACCAACTGCTTAACTCAAAATACAGTCAAGAAAGTAGCTCTCAAGCCGAGAAACGGGATCGACCCTAAGCATTAATGTGAAATTACATACAATTTTCAAATTTCTTGTACTTGCTAAATTTGCGATCTCGGGCAGCTATCTTACCATGGAGGAACCACACAGGATTTGACTTTATAGGCTAGAACTGAAGTCGCACCAACTGCTTAACTCAAAATACATTCAAGAAAGTAGCTCTCAAGCCGAGAAACGGGATCGACCATAAGCACTAATGTGAAATTACATACAATTTTCAAATTTCTTGTACTTGCTAACTTTGCGACCTCGGGCAGCTATGTTACCATGGAGGAACCACACAGGATTTGACTTTATAGGCTAGAACTGAAGTCGCACCAACTGCTTAACTCAAAATACAGTCAAGAAAGTAGCTCTCAAGCCGAGAAACGGGGTCGACCATAAGAACTAATGTGAAATTGCATACAATTTTCAAATTTCTTGTACTTGCTAACTTTGCGACCTCGGGCAGCTATGTTACCATGGAGGAACCACAAATGATTTGACTTTATGGGCTAGAACTGAAGTCGCACCAACTGCTTAACTCAAAATACAGTCAAGAAAGTAGCTCTCAAGCCGAGAAACGGGATCGACCTTAAGCACTAATGTGAAATTACATACAATTTTCAAATTTCTTGTACTTGCTAACTTTGCGACCTCGGGCAGCTATGTTACCATGGAGGAACCACACAGGATTTGACTTTATAGGCTAGAACTGAAGTCGCACCAACTGCTTAAGTCAAAATACAGTCAAGAAAGTAGCTCTCAAGCCGAGAAACGGGATCGACCATAAGCATTAATGTGAAATTACATACAATTTTCAAATTTCTTGTACTTGCTAACTTTGCGACCTCGGGCAGCTATGTTACCATGGAGGAACCACACAAGATTTGACTTTATAGGCTAGAACTGAAGTCGCGCCAACTGCTCAAATCAAAATACAGTCAAGAAAGTAGCTCTCAAGCCGTGAAACGGGATCGACCATAAGCACTAATGTGAAATTACATACAATTTTCAAATTTCTTGTACTTGCTAAATTTGCGACCTCGGGCAGCTATGTTACCATGGAGGAACCACACAGGATTTGACTTTATAGGCTAGAACTGAAGTCGCACCAACTGCTTAACTCAAAATACAGTCAAGAAAGTAGCTCTCAAGCCGAGAAACGGGATCGACCATAAGCACTAATGTGAAATTACATACAATTTTCAAATTTCTTGTACTTGCTAACTTTGCGACCTCGGGCAGCTATGTTACCATGGAGGAACCACACAGGATTTGACTTTATAGGCTAGAACTGAAGTCGCACCAACTGCTTAACTCAAAATACAGTCAAGAAAGTAGCTCTCAAGCCGAGAAACGGGATCGACCATAAGCACTAATGTGAAATTACATACAATTTTCAAATTTCTTGTACTTGCTAACTTTGCGACCTCGGGCAGCTATGTTACCATGGAGGAACCACACAGGATTTGACTTTATAGGCTAGAACTGAAGTCGCACCAACTGCTTAACTCAAAATACAGTCAAGAAAGTAGCTCTCAAGCCGAGAAACGGGATCGACCATAAGAACTAATGTGAAATTACATACAATTTTCAAATTTCTTGTACGTGCTAACTTTGCGACCTCGGGCAGCTATGTTACCATGGAGGAACCACACAGGATTTGACTTTATAGGCTAGAACTGAAGTCGCACCAACTGCTTAACTCAAAATACAGTCAAGAAAGTAGCTCTCAAGCCGAGAAACGGGATCGACCATAAGCACTAATGTGAAATTACGTACAATTTTCAAATTTCTTGTACTTGCTAACTTTGCGACCTCGGGCAGCTATGTTACCATGGAGGAACCACACAAGATTTGACTTTATAGGCTAGAACTGAAGTCGCGCCAACTGCTCAACTCAAAATACAGTCAAGAAAGTAGCTCTCAAGCCGAGAAACGGGATCGACCATAAGAACTAATGTGAAATTACATACAATTTTCAAATTTCTTGTACTTGCTAACTTTGCGACCTCGGGCAGCTTTGTTACCATGGAGGAACCACACAAGATTTGACTTTATAGGCTAGAACTGAAGTCGCACCAACTGCTTAACTCAAAATACAGTCAAGAAAGTAGTTCTCAAGCCGAGAAACGGGATCGACCATAAGAACTAATGTGAAATTACATACAATTTTCAAATTTCTTGAACTTGCTAACTTTGCGACCTCGGGCAGCTATGTTACCATGGAGGAACCACACAAGATTTGACTTTATAGGCTAGAACTGAAGTCGCGCCAACTGCTCAACTCAAAATACAGTCAAGAAAGTAGCTCTCAAGCCGAGAAACGGGATCGACCATAAGAACTAATGTGAAATTACATACAATTTTCAAATTTCTTGTACTTGCTAACTTTGCGACCTCGGGCAGCTATGTTACCATGGAGGAACCACACAAGATTTGACTTTATAGGCTAGAACTGAAGCCACACCAACTGCTTAACTCAAAATACAGTCAAGAAAGTAGCTCTCAAGCCGAGAAACGGGATCGACCATAATAACTAATGTGAAATTACATACAATTTTCAAATTTCTTGTACTTGCTAACTTTGCGACCTCGGGCAGCTATGTTACCATGGAGGAACCACACAAGATTTGACTTTATAGGCTAGAACTGAAGTCGCGGGAACTGTTCAACTCAAAATACAGTCAAGAAAGTAGCTCTCAAGCCGTGAAACGGGATCGACCATAAGCACTACCGTGAAATTACGTACAATTTTCAAATTTCTTGTACTTGCTAACTTTGCGACCTCGGGCAGCTATGTTACCATGGAGGAACCACACAAGATTTGACTTTATAGGCTAGAACTGAAGCCACACCAACTGCTTAACTCAAAATACAGTCAAGAAAGTAGCTCTCAAGCCGAGAAACGGGATCGACCATAAGCACTAATGTGAAATTACATACAATTTTCAAATTTCTTGTACTTGCTAACTTTGCGACCTCGGGCAGCTATGTTACCATGGAGGAACCACACAAGATTTGACTTTATAGGCTAGAACTGAAGTCGCGCCAACTGCTCGACTCAAAATACAGTCAAGAAAGTAGCTCTCAAGCCGTGAAACGGGATCGACCATAAGCACTACCGTGAAATTACGTACAATTTTCAAATTTCTTGTACTTGCTAACTTTGCGACCTCGGGCAGCTATGTTACCATGGAGGAACCACACAGGATTTGACTTTATAGGCTAGAACTGAAGTCGCACCAACTGCTTAACTCAAAATACAGTCAAGAAAGTAGCTCTCAAGCCGAGAAACGGGATCGACCATAAGCACTAATGTGAAATTACATACAATTTTCAAATTTCTTGTACTTGCTAACTTTGCGACCTCGGGCAGCTATGTTACCATGGAGGAACCACACAGGATTTGACTTTATAATCTAGAACTGAAGTCGCACCAACTGCTTAACTCAAAATACAGTCAAGAAAGTAGCTCTCAAGCCGAGAAACGGGATCGACCATAAGCACTAATGTGAAATTACATACAATTTTCAAATTTCTTGTACTTGCTAACTTTGCGACCTCGGGCAGCTATGTTACCATGGAGGAACCACACAGGATTTGACTTTATAGGCTAGAACTGAAGTCGCACCAACTGCTTAACTCAAAATACAGTCAAGAAAGTAGCTCTCAAGCCGAGAAACGGGATCGACCATAAGAACTAATGTGAAATTACATACAATTTTCAAATTTCTTGTACGTGCTAACTTTGCGACCTCGGGCAGCTATGTTACCATGGAGGAACCACACAGGATTTGACTTTATAGGCTAGAACTGAAGTCGCACCAACTGCTTAACTCAAAATACAGTCAAGAAAGTAGCTCTCAAGCCGAGAAACGGGATCGACCATAAGCACTAATGTGAAATTACGTACAATTTTCAAATTTCTTGTACTTGCTAACTTTGCGACCTCGGGCAGCTATGTTACCATGGAGGAACCACACAAGATTTGACTTTATAGGCTAGAACTGAAGTCGCGCCAACTGCTCAACTCAAAATACAGTCAAGAAAGTAGCTCTCAAGCCGAGAAACGGGATCGACCATAAGAACTAATGTGAAATTACATACAATTTTCAAATTTCTTGTACTTGCTAACTTTGCGACCTCGGGCAGCTATGTTACCATGGAGGAACCACACAAGATTTGACTTTATAGGCTAGAACTGAAGCCACACCAACTGCTTAACTCAAAATACAGTCAAGAAAGTAGCTCTCAAGCCGAGAAACGGGATCGACCATAATAACTAATGTGAAATTACATACAATTTTCAAATTTCTTGTACTTGCTAAATTTGCGACCTCGGGCAGCTATGTTACCATGGAGGAACCACACAAGATTTGACTTTATAGGCTAGAACTGAAGTCGCGCCAACTGCTCAACTCAAAATACAGTCAAGAAAGTAGCTCTCAAGCCGTGAAACGGGATCGACCATAAGCACTACCGTGAAATTACGTACAATTTTCAAATTTCTTGTACTTGCTAACTTTGCGACCTCGGGCAGCTATGTTACCATGGAGGAACCACACAAGATTTGACTTTATAGGCTAGAACTGAAGCCACACCAACTGCTTAACTCAAAATACAGTCAAGAAAGTAGCTCTCAAGCCGAGAAACGGGATCGACCATAAGCACTAATGTGAAATTACATACAATTTTCAAATTTCTTGTACTTGCTAATTTTGCGACCTCGGGCAGCTATGTTACCATGGAGGAACCACACAAGATTTGACTTTATAGGCTAGAACTGAAGTCGCGCCAACTGCTCAACTCAAAATACAGTCAAGAAAGTAGCTCTCAAGCCGTGAAACGGGATCGACCATAAGCACTACCGTGAAATTACGTACAATTTTCAAATTTCTTGTACTTGCTAACTTTGCGACCTCGGGCAGCTATGTTACCATGGAGGAACCACACAGGATTTGACTTTATAGGCTAGAACTGAAGTCGCACCAACTGCTTAACTCAAAATACAGTCAAGAAAGTAGCTCTCAAGCCGAGAAACGGGATCGACCATAAGCACTAATGTGAAATTACATACAATTTTCAAATTTCTTGTACTTGCTAACTTTGCGACCTCGGGCAGCTATGTTACCATGGAGGAACCACACAGGATTTGACTTTATAGGCTAGAACTGAAGTCGCACCAACTGCTTAACTCAAAATACAGTCAAGAAAGTAGCTCTCAAGCCGAGAAACGGGATCGACCATAAGCACTAATGTGAAATTACATACAATTTTCAAATTTCTTGTACTTGCTAACTTTGCGACCTCGGGCAGCTATGTTACCATGGAGGAACCACACAGGATTTGACTTTATAGGCTAGAACTGAAGTCGCACCAACTGCTTAACTCAAAATACAGTCAAGAAAGGAGCTCTCAAGCCGAGAAACGGGATCGACCATAAGAACTAATGTGAAATTACATACAATTTTCAAATTTCTTGTACGTGCTAACTTTGCGACCTCGGGCAGCTATGTTACCATGGAGGAACCACACAGGATTTGACTTTATAGGCTAGAACTGAAGTCGCACCAACTGCTTAACTCAAAATACAGTCAAGAAAGTAGCTCTCAAGCCGAGAAACGGGATCGACCATAAGCACTAATGTGAAATTACGTACAATTTTCAAATTTCTTGTACTTGTTAACTTTGCGACCTCGGGCAGCTATGTTACCATGGAGGAACCACACAAGATTTGACTTTATAGGCTAGAACTGAAGTCGCGCCAACTGCTCAACTCAAAATACAGTCAAGAATGTAGCTCTCAAGCCGAGAAACGGGATCGACCATAAGAACTAATGTGAAATTACATACAATTTTCAAATTTCTTGTACTTGCTAACTTTGCGACCTCGGGCAGCTTTGTTACCATGGAGGAACCACACAAGATTTGACTTTATAGGCTAGAACTGAAGTCGCACCAACTGCTTAACTCAAAATACAGTCAAGAAAGTAGTTCTCAAGCCGAGAAACGGGATCGACCATAAGAACTAATGTGAAATTACATACAATTTTCAAATTTCTTGAACTTGCTAACTTTGCGACCTCGGGCAGCTATGTTACCATGGAGGAACCACACAAGATTTGACTTTATAGGCTAGAACTGAAGTCGCGCCAACTGCTCAACTCAAAATACAATCAAGAAAGTAGCTCTCAAGCCGAGAAACGGGATCGACCATAAGAACTAATGTGAAATTACATACAATTTTCAAATTTCTTGTACTTGCTAACTTTGCGACCTCGGGCAGCTATGTTACCATGGAGGAACCACACAACATTTGACTTTATAGGCTAGAACTGAAGCCACACCAACTGCTTAACTCAAAATACAGTCAAGAAAGTAGCTCTCAAGCCGAGAAACGGGATCGACCATAATAACTAATGTGAAATTACATACAATTTTCAAATTTCTTGTACTTGCTAACTTTGCGACCTCGGGCAGCTATGTTACCATGGAGGAACCACACAAGATTTGACTTTATAGGCTAGAACTGAAGTCGCGCCAACTGCTCAACTCAAAATACAGTCAAGAAAGTAGCTCTCAAGCCGTGAAACGGGATCGACCATAAGCACTACCGTGAAATTACGTACAATTTTCAAATTTCTTGTACTTGCTAACTTTGCGACCTCGGGCAGCTATGTTACCATGGAGGAACCACACAAGATTTGACTTTATAGGCTAGAACTGAAGCCACACCAACTGCTTAACTCAAAATACAGTCAAGAAAGTAGCTCTCAAGCCGAGAAACGGGATCGACCATAAGCACTAATGTGAAATTACATACAATTTTCAAATTTCTTGTACTTGCTAACTTTGTGACCTCGGGCAGCTATGTTACCATGGAGGAACCACACAAGATTTGACTTTATAGGCTAGAACTGAAGTCGCGCCAACTGCTCAACTCAAAATACAGTCAAGAAAGTAGCTCTCAAGCCGTGAAACGGGATCGACCATAAGCACTACCGTGAAATTACGTACAATTTTCAAATTTCTTGTACTTGCTAACTTTGCGACCCCGGGCAGCTATGTTACCATGGAGGAACCACACAGGATTTGACTTTATAGGCTAGAACTGAAGTCGCACCAACTGCTTAACTCAAAATACAGTCAAGAAAGTAGCTCTCAAGCCGAGAAACGGGATCGACCATAAGAACTAATGTGAAATTACATACAATTTTCAAATTTCTTGTACTTGCTAACTTTGCGACCTCGGGCAGCTATGTTACCATGGAGGAACCACACAGGATTTGACTTTATAGGCTAGAACTGAAGTCGCACCAACTGCTTAACTCAAAATACAGTCAAGAAAGTAGCTCTCAAGCCGAGAAACGGGATCGACCATAAGCACTAATATGAAATTACATACAATTTTCAAATTTCTTGTACTTGCTAACTTTGCGACCTCGGGCAGCTATGTTACCATGGAGGAACCACACAGGATTTGACTTTATAGGCTAGAACTGAAGTCGCACCAACTGCTTAACTCAAAATACAGTCAAGAAAGTAGCTCTCAAGCCGTGAAACGGGGTCGACCATAAGCACTACCGTGAAATTACGTACAATTTTCAAATCAAACGGGATCGACCATAAGAACTAATGTGAAATTACATACAATTTTCAAATTTCTTGTACTTGCTAACTTTGCGACCTCGGGCAGCTATGTTACCATGGAGGAACCACACAGGATTTGACTTTATAGGCTAGAACTGAAGTCGCGCCAGCTGCTCAACTCAAAATACAGTCAAGAAAGTAGCTCTCAAGCCGAGAAACGGGATCGACCATAAGCTGTAATGTGAAATTACATACAATTTTCAAATTTCTTGTACTTGCTAAATTTGCGACCTCGGGCAGCTATGTTACCATGGAGGAACCACACAGGATTTGACTTTATAGGCTAGAACTGAAGTCGCACCAACTGCTTAACTCAAAATACAGTCAAGAAAGTAGCTCTCAAGCCGAGAAACGGGATCGACCATAAGAACTAATGTGAAATTACATACAATTTTCAAATTTCTTGTACTTGCTAACTTTGCGACCTCGGGCAGCTATGTTACCATGGAGGAACCACACAGGATTTGACTTTATAGGCTAGAACTGAAGTCGCACCAACTGCTTAACTCAAAATACAGTCAAGAAAGTAGCTCTCAAGCCGAGAAACGGGATCGACCATAAGCACTAATGTGAAATTACATACAATTTTCAAATTTCTTGTACTTGCTAACTTTGCGACCTCGGGCAGCTATGTTACCATGGAGGAACCACACAGGATTTGACTTTATAGGCTAGAACTGAAGTCGCACCAACTGCTTAACTCAAAATACAGTCAAGAAAGTAGCTCTCAAGCCGAGAAACGGGATCGACCATAAGAACTAATGTGAAATTACATACAATTTTCAAATTTCTTGTACGTGCTAACTTTGCGACCTCGGGCAGCTATGTTACCATGGAGACACCACACAGGATTTGACTTTATAGGCTAGAACTGAAGTCGCACCAACTGCTTAACTCAAAATACAGTCAAGAAAGTAGCTCTCAAGCCGAGAAACGGGATCGACCATAAGCACTAATGTGAAATTACGTACAATTTTCAAATTTCTTGTACTTGGTAACTTTGCGACCTCGGGCAGCTATGTTACCATGGAGGAACCACACAAGATTTGACTTTATAGGCTAGAACTGAAGTCGCGCCAACTGCTCAACTCAAAATACAGTCAAGAAAGTAGCTCTCAAGCCGAGAAACGGGATCGACCATAAGAACTAATGTGAAATTACATACAATTTTCAAATTTCTTGTACTTGCTAACTTTGCGACCTCGGGCAGCTTTGTTACCATGGAGGAACCACACAAGATTTGACTTTATAGGCTAGAACTGAAGTCGCACCAACTGCTTAACTCAAAATACAGTCAAGAAAGTAGCTCTCAAGCCGAGAAACGGGATCGACCATAAGAACTAATGTGAAATTACATACAATTTTCAAATTTCTTGAACTTGCTAACTTTGCGACCTCGGGCAGCTATGTTACCATGGAGGAACCACACAAGATTTGACTTTATAGGCTAGAACTGAAGTCGCGCCAACTGCTCAACTCAAAATACAGTCAAGAAAGTAGCTCTCAAGCCGAGAAACGGAATCGACCATAAGAACTAATGTGAAATTACATACAATTTTCAAATTTCTTGTACTTGCTAACTTTGCGACCTCGGGCAGCTATGTTACCATGGAGGAACCACACAAGATTTGACTTTATAGGCTAGAACTGAAGCCACACCAACTGCTTAACTCAAAATACAGTCAAGAAAGTAGCTCTCAAGCCGAGAAACGGGATCGACCATAAGCACTAATGTGAAATTACATACAATTTTCAAATTTCTTGTACTTGCTAACTTTGCGACCTCGGGCAGCTATGTTACCATGGAGGAACCACACAAGATTTGACTTTATGGGCTAGAACTGAAGTCGCGCCAACTGCTCAACTCAAAATACAGTCAAGAAAGTAGCTCTCAAGCCGTGAAACGGGATCGACCATAAGCACTACCGTGAAATTACGTACAATTTTCAAATTTCTTGTACTTGCTAACTTTGCGACCTCGGGCAGCTATGTTACCATGGAGGAACCACACAGGATTTGACTTTATAGGCTAGAGCTGAAGTCGCGCCAACTGCTCAACTCAAAATACAGTCAAGAAAGTAGCTCTCAAGCCGTGAAACGGGATCGACCATAAGCACTACCGTGAAATTACGTACAATTTTCAAATTTCTTGTACTTGCTAACTTTGCGACCTCGGGCAGCTATGTTACCATGAAGGAACCACACAGGATTTGACTTTATAGGCTAGAACTGAAGTCGCACCAACTGCTTAACTCAAAATACAGTCAAGAAAGTAGCTCTCAAGCCGAGAAACGGGATCGACCATAAGAACTAATGTGAAATTACATACAATTTTCAAATTTCTTGAACTTGCTAACTTTGCGACCTCGGGCAGCTATGTTACCATGGAGGAACCACACAAGATTTGACTTTGTAGGCTAGAACTGAAGTCGCGCCAACTGCTCAACTCAAAATACAGTCAAGAAAGTAGCTCTCAAGCCGAGAAACGGGATCGACCATAAGAACTAATGTGAAATTACATACAATTTTCAAATTTCTTGTACTTGCTAACTTTGCGACCTCGGGCAGCTATGTTACCATGGAGGAACCACACAGGATTTGACTTTATAGGCTAGAACTGAAGTCGCACCAACTGCTTAACTCAAAATACAGTCAAGAAAGTAGCTCTCAAGCCGAGAAACGGGATCGACCATAAGCACTAATGTGAAATTACATACAATTTTCAAATTTCTTGTACTTGCTAACTTTGCGACCTCGGGCAGCTATGTTACCATGGAGGAACCACACAAGATTTGACTTTATAGGCTAGAACTGAAGTCGCGCCAACTGCTCATTTCAAAATACAGTCAAGAAAGTAGCTCTCAAGCCGTGAAACGGGATCGACCATAAGCACTACCGTGAAATTACGTACAATTTTCAAATTTCTTGTACTTGCTAACTTTGCGACCTCGGGCAGCTATGTTACCATGGAGGAACCACACAGGATTTGACTTTATAGGCTAGAACTGAAGTCGCGCCAACTGCTCAACTCAAAATACAGTCAAGAAAGTAGCTCTCAAGCCGAGAAACGGGATCGACCATAAGCACTACCGTGAAATTACGTACAATTTTCAAATTTCTTGTACTTGCTAACTTTGCGACCTCGGGCAGCTATGTTACCATGGAGGAACCACACAGGATTTGACTTTATAGGCTAGAACTGAAGTCGCGCCAACTGCTCAACTCAAAATACAGTCAAGAAAGTAGCTCTCAAGCCGTGAAACGGGATCGACCATAAGCACTACCGTGAAATTACGTACAATTTTCAAATTTCTTGTACTTGCTAACTTTGCGACCTCGGGCAGCTATGTTACCATGGAGGAACCACACAGGATTTGACTTTATAGGCTAGAACTGAAGTCGCACCAACTGCTTAACTCAAAATACAGTCAAGAAAGTAGCTCTCAAGCCGAGAAACGGGATCGACCATAAGCACTAATGTGAAATTACATACAATTTTCAAATTTCTTGTACTTGCTAACTTTGCGACCTCGGGCATCTATGTTACCATGGAGGAACCACACCGGATTTGACTTTATAGGCTAGAACTGAAGTCGCACCAACTGCTTAACTCAAAATACAGTCAAGAAAGTAGCTCTCAAGCCGAGAAACGGGATCGACCATAAGCACTAATGTGAAATTACATACTGTTGAAGACCAACAAGATCTGGCAATACCATTAATCCCACAACAACGCCTCAGTGGGAAATTTGACGCTATACGGGGAAAATTATTCCTTTCAGTACTTTGTTGCCTTATACATATGTAAAATAAATTATCACTTGTTCGCTGTTCGTAGAAGAGACTGGTGTTTTATTTTCCTATCTGCCCTTTTTTTTACAACGTAGAAACGACGCAGTACATGTGCGATTCTACCACAATTATCAAGTTCAACGGTCGAACATTTTGGTCCTTAGAGCCCGATAGCGGCTAACTCAAAAAAAAAAAAAACAAATCATAATATTTCAAAACAATAAAATAAACTTAATAATTTAACGTGTGTGTGTGTGCTTCTACCTTTGCGCGACGTGCGCAGTTACAAAAAAATCAACAAATTCATCAGCAGGAAATTCATCGCTGGACATTGATTTAACTTCGCACCACAGAGACAAGTAAGTGGACAATTTTTATTATTAAAAACAAAATGACAACCGAATTGAGAGTGATCCTCAAACAATTGGAGAGAGATATCTCCAACTTTGCTAAACGTGGTTTTGCGGGACGAACGGGAAACTATCTGTCCGGTCGATTGTCGTTATTGGAGAAAACCATGGACAATGCCACGACCCGATTTGAAGTAGCGGCAAAGGAATTCGACGCAACGCAAACGGATGAATTGGAAGAAATCATCGATCGCATTCGAGAATGTTACTTCGATTATCGGAGCGATTTGTTAGATGCAATGGACAAGTTAAAGGCATCCGAAACCCATGGCGAGAATAATCAGTCGGACCAGTCATCCAGGAAGGTTGATATTCGTCTCCCAAAAATTAATCTTCCAGTGTTCTCAGGCAGTTATGAGTCATGGCGTACGTTCAGAGACTTATTTGTTTCGCTAATCCACCACAATACGGCGCTATCTGAAATAGAGCGAATGCACTACCTGAAAACAAGTGTCTCTGGAGAAGCTGAAAAACTATTAGCTCACCTGGGGATTGACAATGGAAACTATTGTAAGGCCTGGACGATTCTCACCAATCGATATGACCATCAACGCTTTTTGGTGAACACCCAACTGAAGTGCTTATTCAATCAACCCTCGATCTCGCAAGAACGCTCTGAAACCATCAAAGAGTTGCTAGATACATCGATGGAAGTAGTTCACAGCTTAGAAAATCTACAAGTTCCCGTTCAGCATTGGGATGCTGTGCTAATTTTTATTTTGTTGCAGAAACTTCCAACTAGGACGCAACATCTGTGGGAAGAAAAACTCGGAAGCAAACAAAACAGCAAGGATTTGCCAACATTTGCTGAATTCACGCAGTTTTTGGAGACAAGATTTCGTTCATTGGAAGCTGTGAATCAGCAGCAAGCGCGAATACAACCGACATCGCCAAGGAATGTGCCCAAGCGTAACACTTTTCATGCTGCCACCAACTCGATGAAATTCACTTGCAAGCTCTGCAATCGAGGTCCTCATTCCATTCGCAAATGTGGGCGCTTTCTTAAAATGGGCACAGCTGAACGTTGTCAGAACGTCAGTAAGTTAGGGATTTGCAGAAATTGTTTGTCTTATAACCACACAGCAGACCAATGCTCGTCAAGCTACAGGTGTTACTACTGCGGGCAACTTCACCATTCTCTTCTACATTCCACACCTGCTGCTAGTCCTCATCCATCAGCCTCTCAAGGCACGACTTCCGTTGTTAATCCATCTCGTGGGCGCTCACAAAACTACTTGACCTCAGCCATGGATGCGACAGCCTCCACATTTCAGCCACATTACGGAACTCAGCCAACTAACAGTTCAGCCGTCAACACCTTCCATTCCATGCCGAACACGGCGACGCAGGTGTTATTAGCAACGGCTCTGGTGAAAGTAAAAACGTCGTCCGGTGAAACATTATCGCTTAGAGCCTTACTTGACACGGGTTCTCAAGCTAGTTTTATTACCGAATCAGCTGTACAACTGCTAAACTTGAGAGCAAAATCCACTCATGTAGAGGTGTCTGGGCTAGGTTTGGTCAGCAGCGGCACTTGTCAAAGAGTGGTGGAAATTACATTCGCCTCACATCATTCCACCTTCAAGACCTCCACACAGGCTTTCGTTTTTAAATCACTGTCTGGCCATCTTCCGGCCCGAAGCCTTCCAACTCTACATTGGGAATGTCTCAGCGGACTCGTATTAGCAGATCCACTTTTTTATCAGCCAGCCAAGGTGGATCTTCTTTTCGGAAGTGATGTTCTTGCTGAGATTTTCTTGCCTGAACTTATTAGGCCAGCGGAAACAAATATGCCAGTTCTTCAGAAAACCAAGTTAGGCTGGATTCTGTTTGGCAAGGCCCCAGTACAGTCGGAATCAATCAAAAGCTTTCACCAAATAGCTGATATGGATACACAACTCCAGAAGTTCTGGGAGCAAGAAGAGGCTCCATTTCAAACTCATGAAACATCTGAGCATGCAGCTTGTGAGCAGCATTTCGTCAAGAATGTAAGACATACTCATGACGGACGATACGAGGTGGCTCTTCCGTTTAAAGGCGGTTCACATCCAATTTTGGGCAGGTCACAGGAAGGAGCCATGCAACGTTTCAGAAGCTTAGAAAGACGTTTGATTTCGAATCCACAGCTACGAGATGAATATTCCGCATGCCTTGAAGAATATTCAAGTTTAGGCCATATGAGCGAAATAGAACATGATAGGTTACAGGATTTATATCATTACTTCTTACCTCATCATGCTGTTATCAAAGAGACCAGCTCAACTACACGGTTAAGAATCGTCTTTGACGCATCATTCAAGACATCAAACGGTGTGTCCTTGAACGATCAGCTAATGATAGGACCTTCGCTTCAACACAATGTGACTGACATTATTCTGCGATGGCGCTTGTTCCAATTCACATTCACGGCTGACATCGAGAAAATGTATCGCCAAATCTGGGTCACGGACCAAGACTCTTATTACCAACTCATTATCTGGCGTAAGGATCCCTCAGAGCCGATAAAAATCTATCGTCTTAAAACAGTCACGTTTGGCACAGCTGCAGCGCCGTACCTCGCCATAAGGACACTGAAGAAGCTAGCCGAGGAGTCTTCCTGTCAACATCCATTAGCTTCAATGATGATCAACCAAGAGATGTATGTCGATGATTTGATCTCAGGAGCAGACACCATCGAAGAAGCGAAGGCGAAGATCAATGACATTCAATCAACTCTTCAATCAGCAGGCTTCAACTTACGGAAATGGACATCGAACCGGAAAGAGCTTCTTCAAGGAATTTCATCACAGAATTGCGAGGCGTCATTCTTGGTACCTGGTGAAGGACTGGATCAAATAAAAACGTTAGGAATTCATTGGCTACCTGTTGACGACGTTTTTTCTTATCGATACGTTCCATCAACCAGTCCTCAACCAACTAAGAGATTCATTCTATCAACGATAGCACGGTTGTTTGACCCTTTGGGCTGGATTTCACCTTGCACTGTAAAGGCAAAATGTTTAATGCAACTTCTTTGGGTGCGAAGGAAATCTTGGGACGAGACCATTGATGATGACACATTAAAAGAATGGAATTCATTTTATAACGAGTTACAGGCCGTCAACAACATACACTTACCAAGATGGGTACAGGCGATAGGCACATTACGTCAGATGGAACTTCATGGTTTCAGCGACGCTTCTGAGAAGGCGTACGGAGCAACAGTCTATCTCAGAGTTCAGGACGATGAAGGAAATGTCCATATGAACCTTCTCATAGCAAAATCAAAGGTGGCTCCTGTGAAGCCAGTAAGTCTTCCTAGATTGGAACTGTGTGGAGCCGTACTTTTATCAAAATTGTTACACTACGTGGTTCAAGTTTTAAGACGAAACGATATCAAGGTCTATGCTTGGACTGATTCCACCATCACATTAAGTTGGATTTTCGCATCTCCTTCCAAGTGGGAAACCTTCGTTCGGAACAGAGTAGGTGAAATTCAAAGACTCACCAACGTCACCATGTGGAAACACATCCCTACTCAAGAGAACCCAGCAGACTTGGTCTCCAGAGGCATGCTTCCATCGGCACTGGCGAAGTCATCAATATGGTGGAACGGCCCGGCGTTCTTACGTCGAAGCTGGATCTTTGAGTTCCCGAAACAACCTACGGATTTCAACACAGAAGAGGATTTCGAAATTATCCAAGTTCATCATGTAGGTGTGACAGACTGCCGAATAATTCATCTGATTCATCGAATGTCAAATTATAAACGACTGACACGGACGACTGCATATTGCTTACGGTTTATCAAAAATCTAAGGAGGGGTGCTATTAGATCTTTCGGTCCTCTCAACACAACGGAACTCGACACTGCTACAAGAATACTCGCTCGCTGTGCCCAGCAAGAGATGTTTCCAAATGGAATCGAAAAGGGTAGAGGAATGATTTCATTGTGTCCGTTCATTGACGGTGAAGGTATACTTAGAGTAGGCGGGAGGCTCCAAAACGCAAACCTAACCTTTGATCTGCAACACCCGATCATTCTTGAACCAAGACACCATCTCACGACCCTTATTATTCGCAATGCTCATGAAAAGACGCTGCATGGAGGAATCCAGCTGATGATGGCATATACCCGGACACGATACTGGATACTACAAGCCAAGAGATCCATCAAAAAGATGCTGAATAGCTGTGTAATCTGTCATCGACACCGCAAGAAGACAGTCCATCAATTAATGGGAAATCTGCCAACTCCAAGGATCACGATGTCAAGACCATTTTCTCACGTTGGAATCGATTATGCTGGACCGATAACAATAAGAGCATGGAAGGGTCGCGGAGCAAAAACTTTCAAGGCATACCTGGCCATATTTATCTGTCTAGCTACAAAGGCAATCCATTTAGAAGCGGTAACAGACTTAACCACGCAAGCATTCTTAGCAGCTCTTAGACGATTCGGGGCACGACGAGGTATCTGTGGTCAGATTTATAGTGATTGCGGGAGAAACTTCGTGGGTGCAGAGGCTGAGCTACATCGTCTTATGAAGGGTGCGGGACATGATTGGAAGGAAGTGGCCGAAGTCTTAGCAACACAGGGAACTATGTGGAACTTCATCCCACCAGCATCTCCACATTTCGGAGGATTATGGGAGGCCGGAGTTAAGAGTGTTAAACACCATTTAAAAAGAGTTATTTCCAACGCGATTCTCACATACGAAGAACTTTCGACGCTCTTAACACAGATAGAAGCGTGTCTAAATTCGAGGCCTTTGTGTCCACTTTCAGAGAATCCTGATGACTTCCAAGCGCTAACCCCAGCTCACTTCTTGATCGGAGAAGCAATATTCACAGTTCCGGAACCAAATTTGAGCATACATAAGCAAAGCCTTACAGATCGATGGAAGATGGTTCAATTACACCTGCAAACCTTTTGGAAACAATGGCAGCAAGAATATTTGACCCGACTTCAGCAGCGACCGAAATGGCTAAAACCTCAGCCCCAGCTAGAAGTAAACGATTTGGTATTAATAAGGGACGATAATTTACCCCCAGCGAAATGGAAACTAGGTCGCATTATTCAAACGTATCCTGGTACAGATAATATTACGCGCGTCGTCAAGCTTTTAACAGATAAAGGAGAGTGTAAAAGACCAATCACAAAACTCAGCCCTCTACCAATCAACAAAAACAATACCCAGGACAAAGAATAAATTAACCTAAAACAACTTAGACACAATAATTAAATTCATCAAAATACATATGTACATAATTTCAACACGACAACCACATCATTCATATGGTGGGATCATTCATACACAAAATCAAAAACTCAATTTATATGTTACCAAGGACACACATCCAACAAAATGCGTTTATCAAGCACTCACACTACTCATGCGTAACTCAAGCAAGCATTCTCCGAATTAAGTCAACTCAATTTATACTCAATGCACACACACACACAAAATAAAGCCAAGCAATTAGTCATGCAAATACCTAATTATCTAAATCACAATTGTCAAAACCTACATAAGTAGCTGAAGAATATATCCCAATTAAAATACTACAATGAAATAACAATTACTTACATGAATTCTAATGATTTAATTACAACAATTCCCCATAACATGGTTTCACGTCAAGCCAACTGGAATCTACTCAACGAATCACCGTCATATTGTCTACGAACTACCCGGCGAAATCTATGCACCAAGCAATCGACGGGATCTTCCGCAATGTGTAAGAGCAAACCAGGAACATTATCGCCGATCGAATTGCTCTCCCTTTTTTTTTCTCTGATCCGTTTCGTTGTCCTCTATGTAATGCATTTTACACATGTATATATTTTCTAACACTGTTTTTCTTTTCATGTGAATTCTATGCATGTTGAGAACTACGATTAACAGAGCAAATTAAAGGATAACTTCAATATTTATGAGTCAGCTGAGAACTTCGTTCACGGAGGGGGAGGATGTTGAAGACCAACAAGATCTGGCAATACCATTAATCCCACAACAACGCCTCAGTGGGAAATTTGACGCTATACGGGGAAAATTATTCCTTTCATTACTTTGTTGCCTTATACATATGTAAAATAAATTATCACTTGTTCGCTGTTCGTAGAAGAGACTGGTGTTTTATTTTCCTATCTGCCCTTTTTTTTTACAACGTAGAAACGACGCAGTACATGTGCGATTCTACCACAATTATCAAGTTCAACGGTCGAACACATACAATTTTCAAATTTCTTGTACTTGCTAACTTTGCGACCTCGGGCAGCTATGTTACCATGGAGGAACCACACAGGATTTGACTTTATAGGCTAGAACTGAAGTCGCACCAACTGCTTAACTCAAAATACAGTCAAGAAAGTAGCTCTCAAGCCGAGAAACGGGATCGACCATTAGCACTAATGTGAAATTACATACAATTTTCAAATTTCTTGTACTTGCTAACTTTGCGACCTCGGGCAGCTATGTTACCATGGAGGCTAGAACTGAAGTCGCACCAACTGCTTAACTCAAAATACAGTCAAGAAAGTAGCTCTCAAGCCGAGAAACGGGATCGACCATAAGCACTACCGTGAAATTACGTACAATTTTCAAATTTCTTGTACTTGCTAATTTTGCGACCTCGGGCAGCTATGTTACCATGGAGGAACCACACAGGATTTGACCTTATAGGCTAGAACTGAAGTCGCACCAACTGCTTAACTCAAAATACAGTCAAGAAAGTAGCTCTCAAGCCGAGAAACGGGATCGACCATAAGCACTAATGTGAAATTACATACAATTTTCAAATTTCTTGTACTTGCTAACTTTGCGACCTCGGGCAGCTATGTTACCATGGAGGAACCACACAGGATTTGACTTTATAGGCTAGAACTGAAGTCGCACCAACTGCTTAACTCAAAATACAGTCAAGAAAGTAGCTCTCAAGCCGAGAAACGGGATCGACCATAAGCACTAATGTGAAATTACATACAATTTTCAAATTTCTTGTACTTGCTAACTTTGCGACCTCGGGCAGCTATGTTACCATGGAGGAACCACACCGGATTTGACTTTATAGGCTAGAACTGAAGTCGCACCAACTGCTTAACTCAAAATACAGTCAAGAAAGTAGCTCTCAAGCCGTCAAACGGGATCGACCATAAGCACTACCGTGAAATTACGTACAATTTTCAAATTTCTTGTACTTGCTAACTTTGCGACCTCGGGCAGCTATGTTACCATGGAGGAACCACACAGGATTTGACTTTATAGGCTAGAACTGAAGTCGCACTAACTGCTTAACTCAAAATACAGTCAAGAAAGTAATTCTCAAGCCGAGAAACGGGATCGACCATAAGCACTAATGTGAAATTACATACAATTTTCAAATTTCTTGTACTTGCTAACTTTGCGACCTCGGGCAGCTATGTTACCATGGAGGAACCACACAAGATTTGACTTTATAGGCTAGAACTGAAGTCGCACCAACTGCTTAACTCAAAATACAGTCAAGAAAGTAGCTCTCAAGCCGAGAAACGGGATCGACCATAAGCACTAATGTGAAATTACATACAATTTTCAAATTTCTTGTACTTGCTAACTTTGCGACCTCGGGCAGCTATGTTACCATGGAGGAACCACACAGGATTTGACTTTATAGGCTAGAACTGAAGTCGCACCAACTGCTTAACTCAAAATACAGTCAAGAAAGTAGCTCTCAAGCCGAGAAACGGGATCGACCATAAGAACTAATGTGAAATTACATACAATTTTCAAATTTCTTGTACTTGCTAACTTTGCGACCTCGGGCAGCTATGTTACCATGAAGGAACCACACAGGATTTGACTTTATAGGCTAGAACTGAAGTCGCACCAACTGCTTAACTCAAAATACAGTCAAGAAAGTAGCTCTCAAGCCGAGAAACGGGATCGACCATAAGCACTAATGTGAAATTACATACAATTTTCAAATTTCTTGTACTTGCTAACTTTGCGACCTCGGGCAGCTATGTTACCATGGAGGAACCACACAAGATTTGACTTTATAGGCTAGAACTGAAGTCGCACCAACTGCTTAACTCAAAATACAGTCAAGAAAGTAGCTCTCAAGCCGAGAAACGGGATCGACCATAAGAACTAATGTGAAATTACATACAATTTTCAAATTTCTTGTACTTGCTAACTTTGCGACCTCGGGCAGCTATGTTACCATGGAGGAACCACACAGGATTTGACTTTATAGGCTAGAACTGAAGTCGCACCAACTGCTTAACTCAAAATACAGTCAAGAAAGTAGCTCTCAAGCCGAGAAACGGGATCGACCATAAGCACTAATGTAAAATTACATACAATTTTCAAATTTCTTGTACTTGCTAACTTTGCGACCTCGGGCAGCTATGTTACCATGGAGGAACCACACAGGATTTGACTTTATAGGCTAGAACTGAAGTCGCACCAACTGCTTAACTCAAAATACAGTCAAGAAAGTAGCTCTCAAGCCGAGAAACGGGATCGACCATAAGCACTAATGTGAAATTACATACAATTTTCAAATTTCTTGTACTTGCTAACTTTGCGACCTCGGGCAGCTATGTTACCATGGAGGCTAGAACTGAAGTCGCACCAACTGCTTAACTCAAAATACAGTCAAGAAAGTAGCTCTCAAGCCGAGAAACGGGATCGACCATAAGCACTACCGTGAAATTACGTACAATTTTCAAATTTCTTGTACTTGCTAACTTTGCGACCTCGGGCAGCTATGTTACCATGGAGGAACCACACAGGATTTGACCTTATAGGCTAGAACTGAAGTCGCACCAACTGCTTAACTCAAAATACAGTCAAGAAAGTAGCTCTCAAGCCGAGAAACGGGATCGACCATAAGCACTAATGTGAAATTACATACAATTTTCAAATTTCTTGTACTTGCTAACTTTGCGACCTCGGGCATCTATGTTACCATGGAGGAACCACACCGGATTTGACTTTATAGGCTAGAACTGAAGTCGCACCAACTGCTTAACTCAAAATACAGTCAAGAAAGTAGCTCTCAAGCCGAGAAACGGGATCGACCATAAGCACTAATGTGAAATTACATACAATTTTCAAATTTCTTGTACTTGCTAACTTTGCGACCTCGGGCAGCTATGTTACCATGGAGGAACCACACAGGATTTGACTTTATAGGCTAGAACTGAAGTCGCACCAACTGCTTAACTCAAAATACAGTCAAGAAAGTAGCTCTCAAGCCGAGAAACGGGATCGACCATAAGAACTAATGTGAAATTACATACAATTTTCAAATTTCTTGTACTTGCTAACTTTGCGACCTCGGGCAGCTATGTTACCATGGAGGAACCACACAGGATTTGACTTTATAGGCTAGAACTGAAGTCGCACCAACTGCTTAACTCAAAATACAGTCAAGAAAGTAGCTCTCAAGCCGAGAAACGGGATCGACCATAAGCACTAATGTGAAATTACATACAATTTTCAAATTTCTTGTACTTGCTAACTTTGCGACCTCGGGCAGCTATGTTACCATGGAGGAACCACACAAGATTTGACTTTATAGGCTAGAACTGAAGTCGCACCAACTGCTTAACTCAAAATACAGTCAAGAAAGTAGCTCTCAAGCCGAGAAACGGGATCGACCTTAAGAACTAATGTGAAATTACATACAATTTTCAAATTTCTTGTACTTGCTAACTTTGCGACCTCGGGCAGCTATGTTACCATGGAGGAACCACACAGGATTTGAATTTATAGGCTAGAACTGAAGTCGCACCAACTGCTTAACTCAAAATACAGTCAAGAAAGTAGCTCTCAAGCCGAGAAACGGGATCGACCATAAGCACTAATGTAAAATTACATACAATTTTCAAATTTCTTGTACTTGCTAACTTTGCGACCTCGGGCAGCTATGTTACCATGGAGGAACCACACAGGATTTGACTTTATAGGCTAGAACTGAAGTCGCACCAACTGCTTAACTCAAAATACAGTCAAGAAAGTAGCTCTCAAGCCGAGAAACGGGATCGACCATAAGCACTAATGTGAAATTACATACAATTTTCAAATTTCTTGTACTTGCTAACTTTGCGACCTCGGGCAGCTATGTTACCATGGAGGAACCACACAGGATTTGACTTTATAGGCTAGAACTGAAGTCGCACCAACTGCTTAACTCAAAATACAGTCAAGAAAGTAGCTCTCAAGCCGCGAAACGGGATCGACCATAAGCACTAATGTGAAATTACATACAATTTTCAAATTTCTTGTACTTGCTAACTTTGCGACCTCGGGCAGCTATGTTACCATGGAGGAACCACACAAGATTTGACTTTATAGGCTAGAACTGAAGTCGCGCCAACTGCTCAACTCAAAATACAGTCAAGAAAGTAGCTCTCAAGCCGTGAAACGGGATCGACCATAAGCACTACCGTGAAATTACGTACAATTTTCAAATTTCTTGTACTTGCTAACTTTGCGACCTCGGGCAGCTATGTTACCATGGAGGAACCACACAGGATTTGACTTTATAGGCTAGAACTGAAGTCGCGCCAACTGCTCAACTCAAAATACAGTCAAGAAAGTAGCTCTCAAGCCGAGAAACGGGATCGACCATAAGCACTAATGTGAGATTACATACAATTTTCAAATTTCTTGTACTTGCTAACTTTGCGACCTCGGGCAGCTATGTTACCATGGAGGAACCACACAGGATTTGACTTTATAGGCTAGAACTGAAGTCGCACCAACTGCTTAACTCAAAATACAGTCAAGAAAGTAGCTCTCAAGCCGAGAAACGGGATCGACCATAAGAACTAATGTGAAATTACATACAATTTTCAAATTTCTTGTACTTGCTAACTTTGCGACCTCGGGCAGCTATGTTACCATGGAGGAACCACACAGGATTTGACTTTATAGGCTAGAACTGAAGTCGCATCAACTGCTTAACTCAAAATACAGTCAAGAAAGTAGCTCTCAAGCCGAGAAACGGGATCGACCATAAGCACTAATGTGAAATTACATACAATTTTCAAATTTCTTGTACTTGCTAACTTTGCGACCTCGGGCAGCTATGTTACCATGGAGGAACCACACAGGATTTGACTTTATAGGCTAGAACTGAAGTCGCACCAACTGCTTAACTCAAAATACAGTCAAGAAAGTAGCTCTCAAGCCGAGAAACGGGATCGACCATAAGAACTAATGTGAAATTACATACAATTTTCAAATTTCTTGTACTTGCTAACTTTGCGACCTCGGGCAGCTATGTTACCATGGAGGAACCACACAGGATTTGACTTTATAGGCTAGAACTGAAGTCGCACCAACTGCTTAACTCAAAATACAGTCAAGAAAGTAGCTCTCAAGCCGAGAAACGGGATCGACCATAAGAACTAATGTGAAATTACATACAATTTTCAAATTTCTTGTACTTGCTAACTTTGCGACCTCGGGCAGCTATGTTACCATGGAGGAACCACACAGGATTTGACTTTATAGGCTAGAACTGAAGTCGCACCAACTGCTTAACTCAAAATACAGTCAAGAAAGTAGCTCTCAAGCCGAGAAACGGGATCGACCATAAGCACTAATGTGAAATTACATACAATTTTCAAATTTCTTGTACTTGCTAACTTTGCGACCTCGGGCAGCTATGTTACCATGGAGGAACCACACAGGATTTGACTTTATAGGCTAGAACTGAAGTCGCGCCAACTGCTCAACTCAAAATACAGTCAAGAAAGTAGCTCTCAAGCCGTGAAACGGGATCGACCATAAGCACTACCGTGAAATTACGTACAATTTTCAAATTTCTTGTACTTGCTAACTTTGCGACCTCGGGCAGCTATGTTACCATGGAGGAACCACACAGGATTTGACTTTATAGGCTAGAACTGAAGTCGCACCAACTGCTTAACTCAAAATACAGTCAAGAAAGTAGCTCTCAAGCCGAGAAACGGGATCGACCATAAGCACTAATGTGAAATTACATACAATTTTCAAATTTCTTGTACTTGCTAACTTTGCGACCTCGGGCAGCTATGTTACCATGGAGGAACCACACAGGATTTGACTTTATAGGCTAGAACTGAAGTCGCACCAACTGCTTAACTCAAAATACAGTCAAGAAAGTAGCTCTCAAGCCGAGAAACGGGATCGACCATAAGCACTAATGTCAAATTACATACAATTTTCAAATTTCTTGTACTTGCTAACTTTGCGACCTCGGGCAGCTATGTTACCATGGAGGCTAGAACTGAAGTCGCACCAACTGCTTAACTCAAAATACAGTCAAGAAAGTAGCTCTCAAGCCGAGAAACGGGATCGACCATAAGCACTAATGTGAAATTACATACAATTTTCAAATTTCTTGTACTTGCTAACTTTGCGACCTCGGGCAGCTATGTTACCATGGAGGAACCACACAGGATTTGACCTTATAGGCTAAAACTGAAGTTGCACCAACTGCTTAACTCAAAATACAGTCAAGAAAGTAGCTCTCAAGCCGAGAAACGGGATCGACAATAAGCACTAATGTGAAATTACATACAATTTTCAAATTTCTTGTACTTGCTAACTTTGCGACCTCGGGCAGCTATGTTACCATGGAGGAACCACACAGGATTTGACTTTATAGGCTAGAACTGAAGTCGCACCAACTGCTTAACTCAAAATACAGTCAAGAAAGTAGCTCTCAAGCCGTCAAACGGGATCGACCATAAGCACTACCGTGAAATTACGTACAATTTTCAAATTTCTTGTACTTGCTAACTTTGCGACCTCGGGCAGCTATGTTACCATGGAGGAACCACACAGGATTTGACTTTATAGGCTAGAACTGAAGTCGCACCAACTGCTTAACTCAAAATACAGTCAAGAAAGTAGCTCTCAAGCCGAGAAACGGGATCGACCATAAGCACTAATGTGAAATTACATACAATTTTCAAATTTCTTGTACTTGCTAACTTTGCGACCTCGGGCAGGTATGTTACCATGGAGGAACCACACAAGATTTGACTTTATAGGCTAGAACTGAAGTCGCACCAACTGCTTAACTCAAAATACAGTCAAGAAAGTAGCTCTCAAGCCGAGAAACGGGATCGACCATAAGCACTAATGTGAAATTACATACAATTTTCAAATTTCTTGTACTTGCTAACTTTGCGACCTCGGGCAGCTATGTTACCATGGAGGAACCACACAAGATTTGACTTTATAGGCTAGAACTGAAGTCGCACCAACTGCTTAACTCAAAATACAGTCAAGAAAGTAGCTCTCAAGCCGAGAAACGGGATCGACCATAAGCACTAATGTGAAATTACATACAATTTTCAAATTTCTTGTACTTGCTAAATTTGCGACCTCGGGCAGCTATGTTACCATGGAGGAACCACACAGGATTTGACCTTATAGGCTAGAACTGAAGTCGCACCAACTGCTTAACTCAAAATACAGTCAAGAAAGTAGCTCTCAAGCCGAGAAACGGGATCGACCATAAGCACTAATGTGAAATTACATACAATTTTCAAATTTCTTGTACTTGCTAACTTTGCGACCTCGGGCAGCTATGTTACCATGGAGGAACCACACAAGATTTGACTTTATAGGCTAGAACTGAAGTCGCACCAACTGCTTAACTCAAAATACAGTCAAGAAAGTAGCTCTCAAGCCGAGAAACGGGATCGACCATAAGCACTAATGTGAAATTACATACAATTTTCAAATTTCTTGTACTTGCTAACTTTGCGACCTCGGGCAGCTATGTTACCATGGAGGAACCACACAGGATTTGACTTTATAGGCTAGAACTGAAGTCGCACCAACTGCTTAACTCAAAATACAGTCAAGAAAGTAGCTCTCAAGCCGAGAAACGGGATCGACCATAAGCACTAATGTGAAATTACATACAATTTTCAAATTTCTTGTACTTGCTAACTTTGCGACCTCGGGCAGCTATGTTACCATGGAGGAACCACACAGGATTTGACTTTATAGGCTAGAACTGAAGTCGCACCAACTGCTTAACTCAAAATACAGTCAAGAAAGTAGCTCTCAAGCCGAGAAACGGGATCGACCATAAGCACTAATGTGAAATTACATACAATTTTCAAATTTCTTGTACTTGCTAACTTTGCGACCTCGGGCAGCTATGTTACCATGGAGGAACCACACAGGATTTGACTTTATAGGCTAGAACTGAAGTCGCACCAACTGCTTAACTCAAAATACAGTCAAGAAAGTAGCTCTCAAGCCGAGAAACGGGATCGACCATAAGCACTACCGTGAAATTACGTACAATTTTCAAATTTCTTGTACTTGCTAACTTTGCGACCTCGGGCAGCTATGTTACCATGGAGGAACCACACAGGATTTGACTTTATAGGCTAGAACTGAAGTCGCACTAACTGCTTAACTCAAAATACAGTCAAGAAAGTAATTCTCAAGCCGAGAAACGTAATCGACCATAAGCACTAATGTGAAATTACATACAATTTTCAAATTTCTTGTACTTGCTAACTTTGCGACCTCGGGCAGCTATGTTACCATGGAGGAACCACACAAGATTTGACTTTATAGGCTAGAACTGAAGTCGCACCAACTGCTCAACTCAAAATACAGTCAAGAAAGTAGCTCTCAAGCCGAGAAACGGGATCGACCATAAGCACTACCGTGAAATTACGTACAATTTTCAAATTTCTTGTACTTGCTAACTTTGCGACCTCGGGCAGCTATGTTACCATGGAGGAACCACACAGGATTTGACTTTATAGGCTAGAACTGAAGTCGCACTAACTGCTTAACTCAAAATACAGTCAAGAAAGTAATTCTCAAGCCGAGAAACGGGATCGACCATAAGCACTAATGTGAAATTACATACAATTTTCAAATTTCTTGTACTTGCTAACTTTGCGACCTCGGGCAGCTATGTTACCATGGAGGAACCACACAAGATTTGACTTTATAGGCTAGAACTGAAGTCGCACCAACTGCTTAACTCAAAATACAGTCAAGAAAGTAGCTCTCAAGCCGAGAAACGGGATCGACCATAAGCACTAATGTGAAATTACATACAATTTTCAAATTTCTTGTACTTGCTAACTTTGCGACCTCGGGCAGCTATGTTACCATGGAGGAACCACACAGGATTTGACTTTATAGGCTAGAACTGAAGTCGCACCAACTGCTTAACTCAAAATACAGTCAAGAAAGTAGCTCTCAAGCCGTCAAACGGGATCGACCATAAGCACTACCGTGAAATTACGTACAATTTTCAAATTTCTTGTACTTGCTAACTTTGCGACCTCGGGCAGCTATGTTACCATGGAGGAACCACACAGGATTTGACTTTATAGGCTAGAACTGAAGTCGCACTAACTGCTTAACTCAAAATACAGTCAAGAAAGTAATTCTCAAGCCGAGAAACGGGATCGACCATAAGCACTAATGTGAAATTACATACAATTTTCAAATTTCTTGTACTTGCTAACTTTGCGACCTCGGGCAGCTATGTTACCATGGAGGAACCACACAAGATTTGACTTTATAGGCTAGAACTGAAGTCGCACCAACTGCTTAACTCAAAATACAGTCAAGAAAGTAGCTCTCAAGCCGAGAAACGGGATCGACCATAAGCACTAATGTGAAATTACATACAATTTTCAAATTTCTTGTACTTGCTAACTTTGCGACCTCGGGCAGCTATGTTACCATGGAGGAACCACACAGGATTTGACTTTATAGGCTAGAACTGAAGTCGCACCAACTGCTTAACTCAAAATACAGTCAAGAAAGTAGCTCTCAAGCCGAGAAACGGGATCGACCATAAGAACTAATGTGAAATTACATACAATTTTCAAATTTCTTGTACTTGCTAACTTTGCGACCTCGGGCAGCTATGTTACCATGGAGGAACCACACAGGATTTGACTTTATAGGCTAGAACTGAAGTCGCACCAACTGCTTAACTCAAAATACAGTCAAGAAAGTAGCTCTCAAGCCGAGAAACGGGATCGACCATAAGCACTAATGTGAAATTACATACAATTTTCAAATTTCTTGTACTTGCTAACTTTGCGACCTCGGGCAGCTATGTTACCATGGAGGAACCACACAAGATTTGACTTTATAGGCTAGAACTGAAGTCGCACCAACTGCTTAACTCAAAATACAGTCAAGAAAGTAGCTCTCAAGCCGAGAAACGGGATCGACCTTAAGAACTAATGTGAAATTACATACAATTTTCAAATTTCTTGTACTTGCTAACTTTGCGACCTCGGGCAGCTATGTTACCATGGAGGAACCACACAGGATTTGAATTTATAGGCTAGAACTGAAGTCGCACCAACTGCTTAACTCAAAATACAGTCAAGAAAGTAGCTCTCAAGCCGAGAAACGGGATCGACCATAAGCACTAATGTAAAATTACATACAATTTTCAAATTTCTTGTAGTTGCTAACTTTGCGACCTCGGGCAGCTATGTTACCATGGAGGAACCACACAGGATTTGACTTTATAGGCTAGAACTGAAGTCGCACCAACTGCTTAACTCAAAATACAGTCAAGAAAGTAGCTCTCAAGCCGAGAAACGGGATCGACCATAAGCACTAATGTGAAATTACATACAATTTTCAAATTTCTTGTACTTGCTAACTTTGCGACCTCGGGCAGCTATGTTACCATGGAGGAACCACACAGGATTTGACTTTATAGGCTAGAACTGAAGTCGCACCAACTGCTTAACTCAAAATACAGTCAAGAAAGTAGCTCTCAAGCCGCGAAACGGGATCGACCATAAGCACTAATGTGAAATTACATACAATTTTCAAATTTCTTGTACTTGCTAACTTTGCGACCTCGGGCAGCTATGTTACCATGGAGGAACCACACAAGATTTGACTTTATAGGCTAGAACTGAAGTCGCGCCAACTGCTCAACTCAAAATACAGTCAAGAAAGTAGCTCTCAAGCCGTGAAACGGGATCGACCATAAGCACTACCGTGAAATTACGTACAATTTTCAAATTTCTTGTACTTGCTAACTTTGCGACCTCGGGCAGCTATGTTACCATGGAGGAACCACACAGGATTTGACTTTATAGGCTAGAACTGAAGTCGCACCAACTGCTTAACTCAAAATACAGTCAAGAAAGTAGCTCTCAAGCCGAGAAACGGGATCGACCATAAGAACTAATGTGAAATTACATACAATTTTCAAATTTCTTGTACTTGCTAACTTTGCGACCTCGGGCAGCTATGTTACCATGGAGGAACCACACAGGATTTGACTTTATAGGCTAGAACTGAAGTCGCACCAACTGCTTAACTCAAAATACAGTCAAGAAAGTAGCTCTCAAGCCGAGAAACGGGATCGACCATAAGCACTAATGTGAAATTACATACAATTTTCAAATTTCTTGTACTTGCTAACTTTGCGACCTCGGGCAGCTATGTTACCATGGAGGAACCACACAGGATTTGACTTTATAGGCTAGAACTGAAGTCGCACCAACTGCTTAACTCAAAATACAGTCAAGAAAGTAGCTCTCAAGCCGAGAAACGGGATCGACCATAAGAACTAATGTGAAATTACATACAATTTTCAAATTTCTTGTACTTGCTAACTTTGCGACCTCGGGCAGCTATGTTACCATGGAGGCTAGAACTGAAGTCGCACCAACTGCTTAACTCAAAATACAGTCAAGAAAGTAGCTCTCAAGCCGAGAAACGGGATCGACCATAAGAACTAATGTGAAATTACATACAATTTTCAAATTTCTTGTACTTGCTAACTTTGCGACCTCGGGCAGCTATGTTACCATGGAGGAACCACACAGGATTTGACTTTATAGGCTAGAACTGAAGTCGCACCAACTGCTTAACTCAAAATACAGTCAAGAAAGTAGCTCTCAAGCCGAGAAACGGGATCGACCATAAGCACTAATGTGAAATTACATACAATTTTCAAATTTCTTGTACTTGCTAACTTTGCGACCTCGGGCAGCTATGTTACCATGGAGGAACCACACAGGATTTGACTCTATAGGCTAGAACTGAAGTCGCGCCAACTGCTCAACTCAAAATACAGTCAAGAAAGTAGCTCTCAAGCCGTGAAACGGGATCGACCATAAGCACTACCGTGAAATTACGTACAATTTTCAAATTTCTTGTACTTGCTAACTTTGCGACCTCGGGCAGCTATGTTACCATGGAGGAACCACACAGGATTTGACTTTATAGGCTAGAACTGAAGTCGCACCAACTGCTTAACTCAAAATACAGTCAAGAAAGTAGCTCTCAAGCCGAGAAACAGGATCGACCATAAGCACTAATGTGAAATTACATACAATTTTCAAATTTCTTGTACTTGCTAACTTTGCGACCTCGGGCAGCTATGTTACCATGGAGGAACCACACAGGATTTGACTTTATAGGCTAGAACTGAAGTCGCACCAACTGCTTAACTCAAAATACAGTCAAGAAAGTAGCTCTCAAGCCGAGAAACGGGATCGACCATAAGCACTAATGTCAAATTACATACAATTTTCAAATTTCTTGTACTTGCTAACTTTGCGACCTCGGGCAGCTATGTTACCATGGAGGCTAGAACTGAAGTCGCACCAACTGCTTAACTCAAAATACAGTCAAGAAAGTAGCTCTCAAGCCGAGAAACGGGATCGACCATAAGCACTAATGTGAAATTACATACAATTTTCAAATTTCTTGTACTTGCTAACTTTGCGACCCCGGGCAGCTATGTTACCATGGAGGAACCACACAGGATTTGACCTTATAGGCTAAAACTGAAGTCGCACCAACTGCTTAACTCAAAATACAGTCAAGAAAGTAGCTCTCAAGCCGAGAAACGGGATCGACAATAAGCACTAATGTGAAATTACATACAATTTTCAAATTTCTTGTACTTGCTAACTTTGCGACCTCGGGCAGCTATGTTACCATGGAGGAACCACACAGGATTTGACTTTATAGGCTAGAACTGAAGTCGCACCAACTGCTTAACTCAAAATACAGTCAAGAAAGTAGCTCTCAAGCCGTCAAACGGGATCGACCATAAGCACTACCGTGAAATTACGTACAATTTTCAAATTTCTTGTACTTGCTAACTTTGCGACCTCGGGCAGCTATGTTACCATGGAGGAACCACACAGGATTTGACTTTATAGGCTAGAACTGAAGTCGCACCAACTGCTTAACTCAAAATACAGTCAAGAAAGTAGCTCTCAAGCCGAGAAACGGGATCGACCATAAGCACTAATGTGAAATTACATACAATTTTCAAATTTCTTGTACTTGCTAACTTTGCGACCTCGGGCAGGTATGTTACCATGGAGGAACCACACAAGATTTGACTTTATAGGCTAGAACTGAAGTCGCACCAACTGCTTAACTCAAAATACAGTCAAGAAAGTAGCTCTCAAGCCGAGAAACGGGATCGACCATAAGCACTAATGTGAAATTACATACAATTTTCAAATTTCTTGTACTTGCTAACTTTGCGACCTCGGGCAGCTATGTTACCATGGAGGAACCACACAAGATTTGACTTTATAGGCTAGAACTGAAGTCGCACCAACTGCTTAACTCAAAATACAGTCAAGAAAGTAGCTCTCAAGCCGAGAAACGGGATCGACCATAAGCACTAATGTGAAATTACATACAATTTTCAAATTTCTTGTACTTGCTAAATTTGCGACCTCGGGCAGCTATGTTACCATGGAGGAACCACACAGGATTTGACCTTATAGGCTAGAACTGAAGTCGCACCAACTGCTTAACTCAAAATACAGTCAAGAAAGTAGCTCTCAAGCCGAGAAACGGGATCGACCATAAGCACTAATGTGAAATTACATACAATTTTCAAATTTCTTGTACTTGCTAACTTTGCGACCTCGGGCAGCTATGTTACCATGGAGGAACCACACAAGATTTGACTTTATAGGCTAGAACTGAAGTCGCACCAACTGCTTAACTCAAAATACAGTCAAGAAAGTAGCTCTCAAGCCGAGAAACGGGATCGACCATAAGCACTAATGTGAAATTACATACAATTTTCAAATTTCTTGTACTTGCTAACTTTGCGACCTCGGGCAGCTATGTTACCATGGAGGAACCACACAGGATTTGACTTTATAGGCTAGAACTGAAGTCGCACCAACTGCTTAACTCAAAATACAGTCAAGAAAGTAGCTCTCAAGCCGAGAAACGGGATCGACCATAAGCACTAATGTGAAATTACATACAATTTTCAAATTTCTTGTACTTGCTAACTTTGCGACCTCGGGCAGCTATGTTACCATGGAGGAACCACACAGGATTTGACTTTATAGGCTAGAACTGAAGTCGCACCAACTGCTTAACTCAAAATACAGTCAAGAAAGTAGCTCTCAAGCCGAGAAACGGGATCGACCATAAGCACTAATGTGAAATTACATACAATTTTCAAATTTCTTGTACTTGCTAACTTTGCGACCTCGGGCAGCTATGTTACCATAGAGGAACCACACAGGATTTGACTTTATAGGCTAGAACTGAAGTCGCACCAACTGCTTAACTCAAAATACAGTCAAGAAAGTAGCTCTCAAGCCGAGAAACGGGATCGACCATAAGCACTAATGTGAAATTACATACAATTTTCAAATTTCTTGTACTTGCTAACTTTGCGACCTCGGGCAGCTATGTTACCATGGAGGAACCACACAGGATTTGACTTTATAGGCTAGAACTGAAGTCGCACCAACTGCTTAACTCAAAATACAGTCAAGAAAGTAGCTCTCAAGCCGAGAAACGGGATCGACCATAAGAACTAATGTGAAATTACATACAATTTTCAAATTTCTTGTACTTGCTAACTTTGCGACCTCGGGCAGCTATGTTACCATGGAGGAACCACACAGGATTTGACTTTATAGGCTAGAACTGAAGTCGCACCAACTGCTTAACTCAAAATACAGTCAAGAAAGTAGCTCTCAAGCCGAGAAACGGGATCGACCATAAGCACTAATGTGAAATTACATACAATTTTCAAATTTCTTGTACTTGCTAACTTTGCGACCTCGGGCAGCTATGTTACCATGGAGGAACCACACAGGATTTGACTTTATAGGCTAGAACTGAAGTCGCACCAACTGCTTAACTCAAAATACAGTCAAGAAAGTAGCTCTCAAGCCGAGAAACGGGATCGACCATAAGCACTAATGTGAAATTACATACAATTTTCAAATTTCTTGTACTTGCTAACTTTGCGACCTCGGGCAGCTATGTTACCATGGAGGAACCACACAGGATTTGACTTTATAGGCTAGAACTGAAGTCGCACCAACTGCTTAACTCAAAATACAGTCAAGAAAGTAGCTCTCAAGCCGAGAAACGGGATCGACCATAAGCACTAATGTGAAATTACATACAATTTTCAAATTTCTTGTACTTGCTAACTTTGCGACCTCGGGCAGCTATGTTACCATGGAGGAACCACACAAGATTTGACTTTATAGGCTAGAACTGAAGTCGCGCCAACTGCTCAACTCAAAATACAGTCAAGAAAGTAGCCCTCAAGCCGTGAAACGGGATCGACCATAAGCACTACCGTGAAATTACGTACAATTTTCAAATTTCTTGTACTTGCTAACTTTGCGACCTCGGGCAGCTATGTTACCATGGAGGAACCACACAGGATTTGACTTTATAGGCTAGAACTGAAGTCGCGCCAACTGCTCAACTCAAAATACAGTCAAGAAAGTAGCTCTCAAGCCGAGAAACGGGATCGACCATAAGCACTAATGTGAAATTACATACAATTTTCAAATTTCTTGTACTTGCTAACTTTGCGACCTCGGGCAGCTATGTTACCATGGAGGAACCACACAGGATTTGACTTTATAGGCTAGAACTGAAGTCGCACCAACTGCTTAACTCAAAATACAGTCAAGAAAGTAGCTCTCAAGCCGAGAAACGGGATCGACCATAAGAACTAATGTGAAATTACATTCAATTTTCAAATTTCTTGTACTTGCTAACTTTGCGACCTCGGGCAGCTATGTTACCATGGAGGAACCACACAGGATTTGACTTTATAGGCTAGAACTGAAGTCGCACCAGCCGCTTAACTCAAAATACAGTCAAGAAAGTAGCTCTCAAGCCGAGAAACGGGATCAACCATAAGCACTAATGTGAAATTACATACAATTTTCAAATTTCTTGTACTTGCTAACTTTGCGACCTCGGGCAGCTATGTTACCATGGAGGAACCACACAGGATTTGACTTTATAGGCTAGAACTGAAGTCGCACCAACTGCTTAACTCAAAATACAGTCAAGAAAGTAGCTCTCAAGCCGAGAAACGGGATCGACCATAAGAACTAATGTGAAATTACATACAATTTTCAAATTTCTTGTACTTGCTAACTTTGCGACCTCGGGCAGCTATGTTACCATGGAGGAACCACACAGGATTTGACTTTATAGGCTAGAACTGAAGTCGCACCAACTGCTTAACTCAAAATACAGTCAAGAAAGTAGCTCTCAAGCCGAGAAACGGGATCGACCATAAGCACTAATGTGAAATTACATACAATTTTCAAATTTCTTGTACTTGCTAACTTTGCGACCTCGGGCAGCTATGTTACCATGGAGGAACCACACAGGATTTGACTTTATAGGCTAGAACTGAAGTCGCACCAACTGCTTAACTCAAAATACAGTCAAGAAAGTAGCTCTCAAGCCGAGAAACGGGATCGACCATAAGCACTAATGTGAAATTACATACAATTTTCAAATTTCTTGTACTTGCTAACTTTGCGACCTCGGGCAGCTATGTTACCATGGAGGAACCACACAAGATTTGACTTTATAGGCTAGAACTGAAGTCGCGCCAACTGCTCAACTCAAAATACAGTCAAGAAAGTAGCTCTCAAGCCGTGAAACGGGATCGACCATAAGCACTATCGTGAAATTACGTACAATTTTCAAATTTCTTGTACTTGCTAACTTTGCGACCTCGGGCAGCTATGTTACCATGGAGGAACCACACAGGATTTGACTTTATAGGCTAGAACTGAAGTCGCGCCAACTGCTCAACTCAAAATACAGTCAAGAAAGTAGCTCTCAAGCCGAGAAACGGGATCGACCATAAGCACTACCGTGAAATTACGTACAATTTTCAAATTTCTTGTACTTGCTAACTTTGCGACCTCGGGCAGCTATGTTACCATGGAGGAACCACACAGGATTTGACTTTATAGGCTAGAACTGAAGTCGCGCCAACTGCTCAACTCAAAATACAGTCAAGAAAGTAGCTCTCAAGCCGTGAAACGGGATCGACCATAAGCACTACCGTGAAATTACGTACAATTTTCAAATTTCTTGTACTTGCTAACTTTGCGACCTCGGGCAGCTATGTTACCATGGAGGAACCACACAGGATTTGACTTTATAGGCTAGAACTGAAGTCGCACCAACTGCTTAACTCAAAATACAGTCAAGAAAGTAGCTCTCAAGCCGAGAAACGGGATCGACCATAAGCACTAATGTGAAATTACATACAATTTTCAAATTTCTTGTACTTGCTAACTTTGCGACCTCGGGCAGCTATGTTACCATGGAGGAACCACACAGGATTTGACTTTATAGGCTAGAACTGAAGTCGCACCAACTGCTTAACTCAAAATACAGTCAAGAAAGTAGCTCTCAAGCCGAGAAACAGGATCGACCATAAGCACTACCGTGAAATTACGTACAATTTTCAAATTTCTTGTACTTGCTAACTTTGCGACCTCGGGCAGCTATGTTACCATGGAGGAACCACACAGGATTTGACTTTATAGGCTAGAACTGAAGTCGCACCAACTGCTTAACTCAAAATACAGTCAAGAAAGTAGCTCTCAAGCCGAGAAACGGGATCGACCATAAGCACTAATGTGAAATTACATACAATTTTCAAATTTCTTGTACTTGCTAACTTTGCGACCTCGGGCAGGTATGTTACCATGGAGGAACCACACAAGATTTGACTTTATAGGCTAGAACTGAAGTCGCACCAACTGCTTAATTCAAAATACAGTCAAGAAAGTAGCTCTCAAGCCGAGAAACGGGATCGACCATAAGCACTAATGTGAAATTACATACAATTTTCAAATTTCTTGTACTTGCTAACTTTGCGACCTCGGGCAGCTATGTTACCATGGATGAACCACACAGGATTTGACTTTATAGGCTAGAACTGAAGTCGCGCCAACTGCTCAACTCAAAATACAGTCAAGAAAGTAGCTCTCAAGCCGTGAAACGGATCGACCATAAGCACTACCGTGAAATTAAGTACAATTTTCAAATTTCTTGTACTTGCTAACTTTGCGACCTCGGGCAGCTATGTTACCATGGAGGAACCACACAGGATTTGACTTTATAGGCTAGAACTGAAGTCGCGCCAACTGCTCAACTCAAAATACAGTCAAGAAAGTAGCTCTCAAGCCGTGAAACGGATCGACCATAAGCACTACCGTGAAATTAAGTACAATTTTCAAATTTCTTGTACTTGCTAACTTTGCGACCTCGGGCAGCTATGTTACCATGGAGGAACCACACAGGATTTGACTTTATAGGCTAGAACTGAAGTCGCACCAACTGCTTAACTCAAAATACAGTCAAGAAAGTAGCTCTCAAGCCGAGAAACGGGATCGATCATAAGCACTAATGTGAAATTACATACAATTTTCAAATTTCTTGTACTTGCTAACTTTGCGACCTCGGGCATCTATGTTACCATGGAGGAACCACACAGGATTTGACTTTATAGGCTAGAACTGAAGTCGCACCAACTGCTTAACTCAAAATACAGTCAAGAAAGTAGCTCTCAAGCCGAGAAACGGGATCGACCATAAGCACTAATGTGAAATTACATACAATTTTCAAATTTCTTGTACTTGCTAACTTTGCGACCTCGGGCAGCTATGTTACCATGGATGAACCACACAGGATTTGACTTTATAGGCTAGAACTGAAGTCGCACCAACTGCTTAACTCAAAATACAGTCAAGAAAGTAGCTCTCAAGCCGAGAAACGGGATCGACCATAAGCACTAATGTGAAATTACATACAATTTTCAAATTTCTTGTACTTGCTAACTTTGCGACCTCGGGCAGCTATGTTACCATGGAGGAACCACACAGGATTTGACTTTATAGGCTAGAACTGAAGTCGCACCAACTGCTTAACTCAAAATACAGTCAAGAAAGTAGCTCTCAAGCCGAGAAACGGGATCGACCATAAGCACTAATGTGAAATTACATACAATTTTCAAATTTCTTGTACTTGCTAACTTTGCGACCTCGGGCAGCTATGTTACCATGGAGGAACCACACAGGATTTGACTTTATAGGCTAGAACTGAAGTCGCACCAACTGCTTAATTCAAAATACAGTCAAGAAAGTAGCTCTCAAGCCGAGAAACGGGATCGACCATAAGAACTAATGTGAAATTACATACAATTTTCAAATTTCTTGTACTTGCTAACTTTGCGACCTCGGGCAGCTATGTTACCATGGAGGAACCACACAGGATTTGACTTTATAGGCTAGAACTGAAGTCGCACCAACTGCTTAACTCAAAATACAGTCAAGAAAGTAGCTCTCAAGCCGAGAAACGGGATCGACCATAAGCACTAATGTGAAATTACATACAATTTTCAAATTTCTTGTACTTGCTAACTTTGCGACCTCGGGCAGCTATGTTACCATGGAGGAACCACACAGGATTTGACTTTATAGGCTAGAACTGAAGTCGCACCAACTGCTTAACTCAAAATACAGTCAAGAAAGTAGCTCTCAAGCCGAGAAACGGGATCGACCATAAGCACTAATGTGAAATTACATACAATTTTCAAATTTCTTGTACTTGCTAACTTTGCGACCTCGGGCAGCTATGTTACCATGGAGGAACCACACAAGATTTGACTTTATAGGCTAGAACTGAAGTCGCGCCAACTGCTCAACTCAAAATACAGTCAAGAAAGTAGCTCTCAAGCCGTGAAACGGGATCGACCATAAGCACTATCGTGAAATTACGTACAATTTTCAAATTTCTTGTACTTGCTAACTTTGCGACCTCGGGCAGCTATGTTACCGTGGAGGAACCACACAGGATTTGACTTTATAGGCTAGAACTGAAGTCGCACCAACTGCTCAACTCAAAATACAGTCAAGAAAGTAGCTCTCAAGCCGTGAAACGGGATCGACCATAAGCACTACCGTGAAATTACGTACAATTTTCAAATTTCTTGTACTTGCTAACTTTGCGACCTCGGGCAGCTATGTTACCATGGAGGAACCACACAGGATTTGACTTTATAGGCTAGAACTGAAGTCGCACCAACTGCTTAACTCAAAATACAGTCAAGAAAGTAGCTCTCAAGCCGAGAAACGGGATCGACCATAAGCACTAATGTGAAATTACATACAATTTTCAAATTTCTTGTACTTGCTAACTTTGCGACCTCGGGCAGCTCTGTTACCATGGAGGAACCACACAGGATTTGACTTTATAGGCTAGAACTGAAGTCGCACCAACTGCTTAACTCAAAATACAGTCAAGAAAGCAGCTCTCAAGCCGAGAAACGGGATCGACCATAAGCACTAATGTCAAATTACATACAATTTTCAAATTTCTTGTACTTGCTAACTTTGCGACCTCGGGCAGCTATGTTACCATGGAGGCTAGAACTGAAGTCGCACCAACTGCTTAACTCAAAATACAGTCAAGAAAGTAGCTCTCAAGCCGAGAAACGGGATCGACCATAAGCACTAATGTGAAATTACATACAATTTTCAAATTTCTTGTACTTGCTAACTTTGCGACCTCGGGCAGCTATGTTACCATGGAGGAACCACACAGGATTTGACCTTATAGGCTAGAACTGAAGTCGCACCAACTGCTTAACTCAAAATACAGTCAAGAAAGTAGCTCTCAAGCCGAGAAACGGGATCGACCATAAGCACTACCGTGAAATTACGTACAATTTTCAAATTTCTTGTACTTGCTAACTTTGCGACCTCGGGCAGCTATGTTACCATGGAGGAACCACACAGGATTTGACTTTATAGGCTAGAACTGAAGTCGCGCCAACTGCTCAACTCAAAATACAGTCAAGAAAGTAGCTCTCAAGCCGTGAAACGTGATCGACCATAAGCACTACCGTGAAATTACGTACAATTTTCAAATTTCTTGTACTTGCTAACTTTGCGACCTCGGGCAGCCATGTTACCATGGAGGAACCACACAGGATTTGACTTTATAGGCTAGAACTGAAGTCGCGCCAACTGCTCAACTCAAAATACAGTCCAGAAAGTAGCTCTCAAGCCGAGAAACGGGATCGACCATAAGCACTACCGTGAAATTACGTACAATTTTCAAATTTCTTGTACTTGCTAACTTTGCGACCTCGGGCAGCTATGTTACCATGGAGGAACCACACAGGATTTGACTTTATAGGCTAGAACTGAAGTCGCGCCAACTGCTCAACTCAAAATACAGTCAAGAAAGTAGCTCTCAAGCCGTGAAACGGATCGACCATAAGCACTACCGTGAAATTACGTACAATTTTCAAATTTCTTGTACTTGCTAACTTTGCGACCTCGGGCAGCTATGTTACCATGGAGGAACCACACAGGATTTGACTTTATAGGCTAGAACTGAAGTCGCACCAACTGCTTAACTCAAAATACAGTCAAGAAAGTAGTTCTCAAGCCGAGAAACGGGATCGACCATAAGCACTAATGTGAAATTACATACAATTTTCAAATTTCTTGTACTTGCTAACTTTGCGACCTCGGGCATCTATGTTACCATGGAGGAACCACACAGGATTTGACTTTATAGGCTAGAACTGAAGTCGCACCAACTGCTTAACTCAAAATACAGTCAAGAAAGTAGCTCTCAAGCCGAGAAACGGGATCGACCATAAGCACTAATGTGAAATTACATACAATTTTCAAATTTCTTGTACTTGCTAACTTTGCGACCTCGGGCAGCTATGTTACCATGGAGGAACCACACAGGATTTGACTTTATAGGCTAGAACTGAAGTCGCACCAACTGCTTAACTCAAAATACAGTCAAGAAAGTAGCTCTCAAGCCGAGAAACGGGATCGACCATAAGCACTAATGTGAAATTACACACTAATTACGTACAATTTTCAAATTTCTTGTACTTGCTAACTTTGCGACCTCGGGCAGCTATGTTACCATGGAGGAACCACACAGGATTTGACTTTATAGGCTAGAACTGAAGTCGCACCAACTGCTTAACTCAAAATACAGTCAAGAAAGTAGCTCTCAAGCCGAGAAACGGGATCGACCATAAGAACTAATGTGAAATTACATACAATTTTCAAATTTCTTGTACTTGCTAACTTTGCGACCTCGGGCAGCTATGTTACCATGGAGGAACCACACAGGATTTGACTTTATAGGCTAGAACTGAAGTCGCACCAACTGCTTAACTCAAAATACAGTCAAGAAAGTAGCTCTCAAGCCGAGAAACGGGATGGACCATAAGCACTAATGTGAAATTACATACAATTTTCAAATTTCTTGTACTTGCTAAATTTGCGACCTCGGGCAGCTATGTTACCATGGAGGAACCACACAGGATTTGACTTTATAGGCTAGAACTGAAGTCGCGCCAACTGCTCAACTCAAAATACAGTCAAGAAAGTAGCTCTCAAGCCGTGAAACGGGATCGACCATAAGCACTACCGTGAAATTACGTACAATTTTCAAATTTCTTGTACTTGCTAACTTTGCGACCTCGGGCAGCTATGTTACCATGGAGGAACCACACAGGATTTGACTTTATAGGCTAGAACTGAAGTCGCACCAACTGCTTAACTCAAAATACAGTCAAGAGAGTAGCTCTCAAGCCGACAAACGGGATCGACCATAAGCACTAATGTGAAATTACATACAATTTTCAAATTTCTTGTACTTGCTAACTTTGCGACCTCGGGCAGCTATGTTACCATGGAGGAACCACACAGGATTTGACTTTATAGGCTAGAACTGAAGTCGCACCAACTGCTTAACTCAAAATACAGTCAAGAAAGTAGCTCTCAAGCCGAGAAACGGGATCGACCATAAGCACTAATGTGAAATTACATACAATTTTCAAATTTCTTTTACTTGCTAACTTTGCGACCTCGGGCAGCTATGTTACCATGGAGGAACCACACAGGATTTGACTTTATAGGCTAGAACTGAAGTCGCACCAACTGCTTAACTCAAAATACAGTCAAGAAAGTAGCTCTCAAGCCGAGAAACGGGATCGACCATAAGCACTAATGTCAAATTACATACAATTTTCAAATTTCTTGTACTTGCTAACTTTGCGACCTCGGGCAGCTATGTTACCATGGAGGCTAGAACTGAAGTCGCACCAACTGCTCAACTCAAAATACAGTCAAGAAAGTAGCTCTCAAGCCGTGAAACGGGATCGACCATAAGCACTATCGTGAAATTACGTACAATTTTCAAATTTCTTGTACTTGCTAACTTTGCGACCTCGGGCAGCTATGTTACCGTGGAGGAACCACACAGGATTTGACTTTATAGGCTAGAACTGAAGTCGCGCCAACTGCTCAACTCAAAATACAGTCAAGAAAGTAGCTCTCAAGCCGAGAAACGGGATCGACCATAAGCACTACCGTGAAATTACGTACAATTTTCAAATTTCTTGTACTTGCTAACTTTGCGACCTCGGGCAGCTATGTTACCATGGAGGAACCACACAGGATTTGACTTTATAGGCTAGAACTGAAGTCGCGCCAACTGCTCAACTCAAAATACAGTCAAGAAAGTAGCTCTCAAGCCGTGAAACGGGATCGACCATAAGCACTACCGTGAAATTACGTACAATTTTCAAATTTCTTGTACTTGCTAACTTTGCGACCTCGGGCAGCTATGTTACCATGGAGGAACCACACAGGATTTGACTTTATAGGCTAGAACTGAAGTCGCACCAACTGCTTAACTCAAAATACAGTCAAGAAAGTAGCTCTCAAGCCGAGAAACGGGATCGACCATAAGCACTAATGTGAAATTACATACAATTTTCAAATTTCTTGTACTTGCTAACTTTGCGACCTCGGGCAGCTATGTTACCATGGAGGAACCACACAGGATTTGACTTTATAGGCTAGAACTGAAGTCGCACCAACTGCTTAACTCAAAATACAGTCAAGAAAGTAGCTCTCAAGCCGAGAAACAGGATCGACCATAAGCACTACCGTGAAATTACGTACAATTTTCAAATTTCTTGTACTTGCTAACTTTGCGACCTCGGGCAGCTATGTTACCATGGAGGAACCACACAGGATTTGACTTTATAGGCTAGAACTGAAGTCGCACCAACTGCTTAACTCAAAATACAGTCAAGAAAGTAGCTCTCAAGCCGAGAAACGGGATCGACCATAAGCACTAATGTGAAATTACATACAATTTTCAAATTTCTTGTACTTGCTAACTTTGCGACCTCGGGCAGGTATGTTACCATGGAGGAACCACACAAGATTTGACTTTATAGGCTAGAACTGAAGTCGCACCAACTGCTTAATTCAAAATACAGTCAAGAAAGTAGCTCTCAAGCCGAGAAACGGGATCGACCATAAGCACTAATGTGAAATTACATACAATTTTCAAATTTCTTGTACTTGCTAACTTTGCGACCTCGGGCAGCTATGTTACCATGGATGAACCACACAGGATTTGACTTTATAGGCTAGAACTGAAGTCGCGCCAACTGCTCAACTCAAAATACAGTCAAGAAAGTAGCTCTCAAGCCGTGAAACGGATCGACCATAAGCACTACCGTGAAATTAAGTACAATTTTCAAATTTCTTGTACTTGCTAACTTTGCGACCTCGGGCAGCTATGTTACCATGGAGGAACCACACAGGATTTGACTTTATAGGCTAGAACTGAAGTCGCGCCAACTGCTCAACTCAAAATACAGTCAAGAAAGTAGCTCTCAAGCCGTGAAACGGATCGACCATAAGCACTACCGTGAAATTAAGTACAATTTTCAAATTTCTTGTACTTGCTAACTTTGCGACCTCGGGCAGCTATGTTACCATGGAGGAACCACACAGGATTTGACTTTATAGGCTAGAACTGAAGTCGCACCAACTGCTTAACTCAAAATACAGTCAAGAAAGTAGCTCTCAAGCCGAGAAACGGGATCGATCATAAGCACTAATGTGAAATTACATACAATTTTCAAATTTCTTGTACTTGCTAACTTTGCGACCTCGGGCATCTATGTTACCATGGAGGAACCACACAGGATTTGACTTTATAGGCTAGAACTGAAGTCGCACCAACTGCTTAACTCAAAATACAGTCAAGAAAGTAGCTCTCAAGCCGAGAAACGGGATCGACCATAAGCACTAATGTGAAATTACATACAATTTTCAAATTTCTTGTACTTGCTAACTTTGCGACCTCGGGCAGCTATGTTACCATGGATGAACCACACAGGATTTGACTTTATAGGCTAGAACTGAAGTCGCACCAACTGCTTAACTCAAAATACAGTCAAGAAAGTAGCTCTCAAGCCGAGAAACGGGATCGACCATAAGCACTAATGTGAAATTACATACAATTTTCAAATTTCTTGTACTTGCTAACTTTGCGACCTCGGGCAGCTATGTTACCATGGAGGAACCACACAGGATTTGACTTTATAGGCTAGAACTGAAGTCGCACCAACTGCTTAACTCAAAATACAGTCAAGAAAGTAGCTCTCAAGCCGAGAAACGGGATCGACCATAAGCACTAATGTGAAATTACATACAATTTTCAAATTTCTTGTACTTGCTAACTTTGCGACCTCGGGCAGCTATGTTACCATGGAGGAACCACACAGGATTTGACTTTATAGGCTAGAACTGAAGTCGCACCAACTGCTTAATTCAAAATACAGTCAAGAAAGTAGCTCTCAAGCCGAGAAACGGGATCGACCATAAGAACTAATGTGAAATTACATACAATTTTCAAATTTCTTGTACTTGCTAACTTTGCGACCTCGGGCAGCTATGTTACCATGGAGGAACCACACAGGATTTGACTTTATAGGCTAGAACTGAAGTCGCACCAACTGCTTAACTCAAAATACAGTCAAGAAAGTAGCTCTCAAGCCGAGAAACGGGATCGACCATAAGCACTAATGTGAAATTACATACAATTTTCAAATTTCTTGTACTTGCTAACTTTGCGACCTCGGGCAGCTATGTTACCATGGAGGAACCACACAGGATTTGACTTTATAGGCTAGAACTGAAGTCGCACCAACTGCTTAACTCAAAATACAGTCAAGAAAGTAGCTCTCAAGCCGAGAAACGGGATCGACCATAAGCACTAATGTGAAATTACATACAATTTTCAAATTTCTTGTACTTGCTAACTTTGCGACCTCGGGCAGCTATGTTACCATGGAGGAACCACACAAGATTTGACTTTATAGGCTAGAACTGAAGTCGCGCCAACTGCTCAACTCAAAATACAGTCAAGAAAGTAGCTCTCAAGCCGTGAAACGGGATCGACCATAAGCACTATCGTGAAATTACGTACAATTTTCAAATTTCTTGTACTTGCTAACTTTGCGACCTCGGGCAGCTATGTTACCGTGGAGGAACCACACAGGATTTGACTTTATAGGCTAGAACTGAAGTCGCACCAACTGCTCAACTCAAAATACAGTCAAGAAAGTAGCTCTCAAGCCGTGAAACGGGATCGACCATAAGCACTACCGTGAAATTACGTACAATTTTCAAATTTCTTGTACTTGCTAACTTTGCGACCTCGGGCAGCTATGTTACCATGGAGGAACCACACAGGATTTGACTTTATAGGCTAGAACTGAAGTCGCACCAACTGCTTAACTCAAAATACAGTCAAGAAAGTAGCTCTCAAGCCGAGAAACGGGATCGACCATAAGCACTAATGTGAAATTACATACAATTTTCAAATTTCTTGTACTTGCTAACTTTGCGACCTCGGGCAGCTCTGTTACCATGGAGGAACCACACAGGATTTGACTTTATAGGCTAGAACTGAAGTCGCACCAACTGCTTAACTCAAAATACAGTCAAGAAAGCAGCTCTCAAGCCGAGAAACGGGATCGACCATAAGCACTAATGTCAAATTACATACAATTTTCAAATTTCTTGTACTTGCTAACTTTGCGACCTCGGGCAGCTATGTTACCATGGAGGCTAGAACTGAAGTCGCACCAACTGCTTAACTCAAAATACAGTCAAGAAAGTAGCTCTCAAGCCGAGAAACGGGATCGACCATAAGCACTAATGTGAAATTACATACAATTTTCAAATTTCTTGTACTTGCTAACTTTGCGACCTCGGGCAGCTATGTTACCATGGAGGAACCACACAGGATTTGACCTTATAGGCTAGAACTGAAGTCGCACCAACTGCTTAACTCAAAATACAGTCAAGAAAGTAGCTCTCAAGCCGAGAAACGGGATCGACCATAAGCACTACCGTGAAATTACGTACAATTTTCAAATTTCTTGTACTTGCTAACTTTGCGACCTCGGGCAGCTATGTTACCATGGAGGAACCACACAGGATTTGACTTTATAGGCTAGAACTGAAGTCGCGCCAACTGCTCAACTCAAAATACAGTCAAGAAAGTAGCTCTCAAGCCGTGAAACGTGATCGACCATAAGCACTACCGTGAAATTACGTACAATTTTCAAATTTCTTGTACTTGCTAACTTTGCGACCTCGGGCAGCCATGTTACCATGGAGGAACCACACAGGATTTGACTTTATAGGCTAGAACTGAAGTCGCGCCAACTGCTCAACTCAAAATACAGTCCAGAAAGTAGCTCTCAAGCCGAGAAACGGGATCGACCATAAGCACTACCGTGAAATTACGTACAATTTTCAAATTTCTTGTACTTGCTAACTTTGCGACCTCGGGCAGCTATGTTACCATGGAGGAACCACACAGGATTTGACTTTATAGGCTAGAACTGAAGTCGCGCCAACTGCTCAACTCAAAATACAGTCAAGAAAGTAGCTCTCAAGCCGTGAAACGGATCGACCATAAGCACTACCGTGAAATTACGTACAATTTTCAAATTTCTTGTACTTGCTAACTTTGCGACCTCGGGCAGCTATGTTACCATGGAGGAACCACACAGGATTTGACTTTATAGGCTAGAACTGAAGTCGCACCAACTGCTTAACTCAAAATACAGTCAAGAAAGTAGTTCTCAAGCCGAGAAACGGGATCGACCATAAGCACTAATGTGAAATTACATACAATTTTCAAATTTCTTGTACTTGCTAACTTTGCGACCTCGGGCATCTATGTTACCATGGAGGAACCACACAGGATTTGACTTTATAGGCTAGAACTGAAGTCGCACCAACTGCTTAACTCAAAATACAGTCAAGAAAGTAGCTCTCAAGCCGAGAAACGGGATCGACCATAAGCACTAATGTGAAATTACATACAATTTTCAAATTTCTTGTACTTGCTAACTTTGCGACCTCGGGCAGCTATGTTACCATGGAGGAACCACACAGGATTTGACTTTATAGGCTAGAACTGAAGTCGCACCAACTGCTTAACTCAAAATACAGTCAAGAAAGTAGCTCTCAAGCCGAGAAACGGGATCGACCATAAGCACTAATGTGAAATTACACACTAATTACGTACAATTTTCAAATTTCTTGTACTTGCTAACTTTGCGACCTCGGGCAGCTATGTTACCATGGAGGAACCACACAGGATTTGACTTTATAGGCTAGAACTGAAGTCGCACCAACTGCTTAACTCAAAATACAGTCAAGAAAGTAGCTCTCAAGCCGAGAAACGGGATCGACCATAAGAACTAATGTGAAATTACATACAATTTTCAAATTTCTTGTACTTGCTAACTTTGCGACCTCGGGCAGCTATGTTACCATGGAGGAACCACACAGGATTTGACTTTATAGGCTAGAACTGAAGTCGCACCAACTGCTTAACTCAAAATACAGTCAAGAAAGTAGCTCTCAAGCCGAGAAACGGGATGGACCATAAGCACTAATGTGAAATTACATACAATTTTCAAATTTCTTGTACTTGCTAAATTTGCGACCTCGGGCAGCTATGTTACCATGGAGGAACCACACAGGATTTGACTTTATAGGCTAGAACTGAAGTCGCGCCAACTGCTCAACTCAAAATACAGTCAAGAAAGTAGCTCTCAAGCCGTGAAACGGGATCGACCATAAGCACTACCGTGAAATTACGTACAATTTTCAAATTTCTTGTACTTGCTAACTTTGCGACCTCGGGCAGCTATGTTACCATGGAGGAACCACACAGGATTTGACTTTATAGGCTAGAACTGAAGTCGCACCAACTGCTTAACTCAAAATACAGTCAAGAGAGTAGCTCTCAAGCCGACAAACGGGATCGACCATAAGCACTAATGTGAAATTACATACAATTTTCAAATTTCTTGTACTTGCTAACTTTGCGACCTCGGGCAGCTATGTTACCATGGAGGAACCACACAGGATTTGACTTTATAGGCTAGAACTGAAGTCGCACCAACTGCTTAACTCAAAATACAGTCAAGAAAGTAGCTCTCAAGCCGAGAAACGGGATCGACCATAAGCACTAATGTGAAATTACATACAATTTTCAAATTTCTTTTACTTGCTAACTTTGCGACCTCGGGCAGCTATGTTACCATGGAGGAACCACACAGGATTTGACTTTATAGGCTAGAACTGAAGTCGCACCAACTGCTTAACTCAAAATACAGTCAAGAAAGTAGCTCTCAAGCCGAGAAACGGGATCGACCATAAGCACTAATGTCAAATTACATACAATTTTCAAATTTCTTGTACTTGCTAACTTTGCGACCTCGGGCAGCTATGTTACCATGGAGGCTAGAACTGAAGTCGCACCAACTGCTCAACTCAAAATACAGTCAAGAAAGTAGCTCTCAAGCCGTGAAACGGGATCGACCATAAGCACTATCGTGAAATTACGTACAATTTTCAAATTTCTTGTACTTGCTAACTTTGCGACCTCGGGCAGCTATGTTACCGTGGAGGAACCACACAGGATTTGACTTTATAGGCTAGAACTGAAGTCGCGCCAACTGCTCAACTCAAAATACAGTCAAGAAAGTAGCTCTCAAGCCGAGAAACGGGATCGACCATAAGCACTACCGTGAAATTACGTACAATTTTCAAATTTCTTGTACTTGCTAACTTTGCGACCTCGGGCAGCTATGTTACCATGGAGGAACCACACAGGATTTGACTTTATAGGCTAGAACTGAAGTCGCGCCAACTGCTCAACTCAAAATACAGTCAAGAAAGTAGCTCTCAAGCCGTGAAACGGGATCGACCATAAGCACTACCGTGAAATTACGTACAATTTTCAAATTTCTTGTACTTGCTAACTTTGCGACCTCGGGCAGCTATGTTACCATGGAGGAACCACACAGGATTTGACTTTATAGGCTAGAACTGAAGTCGCACCAACTGCTTAACTCAAAATACAGTCAAGAAAGTAGCTCTCAAGCCGAGAAACGGGATCGACCATAAGCACTAATGTGAAATTACATACAATTTTCAAATTTCTTGTACTTGCTAACTTTGCGACCTCGGGCAGCTATGTTACCATGGAGGAACCACACAGGATTTGACTTTATAGGCTAGAACTGAAGTCGCACCAACTGCTTAACTCAAAATACAGTCAAGAAAGTAGCTCTCAAGCCGAGAAACAGGATCGACCATAAGCACTACCGTGAAATTACGTACAATTTTCAAATTTCTTGTACTTGCTAACTTTGCGACCTCGGGCAGCTATGTTACCATGGAGGAACCACACAGGATTTGACTTTATAGGCTAGAACTGAAGTCGCACCAACTGCTTAACTCAAAATACAGTCAAGAAAGTAGCTCTCAAGCCGAGAAACGGGATCGACCATAAGCACTAATGTGAAATTACATACAATTTTCAAATTTCTTGTACTTGCTAACTTTGCGACCTCGGGCAGGTATGTTACCATGGAGGAACCACACAAGATTTGACTTTATAGGCTAGAACTGAAGTCGCACCAACTGCTTAACTCAAAATACAGTCAAGAAAGTAGCTCTCAAGCCGAGAAACGGGATCGACCATAAGCACTAATGTGAAATTACATACAATTTTCAAATTTCTTGTACTTGCTAACTTTGCGACCTCGGGCAGCTATGTTACCATGGAGGAACCACACAGGATTTGACTTTATAGGCTAGAACTGAAGTCGCACCAACTGCTTAACTCAAAATACAGTCAAGAAAGTAGCTCTCAAGCCGAGAAACAGGATCGACCATAAGCACTACCGTGAAATTACGTACAATTTTCAAATTTCTTGTACTTGCTAACTTTGCGACCTCGGGCAGCTATGTTACCATGGAGGAACCACACAGGATTTGACTTTATAGGCTAGAACTGAAGTCGCACCAACTGCTTAACTCAAAATACAGTCAAGAGAGTAGCTCTCAAGCCGACAAACGGGATCGACCATAAGCACTAATGTGAAATTACATACAATTTTCAAATTTCTTGTACTTGCTAACTTTGCGACCTCGGGCAGCTATGTTACCATGGAGGAACCACACAGGATTTGACTTTATAGGCTAGAACTGAAGTCGCACCAACTGCTTAACTCAAAATACAGTCAAGAAAGTAGCTCTCAAGCCGAGAAACGGGATCGACCATAAGCACTAATGTGAAATTACATACAATTTTCAAATTTCTTTTACTTGCTAACTTTGCGACCTCGGGCAGCTATGTTACCATGGAGGAACCACACAGGATTTGACTTTATAGGCTAGAACTGAAGTCGCACCAACTGCTTAACTCAAAATACAGTCAAGAAAGTAGCTCTCAAGCCGAGAAACGGGATCGACCATAAGCACTAATGTCAAATTACATACAATTTTCAAATTTCTTGTACTTGCTAACTTTGCGACCTCGGGCAGCTATGTTACCATGGAGGCTAGAACTGAAGTCGCACCAACTGCTCAACTCAAAATACAGTCAAGAAAGTAGCTCTCAAGCCGTGAAACGGGATCGACCATAAGCACTATCGTGAAATTACGTACAATTTTCAAATTTCTTGTACTTGCTAACTTTGCGACCTCGGGCAGCTATGTTACCGTGGAGGAACCACACAGGATTTGACTTTATAGGCTAGAACTGAAGTCGCGCCAACTGCTCAACTCAAAATACAGTCAAGAAAGTAGCTCTCAAGCCGAGAAACGGGATCGACCATAAGCACTACCGTGAAATTACGTACAATTTTCAAATTTCTTGTACTTGCTAACTTTGCGACCTCGGGCAGCTATGTTACCATGGAGGAACCACACAGGATTTGACTTTATAGGCTAGAACTGAAGTCGCGCCAACTGCTCAACTCAAAATACAGTCAAGAAAGTAGCTCTCAAGCCGTGAAACGGGATCGACCATAAGCACTACCGTGAAATTACGTACAATTTTCAAATTTCTTGTACTTGCTAACTTTGCGACCTCGGGCAGCTATGTTACCATGGAGGAACCACACAGGATTTGACTTTATAGGCTAGAACTGAAGTCGCACCAACTGCTTAACTCAAAATACAGTCAAGAAAGTAGCTCTCAAGCCGAGAAACGGGATCGACCATAAGCACTAATGTGAAATTACATACAATTTTCAAATTTCTTGTACTTGCTAACTTTGCGACCTCGGGCAGCTATGTTACCATGGAGGAACCACACAGGATTTGACTTTATAGGCTAGAACTGAAGTCGCACCAACTGCTTAACTCAAAATACAGTCAAGAAAGTAGCTCTCAAGCCGAGAAACAGGATCGACCATAAGCACTACCGTGAAATTACGTACAATTTTCAAATTTCTTGTACTTGCTAACTTTGCGACCTCGGGCAGCTATGTTACCATGGAGGAACCACACAGGATTTGACTTTATAGGCTAGAACTGAAGTCGCACCAACTGCTTAACTCAAAATACAGTCAAGAAAGTAGCTCTCAAGCCGAGAAACGGGATCGACCATAAGCACTAATGTGAAATTACATACAATTTTCAAATTTCTTGTACTTGCTAACTTTGCGACCTCGGGCAGGTATGTTACCATGGAGGAACCACACAAGATTTGACTTTATAGGCTAGAACTGAAGTCGCACCAACTGCTTAATTCAAAATACAGTCAAGAAAGTAGCTCTCAAGCCGAGAAACGGGATCGACCATAAGCACTAATGTGAAATTACATACAATTTTCAAATTTCTTGTACTTGCTAACTTTGCGACCTCGGGCATCTATGTTACCATGGAGGAACCACACAGGATTTGACTTTATAGGCTAGAACTGAAGTCGCACCAACTGCTTAACTCAAAATACAGTCAAGAAAGTAGCTCTCAAGCCGAGAAACGGGATCGACCATAAGCACTAATGTGAAATTACATACAATTTTCAAATTTCTTGTACTTGCTAACTTTGCGACCTCGGGCAGCTATGTTACCATGGAGGAACCACACAAGATTTGACTTTATAGGCTAGAACTGAAGTCGCGCCAACTGCTCAACTCAAAATACAGTCAAGAAAGTAGCTCTCAAGCCGTGAAACGGGATCGACCATAAGCACTATCGTGAAATTACGTACAATTTTCAAATTTCTTGTACTTGCTAACTTTGCGACCTCGGGCAGCTATGTTACCGTGGAGGAACCACACAGGATTTGACTTTATAGGCTAGAACTGAAGTCGCACCAACTGCTCAACTCAAAATACAGTCAAGAAAGTAGCTCTCAAGCCGTGAAACGGGATCGACCATAAGCACTACCGTGAAATTACGTACAATTTTCAAATTTCTTGTACTTGCTAACTTTGCGACCTCGGGCAGCTATGTTACCATGGAGGAACCACACAGGATTTGACTTTATAGGCTAGAACTGAAGTCGCACCAACTGCTTAACTCAAAATACAGTCAAGAAAGTAGCTCTCAAGCCGAGAAACGGGATCGACCATAAGCACTAATGTGAAATTACATACAATTTTCAAATTTCTTGTACTTGCTAACTTTGCGACCTCGGGCAGCTCTGTTACCATGGAGGAACCACACAGGATTTGACTTTATAGGCTAGAACTGAAGTCGCACCAACTGCTTAACTCAAAATACAGTCAAGAAAGCAGCTCTCAAGCCGAGAAACGGGATCGACCATAAGCACTAATGTCAAATTACATACAATTTTCAAATTTCTTGTACTTGCTAACTTTGCGACCTCGGGCAGCTATGTTACCATGGAGGCTAGAACTGAAGTCGCACCAACTGCTTAACTCAAAATACAGTCAAGAAAGTAGCTCTCAAGCCGAGAAACGGGATCGACCATAAGCACTAATGTGAAATTACATACAATTTTCAAATTTCTTGTACTTGCTAACTTTGCGACCTCGGGCAGCTATGTTACCATGGAGGAACCACACAGGATTTGACCTTATAGGCTAGAACTGAAGTCGCACCAACTGCTTAACTCAAAATACAGTCAAGAAAGTAGCTCTCAAGCCGAGAAACGGGATCGACCATAAGCACTACCGTGAAATTACGTACAATTTTCAAATTTCTTGTACTTGCTAACTTTGCGACCTCGGGCAGCTATGTTACCATGGAGGAACCACACAGGATTTGACTTTATAGGCTAGAACTGAAGTCGCGCCAACTGCTCAACTCAAAATACAGTCAAGAAAGTAGCTCTCAAGCCGTGAAACGTGATCGACCATAAGCACTACCGTGAAATTACGTACAATTTTCAAATTTCTTGTACTTGCTAACTTTGCGACCTCGGGCAGCCATGTTACCATGGAGGAACCACACAGGATTTGACTTTATAGGCTAGAACTGAAGTCGCGCCAACTGCTCAACTCAAAATACAGTCCAGAAAGTAGCTCTCAAGCCGAGAAACGGGATCGACCATAAGCACTACCGTGAAATTACGTACAATTTTCAAATTTCTTGTACTTGCTAACTTTGCGACCTCGGGCAGCTATGTTACCATGGAGGAACCACACAGGATTTGACTTTATAGGCTAGAACTGAAGTCGCGCCAACTGCTCAACTCAAAATACAGTCAAGAAAGTAGCTCTCAAGCCGTGAAACGGATCGACCATAAGCACTACCGTGAAATTACGTACAATTTTCAAATTTCTTGTACTTGCTAACTTTGCGACCTCGGGCAGCTATGTTACCATGGAGGAACCACACAGGATTTGACTTTATAGGCTAGAACTGAAGTCGCACCAACTGCTTAACTCAAAATACAGTCAAGAAAGTAGTTCTCAAGCCGAGAAACGGGATCGACCATAAGCACTAATGTGAAATTACATACAATTTTCAAATTTCTTGTACTTGCTAACTTTGCGACCTCGGGCATCTATGTTACCATGGAGGAACCACACAGGATTTGACTTTATAGGCTAGAACTGAAGTCGCACCAACTGCTTAACTCAAAATACAGTCAAGAAAGTAGCTCTCAAGCCGAGAAACGGGATCGACCATAAGCACTAATGTGAAATTACATACAATTTTCAAATTTCTTGTACTTGCTAACTTTGCGACCTCGGGCAGCTATGTTACCATGGAGGAACCACACAGGATTTGACTTTATAGGCTAGAACTGAAGTCGCACCAACTGCTTAACTCAAAATACAGTCAAGAAAGTAGCTCTCAAGCCGAGAAACGGGATCGACCATAAGCACTAATGTGAAATTACACACTAATTACGTACAATTTTCAAATTTCTTGTACTTGCTAACTTTGCGACCTCGGGCAGCTATGTTACCATGGAGGAACCACACAGGATTTGACTTTATAGGCTAGAACTGAAGTCGCACCAACTGCTTAACTCAAAATACAGTCAAGAAAGTAGCTCTCAAGCCGAGAAACGGGATCGACCATAAGAACTAATGTGAAATTACATACAATTTTCAAATTTCTTGTACTTGCTAACTTTGCGACCTCGGGCAGCTATGTTACCATGGAGGAACCACACAGGATTTGACTTTATAGGCTAGAACTGAAGTCGCACCAACTGCTTAACTCAAAATACAGTCAAGAAAGTAGCTCTCAAGCCGAGAAACGGGATGGACCATAAGCACTAATGTGAAATTACATACAATTTTCAAATTTCTTGTACTTGCTAAATTTGCGACCTCGGGCAGCTATGTTACCATGGAGGAACCACACAGGATTTGACTTTATAGGCTAGAACTGAAGTCGCGCCAACTGCTCAACTCAAAATACAGTCAAGAAAGTAGCTCTCAAGCCGTGAAACGGGATCGACCATAAGCACTACCGTGAAATTACGTACAATTTTCAAATTTCTTGTACTTGCTAACTTTGCGACCTCGGGCAGCTATGTTACCATGGAGGAACCACACAGGATTTGACTTTATAGGCTAGAACTGAAGTCGCACCAACTGCTTAACTCAAAATACAGTCAAGAGAGTAGCTCTCAAGCCGACAAACGGGATCGACCATAAGCACTAATGTGAAATTACATACAATTTTCAAATTTCTTGTACTTGCTAACTTTGCGACCTCGGGCAGCTATGTTACCATGGAGGAACCACACAGGATTTGACTTTATAGGCTAGAACTGAAGTCGCACCAACTGCTTAACTCAAAATACAGTCAAGAAAGTAGCTCTCAAGCCGAGAAACGGGATCGACCATAAGCACTAATGTGAAATTACATACAATTTTCAAATTTCTTTTACTTGCTAACTTTGCGACCTCGGGCAGCTATGTTACCATGGAGGAACCACACAGGATTTGACTTTATAGGCTAGAACTGAAGTCGCACCAACTGCTTAACTCAAAATACAGTCAAGAAAGTAGCTCTCAAGCCGAGAAACGGGATCGACCATAAGCACTAATGTCAAATTACATACAATTTTCAAATTTCTTGTACTTGCTAACTTTGCGACCTCGGGCAGCTATGTTACCATGGAGGCTAGAACTGAAGTCGCACCAACTGCTCAACTCAAAATACAGTCAAGAAAGTAGCTCTCAAGCCGAGAAACGGGATCGACCATAAGCACTAATGTGAAATTACATACAATTTTCAAATTTCTTGTACTTGCTAACTTTGCGACCTCGGGCAGCTATGTTACCATGGAGGAACCACACAGGATTTGACCTTATAGGCTAGAACTGAAGTCGCACCAACTGCTTAACTCAAAATACAGTCAAGAAAGTAGCTCTCAAGCCGAGAAACGGGATCGACAATAAGCACTAATGTGAAATTACATACAATTTTCAAATTTCTTGTACTTGCTAACTTTGCGACCTCGGGCAGCTATGTTACCATGGAGGAACCACACAGGATTTGACTTTATAGGCTAGAACTGAAGTCGCACCAACTGCTTTACTCAAAATACAGTCAAGAAAGTAGCTCTCAAGCCGAGAAACGGGATCGACCATAAGCACTACCGTGAAATTACGTACAATTTTCAAATTTCTTGTACTTGCTAACTTTGCGACCTCGGGCAGCTATGTTACCATGGAGGAACCACACAGGATTTGACTTTATAGGCTAGAACTGAAGTCGCGCCAACTGCTCAACTCAAAATACAGTCAAGAAAGTAGCTCTCAAGCCGTGAAACGGGATCGACCATAAGCACTACCGTGAAATTACGTACAATTTTCAAATTTCTTGTACTTGCTAACTTTGCGACCTCGGGCAGCTATGTTACCATGGAGGAACCACACAAGATTTTACTTTATAGGCTAGAACTGAAGTCGCGCCAACTGCTCAACTCAAAATACAGTCCAGAAAGTAGCTCTCAAGCCGAGAAACGGGATCGACCATAAGCACTACCGTCAAATTACGTACAATTTTCAAATTTCTTGTACTTGCTAACTTTGCGACCTCGGGCAGCTATGTTACCATGGAGGAACCACACAGGATTTGACTTTATAGGCTAGAACTGAAGTCGCGCCAACTGCTCAACTCAAAATACAGTCAAGAAAGTAGCTCTCAAGCCGTGAAACGGATCGACCATAAGCACTACCGTGAAATTACGTACAATTTTCAAATTTCTTGTACTTGCTAACTTTGCGACCTCGGGCAGCTATGTTACCATGGAGGAACCACACAGGATTTGACTTTATAGGCTAGAACTGAAGTCGCACCAACTGCTTAACTCAAAATACAGTCAAGAAAGTAGCTCTCAAGCCGAGAAACGGGATCGACCATAAGCACTAATGTGAAATTACATACAATTTTCAAATTTCTTGTACTTGCTAACTTTGCGACCTCGGGCATCTATGTTACCATGGAGGAACCACACAGGATTTGACTTTATAGGCTAGAACTGAAGTCGCACCAACTGCTTAACTCAAAATACAGTCAAGAAAGTAGCTCTCAAGCCGAGAAACGGGATCGACCATAAGCACTAATGTGAAATTACATACAATTTTCAAATTTCTTGTACTTGCTAACTTTGCGACCTCGGGCAGCTATGTTACCATGGAGGAACCACACAGGATTTGACTTTATAGGCTAGAACTGAAGTCGCACCAACTGCTTAACTCAAAATACAGTCAAGAAAGTAGCTCTCAAGCCGAGAAACGGGATCGACCATAAGCACTAATGTGAAATTACATACAATTTTCAAATTTCTTGTACTTGCTAACTTTGCGACCTCGGGCAGCTATGTTACCATGGAGGAACCACACAGGATTTGACTTTATAGGCTAGAACTGAAGTCGCACCAACTGCTTAACTCAAAATACAGTCAAGAAAGTAGCTCTCAAGCCGAGAAACGGGATCGACCATAAGAACTAATGTGAAATTACATACAATTTTCAAATTTCTTGTACTTGCTAACTTTGCGACCTCGGGCAGCTATGTTACCATGGAGGAACCACACAGGATTTGACTTTGTAGGCTAGAACTGAAGTCGCACCAACTGCTTAACTCAAAATACAGTCAAGAAAGTAGCTCTCAAGCCGAGAAACGGGATCGACCATAAGAACTAATGTGAAATTACATACAATTTTCAAATTTCTTGTACTTGCTAACTTTGCGACCTCGGGCAGCTATGTTACCATGGAGGAACCACACAGGATTTGACTTTATAGGCTAGAACTGAAGTCGCACCAACTGCTTAACTCAAAATACAGTCAAGAAAGTAGCTCTCAAGCCGAGAAACGGGATCGACCATAAGCACTAATGTGAAATTACATACAATTTTCAAATTTCTTGTACTGGCTAACTTTGCGACCTCGGGCAGCTATGTTACCATGGAGGAACCACACAGGATTTGACTTTATAGGCTAGAACTGAAGTCGCACCAACTGCTTAACTCAAAATACAGTCAAGAAAGTAGCTCTCAAGCCGAGAAACGGGATCGACCATAAGCACTAATGTGAAATTACATACAATTTTCAAATTTCTTGTACTTGCTAACTTTGCGACCTCGGGCAGCTATGTTACCATGGAGGAACCACACAAGATTTGACTTTATAGGCTAGAACTGAAGTCGCGCCAACTGCTCAACTCAAAATACAGTCAAGAAATAGCTCTCAAGCCGTGAAACGGGATCGACCATAAGCACTATCGTGAAATTACGTACAATTTTCAAATTTCTTGTACTTGCTAACTTTGCGACCTCGGGCAGCTATGTTACCATGGAGGAACCACACAGGATTTGACTTTATAGGCTAGAACTGAAGTCGCGCCAACTGCTCAACTCAAAATACAGTCAAGAAAGTAGCTCTCAAGCCGAGAAACGGGATCGACCATAAGCACTAATGTGAAATTACATACAATTTTCAAATTTCTTGTACTTGCTAACTTTGCGACCTCGGGCAGCTATGTTACCATGGAGGAACCACACAGGATTTGACTTTATAGGCTAGAACTGAAGTCGCACCAACTGCTCAACTCAAAATACAGTCAAGAAAGTAGCTCTCAAGCCGTGAAACGGGATCGACCATAAGCACTACCGTGAAATTACGTACAATTTTCAAATTTCTTGTACTTGCTAACTTTGCGACCTCGGGCAGCTATGTTACCATGGAGGAACCACACAGGATTTGACTTTATAGGCTAGAACTGAAGTCGCACCAACTGCTTAACTCAAAATACAGTCAAGAAAGTAGCTCTCAAGCCGAGAAACGGGATCGACCATAAGCACTAATGTGAAATTACATACAATTTTCAAATTTCTTGTACTTGCTAACTTTGCGACCTCGGGCAGCTCTGTTACCATGGAGGAACCACACAGGATTTGACTTTATAGGCTAGAACTGAAGTCGCACCAACTGCTTAACTCAAAATACAGTCAAGAAAGCAGCTCTCAAGCCGAGAAACGGGATCGACCATAAGCACTAATGTCAAATTACATACAATTTTCAAATTTCTTGTACTTGCTAACTTTGCGACCTCGGGCAGCTATGTTACCATGGAGGCTAGAACTGAAGTCGCACCAACTGCTTAACTCAAAATACAGTCAAGAAAGTAGCTCTCAAGCCGAGAAACGGGATCGACCATAAGCACTAATGTGAAATTACATACAATTTTCAAATTTCTTGTACTTGCTAACTTTGCGACCTCGGGCAGCTATGTTACCATGGAGGAACCACACAGGATTTGACCTTATGGGCTAGAACTGAAGTCGCACCAACTGCTTAACTCAAAATACAGTCAAGAAAGTAGCTCTCAAGCCGAGAAACGGGATCGACCATAAGCACTACCGTGAAATTACGTACAATTTTCAAATTTCTTGTACTTGCTAACTTTGCGACCTCGGGCAGCTATGTTACCATGGAGGAACCACACAGGATTTGACTTTATAGGCTAGAACTGAAGTCGCGCCAACTGCTCAACTCAAAATACAGTCAAGAAAGTAGCTCTCAAGCCGTGAAACGGGATCGACCATAAGCACTACCGTGAAATTACGTACAATTTTCAAATTTCTTGTACTTGCTAACTTTGCGACCTCGGGCAGCTATGTTACCATGGAGGAACCACACAGGATTTGACTTTATAGGCTAGAACTGAAGTCGCGCCAACTGCTCAACTCAAAATACAGTCCAGAAAGTAGCTCTCAAGCCGAGAAACGGGATCGACCATAAGCACTACCGTGAAATTACGTACAATTTTCAAATTTCTTGTACTTGCTAACTTTGCGACCTCGGGCAGCTATGTCACCATGGAGGAACCACACAGGATTTGACTTTATAGGCTAGAACTGAAGTCGCGCCAACTGCTCAACTCAAAATACAGTCAAGAAAGTAGCTCTCAAGCCGTGAAACGGATCGACCATAAGCACTACCGTGAAATTACGTACAATTTTCAAATTTCTTGTACTTGCTAACTTTGCGACCTCGGGCAGCTATGTTACCATGGAGGAACCACACACGATTTGACTTTATAGGCTAGAACTGAAGTCGCACCAACTGCTTAACTCAAAATACAGTCAAGAAAGTAGCTCTCAAGCCGAGAAACGGGATCGACCATAAGCACTAATGTGAAATTACATACAATTTTCAAATTTCTTGTACTTGCTAACTTTGCGACCTCGGGCATCTATGTTACCATGGAGGAACCACACAGGATTTGACTTTATAGGCTAGAACTGAAGTCGCACCAACTGCTTAACTCAAAATACAGTCAAGAAAGTAGCTCTCAAGCCGAGAAACGGGATCGACCATAAGCACTAATGTGAAATTACATACAATTTTCAAATTTCTTGTACTTGCTAACTTTGCGACCTCGGGCAGCTATGTTACCATGGAGGAACCACACAGGATTTGACTTTATAGGCTAGAACTGAAGTCGCACCAACTGCTTAACTCAAAATACAGTCAAGAAAGTAGCTCTCAAGCCGAGAAACGGGATCGACCATAAGCACTAATGTGAAATTACATACAATTTTCAAATTTCTTGTACTTGCTAACTTTGCGAACTCGGGCAGCTATGTTACCATGGAGGAACCACACAGGATTTGACTTTATAGGCTAGAACTGAAGTCGCGCCAACTGCTTAACTCAAAATACAGTCAAGAAAGTAGCTCTCAAGCCGAGAAACGGGATCGACCATAAGAACTAATGTGAAATTACATACAATTTTCAAATTTCTTGTACTTGCTAACTTTGCGACCTCGGGCAGCTATGTTACCATGGAGGAACCACACAGGATTTGACTTTATAGGCTAGAACTGAAGTCGCACCAACTGCTTAACTCAAAATACATTCAAGAAAGTAGCTCTCAAGCCGAGAAACGGGATCGACCATAAGCACTAATGTGAAATTACATACAATTTTCAAATTTCTTGTACTTGCTAACTTTGCGACCTCGGGCAGCTATGTTACCATGGAGGAACCACACAGGATTTGACTTTATAGGCTAGAACTGAAGTCGCACCAACTGCTTAACTCAAAATACAGTCAAGAAAGTAGCTCTCAAGCCGAGAAACGGGATCGACCATAAGCACTAATGTGAAATTACATACAATTTTCAAATTTCTTGTACTTGCTAAATTTGCGACCTCGGGCAGCTATGTTACCATGGAGGGACCACACAGGATTTGACTTTATAGGCTAGAACTGAAGTCGCGCCAACTGCTCAACTCAAAATACAGTCAAGAAAGTAGCTCTCAAGCCGTGAAACGGGTTCGACCATAAGCACTACCGTGAAATTACGTACAATTTTCAAATTTCTTGTACTTGCTAACTTTGCGACCTCGGGCAGCTATGTTACCATGGAGGAACCACACAGGATTTGACTTTATAGGCTAGAACTGAAGTCGCACCAACTGCTTAACTCAAAATACAGTCAAGAAAGTAGCTCTCAAGCCGAGAAACGGGATCGACCATAAGCACTAATGTGAAATTACATACAATTTTCAAATTTCTTGTACTTGCTAACTTTGCGACCTCGGGCAGCTATGTTACCATGGAGGAACCACACAGGATTTGACTTTATAGGCTAGAACTGAAGTCGCACCAACTGCTTAACTCAAAATACAGTCAAGAAAGTAGCTCTCAAGCCGAGAAACGGGATCGACCATAAGCACTAATGTCAAATTACATACAATTTTCAAATTTCTTGTACTTGCTAACTTTGCGACCTCGGGCAGCTATGTTACCATGGAGGCTAGAACTGAAGTCGCACCAACTGCTTAACTCAAAATACAGTCAAGAAAGTAGCTCTCAAGCCGAGAAACGGGATCGACCATAAGCACTAATGTGAAATTACATACAATTTTCAAATTTCTTGTACTTGCTAACTTTGCGACCTCGGGCAGCTATGTTACCATGGAGGAACCACACAGGATTTGACCTTATAGGCTAGAACTGAAGTCGCACCAACTGCTTAACTCAAAATACAGTCAAGAAAGTAGCTCTCAAGCCGAGAAACGGGATCGACAATAAGCACTAATGTGAAATTACATACAATTTTCAAATTTCTTGTACTTGCTAACTTTGCGACCTCGGGCAGCTATGTTACCATGGAGGAACCACACAGGATTTGACTTTATAGGCTAGAACTGAAGTCGCACCAACTGCTTAACTCAAAATACAGTCAAGAAAGTAGCTCTCAAGCCGAGAAACGGGATCGACCATAAGCACTAATGTGAAATTACATACAATTTTCAAATTTCTTGTACTTGCTAACTTTGCGACCTCGGGCAGCTATGTTACCATGGAGGAACCACACAGGATTTGACTTTATAGGCTAGAACTGAAGTCGCACCAACTGCTTAACTCAAAATACAGTCAAGAAAGTAGCTCTCAAGCCGAGAAACGGGATCGACCATAAGCACTAATGTGAAATTACATACAATTTTCAAATTTCTTGTACTTGCTAACTTTGCGAACTCGGGCAGCTATGTTACCATGGAGGAACCACACAGGATTTGACTTTATAGGCTAGAACTGAAGTCGCGCCAACTGCTTAACTCAAAATACAGTCAAGAAAGTAGCTCTCAAGCCGAGAAACGGGATCGACCATAAGAACTAATGTGAAATTACATACAATTTTCAAATTTCTTGTACTTGCTAACTTTGCGACCTCGGGCAGCTATGTTACCATGGAGGAACCACACAGGATTTGACTTTATAGGCTAGAACTGAAGTCGCACCAACTGCTTAACTCAAAATACAGTCAAGAAAGTAGCTCTCAAGCCGAGAAACGGGATCGACCATAAGCACTAATGTGAAATTACATACAATTTTCAAATTTCTTGTACTTGCTAACTTTGCGACCTCGGGCAGCTATGTTACCATGGAGGAACCACACAGGATTTGACTTTATAGGCTAGAACTGAAGTCGCACCAACTGCTTAACTCAAAATACAGTCAAGAAAGTAGCTCTCAAGCCGAGAAACGGGATCGACCATAAGCACTAATGTGAAATTACATACAATTTTCAAATTTCTTGTACTTGCTAAATTTGCGACCTCGGGCAGCTATGTTACCATGGAGGGACCACACAGGATTTGACTTTATAGGCTAGAACTGAAGTCGCGCCAACTGCTCAACTCAAAATACAGTCAAGAAAGTAGCTCTCAAGCCGTAAAACGGGTTCGACCATAAGCACTACCGTGAAATTACGTACAATTTTCAAATTTCTTGTACTTGCTAACTTTGCGACCTCGGGCAGCTATGTTACCATGGAGGAACCACACAGGATTTGACTTTATAGGCTAGAACTGAAGTCGCACCAACTGCTTAACTCAAAATACAGTCAAGAAAGTAGCTCTCAAGCCGAGAAACGGGATCGACCATAAGCACTAATGTGAAATTACATACAATTTTCAAATTTCTTGTACTTGCTAACTTTGCGACCTCGGGCAGCTATGTTACCATGGAGGAACCACACAGGATTTGACTTTATAGGCTAGAACTGAAGTCGCACCAACTGCTTAACTCAAAATACAGTCAAGAAAGTAGCTCTCAAGCCGAGAAACGGGATCGACCATAAGCACTAATGTCAAATTACATACAATTTTCAAATTTCTTGTACTTGCTAACTTTGCGACCTCGGGCAGCTATGTTACCATGGAGGCTAGAACTGAAGTCGCACCAACTGCTTAACTCAAAATACAGTCAAGAAAGTAGCTCTCAAGCCGAGAAACGGGATCGACCATAAGCACTAATGTGAAATTACATACAATTTTCAAATTTCTTGTACTTGCTAACTTTGCGACCTCGGGCATCTATGTTACCATGGAGGAACCACACAGGATTTGACTTTATAGGCTAGAACTGAAGTCGCACCAACTGCTTAACTCAAAATACAGTCAAGAAAGTAGCTCTCAAGCCGAGAAACGGGATCGACCATAAGCACTAATGTGAAATTACATACAATTTTCAAATTTCTTGTACTTGCTAACTTTGCGACCTCGGGCAGCTATGTTACCATGGAGGAACCACACAGGATTTGACTTTATAGGCTAGAACTGAAGTCGCACCAACTGCTTAACTCAAAATACAGTCAAGAAAGTAGCTCTCAAGCCGAGAAACGGGATCGACCATAAGCACTAATGTGAAATTACATACAATTTTCAAATTTCTTGTACTTGCTAACTTTGCGAACTCGGGCAGCTATGTTACCATGGAGGAACCACACAGGATTTGACTTTATAGGCTAGAACTGAAGTCGCGCCAACTGCTTAACTCAAAATACAGTCAAGAAAGTAGCTCTCAAGCCGAGAAACGGGATCGACCATAAGAACTAATGTGAAATTACATACAATTTTCAAATTTCTTGTACTTGCTAACTTTGCGACCTCGGGCAGCTATGTTACCATGGAGGAACCACACAGGATTTGACTTTATAGGCTAGAACTGAAGTCGCACCAACTGCTTAACTCAAAATACATTCAAGAAAGTAGCTCTCAAGCCGAGAAACGGGATCGACCATAAGCACTAATGTGAAATTACATACAATTTTCAAATTTCTTGTACTTGCTAACTTTGCGACCTCGGGCAGCTATGTTACCATGGAGGAACCACACAGGATTTGACTTTATAGGCTAGAACTGAAGTCGCACCAACTGCTTAACTCAAAATACAGTCAAGAAAGTAGCTCTCAAGCCGAGAAACGGGATCGACCATAAGCACTAATGTGAAATTACATACAATTTTCAAATTTCTTGTACTTGCTAAATTTGCGACCTCGGGCAGCTATGTTACCATGGAGGGACCACACAGGATTTGACTTTATAGGCTAGAACTGAAGTCGCGCCAACTGCTCAACTCAAAATACAGTCAAGAAAGTAGCTCTCAAGCCGTGAAACGGGTTCGACCATAAGCACTACCGTGAAATTACGTACAATTTTCAAATTTCTTGTACTTGCTAACTTTGCGACCTCGGGCAGCTATGTTACCATGGAGGAACCACACAGGATTTGACTTTATAGGCTAGAACTGAAGTCGCACCAACTGCTTAACTCAAAATACAGTCAAGAAAGTAGCTCTCAAGCCGAGAAACGGGATCGACCATAAGCACTAATGTGAAATTACATACAATTTTCAAATTTCTTGTACTTGCTAACTTTGCGACCTCGGGCAGCTATGTTACCATGGAGGAACCACACAGGATTTGACTTTATAGGCTAGAACTGAAGTCGCACCAACTGCTTAACTCAAAATACAGTCAAGAAAGTAGCTCTCAAGCCGAGAAACGGGATCGACCATAAGCACTAATGTCAAATTACATACAATTTTCAAATTTCTTGTACTTGCTAACTTTGCGACCTCGGGCAGCTATGTTACCATGGAGGCTAGAACTGAAGTCGCACCAACTGCTTAACTCAAAATACAGTCAAGAAAGTAGCTCTCAAGCCGAGAAACGGGATCGACCATAAGCACTAATGTGAAATTACATACAATTTTCAAATTTCTTGTACTTGCTAACTTTGCGACCTCGGGCAGCTATGTTACCATGGAGGAACCACACAGGATTTGACCTTATAGGCTAGAACTGAAGTCGCACCAACTGCTTAACTCAAAATACAGTCAAGAAAGTAGCTCTCAAGCCGAGAAACGGGATCGACAATAAGCACTAATGTGAAATTACATACAATTTTCAAATTTCTTGTACTTGCTAACTTTGCGACCTCGGGCAGCTATGTTACCATGGAGGAACCACACAGGATTTGACTTTATAGGCTAGAACTGAAGTCGCACCAACTGCTTAACTCAAAATACAGTCAAGAAAGTAGCTCTCAAGCCGAGAAACGGGATCGACCATAAGCACTAATGTGAAATTACATACAATTTTCAAATTTCTTGTACTTGCTAACTTTGCGACCTCGGGCAGCTATGTTACCATGGAGGAACCACACAGGATTTGACTTTATAGGCTAGAACTGAAGTCGCACCAACTGCTTAACTCAAAATACAGTCAAGAAAGTAGCTCTCAAGCCGAGAAACGGGATCGACCATAAGCACTAATGTGAAATTACATACAATTTTCAAATTTCTTGTACTTGCTAACTTTGCGAACTCGGGCAGCTATGTTACCATGGAGGAACCACACAGGATTTGACTTTATAGGCTAGAACTGAAGTCGCGCCAACTGCTTAACTCAAAATACAGTCAAGAAAGTAGCTCTCAAGCCGAGAAACGGGATCGACCATAAGAACTAATGTGAAATTACATACAATTTTCAAATTTCTTGTACTTGCTAACTTTGCGACCTCGGGCAGCTATGTTACCATGGAGGAACCACACAGGATTTGACTTTATAGGCTAGAACTGAAGTCGCACCAACTGCTTAACTCAAAATACAGTCAAGAAAGTAGCTCTCAAGCCGAGAAACGGGATCGACCATAAGCACTAATGTGAAATTACATACAATTTTCAAATTTCTTGTACTTGCTAACTTTGCGACCTCGGGCAGCTATGTTACCATGGAGGAACCACACAGGATTTGACTTTATAGGCTAGAACTGAAGTCGCACCAACTGCTTAACTCAAAATACAGTCAAGAAAGTAGCTCTCAAGCCGAGAAACGGGATCGACCATAAGCACTAATGTGAAATTACATACAATTTTCAAATTTCTTGTACTTGCTAAATTTGCGACCTCGGGCAGCTATGTTACCATGGAGGGACCACACAGGATTTGACTTTATAGGCTAGAACTGAAGTCGCGCCAACTGCTCAACTCAAAATACAGTCAAGAAAGTAGCTCTCAAGCCGTGAAACGGGTTCGACCATAAGCACTACCGTGAAATTACGTACAATTTTCAAATTTCTTGTACTTGCTAACTTTGCGACCTCGGGCAGCTATGTTACCATGGAGGAACCACACAGGATTTGACTTTATAGGCTAGAACTGAAGTCGCACCAACTGCTTAACTCAAAATACAGTCAAGAAAGTAGCTCTCAAGCCGAGAAACGGGATCGACCATAAGCACTAATGTGAAATTACATACAATTTTCAAATTTCTTGTACTTGCTAACTTTGCGACCTCGGGCAGCTATGTTACCATGGAGGAACCACACAGGATTTGACTTTATAGGCTAGAACTGAAGTCGCACCAACTGCTTAACTCAAAATACAGTCAAGAAAGTAGCTCTCAAGCCGAGAAACGGGATCGACCATAAGCACTAATGTCAAATTACATACAATTTTCAAATTTCTTGTACTTGCTAACTTTGCGACCTCGGGCAGCTATGTTACCATGGAGGCTAGAACTGAAGTCGCACCAACTGCTTAACTCAAAATACAGTCAAGAAAGTAGCTCTCAAGCCGAGAAACGGGATCGACCATAAGCACTAATGTGAAATTACATACAATTTTCAAATTTCTTGTACTTGCTAACTTTGCGACCTCGGGCAGCTATGTTACCATGGAGGAACCACACAGGATTTGACCTTATAGGCTAGAACTGAAGTCGCACCAACTGCTTAACTCAAAATACAGTCAAGAAAGTAGCTCTCAAGCCGAGAAACGGGATCGACAATAAGCACTAATGTGAAATTACATACAATTTTCAAATTTCTTGTACTTGCTAACTTTGCGACCTCGGGCAGCTATGTTACCATGGAGGAACCACACAGGATTTGACTTTATAGGCTAGAACTGAAGTCGCACCAACTGCTTAACTCAAAATACAGTCAAGAAAGTAGCTCTCAAGCCGTCAAACGGGATCGACCATAAGCACTACCGTGAAATTACGTACAATTTTCAAATTTCTTGTACTTGCTAACTTTGCGACCTCGGGCAGCTATGTTACCATGGAGGAACCACACAGGATTTGACTTTATAGGCTAGAACTGAAGTCGCACCAACTGCTTAACTCAAAATACAGTCAAGAAAGTAGCTCCCAAGCCGAGAAACGGGATCGACCATAAGCACTAATGTGAAATTACATACAATTTTCAAATTTCTTGTACTTGCTAACTTTGCGACCTCGGGCAGCTATGTTACCATGGAGGAACCACACAGGATTTGACTTTATAGGCTAGAACTGAAGTCGCACCAACTGCTTAACTCAAAATACAGTCAAGAAAGTAGCTCTCAAGCCGAGAAACGGGATCGACCATAAGCACTAATTTGAAATTACATACAATTTTCAAATTTCTTGTACTTGCTAACTTTGCGACCTCGGGCAGCTATGTTACCATGGAGGAACCACACAAGATTTGACTTTATAGGCTAGAACTGAAGTCGCGCCAACTGCTCAACTCAAAATACAGTCAAGAAAGTAGCTCTCAAGCCGTGAAACGGGATCGACCATAAGAACTAATGTGAAATTACATACAATTTTCAAATTTCTTGTACTTGCTAACTTTGCGACCTCGGGCAGCTATGTTACCATGGAGGAACCACACAGGATTTGACTTTATAGGCTAGAACTGAAGTCGCACCAACTGCTTAACTCAAAATACAGTAAAGAAGGTAGCTCTCAAGCCGAGAAACGGGATCGACCATAAGCACTAATGTGAAATTACATACAATTTTCAAATTTCTTGTACTTGCTAACTTTGCGACCTCGGGCAGCTATGTTACCATGGAGGAACCACACAGGATTTGACTTTATAGGCTAGAACTGAAGTCGCACCAACTGCTTAACTCAAAATACAGTCAAGAAAGTAGCTCTCAAGCCGAGAAACGGGATCGACCATAAGCACTAATGTGAAATTACATACAATTTTCAAATTTCTTGTACTTGCTAACTTTGCGACCTCGGGCAGCTATGTTACCATGGAGGAACCACACAGGATTTGACCTTATAGGCTAGAACTGAAGTCGCACCAACTGCTTAACTCAAAATACAGTCAAGAAAGTAGCTCTCAAGCCGAGAAACGGGATCGACCATAAGCACTAATGTGAAATTACATACAATTTTCAAATTTCTTGTACTTGCTAACTTTGCGACCTCGAGCAGCTATGTTACCATGGAGGAACCACACAGGATTTGACTTTATAGGCTAGAACTGAAGTCGCACCAACTGCTTAACTCAAAATACAGTCAAGAAAGTAGCTCTCAAGCCGTCAAACGGGATCGACCATAAGCACTACCGTGAAATTACGTACAATTTTAAAATTTCTTGTACTTGCTAACTTTGCGACCTCGGGCAGCTATGTTACCATGGAGGAACCACACAGGATTTGACTTTATAGGCTAGAACTGAAGTCGCACTAACTGCTTAACTCAAAATACAGTCAAGAAAGTAGCTCTCAAGCCGAGAAACGGGATCGACCATAAGCACTAATGTGAAATTACATACAATTTTCAAATTTCTTGTACTTGCTAACTTTGCGACCTCGGGCAGCTATGTTACCATGGAGGAACCACACAAGATTTGACTTTATAGGCTAGAACTGAAGTCGCACCAACTGCTTAACTCAAAATACAGTCAAGAAAGTAGCTCTCAAGCCGAGAAACGGGATCGACCATAAGCACTAATGTGAAATTACATACAATTTTCAAATTTCTTGTACTTGCTAACTTTGCGACCTCGGGCAGCTATGTTACCATGGAGGAACCACACAGGATTTGACTTTATAGGCTAGAACTGAAGTCGCACCAACTGCTTAACTCAAAATACAGTCAAGAAAGTAGCTCTCAAGCCGAGAAACGGGATCGACCATAAGCACTAATGTGAAATTACATACAATTTTCAAATTTCTTGTACTTGCTAACTTTGCGACCTCGGGCAGCTATGTTACCATGGAGGAACCACACAGGATTTGACTTTATAGGCTAGAACTGAAGTCGCACCAACTGCTTAACTCAAAATACAGTCAAGAAAGTAGCTCTCAAGCCGAGAAACGGGATCGACCATAAGAACTAATGTGAAATTACATACAATTTTCAAATTTCTTGTACTTGCTAACTTTGCGACCTCGGGCAGCTATGTTACCATGGAGGAACCACACAGGATTTGACTTTATAGGCTAGAACTGAAGTCGCACCAACTGCTTAACTCAAAATACAGTCAAGAAAGTAGCTCTCAAGCCGAGAAACGGGATCGACCATAAGCACTAATGTGAAATTACATACAATTTTCAAATTTCTTGTACTTGCTAACTTTGCGACCTCGGGCAGCTATGTTACCATGGAGGAACCACACAGGATTTGACTTTATAGGCTAGAACTGAAGTCGCACCAACTGCTTAACTCAAAATACAGTCAAGAAAGTAGCTCTCAAGCCGAGAAACGGGATCGACCATAAGCACTAATGTGAAATTACATACAATTTTCAAATTTCTTGTACTTGCTAACTTTGCGACCTCGGGCAGCTATGTTACCATGGAGGAACCACACAGGATTTGACTTTATAGGCTAGAACTGAAGTCGCACCAACTGCTTAACTCAAAATACAGTCAAGAAAGTAGCTCTCAAGCCGAGAAACGGGATCGACCATAAGCACTAATGTGAAATTACATACAATTTTCAAATTTCTTGTACTTGCTAACTTTGCGACCTCGGGCAGCTATGTTACCATGGAGGAACCACACAAGATTTGACTTTATAGGCTAGAACTGAAGTCGCGCCCACTGCTCAACTCAAAATACAGTCAAGAAAGTAGCTCTCAAGCCGTGAAACGGGATCGACCATAAGCACTACCGTGAAATTACGTACAATTTTCAAATTTCTTGTACTTGCTAACTTTGCGACCTCGGGCAGCTATGTTACCATGGAGGAACCACACAGGATTTGACTTTATAGGCTAGAACTGAAGTCGCACCAACTGCTTAACTCAAAATACAGTCAAGAAAGTAGCTCTCAAGCCGTCAAACGGGATCGACCATAAGCACTACCGTGAAATTACGTACAATTTTCAAATTTCTTGTACTTGCTAACTTTGCGACCTCGGGCAGCTATGTTACCATGGAGGAACCACACAGGATTTGACTTTATAGGCTAGAACTGAAGTCGCACCAACTGCTTAACTCAAAATACAGTCAAGAAAGTAGCTCCCAAGCCGAGAAACGGGATCGACCATAAGCACTAATGTGAAATTACATACAATTTTCAAATTTCTTGTACTTGCTAACTTTGCGACCTCGGGCAGCTATGTTACCATGGAGGAACCACACAGGATTTGACTTTATAGGCTAGAACTGAAGTCGCACCAACTGCTTAACTCAAAATACAGTCAAGAAAGTAGCTCTCAAGCCGAGAAACGGGATCGACCATAAGCACTAATTTGAAATTACATACAATTTTCAAATTTCTTGTACTTGCTAACTTTGCGACCTCGGGCAGCTATGTTACCATGGAGGAACCACACAAGATTTGACTTTATAGGCTAGAACTGAAGTCGCACCAACTGCTTAACTCAAAATACAGTCAAGAAAGTAGCTCTCAAGCCGAGAAACGGGATCGACCATAAGCACTAATGTGAAATTACATACAATTTTCAAATTTCTTGTACTTGCTAACTTTGCGACCTCGGGCAGCTATGTTACCATGGAGGAACCACACAGGATTTGACCTTATAGGCTAGAACTGAAGTCGCACCAACTGCTTAACTCAAAATACAGTCAAGAAAGTAGCTCTCAAGCCGAGAAACGGGATCGACCATAAGCACTAATGTGAAATTACATACAATTTTCAAATTTCTTGTACTTGCTAACTTTGCGACCTCGGGCAGCTATGTTACCATGGAGGAACCACACAGGATTTGACTTTATAGGCTAGAACTGAAGTCGCACTAACTGCTTAACTCAAAATACAGTCAAGAAAGTAGCTCTCAAGCCGAGAAACGGGATCGACCATAAGCACTAATGTGAAATTACATACAATTTTCAAATTTCTTGTACTTGCTAACTTTGCGACCTCGGGCAGCTATGTTACCATGGAGGAACCACACAAGATTTGACTTTATAGGCTAGAACTGAAGTCGCACCAACTGCTTAACTCAAAATACAGTCAAGAAAGTAGCTCTCAAGCCGAGAAACGGGATCGACCATAAGCACTAATGTGAAATTACATACAATTTTCAAATTTCTTGTACTTGCTAACTTTGCGACCTCGGGCAGCTATGTTACCATGGAGGAACCACACAGGATTTGACTTTATAGGCTAGAACTGAAGTCGCACCAACTGCTTAACTCAAAATACAGTCAAGAAAGTAGCTCTCAAGCCGAGAAACGGGATCGACCATAAGAACTAATGTGAAATTACATACAATTTTCAAATTTCTTGTACTTGCTAACTTTGCGACCTCGGGCAGCTATGTTACCATGGAGGAACCACACAGGATTTGACTTTATAGGCTAGAACTGAAGTCGCACCAACTGCTTAACTCAAAATACAGTCAAGAAAGTAGCTCTCAAGCCGAGAAACGGGATCGACCATAAGCACTAATGTGAAATTACATACAATTTTCAAATTTCTTGTACTTGCTAACTTTGCGACCTCGGGCAGCTATGTTACCATGGAGGAACCACACAGGATTTGACTTTATAGGCTAGAACTGAAGTCGCACCAACTGCTTAACTCAAAATACAGTCAAGAAAGTAGCTCTCAAGCCGAGAAACGGGATCGACCATAAGAACTAATGTGAAATTACATACAATTTTCAAATTTCTTGTACTTGCTAACTTTGCGACCTCGGGCAGCTATGTTACCATGGAGGAACCACACAGGATTTGACTTTATAAGCTAGAACTGAAGTCGCACCAACTGCTTAACTCAAAATACAGTCAAGAAAGTAGCTCTCAAGCCGAGAAACGGGATCGACCATAAGCACTAATGTGAAATTACATACAATTTTCAAATTTCTTGTACTTGCTAACTTTGCGACCTCGGGCAGCTATGTTACCATGGAGGAACCACACAGGATTTAACTTTATAGGCTAGAACTGAAGTCGCACCAACTGCTTAACTCAAAATACAGTCAAGAAAGTAGCTCTCAAGCCGAGAAACGGGATCGACCATAAGCACTAATGTGAAATTACATACAATTTTCAAATTTCTTGTACTTGCTAACTTTGCGACCTCGGGCAGCTATGTTACCATGGAGGAACCACACAGGATTTGACTTTATAGGCTAGAACTGAAGTCGCACCAACTGCTGAACTCAAAATACAGTCAAGAAAGTAGCTCTCAAGCCGAGAAACGGGATCGACCATAAGCACTAATGTGAAATTACATACAATTTTCAAATTTCTTGTACTTGCTAACTTTGCGACCTCGGGCAGCTATGTTACCATGGAGGAACCACACAAGATTTGACTTTATAGGCTAGAACTGAAGTCGCGCCAACTGCTCAACTCAAAATACAGTCAAGAAAGTAGCTCTCAAGCCGTGAAACGGGATCGACCATAAGCACTACCGTGAAATTACGTACAATTTTCAAATTTCTTGTACTTGCTAACTTTGCGACCTCGGGCAGCTATGTTACCATGGAGGAACCACACAGGATTTGACTTTATAGGCTAGAACTGAAGTCGCGCCAACTGCTCAACTCAAAATACAGTCAAGAAAGTAGCTCTCAAGCCGAAAAACGGGATCGACCATAAGCACTAATGTGAAATTACATACAATTTTCAAATTTCTTGTACTTGCTAACTTTGCGACCTCGGGCAGCTATGTTACCATGGAGGAACCACACAGGATTTGACTTTATAGGCTAGAACTGAAGTCGCGCCAACTGCTTAACTCAAAATACAGTCAAGAAAGCAGCTCTCAAGCCGAGAAACGGGATCGACCATAAGAACTAATGTGAAATTACATACAATTTTCAAATTTCTTGTACTTGCTAACTTTGCGACCTCGGGCAGCTATGTTACCATGGAGGAACCACACAGGATTTGACTTTATAGGCTAGAACTGAAGTCGCACCAACTGCTTAACTCAAAATACAGTCAAGAAGGTAGCTCTCAAGCCGAGAAACGGGATCGACCATAAGCACTAATGTGAAATTACATACAATTTTCAAATTTCTTGTACTTGCTAACTTTGCGACCTCGGGCAGCTATGTTACCATGGAGGAACCACACAGGATTTGACTTTATAGGCTAGAACTGAAGTCGCACCAACTGCTTAACTCAAAATACAGTCAAGAAAGTAGCTCTCAAGCCGAGAAACGGGATCGACCATAAGCACTAATGTGAAATTACATACAATTTTCAAATTTCTTGTACTTGCTAACTTTGCGACCTCGGGCAGCTATGTTACCATGGAGGAACCACACAGGATTTGACCTTATAGGCTAGAACTGAAGTCGCACCAACTGCTTAACTCAAAATACAGTCAAGAAAGTAGCTCTCAAGCCGAGAAACGGGATCGACCATAAGCACTAATGTGAAATTACATACAATTTTCAAATTTCTTGTACTTGCTAACTTTGCGACCTCGAGCAGCTATGTTACCATGGAGGAACCACACAGGATTTGACTTTATAGGCTAGAACTGAAGTCGCACCAACTGCTTAACTCAAAATACAGTCAAGAAAGTAGCTCTCAAGCCGTCAAACGGGATCGACCATAAGCACTACCGTGAAATTACGTACAATTTTAAAATTTCTTGTACTTGCTAACTTTGCGACCTCGGGCAGCTATGTTACCATGGAGGAACCACACAGGATTTGACTTTATAGGCTAGAACTGAAGTCGCACTAACTGCTTAACTCAAAATACAGTCAAGAAAGTAGCTCTCAAGCCGAGAAACGGGATCGACCATAAGCACTAATGTGAAATTACATACAATTTTCAAATTTCTTGTACTTGCTAACTTTGCGACCTCGGGCAGCTATGTTACCATGGAGGAACCACACAAGATTTGACTTTATAGGCTAGAACTGAAGTCGCACCAACTGCTTAACTCAAAATACAGTCAAGAAAGTAGCTCTCAAGCCGAGAAACGGGATCGACCATAAGCACTAATGTGAAATTACATACAATTTTCAAATTTCTTGTACTTGCTAACTTTGCGACCTCGGGCAGCTATGTTACCATGGAGGAACCACACAGGATTTGACTTTATAGGCTAGAACTGAAGTCGCACCAACTGCTTAACTCAAAATACAGTCAAGAAAGTAGCTCTCAAGCCGAGAAACGGGATCGACCATAAGCACTAATGTGAAATTACATACAATTTTCAAATTTCTTGTACTTGCTAACTTTGCGACCTCGGGCAGCTATGTTACCATGGAGGAACCACACAGGATTTGACTTTATAGGCTAGAACTGAAGTCGCACCAACTGCTTAACTCAAAATACAGTCAAGAAAGTAGCTCTCAAGCCGAGAAACGGGATCGACCATAAGAACTAATGTGAAATTACATACAATTTTCAAATTTCTTGTACTTGCTAACTTTGCGACCTCGGGCAGCTATGTTACCATGGAGGAACCACACAGGATTTGACTTTATAGGCTAGAACTGAAGTCGCACCAACTGCTTAACTCAAAATACAGTCAAGAAAGTAGCTCTCAAGCCGAGAAACGGGATCGACCATAAGCACTAATGTGAAATTACATACAATTTTCAAATTTCTTGTACTTGCTAACTTTGCGACCTCGGGCAGCTATGTTACCATGGAGGAACCACACAGGATTTGACTTTATAGGCTAGAACTGAAGTCGCACCAACTGCTTAACTCAAAATACAGTCAAGAAAGTAGCTCTCAAGCCGAGAAACGGGATCGACCATAAGCACTAATGTGAAATTACATACAATTTTCAAATTTCTTGTACTTGCTAACTTTGCGACCTCGGGCAGCTATGTTACCATGGAGGAACCACACAGGATTTGACTTTATAGGCTAGAACTGAAGTCGCACCAACTGCTTAACTCAAAATACAGTCAAGAAAGTAGCTCTCAAGCCGAGAAACGGGATCGACCATAAGCACTAATGTGAAATTACATACAATTTTCAAATTTCTTGTACTTGCTAACTTTGCGACCTCGGGCAGCTATGTTACCATGGAGGAACCACACAAGATTTGACTTTATAGGCTAGAACTGAAGTCGCGCCCACTGCTCAACTCAAAATACAGTCAAGAAAGTAGCTCTCAAGCCGTGAAACGGGATCGACCATAAGCACTACCGTGAAATTACGTACAATTTTCAAATTTCTTGTACTTGCTAACTTTGCGACCTCGGGCAGCTATGTTACCATGGAGGAACCACACAGGATTTGACTTTATAGGCTAGAACTGAAGTCGCACCAACTGCTTAACTCAAAATACAGTCAAGAAAGTAGCTCTCAAGCCGAGAAACGGGATCGACCATAAGCACTAATGTGAAATTACATACAATTTTCAAATTTCTTGTACTTGCTAACTTTGTGACCTCGGGCAGCTATGTTACCATGGAGGAACCACACAGGATTTGACTTTATAGGCTAGAACTGAAGTCGCACCAACTGCTTAACTCAAAATACAGTCAAGAAAGTAGCTCTCAAGCCGAGAAACGGGATCGACCATAAGCACTAATGTGAAATTACATACAATTTTCAAATTTCTTGTACTTGCTAACTTTGCGACCTCGGGCAGCTATGTTACCATGGAGGAACCACACAGGATTTGACTTTATAGGCTAGAACTGAAGTCGCACCAACTGCTTAACTCAAAATACAGTCAAGAAAGTAGCTCTCAAGCCGAGAAACGGGATCGACCATAAGCACTAATGTGAAATTACATACAATTTTCAAATTTCTTGTACTTGCTAATTTTGCGACCTCGGGCAGCTATGTTACCATGGAGGAACCACACAAGATTTGACTTTATAGGCTAGAACTGAAGTCGCGCCAACTGCTCAACTCAAAATACAGTCAAGAAAGTAGCCCTCAAGCCGTGAAACGGGATCGACCATAAGCACTACCGTGAAATTACGTACAATTTTCAAATTTCTTGTACTTGCTAACTTTGCGACCTCGGGCAGCTATGTTACCATGGAGGAACCACACAGGATTTGACTTTATAGGCTAGAACTGAAGTCGCGCCAACTGCTCAACTCAAAATACAGTCAAGAAAGTAGCTCTCAAGCCGAGAAACGGGATCGACCATAAGCACTAATGTGAAATTACATACAATTTTCAAATTTCTTGTACTTGCTAACTTTGCGACCTCGGGCAGCTATGTTACCATGGAGGAACCACACAGGATTTGACCTTATAGGCTAGAACTGAAGTCGCACCAACTGCTTAACTCAAAATACAGTCAAGAAAGTAGCTCTCAAGCCGAGAAACGGGATCGACAATAAGCACTAATGTGAAATTACATACAATTTTCAAATTTCTTGTACTTGCTAACTTTGCGACCTCGGGCAGCTATGTTACCATGGAGGAACCACACAGGATTTGACTTTATAGGCTAGAACTGAAGTCGCACCAACTGCTTAACTCAAAATACAGTCAAGAAAGTAGCTCTCAAGCCGAGAAACGGGATCGACCATAAGCACTAATGTGAAATTACACACTAATTACGTACAATTTTCAAATTTCTTGTACTTGCTAACTTTGCGACCTCGGGCAGCTATGTTACCATGGAGGAACCACACAGGATTTGACTTTATAGGCTAGAACTGAAGTCGCACCAACTGCTTAACTCAAAATACAGTCAAGAAAGTAGCTCTCAAGCCGAGAAACGGGATCGACCATAAGCACTAATGTGAAATTACATACAATTTTCAAATTTCTTGTACTTGCTAACTTTGCGACCTCGGGCAGCTATGTTACCATGGAGGAACCACACAGGATTTGACTTTATAGGCTAGAACTGAAGTCGCACCAACTGCTTAACTCAAAATACCGTCAAGAAAGTAGCTCTCAAGCCGAGAAACGGGATCGACCATAAGCACTAATGTGAAATTACATACAATTTTCAAATTTCTTGTACTTGCTAACTTTGCGACCTCGGGCAGCTATGTTACCATGGAGGAACCACACAGGATTTGACTTTATAGGCTAGAACTGAAGTCGCACCAACTGCTTAACTCAAAATACAGTCAAGAAAGTAGCTCTCAAGCCGAGAAACGGGATCGACCATAAGCACTAATGTGAAATTACATACAATTTTCAAATTTCTTGTACTTGCTAACTTTGCGACCTCGGGCAGCTATGTTACCATGGAGGAACCACACAGGATTTGACTTTATAGGCTAGAACTGAAGTCGCACCAACTGCTTAACTCAAAATACAGTCAAGAAAGTAGCTCTCAAGCCGAGAAACGGGATCGACCATAAGCACTAATGTGAAATTACATACAATTTTCAAATTTCTTGTACTTGCTAACTTTGCGACCTCGGGCAGCTATGTTACCATGGAGGAACCACACAAGATTTGACTTTATAGGCTAGAACTGAAGTCGCGCCAACTGCTCAACTCAAAATACAGTCAAGAAAGTAGCTCTCAAGCCGTGAAACGGGATCGACCATAAGCACTACCGTGAAATTACGTACAATTTTCAAATTTGTTGTAATTGCTAACTTTGCGACCTCGGGCAGCTATGTTACCATGGAGGAACCACACAGGATTTGACTTTATAGGCTAGAACTGAAGTCGCACCAACTGCTTAACTCAAAATACAGTCAAGAAAGTAGCTCTCAAGCCGAGAAACGGGATCGACCATAAGCACTACCGTGAAATTACGTACAATTTTCAAATTTCTTGTACTTGCTAACTTTGCGACCTCGGGCAGCTATGTTACCATGGAGGAACCACACAGGATTTGACTTTATAGGCTAGAACTGAAGTCGCACTAACTGCTTAACTCAAAATACAGTCAAGAAAGTAGCTCTCAAGCCGAGAAACGGGATCGACCATAGGCACTAATGTGAAATTACATACAATTTTCAAACTTCTTGTACTTGCTAATTTTGCGACCTCGGGCAGCTATGTTACCATGGAGGAACCACACAGGATTTGACTTTATAGGCTAGAACTGAAGTCGCGCCAACTGCTCAACTCAAAATACAGTCAAGAAAGTAACCCTCAAGCCGTGAAACGGGATCGACCATAAGCACTACCGTGAAATTACGTACAATTTTCAAATTTCTTGTACTTGCTAATTTTGCGACCTCGGGCAGCTATGTTACCATGGGGGAACCACACAGGATTTGACTTTATAGGCTAGAACTGAAGTCGCACCAACTGCTTAACTCAAAATACAGTCAAGAAAGTAGCTCTCAAGCCGAGAAACGGGATCGACCATAAGCACTAATGTGAAATTACATACAATTTTCAAATTTCTTGTACTTGCTAACTTTGCGACCTCGGGCAGCTATGTTACCATGGAGGAACCACACAGGATTTGACTTTATAGGCTAGAACTGAAGTCGCACCAACTGCTTAACTCAAAACACAGTCAAGAAAGTAGCTCTCAAGCCGAGAAACGGGATCGACCATAAGCACTACCGTGAAATTACGTACAATTTTCAAATTTCTTGTACTTGCTAACTTTGCGACCTCGGGCAGCTATGTTAACATGGAGGAACCACACAGGATTTGACTTTATAGGCTAGAACTGAAGTCGCACCAACTGCTTAACTCAAAATACAGTCAAGAAAGTAGCTCTCAAGCCGAGAAACGGGATCGACCATAAGCACTAATGTGAAATTACATACAATTTTCAAATTTCTTGTACTTGCTAACTTTGCGACCTCGGGCAGCTATGTTACCATGGAGGAACCACACAGGATTTGACTTTATAGGCTAGAACTGAAGTCGCACCAACTGCTTAACTCAAAATACAGTCAAGAAAGTAGCTCTCAAGCCGAGAAACGGGATCGACCATAAGCACTAATGTGAAATTACATACAATTTTCAAATTTCTTGTACTTGCTAACTTTGCGACCTCGGGCAGCTATGTTACCATGGAGGAACCACACAAGATTTGACTTTATAGGCTAGAACTGAAGTCGCGCCAACTGCTCAACTCAAAATACAGTCAAGAAAGTAGCTCTCAAGCCGTGAAACGGGATCGACCATAAGCACTAATGTGAAATTACATACAATTTTCAAATTTGTTGTACTTGCTAACTTTGCGACCTCGGGCAGCTATGTTACCATGGAGGAACCACACAGGATTTGACTTTATAGGCTAGAACTGAAGTCGCACCAACTGCTTAACTCAAAATACAGTCAAGAAAGTAGCTCTCAAGCCGAGAAACGGGATCGACCATAAGCACTAATGTGAAATTACATACAATTTTCAAATTTCTTGTACTTGCTAACTTTGCGACCTCGGGCAGCTATGTTACCATGGAGGAACCACACAGGATTTGACTTTATAGGCTAGAACTGAAGTCGCACCAACTGCTTAACTCAAAATACAAGATTTGACTTTATAGGCTAGAACTGAAGTCGCGCCAACTGCTCACCTCAAAATACAGTCAAGAAAGTAGCTCTCAAGCCGAGAAACGGGATCGACCATAAGCACTAATGTGAAATTACATACAATTTTCAAATTTCTTGTACTTGCTAACTTTGCGACCTCGGGCAGCTATGTTACCATGGAGGAACCACACAAGATTTGACTTTATAGGCTAGAACTGAAGTCGCGCCAACTGCTCAACTCAAAATACAGTCAAGAAAGTAGCTCTCAAGCCGTGAAACGGGATCGACCATAAGCACTACCGTGAAATTACGTACAATTTTCAAATTTCTTGTACTTGCTAACTCAAAATATAGTCAAGAAAGTAGCTCTCAAGCCGAGAAACGGAATCGACCATAAGCACTAATGTGAAATTACATACAATTTTCAAATTTCTTGTACTTGCTAACTTTGCGACCTCGGGCAGCTATGTTACCATGGAGGAACCACACAGGATTTGACTTTATAGGCTAGAACTGAAGTCGCACCAACTGCTTAACTCAAAATACAGTCAAGAAAGTAGCTCTCAAGCCGAGAAACGGGATCGACCATAAGAACTAATGTGAAATTACATACAATTTTCAAATTTCTTGTTCTTGCTAACTTTGCGACTTCGGGCAGCTATGTTACCATGGAGGAACCACACAAGATTTGACTTTATAGGCTATAACTGAAGTCGCACCAACTGCTCAACTCAAAATACAGTCAAGAAAGTAGCTCTCAAGCCGTGAAACGGGATCGACCATAAGCACTAACGTGAAATTACGTACAATTTTCGAATTTCCTGTACTTGCTAACTTTGTGACCTCGGGCAGCTATGTTACCATGGAGGAACCACACAGGATTTGACTTTATAGGCTAGAACTGAAGTCGCACCAACTGCTTAACTCAAAATACAGTCAAGAAAGTAGCTCTCAAGCCGAGAAACGGGATCGACCATAAGCACTAATGTGAAATTACATACAATTTTCAAATTTCTTGTACTTGCTAACTTTGCGACCTCGGGCAGCTATGTTACCATGGAGGAACCACACAAGATTTGACTTTATAGGGTAGAACTGAAGTCGCGCCAACTGCTCAACTCAAAATACAGTCAAGAAAGTAGCTCTCAAGCCGAGAAACGGGATCGACCATAAGAACTAATGTGAAATTACATACAATTTTCAAATTTCTTGTACTTGCTAACTTTGCGACCTCGGGCAGCTATGTTACCATGGACGAACCACACAAGATTTGACTTTATAGGCTAGAACTGAAGTCGCACCAACTGCTCAACTCAAAATACCGTCAAGAAAGTAGCTCTCAAGCCGAGAAACGGGATCGACCATAAACACTACCGTGAAATTACGTACAATTTTCAAATTTCTTGTACTTGCTAACTTTGCGACCTCGGGCAGCTATGTTACCATGGAGGAACCACACAGGATTTGACTTTATAGGCTAGAACTGAAGTCGCACCAACTGCTTAACTCAAAATACAGTCAAGAAAGTAGCTCTCAAGCCGAGAAACGGGATCGACCATAAGCACTAATGTGAAATTACATACAATTTTCAAATTTCTTGTACTTGCTAACTTTGCGACCTCGGGCAGCTATGTTACCATGGAGGAACCACACAGGATTTGACTTTATAGGCTAGAACTGAAGTCGCACCAACTGCTTAACTCAAAATACAGTCAAGAAAGTAGCTCTCAAGCCGAGAAACGGGATCGACCATAAGCACTAATGTGAAATTACATACAATTCTCAAATTTCTTGTACTTGCTAACTTTGCGACCTCGGGCAGCTATGGTACCATGGAGGAACCACACAAGATTTGACTTTATAGGCTAGAACTGAAGTCGCACCTACTGCTTAACTCAAAATACAGTCAAGAAAGTAGCTCTCAAGCCGAGAAACGGGATCGACCATAAGCGAAATGTGAAATTACATACAATTTTCAAATTTCTTGTACTTGCTAACTTTGCGACCTCGGGCAGCTATGTTACCATGGAGGAACCACACAGGATTTGACTTTATAGGCTAGAACTGAAGTCGCACCAACTGCTTAACTCAAAATACAGTCAAGAAAGTAGCTCTCAAGCCGAGAAACGGGATCGACCATAAGCACTAATGTGAAATTACATACAATTTTCAAACTTCTTGTACTTGCTAATTTTGCGACCTCGGGCAGCTATGTTACCATGGAGGAACCACACAGGATTTGACTTTATAGGCTAGAACTGAAGTCGCACCAACTGCTTAACTCAAAATACAGTCAAGAAAGTAGCTCTCAAGCCGAGAAACGGGATCGACCATAAGCACTAATGTGAAATTACATACAATTTTCAAATTTCTTGTACTTGCTAACTTTGCGACCTCGGGCAGCTATGTTACCATGGAGGAACCACACAAGATTTGACTTTATAGTCTAGAACTGAAGTCGCGCCAACTGCTCAACTCAAAATACAGTCAAGAAAGTAGCTCTCAAGCCGTGAAACGGGATCGACCATAAGCACTACCGTGAAATTACGTATAATTTTCAAATTTCTTATGCTTGCTAACTTTGCGACCTCGGGCAGCTATGTTACCATGGAGGAACCACACAAGATTTGACTTTATAGGGTAGAACTGAAGTCGCGCCAACTGCTCAACTCAAAATACAGTCAAGAAAGTAGCTCTCAAGCCGAGAAACGGGATCGACCATAAGAACTAATGTGAAATTACATACAATTTTCAAATTTCTTGTACTTGCTAACTTTGCGACCTCGGGCAGCTATGTTACCATGGACGAACCACACAAGATTTGACTTTATAGGCTAGAACTGAAGTCGCACCAACTGCTCAACTCAAAATACCGTCAAGAAAGTAGCTCTCAAGCCGAGAAACGGGATCGACCATAAACACTACCGTGAAATTACGTACAATTTTCAAATTTCTTGTACTTGCTAACTTTGCGACCTCGGGCAGCTATGTTACCATGGAGGAACCACACAGGATTTGACTTTATAGGCTAGAACTGAAGTCGCACCAACTGCTTAACTCAAAATACAGTCAAGAAAGTAGCTCTCAAGCCGAGAAACGGGATCGACCATAAGCACTAATGTGAAATTACATACAATTTTCAAATTTCTTGTACTTGCTAACTTTGCGACCTCGGGCAGCTATGTTACCATGGAGGAACCACACAGGATTTGACTTTATAGGCTAGAACTGAAGTCGCACCAACTGCTTAACTCAAAATACAGTCAAGAAAGTAGCTCTCAAGCCGAGAAACGGGATCGACCATAAGCACTAATGTGAAATTACATACAATTCTCAAATTTCTTGTACTTGCTAACTTTGCGACCTCGGGCAGCTATGGTACCATGGAGGAACCACACAAGATTTGACTTTATAGGCTAGAACTGAAGTCGCACCTACTGCTTAACTCAAAATACAGTCAAGAAAGTAGCTCTCAAGCCGAGAAACGGGATCGACCATAAGCGAAATGTGAAATTACATACAATTTTCAAATTTCTTGTACTTGCTAACTTTGCGACCTCGGGCAGCTATGTTACCATGGAGGAACCACACAGGATTTGACTTTATAGGCTAGAACTGAAGTCGCACCAACTGCTTAACTCAAAATACAGTCAAGAAAGTAGCTCTCAAGCCGAGAAACGGGATCGACCATAAGCACTAATGTGAAATTACATACAATTTTCAAACTTCTTGTACTTGCTAATTTTGCGACCTCGGGCAGCTATGTTACCATGGAGGAACCACACAGGATTTGACTTTATAGGCTAGAACTGAAGTCGCACCAACTGCTTAACTCAAAATACAGTCAAGAAAGTAGCTCTCAAGCCGAGAAACGGGATCGACCATAAGCACTAATGTGAAATTACATACAATTTTCAAATTTCTTGTACTTGCTAACTTTGCGACCTCGGGCAGCTATGTTACCATGGAGGAACCACACAAGATTTGACTTTATAGTCTAGAACTGAAGTCGCGCCAACTGCTCAACTCAAAATACAGTCAAGAAAGTAGCTCTCAAGCCGTGAAACGGGATCGACCATAAGCACTACCGTGAAATTACGTATAATTTTCAAATTTCTTATGCTTGCTAACTTTGCGACCTCGGGCAGCTATGTTACCATGGAGGAACCACACAGGATTTGACTTTATAGGCTAGAACTGAAGTCGCGCCAACTGCTCAACTCAAAATACAGTCAAGAAAGTAACTCTCAAGCCGTGAAACGGGATCGACCATAAGCACTACCGTGAAATTACGTACAATTTTCAAATTTCTTGTACTTGCTAATTTTGCGACCTCGGGCAGCTATGTTACCATGGAGGAACCACACAGGATTTGACTTTATAGGCTAGAACTGAAGTCGCACCAACTGCTTAACTCAAAATACAGTCAAGAAAGTAGCTCTCAAGCCGAGAAACGGGATCGACCATAAGCACTAATGTGAAATTACATACAATTTTCAAATTTCTTGTACTTGCTAACTTTGCGACCTTGGGCAGCTATGTTACCATGGAGGAACCACACAGGATTTGACTTTATAGGCTAGAACTGAAGTCGCACCAACTGCTTAACTCAAAATATAGTCAAGAAAGTAGCTCTCAAGCCGAGAAACGGGATCGACCATAAGCACTAATGTGAAATTACATACAATTTTCAAATTTGTTGTACTTGCTAACTTTGCGACCTCGGGCAGCTATGTTACCATGGAGGAACCACACAGGATTTGACTTTATAGGCTAGAACTGAAGTCGCAGCAACTGCTTAACTCAAAATACAGTCAAGAAAGTAGCTCTCAAGCCGAGAAACGGGATCGACCATAAGCACTAATGTGAAATTACATACAATTTTCAAATTTCTTGTACTTGCTAACTTTGCGACCTCGGGCAGCTATGTTACCATGGAGGAACCACACAGGATTTGACTTTATAGGCTAGAACTGAAGTCGCACCAACTGCTTAACTCAAAATACAGTCAAGAAAGTAGCTCTCAAGCCGAGAAACGGGATCGACCATAAGCACTAATGTGAAATTACATACAATTTTCAAATATCTTGTACTTGCTAACTTTGCGACCTCGGGAAGCTATGTTACCATGGAGGAACCACACAGGATTTGACTTTATAGGCTAGAACTGAAGTCGCACCAACTGCTTAACTCAAAATACAGTCAAGAAAGTAGCTCGCAAGCCGAGAAACGGGATCGACCATAAGCACTACCGTGAAATTACGTACAATTTTCAAATTTCTTGTACTTGCTAACTTTGCGACCTCGGGCAGCTATGTTACCATGGAGGAACCACACAAGATTTGACTTTATAGGCTAGAACTGAAGCCGCGCCAACTGCTCACCTCAAAATACAGTCAAGAAAGTAGCTCTCAAGCCGAGAAACGGGATCGACCATAAGCACTACCGTGAAATTACGTACAATTTTCAAATTTCTTGTACTTGCTAACTTTGCGACCTCGGGCAGCTATGTTACCATGGAGGAACCAAACAAGATTTGACTTTATAGGCTAGAACTGAAGTCGCACCAACTGCTTAACTCAAAATACAGTCAAGAAAGTAGCTCTCAAGCCGAGAAACGGGATCGACCATAAGAACTAATGTGAAATTACATACATTTTTCAAATTTCTTGTACTTGCTAACTTTGCGACCTCGGGCAGCTATGTTACCATGGAGGAACCACACAGGATTTGACTTTATAGGCTAGAACTGAAGTCGCACCAACTGCTTAACTCAAAATACAGTCAAGAAAAGAGCTCTCAAGCCGAGAAACGGGATCGACCAAAAGCACTACCGTGAAATTACGTACAATTTTCAAATTTCTTGTACTTGCTAACTATGCGACCTCGGGCAGCTATGTTACCATGGAGGAACCACACAAGATTTGACTTTATAGGCTAGAACTGAAGTCGCACCAACTGCTTAACTCAAAATACAGTCAAGAAAGTAGCTCTCAAGCCGAGAAACGGGATCGTCCATAAGCACTAATGTGAAATTACATACAATTTTCAAATTTCTTGTACTTGCTAACTTTGCGACCTCGGGCAGCTATGTTACCATGGAGGAACCACACAGGATCTGACTTTATAGGCTAGAACTGAAGTCGCACCAACTGCTTAACTCAAAATACAGTCAAGAAAGTAGCTCTCAAGCCGAGAAACGGGATCGACCATAAGAACTAATGTGAAATTACATACATTTTTCAAATTTCTTGTACTTGCTAACTTTGCGACCTCGGGCAGCTATGTTACCATGGAGGAACCACACAGGATTTGACTTTATAGGCTAGAACTGAAGTCGCACCAACTGCTTAACTCAAAATACAGTCAAGAAAGTAGCTCTCAAGCCGAGAAACGGGATCGACCATAAGCACTAATGTGAAATTACATACAATTTTCAAATTTCTTGTACTTGCTAACTTTGCGACCTCGGGCAGCTATGTTACCATGGAGGAACCACACAAGATTTGACTTTATAGGCTAGAACTGAAGTCGCACCAACTGCTTAACTCAAAATACAGTCAAGAAAGTAGCTCTCAAGCCGAGAAACGGGATCGACCATAAGCAATGTGAAATGTGTGAAATTACATACAATTTTCAAATTTCTTGTACTTGCTAACTTTGCGACCTCGGGCAGCTATGTTACCATGGAGGAACCACACAGGATTTGACTTTATAGGCTAGAACTGAAGTCGCACCAACTGCTTAACTCAAAATACAGTCAAGAAAGTAGCTCTCAAGCCGAGAAACGGGATCGACCATAAGCACTAATGTGAAATTACATACAATTTTCAAATTTCTTGTACTTGCTAACTTTGCGACCTCGGGAAGCTATGTTACCATGGAGGAACCACACAGGATTTGACTTTATAGGCTAGAACTGAAGTCGCACCAACTGCTTAACTCAAAATACAGTCAAGAAAGTAGCTCGCAAGCCGAGAAACGGGATCGACCATAAGCACTACCGTGAAATTACGTACAATTTTCAAATTTCTTGTACTTGCTAACTTTGCGACCTCGGGCAGCTATGTTACCATGGAGGAACCACACAAGATTTGACTTTATAGGCTAGAACTGAAGCCGCGCCAACTGCTCACCTCAAAATACAGTCAAGAAAGTAGCTCTCAAGCCGAGAAACGGGATCGACCATAAGCATTAATGTGAAATTACATACAATTTTCAAATTTCTTGTACTTGCTAACTTTGCGACCTCGGGCAGCTATGTTACCATGGAGGATCCACACAAGATTTGACTTTATAGGCTAGAACTGAAGTCGCGCCAACTGCTCAACTCAAAATACAGTCAAGAAAGTAGCTCTCAAGCCGTGAAACGGGATCGACCATAAGCACTACCGTGAAATTACGTACAATTTTCAAATTTCTTGTACTTGCTAACTTTGCGACCTCGGGCAGCTATGTTACCATGGAGGAACCACACAGGATTTGAATTTATAGGCTAGAACTGAAGTCGCACCAACTGCTTAACTCAAAATACAGTCAAGAAAGTAGCTCTCAAGCCGAGAAACGGGATCGACCATAAGAACTAATGTGAAATTACATACATTTTTCAAATTTCTTGTACTTGCTAACTTTGCGACCTCGGGCAGCTATGTTACCATGGAGGAACCACACAGGATTTGACTTTATAGGCTAGAACTGAAGTCGCACCAACTGCTTAACTCAAAATACAGTCAAGAAAGTAGCTCTCAAGCCGAGAAACGGGATCGACCAAAAGCACTACCGTGAAATTACGTACAATTTTCAAATTTCTTGTACTTGCTAACTTTGCGACCTCGGGCAGCTATGTTACCATGGAGGAACCAAACAAGATTTGACTTTATAGGCTAGAACTGAAGTCGCACCAACTGCTTAACTCAAAATACAGTCAAGAAAGTAGCTCTCAAGCCGAGAAACGGGATCGACCATAAGAACTAATGTGAAATTACATACATTTTTCAAATTTCTTGTACTTGCTAACTTTGCGACCTCGGGCAGCTTTCTCAAGCCGAGAAACGGGATCGACCATAAGCACTAATGTGAAATTACATACAATTTTCAAATTTCTTGTACTTGCTAACTTTGCGACCTCGGGCAGCTATGTTACCATGGAGGAACCACACAAGATTTGACTTTATAGGCTAGAACTGAAGTCGCACCAACTGCTTAACTCAAAATACAGTCAAGAAAGTAGCTCTCAAGCCGAGAAACGGGATCGACCATAAGCATTAATGTGAAATTACATACAATTTTCAAATTTCTTGTACTTGCTAACTTTGCGACCTCGGGCAGCTATGTTACCATGGAGGAACCACACAAGATTTGACTTTATAGGCTAGAACTGAAGTCGCGCCAACTGCTCAACTCAAAATACAGTCAAGAAAGTAGCTCTCAAGCCGTGAAACGGGATCGACCATAAGCACTACCGTGAAATTACGTACAATTTTCAAATTTCTTGTACTTGCTAACTTTGCGACCTCGGGCAGCTATGTTACCATGGAGGAACCAGACAGGATTTGAATTTATATGCTAGAACTGAAGTCGCACCAACTGCTTAACTCAAAATACAGTCAAGAAAGTAGCTCTCAAGCCGAGAAACGGGATCGACCATAAGAACTAATGTGAAATTACATACATTTTTCAAATTTCTTGTACTTGCTAACTTTGCGACCTCGGGCAGCTATGTTGCCATGGAGGAGCCACACAGGATTTGACTTTATAGGCTAGAACTGAAGTCGCACCAACTGCTTAACTCAAAATACAGTCAAGAAAGTAGCTCTCAAGCCGAGAAACGGGATCGACCAAAAGCACTACCGTGAAATTACGTACAATTTTCAAATTTCTTGTACTTGCTAACTTTGCGACCTCGGGCAGCTATGTTACCATGGAAGAACCACACAAGATTTGACTTTATAGGCTAGAACTGAAGTCGCACCAACTGCTTAACTCAAAATACAGTCAAGAAAGTAGCTCTCAAGCCGAGAAACGGGATCGACCATAAGCACTAATGTGAAATTACATACAATTTTCAAATTTCTTGTACTTGCTAACTTTGCGACCTCGGGCAGCTATGTTACCATGGAGGAACCACACAAGATTTGACTTTATAGGCTAGAACTGAAGTCGCACCAACTGCTTAACTCAAAATACAGTCAAGAAAGTAGCTCTCAAGCCGAGAAACGGGATCGACCATAAGCACTACCGTGAAATTACGTACAATTTTCAAATTTCTTGTACTTGCTAACTTTGCGACCTCGGGCAGCTATGTTACCATGGAGGAACCAAACAAGATTTGACTTTATAGGCTAGAACTGAAGTCGCACCAACTGCTTAACTCAAAATACAGTCAAGAAAGTAGCTCTCAAGCCGATAAACGGGATCGACCATAAGAACTAATGTGAAATTACATACAATTTTCAAATTTCTTGTACTTGCTAACTTTGCGACCTCGGGCAGCTATGTTACCATGGAGGAACCACACAAGATTTGACTTTATAGGCTAGAACTGAAGTCGCGCCAACTGCTCAACTCAAAATACAGTCAAGAAAGTAGCTCTCAAGCCGTGAAACGGGATCGACCATAAGCACTACCGTGAAATTACGTACAATTTTCAAATTTCTTGTACTTGCTAACTTTGCGACCTCGGGCAGCTATGTTACCATGGAGGCTAGAACTGAAGTCGCACCAACTGCTTAACTCAAAATACAGTCAAGAAAGTAGCTCTCAAGCCGAGAAACGGGATCGACCATAAGAACTAATGTGAAATTACATACATTTTTCAAATTTCTTGTACTTGCTAACTTTGCGACCTCGGGCAGCTATGTTACCATGGAGGAACCACACAGGATTTGACTTTATAGGCTAGAACTGAAGTCGCACCAACTGCTTAACTCAAAATACAGTCAAGAAAGTAGCTCTCAAGCCGAGAAACGGGATCGACCAAAAGCACTACCGTGAAATTACGTACAATTTTCAAATTTCTTGTACTTGCTGACTTTGCGACCTCGGGCAGCTATGTTACCATGGAGGAACCACACAAGATTTGACTTTATAGGCTAGAAATGAAGTCGCACCAACTGCTTAACTCAAAATACAGTCAAGAAAGTAGCTCTCAAGCCGAGAAACGGGATCGACCAAAAGCACTACCGTGAAATTACGTACAATTTTCAAATTTCTTGTACTTGCTAACTTTGCGACCTCGGGCAGCTATGTTACCATGGAGGAACCACACAGGATTTGAATTTATAGGCTAGAACTGAAGTCGCACCAACTGCTTAACTCAAAATACAGTCAAGAAAGTAGCTCTCAAGCCGAGAAACGGGATCGACCATAAGAACTAATGTGAAATTACATACATTTTTCAAATTTCTTGTACTTGCTAACTTTGCGACCTCGGGCAGCTATGTTACCATGGAGGAACCACACAGGATTTGACTTTATAGGCTAGAACTGAAGTCGCACCAACTGCTTAACTCAAAATACAGTCAAGAAAGTAGCTCTCAAGCCGAGAAACGGGATCGACCAAAAGCACTACCGTGAAATTACGTACAATTTTCAAATTTCTTGTACTTGCTGACTTTGCGACCTCGGGCAGCTATGTTACCATGGAGGAACCACACAAGATTTGACTTTATAGGCTAGAAATGAAGTCGCACCAACTGCTTAACTCAAAATACAGTCAAGAAAGTAGCTCTCCAGCTGAGAAACGGGATCGACCATAAGCACTACCGTGAAATTACGTACAATTTTCAAATTTCTTGTACTTGCTAACTTTGCGACCTCGGGCAGCTATGTTACCATGGAGGAACCAAACAAGATTTGACTTTATAGGCTAGAACTGAAGTCGCACCAACTGCTTAACTCAAAATACAGTCAAGAAAGTAGCTCTCAAGCCGAGAAACGGGATCGACCATAAGAACTAATGTGAAATTACATACATTTTTCAAATTTCTTGTACTTGCTAACTTTGCGACCTCGGGCAGCTATGTTACCATGGAGGAACCACACAGGATTTGACTTTATAGGCTAGAACTGAAGTCGCACCAACTGCTTAACTCAAAATACAGTCAAGAAAAGAGCTCTCAAGCCGAGAAACGGGATCGACCAAAAGCACTACCGTGAAATTACGTACAATTTTCAAATTTCTTGTACTTGCTAACTATGCGACCTCGGGCAGCTATGTTACCATGGAGGAACCACACAAGATTTGACTTTATAGGCTAGAACTGAAGTCGCACCAACTGCTTAACTCAAAATACAGTCAAGAAAGTAGCTCTCAAGCCGAGAAACGGGATCGTCCATAAGCACTAATGTGAAATTACATACAATTTTCAAATTTCTTGTACTTGCTAACTTTGCGACCTCGGGCAGCTATGTTACCATGGAGGAACCACACAGGATCTGACTTTATAGGCTAGAACTGAAGTCGCACCAACTGCTTAACTCAAAATACAGTCAAGAAAGTAGCTCTCAAGCCGAGAAACGGGATCGACCATAAGCACTAATGTGAAATTACATACAATTTTCAAATTTGTTGTACTTGCTAACTTTGCGACCTCGGGCAGCTATGTTACCATGGAGGAACCACACAAGATTTGACTTTATAGGCTAGAACTGAAGTCGCACCAACTGCTTAACTCAAAATACAGTCAAGAAAGTAGCTCTCAAGCCGAGAAACGGGATCGACTATAAGCAATGTGAAATGTGTGAAATTACATACAATTTTCAAATTTCTTGTACTTGCTAACTTTGCGACCTCGGGCAGCTATGTTACCATGGAGGAACCACACAGGATTTGACTTTATAGGCTAGAACTGAAGTCGCACCAACTGCTTAACTCAAAATACAGTCAAGAAAGTAGCTCTCAAGCCGAGAAACGGGATCGACCATAAGCACTAATGTGAAATTACATACAATTTTCAAATTTCTTGTACTTGCTAACTTTGCGACCTCGGGAAGCTATGTTACCATGGAGGAACCACACAGGATTTGACTTTATAGGCTAGAACTGAAGTCGCACCAACTGCTTAACTCAAAATACAGTCAAGAAAGTAGCTCGCAAGCCGAGAAACGGGATCGACCATAAGCACTACCGTGAAATTACGTACAATTTTCAAATTTCTTGTACTTGCTAACTTTGCGACCTCGGGCAGCTATGTTACCATGGAGGAACCACACAAGATTTGACTTTATAGGCTAGAACTGAAGCCGCGCCAACTGCTCACCTCAAAATACAGTCAAGAAAGTAGCTCTCAAGCCGAGAAACGGGATCGACCATAAGCATTAATGTGAAATTACATACAATTTTCAAATTTCTTGTACTTGCTAACTTTGCGACCTCGGGCAGCTATGTTACCATGGAGGAACCACACAAGATTTGACTTTATAGGCTAGAACTGAAGTCGCGCCAACTGCTCAACTCAAAATACAGTCAAGAAAGTAGCTCTCAAGCCGTGAAACGGGATCGACCATAAGCACTACCGTGAAATTACGTACAATTTTCAAATTTCTTGTACTTGCTAACTTTGCGACCTCGGGCAGCTATGTTACCATGGAGGAACCACACAGGATTTGAATTTATAGGCTAGAACTGAAGTCGCACCAACTGCTTAACTCAAAATACAGTCAAGAAAGTAGCTCTCAAGCCGAGAAACGGGATCGACCATAAGAACTAATGTGAAATTACATACATTTTTCAAATTTCTTGTACTTGCTAACTTTGCGACCTCGGGCAGCTATGTTACCATGGAGGAACCACACAGGATTTGACTTTATAGGCTAGAACTGAAGTCGCACCAACTGCTTAACTCAAAATACAGTCAAGAAAGTAGCTCTCAAGCCGAGAAACGGGATCGACCAAAAGCACTACCGTGAAATTACGTACAATTTTCAAATTTCTTGTACTTGCTAACTTTGCGACCTCGGGCAGCTATGTTACCATGGAGGAACCAAACAAGATTTGACTTTATAGGCTAGAACTGAAGTCGCACCAACTGCTTAACTCAAAATACAGTCAAGAAAGTAGCTCTCAAGCCGAGAAACGGGATCGACCATAAGAACTAATGTGAAATTACATACATTTTTCAAATTTCTTGTACTTGCTAACTTTGCGACCTCGGGCAGCTTTCTCAAGCCGAGAAACGGGATCGACCATAAGCACTAATGTGAAATTACATACAATTTTCAAATTTCTTGTACTTGCTAACTTTGCGACCTCGGGCAGCTATGTTACCATGGAGGAACCACACAAGATTTGACTTTATAGGCTAGAACTGAAGTCGCACCAACTGCTTAACTCAAAATACAGTCAAGAAAGTAGCTCTCAAGCCGAGAAACGGGATCGACCATAAGCATTAATGTGAAATTACATACAATTTTCAAATTTCTTGTACTTGCTAACTTTGCGACCTCGGGCAGCTATGTTACCATGGAGGAACCACACAAGATTTGACTTTATAGGCTAGAACTGAAGTCGCGCCAACTGCTCAACTCAAAATACAGTCAAGAAAGTAGCTCTCAAGCCGTGAAACGGGATCGACCATAAGCACTACCGTGAAATTACGTACAATTTTCAAATTTCTTGTACTTGCTAACTTTGCGACCTCGGGCAGCTATGTTACCATGGAGGAACCAGACAGGATTTGAATTTATATGCTAGAACTGAAGTCGCACCAACTGCTTAACTCAAAATACAGTCAAGAAAGTAGCTCTCAAGCCGAGAAACGGGATCGACCATAAGAACTAATGTGAAATTACATACATTTTTCAAATTTCTTGTACTTGCTAACTTTGCGACCTCGGGCAGCTATGTTGCCATGGAGGAACCACACAGGATTTGACTTTATAGGCTAGAACTGAAGTCGCACCAACTGCTTAACTCAAAATACAGTCAAGAAAGTAGCTCTCAAGCCGAGAAACGGGATCGACCAAAAGCACTACCGTGAAATTACGTACAATTTTCAAATTTCTTGTACTTGCTAACTTTGCGACCTCGGGCAGCTATGTTACCATGGAAGAACCACACAAGATTTGACTTTATAGGCTAGAACTGAAGTCGCACCAACTGCTTAACTCAAAATACAGTCAAGAAAGTAGCTCTCAAGCCGAGAAACGGGATCGACCATAAGCACTAATGTGAAATTACATACAATTTTCAAATTTATTGTACTTGCTAACTTTGCGACCTCGGGCAGCTATGTTACCATGGAGGAACCACACAAGATTTGACTTTATAGGCTAGAACTGAAGTCGCACCAACTGCTTAACTCAAAATACAGTCAAGAAAGTAGCTCTCAAGCCGAGAAACGGGATCGACCATAAGCACTACCGTGAAATTACGTACAATTTTCAAATTTCTTGTACTTGCTAACTTTGCGACCTCGGGCAGCTATGTTACCATGGAGGAACCAAACAAGATTTGACTTTATAGGCTAGAACTGAAGTCGCACCAACTGCTTAACTCAAAATACAGTCAAGAAAGTAGCTCTCAAGCCGATAAACGGGATCGACCATAAGAACTAATGTGAAATTACATACAATTTTCAAATTTCTTGTACTTGCTAACTTTGCGACCTCGGGCAGCTATGTTACCATGGAGGAACCACACAAGATTTGACTTTATAGGCTAGAACTGAAGTCGCGCCAACTGCTCAACTCAAAATACAGTCAAGAAAGTAGCTCTCAAGCCGTGAAACGGGATCGACCATAAGCACTACCGTGAAATTACGTACAATTTTCAAATTTCTTGTACTTGCTAACTTTGCGACCTCGGGCAGCTATGTTACCATGGAGGCTAGAACTGAAGTCGCACCAACTGCTTAACTCAAAATACAGTCAAGAAAGTAGCTCTCAAGCCGAGAAACGGGATCGACCCTAAGCATTAATGTGAAATTACATACAATTTTCAAATTTCTTGTACTTGCTAAATTTGCGATCTCGGGCAGCTATGTTACCATGGAGGAACCACACAGGATTTGACTTTATAGGCTAGAACTGAAGTCGCACCAACTGCTTAACTCAAAATACATTCAAGAAAGTAGCTCTCAAGCCGAGAAACGGGATCGACCATAAGCACTAATGTGAAATTACATACAATTTTCAAATTTCTTGTACTTGCTAACTTTGCGACCTCGGGCAGCTATGTTACCATGGAGGAACCACACAGGATTTGACTTTATAGGCTAGAACTGAAGTCGCACCAACTGCTTAACTCAAAATACAGTCAAGAAAGTAGCTCTCAAGCCGTGAAACGGGATCGACCATAAGCACTACCGTGAAATTACGTACAATTTTCAAATTTCTTGTACTTGCTAACTTTGCGACCTCGGGCAGCTATGTTACCATGGAGGAACCACACAAGATTTGACTTTATAGGCTAGAACTGAAGTGGCACCAACTGCTTAACTCAAAATACAGTCAAGAAAGTAGCTCTCAAGACGTGAAACGGGATCGACCATAAGCACTACCGTGAAATTACGTACAATTTTCAAATTTCTTGTACTTGCTAACTTTGCGACCTCGGGCAGCTATGTTACCATGGAGGAACCACACAAGATTTGACTTTATAGGCTAGAACTGAAGTCGCACCAACTGCTTAACTCAAAATACAGTCAAGAAAGTAGCTCCCAAGCCGAGAAACGGGATCGACCATAAGAACTAATGTGAAATTACATACAATTTTCAAATTTCTTGTACTTGCTAACTTTGCGACCTCGGGCAGCTATGTTACCATGGAGGAACCACACAGGATTTGACTTTATAGGCTAGAACTGAAGTCGCACCAACTGCTTAACTCAAAATACAGTCAAGAAAGTAGCTCTCAAGCCGAGAAACGGGATCGACCATAAGAACTAATGTGAAATTACATACATTTTTCAAATTTCTTGTACTTGCTAACTTTGCGACCTCGGGCAGCTATGTTGCCATGGAGGAACCACACAGGATTTGACTTTATAGGCTAGAACTGAAGTCGCACCAACTGCTTAACTCAAAATACAGTCAAGAAAGTAGCTCTCAAGCCGAGAAACGGGATCGACCAAAAGCACTACCGTGAAATTACGTACAATTTTCAAATTTCTTGTACTTGCTAACTTTGCGACCTCGGGCAGCTATGTTACCATGGAGGAACCACACAGGATTTGACTTTATAGGCTAGAACTGAAGTCGCACCAACTGCTTAACTCAAAATACAGTCAAGAAAGTAGCTCTCAAGCCGAGAAACGGGATCGACCATAAGCACTACCGTGAAATTACGTACAATTTTCAAATTTCTTGTACTTGCTAACTTTGCGACCTCGGGCAGCTATGTTACCATGGAGGAACCACACAGGATTTGACTTTATAGGCTAGAACTGAAGTCGCACCAACTGCTTAACTCAAAATACAGTCAAGAAAGTAGCTCTCAAGCCGTGAATCGGGATCGACCATAAGCACTACCGTGAAATTACGTACAATTTTCAAATTTCTTGTACTTGCTAACTTTGCGACCTCGGGCAGCTATGTTACCATGGAGGAACCACACAAGATTTGACTTTATAGGCTAGAACTGAAGTCGCACCAACTGCCTAACTCAAAATACAGTCAAGAAAGTAGCTCTCAAGCCGAGAAACGGGATCGACCATAAGCACTAATGTGAAATTACATACAATTTTCAAATTTCTTGTACTTGCTAACTTTGCGACCTCGGGCAGCTATGTTACCATGGAGGAACCACACAAGATTTGACTTTATAGGCTAGAACTGAAGTCGCACCAACTGCTTAACTCAAAATACAGTCAAGAAAGTAGCTCTCAAGCCGAGAAACGGGATCGACCATAAGCACTACCGTGAAATTACGTACAATTTTCAAATTTCTTGTACTTGCTAACTTTGCGACCTCGGGCAGCTATGTTACCATGGAGGAACCACACAGGATTTGACTTTATAGGCTAGAACTGAAGTCGCGCCAACTACTCAACTCAAAATACAGTCAAGAAAGTAGCTCTCAAGCCGTGAAACGGGATCCACCATAAGCACTACCGTCAAATTAGGTACAATTTTCAAATTTCTTGTACTTGCTAACTTTGCGACCTCGGGCAGCTATGTTATCATGGAGGAACCACACAGGATTTGACTTTATAGGCTAGAACTGAAGTCGCACCAACTGCTTAACTCAAAATACAGTCAAGAAAGTAGCTCTCAAGCCGAGAAACGGGATCGACCATAAGCACTAATGTGAAATTACATACAATTTCCAAATTTCTTGTACTTGCTAACTTTGCGACCTCGGGCAACTATGTTACCATGGAAGAACCACACAGGATTTGACTTTATAGGCTAGAACTGAAGTCGCACCAACTGCTTAACTCAAAATACAGTCAAGAAAGTAGCTCTCAAGCCGTGAAACGGGATCGACCATAAGCACAACCGTGAAATTACGTACAATTTTCAAATTTCTTGTACTTGCTAAGTTTGCGACCTCGGGCAGCTATGTTACCATGGAGGAACCACACAGGATTAGACTTTATAGGCTAGAACTGAAGTCGCACCAACTGCTTAACTCAAAATACAGTCAAGAAAGTAGCTCTCAAGCCGAGAAACGGGATCGACCATAAGAACTAATGTGAAATTACATACAATTTTCAAATTTCTTGTACTTGCTAACTTTACGACCTCGGGCAGCTATGTTACCATGGAGGAACCACACAGGATTTGACTTAATAGGCTAGAACTGAAGTCGCACCAACTGCTTAACTCAAAATACAGTCAAGAAAGTAGCTCTCAAGCCGAGAAACGGGATCGACCATAAGCACTAATGTGAAATTACATACAATTTTCAAATTTCTTGTACTTGCTAACTTTGCGACCTCGGGCAGCTATGTTACCATGGAGGAACCACACAAGATTTGACTTTATAGGCTAGAACTGAAGTCGCACCAACTGCTTAACTCAAAATACAGTCAAGAAAGTAGCTCCCAAGCCGAGAAACGGGATCGACCATAAGAACTAATGTGAAATTACATACAATTTTCAAATTTCTTGTACTTGCTAACTTTGCGACCTCGGGCAGCTATGTTACCATGGAGGAACCACACAGGATTTGACTTTATAGGCTAGAACTGAAGTCGCACCAACTGCTTAACTCAAAATACAGTCAAGAAAGTAGCTCTCAAGCCGAGAAACGGGATCGACCATAAGAACTAATGTGAAATTACATACATTTTTCAAATTTCTTGTACTTGCTAACTTTGCGACCTCGGGCAGCTATGTTGCCATGGAGGAACCACACAGGATTTGACTTTATAGGCTAGAACTGAAGTCGCACCAACTGCTTAACTCAAAATACAGTCAAGAAAGTAGCTCTCAAGCCGAGAAACGGGATCGACCAAAAGCACTACCGTGAAATTACGTACAATTTTCAAATTTCTTGTACTTGCTAACTTTGCGACCTCGGGCAGCTATGTTACCATGGAAGAACCACACAAGATTTGACTCTATAGGCTAGAACTGAAGTCGCACCAACTGCTTAACTCAAAATACAGTCAAGAAAGTAGCTCTCAAGCCGAGAAACGGGATCGACCATAAGCACTAATGTGAAATTACATACAATTTTCAAATGTCTTGTACTTGCTAACTTTGCGACCTCGGGCAGCTATGTTACCATGGAGGAACCACACAAGATTTGACTTTATAGGCTAGAACTGAAGTCGCACCAACTGCTTAACTCAAAATACAGTCAAGAAAGTAGCTCTCAAGCCGAGAAACGGGATCGACCATAAGCACTACCGTGAAATTACGTACAATTTTCAAATTTCTTGTACTTGCTAACTTTGCGACCTCGGGCAGCTATGTTACCATGGAGGAACCACACAGGATTTGACTTTATAGGCTAGAACTGAAGTCGCACCAACTGCTTAACTCAAAATACAGTCAAGAAAGTAGCTCTCAAGCCGTGAATCGGGATCGACCATAAGCACTACCGTGAAATTACGTACAATTTTCAAATTTCTTGTACTTGCTAACTTTGCGACCTCGGGCAGCTATGTTACCATGGAGGAACCACACAAGATTTGACTTTATAGGCTAGAACTGAAGTCGCACCAACTGCCTAACTCAAAATACAGTCAAGAAAGTAGCTCTCAAGCCGAGAAACGGGATCGACCATAAGCACTAATGTGAAATTACATACAATTTTCAAATTTCTTGTACTTGCTAACTTTGCGACCTCGGGCAGCTATGTTACCATGGAGGAACCACACAAGATTTGACTTTATAGGCTAGAACTGAAGTCGCACCAACTGCTTAACTCAAAATACAGTCAAGAAAGTAGCTCTCAAGCCGAGAAACGGGATCGACCATAAGCACTACCGTGAAATTACGTACAATTTTCAAATTTCTTGTACTTGCTAACTTTGCGACCTCGGGCAGCTATGTTACCATGGAGGAACCACACAGGATTTGACTTTATAGGCTAGAACTGAAGTCGCGCCAACTACTCAACTCAAAATACAGTCAAGAAAGTAGCTCTCAAGCCGTGAAACGGGATCCACCATAAGCACTACCGTCAAATTAGGTACAATTTTCAAATTTCTTGTACTTGCTAACTTTGCGACCTCGGGCAGCTATGTTATCATGGAGGAACCACACAGGATTTGACTTTATAGGCTAGAACTGAAGTCGCACCAACTGCTTAACTCAAAATACAGTCAAGAAAGTAGCTCTCAAGCCGAGAAACGGGATCGACCATAAGCACTAATGTGAAATTACATACAATTTCCAAATTTCTTGTACTTGCTAACTTTGCGACCTCGGGCAACTATGTTACCATGGAAGAACCACACAGGATTTGACTTTATAGGCTAGAACTGAAGTCGCACCAACTGCTTAACTCAAAATACAGTCAAGAAAGTAGCTCTCAAGCCGTGAAACGGGATCGACCATAAGCACAACCGTGAAATTACGTACAATTTTCAAATTTCTTGTACTTGCTAAGTTTGCGACCTCGGGCAGCTATGTTACCATGGAGGAACCACACAGGATTAGACTTTATAGGCTAGAACTGAAGTCGCACCAACTGCTTAACTCAAAATACAGTCAAGAAAGTAGCTCTCAAGCCGAGAAACGGGATCGACCATAAGAACTAATGTGAAATTACATACAATTTTCAAATTTCTTGTACTTGCTAACTTTGCGACCTCGGGCAGCTATGTTACCATGGAGGAACCACACAGGATTTGACTTAATAGGCTAGAACTGAAGTCGCACCAACTGCTTAACTCAAAATACAGTCAAGAAAGTAGCTCTCAAGCCGAGAAACGGGATCGACCATAAGCACTAATGTGAAATTACATACAATTTTCAAATTTCTTGTACTTGCTAACTTTGCGACCTCGGGCAGCTATGTTACCATGGAGGAACCACACAGGATTTGACTTTATAGGCTAGAACTGAAGTCGCACCACCTGCTTAACTCAAAATACAGTCAAGAAAGTAGCTCTCAAGCCGTGAAACGGGATCGACCACTACCGTGAAATTACGTACAATTTTCAAATTTCTTGTACTTGCTAAATTTGCGACCTCGGGCAGCTATGTTACCATGGAGGAACCACACAAGATTTGACTTTATAGGCTAGAACTGAAGTCGCACCAACTGCTTAACTCAAAATACAGTCAAGAAAGTAGCTCTCAAGCCGAGAAACGGGATCGACCATAAGCACTAATGTGAAATTACATACAATTTTCAAATTTCTTATACTTGCTAAACTAACGACCTCGAGCAGCTATGTTACCATGGAGGAACCACACAAGATTTGACTTTATAGGCTAGAACTGAAGTCGCACCAACTGCTTAACTCAAAATACAGTCAAGAAAGTAGCTCTCAAGCCGAGAAACGGGATCGACCTTAGCAACACCGTGAAATTACGTACAATTTTCAAATTTCTTGTACTTGCTAACTTTGCGACCTCGGGCAACTATGTTACCATGGAGGAACCACACAGGATTTGACTTTATAGGCTAGAACTGAAGTCGCGCCAACTGCTCAACTCAAAATACAGTCAAGAAAGTAGCTCTCAAGCCGTGAAACGGGATCGACCATAAACACTACCGTGAAATTAGGTACAATTTTCAAATTTCTTGTACTTGCTAACTTTGCGACCTCGGGCAGCTATGTTACCATGGAGGAACCACACAGGATTTGACTTTATAGGCTAGAACTGAAGTCGCACCAACTGCTTAACTCAAAATACAGTCAAGAAAGTAGCTCTCAAGCCGAGAAACGGGATCGACCATAAGCACTAATGTGAAATTACATACAATTTTCAAATTTCTTGTACTTGCTAACTTTGCGACCTCGGGCAGCTATGTTACCATGGAGGAACCACACAGGATTTGACTTTATAGGCTAGAACTGAAGTCGCACCAACTGCTTAACTCAAAATACAGTCAAGAAAGTAGCTCTCAAGCCGTGAAACGGGATCGACCATAAGCACTACCGTGAATTTACGTACAATTTTCAAATTTCTTGTACTTGCTAACTTTGCGACCTCGGGCAGCTATGTTACCATGGAGGAACCACACAAGATTTGACTTTATAGGCTAGAACTGAAGTCGCACCAACTGCTTAACTCAAAATACAGTCAAGAAAGTAGCTCTCAAGCCGAGAAACGGGATCGACCATAAGAACTAATGTGAAATTACATACAATTTTCAAATTTCTTGTACTTGCTAACTTTGCGACCTCGGGCAGCTATGTTACCATGGAGGAACCTCACAAGATTTGACGTTATAGGCACAAACGGGATCGACCATAAGAACTAATGTGAAATTACATACAATTTTCAAATTTCTTGTACTTGCTAACTTTGCGACCTCGGGCAGCTATGTTACCATGGAGGAACCACACAAGATTTGACTTTATAGGCTAGAACTGAAGTCGCACCAACTGCTTAACTCAAAATACAGTCAAGAAAGTAGCTCTCAAGCCCAGAAACGGGATAGACCATAAGAACTAATGTGAAATTACATACAATTTTCAAATTTCTTGTACTTGCTAACTTTGCGACCTCGGGCAGCTATGTTACCATGGAGGAACCACACAGGATTTGACTTAATAGGCTAGAACTGAAGTCGCACCAACTGCTTAACTCAAAATACAGTCAAGAAAGTAGCTCTCAAGCCGAGAAACGGGATCGACCATAAGCACTAATGTGAAATTACATACAATTTTCAAATTTCTTGTACTTGCTAACTTTGCGACCTCGGGCAGCTATGTTACCATGGGGGAACCACACAGGATTTGACTTTATAGGCTAGAACTGAAGTCGCACCACCTGCTTAACTCAAAATACAGTCAAGAAAGTAGCTCTCAAGCCGTGAAACGGGATCGACCATAAGCACTACCGTGAAATTACGTACAATTTTCAAATTTCTTGTACTTGCTAACTTTGCGACCTCGGGCAGCTATGTTACCATGGAGGAACCACACAGGATTTGACTTTATAGGCTAGAACTGAAGTCGCACCAACTGCTTAACTCAAAATACAGTCAAGAAAGTAGCTCTCAAGCCGTGAAACGGGATCGACCATAAGCACTACCGTGAAATTACGTACAATTTTCACATTTCTTGTACTTGCTAACTTTGCGACCTCGGGCAGCTATGTTACCATGGAGGAACCACACAAGATTTGACTTTATAGGCTAGAACTGAAGTCGCACCAACTGCCTAACTCAAAATACAGTCAAGAAAGTAGCTCTCAAGCCGAGAAACGGGATCGACCATAAGCACTAATGTGAAATTACATACAATTTTCAAATTTCTTGTACTTGCTAACTTTGCGACCTCGGGCAGCTATGTTACCATGGAGGAACCACACAAGATTTGACTTTATAGGCTAGAACTGAAGTCGCACCAACTGCTTAACTCAAAATACAGTCAAGAAAGTAGCTCTCAAGCCGAGAAACGGGATCGACCATAAGCACTACCGTGAAATTACGTACAATTTTCAAATTTCTTGTACTTGCTAACTTTGCGACCTCGGGCAGCTATGTTACCATGGAGGAACCACACAGGATTTTACTTTATAGGCTAGAACTGAAGTCGGGCCAACTGCTCAACTCAAAATACAGTCAAGAAAGTAGCTCTCAAGCCGTGAAACGGGATCCACCATAAGCACTACCGTGAAATTAGGTACAATTTTCAAATTTCTTGTACTTGCTAACTTTGCGACCTCGGGCAGCTATGTTATCATGGAGGAACCACACAGGATTTGACTTTATAGGCTAGAACTGAAGTCGCACCAACTGCTTAACTCAAAATACAGTCAAGAAAGTAGCTCTCAAGCCGAGAAACGGGATCGACCATAAGAACTAATGTGAAATTACATACAATTTTCAAATTTCTTGTACTTGCTAACTTTGCGACCTCGGGCAGCTATGTTACCATGGAGGAACCACACAGGATTTGACTTAATAGGCTAGAACTGAAGTCGCACCAACTGCTTAACTCAAAATACAGTCAAGAAAGTAGCTCTCAAGCCGAGAAACGGGATCGACCATAAGCACTAATGTGAAATTACATAAAATTTTCAAATTTCTTGTACTTGCTAACTTTGCGACCTCGGGCAGCTATGTTACCATGGAGGAACCACACAGGATTTGACTTTATAGGCTAGAACTGAAGTCGCACCACCTGCTTAACTCAAAATACAGTCAAGAAAGTAGCTCTCAAGCCGTGAAACGGGATCGACCATACGCACTACCGTGAAATTACGTACAATTTTCAAATTTCTTGTACTTGCTAAATTTGCGACCTCGGGCAGCTATGTTACCATCGAGGAACCACACAAGATTTGACTTTATAGGCTAGAACTGAAGTCGCACCAACTGCTTAACTCAAAATACAGTCAAGAAAGTAGCTCTCAAGCCGAGAAACGGGATCGACCATAAGCACTAATGTGAAATTACATACAATTTTCAAATTTCTTATACTTGCTAACCTTACGACCTCGAGCAGCTATGTTACCATGGAGGAACCACACAAGATTTGACTTTATAGGCTAGAACTGAAGTCGCACCAACTGCTTAACTCAAAATACAGTCAAGAAAATAGCTCTCAAGCCGAGAAACGGAATCGACCTTAGCAACACCGTGAAATTACGTACAATTTTCAAATTTCTTGTACTTGCTAACTTTGCGACCTCGGGCAACTATGTTACCATGGAGGAACCACACAGGATTTGACTTTATAGGCTAGAACTGAAGTCGCGCCAACTGCTCAACTCAAAATACAGTCAAGAAAGTAGCTCTCAAGCCGTGAAACGGGATCGACCATAAACACTACCGTGAAATTAGGTACAATTTTCAAATTTCTTGTACTTGCTAACTTTGCGACCTCGGGCAGCTATGTTACCATGGAGGAACCACACAGGATTTGACTTTATAGGCTAGAACTGAAGTCGCACCAACTGCTTAACTCAAAATACAGTCAAGAAAGTAGCTCTCAAGCCGAGAAACGGGATCGACCATAAGCACTAATGTGAAATTACATACAATTTTCAAATTTCTTGTACTTGCTAACTTTGCGACCTCGGGCAGCTATGTTACCATGGAGGAACCACACAGGATTTGACTTTATAGGCTAGAACTGAAGTCGCACCAACTGCTTAACTCAAAATACAGTCAAGAAAGTAGCTCTCAAGCCGTGAAACGGGATCGACCATAAGCAGTACCGTGAATTTACGTACAATTTTCAAATTTCTTGTACTTGCTAACTTTGCGACCTCGGGCAGCTATGTTACCATGGAGGAACCACACAAGATTTGACTTTATAGGCTAGAACTGAAGTCGCACCAACTGCTTAACTCAAAATACAGTCAAGAAAGTAGCTCTCAAGCCGAGAAACGGGATCGACCATAAGCACTAATGTGAAATTACATACAATTTTCAAATTTCTTGTACTTGCTAACTTTGCGACCTCGGGCAGCTATGTTACCATGGAGGAACCACACAAGATTTGACTCTATAGGCTAGAACTGAAGTCGCACCAACTGCTTAACTCAAAATACAGTCAAGAAAGTAGCTCTCAAGCCGAGAAACGGAATCGACCATAAGCAATACCGTGAAATTACGTACAATTTTCAAATTTCTTGTACTTGCTAACTTTGCGATCTCGGGCAGCTATGTTACCATGGAGGAACCACACAGGATTTGACTTTATAGGCTAGAACTGAAGTCGCGCCAACTGCTCAACTCAAAATACAGTCAAGAAAGTAGCTCTCAAGCCGTGAAACGGGATCGACCATAAGCACTACCGTGAAATTAGGTACAATTTTCAAATTTCTTGTACTTGCTAACTTTGCGACCTCGGGCAGCTATGTTATCGTGGAGGAACCACACAGGATTTGACTTTATAGGCTAGAACTGAAGTCGAACCAACTGCTTAACTCAAAATACAGTCAAGAAAGTAGCTCTCAAGCCGAGAAACGGGATCGACCATAAGCACTAATGTGAAATTATATACAATTTTCAAATTTCTTGTACTTGCTAACTTTGCGACCTCGGGCAGCTATGTTACCATGGAGGACCCACACAGGTTTTGACTTTATAGGCTAGAACTGAAGCCGGACCAACTGCTTAACTCAAAATACAGTCAAGAAAGTAGCTCTCAAGCCGAGAAACGGGATCGACCATAAGCAACACCGTGAAATTACGTACAATTTTCAAATTTCTTATACTTGCTAACTTTGCGACCTCGGGCAACTATGTTACCATGGAGGAACCACACAGGATTTGACTTTATAGGCTAGAACTGAAGTCGCGCCAACTGCTCAACTCAAAATACAGTCAAGAAAGTAGCTCTCAAGCCGCGAAACGGGATCGACCATAAGCACTACCGTGAAATTAGGTACAATTTTCAAATTTCTTGTACTTGCTAACTTTGCGACCTCGGGCAGCTATGTTACCATGGAGGAACCACACAGGATTTGACTTTATAGGCTAGAACTGAAGTCGCACCAACTGCTTAACTCAAAATACAGTCAAGAAAGTAGCTCTCAAGCCGAGAAACGGGATCGACCATAAGCACTAATGTGAAATTACATACAATTTTCAAATTTCTTGTACTTGCTAACTTTGCGACCTCGGGCAGCTATGTTACCATGGCGGAACCACACAGGATTTGACTTTATAGGCTAGAACTGAAGTCGCACCAACTGCTTAACTCAAAATACAGTCAAGAAAGTAGCTCTCAAGCCGTGAAACGGGATCGACCATAAGCACTACCGTGAATTTACGTACAATTTTCAAATTTCTTGTACTTGCTAACTTTGCGACCTCGGGCAGCTATGTTACCATGGAGGAACCACACAAGATTTGACTTTATAGGCTAGAACTGAAGTCGCACCAACTGCTTAACTCAAAATATAGTCAAGAAAGTAGCTCTCAAGCCGAGAAACGGGATCGACCATAAGCACTAATGTGAAATTACATACAATTTTCAAATTTCTTGTACTTGCTAACTTTGCGACCTCGGGCAGCTATGTTACCATGGAGGAACCACACAAGATTTGACTTTATAGGCTAGAACTGAAGTCGCACCAACTGCTTAACTCAAAATAGAGTCAAGAAAGTAGCTCTCAAGCCGAGAAACGGGATCGACCATAAGCAATACCGTGAAATTACGTACAATTTTCAAATTTCTTGTACTTGCTAACTTTGCGACCTCGGGCAGCTATGTTACCATGGAGGAACCACACAGGATTTGACTTTATAGGCTAGAACTGAAGTCGCGCCAACTGCTCAACTCAAAATACAGTCAAGAAAGTAGCTCTCAAGCCGTGAAACGGGATCGACCATAAGCACTACCGTGAAATTAGGTACAATTTTCAAATTTCTTGTACTTGCTAACTTTGCGACCTCGGGCAGCTATGTTATCGTGGAGGAACCACACAGGATTTGACTTTATAGGCTAGAACTGAAGTCGCACCAACTGCTTAACTCAAAATACAGTCAAGAAAGTAGCTCTCAAGCCGAGAAACGGGATCGACCATAAGCACTAATGTGAAATTACATACAATTTTCAAATTTCTTGTACTTGCTAACTTTGCGACCTCGGGCAGCTATGTTACCATGGAGGACCCACACAGGATTTGACTTTATAGGCTAGAACTGAAGCCGGACCAACTGCTTAACTCAAAATACAGTCAAGAAAGTAGCACTCAAGCCGTGAAACGGGATCGACCATAAGCACTACCGTGAAATTACGTACAATTTTCAAATTTCTTGTTTTCTTGTACTTGCTAACTTTGCGACCTCGGGCAGCTATGTTACCATGGAGGAACCACACAGGATTTGACTTTATAGGCTAGAACTGAAGTCGCACCAACTGCTTAACTCAAAATACAATCAAGAAAGTAGCTCTCAAGCCGAGAAACGGGATCGACCATAAGAACTAATGTGAAATTACATACAATTTTCAAATTTCTTGTACTTGCTAACTTTGCGACCTCGGGCAGCTATGTTACCATGGAGGAACCACACAAGAGAACCAGTCAAGAAAGTAGCTCTCAAGCCGTGAAACGGGATCGACCATAAGCACTACCGTGAAATTACGTACAATTTTCAAATTTCTTGTACTTGCTAACTTTGCGACCTCGGGCAGCTATATTACCATGGAGGAACCACACAGGATTTGACTTTATAGGCTAGAACTGAAGTCGCACCAACTGCTTAACTCAAAATACAGTCAAGAAAGTAGCTCTCAAGCCGAGGAACGGGATCGACCATAAGAACTAATGTGAAATTACATACAATTTTCAAATTTCTTGTACTTGCTAACTTTGCGACCTCGGGCAGCTATGTTACCATGGAGGAACCACACAAGATTTGACTTTATATGCTAGAACTGAAGTCGCACCAACTGCTTAACTCAAAATACAGTCAAGAAAGTAGCTCTCAAGCCGAGAAACGGGATCGACCATAAGAACTAATGTGAAATTACATACAATTTTCAAATTTCTTGTACTTGCTAACCTTGCGACCTCGGGCAGCTATGTTACCATGGAGGAACCACACAAGATTTGACTTTATAGGCTAGAACTGAAGTCGCACCAACTGCTTAACTCAAAATACAGTCGAGAAAGTAGCTCTCAAGCCGAGAAACGGGATCGACCATAAGCACTAATGTGAAATTACATACAATTTTCAAATTTCTTGTACTTGCTAACTTTGCGACCTCGGGCAGCTATGTTACCATGGAGGAACCACACAAGATTTGACTTTATAGGCTAGAACTGAAGTCGCGCCAACTGCTCAACTCAAAATACAGTCAAGAAAGTAGCTCTCAAGCCGTGAAACGGGATCGACCATAAGCACTACCGTGAAATTACGTACAATTTTCAAATTTCTTGTACTTGCTAACTTTGCGACCTCGGGCAGCTATGTTACCATGGAGGAACCACACAGGATTTGACTTTATAGGCTAGAACTGAAGTCGCACCAACTGCTTAATTCAAAATACAGTCAAGAAAGTAGCTCTCAAGCCGAGAAACGGGATCGACCATAAGCACTAATGTGAAATTACATACAATTTTCAAATTTCTTGTACTTGCTAACTTTGCGATCTCGGGCAGCTATGTTACCTTGGAGGAACCACACAAGATTTGACTTTATAGGCTAGAACTGAAGTCGCACCAACTGCTTAACTCAAAATACAGTCAAGAAAGTAGCTCTCAAGCCGAGAAACTGGATCGACCATAAGCACTAATGTGAAATTACATACAATTTTCAAATTTCTTGTACTTGCTAACTTTGCGACCTCGGGCAGCTATGTTACCATGGAGGAACCACACAGGATTTGACTTTATAGGCTAGAACTGAAGTCGCGCCAACTGCTCAACTCAAAATACAGTCAAGAAAGTAGCTCTCAAGCCGCGAAACGGGATCGACCATAAGCACTACCGTGAAATTAGGTACAATTTTCAAATTTCTTGTACTTGCTAACTTTGCGACCTCGGGCAGCTATGTTACCATGGAGGAACCACACAGGATTTGACTTTATAGGCTAGAACTGAAGTCGCACCAACTGCTTAACTCAAAATACAGTCAAGAAAGTAGCTCTCAAGCCGAGAAACGGGATCGACCATAAGCACTAATGTGAAATTACATACAATTTTCAAATTTCTTGTACTTGCTAACTTTGCGACCTCGGGCAGCTATGTTACCATGGCGGAACCACACAGGATTTGACTTTATAGGCTAGAACTGAAGTCGCACCAACTGCTTAACTCAAAATACAGTCAAGAAAGTAGCTCTCAAGCCGTGAAACGGGATCGACCATAAGCACTACCGTGAATTTACGTACAATTTTCAAATTTCTTGTACTTGCTAACTTTGCGACCTCGGGCAGCTATGTTACCATGGAGGAACCACACAAGATTTGACTTTATAGGCTAGAACTGAAGTCGCACCAACTGCTTAACTCAAAATATAGTCAAGAAAGTAGCTCTCAAGCCGAGAAACGGGATCGACCATAAGCACTAATGTGAAATTACATACAATTTTCAAATTTCTTGTACTTGCTAACTTTGCGACCTCGGGCAGCTATGTTACCATGGAGGAACCACACAAGATTTGACTTTATAGGCTAGAACTGAAGTCGCACCAACTGCTTAACTCAAAATACAGTCAAGAAAGTAGCTCTCAAGCCGAGAAACGGGATCGACCATAAGCAATACCGTGAAATTACGTACAATTTTCAAATTTCTTGTACTTGCTAACTTTGCGACCTCGGGCAGCTATGTTACCATGGAGGAACCACACAGGATTTGACTTTATAGGCTAGAACTGAAGTCGCGCCAACTGCTCAACTCAAAATACAGTCAAGAAAGTAGCTCTCAAGCCGTGAAACGGGATCGACCATAAGCACTACCGTGAAATTAGGTACAATTTTCAAATTTCTTGTACTTGCTAACTTTGCGACCTCGGGCAGCTATGTTATCGTGGAGGAACCACACAGGATTTGACTTTATAGGCTAGAACTGAAGTCGCACCAACTGCTTAACTCAAAATACAGTCAAGAAAGTAGCTCTCAAGCCGAGAAACGGGATCGACCATAAGCACTAATGTGAAATTACATACAATTTTCAAATTTCTTGTACTTGCTAACTTTGCGACCTCGGGCAGCTATGTTACCATGGAGGACCCACACAGGATTTGACTTTATAGGCTAGAACTGAAGCCGGACCAACTGCTTAACTCAAAATACAGTCAAGAAAGTAGCACTCAAGCCGTGAAACGGGATCGACCATAAGCACTACCGTGAAATTACGTACAATTTTTAAATTTCTTGTTTTCTTGTACTTGCTAACTTTGCGACCTCGGGCAGCTATGTTACCATGGAGGAACCACACAGGATTTGACTTTATAGGCTAGAACTGAAGTCGCACCAACTGCTTAACTCAAAATACAATCAAGAAAGTAGCTCTCAAGCCGAGAAACGGGATCGACCATAAGAACTAATGTGAAATTACATACAATTTTCAAATTTCTTGTACTTGCTAACTTTGCGACCTCGGGCAGCTATGTTACCATGGAGGAACCACACAAGAGAACCAGTCAAGAAAGTAGCTCTCAAGCCGTGAAACGGGATCGACCATAAGCACTACCGTGAAATTACGTACAATTTTCAAATTTCTTGTACTTGCTAACTTTGCGACCTCGGGCAGCTATATTACCATGGAGGAACCACACAGGATTTGACTTTATAGGCTAGAACTGAAGTCGCACCAACTGCTTAACTCAAAATACAGTCAAGAAAGTAGCTCTCAAGCCGAGAAACGGGATCGACCATAAGAACTAATGTGAAATTACATACAATTTTCAAATTTCTTGTACTTGCTAACTTTGCGACCTCGGGCAGCTATGTTACCATGGAGGAACCACACAAGATTTGACTTTATATGCTAGAACTGAAGTCGCACCAACTGCTTAACTCAAAATACAGTCAAGAAAGTAGCTCTCAAGCCGAGAAACGGGATCGACCATAAGAACTAATGTGAAATTACATACAATTTTCAAATTTCTTGTACTTGCTAACCTTGCGACCTCGGGCAGCTATGTTACCATGGAGGAACCACACAAGATTTGACTTTATAGGCTAGAACTGAAGTCGCACCAACTGCTTAACTCAAAATACAGTCGAGAAAGTAGCTCTCAAGCCGAGAAACGGGATCGACCATAAGCACTAATGTGAAATTACATACAATTTTCAAATTTCTTGTACTTGCTAACTTTGCGACCTCGGGCAGCTATGTTACCATGGAGGAACCACACAAGATTTGACTTTATAGGCTAGAACTGAAGTCGCGCCAACTGCTCAACTCAAAATACAGTCAAGAAAGTAGCTCTCAAGCCGTGAAACGGGATCGACCATAAGCACTACCGTGAAATTACGTACAATTTTCAAATTTCTTGTACTTGCTAACTTTGCGACCTCGGGCAGCTATGTTACCATGGAGGAACCACACAGGATTTGACTTTATAGGCTAGAACTGAAGTCGCACCAACTGCTTAATTCAAAATACAGTCAAGAAAGTAGCTCTCAAGCCGAGAAACGGGATCGACCATAAGCACTAATGTGAAATTACATACAATTTTCAAATTTCTTGTACTTGCTAACTTTGCGATCTCGGGCAGCTATGTTACCTTGGAGGAACCACACAAGATTTGACTTTATAGGCTAGAACTGAAGTCGCACCAACTGCTTAACTCAAAATACAGTCAAGAAAGTAGCTCTCAAGCCGAGAAACTGGATCGACCATAAGCACTAATGTGAAATTACATACAATTTTCAAATTTCTTGTACTTGCTAACTTTGCGACCTCGGGCAGCTATGTTACCATGGAGGAACCACACAAGATTTGACTTTATAGGCTAGAACTGAAGTCGCACCAACTGCTTAACTCAAAATACAGTCAAGAAAGTAGCTATCAAGCCGAGAAACGGGATCGACCATAAGCACTAATGTGAAATTACATACAATTTTCGAATTTCTTTTACTTGCTAATTTTGCGACCTTGGGCAGCTATGTTACCATGGAGGAACCACACAGGATTTGACTTTATAGGCTAGAACTGAAGTCGCACCAACTGCTTAACTCAAAATACAGTCAAGAAAGTAGCTCTCAAGCCGAGAAACGGGATCGACCATAAGTACTAATGTGAAATTACATACAATTTTCAAATTTCTTGTACTTGCTAACTTTGCGACCTCGGGCAGCTATGTTACCATGGAGGAACCACACAGGATTCGACTTTATAGGCTAGAACTGAATTCGCACCAACTGCTTAACCCAAAATACAGTCAAGAAAGTAGCTCTCAAGGAGAGAAACGGGATCGACCATAAGAACTAATGTGGAATTACATACAATTTTCAAATTTCTTGTACTTGCTAACTTTGCGACCTCGGGCAGCTATGTTACCATGGAGGAACCATACAGGATTTGACTTTATAGGCTAGAACTGAAGTCGCACCAACTGCTTAACTCAAAATACAGTCAAGAAAGTAGCTCTCAAGCCGAGAAACGGGATCGACCATAAGCACTACCGTGAAATTACGTACAATTTTCAAATTTCTTGTACTTGCTAACTTTGCGACCTCGGGCAGGTATGTTACCATGGAGGAACCACACAGGATTTGACTTTATAGGCTAGAACTGAAGTCGCACCAACTGCTTAACTAAAATACAGTCAAGAAAGTAGCTCTCAAGCCGAGAAACGGGATCGACCATAAGCACTAATGTGAAATTACATATAATTTTCAAATTTCTTGTACTTGCTAATTTTGCGACCTCGGGCAGCTATGTTACCATGGAGGAACCACACAGGATTTGACTTTATAGGCTAGAACTGAAGTCGCACCACCTGCTTAACTCAAAATACAGTCAAGAAAGTAGCTCTCAAGCCGTGAAACGGGATCGACCATAAGCACTACCGTGAAATTACGTACAATTTTCAAATTTCTTGTACTTGCTAATTTTGCGACCTCGGGCAGCTATGTTACCATGGAGGAACCACACAAGATTTGACTTTATAGGCTAGAACTGAAGTCGCACCAACTGCTTAACTCAAAATACAGTCAAGAAAGTAGCTCTCAAGCCGAGAAACGGGATCGACCATAAGCACTAATGTGAAATTACATACAATTTTCAAATTTCTTGTACTTGCTAACTTTACGACCTCGGGCAGCTATGTTACCACGAAGGAACCACACAAGATTTGACTTTATAGGCTAGAACTGAAGTCGCACCAACTGCTTAACTCAAAATACAGTCAAGAAAGTAGCTCTCAAGCCGAGAAACGGGATCGACCATAAGCAACACCGTGAAATTACGTACAATTTTCTAATTTCTTGTACTTGCTAACTTTGCGACCTCGGGCAGCTATGTTACCATGGAGGAACCACACAGGATTTGACTTTATAGGCTAGAACTGAAGTCGCGCCAACTGCTCAACTCAAAATACAGTCAAGAAAGTAGCTCTCAAGCCGTGAAACGGGATCGACCATAAGCACTACCGTGAAATTAGGTACAATTTTCAAATTTCTTGTACTTGCTAACTTTGCGACCTCGGGCAGCTATGTTACCATGGAGGAACCACACAGGATTTGACTTTATAGGCTAGAACTGAAGTCGCACCAACTGCTTAACTCAAAATACAGTCAAGAAAGTAGCTCTCAAGCCGAGAAACGGGAACGACCATAAGCATTAATGTGAAATTACATACAATTTTCAAATTTCTTGTACTTGCTAACTTTGCGACCTCGGGCAGCTATGTTACCATGGAGGAACCACACAGGATTTGACTTTATAGGCTAGAACTGAAGTCGCGCCAACTGCTCAACTCAAAATACAGTCAAGAAAGTAGCTCTCAAGCCGTGAAACGGGATCGACCATAAGCACTACCGTGAAATTAGGTACAATTTTCAAATTTCTTGTACTTGCTAACTTTGCGACCTCGGGCAGCTATGTTATCGTGGAGGAACCACACAGGATTTGACTTTATAGGCTAGAACTGAAGCCGGACCAACTGCTTAAATCAAAATACAGTCAAGAAAGTAGCTCTCAAGCCGTGAAACGGGATCGACCATAAGCACTACCGTGAAATTACGTACAATTTTCAAATTTCTTGTACTTGCTAACTTTGCGACCTCGGGCAGCTATGTTACCATGGAGGACCCACACAGGATTTGACTTTATAGGCTAGAACTGAAGCCGGACCAACTGCTTAAATCAAAATACAGTCAAGAAAGTAGCTCTCAAGCCGTGAAACGGGATCGACCATAAGCACTACCGTGAAATTACGTACAATTTTCAAATTTCTTGTACTTGCTAACTTTGCGACCTCGGGCAGCTATGTTACCATGGAGGAACCACACAGGATTTGACTTTATAGGCTAGAACTGAAGTCGCGCCAACTGCTCAACTCAAAATACAGTCAAGAAAGTAGCTCTCAAGCCGTGAAACGGGATCGACCATAAGCACTACCGTGAAATTAGGTACAATTTTCAAATTTCTTGTACTTGCTAACTTTGCGACCTCGGGCAGCTATGTTATCGTGGAGGAACCACACAGGATTTGACTTTATAGGCTAGAACTGAAGTCGCACCAACTGCTTAACTCAAAATACAGTCAAGAAAGTAGCTCTCAAGCCGAGAAAGGGGATCGACCCTAAGCACTAATGTGAAATTACATACAATTTTCAAATTTCTTGTACTTGCTAACTTTGCGACCTCGGGCAGCTATGTTACCATGGAGGAACCACACAGGATTTGACTTTATAGGCTAGAACTGAAGTCGCGCCAACTGCTCAACTCAAAATACAGTCAAGAAAGTAGCTCTCAAGCCGTGAAACGGGATCGACCATAAGCACTACCGTGAAATTAGGTACAATTTTCAAATTTCTTGTACTTGCTAACTTTGCGACCTCGGGCAGCTATGTTACCATGGAGGAACCACACAGGATTTGACTTTATAGGCTAGAACTGAAGTCGCGCCAACTGCTCAACTCAAAATACAGTCAAGAAAGTAGCTCTCAAGCCGTGAAACGGGATCGACCATAAGCACTACCGTGAAATTAGGTACAATTTTCAAATTTCTTGTACTTGCTAACTTTGCGACCTCGGGCAGCTATGTTACCATGGAGGAACCACACAAGATTTGACTTTATAGGCTAGAACTGAAGTCGCGCCAACTGCTCAACTCAAAATACAGTCAAGAAAGTAGCTCTCAAGCCGTGAAACGGGATCGACCATAAGCACTACCGTGAAATTACGTACAATTTTCAAATTTCTTGTACTTGCTAACTTTGCGACCTCGGGCAGCTATGTTACCATGGAGGAACCACACAGGATTTGACTTTATAGGCTAGAACTGAAGTCGCACCAACTGCTTAACTCAAAATACAGTCAAGAAAGTAGCTCTCAAGCCGAGAAACGGGAACGACCATAAGCATTAATGTGAAATTACATACAATTTTCAAATTTCTTGTACTTGCTAACTTTGCGACCTCGGGCAGCTATGTTACCATGGAGGAACCACACAGGATTTGACTTTATAGGCTAGAACTGAAGTCGCGCCAACTGCTCAACTCAAAATACAGTCAAGAAAGTAGCTCTCAAGCCGTGAAACGGGATCGACCATAAGCACTACCGTGAAATTAGGTACAATTTTCAAATTTCTTGTACTTGCTAACTTTGCGACCTCGGGCAGCTATGTTATCGTGGAGGAACCACACAGGATTTGACTTTATAGGCTAGAACTGAAGTCGCACCAACTGCTTAACTCAAAATACAGTCAAGAAAGTAGCTCTCAAGCCGAGAAAGGGGATCGACCCTAAGCACTAATGTGAAATTACATACAATTTTCAAATTTCTTGTACTTGCTAACTTTGCGACCTCGGGCAGCTATGTTACCATGGAGGACCCACACAGGATTTGACTTTATAGGCTAGAACTGAAGCCGGACCAACTGCTTAAATCAAAATACAGTCAAGAAAGTAGCTCTCAAGCCGTGAAACGGGATCGACCATAAGCACTACCGTGAAATTACGTACAATTTTCAAATTTCTTGTACTTGCTAACTTTGCGACCTCGGGCAGCTATGTTACCATGGAGGAACCACACAGGATTTGACTTTATAGGCTAGAACTGAAGTCGCACCAACTGCTTAACTCAAAATACAGTCAAGAAAGTAGCTCTCAAGCCGAGAAACCGGATCGACCATAAGCACTAATGTGAAATTACATACAATTTTCAAATTTCTTGTACTTGCTAACTTTGCGACCTCGGGCAGCTATGTTACCATGGAGGACCCACACAGGATTTGACTTTATAGGCTAGAACTGAAGCCGGACCAACTGCTTAACTCAAAATACAGTCAAGAAAGTAGCTCTCAAGCCGAGAAACGGGATCGACCATAAGAACTAATGTGAAATTACATACAATTTTCAAATTTCTTGTACTTGCTAACTTTGCGACCTCGGGCAGCTATGTTACCATGGTGGAACCACACAGGATTTGACTTTATAGGCAAGAACTGAAGTCGCGCCAACTGCTCAACTCAAAATACAGTCAAGAAAGTAGCTCTCAAGCCGTGAAACGGGATCAACCATAAGCACTACCGTGAAATTACATACAATTTTCAAATTTCTTGTACTTGCTAACTTTGCGACCTCGGGCAGCTATGTTACCATGGAGGAACCACACAGGATTTGACTTTATAGGCTAGAACTGAAGTCGCGCCAACTGCTTAACTCAAAATACAGTCAAGAAAGTAGCTCTCAAGCCGAGAAACGGGATCGACCATAAGCACTAATGTGAAATTACATACAATTTTCAAATTTCTTGTACTTGCTAACTTTGCGACCTCGGGCAGCTATGTTACCATGGAGGAACCACACAAGATTTGACTTTATAGGCTAGAACTGAAGTCGCGCCAACTGCTTAACTCAAAATACAGTCAAGAAAGTAGCTCTCAAGCCGAGAAACGGGATCGACCATAAGCACTAATGTGAAATTACATACAATTTTCAAATTTCTTGTACTTGCTAACTTTGCGACCTCGGGCAGCTATGTTACCATGGAGGAACCACACAGGATTTGACTTTATAGGCTAGAACTGAAGTCGCACCAACTGCTTAACTCAAAATACAGTCAATAAAGTAGCTCTCAATCCGAGAAACGGGATCGACCATAAGCACTGTGGAGGAACCACACAGGATTTGACTTTATAGGCTAGAACTGAAGTCGCACCAACTGCTTAACTTAAAATACAGTCAAGAAAGTAGCTCTCAAGCCGAGAAACGGGATCGACCATAAGAACTAATGTGAAATTACATACAATTTTCAAATTTCTTGTACTTGCTAACTTTGCGACCTCGGGCAGCTATGTTACCATGGAGGAACCACACAGGATTTTACTTTATAGGCTAGGACTGAAGTCGCACCAACTGCTTAACTCAAAATACAGTCAAGAAAGTAGCTCTCAAGCCGAGAAACGGGATCGACCATAAGCACTACCGTGAAATTACGTACAATTTTCAAATTTCTTGTACTTGCTAACTTTGCGACCTCGGGCAGCTATGTTACCATGGAGGAACCACACAGGATTTGACTTTATAACCTAGAACTGAAGTCGCACCAACTGCTTAACTCAAAATACAGTCAAGAAAGTAGCTCTCAAGCCGAGAAACGGGATCGACCATAAGCACTAATGTGAAATTACATACAATTTTCAAATTTCATGTACTTGCTAACTTTGCGACCTCGGGCAGCTATGTTACCATGGAGGAACCACACAAGATTTGACTTTATAGGCTAGAACTGAAGTCGCACCAACTGCTTAACTCAAAATACAGTCAAGAAAGTAGCTCTCAAGCCGAGAAACGGGATCGACCATAAGCACTAATGTGAAATTACATACAATTTTCAAATTTCTTGTACTTGCTAACTTTGCGACCTCGGGCAGCTATGTTACCATGGAGGAACCACACAGGATTTGACTTTATAGGCTAGAACTGAAGTCGCACCAACTGCTTAACTCAAAATACAGTCAAGAAAGTAGCTCTCAAGCCGAGAAACGGGATCGACCATAAGCACTACCGTGAAATTACGTACAATTTTCAAATTTCTTGTACTTGCTAACTTTGCGACCTCGGGCAGCTATGTTACCATGGAGGAACCACACAGGATTTTACTTTATAGGCTAGGACTGAAGTCGCACCAACTGCTTAACTCAAAATACAGTCAAGAAAGTAGCTCTCAAGCCGAGAAACGGGATCGACCATAAGCACTAATGTGAAATTACATACAATTTTCAAATTTCATGTACTTGCTAACTTTGCGACCTCGGGCAGCTATGTTACCATGGAGGAACCACACAAGATTTGACTTTATAGGCTAGAACTGAAGTCGCGCCAACTGCTCAACTCAAAATACAGTCAAGAAAGTAGCTCTCAAGCCGTGAAACGGGATCGACCATAAGCACTACCGTGAAATTAGGTACAATTTTCAAATTTCTTGTACTTGCTAACTTTGCGACCTCGGGCAGCTATGTTATCGTGGAGGAACCACACAGGATTTGACTTTATAGGCTAGAACTGAAGTCGCACCAACTGCTTAACTCAAAATACAGTCAAGAAAGTAGCTCTCAAGCCGAGAAACGGGATCGACCATAAGCACTTCTTCTTCTTTCTTCTTTTCCTTTTTATCCCGGCGTCGTTATGGTCAGAAGTGTAGGACCATAACCTTCCCACTTAACTGCATTCCTACTGGTCCGCTTGTGGGGTCCGCCGGTTTGACCTCAGAAAGTAGCGGCAGGCTTCCCGGCTTGGGATTACTTCATCGCTGAGGCCAATCAAATGCTGGTGTTTTTGCATTTGTTTGCACCAATTGTTTTTCGGCCTGCCTTTTTTGCGTGTTGAAATTGGAATGTTGATTGATAACGCCTTTTGGACGGGGTTCAAAGGATCTCTCCTTTGAACATGGCAATACCAACTGAGTCGGTCGCGCTCTATATTTCTTGTGATGGTTTCTTTTACGTGGAGGCTTCCTCGGATCTTTGAACTTCTAATTCTGTCACGCTTTGTTACTCCCGCTGTCATGCGAAGCATCTTCATCTCAGTTGCCGTTAATTTGCTCTCATACTTTTTGTGCATTGTCCAGCATTGTGAACCGTATGTGAGCGCCGGACGTACAACTGAAGTGTAGAGCCTTCCTTTCAGCTTAGGGGGCATTTTTCGATCACAGAAGATGGCGGAGTTTTCCCGCCACTTCATCCACCCTACGCTTACGCGATGTTTGATGTCGTCATCACAAGTTGCTTCTCTATTAATCATAGATCCCAGATATTTAAACTTTTCACACTTGGGAAGCACTCTTCCATTCAAGTAAATGTCTGGAATAGGCTGATGAGGGTCAGAGAACGGGCAGCACAGATACTCTGTCTTCTTTGAACTAATACGATACCCGTGTCCCTCAAAAATGTCCACCCACACATCAAGTGCTCGTTGTAGGGACGCCTGATCATCACTTATAATGGCTCCATCGTCAGCAAAGAATAGCTGGTGCACATTGGGGTCCGTCACTTTTCCTTCAAGCAAGCAATCAAGGACTGCTATAAAAAGCAGTGGGCTGAGGACGCTCCCTTGGTGCACACCGACTTTGATTGCGAACTCTTCGGTGACTCCTGCGGTGCATCTTACTCTTGTCGTTGCTCTCTCGTACATGTCCACAATTACTCGCACGTAGGTTTCTGGAACTCCTTTTTGTCTTAGCGCTACCCATAAAAGATCTCTTGGTTGCCGGTCAAAGGCCTTCTCGAAATCAACCAACACCATATGCAAGTCCTTTGAAGAATCACGATGCTTTTCCATCATGATCCTTATACTTTGGATTGCATCTGTTGTTGATTTACCCGAGACAAACCCGCACTGGTCATCAGATAGTCGTATTATTTTCCGCAGTCGGCTATCTAATACCCGTTCAACGATCTTCATGGTGTGCGACATCAGCTTGACAGAACGGTAGTTATCACAATTTCGCGTATCACCCTTTCCTTTGTGCAATGGAAGAAGATAGCTTTCCCTCCATTGATTAGGCATAGTGTCGCCTCTCATAAGTTTAGAGATAAGAACCATGAGCCATCTAGACCCGATGTCTCCCATCTTTTTCCAGAACTCAGAGGGTATCCCGTCCGGCCCAACAGCTTTTCTTTTCTTGGAGTTTTTAACCGCGTACCGAACTTCTTCGACTGTGATGTCGGGTATTTCGGCATGATTCGGGGCGGCTCTTGGAAAGTACACTCGGGGAAACTGTTCGTTCAGAAGTTCCTCGCAATACTGTCGCCATCTGTGGAGAATTTTTTCGTCTTCCACAAGGAGTTGGCCTTCAGCATTGTTAATAAACTTTGGGAAACGAATCTCCTGAGCATTTCTTCTTCTCTGGGCGGCTATCTTAAAGATATTTGCTCCTTTGTTCAAATTGTTTTGTCGAAGCTCCTGGGTAGCCTGGTTCCTGTCAGACGCGGAAGACGATATTTCTTCCAACTCCTGATAGAGGCCTTCCATGCTTTTCGCTTTGAATTCGGCGCATTTTTTCTTCGCGATACCTTTGCAACATCTATATACCTTTTCACGGCGAGCTTTTTCCTCTCTATTAGTAGAAGAGCACTTTGACCAAGCTTGGAAAGCCATTTTCTTTTCGTGTATCACTGCTTTGGCTTCGTCTGTCCACCACCAGGTTTCTTTTGCGTGTTGGCAGGGGCCTTTAGATGTTCCGAGCAGTGATTTGGCTTTCTCCAGGCCAGATTGTTGTAGGGAATCCCACATGTCTTGTGGTCTGCACTCCTCATTACCGACCTCATCGATAATGGAAGAGAGGTAGTTTTCCATGATGGTAATAAAAGCTTCGCCTTTTCCTTTATCCAGCTTATACCACTTGATTCTCTCAGACACCTTCGTTTGCTGCTTTGACTTCTTTCTCGCATCCATAAAAAATTCAGTCAGGAGGAGACGGTGTTGAGGGGCGATCGCGTCTCCCAGGATCACTTTGCAATCTTTAGCTCGTGGCTTCATGAAACTGGATACCAAATGATAGTCTATTTGAGTTTCATTTCCGCCGCTGCTATAAGTGATCAGGTGCCGGCTTTGTTTGACGAACATGGTATTTAGCACTATAAGACCGTACGACTTGCACATGTTTAGGATATCTTCACCTGAAGAGTTCCTGGTGCCGTATCCCAGCCCTCCGTGGTAGCCTTCATAGTCTTCGCTTGTCTTCCCGACATGTCCGTTTAAATCTCCCCCAACAAACAAAAGCTCTTCCTTTGGGATGATTTTGACAAGGTTGTGGAAATCTAGCCAGAATGCATCTTTTTCTTTTTGTTCGCATCCTACTTGAGGGGCATATGCGCTTACGATGTTCCACACCTCACCATGCATCACCAATTTGAGAGCCATCAAACGCTCACTGGACTTTGAAATGGTTAAGACGTTGCCAAGTAACTCTGCCGCAAGGATGATGGCGATTCCGTTTTTTCCTTGTTCCAATCCATAGTAAAACATCTTGTAGGCTTTTGTTTTAACGTCCAAGAAACGTGCCCGATTACCGGTGTTTCGCCATTTCGTCTCTTGTACGCACAGGATGTCTACTCGCCTTCTAACCATCATTTCTTCAAGCTCATAGCTGCGCCCACTCATGCTTCCAACGTTCCAACTCGCGACTCTTAAATGTGGCTTACGCCGTTGCATTACTTTGCTATCCCCCGGAAATCCTATAGCTCTGACCCGAGCATTGCTGCTCGTCCCAGGATCACGACCATTAGTAGTGCCTGGCGGGGTAGTGCTTTTCCTTTTAGCGTTCTTTTCCATAATGCTACGGTTTGACCGTTTTCATTCTTCCCTTCCTTTTTGACACGGGCATGCTCCAGATTTTTTATTTTTTTTATTTTTTGATTGATCTTACTCTTACAACACCGGTGATCTCCAGTCGTGTCAACCCACTGATTTGCATGCACACTTGTGGGGCAGTTTAATGGTGGTATATGTGTCCCTAGGCTCACCTTGGTGTTTTCTAAATTGCCTAGATGTGAGTTTTGTTTACCTTTGTTTAGTCGCCTTTTACGACAAGCGATAGGTATCGACCATAAGCACTAATGTGAAATTACATACAATTTTCAAATTTCTTGTACTTGCTAACTTTGCGACCTCGGGCAGCTATGTTACCATGGAGGACCCACACAGGATTTGACTTTATAGGCTAGAACTGAAGCCGGACCAACTGCTTAACTCAAAATACAGTCAAGAAAGTAGCTCTCAAGCCGAGAAAAGGGATCGACCATAAGAACTAATGTGAAATTACATACAATTTTCAAATTTCTTGTACTTGCTAACTTTGCGACCTCGGGCAGCTATGTTACCATGGAGGAACCACACAGGATTTGACTTTATAGGCTAGAACTGAAGTCGCACCAACTGCTTAATTCAAAATACAGTCAAGAAAGTAGCTCTCAAGCCGAGAAACGGGATCGACCATAAGCACTAATGTGAAATTACATACAATTTTCAAATTTCTTGTACTTGCTAACTTTGCGATCTCGGGCAGCTATATTACCTTGGAGGAACCACACAAGATTTGACTTTATAGGCTAGAACTGAAGTCGCACCAACTGCTTAACTCAAAATACAGTCAAGAAAGTAGCTCTCAAGCCGAGAAAAGGGATCGACCATAAGAACTAATGTGAAATTACATACAATTTTCAAATTTCTTGTACTTGCTAACTTTGCGACCTCGGGCAGCTATGTTACCATGGAGGAACCACACAGGATTTGACTTTATAGGCTAGAACTGAAGTCGCACCAACTGCTTAACTTAAAATACAGTCAAGAAAGTAGCTCTCAAGCCGAGAAACGGGATCGACCATAAGCACTAATGTGAAATTACATACAATTTTCAAATTTCTTGTACTTGCTAACTTTGCGACCTCGGGCAGCTATGTTACCATGGAGGAACCACACAGGATTTGACTTTATAGGCTAGAACTGAAGTCGCGCCAACTGCTCAACTCAAAATACAGTCAAGAAAGTAGCTCTCAAGCCGTGAAACGGGATCGACCATAAGCACTAATGTGAAATTACATACATTTATCAAATTTCTTGTACTTGCTAACTTTGCGACCTCGGGCAGCTATGTTACCATGGAGGAACCACACAAGATTTGACTTTATCGGCTAGAACTGAAGTCGCGCCAACTGCTCAACTCAAAATACAGTCAAGAAAGTAGCTCTCAAGCCGTGAAACGGAACGACCATAAGCACTACCGTGAAATTACGTACAATTTTCAAATTTCTTGTACTTGCTAACTTTGCGACCTCGGGCAGCTATGTTACCATGGAGGAACCACACAGGATTTGACTTTATAGGCTAGAACTGAAGTCGCGCCAACTGCTTAACTCAAAATACAGTCAAGAAAGTAGCTCTCAAGCCGAGAAACGGGATCGACCATAAGCACTACCGTGAAATTACGTACAATTTTCAAATTTCTTGTACTTGCTAACTTTGCGACTTCGGGCAGCTATGTTACCATGGAGGAACCACACAGGATTTGACTTTATAGGCTAGAACTGAAGTCGCACCAACTGCTTAACTCAAAATACAGTCAAGAAAGTAGCTCTCAAGCCGAGAAACGGGATCGACCATAAGCACTAATGTGAAATTACATACAATTTTCAAATTTCTTGTATTTGCTAACTTTGCGACCTCGCTATTTGACTTTATAGGCTAGAACTGAAGTCGCCCCAACTGCTTAACTCAAAATACAGTCAAGAAAGTAGCTTTCAAGCCGAGAAACGGGATCGACCATAAGAACTAATGTGAAATTACATACAATTTTCAAATTTCTTGTACTTGCTAACTTTGCGACCTCGGGCAGCTATGTTACCATGGAGGAACCACACAGGATTTGACTTTATAGGCTACAACTGAAGTCGCACCAACTGCTTAGCTCAAAATACAGTCAAGAAAGTAGCTCTCAAGCCGAGAAACGTAATCGACCATAAGCACTAATGTGAAATTACATACAATTTTCAAATTTCTTGTACTTGCTAAATTTGCGAGCTCGGGCAGCTATGTTACCATGGAGGAACCACACAGGATTTGACTTTATAGGCTAGAACTGAAGTCGCACCAACTGCTTAACTCAAAATACAGTCAAGAAAGTAGCTCTCAAGCCGTGAAACGGGATCGACCATAAGCACTACCGTGAAATTACGTACAATTTTCAAATTTCTTGTACTTGCTAAATTTACGACCTCGGGCAGCTATGTTACCATGGAGGAACCACACAGGATTTGACTTTATAGGCTAGAACTGAAGTCGCACCAACTGCTTAACTCAAAATACAGTTAAGAAAGTAGCTCTCAAGCCGAGAAACGGGATCGACCATAAGCACTAATGTGAAATTACATACAATTTTCAAATTTCTTGTACTTGCTAACTTTGCGACCTCGGGCAGCTATGTTACCATGGAGGAACCACACAGGATTTGACTTTATAGGCTAGAACTGAAGTCGCGCCAAGTGCTCAACTCAAAATACAGTCAAGAAAGTAGCTCTCAAGCCGTGAAACGGGATCGACCATAAGCACTGCCGTGAAATTACGTACAATTTTCAAATTTCTTGTACTTGCTAACTTTGCGACCTCGGGCAGCTATGTTACCATGGAGGAACCACACAGGATTTGACTTTATAGGCTAGAACTGAAGTCGCACCAACTGCTTAACTCAAAATACAGTCAAGAAAGTAGCTCTCAAGCCGAGAAACGGGATCGACCATAAGCACTAATGTGAAATTACATACAATTTTCAAATTTCTTGTACTTGCTAACTTTGCGACCTCGGGCAGCTATGTTACCATGGAGGAACCACACAAGATTTGACTTTATAGGCTAGAACTGAAGTCGCACCAACTGCTTAACTCAAAATACAGTCAAGAAAGTAGCTCTCAAGCCGAGAAACGGGATCGACCATAAGCACTAATGTGAAATTACATACAATTTTCAAATTTCTTGTACTTGCTAACTTTGCGACCTCGGGCAGCTATGTTACCATGGAGGAACCACACAGGATTTGACTTTATAGGCTAGAACTGAAGTCGCACCAACTGCTTAACTCAAAATACAGTCAAGAAAGTAGCTCTCAAGCCGAGAAACGGGATCGACCATAAGCACTAATGTGAAATTAAATACAATTTTCAAATTTCTTGTACTTGCTAACTTTGCGATCTCGGGCAGCTATGTTACCATGGAGGAACCACACAAGATTTGACTTTATAGGCTAGAACTGAAGTCGCACCAACTGCTTAACTCAAAATACAGTCAAGAAAGTAGCTCTCAAGCCGAGAAACGGGATCGACCATAAGCACTAATGTGAAATTACATACAATTTTCAAATTTCTTGTACTTGCTAAATTTACGACCTCGGGCAGCTATGTTACCATGGAGGAACCACACAGGATTTGACTTTATAGGCTAGAACTGAAGTCGCACCAACTGCTTAACTCAAAATACAGTTAAGAAAGTAGCTCTCAAGCCGAGAAACGGGATCGACCATAAGCACTAATGTGAAATTACATACAATTTTCAAATTTCTTGTACTTGCTAACTTTGCGACCTCGGGCAGCTATGTTACCATGGAGGAACCACACAGGATTTGACTTTATAGGCTAGAACTGAAGTCGCGCCAAGTGCTCAACTCAAAATACAGTCAAGAAAGTAGCTCTCAAGCCGTGAAACGGGATCGACCATAAGCACTGCCGTGAAATTACGTACAATTTTCAAATTTCTTGTACTTGCTAACTTTGCGACCTCGGGCAGCTATGTTACCATGGAGGAACCACACAGGATTTGACTTTATAGGCTAGAACTGAAGTCGCACCAACTGCTTAACTCAAAATACGGTCAAGAAAGTAGCTCTCAAGCCGAGAAACGGGATCGAACATAAGCGCGTGAAATTACATACAATTTTCAAATTTCTTGTACTTGCTAACTTTGCGACCTCGGGCAGCTATGTTACCATGGAGGAACCACACAAGATTTGACTTTATAGGCTAGAACTGAAGTCGCACCAACTGCTTAACTCAAAATACAGTCAAGAAAGTAGCTCTCAAGCCGTGAAACGGGATCGACCATAAGCACTACCGTGAAATTACGTTCAATTTTCAAATTTCTTGTACTTGCTAACTTTGCGACCTCGGGCAGCTATGTTACCATGGGGGAACCACACAGGATTTGACTTTATAGGCTAGAACTGAAGTCGCACCAACTGCTTAACTTAAAATACAGTCAAGAAAGTAGCTCTCAAGCCGAGAAACGGGATCGACCATAAGCACTAATGTGAAATTACATACAATTTTCAAATTTCTTGTACTTGCTAACTTTGCGACCTCGGGCAGCTATGTTACCATGGAGGAACCACACAGGATTTGACTTTATAGGCTAGAACTGAAGTCGCACCAACTGCTTAACTCAAAATACAGTCAAGAAAGTAGCTCTCAAGCCGAGAAACGGGATCGACCATAAGCACTAATGTGAAATTACATACAATTTTCAAATTTCTTGTACTTGCTAACTTTGCGACCTCGGGCAGCTATGTTACCATGGAGGAACCACACAGGATTTGACTTTATAGGCTAGAACTGAAGTCGCACCAACTGCTTAACTCAAAATACAGTCAAGAAAGTAGCTCTCAAGCCGAGAAACGGGATCGACCATAAGCACTAATGTGAAATTACATACAATTTTCAAATTTCTTGTACTTGCTAACTTTGCGACCTCGGGCAGCTATGTTACCATGGAGGAACCACACAGGATTTGACTTTATAGGCTAGAACTGAAGTCGCACCAACTGCTTTACTCAAAATACAGTCAAGAAAGTAGCTCTCAAGCCGAGAAACGGGATCGACCATAAGCACTAATGTGAAATTACATACAATTTTCAAATTTCTTGTACTTGCTAACTTTGCGACCTCGGGCAGCTATGTTACCATGGAGGAACCACACAAGATTTGACTTTATAGGCTAGAACTGAAGTCGCGCCAACTGCTCAACTCAAAATACAGTCAAGAAAGTAGCTCTCAAGCCGAGAAACGGGATCGACCATAAGAACTAATGTGAAATTACATACAATTTTCAAATTTCTTGTACTTGCTAACTTTGCGACCTCGAGCAGCTATGTTACCATGGAGGAACCACACAGGATTTGACTTTATAGGCTAGAACTGAAGTCGCACCAACTGCTTAACTCAAAATACAGTCAAGAAAGTAGCTCTCAAGCCGAGAAACGGGATCGACCATAAGCACTAATGTGAAATTACATACAATTTTCAAATTTCTTGTACTTGCTAACTTTGCGACCTCGGGCAGTTATGTTACCATGGAGGAACCACACACGATTTGACTTTATAGGCTAGAACTGAAGTCGCGCCAACTGCTCAACTCAAAATACAGTCAAGAAAGTAGCTCTCAAGCCGTGAAACGGGATCGACCATAAGCACTAATGTGAAATTACATACAATTTTCAAATTTCTTGTACTTGCTAACTTTGCGACCTCGGGCAGCTATGTTACCATGGAGGAACCACACAGGATTTGACTTTATAGGCTAGAACTGAAGTCGCACCAACTGCTTAACTCAAAATACAGTCAAGAAAGTAGCTCTCAAGCCGAGAAACGGGATCGACCATAAGAACTAATGTGAAATTACATACAATTTTCAAATTTCTTGTACTTGCTAACTTTGCGACCTCGGGCAGCTATGTTACCATGGAGGAACCACACAATATTTGACTTTATAGGCTAGAACTGAAGTCGCACCAACTGCTTAACTCAAAATACAGTCAAGAAAGTAGCTCTCAAGCCGAGAAACGGGATCGACCATAAGCACTAATGTGAAATTACATACAATTTTCAAATTTCTTGTACTTGCTAACTTTGCGACCTCGGGCAGCTATGTTACCATGGAGGAACCACACAAGATTTGACTTTATAGGCTAGAACTGAAGTCGCACCAACTGCTTAACTCAAAATACAGTCAAGAAAGTAGCTCTCAAGCCGAGAAACGGGATCGACCATAAGAACTAATGTGAAATTACATACAATTTTCAAATTTCTTGTACTTGCTAACTTTGCGACCTCGGGCAGCTATGTTACCATGGAGGAACCACACAGGATTTGACTTTATAGGCTAGAACTGAAGTCGCACCAACTGCTTAACTCAAAATACAATCAAGAAAGTAGCTCTCAAGCCGAGAAACGGGATCGACCATAAGCACTAATGTGAAATTACATACAATTTTCAAATTTCTTGTACTTGCTAACTTTGCGACCTCGGGCAGCTATGTTACCATGGAGGAACCACACAGGATTTGACTTTAAAGGCTAGAACTGAAGTCGCGCCAACTGCTCAACTCAAAATACAGTCAAGAAAGTAGCTCTCAAGCCGTGAAACGGGATCGACCATAAGCACTAATGTGAAATTACATACAATTTTCAAATTTCTTGTACTTGCTAACTTTGCGACCTCGGGCAGCTATGTTACCATGGAGGAACCACACAAGATTTGACTTTATATTCTAGAACTGAAGTCGCGCCAACTGCTCAACTCAAAATACAGTCAAGAAAGTAGCTCTCAAGCCGTGAAACGGAACGACCATAAGCACTACCGTGAAATTACGTACAATTTTCAAATTTCTTGTACTTGCTAACTTTGCGACCTCGGGCAGCTATGTTACCATGGAGGAACCACACAGGATTTGACTTTATAGGCTAGAACTGAAGTCGCGCCAACTGCTTAACTCAAAATACAGTCAAGAAAGTAGCTCTCAAGCCGAGAAACGGGATCGACCATAAGCACTACCGTGAAATTACGTACAATTTTCAAATTTCTTGTACTTGCTAACTTTGCGACCTCGGGCAGCTATGTTACCATGGAGGAACCACACAGGATTTGACTTTATAGGCTAGAACTGAAGTCGCACCAACTGCTTAACTCAAAATACAGTCAAGAAAGTAGCTCTCAAGCCGAGAAACGGGATCGACCATAAGCACTAATGTGAAATTACATACAATTTTCAAATTTCTTGTATTTGCTAACTTTGCGACCTCGGGCAGCTATGTTACCATGGAGGAACCACACAGGATTTGACTTTATAGGCTAGAACTGAAGTCGCACCAACTGCTTAACTCAAAATACAGTCAAGAAAGTAGCTCTCAAGCCGTGAAACGGGATCGACCATAAGCACTACCGTGAAATTACGTACAATTTTCAAATTTCTTGTACTTGCTAACTTTGCGACCTCGGGCAGCTATGTTACCATGGAGGAACCACACAGGATTTGACTTTATAGGCTAGAACTGAAGTCGCACCAACTGCTTAACTCAAAATACAGTCAAGAAAGTAGCTCTCAAGCCGAGAAACGGGATCGACCATAAGAACTAATGTGAAATTACATACAATTTTCAAATTTCTTGTACTTGCTAACTTTGCGACCTCGGGCAGCTATGTTACCATGGAGGAACCACACAAGATTTGACTTTATAGGCCAGAACTGAAGTCGCACCAACTGCTTAACTCAAAATACAGTCAAGAAAGTAGCTCTCAAGCCGAGAAACGGGATCGACCATAAGAACTAATGTGAAATTACATACAATTTTCAAATTTCTTGTACTTGCTAACTTTGCGACCTCGGGCAGCTATGTTACCATGGAGGAACCACACAGGATTTGACTTTATAGGCTAGAACTGAAGTCGCACCAACTGCTTAACTCAAAATACAGTCAAGAAAGTAGCTCTCAAGCCGAGAAACGGGATCGACCATAAGCACTAATGTGAAATTACATACAATTTTCAAATTTCTTGTACTTGCTAACTTTGCGACCTCGGGCAGCTATGTTACCATGGAGGAACCACACAGGATTTGACTTTATAGGCTAGAACTGAAGTCGCACCAACTGCTTTACTCAAAATACAGTCAAGAAAGTAGCTCTCAAGCCGAGAAACGGGATCGACCATAAGCACTAATGTGAAATTACATACAATTTTCAAATTTCTTGTACTTGCTAACTTTGCGACCTCGGGCAGCTATGTTACCATGGAGGAACCACACAGGATTTGACTTTATAAGCTAGAACTGAAGTCGCACCAACTGCTTAACTCAAAATACAGTCAAGAAAGTAGCTCTCAAGCCGAGAAACGGGATCGACCATCAGCACTAATGTGAAATTACATACAATTTTCAAATTTCTTGTACTTGCTAACTTTGCGACCTCGGGCAGCTATGTTACCATGGAGGAACCACACAAGATTTGACTTTATAGGCTAGAACTGAAGTCGCACCAACTGTTTAACTCAAAATACAGTCAAGAAAGTAGCTCTCAAGCCGAGAAACGGGATCGACCATAAGAACTAATGTGAAATTACATACAATTTTCAAATTTCTTGTACTTGCTAAATTTGCGACCTCGGGCAGCTATGTTACCATGGAGGAACCACACAGGATTTGACTTTATAGGCTAGAACTGAAGTCGCACCAACTGCTTAACTCAAAATACAGTCAAGAAAGTAGCTCTCAAGCCGAGAAACGGGATCGACCATAAGCACTAATGTGAAATTACATACAATTTTCAAATTTCTTGTACTTGCTAATTTTGCGACCTCGGGCAGCTATGTTACCATGGAGGAACCACACAGGATTTGACTTTATAGGCTAGAACTGAAGTCGCACCAACTGCTTAACTCAAAATACAGTCAAGAAAGTAGCTCTCAAGCCGAGAAACGGGATCGACCATAAGCACTAATGTGAAATTACATACAATTTTCAAATTTCTTGTACTTGCTAATTTTGCGACCTCGGGCAACTATGTTACCATGGAGGAACCACACAGGATTTGACTTTATAGGCTAGAACTAAAGTCGCGCCAACTGCTCAACTCAAAATACAGTCAAGAAAGTAGCTCTCAAGCCGAGAAACGGGATCGACCATAAGAACTAATGTGAAATTACATACAATTTTCAAATTTCTTGTACTTGCTAACTTTGCGACCTCGGGCAGCTATGTTACCATGGAGGAACCACACAGGATTTGACTTTATAGGCTAGAACTGAAGTCGCACCAACCGCTTAACTCAAAATACAGTCAAGAAAGTAGCTCTCAAGCCGAGAAACGGGATCGACCATAAGCACTAATGTGAAATTACATACAATTTTCAAATTTCTTGTACTTGCTAACTTTGCGACCTCGGGAAGCTATGTTACCATGGAGGAACCACACAAGATTTGACTTTATAGGCTAGAACTGAAGTCGCGCCAACTGCTCAACTCAAAATACAGTCAAGAAAGTAGCTCTCAAGCCGTGAAACGGGATCGACCATAAGCACTACCTTGAAATTACGTACAATTTTCAAATTTCTTGTACTTGCTAACTTTGCGACCTCGGGCAGCTATGTTACCATGGAGGAACCACACAAGATTTGACTTTATAGGCTAGAACTGAAGTCGCGCCAACTGCTCAACTCAAAATACAGTCAAGAAAGTAGTTCTCAAGCCGTGAAACGGGATCGACCATAAGCACTACCGTGAAATTACGTACAATTTTCAAATTTCTTGTACTTGCTAACTTTGCGACCTCGGGCAGCTATGTTACCATGGAGGAACCACACAAGATTTGACTTTATAGGCTAGAACTGAAGTCGCGCCAACTGCTCAACTCAAAATACAGTCAAGAAAGTAGCTCTCAAGCCGTGAAACGGGATCGACCATAAGCACTACCGTGAAATTACGTACAATTTTCAAATTTCTTGTACTTGCTAACTTTGCCACCTCGGGCAGCTATGTTACCATGGAGGAACCACACAGGATTTGACTTTATAGGCTAGAACTGAAGTCGCGCCAACTGCTCAACTCAAAATACAGTCAAGAAAGTAGCTCTCAAGCCGTGAAACGGGATCGACCATAAGCACTACCGTGAAATTACGTACAATTTTCAAATTTCTTGTACTTGCTAACTTTGCGACCTCGGGCAGCTATGTTACCATGGAGGAACCACACAGGATTTGACTTTATAGGCTAGAACTGAAGTCGCACCAACTGCTTAACTCAAAATACAGTCAAGAAAGTAGCTCCCAAGCCGAGAAACGGGATCGACCATAAGCATTAATGTGAAATTACATACAATTTTCAAATTTCTTGTACTTGCTAACTTTGCGACCCCGGGCAGCTATGTTACCATGGAGGAACCACACAGGATTTGACTTTGTAGGCTAGAACTGAAGTCGCACCAACTGCTTAACTCAAAATACAGTCAAGAAAGTAGCTCTCAAGCCGAGAAACGGGATCGACCATAAGCACTAATGTGAAATTACATACAATTTTCAAATTTCTTGTACTTGCTAACTTTGCGACCTCGGGCAGCTATGTTACCATGGAGGAACCACACAGGATTTGACTTTATAGGCTAGAACTGAAGTCGCGCCAACTGCTCAACTCAAAATACAGTCAAGAAAGTAGCTCTCAAGCCCTGAAACGGGATCGACCATAAGCACTAATGTGAAATTACATACAATTTTCAAATTTCTTGTACTTGCTAACTTTGCGACCTCGGGCAGCTATGTTACCATGGAGGAACCACACAAGATTTGACTTTATAGGCTAGAACTGAAGTCGCGCCAACTGCCCAACTCAAAATACAGTCAAGAAAGTAGCTCTCAAGCCGTGAAACGGAACGACCATAAGCACTACCGTGAAATTACGTACAATTTTCAAATTTCTTGTACTTGCTAACTTTGCGACCTCGGGCAGCTATGTTACCATGGAGGAACCACACAGGATTTGACTTTATAAGCTAGAACTGAAGTCGCACCAACTGCTTAACTCAAAATACAGTCAAGAAAGTAGCTCTCAAGCCGAGAAACGGGATCGACCATAAGCACTAATGTGAAATTACATACAATTTTCAAATTTCTTGTACTTGCTAACTTTGCGACCTCGGGCAGCTATGTTACCATGGAGGAACCACACAGGATTTGACTTTATAGGCTAGAACTGAAGTCGCACCAACTGCTTAACTCAAAATACAGTCAAGAAAGTAGCTCTCAAGCCGAGAAACGGGATCGACCATAAGCACTAATGTGAAATTACATACAATTTTCAAATTTCTTGTACTTGCTAACTTTGCGACCTCGGGCAGCTATGTTACCATGGAGGAACCACACAGGATTTGACTTTATAGGCTAGAACTGAAGTCGCACCAACTGCTTTACTCAAAATACAGTCAAGAAAGTAGCTCTCAAGCCGAGAAACGGGATCGACCATAAGCACTAATGTGAAATTACATACAATTTTCAAATTTCTTGTACTTGCTAACTTTGCGACCTCGGGCAGCTATGTTACCATGGAGGAACCACACAGGATTTGACTTTATAAGCTAGAACTGAAGTCGCACCAACTGCTTAACTCAAAATACAGTCAAGAAAGTAGCTCTCAAGCCGAGAAACGGGATCGACCATCAGCACTAATGTGAAATTACATACAATTTTCAAATTTCTTGTACTTGCTAACTTTGCGACCTCGGGCAGCTATGTTACCATGGAGGAACCACACAAGATTTGACTTTATAGGCTAGAACTGAAGTCGCACCAACTGTTTAACTCAAAATACAGTCAAGAAAGTAGCTCTCAAGCCGAGAAACGGGATCGACCATAAGAACTAATGTGAAATTACATACAATTTTCAAATTTCTTGTACTTGCTAAATTTGCGACCTCGGGCAGCTATGTTACCATGGAGGAACCACACAGGATTTGACTTTATAGGCTAGAACTGAAGTCGCACCAACTGCTTAACTCAAAATACAGTCAAGAAAGTAGCTCTCAAGCCGAGAAACGGGATCGACCATAAGCACTAATGTGAAATTACATACAATTTTCAAATTTCTTGTACTTGCTAATTTTGCGACCTCGGGCAGCTATGTTACCATGGAGGAACCACACAGGATTTGACTTTATAGGCTAGAACTGAAGTCGCACCAACTGCTTAACTCAAAATACAGTCAAGAAAGTAGCTCTCAAGCCGAGAAACGGGATCGACCATAAGCACTAATGTGAAATTACATACAATTTTCAAATTTCTTGTACTTGCTAATTTTGCGACCTCGGGCAACTATGTTACCATGGAGGAACCACACAGGATTTGACTTTATAGGCTAGAACTAAAGTCGCGCCAACTGCTCAACTCAAAATACAGTCAAGAAAGTAGCTCTCAAGCCGAGAAACGGGATCGACCATAAGAACTAATGTGAAATTACATACAATTTTCAAATTTCTTGTACTTGCTAACTTTGCGACCTCGGGCAGCTATGTTACCATGGAGGAACCACACAGGATTTGACTTTATAGGCTAGAACTGAAGTCGCACCAACCGCTTAACTCAAAATACAGTCAAGAAAGTAGCTCTCAAGCCGAGAAACGGGATCGACCATAAGCACTAATGTGAAATTACATACAATTTTCAAATTTCTTGTACTTGCTAACTTTGCGACCTCGGGAAGCTATGTTACCATGGAGGAACCACACAAGATTTGACTTTATAGGCTAGAACTGAAGTCGCGCCAACTGCTCAACTCAAAATACAGTCAAGAAAGTAGCTCTCAAGCCGTGAAACGGGATCGACCATAAGCACTACCTTGAAATTACGTACAATTTTCAAATTTCTTGTACTTGCTAACTTTGCGACCTCGGGCAGCTATGTTACCATGGAGGAACCACACAAGATTTGACTTTATAGGCTAGAACTGAAGTCGCGCCAACTGCTCAACTCAAAATACAGTCAAGAAAGTAGTTCTCAAGCCGTGAAACGGGATCGACCATAAGCACTACCGTGAAATTACGTACAATTTTCAAATTTCTTGTACTTGCTAACTTTGCGACCTCGGGCAGCTATGTTACCATGGAGGAACCACACAAGATTTGACTTTATAGGCTAGAACTGAAGTCGCGCCAACTGCTCAACTCAAAATACAGTCAAGAAAGTAGCTCTCAAGCCGTGAAACGGGATCGACCATAAGCACTACCGTGAAATTACGTACAATTTTCAAATTTCTTGTACTTGCTAACTTTGCCACCTCGGGCAGCTATGTTACCATGGAGGAACCACACAGGATTTGACTTTATAGGCTAGAACTGAAGTCGCGCCAACTGCTCAACTCAAAATACAGTCAAGAAAGTAGCTCTCAAGCCGTGAAACGGGATCGACCATAAGCACTACCGTGAAATTACGTACAATTTTCAAATTTCTTGTACTTGCTAACTTTGCGACCTCGGGCAGCTATGTTACCATGGAGGAACCACACAGGATTTGACTTTATAGGCTAGAACTGAAGTCGCACCAACTGCTTAACTCAAAATACAGTCAAGAAAGTAGCTCCCAAGCCGAGAAACGGGATCGACCATAAGCATTAATGTGAAATTACATACAATTTTCAAATTTCTTGTACTTGCTAACTTTGCGACCCCGGGCAGCTATGTTACCATGGAGGAACCACACAGGATTTGACTTTGTAGGCTAGAACTGAAGTCGCACCAACTGCTTAACTCAAAATACAGTCAAGAAAGTAGCTCTCAAGCCGAGAAACGGGATCGACCATAAGCACTAATGTGAAATTACATACAATTTTCAAATTTCTTGTACTTGCTAACTTTGCGACCTCGGGCAGCTATGTTACCATGGAGGAACCACACAGGATTTGACTTTATAGGCTAGAACTGAAGTCGCGCCAACTGCTCAACTCAAAATACAGTCAAGAAAGTAGCTCTCAAGCCCTGAAACGGGATCGACCATAAGCACTAATGTGAAATTACATACAATTTTCAAATTTCTTGTACTTGCTAACTTTGCGACCTCGGGCAGCTATGTTACCATGGAGGAACCACACAAGATTTGACTTTATAGGCTAGAACTGAAGTCGCGCCAACTGCCCAACTCAAAATACAGTCAAGAAAGTAGCTCTCAAGCCGTGAAACGGAACGACCATAAGCACTACCGTGAAATTACGTACAATTTTCAAATTTCTTGTACTTGCTAACTTTGCGACCTCGGGCAGCTATGTTACCATGGAGGAACCACACAAGATTTGACTTTATAGGCTAGAACTGAAGTCGCGCCAACTGCTCAACTCAAAATACAGTCAAGAAAGTAGCTCTCAAGCCGTGAAACGGGATCGACCATAAGCACTAATGTGAAATTACATACAATTTTCAAATTTCTTGTACTTGCTAACTTTGCGACCTCGGGCAGCTATGTTACCATGGAGGAACCACACAAGATTTGACTTTATAGGCTAGAACTGAAGTCGCGGAAACTGCTCAACTCAAAATACAGTCAAGAAAGTAGCTCTCAAGCCGTGAAACGGGATCGACCATAAGCACTACCTTGAAATTACGTACCATTTTCAAATTTCTTGTACTTGCTAACTTTGCGACCTCGGGCAGCTATGTTACCATGGAGGAACCACACAAGATTTGACTTTATAGGCTAGAACTGAAGTCGCGCCAACTGCTCAACTCAAAATACAGTCAAGAAAGTAGCTCTCAAGCCGTGAAACGGGATCGACCATAAGCACTACCGTGAAATTACGTACAATTTTCAAATTTCTTGTACTTGCTAAATTTGCGACCTCGGGCAGCTATGTTACCATGGAGGAACCACACAAGATTTGACTTTATAGGCTAGAACTGAAGTCGCGCCAACTGCTCAACTCAAAATACAGTCAAGAAAGTAGCTCTCAAGCCGAGAAACGGGATCGACCATAAGAACTAATGTGAAATTACATACAATTTTCAAATTTCTTGTACTTGCTAACTTTGCGACCTCGGGCAGCTATGTTACCATGGAGGAACCACACAGGATTTGACTTTATAGGCTAGAACTGAAGTCGCACCAACCGCTTAACTCAAAATACAGTCAAGAAAGTAGCTCTCAAGCCGAGAAACGGGATCGACCATAAGAACTAATGTGAAATTACATACAATTTTCAAATTTCTTGTACTTGCTAACTTTGCGACCTCGGGCAGCTATGTTACCATGGAGGAACCACACAAGATTTGACTTTATAGGCTAGAACTGAAGTCGCACCAACTGCTTAACTCAAAATACAGTCAAGAAAGTAGCTCTCAAGCCGAGAAACGGGATCGACCATAAGCACTAATGTGAAATTACATACAATTTTCAAATTTCTTGTACTTGCTAACTTTGCGACCTCGGGCAGCTATGTTACCATGGAGGAACCACACAGGATTTGACTTTATAGGCTAGAACTGAAGTCGCACCAACTGCTTAACTCAAAATACAGTCAAGAAAGTAGCTCTCAAGCCGAGAAACGGGATCGACCATAAGCACTAATGTGAAATTACATACAATTTTCAAATTTCTTGTACTTGCTAACTTTGCGACCTCGGGCAGCTATGTTACCATGGAGGAACCACACAGGATTTGACTTTATAGGCTAGAACTGAAGTCGCACCAACTGCTTTACTCAAAATACAGTCAAGAAAGTAGCTCTCAAGCCGAGAAACGGGATCGACCATAAGCACTAATGTGAAATTACATACAATTTTCAAATTTCTTGTACTTGCTAAGTTTGCGACCTCGGGCAGCTATGTTACCATGGAGGAACCACACAAGATTTGACTTTATAGGCTAGAACTGAAGTCGCGCCAACTGCCCAACTCAAAATACAGTCAAGAAAGTAGCTCTCAAGCCGAGAAACGGGATCGACCATAAGAACTAATGTGAAATTGCATACAATTTTCAAATTTCTTGTACTTGCTAACTTTGCGACCTCGGGCAGCTATGTTACCATGGAGGAACCACACAGGATTTGACTTTATAGGCTAGAACTGAAGTCGCACCAACTGCTTAACTCAAAATACAGTCAAGAAAGTAGCTCTCAAGCCGAGAAACGGGATCGACCATCAGCACTAATGTGAAATTACATACAATTTTCAAATTTCTTGTACTTGCTAACTTTGCGACCTCGGGCAGCTATGTTACCATGGAGGAACCACACAAGATTTGACTTTATAGGCTAGAACTGAAGTCGCACCAACTGCTTAACTCAAAATACAGTCAAGAAAGTAGCTCTCAAGCCGAGAAACGGGATCGACCATAAGCACTAATGTGAAATTACATACAATTTTCAAATTTCTTGTACTTGCTAACTTTGCGACCTCGGGCAGCTATGTTACCATGGAGGAACCACACAGGATTTGACTTTATAGGCTAGAACTGAAGTCGCACCAACTGCTTAACTCAAAATACAGTCAAGAAAGTAGCTCTCAAGCCGAGAAACGGGATCGACCATAAGCACTAATGTGAAATTACATACAATTTTCAAATTTCTTGTACTTGCTAATTTTGCGACCTCGGGCAGCTATGTTACCATGGAGGAACCACACAGGATTTGACTTTATAGGCTAGAACTGAAGTCGCACCAACTGCTTAACTCAAAATACAGTCAAGAAAGTAGCTCTCAAGCCGAGAAACGGGATCGACCATAAGCACTAATGTGAAATTACATACAATTTTCAAATTTCTTGTACTTGCTAATTTTGCGACCTCGGGCAGCTATGTTACCATGGAGGAACCACACAGGATTTGACTTTATAGGCTAGAACTGAAGTCGCGCCAACTGCTCAACTCAAACTACAGTCAAGAAAGTAGCTCTCAAGCCGAGAAACGGGATCGACCATAAGCACTAATGTGAAATTACATACAATTTTCAAATTTCTTGTACTTGCTAAATTTGCGAGCTCGGGCAGCTATGTTACCATGGAGGAACCACACAGGATTTGACTTTATAGGCTAGAACTGAAGTCGCACCAACTGCTTAACTCAAAATACAGTCAAGAAAGTAGCTCTCAAGCCGTGAAACGGGATCGACCATAAGCACTACCGTGAAATTACGTACAATTTTCAAATTTCTTGTACTTGCTAAATTTGCGACCTCGGGCAACTATGTTACCATGGAGGAACCACACAGGATTTGACTTTATAGGCTAGAACTGAAGTCGCACCAACTGCTTAACTCAAAATACAGTCAAGAAAGTAGCTCTCAAGCCGAGAAACGGGATCGACCATAAGCACTAATGTGAAATTACATACAATTTTCAAATTTCTTGTACTTGCTAACTTTGCGAGCTCGGGCAGCTATGTTACCATGGAGGAACCACACAAGATTTGACTTTATAGGCTAGAACTGAAGTCGCACCAACTGCTTAACTCAAAATACAGTCAAGAAAGTAGCTCTCAAGCCGAGAAACGGGATCGACCATAAGAACTAATGTGAAATTACATACAATTTTCAAATTTCTTGTACTTGCTAACTTTGCGACCTCGGGCAGCTATGTTACCAGGGAGGAACCACACAGGATTTGACTTTATAGGCTAGAACTGAAGTCGCACCAACTGCTTAACTCAAAATACAGTCAAGAAAGTAGCTCTCAAGCCGAGAAACGGGATCGACCATAAGCACTAATGTGAAATTACATACAATTTTCAAATTTCTTGTACTTGCTAATTTTGCGACCTCGGGCAGCTATGTTACCATGGAGGAACCACACAGGATTTGACTTTATAGGCTAGAACTGAAGTCGCACCAACTGCTTAACTCAAAATACAGTCAAGAAAGTAGCTCTCAAGCCGAGAAACGGGATCGACCATAAGCACTAATGTGAAATTACATACAATTTTCAAATTTCTTGTACTTGCTAATTTTGCGACCTCGGGCAGCTATGTTACCATGGAGGAACCACACAGGATTTGACTTTATAGGCTAGAACTGAAGTCGCGCCAACTGCTCAACTCAAACTACAGTCAAGAAAGTAGCTCTCAAGCCGAGAAACGGGATCGACCATAAGCACTAATGTGAAATTACATACAATTTTCAAATTTCTTGTACTTGCTAAATTTGCGAGCTCGGGCAGCTATGTTACCATGGAGGAACCACACAGGATTTGACTTTATAGGCTAGAACTGAAGTCGCACCAACTGCTTAACTCAAAATACAGTCAAGAAAGTAGCTCTCAAGCCGTGAAACGGGATCGACCATAAGCACTAATGTGAAATTACATACAATTTTCAAATTTCTTGTACTTGCTAACTTTGCGACCTCGGGCAGCTATGTTACCATGGAGGAACCACACAGGATTTGACTTTATAGGCTAGAACTGAAGTCGCACCAACTGCTTAACTCAAAATACAGTCAAGAAAGTAGCTCTCAAGCCGAGAAACGGGATCGACCATAAGCACTAATGTGAAATTACATACAATTTTCAAATTTCTTGTACTTGCTAATTTTGCGACCTCGGGCAGCTATGTTACCAGGGAGGAACCACACAGGATTTGACTTTATAGGCTAGAACTGAAGTCGCACCAACTGCTTAACTCAAAATACAGTCAAGAAAGTAGCTCTCAAGCCGAGAAACGGGATCGACCATAAGCACTAATGTGAAATTACATACAATTTTCAAATTTCTTGTACTTGCTAATTTTGCGACCTCGGGCAGCTATGTTACCATGGAGGAACCACACAGGATTTGACTTTATAGGCTAGAACTGAAGTCGCGCCAACTGCTCAACTCAAACTACAGTCAAGAAAGTAGCTCTCAAGCCGAGAAACGGGATCGACCATAAGCACTAATGTGAAATTACATACAATTTTCAAATTTCTTGTACTTGCTAAATTTGCGAGCTCGGGCAGCTATGTTACCATGGAGGAACCACACAGGATTTGACTTTATAGGCTAGAACTGAAGTCGCACCAACTGCTTAACTCAAAATACAGTCAAGAAAGTAGCTCTCAAGCCGTGAAACGGGATCGACCATAAGCACTACCGTGAAATTACGTACAATTTTCAAATTTCTTGTACTTGCTAAATTTGCGACCTCGGGCAACTATGTTACCATGGAGGAACCACACAGGATTTGACTTTATAGGCTAGAACTGAAGTCGCACCAACTGCTTAACTCAAAATACAGTCAAGAAAGTAGCTCTCAAGCCGAGAAACGGGATCGACCATAAGCACTAATGTGAAATTACATACAATTTTCAAATTTCTTGTACTTGCTAACTTTGCGAGCTCGGGCAGCTATGTTACCATGGAGGAACCACACAAGATTTGACTTTATAGGCTAGAACTGAAGTCGCACCAACTGCTTAACTCAAAATACAGTCAAGAAAGTAGCTCTCAAGCCGAGAAACGGGATCGACCATAAGAACTAATGTGAAATTACATACAATTTTCAAATTTCTTGTACTTGCTAACTTTGCGACCTCGGGCAGCTATGTTACCAGGGAGGAACCACACAGGATTTGACTTTATAGGCTAGAACTGAAGTCGCACCAACTGCTTAACTCAAAATACAGTCAAGAAAGTAGCTCTCAAGCCGAGAAACGGGATCGACCATAAGCACTAATGTGAAATTACATACAATTTTCAAATTTCTTGTACTTGCTAATTTTGCGACCTCGGGCAGCTATGTTACCATGGAGGAACCACACAGGATTTGACTTTATAGGCTAGAACTGAAGTCGCACCAACTGCTTAACTCAAAATACAGTCAAGAAAGTAGCTCTCAAGCCGAGAAACGGGATCGACCATAAGCACTAATGTGAAATTACATACAATTTTCAAATTTCTTGTACTTGCTAATTTTGCGACCTCGGGCAGCTATGTTACCATGGAGGAACCACACAGGATTTGACTTTATAGGCTAGAACTGAAGTCGCGCCAACTGCTCAACTCAAACTACAGTCAAGAAAGTAGCTCTCAAGCCGAGAAACGGGATCGACCATAAGAACTAATGTGAAATTACATACAATTTTCAAATTTCTTGTACTTGCTAACTTTGCGACCTCGGGCAGCTATGTTACCATGGAGGAACCACACAGGATTTGACTTTATAAGCTAGAACTGAAGTCGCACCAACTGCTTAACTCAAAATACAGTCAAGAAAGTAGCTCTCAAGCCGAGAAACGGGATCGACCATCAGCACTAATGTGAAATTACATACAATTTTCAAATTTCTTGTACTTGCTAACTTTGCGACCTCGGGCAGCTATGTTACCATGGAGGAACCACACAAGATTTGACTTTATAGGCTAGAACTGAAGTCGCACCAACTGCTTAACTCAAAATACAGTCAAGAAAGTAGCTCTCAAGCCGAGAAACGGGATCGACCATAAGAACTAATGTGAAATTACATACAATTTTCAAATTTCTTGTACTTGCTAAATTTGCGACCTCGGGCAGCTATGTTACCATGGAGGAACCACACAGGATTTGACTTTATAGGCTAGAACTGAAGTCGCACCAACTGCTTAACTCAAAATACAGTCAAGAAAGTAGCTCTCAAGCCGAGAAACGGGATCGACCATAAGCACTAATGTGAAATTACATACAATTTTCAAATTTCTTGTACTTGCTAATTTTGCGACCTCGGGCAGCTATGTTACCATGGAGGAACCACACAGGATTTGACTTTATAGGCTAGAACTGAAGTCGCACCAACTGCTTAACTCAAAATACAGTCAAGAAAGTAGCTCTCAAGCCGAGAAACGGGATCGACCATAAGCACTAATGTGAAATTACATACAATTTTCAAATTTCTTGTACTTGCTAATTTTGCGACCTCGGGCAACTATGTTACCATGGAGGAACCACACAGGATTTGACTTTATAGGCTAGAACTAAAGTCGCGCCAACTGCTCAACTCAAAATACAGTCAAGAAAGTAGCTCTCAAGCCGAGAAACGGGATCGACCATAAGAACTAATGTGAAATTACATACAATTTTCAAATTTCTTGTACTTGCTAACTTTGCGACCTCGGGCAGCTATGTTACCATGGAGGAACCACACAGGATTTGACTTTATAGGCTAGAACTGAAGTCGCACCAACCGCTTAACTCAAAATACAGTCAAGAAAGTAGCTCTCAAGCCGAGAAACGGGATCGACCATAAGCACTAATGTGAAATTACATACAATTTTCAAATTTCTTGTACTTGCTAACTTTGCGACCTCGGGAAGCTATGTTACCATGGAGGAACCACACAAGATTTGACTTTATAGGCTAGAACTGAAGTCGCGCCAACTGCTCAACTCAAAATACAGTCAAGAAAGTAGCTCTCAAGCCGTGAAACGGGATCGACCATAAGCACTACCTTGAAATTACGTACAATTTTCAAATTTCTTGTACTTGCTAACTTTGCGACCTCGGGCAGCTATGTTACCATGGAGGAACCACACAAGATTTGACTTTATAGGCTAGAACTGAAGTCGCGCCAACTGCTCAACTCAAAATACAGTCAAGAAAGTAGTTCTCAAGCCGTGAAACGGGATCGACCATAAGCACTACCGTGAAATTACGTACAATTTTCAAATTTCTTGTACTTGCTAACTTTGCGACCTCGGGCAGCTATGTTACCATGGAGGAACCACACAAGATTTGACTTTATAGGCTAGAACTGAAGTCGCGCCAACTGCTCAACTCAAAATACAGTCAAGAAAGTAGCTCTCAAGCCGTGAAACGGGATCGACCATAAGCACTACCGTGAAATTACGTACAATTTTCAAATTTCTTGTACTTGCTAACTTTGCGACCTCGGGCAGCTATGTTACCATGGAGGAACCACACAGGATTTGACTTTATAGGCTAGAACTGAAGTCGCGCCAACTGCTCAACTCAAAATACAGTCAAGAAAGTAGCTCTCAAGCCGTGAAACGGGATCGACCATAAGCACTACCGTGAAATTACGTACAATTTTCAAATTTCTTGTACTTGCTAACTTTGCCACCTCGGGCAGCTATGTTACCATGGAGGAACCACACAGGATTTGACTTTATAGGCTAGAACTGAAGTCGCGCCAACTGCTCAACTCAAAATACAGTCAAGAAAGTAGCTCTCAAGCCGTGAAACGGGATCGACCATAAGCACTACCGTGAAATTACGTACAATTTTCAAATTTCTTGTACTTGCTAACTTTGCGACCTCGGGCAGCTATGTTACCATGGAGGAACCACACAGGATTTGACTTTATAGGCTAGAACTGAAGTCGCACCAACTGCTTAACTCAAAATACAGTCAAGAAAGTAGCTCTCAAGGCGAGAAACGGGATCGACCATAAGCATTAATGTGAAATTACATACAATTTTCAAATTTCTTGTACTTGCTAACTTTGCGACCCCGGGCAGCTATGTTACCATGGAGGAACCACACAGGATTTGACTTTGTAGGCTAGAACTGAAGTCGCACCAACTGCTTAACTCAAAATACAGTCAAGAAAGTAGCTCTCAAGCCGAGAAACGGGATCGACCATAAGCACTAATGTGAAATTACATACAATTTTCAAATTTCTTGTACTTGCTAACTTTGCGACCTCGGGCAGCTATGTTACCATGGAGGAACCACACAGGATTTGACTTTATAGGCTAGAACTGAAGTCGCGCCAACTGCTCAACTCAAAATACAGTCAAGAAAGTAGCTCTCAAGCCCTGAAACGGGATCGACCATAAGCACTAATGTGAAATTACATACAATTTTCAAATTTCTTGTACTTGCTAACTTTGCGACCTCGGGCAGCTATGTTACCATGGAGGAACCACACAAGATTTGACTTTATAGGCTAGAACTGAAGTCGCGCCAACTGCCCAACTCAAAATACAGTCAAGAAAGTAGCTCTCAAGCCGTGAAACGGAACGACCATAAGCACTACCGTGAAATTACGTACAATTTTCAAATTTCTTGTACTTGCTAACTTTGCGACCTCGGGCAGCTATGTTACCATGGAGGAACCACACAAGATTTGACTTTATAGGCTAGAACTGAAGTCGCGCCAACTGCTCAACTCAAAATACAGTCAAGAAAGTAGCTCTCAAGCCGTGAAACGGGATCGACCATAAGCACTAATGTGAAATTACATACAATTTTCAAATTTCTTGTACTTGCTAACTTTGCGACCTCGGGCAGCTATGTTACCATGGAGGAACCACACAAGATTTGACTTTATAGGCTAGAACTGAAGTCGCGGAAACTGCTCAACTCAAAATACAGTCAAGAAAGTAGCTCTCAAGCCGTGAAACGGGATCGACCATAAGCACTACCTTGAAATTACGTACCATTTTCAAATTTCTTGTACTTGCTAACTTTGCGACCTCGGGCAGCTATGTTACCATGGAGGAACCACACAAGATTTGACTTTATAGGCTAGAACTGAAGTCGCGCCAACTGCTCAACTCAAAATACAGTCAAGAAAGTAGCTCTCAAGCCGTGAAACGGGATCGACCATAAGCACTACCGTGAAATTACGTACAATTTTCAAATTTCTTGTACTTGCTAAATTTGCGACCTCGGGCAGCTATGTTACCATGGAGGAACCACACAAGATTTGACTTTATAGGCTAGAACTGAAGTCGCGCCAACTGCTCAACTCAAAATACAGTCAAGAAAGTAGCTCTCAAGCCGAGAAACGGGATCGACCATAAGAACTAATGTGAAATTACATACAATTTTCAAATTTCTTGTACTTGCTAACTTTGCGACCTCGGGCAGCTATGTTACCATGGAGGAACCACACAGGATTTGACTTTATAGGCTAGAACTGAAGTCGCACCAACCGCTTAACTCAAAATACAGTCAAGAAAGTAGCTCTCAAGCCGAGAAACGGGATCGACCATAAGAACTAATGTGAAATTACATACAATTTTCAAATTTCTTGTACTTGCTAACTTTGCGACCTCGGGCAGCTATGTTACCATGGAGGAACCACACAAGATTTGACTTTATAGGCTAGAACTGAAGTCGCACCAACTGCTTAACTCAAAATACAGTCAAGAAAGTAGCTCTCAAGCCGAGAAACGGGATCGACCATAAGCACTAATGTGAAATTACATACAATTTTCAAATTTCTTGTACTTGCTAATTTTGCGACCTCGGGCAGCTATGTTACCATGGAGGAACCACACAGGATTTGACTTTATAGGCTAGAACTGAAGTCGCGCCAACTGCTCAACTCAAACTACAGTCAAGAAAGTAGCTCTCAAGCCGAGAAACGGGATCGACCATAAGCACTAATGTGAAATTACATACAATTTTCAAATTTCTTGTACTTGCTAAATTTGCGAGCTCGGGCAGCTATGTTACCATGGAGGAACCACACAGGATTTGACTTTATAGGCTAGAACTGAAGTCGCACCAACTGCTTAACTCAAAATACAGTCAAGAAAGTAGCTCTCAAGCCGTGAAACGGGATCGACCATAAGCACTAATGTGAAATTACATACAATTTTCAAATTTCTTGTACTTGCTAACTTTGCGACCTCGGGCAGCTATGTTACCATGGAGGAACCACACAGGATTTGACTTTATAGGCTAGAACTGAAGTCGCACCAACTGCTTAACTCAAAATACAGTCAAGAAAGTAGCTCTCAAGCCGAGAAACGGGATCGACCATAAGCACTAATGTGAAATTACATACAATTTTCAAATTTCTTGTACTTGCTAATTTTGCGACCTCGGGCAGCTATGTTACCATGGAGGAACCACACAGGATTTGACTTTATAGGCTAGAACTGAAGTCGCACCAACTGCTTAACTCAAAATACAGTCAAGAAAGTAGCTCTCAAGCCGAGAAACGGGATCGACCATAAGCACTAATGTGAAATTACATACAATTTTCAAATTTCTTGTACTTGCTAATTTTGCGACCTCGGGCAGCTATGTTACCATGGAGGAACCACACAGGATTTGACTTTATAGGCTAGAACTGAAGTCGCGCCAACTGCTCAACTCAAACTACAGTCAAGAAAGTAGCTCTCAAGCCGAGAAACGGGATCGACCATAAGCACTAATGTGAAATTACATACAATTTTCAAATTTCTTGTACTTGCTAAATTTGCGAGCTCGGGCAGCTATGTTACCATGGAGGAACCACACAGGATTTGACTTTATAGGCTAGAACTGAAGTCGCAATAACTGCTTAACTCAAAATACAGTCAAGAAAGTAGCTCTCAAGCCGTGAAACGGGATCGACCATAAGCACTACCGTGAAATTACGTACAATTTTCAAATTTCTTGTACTTGCTAAATTTGCGACCTCGGGCAACTATGTTACCATGGAGGAACCACACAGGATTTGACTTTATAGGCTAGAACTGAAGTCGCACCAACTGCTTAACTCAAAATACAGTCAAGAAAGTAGCTCTCAAGCCGAGAAACGGGATCGACCATAAGCACTAATGTGAAATTACATACAATTTTCAAATTTCTTGTACTTGCTAACTTTGCGAGCTCGGGCAGCTATGTTACCATGGAGGAACCACACAAGATTTGACTTTATAGGCTAGAACTGAAGTCGCACCAACTGCTTAACTCAAAATACAGTCAAGAAAGTAGCTCTCAAGCCGAGAAACGGGATCGACCATAAGAACTAATGTGAAATTACATACAATTTTCAAATTTCTTGTACTTGCTAACTTTGCGACCTCGGGCAGCTATGTTACCAGGGAGGAACCACACAGGATTTGACTTTATAGGCTAGAACTGAAGTCGCACCAACTGCTTAACTCAAAATACAGTCAAGAAAGTAGCTCTCAAGCCGAGAAACGGGATCGACCATAAGCACTAATGTGAAATTACATACAATTTTCAAATTTCTTGTACTTGCTAATTTTGCGACCTCGGGCAGCTATGTTACCATGGAGGAACCACACAGGATTTGACTTTATAGGCTAGAACTGAAGTCGCACCAACTGCTTAACTCAAAATACAGTCAAGAAAGTAGCTCTCAAGCCGAGAAACGGGATCGACCATAAGCACTAATGTGAAATTACATACAATTTTCAAATTTCTTGTACTTGCTAATTTTGCGACCTCGGGCAGCTATGTTACCATGGAGGAACCACACAGGATTTGACTTTATAGGCTAGAACTGAAGTCGCGCCAACTGCTCAACTCAAACTACAGTCAAGAAAGTAGCTCTCAAGCCGAGAAACGGGATCGACCATAAGAACTAATGTGAAATTACATACAATTTTCAAATTTCTTGTACTTGCTAACTTTGCGACCTCGGGCAGCTATGTTACCATGGAGGAACCACACAGGATTTGACTTTATAAGCTAGAACTGAAGTCGCACCAACTGCTTAACTCAAAATACAGTCAAGAAAGTAGCTCTCAAGCCGAGAAACGGGATCGACCATCAGCACTAATGTGAAATTACATACAATTTTCAAATTTCTTGTACTTGCTAACTTTGCGACCTCGGGCAGCTATGTTACCATGGAGGAACCACACAAGATTTGACTTTATAGGCTAGAACTGAAGTCGCACCAACTGCTTAACTCAAAATACAGTCAAGAAAGTAGCTCTCAAGCCGAGAAACGGGATCGACCATAAGAACTAATGTGAAATTACATACAATTTTCAAATTTCTTGTACTTGCTAAATTTGCGACCTCGGGCAGCTATGTTACCATGGAGGAACCACACAGGATTTGACTTTATAGGCTAGAACTGAAGTCGCACCAACTGCTTAACTCAAAATACAGTCAAGAAAGTAGCTCTCAAGCCGAGAAACGGGATCGACCATAAGCACTAATGTGAAATTACATACAATTTTCAAATTTCTTGTACTTGCTAATTTTGCGACCTCGGGCAGCTATGTTACCATGGAGGAACCACACAGGATTTGACTTTATAGGCTAGAACTGAAGTCGCACCAACTGCTTAACTCAAAATACAGTCAAGAAAGTAGCTCTCAAGCCGAGAAACGGGATCGACCATAAGCACTAATGTGAAATTACATACAATTTTCAAATTTCTTGTACTTGCTAATTTTGCGACCTCGGGCAACTATGTTACCATGGAGGAACCACACAGGATTTGAATTTATAGGCTAGAACTAAAGTCGCGCCAACTGCTCAACTCAAAATACAGTCAAGAAAGTAGCTCTCAAGCCGAGAAACGGGATCGACCATAAGAACTAATGTGAAATTACATACAATTTTCAAATTTCTTGTACTTGCTAACTTTGCGACCTCGGGCAGCTATGTTACCATGGAGGAACCACACAGGATTTGACTTTATAGGCTAGAACTGAAGTCGCACCAACCGCTTAACTCAAAATACAGTCAAGAAAGTAGCTCTCAAGCCGAGAAACGGGATCGACCATAAGCACTAATGTGAAATTACATACAATTTTCAAATTTCTTGTACTTGCTAACTTTGCGACCTCGGGAAGCTATGTTACCATGGAGGAACCACACAAGATTTGACTTTATAGGCTAGAACTGAAGTCGCGCCAACTGCTCAACTCAAAATACAGTCAAGAAAGTAGCTCTCAAGCCGTGAAACGGGATCGACCATAAGCACTACCTTGAAATTACGTACAATTTTCAAATTTCTTGTACTTGCTAACTTTGCGACCTCGGGCAGCTATGTTACCATGGAGGAACCACACAAGATTTGACTTTATAGGCTAGAACTGAAGTCGCGCCAACTGCTCAACTCAAAATACAGTCAAGAAAGTAGTTCTCAAGCCGTGAAACGGGATCGACCATAAGCACTACCGTGAAATTACGTACAATTTTCAAATTTCTTGTACTTGCTAACTTTGCGACCTCGGGCAGCTATGTTACCATGGAGGAACCACACAAGATTTGACTTTATAGGCTAGAACTGAAGTCGCGCCAACTGCTCAACTCAAAATACAGTCAAGAAAGTAGCTCTCAAGCCGTGAAACGGGATCGACCATAAGCACTACCGTGAAATTACGTACAATTTTCAAATTTCTTGTACTTGCTAACTTTGCGACCTCGGGCAGCTATGTTACCATGGAGGAACCACACAGGATTTGACTTTATAGGCTAGAACTGAAGTCGCGCCAACTGCTCAACTCAAAATACAGTCAAGAAAGTAGCTCTCAAGCCGTGAAACGGGATCGACCATAAGCACTACCGTGAAATTACGTACAATTTTCAAATTTCTTGTACTTGCTAACTTTGCCACCTCGGGCAGCTATGTTACCATGGAGGAACCACACAGGATTTGACTTTATAGGCTAGAACTGAAGTCGCGCCAACTGCTCAACTCAAAATACAGTCAAGAAAGTAGCTCTCAAGCCGTGAAACGGGATCGACCATAAGCACTACCGTGAAATTACGTACAATTTTCAAATTTCTTGTACTTGCTAACTTTGCGACCTCGGGCAGCTATGTTACCATGGAGGAACCACACAGGATTTGACTTTATAGGCTAGAACTGAAGTCGCACCAACTGCTTAACTCAAAATACAGTCAAGAAAGTAGCTCTCAAGGCGAGAAACGGGATCGACCATAAGCATTAATGTGAAATTACATACAATTTTCAAATTTCTTGTACTTGCTAACTTTGCGACCCCGGGCAGCTATGTTACCATGGAGGAACCACACAGGATTTGACTTTGTAGGCTAGAACTGAAGTCGCACCAACTGCTTAACTCAAAATACAGTCAAGAAAGTAGCTCTCAAGCCGAGAAACGGGATCGACCATAAGCACTAATGTGAAATTACATACAATTTTCAAATTTCTTGTACTTGCTAACTTTGCGACCTCGGGCAGCTATGTTACCATGGAGGAACCACACAGGATTTGACTTTATAGGCTAGAACTGAAGTCGCGCCAACTGCTCAACTCAAAATACAGTCAAGAAAGTAGCTCTCAAGCCCTGAAACGGGATCGACCATAAGCACTAATGTGAAATTACATACAATTTTCAAATTTCTTGTACTTGCTAACTTTGCGACCTCGGGCAGCTATGTTACCATGGAGGAACCACACAAGATTTGACTTTATAGGCTAGAACTGAAGTCGCGCCAACTGCCCAACTCAAAATACAGTCAAGAAAGTAGCTCTCAAGCCGTGAAACGGAACGACCATAAGCACTACCGTGAAATTACGTACAATTTTCAAATTTCTTGTACTTGCTAACTTTGCGACCTCGGGCAGCTATGTTACCATGGAGGAACCACACAAGATTTGACTTTATAGGCTAGAACTGAAGTCGCGCCAACTGCTCAACTCAAAATACAGTCAAGAAAGTAGCTCTCAAGCCGTGAAACGGGATCGACCATAAGCACTAATGTGAAATTACATACAATTTTCAAATTTCTTGTACTTGCTAACTTTGCGACCTCGGGCAGCTATGTTACCATGGAGGAACCACACAAGATTTGACTTTATAGGCTAGAACTGAAGTCGCGGAAACTGCTCAACTCAAAATACAGTCAAGAAAGTAGCTCTCAAGCCGTGAAACGGGATCGACCATAAGCACTACCTTGAAATTACGTACCATTTTCAAATTTCTTGTACTTGCTAACTTTGCGACCTCGGGCAGCTATGTTACCATGGAGGAACCACACAAGATTTGACTTTATAGGCTAGAACTGAAGTCGCGCCAACTGCTCAACTCAAAATACAGTCAAGAAAGTAGCTCTCAAGCCGTGAAACGGGATCGACCATAAGCACTACCGTGAAATTACGTACAATTTTCAAATTTCTTGTACTTGCTAAATTTGCGACCTCGGGCAGCTATGTTACCATGGAGGAACCACACAAGATTTGACTTTATAGGCTAGAACTGAAGTCGCGCCAACTGCTCAACTCAAAATACAGTCAAGAAAGTAGCTCTCAAGCCGAGAAACGGGATCGACCATAAGAACTAATGTGAAATTACATACAATTTTCAAATTTCTTGTACTTGCTAACTTTGCGACCTCGGGCAGCTATGTTACCATGGAGGAACCACACAGGATTTGACTTTATAGGCTAGAACTGAAGTCGCACCAACCGCTTAACTCAAAATACAGTCAAGAAAGTAGCTCTCAAGCCGAGAAACGGGATCGACCATAAGAACTAATGTGAAATTACATACAATTTTCAAATTTCTTGTACTTGCTAACTTTGCGACCTCGGGCAGCTATGTTACCATGGAGGAACCACACAAGATTTGACTTTATAGGCTAGAACTGAAGTCGCACCAACTGCTTAACTCAAAATACAGTCAAGAAAGTAGCTCTCAAGCCGAGAAACGGGATCGACCATAAGCACTAATGTGAAATTACATACAATTTTCAAATTTCTTGTACTTGCTAACTTTGCGACCTCGGGCAGCTATGTTACCATGGAGGAACCACACAGGATTTGACTTTATAGGCTAGAACTGAAGTCGCACCAACTGCTTAACTCAAAATACAGTCAAGAAAGTAGCTCTCAAGCCGAGAAACGGGATCGACCATAAGCACTAATGTGAAATTACATACAATTTTCAAATTTCTTGTACTTGCTAACTTTGCGACCTCGGGCAGCTATGTTACCATGGAGGAACCACACAGGATTTGACTTTATAGGCTAGAACTGAAGTCGCACCAACTGCTTTACTCAAAATACAGTCAAGAAAGTAGCTCTCAAGCCGAGAAACGGGATCGACCATAAGCACTAATGTGAAATTACATACAATTTTCAAATTTCTTGTACTTGCTAAGTTTGCGACCTCGGGCAGCTATGTTACCATGGAGGAACCACACAAGATTTGACTTTATAGGCTAGAACTGAAGTCGCGCCAACTGCTCAACTCAAAATACAGTCAAGAGAGTAGCTCTCAAGCCGAGAAACGGGATCGACCATAAGAACTAATGTGAAATTGCATACAATTTTCAAATTTCTTGTACTTGCTAACTTTGCGACCTCGGGCAGCTATGTTACCATGGAGGAACCACACAGGATTTGACTTTATAGGCTAGAACTGAAGTCGCACCAACTGCTTAACTCAAAATACAGTCAAGAAAGTAGCTCTCAAGCCGAGAAACGGGATCGACCATCAGCACTAATGTGAAATTACATACAATTTTCAAATTTCTTGTACTTGCTAACTTTGCGACCTCGGGCAGCTATGTTACCATGGAGGAACCACACAAGATTTGACTTTATAGGCTAGAACTGAAGTCGCACCAACTGCTTAACTCAAAATACAGTCAAGAAAGTAGCTCTCAAGCCGAGAAACGGGATCGACCATAAGCACTAATGTGAAATTACATACAATTTTCAAATTTCTTGTACTTGCTAACTTTGCGACCTCGGGCAGCTATGTTACCATGGAGGAACCACACAGGATTTGACTTTATAGGCTAGAACTGAAGTCGCACCAACTGCTTAACTCAAAATACAGTCAAGAAAGTAGCTCTCAAGCCGAGAAACGGGATCGACCATAAGCACTAATGTGAAATTACATACAATTTTCAAATTTCTTGTACTTGCTAATTTTGCGACCTCGGGCAGCTATGTTACCATGGAGGAACCACACAGGATTTGACTTTATAGGCTAGAACTGAAGTCGCACCAACTGCTTAACTCAAAATACAGTCAAGAAAGTAGCTCTCAAGCCGAGAAACGGGATCGACCATAAGCACTAATGTGAAATTACATACAATTTTCAAATTTCTTGTACTTGCTAATTTTGCGACCTCGGGCAGCTATGTTACCATGGAGGAACCACACAGGATTTGACTTTATAGGCTAGAACTGAAGTCGCGCCAACTGCTCAACTCAAACTACAGTCAAGAAAGTAGCTCTCAAGCCGAGAAACGGGATCGACCATAAGCACTAATGTGAAATTACATACAATTTTCAAATTTCTTGTACTTGCTAAATTTGCGAGCTCGGGCAGCTATGTTACCATGGAGGAACCACACAGGATTTGACTTTATAGGCTAGAACTGAAGTCGCACCAACTGCTTAACTCAAAATACAGTCAAGAAAGTAGCTCTCAAGCCGTGAAACGGGATCGACCATAAGCACTACCGTGAAATTACGTACAATTTTCAAATTTCTTGTACTTGCTAAATTTGCGACCTCGGGCAACTATGTTACCATGGAGGAACCACACAGGATTTGACTTTATAGGCTAGAACTGAAGTCGCACCAACTGCTTAACTCAAAATACAGTCAAGAAAGTAGCTCTCAAGCCGAGAAACGGGATCGACCATAAGCACTAATGTGAAATTACATACAATTTTCAAATTTCTTGTACTTGCTAACTTTGCGAGCTCGGGCAGCTATGTTACCATGGAGGAACCACACAAGATTTGACTTTATAGGCTAGAACTGAAGTCGCACCAACTGCTTAACTCAAAATACAGTCAAGAAAGTAGCTCTCAAGCCGAGAAACGGGATCGACCATAAGAACTAATGTGAAATTACATACAATTTTCAAATTTCTTGTACTTGCTAACTTTGCGACCTCGGGCAGCTATGTTACCAGGGAGGAACCACACAGGATTTGACTTTATAGGCTAGAACTGAAGTCGCACCAACTGCTTAACTCAAAATACAGTCAAGAAAGTAGCTCTCAAGCCGAGAAACGGGATCGACCATAAGCACTAATGTGAAATTACATACAATTTTCAAATTTCTTGTACTTGCTAATTTTGCGACCTCGGGCAGCTATGTTACCATGGAGGAACCACACAGGATTTGACTTTATAGGCTAGAACTGAAGTCGCACCAACTGCTTAACTCAAAATACAGTCAAGAAAGTAGCTCTCAAGCCGAGAAACGGGATCGACCATAAGCACTAATGTGAAATTACATACAATTTTCAAATTTCTTGTACTTGCTAACTTTGCGACCTCGGGCAGCTATGTTACCAGGGAGGAACCACACAGGATTTGACTTTATAGGCTAGAACTGAAGTCGCACCAACTGCTTAACTCAAAATACAGTCAAGAAAGTAGCTCTCAAGCCGAGAAACGGGATCGACCATAAGCACTACCGTGAAATTACGTACAATTTTCAAATTTCTTGTACTTGCTAACTTTGCGACTTCGGGCAGCTATGTTACCATGGAGGAACCACACAGGATTTGACTTTATAGGCTAGAACTGAAGTCGCACCAACTGCTTAACTCAAAATACAGTCAAGAAAGTAGCTCTCAAGCCGAGAAACGGGATCGACCATAAGCACTAATGTGAAATTACATACAATTTTCAAATTTCTTGTATTTGCTAACTTTGCGACCTCGCTATTTGACTTTATAGGCTAGAACTGAAGTCGCCCCAACTGCTTAACTCAAAATACAGTCAAGAAAGTAGCTTTCAAGCCGAGAAACGGGATCGACCATAAGAACTAATGTGAAATTACATACAATTTTCAAATTTCTTGTACTTGCTAACTTTGCGACCTCGGGCAGCTATGTTACCATGGAGGAACCACACAGGATTTGACTTTATAGGCTACAACTGAAGTCGCACCAACTGCTTAACTCAAAATACAGTCAAGAAAGTAGCTCTCAAGCCGAGAAACGTAATCGACCATAAGCACTAATGTGAAATTACATACAATTTTCAAATTTCTTGTACTTGCTAAATTTGCGAGCTCGGGCAGCTATGTTACCATGGAGGAACCACACAGGATTTGACTTTATAGGCTAGAACTGAAGTCGCACCAACTGCTTAACTCAAAATACAGTCAAGAAAGTAGCTCTCAAGCCGTGAAACGGGATCGACCATAAGCACTACCGTGAAATTACGTACAATTTTCAAATTTCTTGTACTTGCTAAATTTGCGACCTCGGGCAACTATGTTACCATGGAGGAACCACACAGGATTTGACTTTATAGGCTAGAACTGAAGTCGCACCAACTGCTTAACTCAAAATACAGTCAAGAAAGTAGCTCTCAAGCCGAGAAACGGGATCGACCATAAGCACTAATGTGAAATTACATACAATTTTCAAATTTCTTGTACTTGCTAACTTTGCGAGCTCGGGCAGCTATGTTACCATGGAGGAACCACACAAGATTTGACTTTATAGGCTAGAACTGAAGTCGCACCAACTGCTTAACTCAAAATACAGTCAAGAAAGTAGCTCTCAAGCCGAGAAACGGGATCGACCATAAGCACTAATGTGAAATTACATACAATTTTCAAATTTCTTGTACTTGCTAACTTTGCGACCTCGGGCAGCTATGTTACCATGGAGGAACCACACAGGATTTGACTTTATAGGCTAGAACTGAAGTCGCACCAACTGCTTAACTCAAAATACAGTCAAGAAAGTAGCTCTCAAGCCGAGAAACGGGATCGACCATAAGCACTAATGTGAAATTAAATACAATTTTCAAATTTCTTGTACTTGCTAACTTTGCGATCTCGGGCAGCTATGTTACCATGGAGGAACCACACAAGATTTGAGTTTATATACTAGAACTGAAGTCGCACCAACTGCTTAACTCAAAATACAGTCAAGAAAGTAGCTCTCAAGCCGAGAAACGGGATCGACCATAAGCACTAATGTGAAATTACATACAATTTTCAAATTTCTTGTACTTGCTAAATTTACGACCTCGGGCAGCTATGTTACCATGGAGGAACCACACAGGATTTGACTTTATAGGCTAGAACTGAAGTCGCACCAACTGCTTAACTCAAAACACAGTCAAGAAAGTAGCTCTCAAGCCGAGAAACGGGATCGACCATAAGCACTAATGTGAAATTACATACAATTTTCAAATTTCTTGTACTTGCTAATTTTGCGACCTCGGGCAGCTATGTTACCATGGAGGAACCACACAGGATTTGACTTTATAGGCTAGAACTGAAGTCGCACCAACTGCTTAACTCAAAATACAGTCAAGAAAGTAGCTCTCAAGCCGAGAAACGGGATCGACCATAAGCACTAATGTGAAATTACATACAATTTTCAAATTTCTTGTACTTGCTAACTTTGCGACCTCGGGCAGCTATGTTACCAGGGAGGAACCACACAGGATTTGACTTTATAGGCTAGAACTGAAGTCGCACCAACTGCTTAACTCAAAATACAGTCAAGAAAGTAGCTCTCAAGCCGAGAAACGGGATCGACCATAAGCACTACCGTGAAATTACGTACAATTTTCAAATTTCTTGTACTTGCTAACTTTGCGACTTCGGGCAGCTATGTTACCATGGAGGAACCACACAGGATTTGACTTTATAGGCTAGAACTGAAGTCGCACCAACTGCTTAACTCAAAATACAGTCAAGAAAGTAGCTCTCAAGCCGAGAAACGGGATCGACCATAAGCACTAATGTGAAATTACATACAATTTTCAAATTTCTTGTATTTGCTAACTTTGCGACCTCGCTATTTGACTTTATAGGCTAGAACTGAAGTCGCCCCAACTGCTTAACTCAAAATACAGTCAAGAAAGTAGCTTTCAAGCCGAGAAACGGGATCGACCATAAGAACTAATGTGAAATTACATACAATTTTCAAATTTCTTGTACTTGCTAACTTTGCGACCTCGGGCAGCTATGTTACCATGGAGGAACCACACAGGATTTGACTTTATAGGCTACAACTGAAGTCGCACCAACTGCTTAACTCAAAATACAGTCAAGAAAGTAGCTCTCAAGCCGAGAAACGTAATCGACCATAAGCACTAATGTGAAATTACATACAATTTTCAAATTTCTTGTACTTGCTAAATTTGCGAGCTCGGGCAGCTATGTTACCATGGAGGAACCACACAGGATTTGACTTTATAGGCTAGAACTGAAGTCGCACCAACTGCTTAACTCAAAATACAGTCAAGAAAGTAGCTCTCAAGCCGTGAAACGGGATCGACCATAAGCACTACCGTGAAATTACGTACAATTTTCAAATTTCTTGTACTTGCTAAATTTGCGACCTCGGGCAACTATGTTACCATGGAGGAACCACACAGGATTTGACTTTATAGGCTAGAACTGAAGTCGCACCAACTGCTTAACTCAAAATACAGTCAAGAAAGTAGCTCTCAAGCCGAGAAACGGGATCGACCATAAGCACTAATGTGAAATTACATACAATTTTCAAATTTCTTGTACTTGCTAACTTTGCGAGCTCGGGCAGCTATGTTACCATGGAGGAACCACACAAGATTTGACTTTATAGGCTAGAACTGAAGTCGCACCAACTGCTTAACTCAAAATACAGTCAAGAAAGTAGCTCTCAAGCCGAGAAACGGGATCGACCATAAGCACTAATGTGAAATTACATACAATTTTCAAATTTCTTGTACTTGCTAACTTTGCGACCTCGGGCAGCTATGTTACCATGGAGGAACCACACAGGATTTGACTTTATAGGCTAGAACTGAAGTCGCACCAACTGCTTAACTCAAAATACAGTCAAGAAAGTAGCTCTCAAGCCGAGAAACGGGATCGACCATAAGCACTAATGTGAAATTAAATACAATTTTCAAATTTCTTGTACTTGCTAACTTTGCGATCTCGGGCAGCTATGTTACCATGGAGGAACCACACAAGATTTGAGTTTATATACTAGAACTGAAGTCGCACCAACTGCTTAACTCAAAATACAGTCAAGAAAGTAGCTCTCAAGCCGAGAAACGGGATCGACCATAAGCACTAATGTGAAATTACATACAATTTTCAAATTTCTTGTACTTGCTAAATTTACGACCTCGGGCAGCTATGTTACCATGGAGGAACCACACAGGATTTGACTTTATAGGCTAGAACTGAAGTCGCACCAACTGCTTAACTCAAAACACAGTCAAGAAAGTAGCTCTCAAGCCGAGAAACGGGATCGACCATAAGCACTAATGTGAAATTACATACAATTTTCAAATTTCTTGTACTTGCTAACTTTGCGACCTCGGGCAGCTATGTTACCATGGAGGAACCACACAGGATTTGACTTTATAGGCTAGAACTGAAGTCGCGCCAAGTGCTCAACTCAAAATACAGTCAAGAAAGTAGCTCTCAAGCCGTGAAACGGGATCGACCATAAGCACTGCCGTGAAATTACGTACAATTTTCAAATTTCTTGTACTTGCTAACTTTGCGACCTCGGGCAGCTATGTTACCATGGAGGAACCACACAGGATTTGACTTTATAGGCTAGAACTGAAGTCGCACCAACTGCTTAACTCAAAATACAGTCAAGAAAGTAGCTCTCAAGCCGAGAAACGGGATCGAACATAAGCGCGTGAAATTACATACAATTTTCAAATTTCTTGTACTTGCTAACTTTGCGACCTCGGGCAGCTATGTTACCATGGAGGAACCACACAAGATTTGACTTTATAGGCTAGAACTGAAGTCGCACCAACTGCTTAACTCAAAATACAGTCAAGAAAGTAGCTCTCAAGCCGTGAAACGGGATCGACCATAAGCACTACCGTGAAATTACGTTCAATTTTCAAATTTCTTGTACTTGCTAACTTTGCGACCTCGGGCAGCTATGTTACCATGGAGGAACCACACAGGATTTGACTTTATAGGCTAGAACTGAAGTCGCACCAACTGCTTAACTTAAAATACAGTCAAGAAAGTAGCTCTCAAGCCGAGAAACGGGATCGACCATAAGCACTAATGTGAAATTACATACAATTTTCAAATTTCTTGTACTTGCTAACTTTGCGACCTCGGGCAGCTATGTTACCATGGAGGAACCACACAGGATTTGACTTTATAGGCTAGAACTGAAGTCGCACCAACTGCTTAACTCAAAATACAGTCAAGAAAGTAGCTCTCAAGCCGAGAAACGGGATCGACCATAAGCACTAATGTGAAATTACATACAATTTTCAAATTTCTTGTACTTGCTAACTTTGCGACCTCGGGCAGCTATGTTACCATGGAGGAACCACACAGGATTTGACTTTATAGGCTAGAACTGAAGTCGCACCAACTGCTTAACTCAAAATACAGTCAAGAAAGTAGCTCTCAAGCCGAGAAACGGGATCGACCATAAGCACTAATGTGAAATTACATACAATTTTCAAATTTCTTGTACTTGCTAACTTTGCGACCTCGGGCAGCTATGTTACCATGGAGGAACCACACAGGATTTGACTTTATAGGCTAGAACTGAAGTCGCACCAACTGCTTTACTCAAAATACAGTCAAGAAAGTAGCTCTCAAGCCGAGAAACGGGATCGACCATAAGCACTAATGTGAAATTACATACAATTTTCAAATTTCTTGTACTTGCTAACTTTGCGACCTCGGGCAGCTATGTTACCAGGGAGGAACCACACAAGATTTGACTTTATAGGCTAGAACTGAAGTCGCGCCAACTGCTCAACTCAAAATACAGTCAAGAAAGTAGCTCTCAAGCCGAGAAACGGGATCGACCATAAGAACTAATGTGAAATTACATACAATTTTCAAATTTCTTGTACTTGCTAATTTTGCGACCTCGGGCAGCTATGTTACCATGGAGGAACCACACAGGATTTGACTTTATAGGCTAGAACTGAAGTCGCACCAACTGCTTAACTCAAAATACAGTCAAGAAAGTAGCTCTCAAGCCGAGAAACGGGATCGACCATAAGCACTAATGTGAAATTACATACAATTTTCAAATTTCTTGTACTTGCTAACTTTGCGACCTCGGGCAGCTATGTTACCATGGAGGAACCACACACGATTTGACTTTATAGGCTAGAACTGAAGTCGCGCCAACTGCTCAACTCAAAATACAGTCAAGAAAGTAGCTCTCAAGCCGTGAAACGGGATCGACCATAAGCACTAATGTGAAATTACATACAATTTTCAAATTTCTTGTACTTGCTAACTTTGCGACCTCGGGCAGCTATGTTACCATGGAGGAACCACACAGGATTTGACTTTATAGGCTAGAACTGAAGTCGCACCAACTGCTTAACTCAAAATACAGTCAAGAAAGTAGCTCTCAAGCCGAGAAACGGGATCGACCATAAGCACTAATGTGAAATTACATACAATTTTCAAATTTCTTGTACTTGCTAATTTTGCGACCTCGGGCAGCTATGTTACCATGGAGGAACCACACAGGATTTGACTTTATAGGCTAGAACTGAAGTCGTACCAACTGCTTAACTCAAAATACAGTCAAGAAAGTAGCTCTCAAGCCGAGAAACGGGATCGACCATAAGCACTAATGTGAAATTACATACAATTTTCAAATTTCTTGTACTTGCTAATTTTGCGACCTCGGGCAACTATGTTACCATGGAGGAACCACACAGGATTTGACTTTATAGGCTAGAACTAAAGTCGCGCCAACTGCTCAACTCAAAATACAGTCAAGAAAGTAGCTCTCAAGCCGAGAAACGGGATCGACCATAAGAACTAATGTGAAATTACATACAATTTTCAAATTTCTTGTACTTGCTAACTTTGCGACCTCGGGCAGCTATGTTACCATGGAGGAACCACACAGGATTTGACTTTATAGGCTAGAACTGAAGTCGCACCAACCGCTTAACTCAAAATACAGTCAAGAAAGTAGCTCTCAAGCCGAGAAACGGGATCGACCATAAGCACTAATGTGAAATTACATACAATTTTCAAATTTCTTGTACTTGCTAACTTTGCGACCTCGGGAAGCTATGTTACCATGGAGGAACCACACAAGATTTGACTTTATAGGCTAGAACTGAAGTCGCGCCAACTGCTCAACTCAAAGTACAGTCAAGAAAGTAGCTCTCAAGCCGTGAAACGGGATCGACCATAAGCACTACCGTGAAATTACGTACAATTTTCAAATTTCTTGTACTTGCTAACTTTGCGACCTCGGGCAGCTATGTTACCATGGAGGAACCACACAGGATTTGACTTTATAGGCTAGAACTGAAGTCGCACCAACTGCTTAACTCAAAATACAGTCAAGAAAGTAGCTTTCAAGCCGAGAAACGGGATCGACCATAAGCACTAATGTGAAATTACATACAATTTTCAAATTTCTTGTACTTGCTAATTTTGCGACCTCGGGCAGCTATGTTACCATGGAGGAACCACACAGGATTTGACTTTATAGGCTAGAACTGAAGTCGCACCAACTGCTCAACTCAAAATACAGTCAAGAAAGTAGCTCTCGGGCAGCTATGTTACCATGGAGGAACCACACAGGATTTGACTTTATAGGCTAGAACTGAAGTCGCACCAACTGCTTAACTCAAAATACAGTCAAGAAAGTAGCTCTCAAGCCGAGAAACGGGATCGACCATAAGCACTAATGTGAAATTACATACAATTTTCAAATTTCTTGTACTTGCTAACTTTGCGACCTCGGGCAGCTATGTTACCATGGAGGAACCACACAGGATTTGACTTTATAGGCTAGAACTGAAGTCGCACCAACTGCTTAACTCAAAATACAGTCAAGAAAGTAGCTCTCAAGCCGAGAAACGGGATCGACCATAAGCACTAATGTGAAATTACATACAATTTTCAACAACTTGCTAACTTTGCGACCTCGGGCAGCTATGTTACCATGGAGGAACCACACAAGATTTGACTTTATAGGCTAGAACTGAAGTCGCACCAACTGCTTAACTCAAAATACAGTCAAGAAAGTAGCTCTCAAGCCGAGAAACGGGATCGACCATAAGCACTAATGTGAAATTACATACAATTTTCAAATTTCTTGTACTTGCTAACTTTGCGATCTCGGGCAGCTATGTTACCATGGAGGAACCACACAGGATTTGACTTTATAGGCTAGAACTGAAGTCGCACCAACTGCTTAACTCAAAATACAGTCAAGAAAGTAGCTCTCAAGCCGAGAAACGGGATCGACCATAAGAACTAATGTGAAATTACATACAATTTTCAAATTTCTTGTACTTGCTAATTTTGCGACCTCGGGCAGCTATGTTACCATGGAGGAACCACACAGGATTTGACTTTATAGGCTAGAACTGAAGTCGCACCAACCGCTTAACTCAAAATACAGTCAAGAAAGTAGCTCTCAAGCCGAGAAACGGGATCGACCATAAGCACTAATGTGAAATTACATACAATTTTCAAATTTCTTGTACTTGCTAACTTTGCGACCTCGGGCAGCTATGTTACCATGGAGGAACCACACAAGATTTGACTTTATAGGCTAGAACTGAAGTCGCGCCAACTGCTCAACTCAAAATACAGTCAAGAAAGTAGCTCTCAAGCCGTGAAACGGGATCGACCATAAGCACTACCGTGAAATTACGTACAATTTTCAAATTTCTTGTACTTGCTAACTTTGCGACCTCGGGCAGCTATGTTACCATGGAGGAACCACACAGGATTTGACTTTATAGGCTAGAACTGAAGTCGCACCAACTGCTTAACTCAAAATACAGTCAAGAAAGTAGCTCTCAAGCCGAGAAACGGGATCGACCATAAGAACTAATGTGAAATTACATACAATTTTCAAATTTCTTGTACTTGCTAACTTTGCGACCTCGGGCAGCTATGTTACCATGGAGGAACCACACAAGATTTGACTTTATAGGCTAGAACTGAAGTCGCACCAACTGCTTAACTCAAAATACAGTCAAGAAAGTAGCTCTCAAGCCGAGAAACGGGATCGACCATAAGAACTAATGTGAAATTACATACAATTTTCAAATTTCTTGTACTTGCTAACTTTGCGACCTCGGGCAGCTATGTTACCATGGAGGAACCACACAGGATTTGACTTTATAGGCTAGAACTGAAGTCGCACCAACTGCTTAACTCAAAATACAGTCAAGAAAGTAGCTCTCAAGCCGAGAAACGGGATCGACCATAAGCACTAATGTGAAATTACATACAATTTTCAAATTTCTTGTACTTGCTAACTTTGCGACCTCGGGCAGCTATGTTACCATGGAGGAACCACACAGGATTTGACTTTATAGGCTAGAACTGAAGTCGCACCAACTGCTTTACTCAAAATACAGTCAAGAAAGTAGCTCTCAAGCCGAGAAACGGGATCGACCATAAGCACTAATGTGAAATTACATACAATTTTCAAATTTCTTGTACTTGCTAAGTTTGCGACCTCGGGCAGCTATGTTACCATGGAGGAACCACACAAGATTTGACTTTATAGGCTAGAACTGAAGTCGCGCCAACTGCTCAACTCAAAATACAGTCAAGAAAGTAGCTCTCAAGCCGAGAAACTGGATCGACCATAAGAACTAATGTGAAATTACATACAATTTTCAAATTTCTTGTACTTGCTAACTTTGCGACCTCGGGCAGCTATGTTACCATGGAGGAACCACACAGGATTTGACTTTATAAGCTAGAACTGAAGTCGCACCAACTGCTTAACTCAAAATACAGTCAAGAAAGTAGCTCTCAAGCCGAGAAACGGGATCGACCATCAGCACTAATGTGAAATTACATACAATTTTCAAATTTCTTGTACTTGCTAACTTTGCGACCTCGGGCAGCTATGTTACCATGGAGGAACCACACAAGATTTGACTTTATAGGCTAGAACTGAAGTCGCACCAACTGCTTAACTCAAAATACAGTCAAGAAAGTAGCTCTCAAGCCGAGAAACGGGATCGACCATAAGAACTAATGTGAAATTACATACAATTTTCAAATTTCTTGTACTTGCTAAATTTGCGACCTCGGGCAGCTATGTTACCATGGAGGAACCACACAGGATTTGACTTTATAGGCTAGAACTGAAGTCGCACCAACTGCTTAACTCAAAATACAGTCAAGAAAGTAGCTCTCAAGCCGAGAAACGGGATCGACCATAAGCACTAATGTGAAATTACATACAATTTTCAAATTTCTTGTACTTGCTAATTTTGCGACCTCGGGCAGCTATGTTACCATGGAGGAACCACACAGGATTTGACTTTATAGGCTAGAACTGAAGTCGCACCAACTGCTTAACTCAAAATACAGTCAAGAAAGTAGCTCTCAAGCCGAGAAACGGGATCGACCATAAGAACTAATGTGAAATTACATACAATTTTCAAATTTCTTGTACTTGCTAACTTTGCGACCTCGGGCAGCTATGTTACCATGGAGGAACCACACAGGATTTGACTTTATAGGCTAGAACTGAAGTCGCACCAACCGCTTAACTCAAAATACAGTCAAGAAAGTAGCTCTCAAGCCGAGAAACGGGATCGACCATAAGCACTAATGTGAAATTACATACAATTTTCAAATTTCTTGTACTTGCTAACTTTGCGACCTCGGGAAGCTATGTTACCATGGAGGAACCACACAAGATTTGACTTTATAGGCTAGAACTGAAGTCGCGCCAACTGCTCAACTCAAAATACAGTCAAGAAAGTAGCTCTCAAGCCGTGAAACGGGATCGACCATAAGCACTACCGTGAAATTACGTACAATTTTCAAATTTCTTGTACTTGCTAACTTTGCGACCTCGGGCAGCTATGTTACCATGGAGGAACCACACAAGATTTGACTTTATAGGCTAGAACTGAAGTCGCGCCAACTGCTCAACTCAAAATACAGTCAAGAAAGTAGTTCTCAAGCCGTGAAACGGGATCGACCATAAGCACTACCGTGAAATTACGTACAATTTTCAAATTTCTTGTACTTGCTAACTTTGCGACCTCGGGCAGCTATGTTACCATGGAGGAACCACACAAGATTTGACTTTATAGGCTAGAACTGAAGTCGCGCCAACTGCTCAACTCAAAATACAGTCAAGAAAGTAGCTCTCAAGCCGTGAAACGGGATCGACCATAAGCACTACCGTGAAATTACGTACAATTTTCAAATTTCTTGTACTTGCTAACTTTGCGACCTCGGGCAGCTATGTTACCATGGAGGAACCACACAGGATTTGACTTTATAGGCTAGAACTGAAGTCGCGCCAACTGCTCAACTCAAAATACAGTCAAGAAAGTAGCTCTCAAGCCGTGAAACGGGATCGACCATAAGCACTACCGTGAAATTACGTACAATTTTCAAATTTCTTGTACTTGCTAACTTTGCCACCTCGGGCAGCTATGTTACCATGGAGGAACCACACAGGATTTGACTTTATAGGCTAGAACTGAAGTCGCGCCAACTGCTCAACTCAAAATACAGTCAAGAAAGTAGCTCTCAAGCCGTGAAACGGGATCGACCATAAGCACTACCGTGAAATTACGTACAATTTTCAAATTTCTTGTACTTGCTAACTTTGCGACCTCGGGCAGCTATGTTACCATGGAGGAACCACACAGGATTTGACTTTATAGGCTAGAACTGAAGTCGCACCAACTGCTTAACTCAAAATACAGTCAAGAAAGTAGCTCTCAAGCCGAGAAACGGGATCGACCATAAGCACTACCTTGAAATTACGTACCATTTTCAAATTTCTTGTACTTGCTAACTTTGCGACCTCGGGCAGCTATGTTACCATGGAGGAACCACACAAGATTTGACTTTATAGGCTAGAACTGAAGTCGCGCCAACTGCTCAACTCAAAATACAGTCAAGAAAGTAGCTCTCAAGCCGTGAAACGGGATCGACCATAAGCACTACCGTGAAATTACGTACAATTTTCAAATTTCTTGTACTTGCTAAATTTGCGACCTCGGGCAGCTATGTTACCATGGAGGAACCACACAAGATTTGACTTTATAGGCTAGAACTGAAGTCGCGCCAACTGCTCAACTCAAAATACAGTCAAGAAAGTAGCTCTCAAGCCGAGAAACGGGATCGACCATAAGAACTAATGTGAAATTACATACAATTTTCAAATTTCTTGTACTTGCTAACTTTGCGACCTCGGGCAGCTATGTTACCATGGAGGAACCACACAGGATTTGACTTTATAGGCTAGAACTGAAGTCGCACCAACCGCTTAACTCAAAATACAGTCAAGAAAGTAGCTCTCAAGCCGAGAAACGGGATCGACCATAAGCACTAATGTGAAATTACATACAATTTTCAAATTTCTTGTACTTGCTAACTTTGCGACCTCGGGCAGCTATGTTACCATGGAGGAACCACACAGGATTTGACTTTATAGGCTAGAACTGAAGTCGCACCAACTGCTTAACTCAAAATACAGTCAAGAAAGTAGCTCTCAAGCCGAGAAACGGGATCGACCATAAGCACTAATGTGAAATTACATACAATTTTCAAATTTCTTGTACTTGCTAACTTTGCGACCTCGGGCAACTATGTTACCATGGAGGAACCACACAGGATTTGACTTTATAGGCTAGAACTGAAGTCGCACCAACTGCTTAACTCAAAATACAGTCAAGAAAGTAGCTCTCAAGCCGAGAAACGGGATCGACCATCAGCACTAATGTGAAATTACATACAATTTTCAAATTTCTTGTACTTGCTAACTTTGCGACCTCGGGCAGCTATGTTACCATGGAGGAACCACACAAGATTTGACTTTATAGGCTAGAACTGAAGTCGCACCAACTGCTTAACTCAAAATACAGTCAAGAAAGTAGCTCTCAAGCCGAGAAACGGGATCGACCATAAGAACTAATGTGAAATTACATACAATTTTCAAATTTCTTGTACTTGCTAACTTTGCGACCTCGGGCAGCTATGTTACCATGGAGGAACCACACAGGATTTGACTTTATAGGCTAGAACTGAAGTCGCACCAACTGCTTAACTCAAAATACAGTCAAGAAAGTAGCTCTCAAGCCGAGAAACGGGATCGACCATAAGCACTAATGTGAAATTACATACAATTTTCAAATTTCTTGTACTTGCTAATTTTGCGACCTCGGGCAGCTATGTTACCATGGAGGAACCACACAGGATTTGACTTTATAGGCTAGAACTGAAGTCGCACCAACTGCTTAACTCAAAATACAGTCAAGACAGTAGCTCTCAAGCCGAGAAACGGGATCGACCATAAGCACTAATGTGAAATTACATACAATTTTCAAATTTCTTGTACTTGCTAATTTTGCGACCTCGGGCAGCTATGTTACCATGGAGGAACCACACAGGATTTGACTTTATAGGCTAGAACTGAAGTCGCGCCAACTGCTCAACTCAAACTACAGTCAAGAAAGTAGCTCTCAAGCCGAGAAACGGGATCGACCCTAAGCACTAATGTGAAATTACATACAATTTTCAAATTTCTTGTACTTGCTAACTTTGCGACCTCGGGAAGCTATGTTACCATGGAGGAACCACACAAGATTTGACTTTATAGGCTAGAACTGAAGTCGCGCCAACTGCTCAACTCAAAATACAGTCAAGAAAGTAGCTCTCAAGCCGTGAAACGGGATCGACCATAAGCACTACCTTGAAATTACGTACAATTTTCAAATTTCTTGTACTTGCTAACTTTGCGACCTCGGGCAGCTATGTTACCATGGAGGAACCACACAAGATTTGACTTTATAGGCTAGAACTGAAGTCGCGCCAACTGCTCAACTCAAAATACAGTCAAGAAATTAGCTCTCAAGCCGTGAAACGGGATCGACCATAAGCACTACCGTGAAATTACGTACAATTTTCAAATTTCTTGTACTTGCTAACTTTGCGACCTCGGGCAGCTATGTTACCATGGAGGAACCACACAAGATTTGACTTTATAGGCTAGAACTGAAGTCGCACCAACTGCTCAACTCAAAATACAGTCAAGAAAGTAGCTCTCAAGCCGTGAAACGGGATCGACCATAAGCACTACCTTGAAATTACGTACAATTTTCAAATTTCTTGTACTTGCTAACTTTGCGACCTCGGGCAGCTATGTTACCATGGAGGAACCACACAAGATTTGACTTTATAGGCTAGAACTGAAGTCGCGCCAACTGCTCAACTCAAAATACAGTCAAGAAAGTAGCTCTCAAGCCGTGAAACGGGATCGACCATAAGCACTACCGTGAAATTACGTACAATTTTCAAATTTCTTGTACTTGCTAACTTTGCGACCTCGGGAAGCTATGTTACCATGGAGGAACCACACAAGATTTGACTTTATAGGCTAGAACTGAAGTCGCGCCAACTGCTCAACTCAAAATACAGTCAAGAAAGTAGCTCTCAAGCCGTGAAACGGGATCGACCATAAGCACTACCTTGAAATTACGTACAATTTTCAAATTTCTTGTACTTGCTAACTTTGCGACCTCGGGCAGCTATGTTACCATGGAGGAACCACACAAGATTTGACTTTATAGGCTAGAACTGAAGTCGCGCCAACTGCTCAACTCAAAATACAGTCAAGAAAGTAGCTCTCAAGCCGTGAAACGGGATCGACCATAAGCACTACCGTGAAATTACGTACAATTTTCAAATTTCTTGTACTTGCTAATTTTGCGACCTCGGGCAGCTATGTTACCATGGAGGAACCACACAGGATTTGACTTTATAGGCTAGAACTGAAGTCGCACCAACTGCTTAACTCAAAATACAGTCAAGAAAGTAGCTCTCAAGCCGAGAAACGGGATCGACCATAAGCACTAATGTGAAATTACATACAATTTTCAAATTTCTTGTACTTGCTAATTTTGCGACCTCGGGCAGCTAGGTTACCATGGAGGAACCACACAGGATTTGACTTTATAGGCTAGAACTGAAGTCGCACTAACTGCTTAACTCAAAATACAGTCAAGAAAGTAGCTCTCAAGCCGAGAAACGGGATCGACCATAAGCACTAATGTGAAATTACATACAATTTTCAAATTTCTTGTACTTGCTAATTTTGCGACCTCGGGCAGCTATGTTACCATGGAGGAACCACACAGGATTTGACTTTATAGGCTAGAACTGAAGTCGCGCCAACTGCTCAACTCAAAATACAGTCAAGAAAGTAGCTCTCAAGCCGAGAAACGGGATCGACCATAAGCACTAATGTGAAATTACATACAATTTTCAAATTTCTTGTACTTGCTAACTTTGCCACCTCGGGCAGCTATGTTACCATGGAGGAACCACACAGGATTTGACCCTATAAGCTAGAACTGAAGTCGCGCCAGCTGCTCAACTCAAAATACAGTCAAGAAAGTAGCTCTCAAGCCGTGAAACGGGATCGACCATAAGCACTACCGTGAAATTACGTACAATTTTCAAATTTCTTGTACTTGCTAACTTTGCGACCTCGGGCAGCTATGTTACCATGGAGGAACCACACAGGATTTGACTTTATAGGCTAGAACTGAAGTCGCACCAACTGCTTAACTCAAAATACAGTCAAGAAAGTAGCTCTCAAGCCGAGAAACGGGATCGACCATAAGCACTAATGTGAAATTACATACAATTTTCAAATTTCTTGTACTTGCTAACTTTGCGACCCCGGGCAGCTATGTTACCATGGAGGAACCACACAGGATTTGACTTTGTAGGCTAGAACTGAAGTCGCACCAACTGCTTTCTTACAGTCAAGAAAGTAGCTCTCAAGCCGAGAAACGGGATCGACCATAAGCACTAATGTGAAATTACATAAAATTTTCAAATTTCTTGTACTTGCTAACTTTGCGACCTTGGGCAGCTATGTTACCATGGAGGAACCACACAGGATTTGACTTTATAGGCTAGAACTGAAGTCGCGCCAACTGCTCAACTCAAAATACAGTCAAGAAAGTAGCTCTCAAGCCGTGAAACGGGATCGACCATAAGCACTAATGTGAAATTACATACAATTTTCAAATTTCTTGTACTTGCTAACTTTGCGACCTCGGGCAGCTATGTTACCATGGAGGAACCACACAAGATTTGACTTTATAGGCTAGAACTGAAGTCGCGCCAACTGCCCAACTCAAAATACAGTCAAGAAAGTAGATCTCAAGCCGTGAAACGGAACGACCATAAGCACTACCGTGAAATTACGTACAATTTTCAAATTTCTTGTACTTGCTAACTTTGCGACCTCGGGCAGCTATGTTACCATGGAGGAACCACACAAGATTTGACTTTATAGGCTAGAACTGAAGTCGCGGAAACTGCTCAACTCAAAATACAGTCAAGAAAGTAGCTCTCAAGCCGTGAAACGGGATCGACCATAAGCACTACCTTGAAATTACGTACAATTTTCAAATTTCTTGTACTTGCTAACTTTGCGACCTCGGGCAGCTATGTTACCATGGAGGAACCACACAAGATTTGACTTTATAGGCTAGAACTGAAGTCGCGCCAACTGCTCAACTCAAAATACAGTCAAGAAAGTAGCTCTCAAGCCGTGAAACGGGATCGACCATAAGCACTACCGTGAAATTACGTACAATTTTCAAATTTCTTGTACTTGCTAAATTTGCGACCTCGGGCAGCTATGTTACCATGGAGGAACCACACAAGATTTGACTTTATAGGCTAGAACTGAAGTCGCGCCAACTGCTCAACTCAAAATACAGTCAAGAAAGTAGCTCTCAAGCCGAGAAACGGGATCGACCATAAGCACTAATGTGAAATTACATACAATTTTCAAATTTCTTGTACTTGCTAAGTTTGCGACCTCGGGCAGCTATGTTACCATGGAGGAACCACACAGGATTTGACTTTATAGGCTAGAACTGAAGTCGCGCCAACTGCTCAACTCAAAATACAGTCAAGAAAGTAGCTCTCAAGCCGTGAAACGGGATCGACCATAAGCACTACCGTGAAATTACGTACAATTTTCAAATTTCTTGTACTTGCTAACTTTGCGACCTCGAGCAGCTTTGTTACCATGGAGGAACCACACAGGATTTGACTTTATAGGCTAGAACTGAAGTCGCACCAACTGCTTAACTCAAAATACAGTCAAGAAAGTAGCTCTCAAGCCGAGAAACGGGATCGACCATAAGCACTAATGTGAAATTACGTACAATTTTCAAATTTCTTGTACTTGCTAACTTTGCGACCTCGGGCAGCTATGTTACCATGGAGGAACCACACAGGATTTGACTTTATAGGCCAGAACTGAAGTCGCACCAACTGCTTAACTCAAAATACGGTCAAGAAAGTAGCTCCCAAGCCGAGAAACGGGATCGACCATAAGCACTAATGTGAAATTACATACAATTTTCAAATTTTTTGTACTTGCTAACTTTGCGACCTCGGGCAGCTATGTTACCATGGAGGAACCACACAGGATTTGACTTTATAGGCTAGAACTGAAGTCGCGCCAACTGCTCAACTCAAAATACAGTCAAGAAAGTAGCTCTCAAGCCGTGAAACGGGATCGACCATAAGCACTAATGTGAAATTACATACAATTTTCAAATTTCTTGTACTTGCTAACTTTGCGACCTCGGGCAGCTATGTTACCATGGAGGAACCACACAAGATTTGACTTTATAGGCTAGAACTGAAGTCGCGCCAACTGCTCAACTCAAAATACAGTCAAGAAAGTAGCTCTCAAGCGGTGAAACGGAACGACCATAAGCACTACCGTGAAATTACGTACAATTTTCAAATTTCTTGTACTTGCTAACTTTGCGACCTCGGGCAGCTATGTTACCATGGAGGAACCACACAGGATTTGACTTTATAGGCTAGAACTGAAGTCGCACCAACTGCTTAACTCAAAATACAGTCAAGAAAGTAGCTCTCAAGCCGAGAAACGGGATCGACCATAAGCACTACCGTGAAATTACGTACAATTTTCAAATTTCTTGTACTTGCTAACTTTGCGACCTCGGGCAGCTATGTTACCATGGAGGAACCACACAGGATTTGACTTTATAGGCTAGAACTGAAGTCGCGCCAACTGCTTAACTCAAAATACAGTCAAGAAAGTAGCTCTCAAGCCGTGAAACGGGATCGAACATAAGCACTACCGTGAAATTACGTACAATTTTCAAATTTCTTGTACTTGCTAACTTTGCGACCTCGGGCAGCTATGTTACCATGGAGGAACCACACAAGATTTGACTTTATAGGCTAGAACTGAAGTCGCACCAACTGCTCAACTCAAAATACAGTCAAGAAAGTAGCTCTCAAGCCGTGAAACGGGATCGACCATAAGCACTACCGTGAAATTACGTACAATTTTCAAATTTCTTGTACTTGCTAACTTTGCGACCTCGGGCAGCTATGTTACCATGGAGGAACCACACAAGATTTGACTTTATAGGCTAGAACTGAAGTCGCGCCAACTGCTCAACTCAAAATACAGTCAAGAAAGTAGCTCTCAAGCCGAGAAACGGGATCGACCATAAGCACTACCGTGAAATTACGTACAATTTTCAAATTTCTTGTACTTGCTAACTTTGCGACCTCGGGCAGCTATGTTACCATGGAGGAACCACACAGGATTTGACTTTATAGGCTAGAACTGAAGTCGCACCAACTGCTTAACTCAAAATACAGTCAAGAAAGTAGCTCTCAAGCCGAGAAACGGGATCGACCATAAGCACTAATGTGAAATTACATACAATTTTCAAATTTCTTGTACTTGCTAACTTTGCGACCTCGGGCAGCTATGTTAGCATGGAGGAACCACACAGGATTTGACTTTATAGGCTAGAACTGAAGTCGCGCCAACTGCTTAACTCAAAATACAGTCAAGAAAGTAGCTCTCAAGCCGAGAAACGGGATCGACCATAAGCACTACCGTGAAATTACGTTCAATTTTCAAATTTCTTGTACTTGCTAACTTTGCGACCTCGGGCAGCTATGTTACCATGGAGGAACCACACAAGATTTGACTTTATAGGCTAGAACTGAAGTCGCACCAACTGCTTAACTCAAAATACAGTCAAGCACTAATGTGAAATTACATACAATTTTCAAATTTCTTGTACTTGCTAACTTTGAGACCTCGGGCAGCTATGTTACCATGGAGGAACCACACAAGATTTGACTTTATAGGCTAGAACTGAAGTCGCACCAACTGCTTAACTCAAAATACAGTGAAGAAAGTAGCTCTCAAGCCGAGAAACGGGATCGACCATAAGCACTAATGTGAAATGACATACAATTTTCAAATTTCTTGTACTTGCTAACTTTGCGATCTCGGGCAGCTATGTTACCATGGAGGAACCACACAGGATTTGACTTTATAGGCTAGAACTGAAGTCGCACCAACTGCTTAACTCAAAATACAGTCAAGAAAGTAGCTCTCAAGCCGAGAAACGGGATCGACCATAAGCACTAATGTGAAATTACATACAATTTTCAAATTTCTTGTACTTGCTAACTTTGCGACCTCGGGCAGCTATGTTACCATGGAGGAACCACACAGGATTTGACTTTATAGGCTAGAACTGAAGTCGCGCCAACTGCTTAACTCAAAATACAGTCAAGAAAGTAGCTCTCAAGCCGAGAAACGGGATCGACCATAAGCACTACCGTGAAATTACGTACAATTTTCAAATTTCTTGTACTTGCTAACTTTGCGACCTCGGGCAGCTATGTTACCATGGAGGAACCACACAGGATTTGACTTTATATGCTAGAACTGAAGTCGCACCAACTGCTTAACTCAAAATACAGTCAAGAAAGTAGCTCTCAAGCCGAGAAACGGGATCGACCATAAGCACTACCGTGAAATTACGTACAATTTTCAAATTTCTTGTACTTGCTAATTTTGCGACCTCGGGCAGCTATGTTACCATGGAGGAACCACACAGGATTTGACTTTATAGGCTAGAACTGAAGTCGCACCAACTGCTTAACTCAAAATACAGTCAAGAAAGTAGCTCTCAAGCCGAGAAACGGGATCGACCATAAGCACTAATGTGAAATTACATACAATTTTCAAATTTCTTGTACTTGCTAACTTTGCGATCTCGGGCAGCTATGTTACCATGGAGGAACCACACAAGATTTGACTTTATAGGCTAGAACTGAAGTCGCACCAACTGCTTAACTCAAAATACAGTCAAGAAAGTAGCTCTCAAGCCGAGAAACGGGATCGAATATAAGCGTGTGAAATTACATACAATTTTCAAATTTCTTGTACTTGCTAACTTTGCGACCTCGGGCAGCTATGTTACCATGGAGGAACCACACAAGATTTGACTTTATAGGCTAGAACTGAAGTCGCACCAACTGCTTTACTCAAAATACAGTCAAGAAAGTAGCTCTCGAGCCGTGAAACGGGATCGACCATAAACACTACCGTGAAATTACGTTCAATTTTCAAATTTCTTGTACTTGCTAACTTTGCGACCTCGGGCAGCTATGTTACCATGGAGGAACCACACAAGATTTGACTTTATAGGCTAGAACTGAAGTCGCAACAACTGCTTAACTCAAAATACAGTCAAGAAAGTAGCTCTCAAGCCGTGAAACGGGATCGACCATAAGCACTACCGTGAAATTACGTTCAATTTTCAAATTTCTTGTACTTGCTAATTTTGCGACCTCGGGTAGCTATGTTACCATGGAGGAACCACACAAGATTTGACTTTATAGGCTAGAACTGAAGTCGCACCAACTGCTTAACTCAAAATACAGTGAAGAAAGTAGCTCTCAAGCCGAGAAACGGGATCGACCATAAGCACTAATGTGAAATGACATACAATTTTCAAATTTCTTGTACTTGCTAACTTTGCGACCTCGGGCAGCTATGTTACCATGGAGGAACCACACAGGATTTGACTTTATAGGCTAGAACTGAAGTCGCACCAACTGCTTAACTCAAAATACAGTCAAGAAAGTAGCTCTCAAGCCGAGAAACGGGATCGACCATAAGCACTACCGTGAAATTACGTACAATTTTCAAATTTCTTGTACTTGCTAACTTTGCGACCTCGGGCAGCTATGTTACCATGGAGGAACCACACAGGATTTGACTTTATAGGCTAGAACTGAAGTCGCACCAACTGCTTAACTCAAAATACAGTCAAGAAAGTAGCTCTCAAGCCGAGAAACGGGATCGACCATAAGCACTAATGTGAAATTACATACAATTTTCAAATTTCTTGTACTTGCTAACTTTGCGACCTCGGGCAGCTATGTTACCATGGAGGAACCACACAGGATTTGACTTTATAGGCTAGAACTGAAGTCGCGCCAACTGCTTAACTCAAAATACAGTCAAGAAAGTAGCTCTCAAGCCGAGAAACGGGATCGACCATAAGCACTACCGTGAAATTACGTACAATTTTCAAATTTCTTGTACTTGCTAACTTTGCGACCTCGGGCAGCTATGTTACCATGGAGGAACCACACAGGATTTGACTTTATAGGCTAGAACTGAAGTCGCGCCAACTGCTTAACTCAAAATACAGTCAAGAAAGTAGCTCTCAAGCCGAGAAACGGGATCGACCATAAGCACTACCGTGAAATTACGTACAATTTTCAAATTTCTTGTACTTGCTAACTTTGCGACCTCGGGCAGCTATGTTACCATGGAGGAACCACACAGGATTTGACTTTATAGGCTAGAACTGAAGTCGCACCAACTGCTTAACTCAAAATACAGTCAAGAAAGTAGCTCTCAAGCCGAGAAACAAGATCGACCATAAGCACTAATGTGAAATTACATACAATTTTCAAATTTCTTGTACTTGCTAACTTTGCGACCTCGGGCAGCTATGTTACCATGGAGGAACCAAACAGGATTTGACTTTATAGGCTAGAACTGAAGTCGCGCCAACTGCTTAACTCAAAATACAGTCAAGAAAGTAGCTCTCAAGCCGAGAAACGGGATCGACCATAAGCACTACCGTGAAATTACGTACAATTTTCAAATTTCTTGTACTTGCTAACTTTGCGACCTCGGGCAGCTATGTTACCATGGAGGAACCACACAGGATTTGACTTTATAGGCTAGAACTGAAGTCGCACCAACTGCTTAACTCAAAATACAGTCAAGAAAGTAGCTCTCAAGCCGAGAAACGGTCGATCCCGTTCGATAAGCACTACCGTGAAATTACGTACAATTTTCAAATTTCTTGTACTTGCTAACTTTGCGACCTCGGGCAGCTATGTTACCATGGAGGAACCACACAGGATTTGACTTTATAGGCTAGAACTGAAGTCGCACCAACTGCTTAACTCAAAATACAGTCAAGAAAGTAGCTCTCAAGCCGAGAAACGGGATCGACCATAAGCACTAATGTGAAATTACATACAATTTTCAAATTTCTTGTACTTGCTAACTTTGCGATCTCGGGCAGCTATGTTACCATGGAGGAACCACACAAGATTTGACTTTATAGGCTAGAACTGAAGTCGCACCAACTGCTTAACTCAAAATACAGTCAAGAAAGTAGCTCTCAAGCCGAGAAACGGGATCGAATATAAGCGTGTGAAATTACATACAATTTTCAAATTTCTTGTACTTGCTAACTTTGCGACCTCGGGCAGCTATGTTACCATGGAGGAACCACACAAGATTTGACTTTATAGGCTAGAACTGAAGTCGCACCAACTGCTTTACTCAAAATACAGTCAAGAAAGTAGCTCTCGAGCCGTGAAACGGGATCGACCATAAACACTACCGTGAAATTACGTTCAATTTTCAAATTTCTTGTACTTGCTAACTTTGCGACCTCGGGCAGCTATGTTACCATGGAGGAACCACACAAGATTTGACTTTATAGGCTAGAACTGAAGTCGCAACAACTGCTTAACTCAAAATACAGTCAAGAAAGTAGCTCTCAAGCCGTGAAACGGGATCGACCATAAGCACTACCGTGAAATTACGTTCAATTTTCAAATTTCTTGTACTTGCTAATTTTGCGACCTCGGGTAGCTATGTTACCATGGAGGAACCACACAAGATTTGACTTTATAGGCTAGAACTGAAGTCGCACCAACTGCTTAACTCAAAATACAGTGAAGAAAGTAGCTCTCAAGCCGAGAAACGGGATCGACCATAAGCACTAATGTGAAATGACATACAATTTTCAAATTTCTTGTACTTGCTAACTTTGCGACCTCGGGCAGCTATGTTACCATGGAGGAACCACACAGGATTTGACTTTATAGGCTAGAACTGAAGTCGCACCAACTGCTTAACTCAAAATACAGTCAAGAACGTAGCTCTCAAGCCGAGAAACGGGATCGACCATAAGCACTACCGTGAAATTACGTACAATTTTCAAATTTCTTGTACTTGCTAACTTTGCGACCTCGGGCAGCTATGTTACCATGGAGGAACCACACAGGATTTGACTTTATAGGCTAGAACTGAAGTCGCGCCAACTGCTTAACTCAAAATACAGTCAAGAAAGTAGCTCTCAAGCCGTGAAACGGGATCGACCATAAGCACTACCGTGAAATTACGTACAATTTTCAAATTTCTTGTACTTGCTAACTTTGCGACCTCGGGCAGCTATGTTACCATGGAGGAACCACACAGGATTTGACTTTATAGGCTAGAACTGAAGTCGCACCAACTGCTTAACTCAAAATACAGTCAAGAAAGTAGCTCTCAAGCCGAGAAACGGGATCGACCATAAGCACTAATGTGAAATTACATACAATTTTCAAATTTCTTGTACTTGCTAACTTTGCGACCTCGGGCAGCTATGTTACCATGGAGGAACCACACAGGATTTGACTCTATAGGCTAGAACTGAAGTCGCGCCAACTGCTTAACTCAAAATACAGTCAAGAAAGTAGCTCTCAAGCCGAGAAACGGGATCGACCATAAGCACTACCGTGAAATTACGTACAATTTTCAAATTTCTTGTACTTGCTAACTTTGCGACCTCGGGCAGCTATGTTACCATGGAGGAACCACACAGGATTTGACTTTATAGGCTAGAACTGAAGTCGCACCAACTGCTTAACTCAAAATACAGTCAAGAAAGTAGCTCTCAAGCCGAGAAACGGGATCGACCATAAGCACTACCGTGAAATTACATACAATTTTCAAATTTCTTGTACTTGCTAACTTTGCGACCTCGGGCAGCTATGTTACCATGGAGGAACCACACAGGATTTGACTTTATAGGCTAGAACTGAAGTCGCGCCAACTGCTTAACTCAAAATACAGTCAAGAAAGTAGCTCTCAAGCCGAGAAACGGGATCGACCATAAGCACTACCGTGAAATTACGTTCAATTTTCAAATTTCTTGTACTTGCTAACTTTGCGACCTCGGGCAGCTATGTTACCATGGAGGAACCACACAAGATTTGACTTTATAGGCTAGAACTGAAGTCGCACCAACTGCTTAACTCAAAATACAGTCAAGAAAGTAGCTCTCAAGCCGTGAAACGGGATCGACCATAAGCACTACCGTGAAATTACGTTCAATTTTCAAATTTCTTGTACTTGCTAACTTTGCGACCTCGGGTAGCTATGTTACCATGGAGGAACCACTCAGGATTTGACTTTATAGGCTAGAACTGAAGTCGCACCAACTGCTTAACTCAAAATAGAGTCAAGAAAGTAGCTCTCAAGCCGAGAAACGGGATCGACCATAAGCACTAATGTGAAATTACATACAATTTTCAAATTTCTTGTACTTGCTAACTTTGAGACCTCGGGCAGCTATGTTACCATGGAGGAACCACACAAGATTTGACTTTATAGGCTAGAACTGAAGTCGCACCAACTGCTTAACTCAAAATACAGTGAAGAAAGTAGCTCTCAAGCCGAGAAACGGGATCTACCATAAGCACTAATGTGAAATGACATACAATTTTCAAATTTCTTGTACTTGCTAACTTTGCGATCTCGGGCAGCTATGTTACCATGGAGGAACCACACAGGATTTGACTTTATAGGCTAGAACTGAAGTCGCACCAACTGCTTAACTCAAAATACAGTCAAGAAAGTAGCTCTCAAGCCGAGAAACGGGATCGACCATAAGCACTAATGTGAAATTACATACAATTTTCAAATTTCTTGTACTTGCTAACTTTGCGACCTCGGGCAGCTATGTTACCATGGAGGAACCACACAGGATTTGACTTTATAGGCTAGAACTGAAGTCGCGCCAACTGCTTAACTCAAAATACAGTCAAGAAAGTAGCTCTCAAGCCGAGAAACGGGATCGACCATAAGCACTACCGTGAAATTACGTACAATTTTCAAATTTCTTGTACTTGCTAACTTTGCGACCTCGGGCAGCTATGTTACCATGGAGGAACCACACAGGATTTGACTTTATAGGCTAGAACTGAAGTCGCACCAACTGCTTAACTCAAAATACAGTCAAGAAAGTAGCTCTCAAGCCGAGAAACGGGATCGACCATAAGCACTACCGTGAAATTACGTACAATTTTCAAATTTCTTGTACTTGCTAACTTTGCGACCTCGGGCAGCTATGTTACCATGGAGGAACCACACAGGATTTGACTTTATAGGCTAGAACTGAAGTCGCACCAACTGCTTAACTCAAAATACAGTCAAGAAAGTAGCTCTCAAGCCGAGAAACGGGATCGACCATAAGCACTAATGTGAAATTACATACAATTTTCAAATTTCTTGTACTTGCTAACTTTGCGATCTCGGGCAGCTATGTTACCATGGAGGAACCACACAAGATTTGACTTTATAGGCTAGAACTGAAGTCGCACCAACTGCTTAACTCAAAATACAGTCAAGAAAGTAGCTCTCAAGCCGAGAAACGGGATCGAATATAAGCGTGTGAAATTACATACAATTTTCAAATTTCTTGTACTTGCTAACTTTGCGACCTCGGGCAGCTATGTTACCATGGAGGAACCACACAAGATTTGACTTTATAGGCTAGAACTGAAGTCGCACCAACTGCTTTACTCAAAATACAGTCAAGAAAGTAGCTCTCGAGCCGTGAAACGGGATCGACCATAAACACTACCGTGAAATTACGTTCAATTTTCAAATTTCTTGTACTTGCTAACTTTGCGACCTCGGGCAGCTATGTTACCATGGAGGAACCACACAAGATTTGACTTTATAGGCTAGAACTGAAGTCGCAACAACTGCTTAACTCAAAATACAGTCAAGAAAGTAGCTCTCAAGCCGTGAAACGGGATCGACCATAAGCACTACCGTGAAATTACGTTCAATTTTCAAATTTCTTGTACTTGCTAATTTTGCGACCTCGGGTAGCTATGTTACCATGGAGGAACCACACAAGATTTGACTTTATAGGCTAGAACTGAAGTCGCACCAACTGCTTAACTCAAAATACAGTGAAGAAAGTAGCTCTCAAGCCGAGAAACGGGATCGACCATAAGCACTAATGTGAAATGACATACAATTTTCAAATTTCTTGTACTTGCTAACTTTGCGACCTCGGGCAGCTATGTTACCATGGAGGAACCACACAGGATTTGACTTTATAGGCTAGAACTGAAGTCGCACCAACTGCTTAACTCAAAATACAGTCAAGAAAGTAGCTCTCAAGCCGAGAAACGGGATCGACCATAAGCACTACCGTGAAATTACGTACAATTTTCAAATTTCTTGTACTTGCTAACTTTGCGACCTCGGGCAGCTATGTTACCATGGAGGAACCACACAGGATTTGACTTTATAGGCTAGAACTGAAGTCGCGCCAACTGCTTAACTCAAAATACAGTCAAGAAAGTAGCTCTCAAGCCGTGAAACGGGATCGACCATAAGCACTACCGTGAAATTACGTACAATTTTCAAATTTCTTGTACTTGCTAACTTTGCGACCTCGGGCAGCTATGTTACCATGGAGGAACCACACAGGATTTGACTTTATAGGCTAGAACTGAAGTCGCACCAACTGCTTAACTCAAAATACAGTCAAGAAAGTAGCTCTCAAGCCGAGAAACGGGATCGACCATAAGCACTAATGTGAAATTACATACAATTTTCAAATTTCTTGTACTTGCTAACTTTGCGACCTCGGGCAGCTATGTTACCATGGAGGAACCACACAGGATTTGACTTTATAGGCTAGAACTGAAGTCGCGCCAACTGCTTAACTCAAAATACAGTCAAGAAAGTAGCTCTCAAGCCGAGAAACGGGATCGACCATAAGCACTACCGTGAAATTACGTACAATTTTCAAATTTCTTGTACTTGCTAACTTTGCGACCTCGGGCAGCTATGTTACCATGGAGGAACCACACAGGATTTGACTTTATAGGCTAGAACTGAAGTCGCACCAACTGCTTAACTCAAAATACAGTCAAGAAAGTAGCTCTCAAGCCGAGAAACGGGATCGACCATAAGCACTACCGTGAAATTACATACAATTTTCAAATTTCTTGTACTTGCTAACTTTGCGACCTCGGGCAGCTATGTTACCATGGAGGAACCACACAGGATTTGACTTTATAGGCTAGAACTGAAGTCGCGCCAACTGCTTAACTCAAAATACAGTCAAGAAAGTAGCTCTCAAGCCGAGAAACGGGATCGACCATAAGCACTACCGTGAAATTACGTTCAATTTTCAAATTTCTTGTACTTGCTAACTTTGCGACCTCGGGCAGCTATGTTACCATGGAGGAACCACACAAGATTTGACTTTATAGGCTAGAACTGAAGTCGCACCAACTGCTTAACTCAAAATACAGTCAAGAAAGTAGCTCTCAAGCCGTGAAACGGGATCGACCATAAGCACTACCGTGAAATTACGTTCAATTTTCAAATTTCTTGTACTTGCTAACTTTGCGACCTCGGGTAGCTATGTTACCATGGAGGAACCACTCAGGATTTGACTTTATAGGCTAGAACTGAAGTCGCACCAACTGCTTAACTCAAAATAGAGTCAAGAAAGTAGCTCTCAAGCCGAGAAACGGGATCGACCATAAGCACTAATGTGAAATTACATACAATTTTCAAATTTCTTGTACTTGCTAACTTTGAGACCTCGGGCAGCTATGTTACCATGGAGGAACCACACAAGATTTGACTTTATAGGCTAGAACTGAAGTCGCACCAACTGCTTAACTCAAAATACAGTGAAGAAAGTAGCTCTCAAGCCGAGAAACGGGATCGACCATAAGCACTAATGTGAAATGACATACAATTTTCAAATTTCTTGTACTTGCTAACTTTGCGATCTCGGGCAGCTATGTTACCATGGAGGAACCACACAGGATTTGACTTTATAGGCTAGAACTGAAGTCGCACCAACTGCTTAACTCAAAATACAGTCAAGAAAGTAGCTCTCAAGCCGAGAAACGGGATCGACCATAAGCACTAATGTGAAATTACATACAATTTTCACATTTCTTGTACTTGCTAACTTTGCGACCTCGGGCAGCTATGTTACCATGGAGGAACCACACAGGATTTGACTTTATAGGCTAGAACTGAAGTCGCGCCAACTGCTTAACTCAAAATACAGTCAAGAAAGTAGCTCTCAAGCCGAGAAACGGGATCGACCATAAGCACTACCGTGAAATTACGTACAATTTTCAAATTTCTTGTACTTGCTAACTTTGCGACCTCGGGCAGCTATGTTACCATGGAGGAACCACACAGGATTTGACTTTATAGGCTAGAACTGAAGTCGCACCAACTGCTTAACTCAAAATACAGTCAAGAAAGTAGCTCTCAAGCCGAGAAACGGGATCGACCATAAGCACTACCGTGAAATTACGTACAATTTTCAAATTTCTTGTACTTGCTAACTTTGCGACCTCGGGCAGCTATGTTACCATGGAGGAACCACACAGGATTTGACTTTATAGGCTAGAACTGAAGTCGCACCAACTGCTTAACTCAAAATACAGTCAAGAAAGTAGCTCTCAAGCCGAGAAACGGGATCGACCATAAGCACTAATGTGAAATTACATACAATTTTCAAATTTCTTGTACTTGCTAACTTTGCGATCTCGGGCAGCTATGTTACCATGGAGGAACCACACAAGATTTGACTTTATAGGCTAGAACTGAAGTCGCACCAACTGCTTAACTCAAAATACAGTCAAGAAAGTAGCTCTCAAGCCGAGAAACGGGATCGAATATAAGCGTGTGAAATTACATACAATTTTCAAATTTCTTGTACTTGCTAACTTTGCGACCTCGGGCAGCTATGTTACCATGGAGGAACCACACAAGATTTGACTTTATAGGCTAGAACTGAAGTCGCACCAACTGCTTTACTCAAAATACAGTCAAGAAAGTAGCTCTCAAGCCGTGAAACGGGATCGACCATAAACACTACCGTGAAATTACGTTCAATTTTCAAATTTCTTGTACTTGCTAACTTTGCGACCTCGGGCAGCTATGTTACCATGGAGGAACCACACAAGATTTGACTTTATAGGCTAGAACTGAAGTCGCACCAACTGCTTAACTCAAAATACAGTCAAGAAAGTAGCTCTCAAGCCGTGAAACGGGATCGACCATAAGCACTACCGTGAAATTACGTTCAATTTTCAAATTTCTTGTACTTGCTAATTTTGCGACCTCGGGTAGCTATGTTACCATGGAGGAACCACACAAGATTTGACTTTATAGGCTAGAACTGAAGTCGCACCAACTGCTTAACTCAAAATACAGTGAAGAAAGTAGCTCTCAAGCCGAGAAACGGGATCGACCATAAGCACTAATGTGAAATTACATACAATTTTCAAATTTCTTGTACTTGCTAACTTTGCGATCTCGGGCAGCTATGTTACCATGGAGGAACCACACAAGATTTGACTTTATAGGCTAGAACTGAAGTCGCGCCAACTGCTCAACTCAAAATACAGTCAAGAAAGTAGCTCTCAAGCCGTGAAACGGGATCGACCATAAGCACTACCGTGAAATTACATACAATTTTCAAATTTCTTGTACTTGCTAACTTTGCGACCTCGGGCAGCTATGTTACCATGGAGGAACCACACAGGATTTGACTTTATAGGCTAGAACTGAAGTCGCGCCAACTGCTTAACTCAAAATACAGTCAAGAAAGTAGCTCTCAAGCCGAGAAACGGGATCGACCATAAGCACTACCGTGAAATTACGTTCAATTTTCAAATTTCTTGTACTTGCTAACTTTGCGACCTCGGGCAGCTATGTTACCATGGAGGAACCACACAAGATTTGACTTTATAGGCTAGAACTGAAGTCGCACCAACTGCTTAACTCAAAATACAGTCAAGAAAGTAGCTCTCAAGCCGTGAAACGGGATCGACCATAAGCACTACCGTGAAATTACGTTCAATTTTCAAATTTCTTGTACTTGCTAACTTTGCGACCTCGGGTAGCTATGTTACCATGGAGGAACCACACAGGATTTGACTTTATAGGCTAGAACTGAAGTCGCGCCAACTGCTTAACTCAAAATACAGTCAAGAAAGTAGCTCTCAAGCCGAGAAACGGGATCGACCATAAGCACTACCGTGAAATTACGTACAATTTTCAAATTTCTTGTACTTGCTAACTTTGCGACCTCGGGCAGCTATGTTACCATGGAGGAACCACACAGGATTTGACTTTATAGGCTAGAACTGAAGTCGCACCAACTGCTTAACTCAAAATACAGTCAAGAAAGTAGCTCTCAAGCCGAGAAACGGGATCGACCATAAGCACTACCGTGAAATTACGTACAATTTTCAAATTTCTTGTACTTGCTAACTTTGCGACCTCGGGCAGCTATGTTACCATGGAGGAACCACACAGGATTTGACTTTATAGGCTAGAACTGAAGTCGCACCAACTGCTTAACTCAAAATACAGTCAAGAAAGTAGCTCTCAAGCCGAGAAACGGGATCGACCATAAGCACTAATGTGAAATTACATACAATTTTCAAATTTCTTGTACTTGCTAACTTTGCGATCTCGGGCAGCTATGTTACCATGGAGGAACCACACAAGATTTGACTTTATAGGCTAGAACTGAAGTCGCACCAACTGCTTAACTCAAAATACAGTCAAGAAAGTAGCTCTCAAGCCGAGAAACGGGATCGAATATAAGCGTGTGAAATTACATACAATTTTCAAATTTCTTGTACTTGCTAACTTTGCGACCTCGGGCAGCTATGTTACCATGGAGGAACCACACAAGATTTGACTTTATAGGCTAGAACTGAAGTCGCACCAACTGCTTTACTCAAAATACAGTCAAGAAAGTAGCTCTCAAGCCGTGAAACGGGATCGACCATAAACACTACCGTGAAATTACGTTCAATTTTCAAATTTCTTGTACTTGCTAACTTTGCGACCTCGGGCAGCTATGTTACCATGGAGGAACCACACAAGATTTGACTTTATAGGCTAGAACTGAAGTCGCACCAACTGCTTAACTCAAAATACAGTCAAGAAAGTAGCTCTCAAGCCGTGAAACGGGATCGACCATAAGCACTACCGTGAAATTACGTTCAATTTTCAAATTTCTTGTACTTGCTAATTTTGCGACCTCGGGTAGCTATGTTACCATGGAGGAACCACACAAGATTTGACTTTATAGGCTAGAACTGAAGTCGCACCAACTGCTTAACTCAAAATACAGTGAAGAAAGTAGCTCTCAAGCCGAGAAACGGGATCGACCATAAGCACTAATGTGAAATGACATACAATTTTCAAATTTCTTGTACTTGCTAACTTTGCGATCTCGGGCAGCTATGTTACCATGGAGGAACCACACAAGATTTGACTTTATAGGCTAGAACTGAAGTCGCGCCAACTGCTCAACTCAAAATACAGTCAAGAAAGTAGCTCTCAAGCCGTGAAACGGGATCGACCATAAGCACTACCGTGAAATTACGTACAATTTTCAAATTTCTTGTACTTGCTAACTTTGCGACCTCGGGCAGCTATGTTACCATGGAGGAACCACACAAGATTTGACTTTATAGGCTAGAACTGAAGTCGCGCCAACTGCTCAACTCAAAATACAGTCAAGAAAGTAGCTCTCAAGCCGAGAAACGGGATCGACCATAAGCACTACCGTGAAATTACGTACAATTTTCAAATTTCTTGTACTTGCTAACTTTGCGACCTCGGGCAGCTATGTTACCATGGAGGAACCACACAGGATTTGACTTTATAGGCTAGAACTGAAGTCGCACCAACTGCTTAACTCAAAATACAGTCAAGAAAGTAGCTCTCAAGCCGAGAAACGGGATCGACCATAAGCACTAATGTGAAATTACATACAATTTTCAAATTTCTTGTACTTGCTAACTTTGCGACCTCGGGCAGCTATGTTACCATGGAGGAACCACACAGGATTTGACTTTATAGGCTAGAACTGAAGTCGCGCCAACTGCTTAACTCAAAATACAGTCAAGAAAGTAGCTCTCAAGCCGAGAAACGGGATCGACCATAAGCACTACCGTGAAATTACGTACAATTTTCAAATTTCTTGTACTTGCTAACTTTGCGACCTCGGGCAGCTATGTTACCATGGAGGAACCACACAGGATTTGACTTTATAGGCTAGAACTGAAGTCGCACCAACTGCTTAACTCAAAATACAGTCAAGAAAGTAGCTCTCAAGCCGAGAAACGGGATCGACCATAAGCACTACCGTGAAATTACGTACAATTTTCAAATTTCTTGTACTTGGTAACTTTGCGACCTCGGGCAACTATGTTACCATGGAGGAACCACACAGGATTTGACTTTATAGGCTAGAACTGAAGTCGCACCAACTGCTTAACTCAAAATACAGTCAAGAAAGTAGCTCTCAACCCGAGAAACGGGATCGACCATAAGCACTAATGTGAAATTACATACAATTTTCAAATTTCTTGTACTTGCTAACTTTGCGATCTCGGGCAGCTATGTTACCATGGAGGAACCACACAAGATTTGACTTTATAGGCTAGAACTGAAGTCGCACCAACTGCTTAACTCAAAATACAGTCAAGAAAGTAGCTCTCAAGCCGAGAAACGGGATCGAATATAAGCGTGTGAAATTACATACAATTTTCAAATTTCTTGTACTTGCTAACTTTGCGACCTCGGGCAGCTATGTTACCATGGAGGAACCACACAAGATTTGACTTTATAGGCTAGAACTGAAGTCGCACCAACTGCTTAACTCAAAATACAGTCAAGAAAGTAGCTCTCAAGCCGTGAAACGGGATCGACCATAAACACTACCGTGAAATTACGTTCAATTTTCAAATTTCTTGTACTTGCTAACTTTGCGACCTCGGGCAGCTATGTTACCATGGAGGAACCACACAAGATTTGACTTTATAGGCTAGAACTGAAGTCGCACCAACTGCTTAACTCAAAATACAGTCAAGAAAGTAGCTCTCAAGCCGTGAAACGGGATCGACCATAAGCACTACCGTGAAATTACGTTCAATTTTCAAATTTCTTGTACTTGCTAACTTTGCGACCTCGGGTAGCTATGTTACCATGGAGGAACCACTCAGGATTTGACTTTATAGGCTAGAACTGAAGTCGCACCAACTGCTTAACTCAAAATAGAGTCAAGAAAGTAGCTCTCAAGCCGAGAAACGGGACCGACCATAAGCACTAATGTGAAATTACATACAATTTTCAAATTTCTTGTACTTGCTAACTTTGAGACCTCGGGCAGCTATGTTACCATGGAGGAACCACACAGGATTTGACTTTATAGGCTAGAACTGAAGTCGCACCAACTGCTTAACTCAAAATACAGTCAAGAAAGTAGCTCTCAAGCCGAGAAACGGGATCGACCATAAGAACTAATGTGAAATTACATACAATTTTCAAATTTCTTGTACTTGCTAACTTTGCGACCTCCGGCAGCTATGTTTCCATGGAGGAACCACACAGGATTTGACTTTATAGGCTAGAACTGAAGTCGCACCAACTGCTTAACTCAAAATACAGTCAAGAAAGTAGCTCTCAAGCCGAGAAACGGGATCGACCATAAGAACTAATGTGAAATGACATACAATTTTCAAATTTCTTGTACTTGCTAACTTTGCGATCTCGGGCAGCTATGTTACCATGGAGGAACCACACAAGATTTGACTTTATAGGCTAGAACTGAAGTCGCGCCAACTGCTCAACTCAAAATACAGTCAAGAAAGTAGCTCTCAAGCCGTGAAACGGGATCGACCATAAGCACTACCGTGAAATTACGTACAATTTTCAAATTTCTTGTACTTGCTAACTTTGCGACCTCGGGCAGCTATGTTACCATGGAGGAACCACACAAGATTTGACTTTATAGGCTAGAACTGAAGTCGCGCCAACTGCTCAACTCAAAATACAGTCAAGAAAGTAGCTCTCAAGCCGAGAAACGGGATCGACCATAAGCACTACCGTGAAATTACGTACAATTTTCAAATTTCTTGTACTTGCTAACTTTGCGACCTCGGGCAGCTATGTTACCATGGAGGAACCACACAGGATTTGACTTTATAGGCTAGAACTGAAGTCGCACCAACTGCTTAACTCAAAATACAGTCAAGAAAGTAGCTCTCAAGCCGAGAAACGGGATCGACCATAAGCACTAATGTGAAATTACATACAATTTTCAAATTTCTTGTACTTGCTAACTTTGCGACCTCGGGCAGCTATGTTACCATGGAGGAACCACACAGGATTTGACTTTATAGGCTAGAACTGAAGTCGCGCCAACTGCTTAACTCAAAATACAGTCAAGAAAGTAGCTCTCAAGCCGAGAAACGGGATCGACCATAAGCACTACCGTGAAATTACGTACAATTTTCAAATTTCTTGTACTTGCTAACTTTGCGACCTCGGGCAGCTATGTTACCATGGAGGAACCACACAGGATTTGACTTTATAGGCTAGAACTGAAGTCGCACCAACTGCTTAACTCAAAATACAGTCAAGAAAGTAGCTCTCAAGCCGAGAAACGGGATCGACCATAAGCACTACCGTGAAATTACGTACAATTTTCAAATTTCTTGTACTTGGTAACTTTGCGACCTCGGGCAACTATGTTACCATGGAGGAACCACACAGGATTTGACTTTATAGGCTAGAACTGAAGTCGCACCAACTGCTTAACTCAAAATACAGTCAAGAAAGTAGCTCTCAACCCGAGAAACGGGATCGACCATAAGCACTAATGTGAAATTACATACAATTTTCAAATTTCTTGTACTTGCTAACTTTGCGATCTCGGGCAGCTATGTTACCATGGAGGAACCACACAAGATTTGACTTTATAGGCTAGAACTGAAGTCGCACCAACTGCTTAACTCAAAATACAGTCAAGAAAGTAGCTCTCAAGCCGAGAAACGGGATCGAATATAAGCGTGTGAAATTACATACAATTTTCAAATTTCTTGTACTTGCTAACTTTGCGACCTCGGGCAGCTATGTTACCATGGAGGAACCACACAAGATTTGACTTTATAGGCTAGAACTGAAGTCGCACCAACTGCTTAACTCAAAATACAGTCAAGAAAGTAGCTCTCAAGCCGTGAAACGGGATCGACCATAAACACTACCGTGAAATTACGTTCAATTTTCAAATTTCTTGTACTTGCTAACTTTGCGACCTCGGGCAGCTATGTTACCATGGAGGAACCACACAAGATTTGACTTTATAGGCTAGAACTGAAGTCGCACCAACTGCTTAACTCAAAATACAGTCAAGAAAGTAGCTCTCAAGCCGTGAAACGGGATCGACCATAAGCACTACCGTGAAATTACGTTCAATTTTCAAATTTCTTGTACTTGCTAACTTTGCGACCTCGGGTAGCTATGTTACCATGGAGGAACCACTCAGGATTTGACTTTATAGGCTAGAACTGAAGTCGCACCAACTGCTTAACTCAAAATAGAGTCAAGAAAGTAGCTCTCAAGCCGAGAAACGGGACCGACCATAAGCACTAATGTGAAATTACATACAATTTTCAAATTTCTTGTACTTGCTAACTTTGAGACCTCGGGCAGCTATGTTACCATGGAGGAACCACACAGGATTTGACTTTATAGGCTAGAACTGAAGTCGCACCAACTGCTTAACTCAAAATACAGTCAAGAAAGTAGCTCTCAAGCCGAGAAACGGGATCGACCATAAGAACTAATGTGAAATTACATACAATTTTCAAATTTCTTGTACTTGCTAACTTTGCGACCTCCGGCAGCTATGTTTCCATGGAGGAACCACACAGGATTTGACTTTATAGGCTAGAACTGAAGTCGCACCAACTGCTTAACTCAAAATACAGTCAAGAAAGTAGCTCTCAAGCCGAGAAACGGGATCGACCATAAGAACTAATGTGAAATTACATACAATTTTCAAATTTCTTGTACTTGCTAACTTTGCGACCTCGGGCAGCTATGTTACCATGGAGGAACCACACAGGATTTGACTTTATAGGCTAGAACTGAAGTCGCACCAACTGCTTAACTCAAAATACAGTCAAGAAAGTAGCTCTCAAGCCGAGAAACGGGATCGACCATAAGCACTAATGTGAAATTACATACAATTTTCAAATTTCTTGTACTTGCTAACTTTGCGACCTCGGGCAGCTATGTTACCATGGAGGAACCACACAAGATTTGACTTTATAGGCTAGAACTGAAGTCGCGCCAACTGCTCAACTCAAAATACAGTCAGGAAAGTAGCTCTCAAGCCGAGAAACGGGATCGACCATAAGCACTAATGTGAAATTACATACAATTTTCAAATTTCTTGTACTTGCTAACTTTGCGACCTCGGGCAGCTATGTTACCATGGAGGAACCACACAGGATTTGACTTTATAGGCTAGAACTGAAGTCGCACCAACTGCTTAACTCAAAATACAGTCAAGAAAGTAGCTCTCAAGCCGAGAAACGGGATCGACCATAAGCACTAATGTGAAATTACATACAATTTTCAAATTTCTTGTACTTTCTAACTTTGCGACCTCGGGCAGCTATGTTACCATGGAGGAACCACACAAGATTTGACTTTATAGGCTAGAACTGAAGTCGCGCCAACTGCTCAACTCAAAATACAGTCAAGAAAGTAGCTCTCAAGCCGAGAAACGGGATCGACCATAAGCACTAATGTGAAATTACATACAATTTTCAAATTTCTTGTACTTGCTAACTTTGCGACCTTGGGCAGCTATGTTACCATGGAGAAACCACACAGGATTTGACTTTATAGGCTAGAACTGAAGTCGCAAAAACTGCTTAATTCAAAATACAGTCAAGAAAGTAGCTCTCAAGCCGAGAAACGGGATCGACCATAAGCACTAATGTGAAATTACATACAATTTTCAAATTTCTTGTACTTTGTAACTTTGCGACCTCGGGCAGCTATGTTACCATGGAGGAACCCCACAGGATTTGACTTTATAAGCTAGAACTGAAGTCGCACCAACTGCTTAACTCAAAATACAGTCAAGAAAGTAGCTCTCAAGCCGTGAAACGGGATCGACCATAAGCACTAATGTGAAATTACATACAATTTTCAAATTTCTTGTACTTGCTAACTTTGCGACCTCGGGCAGCTATGTTACCATGGAGGAACCACACAGGATTTGACTTTATAGGCTAGAACTGAAGTCGCACCAACTGCTTAACTCAAAATACAGTCAAGAAAAGAGCTCTCAAGCCGAGAAACGGGATCGACCATAAGCACTAATGTGAAATTACATACAATTTTCAAATTTCTTGTACTTGCTAATTTTGCGACCTTGGGCAGCTATGTTACCATGGAGGAACCACACAGGATTTGACTTTATAGGCTAGAACTGAAGTCGCACCAACTGCTTAACTCAAAATTCAGTCAAGAAAGTAGCTCTCAAGCCGTGAAACGGGATCGACCATAAGCACTACCGTGAAATTACGTACAATTTTCAAATTTCTTGTACTTGCTAACTTTGCGACCTCGGGCAGCTATGTTACCATGGAGGAACCACACAAGATTTAACTTTATAGGCTAGAACTGAAGTCGCACCAACTGCTTAATTCAAAATACAGTCAAGAAAGTAGCTCTCAAGCCGAGAAACGGGATCGACCATAAGCACTACCGTGAAATTACGTACAATTTTCAAATTTCTTGTACTTGCTAACTTTGCGACCTCGGGCAGCTATGTTACCATGGAGGAACCACACAGGATTTGACTTTATAGGCTAGAACTGAAGTCGCACCAACTGCTTAACTCAAAATACAGTCAAGAAAGTAGCTCTCAAGCCGAGAAACGGGATCGACCATAAGCACTAATGTGAAATTACATACAATTTTCAAATTTCTTGTACTTGCTAACTTTGCGACCTCGGGCAGCTATGTTACCATGGAGGAACCACACAGGATTTGACTTTATAGGCTAGAACTGAAGTCGCACCAACTGCTTAACTCAAAATACAGTCAAGAAAGTAGCTCTCAAGCCGTGAAACGGGATCGACCATAAGCACTACCGTGAAATTACGTACAATTTTCAAATTTCTTGTACTTGCTAACTTTGCGACCTCGGGCAGCTATGTTACCATAGAGGAACCACACAGGATTTGACTTTATAGGCTAGAACTGAAGTCGCAACAACTGCTTAACTCAAAATACAGTCAAGAAAGTAGCTCTCAAGCCGAGAAACGGGATCGACCATAAGAACTAATGTGAAATTACATACAATTTTCAAATTTCTTGTACTTGCTAACTTTGCGACCTCGGGCAGCTATGTTACCATGGAGGAACCACACAAGATTTGACTTTATAGGCTAGAACTGAAGTCGCACCAACTGCTTAACTCAAAATACAGTCAAGAAAGTAGCTCTCAAGCCGAGAAACGGGATCGACCATAAGCACTAATGTGAAATTACATACAATTTTCAAATTTCTTGTACTTGCTAACTTTGCGACCTCGGGCAGCTATGTTACCATGGAGGAACCACACAGGATTTGACTTTATAGGCTAGAACTGAAGTCGCACCAACTGCTTAACTCAAAATACAGTCAAGAAAGTAGCTCTCAAGCCGAGAAACGGGATCGACCATAAGCACTAATGTGAAATTACATACAATTTTCAAATTTCTTGTACTTGCTAACTTTGCGACCTCGGGCAGCTATGTTACCATGGAGGAACCCCACAGGATTTGACTTTATAGGCTAGAACTGAAGTCGCACCAACTGCTTAACTCAAAATTCAGTCAAGAAAGTAGCTCTCAAGCCGTGAAACGGGATCGACCATAAGCACTACCGTGAAATTACGTACAATTTTCAAATTTCTTGTACTTGCTAACTTTGCGACCTCGGGCAGCTATGTTACCATGGAGGAACCCCACAGGATTTGACTTTATAGGCTAGAACTGAAGTCGCACCAACTGCCTAACTCAAAATACAGTCAAGAAAAGAGCTCTCAAGCCGAGAAACGGGATCGACCATAAGCACTAATGTGAAATTACATACAATTTTCAAATTTCTTGTACTTGCTAACTTTGCGACCTCGGGCAGCTATGTTACCATGGAGGAACCACACAGGATTTGACTTTATAGGCTATAACTGAAGTCGCACAAACTGCTTAACTCAAAATACAGTCAAGAAAGTAGCTCTCAAGCCGTGAAACGGGATCGACCATAAGCACTACCGTGAAATTACGTACAATTTTCAAATTTCTTGTACTTGCTAACTTTGCGACCTCGGGCAGCTATGTTACCATGGAGGAACCACACAGGATTTGACTTTACAGGCTAGAACTGAAGCCGCACCAACTGCTTAACTCAAAATACAGTCAAGAAAGTAGCTCTCAAGCCGAGAAACGGGATCGACCATAAGCACTAATGTGAAATTACATACAATTTTCAAATTTCTTGTACTTGCTAACTTTGCGACCTCGGGCAGCTATGTTACCATGGAGGAACCACACAGGATTTGACTTTATAGGCTAGAACTGAAGTCGCACCAACTGCTTAACTCAAAATACAGTCAAGAAAGTAGCTCTCAAGCCGAGAAACGGGATCGACCATAAGCACTAATGTGAAATTACATACAATTTTCAAATTTCTTGTACTTGCTAACTTTGCGACCTCGGGCAGCTATGTTACCATGGAGGAACCACACAGGATTTGACTTTATAGGCTAGAACTGAAGTCGCAACAACTGCTTAACTCAAAATACAGTCAAGAAAGTAGCTCTCAAGCCGAGAAACGGGATCGACCATAAGCACTAATGTGAAATTACATACAATTTTCAAATTTCTTGTACTTGCTAACTTTGCGACCTTGGGCAGCTATGTTACCATGGAGGAACCACACAGGATTTGACTTTATAGGCTAGAACTGAAGTCGCACCAACTGCCTAACTCAAAATTCAGTCAAGAAAGTAGCTCTCAAGCCGTGAAACGGGATCGACCATAAGCACCACCGTGAAATTACGTACAATTTTCAAATTTCTTGTACTTGCTAACTTTGCGACCTCGGGCAGCTATGTTACCATGGAGGAACCACACAGGATTTGACTTTATAGGCTAGAACTGAAGTCGCACCAACTGCTTAACTCAAAATACAGTCAAGAAAGTAGCTCTCAAGCCGAGAAACGGGATCGACCATAAGCACTAATGTGAAATTACATACAATTTTCAAATTTCTTGTACTTGCTAACTTTGCGACCTCGGGCAGCTATGTTACCATGGAGGAACCCCACAGGATTTGACTTTATAGGCTAGAACTGAAGTCGCACCAACCGCTTAACTCAAAATTCAGTCAAGAAAGTAGCTCTCAAGCCGTGAAACGGGATCGACCATAAGCACCACCGTGAAATTACGTACAATTTTCAAATTTCTTGTACTTGCTAACTTTGCGACCTCGGGCAGCTATGTTACCATGGAGGAACCCCACAGGATTTGACTTTATAGGCTAGAACTGAAGTCGCACCAACTGCTTAACTCAAAATACAGTCAAGAAAAGAGCTCTCAAGCCGAGAAACGGGATCGACCATAAGCACTAATGTGAAATTACATACAATTTTCAAATTTCTTGTACTTGCTAAATTTGCGACCTCGGGCAGCTATGTTACCATGGAGGAACCACACAGGATTTGACTTTATAGGCTAGAACTGAAGTCGCACCAACTGCTTAACTCAAAATACAGTCAAGAAAGTAGCTCTCAAGCCGTGAAACGGGATCGACCATAAGCACTACCGTGAAATTACGTACAATTTTCAAATTTCTTGTACTTGCTAACTTTGCGACCTCGGGCAGCTATGTTACCATGGAGGAACCACACAGGATTTGACTTTATAGGCTAGAACTGAAGTCGCACCAACTGCTTAACTCAAAATACAGTCAAGAAAGTAGCTCTCAAGCCGAGAAACGGGATCGACCATAAGAACTAATGTGAAATTACATACAATTTTCAAATTTCTTGTACTTGCTAACTTTGCGACCTCGGGCAGCTATGTTACCATGGAGGAACCACACAGGATTTGACTTTATAGGCTAGAACTGAAGTCCCACCAACTGCTTAACTCAAAATACAGTCAAGAAAGTAGCTCTCAAGCCGAGAAACGGGATCGACCATAAGCACTACCGTGAAATTACGTACAATTTTCAAATTTCTTGTACTTGCTAACTTTGCGACCTCGGGCAGCTATGTTACCATGGAGGAACCACACAGGATTTGACTTTATAGGCTAGAACTGAAGTCGCACCAACTGCTTAACTCAAAATACAGTCAAGAAAGTAGCTCTCAAGCCGAGAAACGGGATCGACCATAAGCACTAATGTGAAATTACATACAATTTTCAAATTTCTTGTACTTGCTAACTTTGCGACCTCGGGCAGCTATGTTACCATGGAGGAATCCCACAGGATTTGACTTTATAGGCTAGAACTGAAGTCGCACCAACTGCTTAACTCAAAATTCAGTCAAGAAAGTAGCTCTCAAGCCGTGAAACGGGATCGACCATAAGCACTACCGTGAAATTACGTACAATTTTCAAATTTCTTGTACTTGCTAACTTTGCGACCTCGGGCAGCTATGTTACCATGGAGGAACCACACAGGATTTGACTTTATAGGCTAGAACTGAAGTCGCACCAACTGCTTAACTCAAAATACAGTCAAGAAAGTAGCTCTCAAGCCGAGAAACTGGATCGACCATAAGCACTAATGTGAAATTACATACAATTTTCAAATTTCTTGTACTTGCTAACTTTGCGACCTCGGGCAGCTATGTTACCATAGAGGAACCACACAGGATTTGACTTTATAGGCTAGAACTGAAGTCGAAACAACTGCTTAACTCAAAATACAGTCAAGAAGGTAGCTCTCAAGCCGAGAAACGGGATCGACCATAAGCACTAATGTGAAATTACATACAATTTTCAAATTTCTTGTACTTGCTAACTTTGCGACCTCGGGCAGCTATGTTACCATGGAGGAACCACACAAGATTTGACTTTATAGGCTAAAATTGAAGTCGCACCAACTGCTTAACTCAAAATACAGTCAAGAAAGTAGCTCTCAAGCCGAGAAACGGGATCGACCATAAGCACTAATGTGAAATTACATACAATTTTCAAATTTCTTGTACTTGCTAATTTTGCGACCTCGGGCAGCTATGTTACCATGGAGGAACCACATAAGATTTGACTTTATAGGCTAGAACTGAAGTCGCAACAACTGCTTAACTCAAAATACAGTCAAGAAAGTAGCTCTCAAGCCGTGAAACGGGATCGACCATAAGCACCACCGTGAAATTACGTACAATTTTCAAATTTCTTGTACTTGCTAACTTTGCGACCTCGGGCAGCTATGTTACCATGGAGGAACCACACAGGATTTGACTTTATAGGCTAGAACTGAAGTCGCACCAACTGCTTAACTCAAAATACAGTCAAGAAAGTAGCTCTCAAGCCGAGAAACGGGATCGACCATAAGCACTAATGTGAAATTACATACAATTTTCAAATTTCTTGTACTTGCTAACTTTGCGACCTCGGGCAGCTATGTTACCATGGAGGAACCCCACAGGATTTGACTTTATAGGCTAGAACTGAAGTCGCACCAACCGCTTAACTCAAAATTCAGTCAAGAAAGTAGCTCTCAAGCCGTGAAACGGGATCGACCATAAGCACCACCGTGAAATTACGTACAATTTTCAAATTTCTTGTACTTGCTAACTTTGCGACCTCGGGCAGCTATGTTACCATGGAGGAACCCCACAGGATTTGACTTTATAGGCTAGAACTGAAGTCGCACCAACTGCTTAACTCAAAATACAGTCAAGAAAAGAGCTCTCAAGCCGAGAAACGGGATCGACCATAAGCACTAATGTGAAATTACATACAATTTTCAAATTTCTTGTACTTGCTAACTTTGCGACCTCGGGCAGCTATGTTACCATGGAGGAACCACACAGGATTTGACTTTATAGGCTAGAACTGAAGTCGCACCAACTGCTTAACTCAAAATACAGTCAAGAAAGTAGCTCTCAAGCCGTGAAACGGGATCGACCATAAGCACTAATGTGAAATTACATACAATTTTCAAATTTCTTGTACTTGCTAACTTTGCGACCTCGGGCAGCTATGTTACCATGGAGGAACCACACAGGATTTGACTTTATAGGCTAGAACTGAAGTCGCAACAACTGCTTAACTCAAAATACAGTCAAGAAAGTAGCTCTCAAGCCGAGAAACGGGATCGACCATAAGCACTAATGTGAAATTACATACAATTTTCAAATTTCTTGTACTTGCTAACTTTGCGACCTTGGGCAGCTATGTTACCATGGAGGAACCACACAGGATTTGACTTTATAGGCTAGAACTGAAGTCGCACCAACTGCTTAACTCAAAATTCAGTCAAGAAAGTAGCTCTCAAGCCGTGAAACGGGATCGACCATAAGCACCACCGTGAAATTACGTACAATTTTCAAATTTCTTGTACTTGCTAACTTTGCGACCTCGGGCAGCTATGTTACCATGGAGGAACCACACAGGATTTGACTTTATAGGCTAGAACTGAAGTCGCACCAACTGCTTAACTCAAAATACAGTCAAGAAAGTAGCTCTCAAGCCGAGAAACGGGATCGACCATAAGCACTAATGTGAAATTACATACAATTTTCAAATTTCTTGTACTTGCTAACTTTGCGACCTCTGGCAGCTATGTTACCATGGAGGAACCACACAGGATTTGACTTTATAGGCTAGAACTGAAGTCGCAACAACTGCTTAACTCAAAATACAGTCAAGAAAGTAGCTCTCAAGCCGAGAAACGGGATCGACCATAAGCACTAATGTGAAATTACATACAATTTTCAAATTTCTTGTACTTGCTAACTTTGCGACCTCGGGCAGCTATGTTACCATGGAGGAACCACACAGGATTTGACTTTACAGGCTAGAACTGAAGCCGCACCAACTGCTTAACTCAAAATACAGTCAAGAAAGTAGCTCTCAAGCCGAGAAACGGGATCGACCATAAGCACCAATGTGAAATTACATACAATTTTCAAGTTTCTTGTACTTGCTAACTTTGCGACCTCGGGCAGCTATGTTACCATGGAGGAACCCCACAGGATTTGACTTTATAGGCTAGAACTGAAGTCGCACCAACTGCTTAACTCAAAATTCAGTCAAGAAAGTAGCTCTCAAGCCGTGAAACGGGATCGACCATAAGCACTACCGTGAAATTACGTACAATTTTCAAATTTCTTGTACTTGCTAACTTTGCGACCTCGGGCAGCTATGTTACCATGGAGGAACCACACAGGATTTGACTTTATAGGCTAGAACTGAAGTCGCACCAACTGCTTAACTCAAAATACAGTCAAGAAAGTAGCTCTCAAGCCGAGAAACGGGATCGACCATAAGCACTAATGTGAAATTACATACAATTTTCAAATTTCTTGTACTTGCTAACTTTGCGACCTCGGGCAGCTATGTTACCATGGAGGAACCACACAGGATTTGACTTTATAGGCTAGAACTGAAGTCGCACCAACTGCTTAACTCAAAATACAGTCAAGAAAGTAGCTCTCAAGCCGTGAAACGGGATCGACCATAAGCACTAATGTGAAATTACATACAATTTTCAAATTACTTGTACTTGCTAACTTTGCGACCTCGGGCAGCTATGTTACCATGGAGGAACCACACAGGATTTGACTTTATAGGCTAGAACTGAAGTCGCAACAACTGCTTAACTCAAAATACAGTCAAGAAAGTAGCTCTCAAGCCGAGAAACGGGATCGACCATAAGCACTAATGTGAAATTACATACAATTTTCAAATTTCTTGTACTTGCTAACTTTGCGACCTTGGGCAGCTATGTTACCATGGAGGAACCACACAGGATTTGACTTTATAGGCTAGAACTGAAGTCGCACCAACTGCTTCACTCAAAATTCAGTCGAGAAAGTAGCTCTCAAGCCGTGAAACGGGATCGACCATAAGCACTACCGTGAAATTACGTACAATTTTCAAATTTCTTGTACTTGCTAACTTTGCGACCTCGGGCAGCTATGTTACCATGGAGGAACCACACAGGATTTGACTTTATAGGCTAGAACTGAAGTCGCACCAACTGCTTAACTCAAAATACAGTCAAGAAAGTAGCTCTCAAGCCGAGAAACGGGATCGACCATAAGCACTAATGTGAAATTACATACAATTTTCAAATTTCTTGTACTTGCTAACTTTGCGACCTCGGGCAGCTATGTTACCATGGAGGAACCACACAGGATTTGACTTTATAGGCTAGAACTGAAGTCGCAACAACTGCTTAACTCAAAATACAGTCAAGAAAGTAGCTCTCAAGCCGAGAAACGGGATCGACCATAAGCACTAATGTGAAATTAAATACAATTTTCAAATTTCTTGTACTTGCTAACTTTGCGACCTCGGGCAGCTATGTTACCATGGAGGAACCACACAGGATTTGACTTTATAGGCTAGAACTGAAGTCGCACCAACTGCTTAACTCAAAATACAGTCAAGAAAGTAGCTCTCAAGCCGAGAAACGGGATCGACCATAAGCACCAATGTGAAATTACATACAATTTTCAAATTTCTTGTACTTGCTAACTTTGCGACCTCGGGCAGCTATGTTACCATGGAGGAACCCCACAGGATTTGACTTTATAAGCTAGAACTGAAGTCGCACCAACTGCTTAACTCAAAATTAAGTCAAGAAAGTAGCTCTCAAGCCGTGAAACGGGATCGACCATAAGCACTACCGTGAAATTACGTACAATTTTCAAATTTCTTGTACTTGCTAACTTTGCGACCTCGGGCAGCTATGTTACCATGGAGGAACCACACAGGATTTGACTTTATAGGCTAGAACTGAAGTCGCACCAACTGCTTAACTCAAAATACAGTCAAGAAAGTAGCTCTCAAGCCGAGAAACGGGATCGACCATAAGCACTAATGTGAAATTACATACAATTTTCAAATTTCTTGTACTTGCTAACTTTGCGACCTCGGGCAGTTATGTTACCGTAGAGGAACCACACAGGATTTGACTTTATAGGCTAGAACTGAAGTCGCAACAACTGCTTAACTCAAAATAGTCAAGAAAGTAGCTCTCAAGCCGAGAAACGGGATCGACCATAAGCACTAATGTGAAATTACATACAATTTTCAAATTTCTTGTACTTGCTAACTTTGCGACCTCGGGCAGCTATGTTACCATGGAGGAACCACACAAGATTTGACTTTATAGGCTAGAACTGAAGTCGCACCAACTGCCTAATTCAAAATACAGTCAAGAAAGTAGCTCTCAAGCCGAGAAACGGGATCGACCATAAGCATTAATGTGAAATTGCATACAATTTTCAAATTTCTTGTACTTGCTAACTTTGCGACCTCGGGCAGCTATGTTACCATGGAGGAACCACACAAGATTTGACTTTATAGGCTAGAACTGAAGTCGCACCAACTGCTTAACTCAAAATACAGTCAAGAAAAGAGCTCTCAAGCCGAGAAACGGGATCGACCATAAGCACTACCGTGAAATTACGTACAATTTTCAAATTTCTTGTACTTGCTAACTTTGCGACCTCGGGCAGCTATGTTACCATGGAGGAACCACACAGGATTTGACTTTATAGGCTAGAACTGAAGTCGCACCAACTGCTTAACTCAAAATACAGTCAAGAAAGTAGCTCTCAAGCCGAGAAACGGGATCGACCATAAGCACTAATGTGAAATTACATACAATTTTCAAATTTCTTGTACTTGCTAACTTTGCGACCTCGGGCAGCTATGTTACCATGGAGGAATCCCACAGGATTTGACTTTATAGGCTAGAACTGAAGTCGCACCAACTGCTTAACTCAAAATTCAGTCAAGAAAGTAGCTCTCAAGCCGTGAAACGGGATCGACCATAAGCACCACCGTGAAATTACGTACAATTTTCAAATTTCTTGTACTTGCTAACTTTGCGACCTCGGGCAGCTATGTTACCATGGAGGAACCACACAGGATTTGACTTTATAGGCTAGAACTGAAGTCGCACCAACTGCTTAACTCAAAATACAGTCAAGAAAGTAGCTCTCAAGCCGAGAAACGGGATCGACCATAAGCACTAATGTGAAATTACATACAATTTTCAAATTTCTTGTACTTGCTAACTTTGCGACCTCTGGCAGCTATGTTACCATGGAGGAACCACACAGGATTTGACTTTATAGGCTAGAACTGAAGTCGCAACAACTGCTTAACTCAAAATACAGTCAAGAAAGTAGCTCTCAAGCCGAGAAACGGGATCGACCATAAGCACTAATGTGAAATTACATACAATTTTCAAATTTCTTGTACTTGCTAACTTTGCGACCTCGGGCAGCTATGTTACCATGGAGGAACCACACAGGATTTGACTTTACAGGCTAGAACTGAAGCCGCACCAACTGCTTAACTCAAAATACAGTCAAGAAAGTAGCTCTCAAGCCGAGAAACGGGATCGACCATAAGCACCAATGTGAAATTACATACAATTTTCAAGTTTCTTGTACTTGCTAACTTTGCGACCTCGGGCAGCTATGTTACCATGGAGGAACCCCACAGGATTTGACTTTATAGGCTAGAACTGAAGTCGCACCAACTGCTTAACTCAAAATTCAGTCAAGAAAGTAGCTCTCAAGCCGTGAAACGGGATCGACCATAAGCACTACCGTGAAATTACGTACAATTTTCAAATTTCTTGTACTTGCTAACTTTGCGACCTCGGGCAGCTATGTTACCATGGAGGAACCACACAGGATTTGACTTTATAGGCTAGAACTGAAGTCGCACCAACTGCTTAACTCAAAATACAGTCAAGAAAGTAGCTCTCAAGCCGAGAAACGGGATCGACCATAAGCACTAATGTGAAATTACATACAATTTTCAAATTTCTTGTACTTGCTAACTTTGCGACCTCGGGCAGCTATGTTACCATGGAGGAACCACACAGGATTTGACTTTATAGGCTAGAACTGAAGTCGCACCAACTGCTTAACTCAAAATACAGTCAAGAAAGTAGCTCTCAAGCCGTGAAACGGGATCGACCATAAGCACTAATGTGAAATTACATACAATTTTCAAATTACTTGTACTTGCTAACTTTGCGACCTCGGGCAGCTATGTTACCATGGAGGAACCACACAGGATTTGACTTTATAGGCTAGAACTGAAGTCGCAACAACTGCTTAACTCAAAATACAGTCAAGAAAGTAGCTCTCAAGCCGAGAAACGGGATCGACCATAAGCACTAATGTGAAATTACATACAATTTTCAAATTTCTTGTACTTGCTAACTTTGCGACCTTGGGCAGCTATGTTACCATGGAGGAACCACACAGGATTTGACTTTATAGGCTAGAACTGAAGTCGCACCAACTGCTTCACTCAAAATTCAGTCGAGAAAGTAGCTCTCAAGCCGTGAAACGGGATCGACCATAAGCACTACCGTGAAATTACGTACAATTTTCAAATTTCTTGTACTTGCTAACTTTGCGACCTCGGGCAGCTATGTTACCATGGAGGAACCACACAGGATTTGACTTTATAGGCTAGAACTGAAGTCGCACCAACTGCTTAACTCAAAATACAGTCAAGAAAGTAGCTCTCAAGCCGAGAAACGGGATCGACCATAAGCACTAATGTGAAATTACATACAATTTTCAAATTTCTTGTACTTGCTAACTTTGCGACCTCGGGCAGCTATGTTACCATGGAGGAACCACACAGGATTTGACTTTATAGGCTAGAACTGAAGTCGCAACAACTGCTTAACTCAAAATACAGTCAAGAAAGTAGCTCTCAAGCCGAGAAACGGGATCGACCATAAGCACTAATGTGAAATTAAATACAATTTTCAAATTTCTTGTACTTGCTAACTTTGCGACCTCGGGCAGCTATGTTACCATGGAGGAACCACACAGGATTTGACTTTATAGGCTAGAACTGAAGTCGCACCAACTGCTTAACTCAAAATACAGTCAAGAAAGTAGCTCTCAAGCCGAGAAACGGGATCGACCATAAGCACCAATGTGAAATTACATACAATTTTCAAATTTCTTGTACTTGCTAACTTTGCGACCTCGGGCAGCTATGTTACCATGGAGGAACCCCACAGGATTTGACTTTATAAGCTAGAACTGAAGTCGCACCAACTGCTTAACTCAAAATTAAGTCAAGAAAGTAGCTCTCAAGCCGTGAAACGGGATCGACCATAAGCACTACCGTGAAATTACGTACAATTTTCAAATTTCTTGTACTTGCTAACTTTGCGACCTCGGGCAGCTATGTTACCATGGAGGAACCACACAGGATTTGACTTTATAGGCTAGAACTGAAGTCGCACCAACTGCTTAACTCAAAATACAGTCAAGAAAGTAGCTCTCAAGCCGAGAAACGGGATCGACCATAAGCACTAATGTGAAATTACATACAATTTTCAAATTTCTTGTACTTGCTAACTTTGCGACCTCGGGCAGCTATGTTACCGTAGAGGAACCACACAGGATTTGACTTTATAGGCTAGAACTGAAGTCGCAACAACTGCTTAACTCAAAATAGTCAAGAAAGTAGCTCTCAAGCCGAGAAACGGGATCGACCATAAGCACTAATGTGAAATTACATACAATTTTCAAATTTCTTGTACTTGCTAACTTTGCGACCTCGGGCAGCTATGTTACCATGGAGGAACCACACAAGATTTGACTTTATAGGCTAGAACTGAAGTCGCACCAACTGCTTAATTCAAAATACAGTCAAGAAAGTAGCTCTCAAGCCGAGAAACGGGATCGACCATAAGCATTAATGTGAAATTACATACAATTTTCAAATTTCTTGTACTTGCTAACTTTGCGACCTCGGGCAGCTATGTTACCATGGAGGAACCACACAAGATTTGACTTTATAGGCTAGAACTGAAGTCGCACCAACTGCTTAACTCAAAATACAGTCAAGAAAAGAGCTCTCAAGCCGAGAAACGGGATCGACCATAAGCACCACCGTGAAATTACATACAATTTTCAAATTTCTTGTACTTGCTAACTTTGCGACCTCGGGCAGCTATGTTACCATGGAGGAACCACACAGGATTTGACTTTATAGGCTAGAACTGAAGTCGCACCAACTGCTTAACTCAAAATACAGTCAAGAAAGTAGCTCTCAAGCCGTGAAACGGGATCGACCATAAGCACTACCGTGAAATTACGTACAATTTTCAAATTTCTTGTACTTGCTAACTTTGCGACCTCGGGCAGCTATGTTACCATGGAGGAACCACACAGGATTTGACTTTATAGGCTAGAACTGAAGTCGCAACAACTGCTTAACTCAAAATACAGTCAAGAAAGTAGCTCTCAAGCCGAGAAACGGGATCGACCATAAGCACTAATGTGAAATTACATACAATTTTCAAATTTCTTGTACTTGCTAACTTTGCGACCTCGGGCAGCTATGTTACCATGGAGGAACCACACAGGATTTGACTTTATAGGCTAGAACTGAAGTCGCAACAACTGCTTAACTCAAAATACAGTCAAGAAAGTAGCTCTCAAGCCGAGAAACGGGATCGACCATAAGCACTAATGTGAAATTACATACAATTTTCAAATTTCTTGTACTTGCTAACTTTGCGACCTTGGGCAGCTATGTTACCATGGAGGAACCACACAGGATTTGACTTTATATGCTAGAACTGAAGTCGCACCAACTGCTTAACTCAAAATTCAGTCAAGAAAGTAGCTCTCAAGCCGTGAAACGGGATCGACCATAAGCACTACCGTGAAATTACGTACAATTTTCAAATTTCTTGTACTTGCTAACTTTGCGACCTCGGGCAGCTATGTTACCATGGAGGAACCACACAGGATTTGACTTTATAGGCTAGAACTGAAGTCGCACCAACTGCTTAACTCAAAATACAGTCAAGAAAGTAGCTCTCAAGCCGAGAAACGGGATCGACCATAAGCACTAATGTGAAATTACATACAATTTTCAAATTTCTTGTACTTGCTAACTTTGCGACCTCGGGCAGCTATGTTACCATGGAGGAACCACACAGGATTTGACTTTATAGGCTAGAACTGAAGTCGCAACAACTGCTTAACTCAAAATACAGTCAAGAAAGTAGCACTCAAGCCGAGAAACGGGATCGACCATAAGCACTAATGTGAAATTACATACAATTTTCAAATTTCTTGTACTTGCTAACTTTGCGACCTCGGGCAGCTATGTTACCATGGAGGAACCACACAAGATTTGACTTTATAGGCTAGAACTGAAGTCGCACCAACTGCTTAACTCAAAATACAGTCAAGAAAGTAGCTCTCAAGCCGAGAAACGGGATCGACCATAAGCACTAATGTGAAATTACATACAATTTTCAAATTTCTTGTACTTGCTAACTTTGCGACCTCGGGCAGCTATGTTACCATGGAGGAACCACACAAGATTTGACTTTATAGGCTAGAAATGAAGTCGCACCAACTGCTTTACTCAAAATACAGTCAAGAAAAGAGCTCTCAAGCCGAGAAACGGGATCGGCCATAAACACTAATGTGAAATTACATACAATTTTCAAATTTCTTGTACTTGCTAACTTTGCGACCTCGGGCAGCTATGTTACCATGGAGGAACCACACAGGATTTGACTTTATAGGCTAGAACTGAAGTCGCACCAACTGCTTAACTCAAAATACAGTCAAGAAAGTAGCTCTCAAGCCGTGAAACGGGATCGACCATAAGCACTACCGTGAAATTACGTACAATTTTCAAATTTCTTGTACTTGCTAACTTTGCGACCTCGGGCAGCTATGTTACCATGGAGGAACCACACAAGATTTGACTTTATAGGCTAGAACTGAAGTCGCACCAACTGCTTCACTCAAAATACAGTCAAGAAAGTAGCTCTCAAGCCGAGAAACGGGATCGACCATAAGCACTAATGTGAAATTACATACAATTTTCAAATTTCTTGTACTTGCTACCTTTGCGACCTCGGGCAGCTATGTTACCATGAAGGAACCACACAGGATTTGACTTTATAGGCTAGAACTGAAGTCGCAAAAACTGCTTAACTCAAAATACAGTCAAGAAAGTAGCTCTCAAGCCGAGAAACGGGATCGACCATAAGCACTAATGTGAAATTACATACAATTTTCAAATTTCTTGTACTTGCTAACTTTGCGACCTTGGGCAGCTATGTTACCATGAAGGAACCACACAGGATTTGACTTTATAGGCTAGAACTGAAGTCGCACCAACTGCTTAACTCAAAATACAGTCAAGAAAAGAGCTCTCAAGCCGTGAATCGGGATCGACCATAAGCACTACCGTGAAATTACGTACAATTTTCAAATTTCTTGTACTTGCTAACTTTGCGACCTCGGGCAGCTATGTTACCATGGAGGAACCACACAGGATTTGACTTTATAGGCTAGAACTGAAGTCGCACCAACTGCTTAACTCAAAATACAGTCAAGAAAGTAGCTCTCAAGCCGAGAAACGGGATCGACCATAAGCACTAATGTGAAATTACATACAATTTTCAAATTTCTTGTACTTGCTAACTTTGCGACCTCGGGCAGCTATGTTACCATGGAGGAACCACACAGGATTTGACGTTATAGGCTAGAACTGAAGTCGCACCAACTGCTTAACTCAAAATACAGTCAAGAAAGTAGCTCTCAAGCCGTGAATCGGGATCGACCATAAGCACTACCGTGAAATTACGTACAATTTTCAAATTTCTTGTACTTGCTAACTTTGCGACCTCGGGCAGCTATGTTACCATGGAGGAACCACACAGGATTTGACTTTATAGGCTAGAACTGAAGTCGCACCAACTGCTTAACTCAAAATACAGTCAAGAAAGTAGCTCTCAAGCCGAGAAACGGGATCGACCATAAGCACTAATGTGAAATTACATACAATTTTCAAATTTCTTGTACTTGCTAACTTTGCGACCTCGGGCAGCTATGTTACCATGGAGGAACCACACAGGATTTGGCTTTATAGGCTAGAACTGAAGTCGCAACAACTGCTTAACTCAAAATACAGTCAAGAAAGTAGCTCTCAAGCCGAGAAACGGGATCGACCATAAGCACTAATGTGAAATTACATACAATTTTCAAATTTCTTGTACTTGCTAACTTTGCGACCTCGGGCAGCTATGTTACCATGGAGGAACCACACAAGATTTGACTTTATAGGCTAGAACTGAAGTCGCACCAACTGCTTAACTCAAAATACAGTCAAGAAAGTAGCTCTCAAGCCGAGAAACGGGATCGACCATAAGCACTAATGTGAAATTACATACAATTTTCAAATTTCTTGTACTTGCTAACTTTGCGACCTCGGGCAGCTATGTTACCATGGAGGAACCACACAAGATTTGACTTTATAGGCTAGAACTGAAGTCGCACCAACTGCTTAACTCAAAATACAGTCAAGAAAAGAGCTCTCAAGCCGAGAAACGGGATCGGCCATAAGCACTAATGTGAAATTACATACAATTTTCAAATTTCTTGTACTTGCTAACTTTGCGACCTCGGGCAGCTATGTTACCATGGAGGAACCACACAGGATTTGACTTTATAGGCTAGAACTGAAGTCGCACCAACTGCTTAACTCAAAATACAGTCAAGAAAGTAGCTCTCAAGCCGTGAAACGGGATCGACCATAAGCACTACCGTGAAATTACGTACAATTTTCAAATTTCTTGTACTTGCTAACTTTGCGACCTCGGGCAGCTATGTTACCATGGAGGAACCACACAGGATTTGACTTTATAGGCTAGAACTGAAGTCGCACCAACTGCTTAACTCAAAATACAGTCAAGAAAGTAGCTCTCAAGCCGAGAAACGGGATCGACCATAAGCACTAATGTGAAATTACATACAATTTTCAAATTTCTTGTACTTGCTACCTTTGCGACCTCGGGCAGCTATGTTACCATGGAGGAACCACACAGGATTTGACTTTATAGGCTAGAACTGAAGTCGCAAAAACTGCTTAACTCAAAATACAGTCAAGAAAGTAGCTCTCAAGCCGAGAAACGGGATCGACCATAAGCACTAATGTGAAATTACATACAATTTTCAAATTTCTTGTACTTGCTAACTTTGCCACCTTGGGCAGCTATGTTACCATGGAGGAACCACACAGGATTTGACTTTATAGGCTAGAACTGAAGTCGCACCAACTGCTTAACTCAAAATACAGTCAAGAAAGTAGCTCTCAAGCCGAGAAACGAGATCGACCATAAGCACTAATGTGAAATTACATACAATTTTCAAATTTCTTGTACTTGCTAACTTTGCGACCTCGGGCAGCTATGTTACCATGGAGGAACCACACAAGATTTGACTTTATAGGCTAGAACTGAAGTCGCACCAACTGCTTAACTCAAAATACAGTCAAGAAAAGAGCTCTCAAGCCGAGAAACGGGATCGACCATAAGCACTAATGTGAAATTACATACAATTTTCAAATTTCTTGTACTTGCTAACTTTGCGACCTCGGGCAGCTATGTTACCATGGAGGAACCACACAAGATTTGACTTTATAGGCTAGAACTGAAGTCGCACCAACTGCTTAACTCAAAATACAGTCAAGAAAGTAGCTCTCAAGCCGTGAAACGGGATCGACCATAAGCACTAATGTGAAATTACATACAATTTTCAAATTTCTTGTACTTGCTAACTTTGCGACCTCGGGCAGCTATGTTACCATGGAGGAACCACACAGGATTTGACTTTATATGCTAGAACTGAAGTCGCACCAACTGCTTAACTCAAAATTCAGTCAAGAAAGTAGCTCTCAAGCCGTGAAACGGGATCGACCATAAGCACTACCGTGAAATTACGTACAATTTTCAAATTTCTTGTACTTGCTAACTTTGCGACCTCGGGCAGCTATGTTACCATGGAGGAACCACACAGGATTCGACTTTATAGGCTAGAACTGAAGTCGCACCAACTGCTTAACTCAAAATACAGTCAAGAAAGTAGCTCTCAAGCCGAGAAACGGGATCGACCATAAGCACTAATGTGAAATTACATACAATTTTCAAATTTCTTGTACTTGCTAACTTTGCGACCTCGGGCAGCTATGTTACCATGGAGGAACCACACAGGATTTGACTTTATAGGCTAGAACTGAAGTCGCAACAACTGCTTAACTCAAAATACAGTCAAGAAAGTAGCACTCAAGCCGAGAAACGGGATCGACCATAAGCACTAATGTGAAATTACATACAATTTTCAAATTTCTTGTACTTGCTAACTTTGCGACCTCGGGCAGCTATGTTACCATGGAGGAACCACACAAGATTTGACTTTATAGGCTAGAACTGAAGTCGCACCAACTGCTTAACTCAAAATACAGTCAAGAAAGTAGCTCTCAAGCCGAGAAACGGGATCGACCATAAGCACTAATGTGAAATTACATACAATTTTCAAATTTCTTGTACTTGCTAACTTTGCGACCTCGGGCAGCTATGTTACCATGGAGGAACCACACAAGATTTGACTTTATAGGCTAGAAATGAAGTCGCACCAACTGCTTTACTCAAAATACAGTCAAGAAAAGAGCTCTCAAGCCGAGAAACGGGATCGGCCATAAACACTAATGTGAAATTACATACAATTTTCAAATTTCTTGTACTTGCTAACTTTGCGACCTCGGGCAGCTATGTTACCATGGAGGAACCACACAGGATTTGACTTTATAGGCTAGAACTGAAGTCGCACCAACTGCTTAACTCAAAATACAGTCAAGAAAGTAGCTCTCAAGCCGTGAAACGGGATCGACCATAAGCACTACCGTGAAATTACGTACAATTTTCAAATTTCTTGTACTTGCTAACTTTGCGACCTCGGGCAGCTATGTTACCATGGAGGAACCACACAAGATTTGACTTTATAGGCTAGAACTGAAGTCGCACCAACTGCTTCACTCAAAATACAGTCAAGAAAGTAGCTCTCAAGCCGAGAAACGGGATCGACCATAAGCACTAATGTGAAATTACATACAATTTTCAAATTTCTTGTACTTGCTACCTTTGCGACCTCGGGCAGCTATGTTACCATGAAGGAACCACACAGGATTTGACTTTATAGGCTAGAACTGAAGTCGCAAAAACTGCTTAACTCAAAATACAGTCAAGAAAGTAGCTCTCAAGCCGAGAAACGGGATCGACCATAAGCACTAATGTGAAATTACATACAATTTTCAAATTTCTTGTACTTGCTAACTTTGCGACCTTGGGCAGCTATGTTACCATGAAGGAACCACACAGGATTTGACTTTATAGGCTAGAACTGAAGTCGCACCAACTGCTTAACTCAAAATACAGTCAAGAAAAGAGCTCTCAAGCCGTGAATCGGGATCGACCATAAGCACTACCGTGAAATTACGTACAATTTTCAAATTTCTTGTACTTGCTAACTTTGCGACCTCGGGCAGCTATGTTACCATGGAGGAACCACACAGGATTTGACTTTATAGGCTAGAACTGAAGTCGCACCAACTGCTTAACTCAAAATACAGTCAAGAAAGTAGCTCTCAAGCCGAGAAACGGGATCGACCATAAGCACTAATGTGAAATTACATACAATTTTCAAATTTCTTGTACTTGCTAACTTTGCGACCTCGGGCAGCTATGTTACCATGGAGGAACCACACAGGATTTGACGTTATAGGCTAGAACTGAAGTCGCACCAACTGCTTAACTCAAAATACAGTCAAGAAAGTAGCTCTCAAGCCGTGAATCGGGATCGACCATAAGCACTACCGTGAAATTACGTACAATTTTCAAATTTCTTGTACTTGCTAACTTTGCGACCTCGGGCAGCTATGTTACCATGGAGGAACCACACAGGATTTGACTTTATAGGCTAGAACTGAAGTCGCACCAACTGCTTAACTCAAAATACAGTCAAGAAAGTAGCTCTCAAGCCGAGAAACGGGATCGACCATAAGCACTAATGTGAAATTACATACAATTTTCAAATTTCTTGTACTTGCTAACTTTGCGACCTCGGGCAGCTATGTTACCATGGAGGAACCACACAGGATTTGGCTTTATAGGCTAGAACTGAAGTCGCAACAACTGCTTAACTCAAAATACAGTCAAGAAAGTAGCTCTCAAGCCGAGAAACGGGATCGACCATAAGCACTAATGTGAAATTACATACAATTTTCAAATTTCTTGTACTTGCTAACTTTGCGACCTCGGGCAGCTATGTTACCATGGAGGAACCACACAAGATTTGACTTTATAGGCTAGAACTGAAGTCGCACCAACTGCTTAACTCAAAATACAGTCAAGAAAGTAGCTCTCAAGCCGAGAAACGGGATCGACCATAAGCACTAATGTGAAATTACATACAATTTTCAAATTTCTTGTACTTGCTAACTTTGCGACCTCGGGCAGCTATGTTACCATGGAGGAACCACACAAGATTTGACTTTATAGGCTAGAACTGAAGTCGCACCAACTGCTTAACTCAAAATACAGTCAAGAAAAGAGCTCTCAAGCCGAGAAACGGGATCGGCCATAAGCACTAATGTGAAATTACATACAATTTTCAAATTTCTTGTACTTGCTACCTTTGCGACCTCGGGCAGCTATGTTACCATGGAGGAACCACACAGGATTTGACTTTATAGGCTAGAACTGAAGTCGCAAAAACTGCTTAACTCAAAATACAGTCAAGAAAGTAGCTCTCAAGCCGAGAAACGGGATCGACCATAAGCACTAATGTGAAATTACATACAATTTTCAAATTTCTTGTACTTGCTAACTTTGCCACCTTGGGCAGCTATGTTACCATGGAGGAACCACACAGGATTTGACTTTATAGGCTAGAACTGAAGTCGCACCAACTGCTTAACTCAAAATACAGTCAAGAAAGTAGCTCTCAAGCCGAGAAACGGGATCGACCATAAGCACTAATGTGAAATTACATACAATTTTCAAATTTCTTGTACTTGCTAACTTTGCGACCTCGGGCAGCTATGTTACCATGGAGGAACCACACAAGATTTGACTTTATAGGCTAGAACTGAAGTCGCACCAACTGCTTAACTCAAAATACAGTCAAGAAAAGAGCTCTCAAGCCGAGAAACGGGATCGACCATAAGCACTAATGTGAAATTACATACAATTTTCAAATTTCTTGTACTTGCTAACTTTGCGACCTCGGGCAGCTATGTTACCATGGAGGAACCACACAAGATTTGACTTTATAGGCTAGAACTGAAGTCGCACCAACTGCTTAACTCAAAATACAGTCAAGAAAGTAGCTCTCAAGCCGTGAAACGGGATCGACCATAAGCACTAATGTGAAATTACATACAATTTTCAAATTTCTTGTACTTGCTAACTTTGCGACCTCGGGCAGCTATGTTACCATGGAGGAACCACACAGGATTTGACTTTATAGGCTAGAACTGAAGTCGCAACAACTGCTTAACTCAAAATACAGTCAAGAAAGTAGCTCTCAAGCCGAGAAACGGGATCGACCATAAGCACTAATGTGAAATTACATACAATTTTCAAATTTCTTGTACTTGCTAACTTTGCGACCTCGGGCAGCTATGTTACCATGGAGGAACCACACAGGATTTGACTTTATAGGCTAGAACTGAAGTCGCACCAACTGCTTAACTCAAAATTCAGTCAAGAAAGTAGCTCTCAAGCCGTGAAACGGGATCGACCATAAGCACTAATGTGAAATTACATACAATTTTCAAATTTCTTGTACTTGCTAACTTTGCGACCTCGGGCAGCTATGTTACCATGGAGGAACCACACAGGATTTGACTTTATAGGCTAGAACTGAAGTCGCAACAACTGCTTAACTCAAAATACAGTCAAGAAAGTAGCTCTCAAGCCGAGAAACGGGATCGACCATAAGAACTAATGTGAAATTACATACAATTTTCAAATTTCTTGTACTTGCTAACTTTGCGACCTCGGGCAGCTATGTTACCATGGAGGAACCACACAAGATTTGACTTTATAGGCTAGAACTGAAGTCGCACCAACTGCTTAACTCAAAATACAGTCAAGAAAGTAGCTCTCAAGCCGAGAAACGGGATCGACCATAAGCACTAATGTGAAATTACATACAATTTTCAAATTTCTTGTACTTGCTAATTTTGCGACCTCGGGCAGCTATGTTACCATGGAGGAACCACATAAGATTTGACTTTATAGGCTAGAACTGAAGTCGCACCACTGCTTAACTCAAAATACAGTCAAGAAAGTAGCTCTCAAGCCGAGAAACGGGATCGACCATAAGCACTAATGTGAAATTACATACAATTTTCAAATTTCTTGTACTTGCTAACTTTGCGACCTCGGGCAGCTATGTTACCATGGAGGAACCACACAAGATTTGACTTTATAGGCTAGAACTGAAGTCGCACCAACTGCTTAACTCAAAATACAGTCAAGAAAAGAGCTCTCAAGCCGAGAAACGGGATCGACCATAAGCACTAATGTGAAATTACATACAATTTTCAAATTTCTTGTACTTGCTAACTTTGCGACCTCGGGCAGCTATGTTACCATGGAGGAACCACACAGGATTTGACTTTATAGGCTAGAACTGAAGTCGCACCAACTGCTTAACTCAAAATACAGTCAAGAAAGTAGCTCTCAAGCCGTGAAACGGGATCGACCATAAGCACTACCGTGAAATTACGTACAATTTTCAAATTTCTTGTACTTGCTAACTTTGCGACCTCGGGCAGCTATGTTACCATGGAGGAACCACACAGGATTTGACTTTATAGGCTAGAACTGAAGTCGAAACAACTGCTTAACTCAAAATACAGTCAAGAAAGTAGCTCTCAAGCCGAGAAACGGGATCGACCATAAGCACTAATGTGAAATTACATACAATTTTCAAATTTCTTGTACTTGCTAACTTTGCGACCTTGGGCAGCTATGTTACCATGGAGGAACCACACAAGATTTGACTTTATAGGCTAGAACTGAAGTCGCACCAACTGCTTAACTCAAAATTCAGTCAAGAAAGTAGCTCTCAAGCCGTGAAACGGGATCGACCATAAGCACCACCGTGAAATTACGTACAATTTTCAAATTTCTTGTACTTGCTAACTTTGCGACCTCGGGCAGCTATGTTACCATGGAGGAACTACACAGGATTTGACTTTATAGGCTAGAACTGAAGTCGCACCAACTGCTTAACTCAAAATACAGTCAAGAAAGTAGCTCTCAAGCCGAGAAACGGGATCGACCATAAGCACTAATGTGAAATTACATACAATTTTCAAATTTCTTGTACTTGCTAACTTTGCGACCTTGGGCAGCTATGTTACCATGGAGGAACCACACAGGATTTGACTTTATAGGCTAGAACTGAAGTCGCACCAACTGCTTAACTCAAAATTCAGTCAAGAAAGTAGCTCTCAAGCCGTGAAACGGGATCGACCATAAGCACCACCGTGAAATTACGTACAATTTTCAAATTTCTTGTACTTGCTAACTTTGCGACCTCGGGCAGCTATGTTACCGTGGAGGAACCACACAGGATTTGACTTTATAGGCTAGAACTGAAGTCGCACCAACTGCTTAACTCAAAATACAGTCAAGAAAGTAGCTCTCAAGCCGAGAAACGGGATCGACCATAAGCACTAATGTGAAATTACATACAATTTTCAAATTTCTTGTACTTGCTAACTTTGCGACCTCGGGCAGCTATGTTACCATGGAGGAACCACACAGGATTTGACTTTATAGGCTAGAACTGAAGTCGCAACAACTGCTTAACTCAAAATACAGTCAAGAAAGTAGCTCTCAAGCCGAGAAACGGGATCGACCATAAGCACTAATGTGAAATTACATACAATTTTCAAATTTCTTGTACTTGCTAACTTTGCGACCTCGGGCAGCTATGTTACCATGGAGGAACCCCACAGGATTTGACTTTATAGGCTAGAACTGAAGTCGCACCAACTGCTTAACTCAAAATTCAGTCAAGAAAGTAGCTCTCAAGCCGTGAAACGGGATCGACCATAAGCACTACCGTGAAATTACGTACAATTTTCAAATTTCTTGTACTTGCTAACTTTGCGACCTCGGGCAGCTATGTTACCATGGAGGAACCCCACAGGATTTGACTTTATAGGCTAGAACTGAAGTCGCACCAACTGCTTAACTCAAAATACAGTCAAGAAAAGAGCTCTCAAGCCGAGAAACGGGATCGACCATAAGCACTAATGTGAAATTACATACAATTTTCAAATTTCTTGTACTTGCTAACTTTGCGACCTCGGGCAGCTATGTTACCATGGAGGAACCACACAGGATTTGACTTTATAGGCTAGAGCTGAAGTCGCACCAACTGCTTAACTCAAAATACAGTCAAGAAAGTAGCTCTCAAGCCGTGAAACGGGATCGACCATAAGCACTACCGTGAAATTACGTACAATTTTCAAATTTCTTGTACTTGCTAACTTTGCGACCTCTGGCAGCTATGTTACCATGGAGGAACCACACAGGATTTGACTTTATAGGCTAGAACTGAAGTCGCACCAACTGCTTAACTCAAAATACAGTCAAGAAAGTAGCTCTCAAGCCGAGAAACGGGATCGACCATAAGAACTAATGTGAAATTACATACAATTTTCAAATTTCTTGTACTTGCTAATTTTGCGACCTCGGGCAGCTATGTTACCATGGAGGAACCCCACAGGATTTGACTTTATAGGCTAGAACTGAAGTCCCACCAACTGCTTAACTCAAAATACAGTCAAGAAAGTAGCTCTCAAGCCGAGAAACGGGATCGACCATAAGCACTAATGTGAAATTACATACAATTTTCAAATTTCTTGTACTTGCTAACTTTGCGACCTCGGGCAGCTATGTTACCATGGAGGAATCCCACAGGATTTGACTTTATAGGCTAGAACTGAAGTCGCACCAACTGCTTAACTCAAAATTCAGTCAAGAAAGTAGCTCTCAAGCCGTGAAACGGGATCGACCATAAGCACTACCGTGAAATTACGTACAATTTTCAAATTTCTTGTACTTGCTAACTTTGCGACCTCGGGCAGCTATGTTACCATGGAGGAACCACACAGGATTTGACTTTATAATCTAGAACTGAAGTCGCACCAACTGCTTAACTCAAAATACAGTCAAGACAGTAGCTCTCAAGCCGAGAAACTGGATCGACCATAAGCACTAATGTGAAATTACATACAATTTTCAAATTTCTTGTACTTGCTAACTTTGCGACCTCGGGCAGCTATGTTACCATGGAGGAACCACACAGGATTTGACTTTATAGGCTAGAACTGAAGTCGCACCAACTGCTTAACTCAAAATACAGTCAAGAAAGTAGCTCTCAAGCCGAGAAACTGGATCGACCATAAGCACTAATGTGAAATTACATACAATTTTCAAATTTCTTGTACTTGCTAACTTTGCGACCTCGGGCAGCTATGTTACCATGGAGGAACCACACAAGATTTGACTTTATAGGCTAGAATTGAAGTCGCACCAACTGCTTAACTCAAAATACAGTCAAGAAAGTAGCTCTCAAGCCGAGAAACGGGATCGACCATAAGCACTAATGTGAAATTACATACAATTTTCAAATTTCTTGTACTTGCTAATTTTGCGACCTCGGGCAGCTATGTTACCATGGAGGAACCACATAAGATTTGACTTTATAGGCTAGAACTGAAGTCGCACCACTGCTTAACTCAAAATACAGTCAAGAAAGTAGCTCTCAAGCCGAGAAACGGGATCGACCATAAGCACTAATGTGAAATTACATACAATTTTCAAATTTCTTGTACTTGCTAATTTTGCGACCTCGGGCAGCTATGTTACCATGGAGGAACCACACAAGATTTGACTTTATAGGCTAGAACTGAAGTCGCACCAACAGCTTAACTCAAAATACAGTCAAGAAAAGAGCTCTCAAGCCGAGAAACGGGATCGACCATAAGCACTAATGTGAAATTACATACAATTTTCAAATTTCTTGTACTTGCTAACTTTGCGACCTCGGGCAGCTATGTTACCATGGAGGAACCACACAGGATTTGACTTTATAGGCTAGAACTGAAGTCGCACCAACTGCTTAACTCAAAATACAGTCAAGAAAGTAGCTCTCAAGCCGAGAAACGGGATCGACCATAAGCACTAATGTGAAATTACATACAATTTTCAAATTTCTTGTACTTGCTAAGTTTGCGACCTCGGGCAGCTATGTTACCATGGAGGAACCACACAGGATTTGACTTTATAGGCTAGAACTGAAGTCGCAACAACTGCTTAACTCAAAATACAGTCAAGAAAGTAGCTCTCAAGCCGAGAAACGGGATCGACCATAAGCACTAATGTGAAATTACATACAATTTTCAAATTTCTTGTACTTGCTAACTTTGCGACCTCGGGCAGCTATGTTACCATGGAGGAACCACACAGGATTTGACTTTATAGGCTAGAACTGAAGTCGCAACAACTGCTTAACTCAAAATACAGTCAAGAAAGTAGCTCTCAAGCCGAGAAACGGGATCGACCATAAGCACCACCGTGAAATTACATACAATTTTCAAATTTCTTGTACTTGCTAACTTTGCGACCTCGGGCAGCTATGTTACCATGGAGGAACCACACAGGATTTGACTTTATAGGCTAGAACTGAAGTCGCAACAACTGCTTAACTCAAAATACAGTCAAGAAAGTAGCTCTCAAGCCGAGAAACGGGATCGACCATAAGCACTAATGTGAAATTACATACAATTTTCAAATTTCTTGTACTTGCTAACTTTGCGACCTTGGGCAGCTATGTTACCATGGAGGAACCACACAGGATTTGACTTTATAGGCTAGAACTGAAGTCGCACCAACTGCTTAACTCAAAATTCAGTCAAGAAAGTAGCTCTCAAGCCGTGAAACGGGATCGACCATAAGCACCACCGTGAAATTACGTACAATTTTCAAATTTCTTGTACTTGCTAACTTTGCGACCTCGGGCAACAACTGCTTAACTCAAAATACAGTCAAGAAAGTAGCTCTTAAGCCGAGAAACGGGATCGACCATAAGCACTAATGTGAAATTACATACAATTTTCAAATTTCTTGTACTTGCTAACTTTGCGACCTTGGGCAGCTATGTTACCATGGAGGAACCACACAGGATTTGACTTTATAGGCTAGAACTGAAGTCGCACCAACTGCTTAACTCAAAATTCAGTCAAGAAAGTAGCTCTCAAGCCGTGAAACGGGATCGACCATAAGCACCACCGTGAAATTACGTACAATTTTCAAATTTCTTGTACTTGCTAACTTTGAGACCTCGGGCAGCTATGTTACCATGGAGGAACCACACAGGATTTGACTTTATAGGCTAGAACTGAAGTCGCACCAACTGCTTAACTCAAAATACAGTCAAGAAAGTAGCTCTCAAGCCGAGAAACGGGATCGACCATAAGCACTAATGTGAAATTACATACAATTTTCAAATTTCTTGTACTTGCTAACTTTGCGACCTCGGGCAGCTATGTTACCATGGAGGAACCACACAGGATTTGACTTTATAGGCTAGAACTGAAGTCGCACCAACTGCTTAACTCAAAATACAGTCAAGAAAGTAGCTCTCAAGCCGAGAAACGGGATCGACCATAAGCACTAATGTGAAATTACATACAATTTTCAAATTTCTTGTACTTGCTAACTTTGCGACCTCGGGCAGCTATGTTACCATGGAGGAACCACACAGGATTTGACTTTACAGGCTAGAACTGAAGCCGCACCAACTGCTTAACTCAAAATACAGTCAAGAAAGTAGCTCTCAAGCCGAGAAACGGGATCGACCATAAGCACCAATGTGAAATTACATACAATTTTCAAGTTTCTTGTACTTGCTAACTTTGCGACCTCGGGCAGCTATGTTACCATGGAGGAACCACACAGGATTTGACTTTATAGGCTAGAACTGAAGTCGCAACAACTGCTTAACTCAAAATACAGTCAAGAAAGTAGCTCTCAAGCCGAGAAACGGGATCGACCATAAGCACTAATGTGAAATTACATACAATTTTCAAATTTCTTGAACTTGCTAACTTTGCGACCTTGGGCAGCTATGTTACCATGGAGGAACCACACAGGATTTGACTTTATAGGCTAGAACTGAAGTCGCACCAACTGCTTAACTCAAAATTCAGTCAAGAAAGTAGCTCTCAAGCCGTGAAACGGGATCGACCATAAGCACCACCGTGAAATTACGTACAATTTTCAAATTTCTTGTACTTGCTAACTTTGCGACCTCGGGCAGCTATGTTACCATGGAGGAACCACACAGGATTTGACTTTATAGGCTAGAACTGAAGTCGCACCAACTGCTTAACTCAAAATACAGTCAAGAAAGTAGCTCTCAAGCCGAGAAACGGGATCGACCATAAGCACTAATGTGAAATTACATACAATTTTCAAATTTCTTGTACTTGCTAACTTTGCGACCTCGGGCAGCTATGTTACCATGGAGGAACCACACAGGATTTGACTTTATAGGCTAGAACTGAAGTCGCAACAACTGCTTAACTCAAAATACAGTCAAGAAAGTAGCTCTCAAGCCGAGAAACGGGATCGACCATAAGCACTAATGTGAAATTACATACAATTTTCAAATTTCTTGTACTTGCTAACTTTGCGACCTCGGGCAGCTATGTTACCATGGAGGAACCACACAGGATTTGACTTTACAGGCTAGAACTGAAGCCGCACCAACTGCTTAACTCAAAATACAGTCAAGAAAGTAGCTCTCAAGCCGAGAAACGGGATCGACCATAAGCACCAATGTGAAATTACATACAATTTTCAAGTTTCTTGTACTTGCTAACTTTGCGACCTCGGGCAGCTATGTTACCATGGAGGAACCCCACAGGATTTGACTTTATAGGCTAGAACTGAAGTCGCACCAACTGCTTAACTCAAAATTCAGTCAAGAAAGTAGCTCTCAAGCCGAGAAACGGGATCGACCATAAGCACTAATGTGAAATTACATACAATTTTCAAATTTCTTGTACTTGATAACTTTGCGACCTTGGGCAGCTATGTTACCATGGAGGAACCACACAGGATTTGACTTTATAGGCTAGAACTGAAGTCGCACCAACTGCTTAACTCAAAATTCAGTCAAGAAAGTAGCTCTCAAGCCGTGAAACGGGATCGACCATAACCACCACCGTGAAATTACGTACAATTTTCAAATTTCTTGTACTTGCTAACTTTGCGACCTCGGGCAGCTATGTTACCATGGAGGAACTACACAGGATTTGACTTTATAGGCTTGAACTGAAGTCGCACCAACTGCTTAACTCAAAATACAGTCAAGAAAGTAGCTCTCAAGCCGAGAAACGGGATCGACCATAAGCACTAATGTGAAATTACATACAATTTTCAAATTTCTTGTACTTGCTAACTTTGCGACCTTGGGCAGCTATGTTACCATGGAGGAACCACACAGGATTTGACTTTATAGGCTAGAACTGAAGTCGCACCAACTGCTTAACTCAAAATTCAGTCAAGAAAGTAGCTCTCAAGCCGTGAAACGGGATCGACCATAAGCACCACCGTGAAATTACGTACAATTTTCAAATTTCTTGTACTTGCTAACTTTGCGACCTCGGGCAGCTATGTTACCATGGAGGAACCACACAGGATTTGACTTTATAGGCTAGAACTGAAGTCGCACCAACTGCTTAACTCAAAATACAGTCAAGAAAGTAGCTCTCAAGCCGAGAAACGGGATCGACCATAAGCACTAATGTGAAATTACATACAATTTTCAAATTTCTTGTACTTGCTAACTTTGCGACCTCGGGCAGCTATGTTACCATGGAGGAACCACACAGGATTTGACTTTATAGGCTAGAACTGAAGTCGCAACAACTGCTTAACTCAAAATACAGTCAAGAAAGTAGCTCTCAAGCCGAGAAACGGGATCGACCATAAGCACCACCGTGAAATTACATACAATTTTCAAATTTCTTGTACTTGCTAACTTTGCGACCTCGGGCAGCTATGTTACCATGGAGGAACCACACAGGATTTGACTTTATAGGCTAGAACTGAAGTCGCAACAACTGCTTAACTCAAAATACAGTCAAGAAAGTAGCTCTCAAGCCGAGAAACGGGATCGACCATAAGCACTAATGTGAAATTACATACAATTTTCAAATTTCTTGTACTTGCTAACTTTGCGACCTTGGGCAGCTATGTTACCATGGAGGAACCACACAGGATTTGACTTTATAGGCTAGAACTGAAGTCGCACCAACTGCTTAACTCAAAATTCAGTCAAGAAAGTAGCTCTCAAGCCGTGAAACGGGATCGACCATAAGCACCACCGTGAAATTACGTACAATTTTCAAATTTCTTGTACTTGCTAACTTTGCGACCTCGGGCAGCTATGTTACCATGGAGGAACCACACAGGATTTGACTTTATAGGCTAGAACTGAAGTCGCACCAACTGCTTAACTCAAAATACAGTCAAGAAAGTAGCTCTCAAGCCGAGAAACGGGATCGACCATAAGCACTAATGTGAAATTACATACAATTTTCAAATTTCTTGTACTTGCTAACTTTGCGACCTCGGGCAGCTATGTTACCATGGAGGAACCACACAGGATTTGACTTTATAGGCTAGAACTGAAGTCGCAACAACTGCTTAACTCAAAATACAGTCAAGAAAGTAGCTCTCAAGCCGAGAAACGGGATCGACCATAAGCACTAATGTGAAATTACATACAATTTTCAAATTTCTTGTACTTGCTAACTTTGCGACCTCGGGCAGCTATGTTACCATGGAGGAACCACACAGGATTTGACTTTACAGGCTAGAACTGAAGCCGCACCAACTGCTTAACTCAAAATACAGTCAAGAAAGTAGCTCTCAAGCCGAGAAACGGGATCGACCATAAGCACCAATGTGAAATTACATACAATTTTCAAGTTTCTTGTACTTGCTAACTTTGCGACCTCGGGCAGCTATGTTACCATGGAGGAACCCCACAGGATTTGACTTTATAGGCTAGAACTGAAGTCGCACCAACTGCTTAACTCAAAATTCAGTCAAGAAAGTAGCTCTCAAGCCGAGAAACGGGATCGACCATAAGCACCAATGTGAAATTACATACAATTTTCAAATTTCTTGTACTTGCTAACTTTGCGACCTTGGGCAGCTATGTTACCATGGAGGAACCACACAGGATTTGACTTTATAGGCTAGAACTGAAGTCGCACCAACCGCTTAACTCAAAATTCAGTCAAGAAAGTAGCTCTCAAGCCGTGAAACGGGATCGACCATAAGCACCACCGTGAAATTACGTACAATTTTCAAATTTCTTGTACTTGCTAACTTTGCGACCTCGGGCAGCTATGTTACCATGGAGGAACCCCACAGGATTTGACTTTATAGGCTAGAACTGAAGTCGCACCAACTGCTTAACTCAAAATACAGTCAAGAAAAGAGCTCTCAAGCCGAGAAACGGGATCGACCATAAGCACTAATGTGAAATTACATACAATTTTCAAATTTCTTGTACTTGCTAAATTTGCGACCTCGGGCAGCTATGTTACCATGGAGGAACCACACAGGATTTGACTTTATAGGCTAGAACTGAAGTCGCACCAACTGCTTAACTCAAAATACAGTCAAGAAAGTAGCTCTCAAGCCGTGAAACGGGATCGACCATAAGCACTACCGTGAAATTACGTACAATTTTCAAATTTCTTGTACTTGCTAACTTTGCGACCTCGGGCAGCTATGTTACCATGGAGGAACCACACAGGATTTGACTTTATAGGCTAGAACTGAAGTCGCACCAACTGCTTAACTCAAAATACAGTCAAGAAAGTAGCTCTCAAGCCGAGAAACTGGATCGACCATAAGCACTAATGTGAAATTACATACAATTTTCAAATTTCTTGTACTTGCTAACTTTGCGACCTCGGGCAGCTATGTTACCATAGAGGTACCACACAGGATTTGACTTTATAGGCTAGAACTGAAGTCGAAACAACTGCTTAACTCAAAATACAGTCAAGAAAGTAGCTCTCAAGCCGAGAAACGGGATCGACCATAAGCACTAATGTGAAATTACATACAATTTTCAAATTTCTTGTACTTGCTAACTTTGCGACCTCGGGCAGCTATGTTACCATGGAGGAACCACACAAGATTTGACTTTATAGGCTAAAATTGAAGTCGCACCAACTGCTTAACTCAAAATACAGTCAAGAAAGTAGCTCTCAAGCCGAGAAACGGGATCGACCATAAGCACTAATGTGAAATTACATACAATTTTCAAATTTCTTGTACTTGCTAATTTTGCGACCTCGGGCAGCTATGTTACCATGGAGGAACCACATAAGATTTGACTTTATAGGCTAGAACTGAAGTCGCACCACTGCTTAACTCAAAATACAATCAAGAAAGTAGCTCTCAAGCCGAGAAACGGGATCGACCATAAGCACTAATGTGAAATTACATACAATTTTCAAATTTCTTGTACTTGCTAATTTTGCGACCTCGGGCAGCTATGTTACCATGGAGGAACCACACAAGATTTGACTTTATAGGCTAGAACTGAAGTCGCACCAACTGCTTAACTCAAAATACAGTCAAGAAAAGAGCTCTCAAGCCGAGAAACGGGATCGACCATAAGCACTAATGTGAAATTACATACAATTTTCAAATTTCTTGTACTTGCTAACTTTGCGACCTCGGGCAGCTATGTTACCATGGAGGAACCACACAGGATTTGACTTTATAGGCTAGAACTGAAGTCGCACCAACTGCTTAACTCAAAATACAGTCAAGAAAGTAGCTCTCAAGCCGTGAAACGGGATCGACCATAAGCACTAATGTGAAATTACATACAATTTTCAAATTTCTTGTACTTGCTAACTTTGCGAACTCGGGCAGCTATGTTACCATGGAGGAACCACACAGGATTTGACTTTATAGGCTAGAACTGAAGTCGCAACAACTGCTTAACTCAAAATACAGTCAAGAAAGTAGCTCTCAAGCCGAGAAACGGGATCGACCATAAGCACTAATGTGAAATTACATACAATTTTCAAATTTCTTGTACTTGCTAACTTTGCGACCTTGGGCAGCTATGTTACCATGGAGGAACCTTACAGGATTTGACTTTATAGGCTAGAACTGAAGTCGCACCAACTGCTTAACTCAAAATTCAGTCAAGAAAGTAGCTCTCAAGCCGTGAAACGGGATCGACCATAAGCACCACCGTGAAATTACGTACAATTTTCAAATTTCTTGTACTTGCTAACTTTGCGACCTCGGGCAGCTATGTTACCATGGAGGAACCACACAGGATTTGACTTTATAGGCTAGAACTGAAGTCGCACCAACTGCTTAACTCAAAATACAGTCAAGAAAGTAGCTCTCAAGCCGAGAAACGGGATCGACCATAAGCACTAATGTGAAATTACATACAATTTTCAAATTTCTTGTACTTGCTAACTTTGCGACCTCGGGCAGCTATGTTACCATGGAGGAACCACACAGGATTTGACTTTATAGGCTAGAACTGAAGTCGCAACAACTGCTTAACTCAAAATACAGTCAAGAAAGTAGCTCTCAAGCCGAGAAACGGGATCGACCATAAGCACTAATGTGAAATTACATACAATTTTCAAATTTCTTGTACTTGCTAACTTTGCGACCTCGGGCAGCTATGTTACCATGGAGGAACCACACAGGATTTGACTTTATAGGCTAGAACTGAAGTCGCAACAACTGCTTAACTCAAAATACAGTCAAGAAAGTAGCTCTCAAGCCGAGAAACGGGATCGACCATAAGCACTAATGTGAAATTACATACAATTTTCAAATTTCTTGTACTTGCTAACTTTGCGACCTCGGGCAGCTATGTTACCATGGAGGAACCACACAGGATTTGACTTTATAGGCTAGAACTGAAGTCGCACCAACTGTTTAACTCAAAATACAGTCAAGAAAGTAGCTCTCAAGCCGAGAAACGGGATCGACCATAAGCACTAATGTGAAATTACATACAATTTTCAAATTTCTTGTACTTGCTAACTTTGCGACCTCGGGCAGCTATGTTACCATGGAGGAACCCCACAGGATTTGACTTTATAAGCTAGAACTGAAGTCGCACCAACTGCTTAACTCAAAATTCAGTCAAGAAAGTAGCTCTCAAGCCGTGAAACGGGATCGACCATAAGCACTACCGTGAAATTACGTACAATTTTCAAATTTCTTGTACTTGCTAACTTTGCGACCTCGGGCAGCTATGTTACCATGGAGGAACCACACAGGATTTGACTTTATAGGCTAGAACTGAAGTCGCACCAAGTGCTTAACTCAAAATACAGTCAAAAAAGTAGCTCTCAAGCCGAGAAACGGGATCGACCATAAGCACTAATGTGAAATTACATACAATTTTCAAATTTCTTGTACTTGCTAACTTTGCGACCTCGGGCAGCTATGTTCCCGTAGAGGAACTACACAGGATTTGACTTTACAGGCTAGAACTGAAGTCGCAACAACTGCTTAACTCAAAATACAGTCAAGAAAGTAGCTCTCAAGCCGAGAAACGGGATCGACCATAAGCACTAATGTGAAATTACATACAATTTTCAAATTTCTTGTACTTGCTAACTTTGCGACCTCGGGCAGCTATGTTACCATGGAGGAACCACACAAGATTTGACTTTATAGGCTAGAACTGAAGTCGCACCAACTGCTTAACTCAAAATACAGTCAAGAAAGTAGCTCTCAAGCCGAGAAACGGGATCGACCATAAGCACTAATGTGAAATTACATACAATTTTCAAATTTCTTGTACTTGCTAACTTTGCGACCTCGGGCAGCTATGTTACCATGGAGGAACCACACAAGATTTGACTTTATAGGCTAGAACTGAAGTCGCACCAACTGCTTAACTCAAAATACAGTCAAGAAAAGAGCTCTCAAGCCGAGAAACGGGATCGACCATAAGCACTAATGTGAAATTACATACAATTTTCAAATTTCTTGTACTTGCTAACTTTGCGACCTCGGGCAGCTATGTTACCATGGAGGAACCACACAGGATTTGACTTTATAGGCTAGAACTGAAGTCGCACCAACTGCTTAACTCAAAATACAGGCAAGAAAGTAGCTCTCAAGCCGTGAAACGGGATCGACCATAAGCACTACCGTGAAATTACGTACAATTTTCAAATTTCTTGTACTTGCTAACTTTGCGACCTCGGGCAGCTATGTTACCATGGAGGAACCACACAGGATTTGACTTTATAGGCTAGAACTGAAGTCGCACCAACTGCTTAACTCAAAATACAGTCAAGAAAGTAGCTCTCAAGCCGAGAAACGGGATCGACCATAAGCACTAATGTGAAATTACATACAATTTTCAAATTTCTTGTACTTGCTAACTTTGCGACCTCGGGCAGCTATGTTACCATGGAGGAACCACACAGGATTTGACTTTATAGGCTAGAACTGAAGTCGCACCAACTGCTTAACTCAAAATACAGTCAAGAAAGTAGCTCTCAAGCCGAGAAACGGGATCGACCATAAGCACTAATGTGAAATTACATACAATTTTCAAATTTCTTGTACTTGCTAACTTTGCGACCTTGGGCAGCTATGTTACCATGGAGGAACCACACAGGATTTGACTTTATAGGCTAGAACTGAAGTCGCACCAACTGCTTAACTCAAAATTCAGTCAAGAAAGTAGCTCTCAAGCCGTGAAACGGGATCGACCATAAGCACTACCGTGAAATTACGTACAATTTTCAAATTTCTTGTACTTGCTAACTTTGCGACCTCGGGCAGCTATGTTACCATGGAGGAACCACACAGGATTTGGCTTTATAGGCTAGAACTGAAGTCGCACCAACTGCTTAACTCAAAATACAGTCAAGAAAGTAGCTCTCAAGCCGAGAAACGGGATCGACCATAAGCACTAATGTGAAATTACATACAATTTTCAAATTTCTTGTACTTGCTAACTTTGCGACCTCGGGCAGCTATGTTACCATGGAGGAACCACACAAGATTTGACTTTATAGGCTAGAACTGAAGTCGCACCAACTGCTTAACTCAAAATACAGTCAAGAAAGTAGCTCTCAAGCCGAGAAACGGGATCGACCATAAGCACTAATGTGAAATTACATACAATTTTCAAATTTCTTGTACTTGCTAACTTTGCGACGTCGGGCAGCTATGTTACCATGGAGGAACCACACAAGATTTGACTTTATAGGCTCGAACTGAAGTCGCACCTTCAGCTTAACCTTTTGCTTAACTCAAAATACAGTCAAGAAAGTAGCTCTCAAGCCGAGAAACGGGATCGACCATAAGCACTAATGTGAAATTACATACAATTTTCAAATTTCTTGTACTTGCTAACTTTGCGACCTCGGGCAGCTATGTTACCATGGAGGAACCACACAGGATTTGACTTTATAGGCTAGAACTGAAGTCGCAACAACTGCTTAACTCAAAATACAGTCAAGAAAGTAGCTCTCAAGCCGAGAAACGGGATCGGCCATAAGCACTAATGTGAAATTACATACAATTTTCAAATTTCTTGTACTTGCTAACTTTGCGACCTCGGGCAGCTATGTTACCATGGAGGAACCACACAGGATTTGACTTTATAGGCTAGAACTGAAGTCGCACCAACTGCTTAACTCAAAATACAGTCAAGAAAGTAGCTCTCAAGCCGTGAAACGGGATCGACCATAAGCACTACCGTGAAATTACGTACAATTTTCAAATTTCTTGTACTCGCTAACTTTGCGACCTCGGGCAGCTATGTTACCATGGAGGAACCACACAGGATTTGACTTTATAGGCTAGAACTGAAGTCGCACCAACTGCTTAACTCAAAATACAGTCAAAAAAGTAGCTCTCAAGCCGAGAAACGGGATCGACCATAAGCACTAATGTGAAATTACATACAATTTTCAAATTTCTTGTACTTGCTACCTTTGCGACCTCGGGCAGCTATGTTACCATGGAGGAACCACACAGGATTTGACTTTATAGGCTAGAACTGAAGTCGCAACAACTGCTTAACTCAAAATACAGTCAAGAAAGTAGCTCTCAAGCCGAGAAACGGGATCGACCATAAGCACTAATGTGAAATTACATACAATTTTCAAATTTCTTGTACTTGCTAACTTTGCGACCTTGGGCAGCTATGTTACCATGGAGGAACCACACAGGATTTGACTTTATAGGCTAGAACTGAAGTCGCACCAACTGCTTAACTCAAAATTCAGTCAAGAAAGTAGCTCTCAAGTCGTGAAACGGGATCGACCATAAGCACTACCGTGAAATTACGTACAATTTTCAAATTTCTTGTACTTGCTAACTTTGCGACCTCGGGCAGCTATGTTACCATGGAGGAACCACACAGGATTTGACTTTATAGGCTAGAACTGAAGTCGCACCAACTGCTTAACTCAAAATACAGTCAAGAAAGTAGCTCTCAAGCCGAGAAACGGGATCGACCATAAGCACTAATGTGAAAATACATACAATTTTCAAATTTCTTGTACTTGCTAACTTTGCGACCTCGGGCAGCTATGTTACCATGGAGGAACCACACAGGATTTGACTTTATAGGCTAGAACTGAAGTCGCAACAACTGCTTAACTCAAAATACAGTCAAGAAAGTAGCTCTCAAGCCGAGAAACAGGATCGACCATAAGCACTAATGTGAAATTACATACAATTTTCAAATTCCTTGTACTTGCTAACTTTGCGACCTCGGGAAGCTATGTTACCATGGAGGAACCACACAAGATTTGACTTTATAGGCTAGAACTGAAGTCGCACCAACTGCTTAACTCAAAATACAGTCAAGAAAGTAGCTCTCAAGCCGAGAAACGGGATCGACCATAAGCACTAATGTGAAATTACATACAATTTTCAAATTTCTTGTACTTGCTAACTTTGCGACCTCGGGCAGCTATGTTACCATGGAGGAACCACACAAGATTTGACTTTATAGGCTAGAACTGAAGTCGCACCAACTGCTTAGCTCAAAATACAGTCAAGAAAAGAGCTCTCAAGCCGAGAAACGGGATCGACCATAAGCACTAATGTGAAATTACATACAATTTTCAAATTTCTTGTACTTGCTAACTTTGCGACCTCGGCAGCTATGTTACCATGGAGGAACCACACAGGATTTGACTTTATAGGCTAGAACTGAAGTCGCACCAACTGCTTAACTCAAAATACAGTCAAGAAAGTAGCTCTCAAGCCGTGAAACGGGATCGACCATAAGCACTACCGTGAAATTTCGTACAATTTTCAAATTTCTTGTACTTGCTAAATTTGCGACCTCGGGCAGCTATGTTACCATGGAGGAACCACACAGGATTTGACTTTATAGGCTAGAACTGAAGTCGCACCAACTGCTTAACTCAAAATACAGTCAAGAAAAGAGCTCTCAAGCCGAGAAACGGGATCGACCATAAGCACTAATGTGAAATTACATACAATTTTCAAATTTCTTGTACTTGCTAACTTTGCGACCTCGGGCAGCTATGTTACCATGGAGGAACCACACAGGATTTGACTTTATAGGCTAGAACTGAAGTCGCACCAACTGCTTAACTCAAAATACAGTCAAGAAAGTAGCTCTCAAGCCGTGAAACGGGATCGACCATAAGCACTACCGTGAAATTACGTACAATTTTCAAATTTCTTGTACTTGCTAACTTTGCGACCTCGGGCAGCTATGTTACCATGGAGAAACCACACAGGATTTGACTTTATAGGCTAGAACTGAAGTCGCACCAACTGCTTAACTCAAAATACAGTCAAGAAAGTAGCTCTCAAGCCGAGAAACGGGATCGACCATAAGAACTAATGTGAAATTACATACAATTTTCAAATTTCTTGTACTTGCTAACTTTGCGACCTCGGGCAGCTATGTTACCATGGAGGAACCACACAGGATTTGACTTTATAGGCTAGAACTGAAGTCGCACCAACTGCTTAACTCAAAATACAGTCAAGAAAGTAGCTCTCAAGCCGAGAAACGGGATCGACCATAAGCACTACCGTGAAATTACGTACAATTTTCAAATTTCTTGTACTTGCTAACTTTGCGACCTCGGGCAGCTATGTTACCATGGAGGAACCACACAGGATTTGACTTTATAGGCTAGAACTGAAGTCGCACCAACTGCTTAACTCAAAATACAGTCAAGAAAGTAGCTCTCAAGCCGAGAAACGGGATCGACCATAAGCACTAATGTGAAATTACATACAATTTTCAAATTTCTTGTACTTGCTAACTTTGCGACCTCGGGCAGCTATGTTACCATGGAGGAACCCCACAGGATTTGACTTTATAGGCTAGAACTGAAGTCGCACCAACTGCTTAACTCAAAATTCAGTCAAGAAAGTAGCTCTCAAGCCGTGAAACGGGATCGACCATAAGCACTACCGTGAAATTACGTACAATTTTCAAATTTCTTGTACTTGCTAACTTTGCGACCTCGGGCAGCTATGTTACCATGGAGGAACCCCACAGGATTTGACTTTATAGGCTAGAACTGAAGTCGCACCAACTGCTTAACTCAAAATACAGTCAAGAAAAGAGCTCTCAAGCCGAGAAACGGGATCGACCATAAGCACTAATGTGAAATTACATACAATTTTCAAATTTCTTGTACTTGCTAACTTTGCGACCTCGGGCAGCTATGTTACCATGGAGGAACCACACAGGATTTGACTTTATAGGCTAGAACTGAAGTCGCACCAACTGCTTAACTCAAAATACAGTCAAGAAAGTAGCTCTCAAGCCGTGAAACGGGATCGACCATAAGCACTACCGTGAAATTACGTACAATTTTCAAATTTCTTGTACTTGCTAACTTTGCGACCTCGGGCAGCTATGTTACCATGGAGGAACCACACAGGATTTGACTTTATAGGCTAGAACTGAAGTCGCACCAACTGCTTAACTCAAAATACAGTCAAGAAAGTAGCTCTCAAGCCGAGAAACGGGATCGACCATAAGCACTAATGTGAAATTACATACAATTTTCAAATTTCTTGTACTTGCTAACTTTGCGACCTCGGGCAGCTATGTTACCATGGAGGAACCACACAGGATTTGACTTTATAGGCTAGAACTGAAGTCGCACCAACTGCTTAACTCAAAATACAGTCAAGAAAGTAGCTCTCAAGCCGAGAAACGGGATCGACCATAAGCACTAATGTGAAATTACATACAATTTTCAAATTTCTTGTACTTGCTAACTTTGCGACCTTGGGCAGCTATGTTACCATGGAGGAACCACACAGGATTTGACTTTATAGGCTAGAACTGAAGTCGCACCAACTGCTTAACTCAAAATTCAGTCAAGAAAGTAGCTCTCAAGCCGTGAAACGGGATCGACCATAAGCACTACCGTGAAATTACGTACAATTTTCAAATTTCTTGTACTTGCTAACTTTGCGACCTCGGGCAGCTATGTTACCATGGAGGAACCACACAGGATTTGACTTTATAGGCTAGAACTGAAGTCGCACCAACTGCTTAACTCAAAATACAGTCAAGAAAGTAGCTCTCAAGCCGAGAAACGGGATCGACCATAAGCACTAATGTGAAATTACATACAATTTTCAAATTTCTTGTACTTGCTAACTTTGCGACCTCGGGCAGCTATGTTACCATGGAGGAACCACACAAGATTTGACTTTATAGGCTAGAACTGAAGTCGCACCAACTGCTTAACTCAAAATTCAGTCAAGAAAGTAGCTCTCAAGTCGTGAAACGGGATCGACCATAAGCACTACCGTGAAATTACGTACAATTTTCAAATTTCTTGTACTTGCTAACTTTGCGACCTTGGGCAGCTATGTTACCATGGAGGAACCACACAGGATTTGGCTTTATAGGCTAGAACTGAAGTCGCACCAACTGCTTAACTCAAAATTCAGTCAAGAAAGTAGCTCTCAAGTCGTGAAACGGGATCGACCATAAGCACTACCGTGAAATTACGTACAATTTTCAAATTTCTTGTACTTGCTAACTTTGCGACCTCGGGCAGCTATGTTACCATGGAGGAACCACACAGGATTTGACTTTATAGGCTAGAACTGAAGTCGCACCAACTGCTTAACTCAAAATACAGTCAAGAAAGTAGCTCTCAAGCCGAGAAACGGGATCGACCATAAGCACTAATGTGAAAATACATACAATTTTCAAATTTCTTGTACTTGCTAACTTTGCGACCTCGGGCAGCTATGTTACCATGGAGGAACCACACAGGATTTGACTTTATAGGCTAGAACTGAAGTCGCAACAACTGCTTAACTCAAAATACAGTCAAGAAAGTAGCTCTCAAGCCGAGAAACAGGATCGACCATAAGCACTAATGTGAAATTACATACAATTTTCAAATTCCTTGTACTTGCTAACTTTGCGACCTCGGGAAGCTATGTTACCATGGAGGAACCATACAAGATTTGACTTTATAGGCTAGAACTGAAGTCGCACCAACTGCTTAACTCAAAATACAGTCAAGAAAGTAGCTCTCAAGCCGAGAAACGGGATCGACCATAAGCACTAATGTGAAATTACATACAATTTTCAAATTTCTTGTACTTGCTAACTTTGCGACCTCGGGCAGCTATGTTACCATGGAGGAACCACACAAGATTTGACTTTATAGGCTAGAACTGAAGTCGCACCAACTGCTTAGCTCAAAATACAGTCAAGAAAAGAGCTCTCAAGCCGAGAAACGGGATCGACCATAAGCACTAATGTGAAATTACATACAATTTTCAAATTTCTTGTACTTGCTAACTTTGCGACCTCGGCAGCTATGTTACCATGGAGGAACCACACAGGATTTGACTTAATAGGCTAGAACTGAAGTCGCACCAACTGCTTAACTCAAAATACAGTCAAGAAAGTAGCTCTCAAGCCGTGAAACGGGATCGACCATAAGCACTACCGTGAAATTTCGTACAATTTTCAAATTTCTTGTACTTGCTAAATTTGCGACCTCGGGCAGCTATGTTACCATGGAGGAACCACACAGGATTTGACTTTATAGGCTAGAACTGAAGTCGCACCAACTGCTTAACTCAAAATACAGTCAAGAAAAGAGCTCTCAAGCCGAGAAACGGGATCGACCATAAGCACTAATGTGAAATTACATACAATTTTCAAATTTCTTGTACTTGCTAACTTTGCGACCTCGGGCAGCTATGTTACCATGGAGGAACCACACAGGATTTGACTTTATAGGCTAGAACTGAAGTCGCACCAACTGCTTAACTCAAAATACAGTCAAGAAAGTAGCTCTCAAGCCGTGAAACGGGATCGACCATAAGCACTACCGTGAAATTACGTACAATTTTCAAATTTCTTGTACTTGCTAACTTTGCGACCTCGGGCAGCTATGTTACCATGGAGAAACCACACAGGATTTGACTTTATAGGCTAGAACTGAAGTCGCACCAACTGCTTAACTCAAAATACAGTCAAGAAAGTAGCTCTCAAGCCGAGAAACGGGATCGACCATAAGAACTAATGTGAAATTACATACAATTTTCAAATTTCTTGTACTTGCTAACTTTGCGACCTCGGGCAGCTATGTTACCATGGAGGAACCACACAGGATTTGACTTTATAGGCTAGAACTGAAGTCGCACCAACTGCTTAACTCAAAATACAGTCAAGAAAGTAGCTCTCAAGCCGAGAAACGGGATCGACCATAAGCACTACCGTGAAATTACGTACAATTTTCAAATTTCTTGTACTTGCTAACTTTGCGACCTCGGGCAGCTATGTTACCATGGAGGAACCACACAGGATTTGACTTTATAGGCTAGAACTGAAGTCGCACCAACTGCTTAACTCAAAATACAGTCAAGAAAGTAGCTCTCAAGCCGAGAAACGGGATCGACCATAAGCACTACCGTGAAATTAAGTACAATTTTCAAATTTCTTGTACTTGCTAACTTTGCGACCTCGGGCAGCTATGTTACCATGGAGGAACCACACAGGATTTGACTTTATAGGCTAGAACTGAAGTCGCACCAACTGCTTAACTCAAAATACAGTCAAGAAAGTAGCTCTCAAGCCGAGAAACGGGATCGACCATAAGCACTAATGTGAAATTACATACATCTTTCAAATTTCTTGTACTTGCTAACTTTGCGACCTCGGGCAGCTATGTTACCATGGAGGAACCCCACAGGATTTGACTTTATAGGCTAGAACTGAAGTCGCACCAACTGCTTAACTCAAAATTCAGTCAAGAAAGTAGCTCTCAAGCCGTGAAACGGGATCGACCATAAGCACTACCGTGAAATTACGTACAATTTTCAAATTTCTTGTACTTGCTAACTTTGCGACCTCGGGCAGCTATGTTACCATGGAGGAACCCCACAGGATTTGACTTTATAGGCTAGAACTGAAGTCGCACCAACTGCTTAACTCAAAATACAGTCAAGAAAAGAGCTCTCAAGCCGAGAAACGGGATCGACCATAAGCACTAATGTGAAATTACATACAATTTTCAAATTTCTTGTACTTGCTAACTTTGCGACCTCGGGCAGCTATGTTACCATGGAGGAACCACACAGGATTTGACTTTATAGGCTAGAACTGAAGTCGCACCAACTGCTTAACTCAAAATACAGTCAAGAAAGTAGCTCTCAAGCCGTGAAACGGGATCGACCATAAGCACTACCGTGAAATTACGTACAATTTTCAAATTTCTTGTACTTGCTAACTTTGCGACCTCGGGCAGCTATGTTACCATGGAGGAACCACACAGGATTTGACTTTATAGGCTAGAACTGAAGTCGCACCAACTGCTTAACTCAAAATACAGTCAAGAAAGTAGCTCTCAAGCCGAGAAACGGGATCGACCATAAGAACTAATGTGAAATTACATACAATTTTCAAATTTCTTGTACTTGCTAACTTTGCGACCTCGGGCAGCTATGTTACCATGGAGGAACCACACAGGATTTGACTTTATAGGCTAGAACTGAAGTCGCACCAACTGCTTAACTCAAAATACAGTCAAGAAAGTAGCTCTCAAGCCGAGAAACGGGATCGACCATAAGCACTAATGTGAAATTACAAACAATTTTCAAATTTCTTGTACTTGCTAACTTTGCGACCTTGGGCAGCTATGTTACCATGGAGGAACCACACAGGATTTGACTTTATAGGCTAGAACTGAAGTCGCACCAACTGCTTAACTCAAAATTCAGTCAAGAAAGTAGCTCTCAAGCCGTGAAACGGGATCGACCATAAGCACTACCGTGAAATTACGTACAATTTTCAAATTTCTTGTACTTGCTAACTTTGCGACCTCGGGCAGCTATGTTACCATGGAGGAACCACACAGGATTTGACTTTATAGGCTAGAACTGAAGTCGCACCAACTGCTTAACTCAAAATACAGTCAAGAAAGTAGCTCTCAAGCCGAGAAACGGGATCGACCATAAGCACTAATGTGAAAATACATACAATTTTCAAATTTCTTGTACTTGCTAACTTTGCGACCTCGGGCAGCTATGTTACCATGGAGGAACCACACAGGATTTGACTTTATAGGCTAGAACTGAAGTCGCAACAACTGCTTAACTCAAAATACAGTCAAGAAAGTAGCTCTCAAGCCGAGAAACAGGATCGACCATAAGCACTAATGTGAAATTACATACAATTTTCAAATTCCTTGTACTTGCTAACTTTGCGACCTCGGGAAGCTATGTTACCATGGAGGAACCACACAAGATTTGACTTTATAGGCTAGAACTGAAGTCGCACCAACTGCTTAACTCAAAATACAGTCAAGAAAGTAGCTCTCAAGCCGAGAAACGGGATCGACCATAAGCACTAATGTGAAATTACATACAATTTTCAAATTTCTTGTACTTGCTAACTTTGCGACCTCGGGCAGCTATGTTACCATGGAGGAACCACACAAGATTTGACTTTATAGGCTAGAACTGAAGTCGCACCAACTGCTTAGCTCAAAATACAGTCAAGAAAAGAGCTCTCAAGCCGAGAAACGGGATCGACCATAAGCACTAATGTGAAATTACATACAATTTTCAAATTTCTTGTACTTGCTAACTTTGCGACCTCGGCAGCTATGTTACCATGGAGGAACCACACAGGATTTGACTTTATAGGCTAGAACTGAAGTCGCACCAACTGCTTAACTCAAAATACAGTCAAGAAAGTAGCTCTCAAGCCGTGAAACGGGATCGACCATAAGCACTACCGTGAAATTTCGTACAATTTTCAAATTTCTTGTACTTGCTAAATTTGCGACCTCGGGCAGCTATGTTACCATGGAGGAACCACACAGGATTTGACTTTATAGGCTAGAACTGAAGTCGCACCAACTGCTTAACTCAAAATACAGTCAAGAAAAGAGCTCTCAAGCCGAGAAACGGGATCGACCATAAGCACTAATGTGAAATTACATACAATTTTCAAATTTCTTGTACTTGCTAACTTTGCGACCTCGGGCAGCTATGTTACCATGGAGGAACCACACAGGATTTGACTTTATAGGCTAGAACTGAAGTCGCACCAACTGCTTAACTCAAAATACAGTCAAGAAAGTAGCTCTCAAGCCGTGAAACGGGATCGACCATAAGCACTACCGTGAAATTACGTACAATTTTCAAATTTCTTGTACTTGCTAACTTTGCGACCTCGGGCAGCTATGTTACCATGGAGAAACCACACAGGATTTGACTTTATAGGCTAGAACTGAAGTCGCACCAACTGCTTAACTCAAAATACAGTCAAGAAAGTAGCTCTCAAGCCGAGAAACGGGATCGACCATAAGAACTAATGTGAAATTACATACAATTTTCAAATTTCTTGTACTTGCTAACTTTGCGACCTCGGGCAGCTATGTTACCATGGAGGAACCACACAGGATTTGACTTTATAGGCTAGAACTGAAGTCGCACCAACTGCTTAACTCAAAATACAGTCAAGAAAGTAGCTCTCAAGCCGAGAAACGGGATCGACCATAAGCACTACCGTGAAATTACGTACAATTTTCAAATTTCTTGTACTTGCTAACTTTGCGACCTCGGGCAGCTATGTTACCATGGAGGAACCACACAGGATTTGACTTTATAGGCTAGAACTGAAGTCGCACCAACTGCTTAACTCAAAATACAGTCAAGAAAGTAGCTCTCAAGCCGAGAAACGGGATCGACCATAAGCACTAATGTGAAATTACATACAATTTTCAAATTTCTTGTACTTGCTAACTTTGCGACCTCGGGCAGCTATGTTACCATGGAGGAACCCCACAGGATTTGACTTTATAGGCTAGAACTGAAGTCGCACCAACTGCTTAACTCAAAATTCAGTCAAGAAAGTAGCTCTCAAGCCGTGAAACGGGATCGACCATAAGCACTACCGTGAAATTACGTACAATTTTCAAATTTCTTGTACTTGCTAACTTTGCGACCTCGGGCAGCTATGTTACCATGGAGGAACCCCACAGGATTTGACTTTATAGGCTAGAACTGAAGTCGCACCAACTGCTTAACTCAAAATACAGTCAAGAAAAGAGCTCTCAAGCCGAGAAACGGGATCGACCATAAGCACTAATGTGAAATTACATACAATTTTCAAATTTCTTGTACTTGCTAACTTTGCGACCTCGGGCAGCTATGTTACCATGGAGGAACCACACAGGATTTGACTTTATAGGCTAGAACTGAAGTCGCACCAACTGCTTAACTCAAAATACAGTCAAGAAAGTAGCTCTCAAGCCGTGAAACGGGATCGACCATAAGCACTACCGTGAAATTACGTACAATTTTCAAATTTCTTGTACTTGCTAACTTTGCGACCTCGGGCAGCTATGTTACCATGGAGGAACCACACAGGATTTGACTTTATAGGCTAGAACTGAAGTCGCACCAACTGCTTAACTCAAAATACAGTCAAGAAAGTAGCTCTCAAGCCGAGAAACGGGATCGACCATAAGAACTAATGTGAAATTACATACAATTTTCAAATTTCTTGTACTTGCTAACTTTGCGACCTCGGGCAGCTATGTTACCATGGAGGAACCACACAGGATTTGACTTTATAGGCTAGAACTGAAGTCGCACCAACTGCTTAACTCAAAATACAGTCAAGAAAGTAGCTCTCAAGCCGAGAAACGGGATCGACCATAAGCACTACCGTGAAATTACGTACAATTTTCAAATTTCTTGTACTTGCTAACTTTGCGACCTCGGGCAGCTATGTTACCATGGAGGAACCACACAGGATTTGACTTTATAGGCTAGAACTGAAGTCGCACCAACTGCTTAACTCAAAATACAGTCAAGAAAGTAGCTCTCAAGCCGAGAAACGGGATCGACCATAAGCACTAATGTGAAATTACATACAATTTTCAAATTTCTTGTACTTGCTATCTTTGCGACCTCGGGCAGCTATGTTACCATGGAGGAACCCCACAGGATTTGACTTTATAGGCTAGAACTGAAGTCGCACCAACTGCTTAACTCAAAATTCAGTCAAGAAAGTAGCTCCCAAGCCGTGAAACGGGATCGACCATAAGCACTACCGTGAAATTAGGTACAATTTTCAAATTTCTTGTACTTGCTAACTTTGCGACCTCGGGCAGCTATGTTACCATGGAGGAACCACACAGGATTTGACTTTATAGGCTAGAACTGAAGTCGCACCAACTGCTTAACTCAAAATACAGTCAAGAAAGTAGCTCTCAAGCCGAGAAACTGGATCGACCATAAGCACTAATGTGAAATTACATACAATTTTCAAATTTCTTGTACTTGCTAACTTTGCGACCTCGGGCAGCTATGTTACCATAGAGGAACCACACAGGATTTGACTTTATAGGCTAGAACTGAAGTCGCAACAACTGCTTAACTCAAAATACAGTCAAGAAAGTAGCTCTCAAACCGAGAAACGGGATCGACCATAAGCACTAATGTGAAATTAAATACAATTTTCAAATTTCTTGTACTTGCTAACTTTGCGACCTCGGGCAGCTATGTTACCATGGAGGAACCACACAAGATTTGACTTTATAGGCTAGAACTGAAGTCGCACCAACTGCTTAACTCAAAATACAGTCAAGAAAGTAGCTCTCAAGCCGAGAAACGGGATCGACCATAAGCACTAATGTGAAATTACATACAATTTTCAAATTTCTTGTACTTGCTAATTTTGCGACCTCGGGCAGCTATGTTACCATGGAGGAACCACATAAGATTTGACTTTATAGGCTAGAACTGAAGTCGCACCACTGCTTAACTCAAAATACAGTCAAGAAAGTAGCTCTCAAGCCGAGAAACGGGATCGACCATAAGCACTAATGTGAAATTACATACAATTTTCAAATTTCTTGTACTTGCTAACTTTACGACCTCGGGCAGCTATGTTACCATGGAGGAACCACACAGGATTTGACTTTATAGGCTAGAACTGAAGTCGCACCAACTGCTTAACTCAAAATACAGTCAAGAAAGTAGCTCTCAAGCCGTGAAACGGGATCGACCATAAGCACTAATGTGAAATTACATACAATTTTCAAATTTCTTGTACTTGCTAACTTTGCGACCTCGGGCAGCTATGTTACCATGGAGGAACCACACAGGATTTGACTTTATAGGCTAGAACTGAAGTCGCAACAACTGCTTAACTCAAAATACAGTCAAGAAAGTAGCTCTCAAGCCGAGAAACGGGATCGACCATAAGCACTAATGTGAAATTACATACAATTTTCAAATTTCTTGTACTTGCTAACTTTGCGACCTTGGGCAGCTATGTTACCATGGAGGAACCACACAGGATTTGACTTTATAGGCTAGAACTGAAGTCGCACCAACTGCTTAACTTAAAATTCAGTCAAGAAAGTAGCTCTCAAGCCGTGAAACGGGATCGACCATAAGCACTACCGTGAAATTACGTACAATTTTCAAATTTCTTGTACTTGCTAACTTTGCGACCTCGGGCAGCTATGTTACCATGGAGGAACCACACAGGATTTGACTTTATAGGCTAGAACTGAAGTCGCAACAACTGCTTAACTCAAAATACAGTCAAGAAAGTAGCTCTCAAGCCGAGAAACGGGATCGACCATAAGCACTAATGTGGAATTACATACAATTTTCAAATTTCTTGAACTTGCTAACTTTGCGACCTCGGGCAGCTATGTTACCATGGAGGAACCACACAGGATTTGACTTTATAGGCTAGAACTGAAGTCGCAACAACTGCTTAACTCAAAATACAGTCAAGAAAGTAGCTCTCAAGCCGAGAAACGGGATCGACCATAAGCACTAATGTGAAACGGGATCGACCATAAGCACTACCGTGAAATTACGTACAATTTTCAAATTTCTTGTACTTGCTAACTTTGCGACCTCGGGCAGCTATGTTACCATGGAGGAACCACACAGGATTTGACTTTATAGGCTAGAACTGAAGTCGCACCAACTGCTTAACTCAAAATACAGTCAAGAAAGTAGCTCTCAAGCCGAGAAACGGGATCGACCATAAGCACTAATGTGAAATTACATACAATTTTCAAATTTCTTGTACTTGCTAACTTTGCGACCTCGGGCAGCTATGTTACCATAGAGGAACCACACAGGATTTGACTTTATAGGCTAGAACTGAAGTCGCAACAACTGCTTAACTCAAAATACAGTCAAGAAAGTAGCTCTCAAGCCGAGAAACGGGATCGACCATAAGCACTAATGTGAAATTACATACAATTTTCAAATTTCTTGTACTTGCTAACTTTGCGACCTCGGGCAGCTATGTTACCATGGAGGAACCCCACAGGATTTGACTTTATAGGCTAGAACTGAAGTCGCACCAACTGCTTAACTCAAAATTCAGTCAAGAATGTAGCTCTCAAGCCGTGAAACGGGATCGACCATAAGCACTACCGTGAAATTACGTACAATTTTCAAATTTCTTGTACTTGCTAACTTTGCGACCTCGGGCAGCTATGTTACCATGGAGGAACCCCACAGGATTTGACTTTATAGGCTAGAACTGAAGTCGCACCAACTGCTTAACTCAAAATTCAGTCAAGATAGTAGCTCTCAAGCCGTGAAACGGGATCGACCATAAGCACTACCGTGAAATTAGGTACAATTTTCAAATTTCTTGTACTTGCTAACTTTGCGACCTCGGGCAGCTATGTTACCATGGAGGAACCACACAGGATTTGACTTTATAGGCTAGAACTGAAGTCGCACCAACTGCTTAACTCAAAATACAGTCAAGTAAGTAGCTCTCAAGCCGAGAAACTGGATCGACCATAAGCACTAATGTGAAATTACATACAATTTTCAAATTTCTTGTACTTGCTAACTTTGCGACCTCGGGCAGCTATGTTACCATAGAGGAACCACACAGGATTTGACTTTATAGGCTAGAACTGAAGTCGCAACAACTGCTTAACTCAAAATACAGTCAAGAAAGTAGCTCTCAAGCCGAGAAACGGGATCGACCATAAGCACTAATGTGAAATTACATACAATTTTCAAATTTCTTGTACTTGCTAACTTTGCGACCTCGGGCAGCTATGTTACCATGGAGGAACCACACAAGATTTGACTTTATAGGCTAGAACTGAAGTCGCACCAACTGCTTAACTCAAAATACAGTCAAGAAAGTAGCTCTCAAGCCGAGAAACGGGATCGACCATAAGCACTAATGTGAAATTACATACAATTTTCAAATTTCTTGTACTTGCTAACTTTGCGACCTCGGGCAGCTATGTTACCATGGAGGAACCACACAAGATTTGACTTTATAGGCTAGAACTGAAGTCGCACCAACTGCTTAACTCAAAATACAGTCAAGAAAAGAGCTCTCAAGCCGAGAAACGGGATCGACCATAAGCACTAATGTGAAATTACATACAATTTTCAAATTTCATGTACTTGCTAACTTTGCGACCTTGGGCAGCTATGTTACCATGGAGGAACCACACAGGATTTGACTTTATAGGCTAGAACTGAAGTCGCACCAACTGCTTAACTCAAAATACAGTCAAGAAGGTAGCTCTCAAGCCGTGAAACGGGATCGACCATAAGCACTACCGTGAAATTACGTACAATTTTCAAATTTCTTGTACTTGCTAACTTTGCGACCTCGGGCAGCTATGTTACCATGGAGGAACCACACAGGATTTGACTTTATAGGCTAGAACTGAAGTCGCACCAACTGCTTAACTCAAAATACAGTCAAGAAAGTAGCTCTCAAGCCGAGAAACGGGATCGACCATAAGCACTAATGTGAAATTACATACAATTTTCAAATTTCTTGTACTTGCTAACTTTGCGACCTTGGGCAGCTATGTTACCATGGAGGAACCACACAGGATTTGACTTTATAGGCTAGAACTGAAGTCGCACCAACTGCTTAACTCAAAATTCAGTCAAGAAAGTAGCTCTCAAGCCGTGAAACGGGATCGACCATAAGCACTACCGTGAAATTACGTACAATTTTCAAATTTCTTGTACTTGCTAACTTTGCGACCTCGGGCAGCTATGTTACCATGGAGGAACGACACAGGATTTGACTTTATAGGCTAGAACTGAAGTCGCAACAACTGCTTAACTCAAAATACAGTCAAGAAAGTAGCTCTCAAGCCGAGAAACGGGATCGACCATAAGCACTAATGTGAAATTACATACAATTTTCAAATTTCTTGAACTTGCTAACTTTGCGACCTCGGGCAGCTATGTTACCATGGAGGAACCACACAGGATTTGACTTTATAGGCTAGAACTGAAGTCGCAACAACTGCTTAACTCAAAATACAGTCAAGAAAGTAGCTCTCAAGCCGAGAAACGGGATCGACCATAAGCACTAATGTGAAACGGGATCGACCATAAGCACTACCGTGAAATTACGTACAATTTTCAAATTTCTTGTACTTGCTAACTTTGCGACCTCGGGCAGCTATGTTACCATGGAGGAACCACACAGGATTTGACTTTATAGGCTAGAACTGAAGTCGCACCAACTGCTTAACTCAAAATACAGTCAAGAAAGTAGCTCTCAAGCCGAGAAACGGGATCGACCATAAGCACTAATGTGAAATTACATACAATTTTCAAATTTCTTGTACTTGCTAACTTTGCGACCTCGGGCAGCTATGTTACCATGGAGGAACCACACAGGATTTGACTTTACAGGCTAGGACTGAAGCCGCACCAACTGCTTAACTCAAAATACAGTCAAGAAAGTAGCTCTCAAGCCGAGAAACGGGATCGACCATAAGCACCAATGTGAAATTACATACAATTTTCAAATTTCTTGTACTTGCTAACTTTGCGACCTCGGGCAGCTATGTTACCATGGAGGAACCCCACAGGATTTGACTTTATAGGCTAGAACTGAAGTCGCACCAACTGCTTAACTCAAAATTCAGTCAAGAAAGTAGCTCTCAAGCCGTGAAACGGGATCGACCATAAGCACTACCGTGAAATTACGTACAATTTTCAAATTTCTTGTACTTGCTAACTTTGCGACCTCGGGCAGCTATGGTACCATGGAGGAACCACACATGATTTGACTTTATAGGCTAGAACTGAAGTCGCACCAACTGCTTAACTCAAAATACAGTCAAGAAAGTAGCTCTCAAGCCGAGAAACGGGATCGACCATAAGCACTAATGTGAAATTACATACAATTTTCAAATTTCTTGTACTTGCTAACTTTGCGACCTCGGGCAGCTATGTTACCATGGAGGAACCACACAGGATTTGACTTTATAGGCTAGAACTGAAGTCGCAACAACTGCTTAACTCAAAATACAGTCAAGAAAGTAGCTCTCAAGCCGAGAAACGGGATCGACCATAAGCACTAATGTGAAATTACATACAATTTTCAAATTTCTTGTACTTGCTAATTTTGCGACCTCGGGCAGCTATGTTACCATGGAGGAACCACACAAGATTTGACTTTATAGGCTAGAACTGAAGTCGCACCAACTGCTTAACTCAAAATACAGTCAAGAAAAGAGCTCTCAAGCCGAGAAACGGGATCGACCATAAGCACTAATGTGAAATTACATACAATTTTCAAATTTCTTGTACTTGCTAACTTTGCGACCTCGGGCAGCTATGTTACCATGGAGGAACCACACAGGATTTGACTTTATAGGCTAGAACTGAAGTCGCACCAACTGCTTAACTCAAAATACAGTCAAGAAAGTAGCTCTCAAGCCGTGAAACGGGATCGACCATAAGCACTACCGTGAAATTACGTACAATTTTCAAATTTCTTGTACTTGCTAACTTTGCGACCTCGGGCAGCTATGTTACCATGGAGGAACCACACAGGATTTGACTTTATAGGCTAGAACTGAAGTCGCAACAACTGCTTAACTCAAAATACAGTCAAGAAAGTAGCTCTCAAGCCGAGAAACGGGATCGACCATAAGCACTAATGTGAAATTACATACAATTTTCAAATTTCTTGTACTTGCTAACTTTGCGACCTCGGGCAGCTATGTTACCATGGAGGAACCACCCAGGATTTGACTTTATAGGCTAGAACTGAAGTCGCAACAACTGCTTAACTCAAAATACAGTCAAGAAAGTAGCTCTCAGGCCGAGAAACGGGATCGACCATAAGCACTAATGTGAAATTACATACAATTTTCAAATTTCTTGTACTTGCTAACTTTGCGACCTTGGGCAGCTATGTTACCATGGAGGAACCACACAGGATTTGACTTTATAGGCTAGAACTGAAATCGCACCAACTGCTTAACTCAAAATTCAGTCAAGAAAGTAGCTCTCAAGCCGTGAAACGGGATCGACCATAAGCACTACCGTGAAATTACGTACAATTTTCAAATTTCTTGTACTTGCTAACTTTGCGACCTCGGGCAGCTATGTTACCATGGAGGAACCACACAGGATTTGACTTTATAGGCTAGAACTGAAGTCGCACCAACTGCTTAACTCAAAATACAGTCAAGAAAGTAGCTCTCAAGCCGAGAAACGGGATCGACCATAAGCACTAATGTGAAATTACATACAATTTTCAAATTTCTTGTACTTGCTAACTTTGCGACCTCGGGCAGCTATGTTACCATGGAGGAACCACACAGGATTTGACTTTATAGGCTAGAACTGAAGTCGCAACAACTGCTTAACTCAAAATACAGTCAAGAAAGTAGCTCTCAAGCCGAGAAACGGGATCGACCATAAGCACTAATGTGAAATTACATACAATTTTCAAATTTCTTGTACTTGCTAACTTTGCGACCTCGGGCAGCTATGTTACCATGGAGGAACCACACAAGATTTGACTTTATAGGCTAGAACTGAAGTCGCACCAACTGCTTAACTCAAAATACAGTCAAGAAAGTAGCTATCAAGCCGAGAAACGGGATCGACCATAAGCACTAATGTGAAATTACATACAATTTTCAAATTTCTTGTACTTGCTAACTTTGCGACCTCGGGCAGCTATGTTACCATGGAGGAACCACACAAGATTTGACTTTATAGGCTAGAACTGAAGTCGCACCAACTGCTTAACTCAAAATACAGTCAAGAAAAGAGCTCTCAAGCCGAGAAACGGGATCGGCCATAAGCACTAATGTGAAATTACATACAATTTTCAAATTTCTTGTACTTGCTAACTTTGCGACCTCGGGCAGCTATGTTACCATGGAGGAACCACACAGGATTTGACTTTATAGGCTAGAACTGAAGTCGCACCAACTGCTTAACTCAAAATACAGTCAAGAAAGTAGCTCTCAAGCCGTGAAACGGGATCGACCATAAGCACTACCGTGAAATTACGTACAATTTTCAAATTTCTTGTACTTGCTAACTTTGCGACCTCGGGCAGCTATGTTACCATGGAGGAACCACACAGGATTTGACTTTATAGGCTAGAACTGAAGTCGCACCAACTGCTTAACTCAAAATACAGTCAAGAAAGTAGCTCTCAAGCCGAGAAACGGGATCGACCATAAGCACTAATGTGAAATTACATACAATTTTCAAATTTCTTGTACTTGCTAACTTTGCGACCTCGGGCAGCTATGTTACCATGGAGGAACCACACAGGATTTGACTTTATAGGCTAGAACTGAAGTCGCAACAACTGCTTAACTCAAAATACAGTCAAGAAAGTAGCTCTCAAGCCGAGAAACGGGATCGACCATAAGCACTAATGTGAAATTACATACAATTTTCAAATTTCTTGTACTTGCTAACTTTGCGACCTCGGGCAGCTATGTTACCATGGAGGAACCACACAAGATTTGACTTTATAGGCTAGAACTGAAGTCGCACCAACTGCTTAACTTAAAATACAGTCAAGAAAGTAGCTATCAAGCCGAGAAACGGGATCGACCATAAGCACTAATGTGAAATTACATACAATTTTCAAATTTCTTGTACTTGCTAACTTTGCGACCTCGGGCAGCTATGTTACCATGGAGGAACCACACAAGATTTGACTTTATAGGCTAGAACTGAAGTCGCACCAACTGCTTAACTCAAAATACAGTCAAGAAAAGAGCTCTCAAGCCGAGAAACGGGATCGGCCATAAGCACTAATGTGAAATTACATACAATTTTCAAATTTCTTGTACTTGCTAACTTTGCGACCTCGGGCAGCTATGTTACCATGGAGGAACCACACAGGATTTGACTTTATAGGCTAGAACTGAAGTCGCACCAACTGCTTAACTCAAAATACAGTCAAGAAAGTAGCTCTCAAGCCGTGAAACGGGATCGACCATAAGCACTACCGTGAAATTACGTACAATTTTCAAATTTCTTGTACTTGCTAACTTTGCGACCTCGGGCAGCTATGTTACCATGGAGGAACCACACAGGATTTGACTTTATAGGCTAGAACTGAAGTCGCACCAACTGCTTAACTCAAAATACAGTCAAGAAAGTAGCTCTCAAGCCGAGAAACGGGATCGACCATAAGCACTAATGTGAAATTACATACAATTTTCAAATTTCTTGTACTTGCTACCTTTGCGACCTCGGGCAGCTATGTTACCATGGAGGAACCACACAGGATTTGACTTTATAGGCTAGAACTGAAGTCGCAAAAACTGCTTAACTCAAAATACAGTCAAGAAAGTAGCTCTCAAGCCGAGAAACGGGATCGACCATAAGCACTAATGTGAAATTACATACAATTTTCAAATTTCTTGTACTTGCTAACTTTGCGACCTTGGGCAGCTATGTTACCATGGAGGAACCACACAGGATTTGACTTTATAGGCTAGAACTGAAGTCGCACCAATTGCGTAACTCAAAATTCAGTCAAGAAAGTAGCTCTCAAGTCGTGAAACGGGATCGACCATAAGCACTACCGTGAAATTACGTACAATTTTCAAATTTCTTGTACTTGCTAACTTTGCGACCTCGGGCAGCTATGTTACCATGGAGGAACCACACAAGATTTGACTTTATAGGCTAGAACTGAAGTCGCACCAACTGCTTAACTCAAAATACAGTCAAGAAAGTAGCTCTCAAGCCGAGAAACGGGATCGACCATAAGCACTAATGTGAAATTACATACAATTTTCAAATTTCTTGTACTTGCTAACTTTGCGACCTCGGGCAGCTATGTTACCATGGAGGAACCACACAAGATTTGACTTTATAGGCTAGAACTGAAGTCGCACCAACTGCTTAACTCAAAATACAGTCAAGAAAAGAGCTCTCAAGCCGAGAAACGGGATCGACCATAAGCACTAATGTGAAATTACATACAATTTTCAAATTTCTTGTACTTGCTAACTTTGCGACCTCGGGCAGCTATGTTACCATGGAGGAACCACACAGGATTTGACTTTATAGGCTAGAACTGAAGTAACACCAACTGCTTAACTCAAAATACAGTCAAGAAAGTAGCTCTCAAGCCGTGAAACGGGATCGACCATAAGCACTACCGTGAAATTACGTACAATTTTCAAATTTCTTGTACTTGCTAACTTTGCGACCTCGGGCAGCTATGTTACCATGGAGGAACCACACAGGATTTGACTTTATAGGCTAGAACTGAAGTCGCACCAACTGCTTAACTCAAAATACAGTCAAGAAAGTAGCTCTCAAGCCGAGAAACGGGATCGACCATAAGAACTAATGTGAAATTACATACAATTTTCAAATTTCTTGTACTTGCTAACTTTGCGACCTCGGGCAGCTATGTTACCATGGAGGAACCACACAGGATTTGACTTTATAGGCTAGAACTGAAGTCGCACCAACTGCTTAACTCAAAATACAGTCAAGAAAGTAGCTCTCAAGCCGAGAAACGGGATCGACCATAAGCACTACCGTGAAATTACGTACAATTTTCAAATTTCTTGTACTTGCTAACTTTGCGACCTCGGGCAGCTATGTTACCATGGAGGAACCACACAGGATTTGACTTTATAGGCTAGAACTGAAGTCGCACCAACTGCTTAACTCAAAATACAGTCAAGAAAGTACCTCTCAAGCCGAGAAACGGGATCGACCATAAGCACTAATGTGAAATTACATACAATTTTCAAATTTCTTGTACTTGCTAACTTTGCGACCTCGGGCAGCTATGTTACCATGGAGGAACCACACAAGATTTGACGTTATAGGCTAGAACTGAAGTCGCACCAACTGCTTAACTCAAAATACAGTCAAGAAAGTAGCTCTCAAGCCGTGAAACGGGATCGACCATAAGCACTACCGTGAAATTAAGTACAATTTTCAAATTTCTTGTACTTGCTAACTTTGCGACCTCGGGCAGCTATGTTACCATGGAGGAACCACACAGGATTTGACTTTATAGGCTAGAACTGAAGTCGCGCCAACTGCTCAACTCAAAATACAGTCAAGAAAGTAGCTCTCAAGCCGTGAAACGGGATCGACCATAAGCACTACCGTGAAATTACATACAATTTTCAAATTTCTTGTACTTGCTAACTTTGCGACCTCGGGCAGCTATGTTACCATGGAGGAACCACACAAGATTTGACTTTTTAGGCTAGAACTGAAGTCGCACCAACTGCTTAACTCAAAATACAGTCAAGAAAGTAGCTCTCAAGCCGAGAAACGGGATCGACCATAAGAACTAATGTGAAATTACATACAATTTTCATATTTCTTGTACTTGCTAACTTTGCGACCTCGGGCAGCTATGTTACCATGGAGGAACCACACAGGATTTGACTTTATAGGCTAGAACTGAAGTCGCACCAACTGCTTAACTCAAAATACAGTCAAGAAAGTAGCTCTCAAGCCGTGAAACGGGATCGACCATAAGCACTAACGTGAAATTACGTACAATTTTCAAATTTCTTGTACTTGCTAACTTTGCGACCTCGGGCAGCTATGTTACCATGGAGGAACCACACAGGATTTGACTTTATAGGCTAGAACTGAAGTCGCACCAACTGCTTAACTCAAAATAGAGTCAAGAAAGTAGCTCTCAAGCCGAGAAACGGGATCGACCATAAGCACTAATGTGAAATTACATACAATTTTCAAATTTCTTGTACTTGCTAACTTTGCGACCTCGGGCAGCTATGTTACCATGGAGGAACCACACAAGATTTGACTTTATAGGCTAGAACTGAAGTCGCGCCAACCGCTCAACTCAAAATACAGTCAAGAAAGTAGCTCTCAAGCCGTGAAACGGGATCGACCATAAGCACTACCGTGAAATTACGTACAATTTTTAAATTTCTTGTACTTGCTAACTTTGCGACCTCGGGCAGCTATGTTACCATGGAGGAACCACACAGGATTTGACTTTATAGGCTAGAACTGAAGTCGCACCAACTGCTTAACTCAAAATACAGTCAAGAAAGTAGCTCTCAAGCCGAGAAACGGGATCGACCATAAGCACTAATGTGAAATTACATACAATTTTCAAATTTCTTGTACTTGCTAACTTTGCGACCTCGGGCAGCTATGTTACCATGGAGGAACCACACAAGATTTGACTTTATAGGCTAGAACTGAAGTCGCACCAACTGCTTAACTCAAAATACAGTGAAGAAAGTAGCTCTCAAGCCGAGAAACGGGATCGAGCATAAGCACTAATGTGAAATTACATACAATTTTCAAATTTCTTGTACTTGCTAACTTTGCGACCTCGGGCAGCTATGTTACCATGGAGGAACCACACAAGATTTGACTTTATAGGCTAGAACTGAAGTCGCAACAACTGCTCAACTCAAAACACAGTCAAGAAAGTAGCTCTCAAGCCGTGAAACGGGATCGACCATAAGCACTACCGTGAAATTACGTACAATTTTCAAATTTCTTGTACTTGCTAACTTTGCGACCTCGGGCAGCTATGTTACCATGGAGGAACCACACAGGATTTGACTTTATAGGCTAGAACTGAAGTCGCACCAACTGCTTAACTCAAAATACAGTCAAGAAAGTAGCTCTCAAGCCGAGAAACGGGATCGACCATAGGCACTACCGTGAAATTACGTTCAATTTTCAAATTTCTTGTACTTGCTAACTTTGCGACCTCGGGCAGCTATGTTACCATGGAGGAACCACACAGGATTTGACTTTATAGGCTAGAACTGAAGTCGCACCAACTGCTTAACTCAAAATACAGTCAAGAAAGTAGCTCTCAAGCCGAGAAACGGGATCGACCATAAGAACTAATGTGAAATTACATACAATTTTCAAATTTCTTGTACTTGCTAACTTTGCGACCTCGGGCAGCTATGTTACCATGGAGGAACCACACAGGATTTGACTTTATAGGCTAGAACTGAAGTCGCACCAACTGCTTAACTCAAAATACAGTCAAGAAAGTAGCTCTCAAGCCGAGAAACGGGATCGACCATAAGCACTACCGTGAAATTACGTACAATTTTCAAATTTCTTGTACTTGCTAACTTTGCGACCTCGGGCAGCTATGTTACCATGGAGGAACCACACAAGATTTGACTTTATAGGCTAGAACTGAAGTCGCACCAACTGCTTAACTCAAAATACAGTCAAGAAAGTAGCTCTCAAGCCGTGAAACGGGATCGACCATAAGCACTACCGTGAAATTAAGTACAATTTTCAAATTTCTTGTACTTGCTAACTTTGCGACCTCGGGCAGCTATGTTACCATGGAGGAACCACACAGGATTTGACTTTATAGGCTAGAACTGAAGTCGCACCAACTGCTTAACTCAAAATACAGTCAAGAAAGTACCTCTCAAGCCGAGAAACGGGATCGACCATAAGCACTAATGTGAAATTACATACAATTTTCAAATTTCTTGTACTTGCTAACTTTGCGACCTCGGGCAGCTATGTTACCATGGAGGAACCACACAAGATTTGACTTTATAGGCTAGAACTGAAGTCGCACCAACTGCTTAACTCAAAATACAGTCAAGAAAGTAGCTCTCAAGCCGTGAAACGGGATCGACCATAAGCACTACCGTGAAATTAAGTACAATTTTCAAATTTCTTGTACTTGCTAACTTTGCGACCTCGGGCAGCTATGTTACCATGGAGGAACCACACAGGATTTGACTTTATAGGCTAGAACTGAAGTCGCGCCAACTGCTCAACTCAAAATACAGTCAAGAAAGTAGCTCTCAAGCCGTGAAACGGGATCGACCATAAGCACTACCGTGAAATTACATACAATTTTCAAATTTCTTGTACTTGCTAACTTTGCGACCTCGGGCAGCTATGTTACCATGGAGGAACCACACAAGATTTGACTTTTTAGGCTAGAACTGAAGTCGCACCAACTGCTTAACTCAAAATACAGTCAAGAAAGTAGCTCTCAAGCCGAGAAACGGGATCGACCATAAGAACTAATGTGAAATTACATACAATTTTCAAATTTCTTGTACTTGCTAACTTTGCGACCTCGGGCAGCTATGTTACCATGGAGGAACCACACAGGATTTGACTTTATAGGCTAGAACTGAAGTCGCACCAACTGCTTAACTCAAAATACAGTCAAGAAAGTAGCTCTCAAGCCGTGAAACGGGATCGACCATAAGCACTAACGTGAAATTACGTACAATTTTCAAATTTCTTGTACTTGCTAACTTTGCGACCTCGGGCAGCTATGTTGCCATGGAGGAACCACACAGGATTTGACTTTATAGGCTAGAACTGAAGTCGCACCAACTGCTTAACTCAAAATACAGTCAAGAAAGTAGCTCTCAAGCCGAGAAACGGGATCGACCATAAGCACTACCGTGAAATTACGTACAATTTTCAAATTTCTTGTACTTGCTAAATTTGCGACCTCGGGCAGCTATGTTACCATGGAGGAACCACACAGGATTTGACTTTATAGGCTAGAACTGAAGTCGCACCAACTGCTTAACTCAAAATACAGTCAAGAAAGTAGCTCTCAAGCCGTGAAACGGGATCGACCATAAGCACTAACGTGAAATTACGTACAATTTTCAAATTTCTTGTACTTGCTAACTTTGCGACCTCGGGCAGCTATGTTACCATGGAGGAACCACACAGGATTCGACTTTATAGGCTAGAACTGAAGTCGCACCAACTGCTTAGCTCAAAATACAGTCAAGAAAGTAGCTCTTAAGCCGAGAAACGGGATCGACCATAAGCACTACCGTGAAATTACGTACAATTTTCAAATTTCTTGTACTTGCTAATTTTGCGACCTCGGGCAGCTATGTTACCATGGAGGAACCACACAGGATTTGACTTTATAGGCTAGAACTGAAGTCGCACCAACTGCTTAACTCAAAATACAGTCAAGAAAGTACCTCTCAAGCCGAGAAACGGGATCGACCATAAGCACTAATGTGAAATTAAGTACAATTTTCAAATTTCTTGTACTTGCTAACTTTGCGACCTCGGGCAGCTATGTTACCATGGAGGAACCACACAGGATTTGACTTTATAGGCTAGAACTGAAGTCGCGCCAACTGCTCAACTCAAAATACAGTCAAGAAAGTAGCTCTCAAGCCGTGAAACGGGATCGACCATAAGCACTACCGTGAAATTACATACAATTTTCAAATTTCTTGTACTTGCTAACTTTGCGACCTCGGGCAGCTATGTTACCATGGAGGAACCACACAAGATTTGACTTTTTAGGCTAGAACTGAAGTCGCACCAACTGCTTAACTCAAAATACAGTCAAGAAAGTAGCTCTCAAGCCGAGAAACGGGATCGACCATAAGAACTAATGTGAAATTACATACAATTTTCAAATTTCTTGTACTTGCTAACTTTGCGACCTCGGGCAGCTATGTTACCATGGAGGAACCACACAGGATTTGACTTTATAGGCTAGAACTGAAGTCGCACCAACTGCTTAACTCAAAATACAGTCAAGAAAGTAGCTCTCAAGCCGTGAAACGGGATCGACCATAAGCACTAACGTGAAATTACGTACAATTTTCAAATTTCTTGTACTTGCTAACTTTGCGACCTCGGGCAGCTATGTTACCATGGAGGAACCACACAGGATTTGACTTTATAGGCTAGAACTGAAGTCGCACCAACTGCTTAACTCAAAATACAGTCAAGAAAGTAGCTCTCAAGCCGAGAAACGGGATCGACCATAAGCACTACCGTGAAATTACGTACAATTTTCAAATTTCTTGTACTTGCTAACTTTGCGACCTCGGGCAGCTATGTTACCATGGAGGAACCACACAGGATTTGACTTTATAGGCTAGAACTGAAGTCGCACCAACTGCTTAACTCAAAATACAGTCAAGAAAGTACCTCTCAAGCCGAGAAACGGGATCGACCATAAGCACTAATGTGAAATTACATACAATTTTCAAATTTCTTGTACTTGCTAACTTTGCGACCTCGGGCAGCTATGTTACCATGGAGGAACCACACAAGATTTGACTTTATAGGCTAGAACTGAAGTCGCACCAACTGCTTAACTCAAAATACAGTCAAGAAAGTAGCTCTCAAGCCGTGAAACGGGATCGACCATAAGCACTACCGTGAAATTAAGTACAATTTTCAAATTTCTTGTACTTGCTAACTTTGCGACCTCGGGCAGCTATGTTACCATGGAGGAACCACACAGGATTTGACTTTATAGGCTAGAACTGAAGTCGCGCCAACTGCTCAACTCAAAATACAGTCAAGAAAGTAGCTCTCAAGCCGTGAAACGGGATCGACCATAAGCACTACCGTGAAATTACATACAATTTTCAAATTTCTTGTACTTGCTAACTTTGCGACCTCGGGCAGCTATGTTACCATGGAGGAACCACACAGGATTTGACTTTATAGGCTAGAACTGAAGTCGCACCAACTGCTTAACTCAAAATACAGTCAAGAAAGTAGCTCTCAAGCCGAGAAACGGGATCGACCATAAGAACTAATGTGAAATTACATACAATTTTCAAATTTCTTGTACTTGCTAACTTTGCGACCTCGGGCAGCTATGTTACCATGGAGGAACCACACAGGATTTGACTTTATAGGCTAGAACTGAAGTCGCACCAACTGCTTAACTCAAAATACAGTCAAGAAAGTAGCTCTCAAGCCGTGAAACGGGATCGACCATAAGCACTAACGTGAAATTACGTACAATTTTCAAATTTCTTGTACTTGCTAACTTTGCGACCTCGGGCAGCTATGTTACCATGGAGGAACCACACAGGATTTGACTTTATAGGCTAGAACTGAAGTCGCACCAACTGCTTAACTCAAAATACAGTCAAGAAAGTAGCTCTCAAGCCGAGAAACGGGATCGACCATAAGCACTACCGTGAAATTACGTACAATTTTCAAATTTCTTGTACTTGCTAAATTTGCGACCTCGGGCAGCTATGTTACCATGGAGGAACCACACAGGATTTGACTTTATAGGCTAGAACTGAAGTCGCACCAACTGCTTAACTCAAAATACAGTCAAGAAAGTAGCTCTCAAGCCGTGAAACGGGATCGACCATAAGCACTAACGTGAAATTACGTACAATTTTCAAATTTCTTGTACTTGCTAACTTTGCGACCTCGGGCAGCTATGTTACCATGGAGGAACCACACAGGATTTGACTTTATAGGCTAGAACTGAAGTCGCACCAACTGCTTAGCTCAAAATACAGTCAAGAAAGTAGCTCTTAAGCCGAGAAACGGGATCGACCATAAGCACTACCGTGAAATTACGTACAATTTTCAAATTTCTTGTACTTGCTAACTTTGCGACCTCGGGCAGCTATGTTACCATGGAGGAACCACACAGGATTTGACTTTATAGGCTAGAACTGAAGTCGCACCAACTGCTTAACTCAAAATACAGTCAAGAAAGTACCTCTCAAGCCGAGAAACGGGATCGACCATAAGCACTAATGTGAAATTAAGTACAATTTTCAAATTTCTTGTACTTGCTAACTTTGCGACCTCGGGCAGCTATGTTACCATGGAGGAACCACACAGGATTTGACTTTATAGGCTAGAACTGAAGTCGCGCCAACTGCTCAACTCAAAATACAGTCAAGAAAGTAGCTCTCAAGCCGTGAAACGGGATCGACCATAAGCACTACCGTGAAATTACATACAATTTTCAAATTTCTTGTACTTGCTAACTTTGCGACCTCGGGCAGCTATGTTACCATGGAGGAACCACACAAGATTTGACTTTTTAGGCTAGAACTGAAGTCGCACCAACTGCTTAACTCAAAATACAGTCAAGAAAGTAGCTCTCAAGCCGAGAAACGGGATCGACCATAAGAACTAATGTGAAATTACATACAATTTTCAAATTTCTTGTACTTGCTAACTTTGCGACCTCGGGCAGCTATGTTACCATGGAGGAACCACACAGGATTTGACTTTATAGGCTAGAACTGAAGTCGCACCAACTGCTTAACTCAAAATACAGTCAAGAAAGTAGCTCTCAAGCCGTGAAACGGGATCGACCATAAGCACTAACGTGAAATTACGTACAATTTTCAAATTTCTTGTACTTGCTAACTTTGCGACCTCGGGCAGCTATGTTACCATGGAGGAACCACACAGGATTTGACTTTATAGGCTAGAACTGAAGTCGCACCAACTGCTTAACTCAAAATACAGTCAAGAAAGTAGCTCTCAAGCCGAGAAACGGGATCGACCATAAGCACTACCGTGAAATTACGTACAATTTTCAAATTTCTTGTACTTGCTAACTTTGCGACCTCGGGCAGCTATGTTACCATGGAGGAACCACACAGGATTTGACTTTATAGGCTAGAACTGAAGTCGCACCAACTGCTTAACTCAAAATACAGTCAAGAAAGTACCTCTCAAGCCGAGAAACGGGATCGACCATAAGCACTAATGTGAAATTACATACAATTTTCAAATTTCTTGTACTTGCTAACTTTGCGACCTCGGGCAGCTATGTTACCATGGAGGAACCACACAAGATTTGACTTTATAGGCTAGAACTGAAGTCGCACCAACTGCTTAACTCAAAATACAGTCAAGAAAGTAGCTCTCAAGCCGTGAAACGGGATCGACCATAAGCACTACCGTGAAATTAAGTACAATTTTCAAATTTCTTGTACTTGCTAACTTTGCGACCTCGGGCAGCTATGTTACCATGGAGGAACCACACAGGATTTGACTTTATAGGCTAGAACTGAAGTCGCGCCAACTGCTCAACTCAAAATACAGTCAAGAAAGTAGCTCTCAAGCCGTGAAACGGGATCGACCATAAGCACTACCGTGAAATTACATACAATTTTCAAATTTCTTGTACTTGCTAACTTTGCGACCTCGGGCAGCTATGTTACCATGGAGGAACCACACAAGATTTGACTTTTTAGGCTAGAACTGAAGTCGCACCAACTGCTTAACTCAAAATACAGTCAAGAAAGTAGCTCTCAAGCCGAGAAACGGGATCGACCATAAGAACTAATGTGAAATTACATACAATTTTCAAATTTCTTGTACCTGCTAACTTTGCGACCTCGGGCAGCTATGTTACCATGGAGGAACCACACAGGATTTGACTTTATAGGCTAGAACTGAAGTCGCACCAACTGCTTAACTCAAAATACAGTCAAGAAAGTAGCTCTCAAGCCGTGAAACGGGATCGACCATAAGCACTAACGTGAAATTACGTACAATTTTCAAATTTCTTGTACTTGCTAACTTTGCGACCTCGGGCAGCTATGTTACCATGGAGGAACCACACAGGATTTGACTTTATAGGCTAGAACTGAAGTCGCACCAACTGCTTAACTCAAAATAGAGTCAAGAAAGTAGCTCTCAAGCCGAGAAACGGGATCGACCATAAGCACTAATGTGAAATTACATACAATTTTCAAATTTCTTGTACTTGCTAACTTTGCGACCTCGGGCAGCTATGTTACCATGGAGGAACCACGCAAGATTTGACTTTATAGGCTAGAACTGAAGTCGCGCCAACCGCTCAACTCAAAATACAATCAAGAAAGTAGCTCTCAAGCCGTGAAACGGGATCGACCATAAGCACTACCGTGAAATTACGTACAATTTTTAAATTTCTTGTACTTGCTAACTTTGCGACCTCGGGCAGCTATGTTACCATGGAGGAACCACACAGGATTTGACTTTATAGGCTAGAACTGAAGTCGCACCAACTGCTTAACTCAAAATACAGCCAAGAAAGTAGCTCTCAAGCCGAGAAACGGGATCGACCATAAGCACTAATGTGAAATTACATACAATTTTCAAATTTCTTGTACTTGCTAACTTTGCGACCTCGGGCAGCTATGTTACCATGGAGGAACCACACAAGATTTGACTTTATAGGCTAGAACTGAAGTCGCACCAACTGCTTAACTCAAAATACAGTGAAGAAAGTAGCTCTCAAGCCGAGAAACGGGATCGACCATAAGCACTAATGTGAAATTACATACAATTTTCAAATTTCTTGTACTTGCTAACTTTGCGACCTCGGGCAGCTATGTTACCATGGAGGAACCACACAAGATTTGACTTTATAGGCTAGAACTGAAGTCGCAACAACTGCTCAACTCAAAACACAGTCAAGAAAGTAGCTCTCAAGCCGTGAAACGGGATCGACCATAAGCACTACCGTGAAATTACGTACAATTTTCAAATTTCTTGTACTTGCTAACTTTGCGACCTCGGGCAGCTATGTTACCATGGAGGAACCACACAGGATTTGACTTTATAGGCTAGAACTGAAGTCGCACCAACTGCTTAACTCAAAATACAGTCAAGAAAGTAGCTCTCAAGCCGAGAAACGGGATCGACCATAAGCACTAATGTGAAATTACATACATTTTTCAAATTTCTTGTACTTGCTAACTTTGCGACCTCGGGCAGCTATGTTACCATGGAGGAACCACACAGGATTTGACTTTATAGGCTAGAACTGAAGTCGCACCAACTGCTTAACTCAAAATACAGTCAAGAAAGTAGCTCTCAAGCCGAGAAACGGGATCGACCATAGGCACTACCGTGAAATTACGTACAATTTTCAAATTTCTTGTACTTGCTAACTTTGCGACCTCGGGCAGCTATGTTACCATGGAGGAACCACACAGGATTTGACTTTATAGACTAGAACTGAAGTCGCACCAACTGCTTAACTCAAAATACAGTCAAGAAAGTAGCTCTCAAGCCGAGAAACGGGATCGACCATAAGCACTAATGTGAAATTACATACAATTTTCAAATTTCTTGTACTTGGCAGGTGTCCTGGGCTGTCGTCGGGCGCAAGGCGGTTCGGCTTTGATAGCACGCGCCCGCGTGCCGGTCGGTGGTCGTCGTCGTGGTCAAGGTCACCGATCTGGAGGTAGGAATAGAGACCGTAGGTTTCTATATTCGACTTTTGTGTGGCTTTTGACATTCTTCGAGAACATTCGAGAATATTCTAGAATATTCGTGTAGAATATTCGCGTGAATATTCGGGAATACGTACATATATCATTTGGTAAAAATGCAGAATGTGTGTTGCTATTAGCGTCGTAGAGTTGTGGTTTTGCGAGTTGTGGCAGGTCAGTGACTGACCCAATTGTTTGTTATGTGTGATATGGTTTTTTTTTTTTTTTTCATTATGTGACGAATTTAGAATAACAATAAATATTTTCGTCGTGGATGTGTGTTGTTATTTACTATCGTAGAGTTGTGGTTTTGTGAGTTATGACAGGTTAGAATAACAATAAATATCTATGTATGATTAAACAGGCGATCATTTAAAAGTGGTTACAGAAAAAAAACTTACATTATGAATATTTGGGGATATGATAACGATAGTGTGGGAAAATGTGATAATAGACGCGTTACTGTTGGGACACTGTGGGTTATGTGAAATGTGAAATGCCCGTGTATATAAATAGGGAATTTCCTATGTAATGTGACATTGGGGTAGTAATAACGAACCAGATTATATCAAATCATACAGATAATTGATTAGTAAATATTAAAAGTGTCAACGAGTAGTGTAAATTAGTTTCAGGTATGCTATTATATAATATTAATGAATGTACATATGTATATACTATATATTATGTATATTCTTTTCCCCACCCACTTTTAGTTATAACATAAGTGTATAATAAAACTTGTTACAAATATCGGTATCATTCGTTTTAGTACAGACTAAAAAAAAAAATAAAAAAAAGAAAATGTTTCAATGTGAAAAGTGTCAAAGAGAATTTTGGGATAAATCTTCTTTTGTCCGTCATCGTAAGCTAAATCGATGTATCTGCAAAATAAATGATTGTGAATCGAGTGAGGGTCGAGAGCTGCCGCAACAGGAGACGTTACAGATGTTAGGTGTGCAACCCAAAAGTAAGAAACTTAAGCAGACTATTCACAAAAGATGTTTATTTTGCGAGGAGGATGTTGAGGAAAACCTTTGGTCTCAACATCAACGCAAAAACTCACATAAAACAAAGGCTAAGAAGATTCTAAAAGAGAATGTCTACAGTATAACAAGCGCTTTCAAAAATCGTATAAAAACATTTTACATTACTAATAATGATGAGAGCATATTAAATGTAGAAGTCCTATATGAAAAAAACATGTATTTAATTATCGAGCTGTTGGAAAATGAATTGGAAGTTTTGCATGCTTATAAATTTAATATGGAATTATTTGCGGTGTTCGTGAAGCATGTAAAGGAAAATGACGATATGATCCAGGATGTTAAAAGTATGCAAACCAAAATGTGTACAATCCTAGTAAAGTCTGATATATCTGAAAAATTAAAAACTATTATAAATGACATCAAGGTTAAACTAGAAGAATTCCAGGAAAGGGATAGCGGATGGGCTTTGTTGTCATTCCTAAGAACCGAAATAAATATAAATAAATACGACCCGCTTCGAGCTTCTGCTTATCTTAATCTACCATCACAGTTATTAAACAAACATGCCTGTATAAATGTGAAAAACACTTATGAATATTGTTTTAAATGGGCTATTATATCAGCTTTGGATAGCAAAGTTATATGTGATCATGACAGACCATCATCATATGCAATTCGCGACATAACTAGTGAAACAATACAAGTTAATGGTGAAATTCTTTGTTTTAGAAATATGCAATTTCCTCTTATGATCAAAGATATACATATATTCGAGTTGAATAATCCAACAATCAGTGTAAACGTTTTTGGTTATGAAATCAATGATAAGAATGAATGCTATTTAATTGGGCCCTACTATCATACGACCGAAGAAAAAGCAAAACATATTAACTTGCTTTATTGTGAAAGTTCTGATAGTGATCGAACGCATTATGTATATATCAAAAATATGTCACGTTTGATGAGAAGTCAAATAACAAAGAAAAAAAATCAAATGCATCTTTGTAATGGGTGCTTACAACGATTACCCAATGAATCCCGTCTGCTGCAACACAAAAGTGAATGTCGGAAACTGATAACGATTATGCCGGATGAAGGAAACAAAATACTCAAGTTTGTCAAACACAATCGAAAGCAACGTGTTCCATTTGTCGTGTATGCCGACTTTGAGTCTATTCTTTTACCTGTGAGTCATTGTATACCGAATCCAGAATCTTCATCAACAACTACTGTGCAACAACACATACCTTGTGCGTTTTCGTATTTTATTAAGTGCTCATTTGATAATAACCTAAACAAACATAGAACATTTGTTGGTGAGAAATTATATTTAGTTATGACAACTAAGAACAAAACCAATGTCTCCTTTCTATTTTTTTGTAGGAGAAAATTCATCTGATGAATTCGTAAGGATGTTAGTTGAAGACTTAACACACCTACATAGGGAGTACTTTCAAAAACCAAAAGCGATGAATCAATTGACAGATGTTGAGAACTACAACCATCACAGTGCTTCAATATGTTGTATATGCAATCGTAGTTTTAGTCAGACAGATATATGTAAGAGTAAAAGATCATTGTCATTTCACTGGTCTATATAGAGGAGCTGCACATAACCAGTGTAATTTAGACTTTCGAGTACCAACATTTTTCCCAATTCTATTACATAATTTGTCGGGCTACGACTGTCATCTTTTTGTCAAAAGTTTAAGTAATATTGATGGCGCAATAAAAATAATTCCATTAAATAAGGAAAATTACATATCACTTTCCAAGCAAGTGCATTTAGACGTAGATAACACCTTCGAAATTAGGTTTTTAGATTCATTTCGATTCCTTCAGTCGAGTATAGATTCATTAACAAAAAATTTATCAGAAGATGATTTTATTCTTAGCAAGGGATATTACAAACATGCTGACTCATTCAGATTAATGACTAGGAAAGGGGTATTTCCCTACGATTATCTCAGTTCCTGGAATCGGTTGGATGATTTGTCTCTTCCACCAATTTCCGAATTTTATAATAAATTAACAGGTAAAGATTGTTTAGATACAGATTATGATTATGCCCTAAAAGTATGGAAAAGATTACATGCTTTTATATCTAACGAGCGATGTGCTGTTGTTGGCCGATATATTCGAGAATTTTCGTAAGGTCTGCATAAAAATATATGAATTAGATCCATGTTATTACTATACATCCCCTGGTTTATCTTGGGATGCAATGTTGAAAATAACGGGAGTTAATCTAGAGCTCTTCACTGATGTTGATATGTTTAATTTCTTTAAGAAAGGTATTAGAGGTGGTTTATGTCAGTGTAGTCATCGATATGCCACATCCAATAATAAGTATGTAAAGAAGTATGATAAAGCCAAACCAAATGAATACCTTGTGTACCTTGATGCAAATAACTTGTGCGGTTGGGCAATGTCTCAACCGCTTCCCAATGGAAATTTTCAATGGAATGATCCTGAAATCTATACCACAGAGTATATTTTGAAATTGGAAAAAGACGATAAATTTGGTTATGTATTAGAAGTAGATTTAGACTATCCAACAGATCTTCACGATGTACACAATGATCTTCCGTTTTGTCCCGAAAATATGTTTGCACAGGGAAGTAACATTCCTAAGCTAATTGCCAATTTAAATGTAAAGACTAATTATATAATTCATTTAAGGAATTTACAGCAATGCCTGAACAACGGGTTAATTCTCACTAAAGTTCATAGAGTGTTGTCTTTTACTCAATCGGAATGGTTACAGAAGTATATAAACCTGAACACCGAATGTAGGAAAAAGGCGAACAGTAAGTTTGAAAGAGACTTTTTCAAATTAATGAATAACAGTGTTTACGGCAAAACAATGGAAAATGTAGAAAAGCGGCGAGACGTGAAAATTGTAACTCAATGGGATGGTCAACGAAATTCATTGTGTTTTTTATGTTTTTTTTTTTATGTAAATTCATTTTTATTTATAGTTTCTTAGATCTATCTTATCCTAGACAAAAATGCTTAAAACTAGCTTAACTATCCTTACAAATTTAGAAATCTTACTGGCCCTAGGCGGACACTCTAAAACAAACTGTATAATTTTAACCTATGCCTTTCGACTTATATATAAATAACTTACAATTAACATTATTATGATTAACTTAAGCTAAGAAATTTTTTTTTTCAAAAACTTAGCATATGATCATTTTATATATATTTATATAAGACTTAAACCTACCTAAACCTAACTTAACTAAACTAAATATCTTATTCTAACTTAACTAATATGTATATATTGTATATATACATATATATAAATATATACTTTATATATATTTTATATATACAATATATATATATACATATATATATATATTTTTTTTTTTTTTTTTTAATTTTTATATGTTTATACTTTTTTTTGGTTTTTATTCTTTTTTTGTTTTATCCTACCCTAACCTACCCTACTCTACACTAGCCTATGTAAGCCTGCCATTGGTGTTAGGCAAGCCCTGCCTTGAAGAGGCTGAAGCCCTTGAAGGGTCCACTGACGCGGCTCCCCCCAGCCACCAAAAGCGTTGATGTTGGCGGACTACGTCTACTCGATCCCGGCGTGAGACCGATCTACAGAACCTGAGGCGCTCGGGCTCACTGAGCGCGACATCGGGTCCGTAGAGGAATCGCCGTTCCACGGAATTGCGACCCACGTGGAAGATTAGCGGAACCGCCAATCTATCCTGGATCAGCCCACATCTATCTAAATAGAGGAATGCTTCTGGCGGGACAAAGCCGTTAAGGCGCACTCTCTCGTGATATAAATCATTGGGGTAGTAAGCCCCAGAGATTAGGCTATTGACCGAAGTCATTGCTCTCGCAACGTGGCCTCGAATCAGTTTGATCAGGAAGTTATCCACCCGTACAATCCTGGCCCTATTGTATAGGACCTCGTTCGGGTAAAATTTCGTGTAATCAGATTCGGGTGTCCTATGTAACCCGAGACAAGTCCTGAGACATTGTCTCTCAAACACCCGAATCCTTTCCATTAAGCTGGCTCTCACATTGAACCAGACGGGACATCCATAGGCAACCATGGGCCTGATTAAGGCCATGTAGCAGATTACCTTCACCCTGGAATCAAGTTGACTGCAATGAAACAGCCATCTTGTCAGAGCAAAAGCGCCTCGGGCCCTTGCCAGAGCAGCATCTACATGTTTATCAAAATATAGATACTGGTCTAGCCAGATCCCAAGGTATCTGACTACACTTTGTTTCGCCAGTGGGCGCCCGTCCTGTCCAAGAATTAAGAACCCGCGCCAATTTTTCCTAGTGTCTCGAGAGGCCCTAGACAAAGGCGTTCTGAACAAAATAGTTTCTGATTTCTGGCAGTTGATTTTCAACTTCCAGTCATCACAATACTGCTGAATTTTTTCGAAGTCACGCTGCAAGAGAGTAACAATGACGCCGATCGTTGGACCTGATCTGTATGCGATTAAATCGTCCGCATACGCTATTGAATGGTGAAGAGAAGCTATCAAATCACTGAAATAAATGCTGAAAAGGATCGGCGAGTTCACCGTACCCTGTTGCAGTCCGTTGTTAATATCAAATGTTTGGGTAGAAGTCACGTTGGCAATTTTCACTACGAACTTTCTACCTGTTAACATGTCAAAAATCATATATAGCAGTGGTTTACTTATGCTCAGCCGATTGAGCTTGTAATAAAGACCTTCTAGCCATACGGTGTCGAAGGCTTTTTCCAAGTCGATCAGACAAGCACCCGTGCATTGGTTCTTGCATTTATTCCATTGGACATCCGACACGAGTTTCGACGCGGCATGAATAGTGTCATGCCCCGCTCTGAAACCGAATTGGTTATCCGGGATGATTTTATTGTCCTCGACCCATTTAGACAGGGCCCTATGGACCACCTTTTCGTAGACCTTGCTGATACTCGGAAGGAGACTTATCGACCGGAGATTTGCCGGGTTAGAGGTGTTCTTACCCCTCTTGGGGATTGGTTGCACCACCGCTGTCTTCCAGTGCACTGGATAATATGCATTATTCAGTGCATTGTTGAACAGGATGGTGTACCTCTCTACAGCCACTGGTGGAAGGTGCCTAAGCACAACATTGGATATACCGTCGATACTCGCGGATTTTTTCCTTTTCAATGACTGAAAGATCATCTGGAGATCCTCCATCGAAATGAACAGGGTATTATCCCCTTCATTGGTGACGGCATTATTTGCCATGAAATCGTCATCGAACCTGGTAAAACCAAGATTCTCGGATCGCCAATGATCGATATCACTTCTAAGGTAGGAGTCATGAAGTAGAACTCTGTTTTCCAATTCGTGGTTTGGACGAATGCTATCATTCACCTTGTACACTTCCTGGAACACAGCTCCCACTGTCGCCACCTTCTCCTGAGGATCCTCAATCACGAAAAAGTCGTCATCCAGGACGGCGCTCTCGGGATCGATGCTAACTGTTCGTAGCAAACGTTCATTGTCTGACGTTCTCGGAAGCTTTAGATCCTGAATGTCATTCTGATTGTTTCTCCGAAATATTTTATTTATTTGCGGGAACATGCTCGCGCTGTTGGATTTTACAGCACGAATTCTGTTGTTCCAATGCAAACTTACAGATATTCTGTAATTCTCTTTGATCAACTGTTGGAGATTTTTAATCAGTGACTTCAGTGTTCTGACCTCCGAGTTTTGTCTGTCGGTAAACCGCCTGTACAAGAGTTTGAGTCTTGTCAGGAGTCTACTTTTTTGTCTGTGCAGTGCGTCGATTGTCGCGTTTCGGTACACGTTTGTAGTATCGTTATGTCGTTGACGTGGTATTGTACTGTCCATGGTCTGCTTAATTATATCGTCCATTTTTTTAAGGTACCCGTCAATCTCGTAGTTTGACAGGTTCCTATTAGACGGTGGGAAGGAGGCGCTCGAAGTGAGCGCTCTCGTCAGGGAATTGGCAAAGCGTGGCCAACGCGTCCTACTGTAATCGTAGGGGTGCGCTTGGAAATACTCTGCCATCTCCACGAAATCGTCAGGTACTGTGATCACGGCACATAGTCCGCAATGGTCACTGTCGTATACAATGGTCCGTAGACTGTTAATAGACCATTCGTTCGTGTCTGCCAGTCTCAGTCGAGAGTCTATTAGCATGAGATCCAGATAGGAGCCGCTCCTAGGATACGACGGACTATCCGTTGCGAGCAACTTGACTCTATATTCAATGTTGTGAAGAACGCACCAATGACTTAGTAGGCTCCCCCTAGTGTTAGGAATGTTATTTCCCCAATCACTATGTTTGGCATTTAAATCGCCAGCCAGAATGTAGAAGTTTTCTACCGAGTTTAGGCGCAGAGTTCGAAAAAGTATCTCGAGCTCTGCGATGAAAACGTTGGGTTGAGGTGCTTCAGGTGCATAGGCTGATACAATGTACATTCTCTTTCCATTTCGGAGAGGAATGCACACAATACAGGCCTCTAGCACCTGGAACCTCCGCACTTCACCGCTATATATGACCTTATGTTTAAAATTATTTTTAATAAAGATCGCGACTCCCCCGCCTTGAGTAGCGTTGGGTCGGTCCCTTCTAATTATTCTATAAGAACTGTGCCGGATTTTGTGCTTCTGGTTTAGCTTTGTTTCGCTAACCAAGAGTACATCGGGGCTTTCGTCCTGCAACAGGTTAAAAAGTACGGCTCGTCGCTCAATCCTTATCAGGGAATTTACATTCACCGACAGGATCTTCAAGGGGCTCTCTACCAGCGTACCCATCACGACCTTAGATGCACTAGGCCCGGCAGAAGTGAGCAGATACTATCTACTCGGGTCGCCGTCTCAAGGATCTGTTTTTGGAGCTGCCCAATCTGCCCTTGGATTGCGAGCAAGATCGAACAGACATCCACCTCCGCCTCCGGTGCCTTAGAGACAGGCACTGGGACTTTAGGAACAGCCATGGGCTTTTGTACCGTCTTTCCCAAACCTGCCGCCATTTGGGCGTAGGTCAACTGAGATGTGACGGCTGGTGTTTGGAAGCGACCCGAGGGACGCTTCTCCTCGACCTTCTGCTTACGGGCCAGGTTTTCTTTCTTGATGTCCTGGAACTTAGGACATCCCCGATAGTTTGCAGGGTGTCCTCGGTTCCGACACAAGACACACACGAGCTGCTCTCTGTCCGCCACCTTGTCTTTCCCAAGGTCGCATTCCTCGTTCTTGTGGTTCTTTGCGCACTTAACGCATCGAGGCTGCATTTCGCAGTTCGACGCGGCGTGCCCGAACCTTTGGCAGCGGATACATTGTAAAATGTTTCCGCTCCTGTTTACTGTTTCCCATTTGACAGTCTGGGATGCTATGGAAGTGATAGTCCTTAGCCTCTCCAGCTTGCTGCTGGGTGTGAGCTGCACCAAGAAGAAGGGTATCACTCGCTTCTCCCTTCGGGAGCCCACCGTGGAGAATGACTTCACCCCCACGAATTTGAGGTCGTCACTCTCGAACTCTTTGAGCTCTGAGAGCATTTCCTCGGGGTCTGCAATCGACTCCACGCCTTTGAGGAGCATCGTCCGCAACCTCTCGGCCTTTGGCGTAAAGGAGAAAAACTCCGTCGTAGACTCTTTCAATAGGCTTTTGATCCGCTTATGCTGTTCCAGTGTCTTGCACTGAACAGCATAGCGTTTCTGACCTAAACATTTAAAATGAAAATTACTTATACCAATGGCATACTTACAGAGATCGATGGTCTCACGTAGGGCCGTGGTAAAGGTAAAGATGGGTGGCACCTTCTCCTTTTTAGGGCGTTGTTGTTGCTGCTGCTTCTGCTGCTGCGGCTGTTGTTGTTGCTGCTGCTTCTGCTGTAGCGGTTGTTGTTGTTGCTGCTGTTTCTGCTGCTGCGGCTGTTGTTGTTGCCTCTGCTTCTGCTGTTTCTGCTGCTGTGGCTGTTGTTGTTGCTGCTGCTTTTTCTGCGGCTGCTGTTTTTGCTGCTGTGGCTGTTGTTGTTGCTGCTGCTTCCTCTGCGGCTGCTGTTGTTGCTGGCTTTGATGTGTGGCGGCTGTTGCCTGCTCCCTTCCCATCTGCTACATTTGCTTAAGCCTATTGACTACGGCCTGCAGCTTGGCGCATAGGACCCGTTTTTCCTCTTCAAGTTCGCCACGCTCTTCCTCCATAGCCGAACTTGAAAGGGCGGCGAAGGGGTTGTTGTCCCCCGTGTAGGGGCCATCCCTACCATCTAGGAGGTAGGCAATGTCCGCTTCCCCGGGGATCACTGGGTTTGTTTGTTGCTGATGCTGTCCAGCTGCCTTGGACGTCGATGGTGATGGAGATGGCGCCCCTTCCCTCGCTTCGACCTGCAGCTTTTCGGTCGAAGTAGTGAGGCAGGGGCGCTTAATCAAATCGGTCTTCGGGTTGACCCTTCTGCGCTTTTTCATGACGGCGGCTGGAGTTGCGAAATCGGATGATAAATCATCCGATTCCGACTCCGTATGACGAACGGGTCTTCGCCCGCCGTCTCCCGACATCTCTTCGTGTACCTGCTACCACTATTACACTGCTCTGGACAAAGTACGGCCAATCGCGTATATGAAAATTTATTTGAAATTATTCAAAATTTTTAATTTTTCGTTTGATGTGATTTTTATTTTTTTATTATTTTTTTATTTTTTGCTTCTTTGCGTTTTTGCTTTTACTCGCACAGCCTACTGGATGGATGAATGAAATTCATTGTGTGCTAGAAAATTAATTGCACATCCTAATTTTCATAGTAGATCTGGGGGCACGGCAGTGCCCCCGCCAAGTCGAGCAAAAAAGCGGCACGGCCGTACCATCCTTTTCTCGAAGCAGTTCGGGCCATTTTCGACCCCCTATAACTTCGTTGTGGATAAAACTAGAAGCCTGAATTTTCAGTAACCAAGCAGGCATCCCATAGACACGGTATATTTCAAATTTCATTAAATTTGAACCAGTAGTTTAAGAATTATAACTAGTCAAAGTTTCTAATTCTGTCACTCACTCACTCACTCACTCACTCACTCACTCACTCACTCACTCACCGATCATCAAAACTCTAGGCCACTTCTAGCAGACATAGAAGCTTGAAATTTAGAATACAATTAGTGTTTAGTGTATAAATCAAGGAAAAACTAAAATATTTTGCAATTTCGGTCCAGTTTTCTAGTATTATTACTAATAGGATAGTGTCTGTATGTATCCTTTTTCAATTTATCTAGATGGCGATTAACCCCTAAAAATATGCAATGCAACCCAATCAATGAGCGGTTGGGGAATTGGGTTTAGTGGTCAATGTGGTTCATGTATTTGACGGAATATAAAATAAATATCTTTATTATGTACATATATTTAATAACCATTTGATGAACTTATAATTAAATCAATTTTAAAACAAATTGTATGTTCGGTGTCAGAGTTGGAGACTACTAACTTGTACAGTTTCGCTCAAAATTACGATATTGTTAAAACACGCCCAGTCTCCTCTAAAGTCGAGTGCTACGAGATAAATGACGGTAAAAAGTTCCTGAAAAGAAGAGATAACCCATATTTGATCAATCACTATTTCTACGACGGAGAACAAGTACCAGAGAAATATTTCTTCCCTTTACTTCTTTTATTCAAGCCATGACGTTCCTTAGATGAACTCAAAATGGGGTGTGATACTTACACGGAGGCCTTTAATTTGGCGAAAGAAGATTTAAAAGAAGGAATCGATTATGGTAATTCAATGATAGAGTCAAGATATAAGATACAAAAAGCATGTGAAATGATAGAATCTAAAGTTGCTGAGATAAACGAAGAAAGGGAAATTGTTGATGATGACGATGGTCTTGAAAACCCTTTAGACTTTGAAGCTGTGGAAGCTGCAAACGCAATGGATGACTTTCACAGAATCAATCTGGTAGAAGAAGAGCAGACTGATCTTCAAAGTATGATCGCAAAACTTAATGCCGATCAAAAAAGAGTCTTCGATATGATCACACATGAAATGGACACAACTGATAATAACGCTGACGTTTTACGCTGTTTTGTGAGTGGAACTGGTGGCACTGGAAAGTGCTTTTTAATAAAAACTCTGAAAGTTTGGGTTAAGATGTATTTAAACAAAAAAGTGGCAGTTAGTGATCCAACAGGCATAGCTGCATTCAATGTGAATGGATTGACTATACACAGACTATTGCAGCTGCCTGTGGAACACAAGCAAACACCGAGGTACAAGCCACTTTCCGATGAAGTGCTCCAAGTTCTGAGATCAGATTTGAAAGAAGTAGTGTTGTTTATCATAGACGAAGTGTCGATGATATCCAATGTTACTTTAACATATATTCATTTACGCTTGTCTGAGATATTTGACACAAGCGATGATCAGAATTGGTGGTTTGGAAAAAAAACATCTTGTACTTTTCGGGGATCTTTTACAGCTTCCGCCGGTAAGAGAAAAGTCACCTTTTGAAAAACTCTCAACTGCTGAAGCTAACAAGTTGTTAGGTTCCCTCAGTATGCCGAATCTGTGGATTGAACTGTTCGTATACGATGAACTTACTATTAACATGCGACAGCTTAATGATTCTAACTTTGTTGAAATGCTAAATAGAATAAGATTAGGTGTGACTACACAAAAAGAACGCGACTTACTCTCGACTAGATTAATAACTCTAAAAACCAATTCAAATGAAAACAGATTGATTGAAATAATTGAACACCTCTCGAAACTTCCTGATGATACCGTTTGCTTATTACCTACAAAAAACATGTGTCAACAATTAAATACTGCAATGCTTAGATCTCTCCCACATCCCGAAATAAAACTTACAGCTGTAGATAGCATAGATTGCAAAAAGAGGATAACAAAAAGAGCTCGTGAATGCATAAAAAATTATGAAGACGATGCTTCTATGACTGCGGGCCTAGAAGAGAACATAATTATAAAAATAGGAGCAAGAGTCATGTTAAGGCGAAATATTGACGTGAGTCTTGGTTTAGTTAATGGTTCTATCGGTATAGTGCAAAGAGTAAAGGTTGATCCGGAAAATACAAAAATAATTAAGAAAATATACATTACATTTGATAAAGAACAGGTTTACGAGCTTGGTCCGGTCAAAACTAAATTTGAAATTATTAATAGAGCTTATGTTCATCGCGAACAGTTTCCTATATGTATAGCCTATGCTATAACTATACACAAAAGTCAGGGCCTAAGTCTAAATAATGCGCTGATGGATATCGGTTCTGCAGTATTCACATCCGGTCAAGCTTACGTGGCACTTTCGAGATTTACAAGTCTGGGCGGCTTACATCTAATTAATGTCGACTTTGGAAATATTAAAGCGCAGGAATCCTCAATTTGTGAATACAATAGATTAAGAAGCATTTACCGTCCAGACTTGATAAAAATTGTAACATCAAAGCCTTTGAGAAAAACCCATAGAGACAGGGAGTGGGCTTTGAGAAAAACTGCAGCTGAAGCTCAAGAAGTAGTACCGGAAAAGAAAAAGAGGAAGACAACCTACAAAAATAAGAAAAGCTCATAAGACACAGAGTGGGCTTTAAGAAAATCTGTTGTTGGTATTCAAAAAGTAGAAGGTACCGGAAAGGAAGAAGAGTAGGACTATCTACAAAAAGAAATGAGATGCCATCAAAAACATAACTTGTAAAAAAAACCAAGTCTCGCAACTCAGTTCTTCTACTGTAAAAAGTTGTGAGATCTATGTAATACCAAGTCGGTTAATTTATTCAGCCCCTACTTAAGGGACCTTCTGTCTTAAGTTATTACGTAATTAGCTAACCTAACAACATCTTATAGTGACCATATTAATATTAAAAATCTTTTATGTTTTAAATAAATAGTTTTGACTTGGCAATCGCACTAAACAATCTAATTTAATATAATATCAATTACTTGTGAGATGCATGCGATGGACAAGTCAATCTATTTATTTAAAACATAAAAGATTTTTAATATTTAATATGGTCACTATAAGATGTTGTTAGGTTAGCTAATTACGTAATAACTTAAGACAGAAGGTCTCTTAAGTAGGGGCTGAATAAATTAACCGACTTGGTATTACATAGATCTCACAACTTTTTACGGTAGAAGAACTGAGTTGCGAGACTTGGTTTTTTTTACAAGTTATGTTTTTGATGGCTCTATATTTACACCAGAGATGTGTGCTATTGAAATGGCCAAGGGACGAGTTGTATACGATAAACCTATTTATTTAGGATTCATTGTATTGGAGCTTTCAAAATGGCTTATGTACGACTTTCATTATGAGTATATGAGAAAAAAGTTTGGAAAATCGATTCGATTAAACTATATGGATACGGATTCATTTATTTATTCAGTAATGACAGGTGATTTTTATTCTGATATATATCATGACGTCATTGATCCCGAGAAATCAAGGTTTGATACTTCAGAATACCCCATAGACAATGTACATAATTTTCCGCAAACAAACGGTAAAGTTCTCGGGAAATTTAAAGATGAAAATAACTCTCGGAAAATGTTAGAATTCATTGGATTAAGAGCAAAAATGTACTCCTTTATATTAGAGACCAATGATGTGGTGAAAAAAGCAAAGGGAATTAAAAAGTCGGTTACTGATAGTTTAGATATTAAAGATTATCGAAATTGTTTAATGGATAAAAAATTGTTGTTTAGATCAATGTTTATATTTAGAAGTAAGTTACATAATGTTTATACGCAGTCTATTAATAAGTTAGCTTTAAGTTATGACGACACTAAAAGATATATATGTAATGATGGGATAAGTACTTATGCTTGGGGACATAATAGAATACCAATAAATGATAATTGATGTAAAAAAAGAAAATTATTCTCTCTTTCTCTTACACCCACATACACACATACACATTCAGCAGCCTATAGCAAAATAAGAAAAAATGGTTGACGAACAAGACTTTGCATCATGGTTGTTCCAATATGATGATAATATTTTGTCATTCGAATCGGAATTAGGCATATTGTTTAATGAAGAACACCAAGATGAAATAAAACTAGATGAAAACATTCATTCCGGCCGTGAAGACATAGATGTCAATTTATATTGCAACGAAACACTCCCAGAAAGTCCATGTTCAGTTCTTTCCAATAACAACGACGACGACGACGACGACTACGAACCCGTCGATAAAGAATTTACTAAGGTAAATGCTGTGTCAAAAACTATAAGCAAGAAAACTGTATCAGATCAAAGGTCTGCTGATATTTGGGTGACAAAAATGAAAAAAGCACTGAAAATTGTTTTCCCACAACTTTTGTGGACAATACAAAGGCGTAATTTCTGGCCCAAAATAGGTGTTTTCCCCCTCAGATCTGACAGCAACAAAAATAATAATTATGAAAAATATGGTAATGTACTGTTGCGCGAAGACCTAACACACAGAATTCAATTTTAAGGGGTACAGATAAGTTATGTATAAATATTTCTTATCGTTTCAAACACATACACATAACTATATACATATATATATATATATATATATACAAGTTTATATACCTAATAATATTATTACTGAAATAGTATAAAGAAATGATCCACTACATTAAAAATAGTTCTATAAGCAACAATTAACCAGTGCGAACAGACATCGATGACAATGGACCCTCAGAAAGAATTAAATCAACTAGAAAAGGTTGCTCATAACCAAACCGTAAAATTGACAACATTGACTATCGGCTTACCATATAATATCGAAGGATTAAAGGTTTGCAATACTATGTATGGAAATGCAGTTCTATGTGATCTGGAAAATTTTAAAGTAAGTAAAAAAAATATATTACATATTTGTTTATTTGTCTTTTTTTTACGCCCAGGTTTTCCTTCCATCTCGATATTCTAAAATGTCTGATGCGACGATTCAAGCAATCAATAAAAAAGGATTTACTTTGACATATCATGGACCTCTAAATAAAACTTCTCATATAGAGATTACCAAGAAATAAAAAACAAAAAAAAATAGAAAAATGTAAAAATATTTTTGAAAAAATTGTTTTATTATCTTTTTGATTTTGATTTGTTTACAATATATTTTATCAACATTGAATTTTCTACTGCGCACAGCTTCCACTTCCTCGTTGTTGATGTTAGTTACGTCTTAAATATAACTTTATACTAAACAACTCTTCTAATCTCGCCCGTAAGTGGAACATATTCTACGAGTCGGTCATGTATTAGAACGCAATATGCTGAGGTGTTTGGAGGCAAATTTTTGTTGGTAGTAAGTTCTATTTTTATATCAATGGGTCCCGTTTTTACAGATTCATTCTGATGCGTCACATCGACCACAATGATTGGAGCTACTTCTGCAAATTCCTCGCATGATAGTAGAGGCTGAGGTTCCCGCATGTAATAGCTCTGTTGAAATTTAGCATACATATCATAGAGAAGGGCATAACGATTTCGACTAAAGTTTATTTTTAGATCATCATATGGATATGTATCAGAGTTAAGATGCACTTTTACATCTGACAAATCAAGTGATGACGGCGTGATGCGGCAAATAGAAAACACTCCCCGACGTAGGCTCTATTTCATCATTTGGAATACGCTCTATATGTCCTAAATCCAAATAAGACTTCATAAACTTGTGATATTCCACTTTTAGACCCTCGTCACGTGCAAATCGACATTCCATAGCGAAGAGTCTAGACAAAGCCCCAGACAATGTATTAGAAAATCCTACATTGTCTTGTCGAAAGGGAAGTTCTACCATGTATTTGTTGTCCGGCGATCGAGTAAGGGTCTTCGAAAAATGAATATCTACTTCATCATCATTTAGTGACAACGAGGACATATGCGGAATCTCCTCAATTTCCCAGAAAGACTTCAAAAGCACATCAAGGTCCACTTCTGCATGCAATGAAACAATAGCTCTTTCTGGCAAACAACCCGTTATAACCCATCCAAAAAGGGTCTCATGAGCAACAATTCTCCCCTCCGCATCTGACCGATGACCACCTCGCAGAATACTCCAAGCCTTGTCAGCCCCTAGAAGTATATCAATGGGTCCCAGGATATTAAATCCAGCATCAGCTAACGGAAGGTCATCGAGGAAAGTAAAGTTGCTACATTCGAATGAAAGCGATGGAGTTGGTGAAGTTATTTTGTTCAAAACATAAGCCTCAATGCTAATAAAATGTGCCTTGAGTCACACCAGCTTCAACCGGATACGGACAACCGAGTATGGGAACGACGAACACCCAGTGTTTCTAAGTGTACTAAGCTATGATTGTATTACAAAACGTACAGCGCGCCTTAACTCGACATCGCATCGATGAGTGTTTAGTACCGAGACAATTGTAGCATAACCGTTGATCTCTAGCAAAACAGCGACGCGAACTAACCGACATTGAAAGAAATTCGGGGCACTGCGGAAGAAAATGTTCACCTTTGCACTTTGGGCAAGACACATTCACCACGGCTAAACTTTTTATGTTTACCGGATTGGACGTACGAGAGGTCTTTGCTGCACGAGTGGGTCTTGAATCACTAGCTTCTAAGGCACTAGAGCGTTCTTCTAAGAACTCAAGAAGTTCCTTAATGGAAGACGTCTCGGAATTTCTGCTTTCTAGCGCCCAAGCCTTTCGAGTTTCAGAGTCTGTTTTATTAATCAACAAGTATACGAGCCACGGATCCCGACCTCCGGCTTTAATGGCTTCTAAGCCGCGAATAACCTCGTCCACCTTGTCAACAAGTTTTCGTAAGTGCGCACCATCCCCCGAACCGACGTTAATTGGAGTCCGAAACACTTATACCATTTAACAGATTAAATGCGTCTTCGCGTAAGACCGATTTCAAGTACCGACATTTTTGCGCACCGGAAAGTTTAGTATTGCAGTCCACCGTTTGTACAAAAACATCACGAAAACCCGGCCATTCACGGTAATCACCAGAGAATGGTGTTATATGCATGGGCTGTAAAACTACCGTCGATTCATGTTTGTTGCTAGAACGGGAGGAAGCCGCCTACCCTAACCTATCTAATATAGGGTCCGCCAAATAACTTTTTTTTTTTTGAAAATGCTATAAAAAAAACTACTGAATATTTTCTCAAATTTCTTTTTTTATTTGAAAGTACAATCCTTCCGGTTAATAATGGAAAATAATTTCATTCAAATGGCTGCCTCGGCTGGCCATGCAGTAGCCTACACGATCGGTCCAATTTTTAAGCACACTATCGATTGTGTGCAGCTGTATTTCACCAATGGCTTCACGAATATTGTCCTTTAAAGCGTCAATTGTCTCTGGCTTGTCGGCGTAACACTTATCTTTGACGGCACCCCACAAATAATAGTCCAACGGTGTCAAATCGCAGCTCCGAGGTGGCCAAACGACATCAGGGCGTTTCTTCAAAAACAGGGCGCAAAACATCGAGTGTAGCTTCGGCTGTGTGGCACGTAGCGCCGTCCTGTTGAAACCAAATGTTGCCAATATCCTCCTCTTCAATTTTTGTGAACAAAAATTCGTTCAACATGGCCCGATAACGATCGCCATTGACTCTAACGGCCACTCCTTGCTCGTTTTCGAAGAAAAATGACCCAATTATGCCTCTGGACCAAAATCCGCACCAAACAGTGGCTCGTTTTGGGTGCACCGGCTTTTCAATGTATGCGTGCGGGTTTTCTGTGCCCCAAATGCGACAATTTTGCTTGTTTACATACCCGCCAAGATCAAAAAGCTTCATCTGAAAAGATGATTTTTTTGGCAAAATCGGCATCTTCTGTAAGTCGATGATTTTCAAAGTAATGTCGCAATATTTCCCAGCGTTGTTCAAGCGTATACACAACCATATTCGTTCAGCGGAAGGATAAAACTATTTATCTGTCAAATCAGACATGAGCTAAGTGTTACCATTCACGAAATAAGCACTACTTGAAAAAAAAAAAACGTTAGATGGCGGACCCTTTAGTTCAGTCTGGGAAGCCACTAAATCTCTAAGCGAAGTATGGAATTTCCTGAGCTATTTCCTGTATTCGTTTCAAAAGAGCACATTTCGCCGTAATATATTTGGATTCTACGAACTCAAACTCGGCTTCGGGAACACCGTATCCCTCCTCCGCACCAAACTCATAAAGGGCCGATTGACTATCGCAAATGTCTTTCCATGCCTTCTCTAATCTTTCTAACCGCACTTCCAATTCTAAAACATGGACATTGTCGGGAATATTTTGCGTAAAAACCCTAGTAATTGAGCCTTTATAATGACCACGTGCTTGTTTCAAGGCTTCCATTATAATAATCACGATTATTGTCAATTACGGACCACGTGGATTCACAACGCAAGGTCAAACGCAACCCGAACAACACCGAAATGTCTGCAGTTTTCACAAATAGTTATGGATTCAACCAGCAAAAGTCCCAAGCGCAAAATATCCACAGATAATAGCAACAAATCAAATCCCAAAAAATATCCAAAGACCGCAACAGGCAGGAGCACCAAACAAAAAGATAAGCAGTTGATACTTATCTGTGCAGAGATCCAAGGTCTAGCAACCACCTTGGTTTACGATAACACCGATTCCAAAGGATCCGGCTCGAAGGACCAACTTTGGTTGATAATGCGCCAAACAAATTCAATAAAAAGGAAGCCTTTACACGTTATAATAAATTTTTATTTATTTCTAATGCGCGTACAACCAAGACTATAATAACAATGACAAAAACCCCATGGCTCGACCGCTTGGTTAGTTGGTTGCTAAGAAGGTTGTTATTTCAAAGGTTGCTAAGCCAGATCATCATTGTTTCGCACAAGGTGCGCGGCCAGTGATGAAGATGTTAGGTAAACGATGTTCGAGCCACAGGTTTAAAAAAGGCTATTTGAGTTATAACAATTAAAACAATTAGTACAATTAATAACAACAAAAAAAAAAAAGGAAAACAATAAATGGTGTTCCTAAACAGAAGCCTTGATCGACACCAACATTCTCACTGCACAGTGCGGCATTTGTATGGAAATTTGGACAAAAATCCTTAATTCAAATTCATATGTACAGATTTTATTTTTTCTGTTTAAATATTGTACAATCTACAATATGTATATAAAAAATTGTTGCAAGTTTTGGTGTGACTTTATAACTCACGAACGGTCAAACCGAATTTCATCAAATTTTCAGGTGTATGGTCGTGTAGATGGTTTATGTAAAGTTTGAACGAAATTGGTCGACACATTTGTGAGTTATGACTTTCTTCAAAATGATCCATCAGCACGTGAGTATTCAAAACAATTGCTGCAGATTGGCGATGACAAAATTGCAAGTGATTTAAATAGCTTTATCACGTTACCAAATAACTTTCGCACAATTTTAACATCAAAATAAGAACTAATTGATCGCGTTTTTCCAAACATTGTTCAAAACTATAAAAATCATGTTTTGTTAAGAGAACGCGGAATTTTAGCACCAAAAAATGCAAATGTTAATGACATCAATTTTCAGATTCAACAGAAGTTGCCAGGTGACTAACAAATCAATTTATACCGCTACGATTAAAGAAGACGCGGTAAATGATCCGATTGAATTTTTGAATTCTTTAGAACCACCCGGTATGCCACCGCATCATTTGAATTTAAAAGTTGGTTCATCGATGATACTTCTTCGAAATCTTAATTCACCAAAACTTTGCAATGGAACGAGACTCTCCGTGAAATATTTAATGCCCAATTTGATCGAAGCAAGAGTTCTCACCGGACAAGCAAAAGGAGTAGTTGTACTGATACCCCGTATTCGATTAATACCAACAGACATGCCATTTCAATTCAAACGTCTTCAGTTTCCCGTGCATTTATCCTTTGCTATGGCTCAAGGACAAACGTTTCAAGTGTGTGGAGTGAATTTGAAGGAACCGTGCTTTTCTCACGGACAATTATACGTTATTATAATTATATACAATTAGGGTGGGAGCACCCAAAAATTTATTTATTCATGATCCACACAATCAAACAAAAAAATGTTGTATAAACTATTGTATTGCATTTATTAACTTTTTTTTCAATTTTTTACAAATAAAAAAAAATTAAAAAAGCCAATAAATTTGATTAAATGTGAATATTCAGGCGTAGCGAAGCACGCCGGGATCCGCTAGAAGGGTATATGATTTTAATTTTTAACTATATAGTCACATTATAGAACATACAGCTCTCTGCAACTTGCAGCTTATATTAAAAGCTGTAAGCTGATAGAGAAGCTGTATCACTTCTCCTTGCTCTATGCTCATCTTCGATAGAAGATAAGCACAGAGGAATCAAAGAGAAGAAAACTCTCCGCTAGGTTTAAGTCAGTTTTAAGGTCACTTCTCTGTTGGACGTCGAGGAAGACACACTTAAGAAAATAAATGTAATTAGTTGTAAAGAGAAATAATAAAGAATCGTAATAAAACTACATATATACTTATACTCTTAGTAAAAAAATGAATTGATTCTGAGGCGGTACGAAGTGCCAGGTCAGCTAGTATTATAACATAATTTACATATTTTTCCTTAAATATAAAATACAAAATATAAAATCAAGAACACAATTGAGTTTAGCTAAAATTATTCTGTAACTAAACTACTGTATCGCTATCTTCAAGCTCTGTATCAGTGAAATCAATTTCATCAGAAGAGGAATCACTTATATTTTGTGAATTTTTTGACAAATCTTTAATTTGTAAATACATACTTATTTCTGAGATATCCCTATTTGATTTCCTTGAAGAAATATTTCTATGTGTCGAAAATAAAGGATCGGAAGTAAGTCAATCTATTTTTTCTTATTTCCTTATGTCGAGCCTATAAAGCCTCTTCTGACGAAAGACCTATAGGTAAGTCGAAAGAATCAATGACATCACAACCAAGAATCAAGATCTTATGGACGCTGCTTGGCATGTAATACCAATTATACAAACTTATATATAAATCTTTGGTTTCTTTTAGTAAAATTTTAAACTGCTGAACATTTATTTTTATACCTGACGATAAAACTCTTAAAATCGTGTGGAAGTTTTTTATTAAATTTGTATCTATTCCTGTGATTTCTGAGTCGTTAAAGAACCTTCTTGCAGTATTTCCATCATTTGTGGATCCATAGCCCGATTTTGGCTTATCCACTAAGAGTCCCATACGAATTTTAAAAAGGTCTTGCATTTTCTTTTATTTTGCGCGAATACGACTATAGTCTTATTTTCAGCTCCTCTTACTTGCCACATTTTTAACGGCAAACGATAAGAAATATGAAGAAGGCATTCAAAACACCTTATCCATGTGTGCAGAGTGGATAAGCCAAAACGGTAATGATCGGTATTAGGAAGCCTTTCAGAAACCACAGTCAAATTCATTTCTTTTGGGGACGCTCCACATATATAGCACTTAGCAGAACAATTAGTGTCTGATAAAATGTTACATATACTTCTATCTAGCATTGTTAAATGTAATTCGTACTTAGCTAGGACAGACCTAGCATTGACATTAATTTGATACGCAGATAATTTACGTATAGAATTTTTCATTAAGGATTCTTGCTCCCTAACTAAATGCTGATTTTCTTTCATAAAAATGAACTTAATAGGTATGCAAAACAATGTGGAAGAGGCACGTGGGTTGACCCATAACTCAGTTTTATTGTCATCTTCTAATTTGAAGGGAACAAAAGCTATCAAGAACATAAATTCATCAGTTTGAGATGTATTTTCCGTGAATTTCTGTTTGTAAATGCTGTGTCCTGCACTGCTATCAAATCCCCACAAATTAGCTTTAAATCTGAGACGAGATCGATGTCAATGATCTTTAAAATGCTTTGTAGGGTAATGTCTAATAGCTCCTGTAGGTTTACTTCTGCAGATATTTCACTTACATACACATTTGTTATCTTAGATTGCTTATTCATAAAACTGCGGATAATATACTTTCTTTCAGAAAGGTCAAGGTCAAAATATAAAGCAAGAACTTGATGAGGATTTAAAGTCGGCTATAGTTGACTTGTTGATATAGATCCTCTTGAAACATCGCATACAAAACAAAGTTCTTCAGCGGAGCGTAAATTTATCAGATCTTGAACTCTACGTTTTTTTGTCTTTATATAGGGTCCGCCAAATAACTTTTTTTTTTTTTGAAAATGCTATAAAAAAAACTACTGAATATTTTCTCAAATTTCTTTTTTTATTTGAAAGTACAATCCTTCCGGTTCATAATGGAAAATAATTTCATTCAAATGGCTGCCTCGGCTGGCCATGCAGTAGCCTACACGATCGGTCCAATTTTTAAGCACATTATCGATTGTGTGCAGCTGTATTTCACCAATGGCTTCACGAATATTGTCCTTTAAAGCGTCAATTGTCTCTGGCTTGTCGGTGTAACACTTATCTTTGACGGCACCCCACAAATAATAGTCCAACGGTGTCAAATCGCAGCTCCGAGGTGGCCAAACGACATTAGCTCTGCGGCTGATAATGTGATCTTCAAAAACAGGGCGCAAAACATCGAGTGTAGCTTCGGCTGTGTGGCACGTAGCGCCATCCTGTTGAAACCAAATGTTGCCAATATCCTCCTCTTCAATTTTTGTGAACAAAAGTTCGTTCAACATGGCCCGATAACGATCGCCATTGACTGTAACGGCCACTCCTTGCTCATTTTCGAAGAAAAATGGCCCAATTATGCCTCTGGACCAAAATCCGCACCAAACAGTGGCTCGTTTTGGGTGCACCGGCTTTTCAATGTATGCGTGCGGGTTTTCTGTGCCCCAAATGCGACAATTTTGCTTGTTTACATACCCGCCAAGATCAAAATGAGCTTCATCTGAAAAGATGATTTTTTTGGCAAAATCGGCATCTTCTGTAAGTCGATCGCAGGCCCACTTAGCGAAGCGTTGTTCAAGCGTATACACAACCATATTCGTTCAGCGGAAGGATAAAACTAATTATCTGTCAAATCAGACATGAGCTAAGTGTTACCATTCACGAAATAAGCACTACTTGAAAAAAAAAACGTTAGATGCTTCCTCAAACCTTACTAAAGGTCTCCCGCGACGAGTTTCTAACTGCAGCTCTCCAGTGGATTTTGATGATGTTGGTTGCAGATCGCTTTCTGTCTCAGTTGGTATCAACAGTTCTTTTTGTAACCACTTTGAATGTCGGTTTTGTAAATATTTGCGGTTTCTAGAGCAATCTTTCCACTTTCTGCTCATCGCTAAACAATAAGCTTCACCTGCGTGTCTAATTTTGGCATTTAAACTATCAGAATAGTCATTTAAATTTAAAAGAGATTTCAGTTGATGGATAACTTTATACAGTTTCTCTGAATTTGGATTTGAAATCCAATCGTCGACCAAATCACAATTTCGAATCGTTGGGTATTGTACTGGAAAAAAATCACTGTTATTAGGGTAGCAATTTGTAGCAAAAAAAAAATAATTCAGGGACAAAGTCCGATATATGACTTATGTATAGCAATGAATGCACAGAATCTTTTGCGCCTAATTTTTTTAAAGCTTATTTAAAATGAAGAAATATGTTTTTTCTTTATTTTTTTAACAATTCGTTTTAGCACGCTATATATTTTAATATATCTAATAAAAATGGGTACTAATACTACAAGGACAAACCTTCTTCCCAATTTTACACGCACTAGAACAAAACAACCCTTCTTCATAGCAAGCAAAATTGAAACTAATAAAATTGCAACATGATCGTTCTACTCAAAGCAGTGTTACCGCAAGTCGTTATGTTTTGCGAGCAAGCGTTTTTGTTTTTGTTTGATTAAGTCATTTTTCTACAATAATACACCGTTGATTGAGTTAAAAGCGAACATATTGCATTTTTTTTTTTTTTTTTGTCCAAGGATTGCACACATAAAGGGTGGTCCAACCATAATGCACGATGTTAATTGTGAGTCACACCTTAACGTCAAGTTTTATTGCCCAACTTAATTTGACATTTCTTTATTTCAGTGTTTGACAAATTCAACCATGGAGAGGTACACAATTAAGCAGCGCGTTAAGATTGTTGAAGCCTTTTACGAAAATGGGCGTTCAAATCAAAATGCATTTCGTGCACTTCGTGATTTTTTTGGTCAGCATGATCGACCAAATGTGTCCACCATCGGTAGAATTGTGCGCAAATTTCAGCAAACCGGGTCTGTAGGAAATGTGAAAACACTTGTGCATGCTCGCCCAGTTCGTTCTGCGGAAAACATTGCTGTTGTTCGCGATAGTGTGGCAGAAGAGCCGACAACCTCGACTCGTCGTCGTACACCAACAATTGAACATCTCACGAATTTACACGCTTACAAGGTTGAGTTGACTCAAGAGCTGAAGCCTACTGACCATTTCAAGCGTCGTCAATACGCCGAATGGTTGGTTGAACAGACAGAAGTGAATGGTTACTTTACAAAGAAAATTATCTACAGCGACGAGGCACACTTTCACCTCAGTGGATTCGTTAACAAGCAGAATTGCCGCATTTGGGCAAATGAGAATCCACGAGTGATTGTTGAAAAACCAATGCATCCACAAAGAGTGACTGTTTGGTGCGGTTTATGGGCTGGCGGCGTCATCGGGCCGTACTTCTTCGAAAATGAGGTCGGCCAAGCAGTTACCGTGAATGGTGTTCGCTATCGCGAGATGATAACGGACTTCTTGTGGCCAGAAATTGAGGTATGGACCTGGACGTGTTATCTCACGTCGTTTCGATGTTAATTGGCCGCCACGATCATGTGATTTGACACCGTTGGACTTCTTTCTTTGGGGATATTTAAAACAAAAAGTGTACGTCAATAAGCCAAGAACAATTCAAGAGCTAAAGGATGAAATAATTCGGCACATTAACGACATTGAACCTCAATTATGTCTCAGATTGAAAATATAGACCATCGGATAGAGATATGCCACCGAAGCCGTGGCGAGCATTTGGCCGATATTTTGTTTCACACATAATTGTCATAGATCCTTCTATCATAATAAAAAATATTAAGATAATTCTCTGAAAACTTTTTGTTTTATTTACAATTGAAGGGTTGTAAGTCTAATGGGTCTAAGTGCCAAAAAATCTAAAGTCAATATTTTTAGGAAAATACAATCTAAGTGCCAAGCCTAATAATATCCAAATGGATCCAAGTGTCTTTTTCTTTTAAGATTTTACCCACACACAAATAAAGTTGTGGTAGGGTCTGGGTGCCAAAGAACTTTCGCTCAAAAGGGTCTGTACCTGTGTGCGTTCAGGGCGAATTAGCGGGTGGTGGTGGCTGTTAGCATGGGCTTATGTTTGTTAACAGTTAGTTGATTAAATTACACGGTACGAAATGGGCGCACATCATCGAGTGATCAAAACATTCAGAGAAAACGTAACCCAGAAAATTTATTTTTATTATGTATTTTTTCGTATATCACTTAATAATGAAATTGGCACTTAGACCCTTTAGACTTACAACTCTTCAATTATCATCGTGCGTTTTCGTTGGACCACCCTTTATATTGTGAAAAGTACAACTAGCATTTATTATCTGCGTTGCTTTTTCTGATGTGTAGTGTGCTCTCAGGATTTTGGAAATTTGGCTGAGAAATCCCAAAGGAAAAGTCGTTTCCAACGCCTGTTTGGTAATTACCTTCTGCGAAGAACCGTAAAAAAGCAGCCAACTTTATTATAGATGATACTGAAGTAGAGATCACACATCTTTTTATGTAGGGATTAGTTTCCTCCAGCAGGTAGGTAAATGCCTCCTTAGACAACCGGAACGATTTTAAGAATCTGAAATTACGAATACAAACAGCGAATTTTAATTCCTCTTATTAAATGGGGACATCTTTAAAACACTTACCAGCGATTCGGTTACTCCATTGGATTTGAATGATCGCGAAGTGCCGCCAAATTTTCAACCGGCACCAATTCGTCTTCTTCTTCATCGAAAGAGTTCAATCGAATTCATTTTCCACACTTCTAATATTTATTAATTAATTTTGCACACCGAAAGCTTTCTTTTCTTAAAAAACACACGCCAAACTTAATGCTCACACTTTCTTCCTAACGATTTGACATTTTTTTGGGTCGTATGCAATCGAAGAATAGGGATTTTTTTAATGCGACTCTAAATACGAAAGAAAAATACGAATTGGGGTGACTGTCAAGACCTCCAATAGAAGACATCGACACCTCCTAGCAAAAAAAACATTATAAGGTCTTTTAGTACTGAAAAAGCAGTTTCAAAGCAAAATCTATTTATTCTGTACTTCACTGAAACATAAGATTAAATGGAATTTCATCTTTCCTTAAAAGTATCAAATTTTATTTTAAAACTATTTATATTTAATAAGGTGTATAGGTTCTAATCAATTTACTTAATATCGTTTTTCATCATCTTCTCTTGGCTTTCTGTCCAGGCTTTAGCGATCATTTGCTTCGTCTGTGCATCTCCGTTTTGAAACATACGTTTCATAAGGTTTACGATGGCATCATCCCCCTTCATATCGTCTTTCATCTCAGCGTCATGTTTATCTTTCAACCGTTTCTCAATCGCCGTCAAATGTGACCATGTCTTTGATTCCTCCTTCTTCATCATGTATATCGCTATCATCCCTGTCTTGATCTTACGATAACTCTTTACCGGATCGATAGGATGCAGTAGATTGTTAATTGTCAAGCTGTAGTCTTTGTTGTTTAAGTTATTTGCGTGCAATATCATCGATTTTTCGGTGAATGTTACAGTTACATCGTCTTCGCTAAGGTTCTGGACGCCGTCCAAGGTCACAAACATTTTAACAAACCTATCACTCTGATCCCAAGCATATTCGTTTAGCTCTACAAGGTATCTAAATATAAATAAGATGTTTGTCAATATAAGTGCATGGTTTGCGAAATGAAGTGTAATACCTCTTTGTAGACGGGTCGGATGTTTTGGTGCCGCCGGCCTTTCTTTCCGCCTCAGCTTTGGCTTTAATCTCGAGGTTCACTATTTCAGTTTCAATTTTATGCTTTTCGATCATCAGAACGTTCTTTACGCGCTGGCGTTTAGCTTGGGCCAGCAACGCAGTAATTTCCTCCACATCCAATTGCAACTAAATAATAAACAATAAAATCGCAAATAATAATTGCTACAGTGAGAACTTACTTCTTCTTTTACAGACATGATGTCCTTAAGCTTAAAAATATCGAAATCAGCTTTAATTAACACTAGAATACGTTCAAACCACCTAATAATCTGTCAGCAATTTACATTTGAAGCTATCTGAAACAGATGTGAAAGACATAAGTCAACGATAGCCCAGAATTTTCGATTGACAGTCTTTAGTGATGCCAATGCACTTATTTTTTTCCAATGCTCTTCAAACTGATCTCACATGTCCGCCATACTTTTTAACAAATGTGAGGGATTCACCACACGCCGTAGCCAGATGTCTCCATGGGAAACTCACCCAGTCACACCCCTTTCTCGTTTTCTACTGCCGCCAACCTTTCAAAGGATTGCGTTAATGAGGAAATACCATAGCAAAGCATGAACCAAAAGATTTTATAACGATTATTTATTTCAAATTAAAAATGTGCGTTTGAACATAACTCTCCATGGGAATGGACCTTTTTTTGTTAAGTTTCAATGTATTGTTTGATTGAGCCATGTGTTTACGAATTTTCATCAATGTGCATAATCTCCTGACAAGAATATGACATACATTTTTGCATACTTCAAAACTCATGTCTCTATGTGGCTAGTGTCTGTTGCAAAATTAAACTAAACTTGGGAAGTGAGGTAGACACCAGAAACCAAAATGACACCTCCGACTTCCCATTTGTTTATACGAGCTTCTATCCATGAATATGTGTTAGCCCACTTAATTTTACACATTTCAATGTATTGAATGTATTCCCGGAATACACTTTGGGATCACAATGTGCGTGATTTTTCATATAATTTTGACAAACCCCGGGTGCCCACGTGCTCGCTGCAGCTTATAGGCAAATGTTAGAAGGCATTTTAAGTCGGAGGTCTCATTCCGGCTTCTGGTAGACACAATCGGTCAGAACTTACAGTTTTGTTCGATGTCCCACAGAACTGAAATAGTGTACATCTGAATGATCTTTTGTCAGTAGAAACGGATGGGTTGCAAAAATATTTGTAATTAAGGATCCGTGGCCATGTTTGGTTGTGATCGACAATGTGTAGATGAATTGCTTCATTTACGTGTTTATGGGACGTTACATGTGCGGAATATACCCATCGAGATAAGGAATGGGATGAGCATCGAGATTTATTGGCTTTAATGCGAAAATATATACATAAGCAGCACTGACATAAATATTTTTTTAGAAACTTGAATGGTGTTTTGAGTATCGAGCAAAACTGTCAATTTTGATCACACCATCGATCTTGGCTTGGTACCTCGGTTTAGAAATTTGTCTTGATGAGCACGGCCTTTAAAACCTAGACACTGGTCAATGCAATTTCTGAAGAAGAGGCTCTTGATAAAACCTTGGAAGCAAATCTTACAAATGAGTAGAAAGCCAAAAGGATGTCAGTATTTCAGATGGCAAGCGGAAATCCATGAGTTTTAGACCTATTAGTCTAACATCCTTCGGCTGAAAAGTAGAGTTGCACGTGCGCAAAGTTGCCCTTCGAATGCATCCTCTTTCGGAAATGTGACATGCTTATCAGCGTAGGAAATCTTGGGAGACTGCGCTTCAAAACCTACTTGAAAGGAAAGAGTACGTGCTAGACATTTTCGTCAACAGTGAGGGAGCAACAGCCTGGGAGACGCGATCGCCCCACAACACCGTCTCCTCCTGACTGAAAATTTTATGGAGGCGAGTAAGAAGTCAAAGCAGCAAACGAAGGTGTCTGAGAGAATCAAGTGGTATAAGCTGGATAAAAGAAAAGGCGAAGCTTTTATTACCAGCATGAAAAACTACCTCTTTTCCATTATCGATGAGGTCGGTAATGAGGAGTGCAGAGCACAAGACATGTGGGATTCCCTACAACAATCTGGCCTGGAGAAAGCCAAATCACTGCTTGGAACATCTAAAGGCCTCTGCCAACACGCAAAAGAAACCTGGTGGTGGACAGACGAAGCCAAAGCAGTGATACACGAAAAGAAAATGGCTTTCCAAGCTTGGTCAAAGTGCTCTTCTACTAATAAAGAGGAAAAAGCTCGCCGTGAAAAGGTATATATAGGGTCCGCCAAATAACTTTTTTTTTTTTGAAAATGCTATAAAAAAAACTACTGAATATTTTCTCAAATTTCTTTTTTTATTTGAAAGTACAATCCTTCCGGTTAATAATGGCAAATAATTTCATTCAAATGGCTGCCTCGGCTGGCCATGCAGTAGCCTACACGATCGGTCCAATTTTTAAGCACATTATCGATTGTGTGCAGCTGTATTTCACCAATGGCTTCACGAATATTGTTCTTTAAAGCGTCAATTGTCTCTGGCTTGTCGGCGTAACACTTATCTTTGACGGCACCCCACAAATAATAGTCCAACGGTGTCAAATCGCAGCTCCGAGGTGGCCAAACGACATCAGCTCTGCGGCTGATAATGCGATCTTCAAAAACAGGGCGCAAAACATCGAGTGTAGCTTCGGCTGTGTGGCACGTAGCGCCGTCCTGTTGAAACCAAATGTTGCCAATATCCTCCTCTTCAATTTTTGTGAACAAAAATTCGTTCAACATGGCCCGATAACGATCGCCATTGACTGTAACGGCCACTCCTTGCTCATTTTCGAAGAAAAATGGCCCAATTATGCCTCTGGACCAAAATCCGCACCAAACAGTGGCTCGTTTTGAGTGCACCGGCTTTTCAATGTATGCGTGCGGGTTTTCTGTGCCCCAAATGCGACAATTTTGCTTGTTTACATACCCGCCAAGATCAAAATGAGCTTCATCTGAAAAGATGTACGCAATTTTCGCACACATTCTGCAACATTACCATGCTTTTCAAAGTAATGTCACAATATTTCCCAGCGTTGTTCAAGCGTATACACAACAATATTCGTTCAGCGGAAGGATAAAACTAATTATCTGTCAAATCAGACATGAGCTAAGTGTTACCATTCACGAAATAAGCACTACTTGAAAAAAAAAAACGTTAGATGGCGGACCCTTTAGATATTGCAAAGGTATCGCGAAGAAAAAGTGCGCCGAATTCAAAGCGAAAAGCATGGAAGGCCTATATCAGGAGTTGGAAGAAATATCGTCTTCCGTGTCTGACAGGAACCAGGCTACCAAGGAGCTTCGACAAAGCAATTTGAACAAAGGAGCAAATATCTTTAAGATAGCCGCCCAGAGAAGAAGAAATGCTCAGGAGATTCGTTTCCCAAGGTTTATTAACAATGCTGAAGGCCAACTCCTTGATGGCGACAGTATTGCGAGGAACTTCTGAACGAACAGTTTCCCCGAGTGTACTTTCCAAGAGCCGCCCCGAATCATGCCGAAATATCCGACATCACAGTCGAAGAAGTTCGGTACGCGGTTAAAAACTCCAAGAAAAGAAAAGCTGTTGGGCCGGACGGGATACCCTCTGAGTTCTGGAAAAAGGTGGGAGACATCGGGTCTAGATGGCTCATGGTTCTTATCTCCAAACTTATGAGAGGCGACACTATGCCTAATCAATGAAGGGAAAGCTATCTTCTTCCTTTGCACAAAGGAAAGGATGATACGCGAAATTGTGATAACTACCCTTCTGTCAAGCTGATGTCGCACACCATGAAGATCGTTGAACGGGTATTAGATAGCCGACTGCGGAAAATAATACGACTATCTGATGACCAGTGCGGGTTTGTCTCGGGTAAATCAACAACAGATGCAATCCAAAGTATAAGGGTCATGATGGAAAAGCATCGTGATTCGTCAAAGGACTTGCAAATGGTGTTGGTTGATTTCGAGAAGGCCTTTGACCGGCAACCAAGAGATCTTTTATGGGTAGCGCTAAGACAAAAAGAAGTTCCAGAAACCTACGTGCGAGTGATCATGGACATGTACAATAGAGCAACGACAAGAGTAAGATGCACCGCAGGAGTCACCGAAGAGTTCGCAATCAAATTCGGCGTACACCAAGGGAGCGTCTTCAGCCCACTGCTCTTTATAGCAGTCCTTGATTGCTTGCTTGAAGGAAAAGTGACGGATCCCAGCTATTGCACCAGCTATTCTTTGCTGACGATGGAGCCATTATAAGTGATGATCAGGCGTCCCTGCAACGAGCACTTGATATGTGGGTGGCCCTTTTTGAGGGACACGGGTATCGTATTAGTTCAAAGAAGACAGAGTATCTGTGCTGCCCGTTCTCTGACCCTCATCAGCCTATTCCAGACATTTACTTGAATGGAAGAGTGCTTCCCAAGTGTGAAAAGTTTAAATATCTGGGATCTATGATTAATAAAGAAGCAACTTGTGATGACGACATCAACCATAGCGTAGGGTGGATGAAGTAGCAGGAAAACTCCGCCATCTTCTGTGATCGAAAAATGCCCCCTAAGCTGAAAGGAAGGCTCTACACTTCAGTTGTACGTCCGGCGCTCACATACGGTTCACAATGCTGAAGTAACAAAGCGTGACAGAATTAGAAGTTCAAAGATCCGAGGAAGCCTCCACGTAAAAGAAACCATCACAAGAAAGATAGAGCGCGACCGACTCAGTTGGTATTGCCATGTTCAAAGGAGAGATCCTTTGAACCCCGTCCAAAAGGCAATATCAATCAACGTTCCAATTTCAACACGCAAAAAAGGCAGGCCGAAAAACAATTGGTGCAAACAAATGCAGAAACACCAGCATTTGATTGGCCTCAGCGATGAAGTAATCCCAAACCGGCGGACCCCACAAGCGGACCAGTAGGAATGCAGTTAAGTGGGAAGGTTATGGTCCTACACTTCTGACCATAACGACGCCGGAATAAAAAGGAAAAGAAGAAGAAAGAAGAAGAAGTGAGGGAGCTTTTGTTAACGTAACTTTTGACAGCATGTGTGACGCTACTAGACCGCATGGCCAAAATGAAACACTGGTTTTGTAGATCAAAGCAATGCTTGTGCCCAGTATCGCTAAAGCAGGCCTCGAAAAATGTATCAAATCTGGCGTAAACAGAGGCTGCCCGCAATGTAACGTCCTGTCTTTGCTGTTATGGTGCATAGTGGTCGACGTTCTGACCGATGCTCTTAATGCCCCTGGAATTTATGCCCAAGCCTCTGCGGATTTGTTTATATTTATATCTGTACATGTATCGACAATACCTCTAATGGATTTTCAGTGGGTCCGTTAATGGACTTAGAATCCACCATGATACATACAAGCTATGTTCTTTTGATCTTTTATCAAATACCAGCCGATTTAAGCATCCACCGACACGGGGATTCAGTGGATAGTTAAGCAGCCATATGATACATTTGGTACCTTGATTGGTAGCTCAGAATAAGTTCGAAAAGCTATCGAAATGGATATACACTTGTGTTATTCGTCGACAGATGAAACTTCTGATACACATCAGACATAAGGCTGTAGAAAGGTCCCTTGTGAATTCCTTGTAAGCAGCACGTGTTTTTGAACAGGAGAGGAAAGCAATCTATCGATTTATGGTTTTCCTTCGCTTGACCACTAAGAACGGTCGCGTGTAATCCACGCTTAGGAATTGGTCCAATATGTGATGTATGGTATCGCCCTGGAATTACAGCGACAATGATATTGTAATGTGTTTGCTGGTTCGGTAAATAGAATTTACTCTTTCCTATTTACCTACATCGCATCGCACTATTGTTAAGAGGGTTAAGAGTAACAGAAGAGACACGTATTTGGTGGGAACAACATGATACAAATCAATAATTATAACCTTCATTGATTCTATTTCTAGCTAATTTGTCTAGTTGACGCAATTCATTGCGATATCGTCTGGTGGATCAAAACAAAATGTATGGCTACAGGTGGAATAGCTTGATGAGTTTACCGATTTTTACTATACGACAGCTCTGAGAAATAATGGGATTTCCGCGAAACATTAGACCAATTTTCGCAGATTTTAAACAAGCTTATGAGTCTATAAACCGATCAAAAATGTATCCTTGTAAGGCTGGAATTCCCGAAAAAGTTGGTGAATCTGATACAAGTATGCTTAAGGGAAGCAAAGGACAAATTGCGCCGATTACGCTGAGGAAACAGTTAAGAGAAATGTAAAAAGTCTAATAATGGCAGGAATGTAAGTAGGCTTAGAAGTGAATGAAGAGAAAACCAAATATACGATCACTGACCGACTTGCATCTGACTGTAATCGGCAAATGCTTTGGGAAAGTGGACTCATTTTGGGAAACACACTCATGACAGGGAGGCAGACCAAGGGTAGTCAACGAGTTCCAAATGGCCCGTAAAAATAATAATAATTGATCAAGGATATGGACCAAATTCGATGATTTTAATATGTAAGCGATGGTAACAATCAATGCCTTTATTTTGTCTTTATCCGTTTTAACAGGCGTGGTGCATATTCGTCATTTAAATTGCCAAAAAAAAAAATTGTGAAAGAGGAAACAATTGCGTAGAATCAAACAATTGAATATCTTGGGGTGTGTCATATGAAGACACTAGTACTGCGACCATTAAGATCTATTATACCCCTTTCTTTAATCTAGAATTTGACAACTGCCTTCAAAAATTTGACAACTTCTTGTGATTCCTCCTGACTGTTTCAGAATTGGTTCTTTTGCTTAATTCTGTAAGTGTAGGCTTATGTCTGAATTGTTAAAACCATAAAGAGGAAATGGCCCCGTAAAAGGTCTCTGAGCGCCTTTCTTGGCTTGTATGTTAGCCTTTTTATTGCCTTCATTGTTTTCATGACCTGGCACTCAGGCTAGCTTTAGTCTGTTATTTACAGCCAGTTTGTTTAATGTATTGTGATATTCCCAGACAGTCTTAGAGTTAAAGGTGTAACTCTTTAGCGTTTTAAGAACCACTTGGCTGACTGAGAATATAATTATACTCGTGTTAGTGGGTATCCTTTCGCTGATACTACATATGTGCTGCTTCATTGATTGCAAATAGCTTAGCGTGAAATTAAGTTGACTTATTGCAGAGGGGAATGTGTAGGCTGCATTTTGGTCCTATTATTTATATTTATGTTGTGTGTTATTTATATTTCCCATAGAAATATAAATATTCATTATATATTTTTGAGACCTAACAGCAAACTTCGAGACATTTTTGTAAAGTAAGCATACGTTATGTAAGTACTAAGTACCCTGATGAGGAAGGGCACCGTGAAATACCGGCTGGAGCGGTTTTCAAACACACTAACTAACCACTGAGCCACGGGCAATTCCTTCAGGAATCTGAATTTGTGCCACTTCGAATCGGTGATCTCTGAATCAGTGAACTCTTAGGAATAAACACAACATGCAACGACATATTGCTGTTTACTTTATGAAAAAAACATAACACATTTTTTAGGTAAAGTATTTTTTCTTGTTTAAATGTTAGGTTGTATTTTCCAGCGAATTAAAGTGTTTGCTTCAAAGCATTTATTATATAATTAATAGGTATACAATAATTTCATCGATTCTACATAAAGACAATTAACCAACACAAAACCTGGGTCAAGTGGAAACAGCGGATGGAATGTAAGACAGAAATGTTGCTAAGAACTAAGAGGGTGGTATAAAGAAGACATTTTCAAGGCCAAAAAGCAATAACTTTTCAATCTAATTGAAATAAATAGATATCGTTTAGGGGAATGAGTCAGATGAACGACATACAGTACCTCAATAAATTGCGCATACACCCAAAAAACATAAGAACATCTAATTTAATTTTTTTTTTAATTTATTTGCACAACTGAGGATATGTCTTTGGCACGAGCAGATGTTAAAAACATAGAAAGGCAATTACACACGGGTACTTTACACAATCAACATGTGACACTGAGTAAACAGACGCCACTTGTGCGCGATACACAAGTCTTACAATACCGCTACATGAAAATTTGTTCAAATATGAAAACATTTCTCTAACTAAAAGCACGATATTCTCTTCCTTGTGAGAAATAGTGGACATCAAGCTAAAACAAAGCGACTTGTCTACTACAATGCATATTATAATATTGTACTGCTTTGCAAAAATTATAAGTCGATGCGACAAATGGGAGATGCACGCATGAAACGATGCAACAGTACAAAAACTAATAAATAATTATACAATAGATATACTAAAATATAGAGCCAGTAGGGAAAAAAATTGCTTTTCAAACATATTGAACAATATACATATGTATTGTTCTAATAATTAAGTCCAATCCGAAAATCAGCGTGCCGGAACCGTTCGCAGTCCTGCGAAAAAATAATCTTAATGGATTAGGCGAAGAAAGCCGGGTATATCGCCAGCAAATGATTAGGGCTTACCAGACAAAATGTAAATCACTCACAGATGAAATAGAAATGAAGGCAAAACAACCATAAAATCCGGAGGGGATTATGTAATGTGGGGTTGTCTGGATTCAAATGGCTAAGAAAACTTCGAATTCATGGACAAAATTTGGTATAAGAATATTTTAAAATGAAAAATACCGAATTTCACCGAGAAACTAAATCTATGTACCTTCGAACTTCTACTTCCAACAAGACAGTGATCCCTAGCACACTTTTTTATTTTTTTTTATAATTGATACGTGCACAAGGGCTTATGACTACCCTTAAGTGCCAAGAAGTCAAGACACAGCACGTGCCGAAGGTATAGAAGGAACGAGGGAAAGGAGGTTTCAAACGTTTGTGAATTGTTTTGAGTGGGCAAAGTAGAGCTGGGAAGAGCAGTCGACATTCGTATGGTTTGGCTAAAAAACGAGTCTCTAAATATCACTGTGCGTCCAAAGACCGGCTTGAGGGTGAATTGATGAGCATTCCGGGCGAGACGTATATTGCGGTTTAATTTTTGAAGGAGAGGAATGCAAATGGCTAGCTCACTTAAGCATTGTTTCTTAAAATAACGATAAAACAGAGAGAGAGAGAGGAGACATTACGTCGATGTTCGAGTGAGTCGAGCGTTGTACTCAAGCTTAGGGTGAACGTAGACCTTACAAATTGAAGCCAGATCAGAGGGGTTGAAATATTTCTTGCATTGTTTGAGGAAACCTAGACATTTCGCAGCGTTCTTAGCGACCTCGAATATGTTTTCATTCCAACTAAAAGTTTTATCAATACACATACCAAGGATAGAAAGTCTTTCGGTTTTGTCGACACAAGCGCCATTCAAGGATAATGGCTGATTATTGATGATTAACTTGAGTGACAGTAGACAGCATTGTCTTTTGCAAGCACATACTTCCGTTCCAGTTCTACGGCCGAAGAGCAGGGACGTGAGTCTTGGAACGAATATGAAAAGCTTAGAATACTGTCATCAGCGAAGAAGTGTTTTGAATTAGGAGCACCAGTTATGAGATAATTTATCAAAATGAGGAAGAGTCTCGGTGGCAGAACAAAGCCTTGGGGAACACCAGCGTTTATTTGGTGAATATCAGACTTGAAACCGTCCAAAAGAACTTGAATTGAACGGCCCGAATCCATAAAAGAAGAGACTCATCGATATAATAAGCACGCATTTTCGTCAAAAGAGCCTGATGGCAACCTCTATCAAATGCTTTTGAAATATCAAAATGGTGCAAAGATTGGTTCCACTTTTCGGTGAGATATGCCATCAAATCACCATTGGACTTGCTTACATATATACCCCGTAGGTTAACGCTAAAAAATCATATAAATAGGCTATGATTCCGAGGAGGTGCATTCATTTGAATACGAACTATAGAAGGGATAACAACAAAATTGAGAAAAACAATATAGAGCTGTCAAGTACCCCTGCTTGAAAAAAAAATTGACTTGGTATAAACATTGAGGGCTTCCTCCATATTCCACAGTAGCACGCTGGGCGAAGTGGTTTAAGCTGGGCAGAACATCCACCGAAAGTGAACATCGAAAGATCACTGGAGATAACGTGAAAAAAGTAAAAAGTGTTGTGTTGGCAGATCGAAGAATGATTCTCAGACATAAAGGTGAGGTCTCGGGGATCTCATATAAAAACGTTTAAAAAATCCTTCAAATTGCATATGAAATAGGTCTCTGTGCGTAGGGTACCGAGAATGTCAACCGACGAGCAATAGAAAAAACGAGTCGATATTTCAAGGGTTAATCTCGAGAAGTTCCAAGCAGATTAGGAAATGTTTTTTTGTTACGTTTCGTGACCATGGACGAAACCTCGATCCAACATTTGAACCCGAAGCCAGACAACAATCAATGACTTGGAAGCGAGCCTTCTCACCGACGCCAAAGAAAGGTTATGGCAACCGCTTTTTGGGATGCTAAAGGAATAATTATGGTGGAATATTTGAAAAAGGGAAGCCACTTTTTCGAGATCTTACTACGCAGACCAAATAAGAAGATTGCGAAAGGTTATTAAAGAAAAAATGTCATAAAGAAAAGAAACAAAAACTGCGAATTGGAGTGCTGTTTCACCAAAACAACGCACCGGTTCAGAAAGCCGCAGTTGCGACAATTGCCATTCAAGAAATGGGATTCGAACTGCTCGAATACCCGCTCTATTCGCAAGATCTAGCTCCCAGTAACTTCCACCTCTTTTTCCTCAGTCTAAGGAACACATCCGAAGCAAGAAATTTGAAGACGATAGTGAAGGTTTGCCGCTGTTGGCGTTTGGGAGGGTCGAAATAAAGAATTTTTACCTAAGGGAGTCATGGGTTTGGGAGAAAAGTTTTGACTTGTTAGGAGGCTATGTAGAAAAATTAATATTTTTTTAACTAAAATCACCGCATCTTATTTTCGTTATCACTACTTTTGGATCACAATTCGTATATGATAATGCCCAGCTTAGAACACGACCACACCCGCCCAATTTGGACTCCGTGCATCTTCGGCAAGAATAAAACAGCGAGCTTAAGTTACATTGAAATTTAAGCAGATTGGGCTAGCATTCCGCCGTCGTTTACTAATGTATACAATCCTTCCCTCAGCGGCGACAAGCTGATATACCTGGATGATGAAAGATTTGCCACGCGATTAAAAGTTTTGGTTTTTTTTCAAAATTTCTTAGCTTAAAAACCAAGCATTTAGATAAGGTAATTAATCATGAGGTAGAACTTTAGAGTTCTAGTAAGATAATTTTGATTAGCTAACCTAGTTAAGCATTTTCGTCAAGATTGAGAAAAAATCTTTTCGTCTAAGAAAAACCAAAAATGCTTTTAAAATAAATTAAAAATTGTTGTTTCGATTTTGTTTTTGTTTTGTGTCTTCGCAATCACGCGAATTTACTTTTAGTTCAGTCCCCGTCTAGCTCTCGCAGGGTTAACCTCGTGTTGACTACCGTGTGACAGTTACCCCCTAGTATATTAAATTATACCCATCTCACTTGCACCTCCGCGTGCTCACTCTCCCCGTTTTATTTTTTTTTTCTTTTTCTCTTCTCTAAACCGCGTGTTTTCTTCTTTTCACGTGCAAACAGTTTTCTTTACCATAAGCATGGCCCCGGGGCCAAATAAAATTAAACCCGGGAACCGGTTCAGTGAATTGGCAGATACTGAAAAGCCCGTCTTTGAACCCCGTCATAAAAAAAACAAGTTGTCAATCGACGATCAATTCCCCTGTCTCCACATAAACCCTAACCTTAAAAACCCCAGGTTTGTAGTGATTTCCACAAAGGACGACACGCAACCGCTCACAACTGTTAGCGTATTCATGCTAAGGAAGGCCATAGACGCCATCAGCACAGAATACGAAAGCATAGCGCAACTGAGAGATGGTAGCCTCCTCATTCTTGCCAAGTCTCAAAAAATTGCGGACAAATTCCTCCGCATCACCAACCTTGGTAACCAATGCCCAGTAACATCTTAACTGCACACTAACCTCAACTCTTCTAAAGGCATTGTATATGCTCCTTACCTAAAAAACGTAAAAGAAAGTGAAATAGTAGATGAGATGAAGTCTCAAGGAGTGATTGACGTGTACAAGTTTACAAAAAATATTGACGGTTGTCAACGCGCTACAGGTCTAATTCTACTCACATTTGACTTATATCAGCCGCCCACCACAGTAGAAATAGGTTGGTACAAAGCCAAGGTACAGGAATATATTCCTAACCCCATGAGATGCCGCAATTGCCAGCTTCTGTACCAAAAGCAAAACATGTGCCACTTGCAATCTTCCCCCCCACGACCCTGCCGAGTGCACCCGCATTATGTGCGCCAATTGCTCGGAAGCGCACGCAGCCTCATCTGTTTCTTGCCCGAAATATATACAACAAAAAGAAATTTTAAAAATCAAAACTAGAAACAAATGCAGTATGGCGGAAGCTAGACGGACATACAACCTATCACATACTTCAAGCTCTACTACTCGCCCGATCACTTATGCAGGAATAACCAAACAATCTCAAACGCTAAAAGCAATAGAAAACCTGAACGGTCAACACGCCCAAACCGTACCCCTCACCCCTAGCACATCTACCTCCAGAACAGAAAAAAATCCACCAACCCAAACAATAACTCAAATATACAAAACAAAAACAGACATTACGACTTCAACCCCCATCAAATCAACAACCACCACACCTCATTCTCAATCTTTCTCCGCACTACCCATATCCGACCCACGACCGTCAACCTCAAAATCGAATACTACCCATCCACTCAACCGCCCACTTCCTTCACCTCCTTCACATCCAACTACCAGCAACCCTTCACCATCCTCACCTCTTTCTTCATTAACTCACGACCTAATCAAAAACAATTCGTACTATACCGGGCGATCACGCCGCTTTCCTGACCAGTGCGGATTGCGACCCAATACCTACCAACCTCCCAACCAAACAACCCCAATCAATAGAACTCTCAAAATCCTTCAATGGAATATAAAGGGATTCATTAACAACTACGACGAATTAAATATTCTCATAAAAGAGAAAAACCCCAGTGCTGTCTCCCTTCAAGAAACACACTGTGCCTCCAACTTTATTCCAATACTGCCAAAAACCTATACAGGGCAATTTCACAATTTTGCTTGGAACACAACATCAAAGCAAGGTATAGCCGTCTTAGTAAAAAATAACATTCCACATAAAAGAATTACCATCAATTCTAACCTGTTGGCCTTAGCTCTTGAAATTAACCTAACTATTAAATTCACCTTGTTGTCAATTTACATTCTACGCGACCAACCTGTCTCAAAATCCGAGCTAGATAACCTCTTATTACAGGTTCAACATCCCATTATGCTAGTAGGAGATGTAAACGCTTGGAGTGTACTGTGGGGCTCACCTAACACAAACGCACGCGGCAGACTAGTGGAAGAGTTTTTAACAGAATCAAACCTGATAGTCACATTGTATCCATTCAAGAACCATGGGTGTGGAACAAACGCCTGTGTGGTCTTGGTGGCATACGTGATGCTACAATCCTTTATGATGAGCGATCCGAAAGGCCCAGGGTCTGCCTCATCATATCGAATACGCTATCGGCAACCAAACTTGGTCAATTCTGTGGTCAAGATCTGGTAGCTGCGAAAGTGAGCTACAAGGCGCACGGAAAAATTGAACACTTCGTCGTGGCGTCTGCTTACTTCCCCTACGACTCGGTACTACCCCCGCCACCTAAGGCGGTTTCCGAACTCGTAGAGTACTGTGAAGCCAGAAGGATTGGACTCATCATCTGTTGCGATGCTAACGCTCAAAACACATTTTGGGGCAGCAGCAAATGCAACCGGAGAGGAGACCATCTTTTAAACTTCATTCTTTCGTCTGACCTTTTCATCAACAATGTTGGCTCTCTACCAACCTTTGTGACGGCGAGACGACAGGAAGTGATTGACCTAACCTTATCTAACAGGCATGCGAAGGCCATCACTAACTGGAGAGTCTCACCAGATGTTACGCTGTCAGACCATAGATACATCGAATTCCAATTGAAGTGCGGGATCTCCCCCTCGCAGCCCAAGCGGAATCCGAGAAAAACAGACTGGGTGCGATTTAGGGAGGAGCTTGAGAAATCCACTCAAGCCCCGCCTAAACTCAAAACTAATCAATCGGTGGAGGATGCAGTTCATAACCTGAACAGCGCCATCACCAAATGTTTTGAACTCGCATGTCCTGTCAAAAAACCTCCCAACAGGAAGCCGGTTCCCTGGTGGAATGCTGAGCTCCAACGGCTTCGTAGGGAAGCCAGAAGTCTTCTGAACAGATCGCTTAAATCGAACTCGGAAGATGACTGGAATAAATATCGATCGAAGCAGAAGGAATATAAGAAGCTTATTCGAAAATCGAAGAATGATTCCTATAAGTCCTTCTGCGAAGAGATCAAATCCCTGAGCGCGACCAGCAAGTTGGTTAAAGTCCTCAAACGAGGAAAATCGACAAGGCTGGAGGTACTCAGAAAGTCTGATGGTACCTTTACCGAGTCTAAAGCAGAAACTCTTAGTTTACTGTTTCAGACCCATTTTCCGGGAAATCAGACTGTCATCGGCTCGTTGCACACTCCCTCATTGGATACTGCGGCTGTAGCGATGAAAACAACTCGGCGTAGCTGGTATGTTGCGTCACGCGTGGCAACTACTGAGGCCATTGAATTTGCTGTGGCATCCTTCGATGGCTTTAAGTCGCCGGGCACTGATGGGATATACCCCGTTATGCTGCAAAAAGGTATAAGACAGCTGCTTCCTACACTGAAAAGAATTTTCACTGCTAGCCTGGCACTTGCCTACATACCTATCCCTTGGCGCTCGGTGAAAGTGGTCTTTATTCCCAAAATAGGGAAAGAGGATTACTCACTAGCCAAGAGTTTCAGACCAATAAGTCTAACATCATTCCTGCTGAAAAGCATGGAAAGACTAGTAGAGTTGCACGTGCGCAAAGATGCCCTTCGAATGCATCCTCTGTCGGACATGCAACATGCTTATCAGCGCGGAAAATCCTGCGAGACTGCGCTTCAAAACCTAGTTGGGAGAATTGAATGCGCTCTCGAAAGGAAAGAGTACGTACTAGGCATTTTCGTCGACATTGAGGGAGCTTTTGATAACGCTACCTTCGACAGCATGTGTAACGCTGCTAGACGGCATGGCGTAGATGAAGCACTGGTTTTGTGGATCAAAGCAATGCTTGTGCACAGGACATTGATCGCTGATACAGGCCTCGAACAATGTGTCAAGTCTGGAGTAAACAGGGGCTGCCCGCAAGGTGGCGTCTTGTCTCCGCTGCATGGTGGTCGACTCTCTGCTAGTTGCTCTCAATGCCTCTGGAATCTATGCCCAGGCCTATGCGGATGATGTTGCTGTTCTCTCTGTCGGCTCATGTTTAGCGAATGTCTGTCTCAAAGCGCAGGCGGCGCTAAACGTGATCGATGACTGATGCACGAGAAATGGGCTGTCGGTTAATCCTCTTAAGACCGATGTCGTTCTCTTCACGAGAAGGAGGAAAACAACTGGCATTGCTCAGCTGGTGCTAAAAGGCATTCCCATCCCTATATCCAAGGAAGCTAAGTATCTGGGAGTCATTCTAGATAACAAACTTCTCTGGTCAAAACATGTTGAGTCCAAAACCACCAAAGCGCTGTCAGCTTTCTGGCAATGCAAAGGTGCCTTTGGCAAAACATGGGGCTTATCGCCGAAAAAGGTCCTTTGGATCTACACGGCAATGGTAAGACCAATAATCTCATATGCATCGGTTGTTTGGTGGAGCAGGCTGACACGAAAACACGTTGTGGCTTCACTCACCAAACTCCAAAGAGCGGTCTGCCTCAGTTGCACGGGGGCTTTCCCCAGCACACCGGGAGCTGCTTTGGATGCTATGATGAACCTTCCACCCCTTGACATATATATCAGAGGGTGTGCACTGAAAACTATTTCTCGCCTAAAGAGGAATGGTCTTTGGTACAACTCGCAGTGGAGTGAAAGTGTACTTGAGAGAGAAATATCCTACGATCACTGTCTCATGGATATGCCCTCTGACGCAATGACACCTGCCATCCTACTGCGCTGTAACTACACAGTCATATTTCCTTGGCGTCAGGACTGGCTTTGGCCAGACACTGAACCTGGAATAGAATGTCTTCGCATCTTCACAGATGGCTCCAGGACTGATCAGGGATCCGGCGCCGGAGTTTTCTTCGAGCGCGAAAACATTCGACTGCACTTCTCGTTAGGAAAATATGCGTCTGTCTTCCAGGCGGAGATTTACGCAATCCTAATGGCCATGCACTATGCTGTGAAACACAGATGGAGGGGAAAGAGCATATGTGTCTGCAGTGACAGCCAAGCTGCACTCAAAGCTGTATCCAATCCTCTGTCCAACTCCAAACTAGTGCATGAACTCAAGACCTTGTTGAACAAAGTCGGAAGACTTAATTCACTTAGGCTTGTATGGGTTCCAGGTCACTCTGGAATCCCAGGAAACGAGATCTCCGATGAACTCGCTAGAAAAGGCTCAGAGGAGAGTTTCTCAGGGCCTGAACCCGCCTTAGGTCTACCAGCTTCAACGGTTAAATCTGACATCAATGACTGGGTATTTAACGTACACAGTCGCAGATGGAAGGAATATCCAGGATGCAGGATGACTAAGCGCGTACGCCCTGACGTCTGTAAAAAGTCCGCAACATTCTTCTTATCCTTAAGAAGAAATGACTGCAGAAGGCTAACGGGCGTCATTACGGGCCATTACACTTTTGACAGGCATCTTTACGTGCTTGGCATCAGTGAGACGCCTACCTGTGCTGCTTGTTGCGAGGAGGACGACACAGCGGAACACTTTCTCTGCGACTGTCCCGCCTTCGCTCGTGCACGGTGGCGCACCCTTGGGGCCGACGTGGTGGGTGCCGAATCTCTTAGTTCAACATCACTGAAGCCCCTCCTCACTTTTCTCCGGACAACGGGGAAAATACAATAAAGACAAGGTGTCTGTCTGGTAGTACAATGGACCAGTACTTGTGTCTGAGTGCTCCAGCAGATAGTAGAAGCCTCCAAAAAAAAAAAAAAAAAAAAAAAAAAAAAAAAAAAAAAAAAAAAAAAAAACCTGATAGTCCTAAACGACGGATCCCCCACCCACCTCTCAACACATGGTTCACTAACACACATTGATATTACCTGTTGCGCACCAGAACTTTCTACAATAACCTCCTGGGAAATTTTGGATGATCTCTTCAATAGCGACCATTTTCCTATAATTTCCTCCATTGCCCTCAGTCCGATTCACTCTATAACACCTGTAAATCCTAAATTCAAGACTGACCTGGCTGATTGGACTTGTTTCAACAAGCACCTATCAGACTTCTTGTCAGTAAGACCATTTTCAGGCAATATTAATAAAGAGGCAGCTATAATACAGAAAGCCATCAGAACAGCTGCTAACAAAGCCATCCCACAGAGTTCCCCCCATACCAAAAGACGCACTGTACCATGGTGGTCCCCGCTTTTAAACGAACTTCGTAGCGAAAAAATGACAACATGGAAACATTTCAAAAAATATCCCAATGTAACTAATCTCATATTATATAAGAAGGCAAACGCCAAATTTCGCAGAGAAATAAAAATAAGCAAAGCGAACAGCCTACGCGATTTTACTTCGACGCTACATCCAGGGTCGCCTCCCGATAAAATATGGCATAAAATTCGCAGTCTCACTGGAAACTCCATGCCACATTTCATTACCACCATTACAACTCCAGAGGGACAAATTACATCGCCCCAAAACATAAGCTTCTCCTTTGCACGTAGTTGGTCAAACCGTTCAAGGGACGAACACTTCGACGCAAGCTTCGCAACACAAAAAGCCACTAGCTTAGCCATTTTACCTAACGCTAACATCTCAGGCCCGGCCAAGCACATCGAGAATCCGATAACCATCCTCGAACTTGACTGCAACTTGGCCAAACTTAAAGGCAAAACACCAAGCAGAGATCGCATATCATATCCTATGCTCAAACACCTTTCAACCTTTACAAAAACGCGACTCATTCGTCTCTATAACAACATCTTAGCCACAGGCACAATCCCACAGCAATGGAAACTGGCAACGTTAGTCCCTCTCCCCAAACCAAAAAAAAGTACCAATGATATCGAAGGTTACCGACCTATCTCACTAATTCCCTGTACAGCCAAGGTGTTGGAAAAAATAGTTGCACGCCGGTTACTATGGTTTTTAGAGTCTAAAGCACTCCTTAGCCCGTACCAAGTAGCTTTCAGAGCTAACAAAGGTTGTATTGACGCCCTTACCCACCTAGACCATTATATCTCTAATGCACTCTCAGCACGCAACCACGTCACCATTCTTTCACTTGACTGTGAAAAAGCTTTCGACAGAATTGGTATTCACGTAGTTCTCAACAAACTAAGGGAATGGGGTATAGGACCTAAAATATTTAACTACGTTAAATCCTTCTTGACAAACAGAAAAATCTGTGTCAGAGTAAATAACCATCTCTCACACACCTTCACACTTTTTAACGGTATCCATCAAGGCTCGCCGCTCTCTGTTGTACTGTTCATGATAGCCTTTGACAATCTTTCAAATATAGTTTCCAAATACAAACTTGTAGATCATTGCGTCTATGCAGACGATATATTCATTATGTGCAGACACAGTGATTTACTTGTCGCAGAAAACATTTTTTCAATGATAGTTAGAGACATTATAGGTCTGTTCCCGTACTTTTTGGGCAGAAATTCACAGATTCTCATATTTCCAAGAGTGGGGATGAAATTCTCTCAAAGAGAAGTGGAAACACAAAAAAGTACGGGAACGCGTTGAACCAAAAAAGTTGCACACATTTTAAATGTCAAAAACATATGTTTGAATTTGATACATTCTTGGATTCGTTAGCAGGTGCAACATACTAATTTGCAAAAACATACATATTATTTTCAGATTACTATTTATTAGATGATTCAGCATATCCATTCATCATTTAATAACGCCATACAGAGACAATGCACATCTTAAAAATGCACAAAAGAATTTTAATATAAGGTCTGTTCCCGTACCTGACAAAAACAGTCCAAATCTACGAAAAACTACGAAAAACTACGAAAGTCTGTTCCCGTACTCCAAAAATTCACACTTTTGGACAAAAGAGAGCGCTCTCGGGAGAGTAAAAAATTTCCCCATGCTGCGAATTTCAGCCCAAGAAATTTATGTGGGTAGGATGTCACAGCTTTGTGAAATCAGCTGATTTCCGTCATTCCGTCATACAACAAGAGCTCAATTTTATATTAAAATTCTTTTGTGCATTTTTAAGATGTGCATTGTCTCTATATGGCGTTATTAAATGATGAATGGATATGCTGAATCATCTAATAAATAGTAATCTGAAAATAATATGTATGTTTTTGCAAATTAGTATATTGCACCTGCTAACGAATCCAAGAATGTATCAAATTCAAACATATGTTTTTGACATTTAAAATGTGTGCAACTTTTTTGGTTCAACGCGTTCCCGTACTTTTTTGCGTTTCCACTTCTCTTTGAGAGAATTTCATCCCCACTCTTGGAAAAATGAGAATCTGTGAATTTCTGCCCAAAAAGTACGGGAACAGACCTATAAAATTGAGCTCTTGTCGTATGACGGAATGACGGAAATCAGCTGATTTCACAAAGCTGTGCCAAACTACCCACATAAATTTCTTGGGTTGAAATTCGCAGCATGGGGAAATTTTTTACTCTCTCGAGAGCGCTCTCTTTTGTCCAAAAGTGTGAATTTTTGGAGTACGGGAACAGACTTTCGTAGTTTTTCGTAGTTTTTCGTAGATTTGGACTGTTTTTGTCAGGTACGGGAACAGACCTTATGACATGGTCTAAAACATCTGGTGCAAGACTTTCCTTGGACAAATGCAAAACACTGCACATCTGTCGGAAAAAGTCATGCAACAGTCTTTCTATCAAAATTGGTAATATAAGTATTGAAAATGTTAATTGTTTACGTATCCTAGGCTTAACATTCAACAATAGATATAATTGGAAAACACATTGTACAAATATAAAGAAAAATCCAGCTGCTAGGGCCAATATTATTAATTATCTTGCCAGCAAAAAAGTAATGTACACACTAATACCTTATGTAACGTTACTAGGGCCCTACTTTTAGGTAAAATCGACTATGGGTTATGCATTTATGGTAACTCACCAAAATCAATTATAAACACCATCAAAGCTCCTTACCATCAAGCGGGAAGAAGTATTGGCGCCTTCAGAACAACACCCATAAAAAATTTATTGGTTGAAGCCGGTCTTCCCACGATAGAGGAACGCATCGAAGCTTGCCTTGCAAAGTTATATATAAAGTTCATAACTGTGGAAAATTCATTAATCAAAAAAGACTACTTTTTATCGAAACGCAGAATAACCACAGGAATAATTCCATCAGCCATCGCAAAAGCCCTCAAGGTGGCAGTAGAACTACAACTACCTAAAAGTACAATGAAAACGAATACTGCCCTATTTCCACCGTGGAGCATAACTGTATCATCCTTCATCATGGATCTGACACAATACACGAAAACAAACACTCCAAACGCAACTTTTCGAAGTTTATTTCAATGCGCTACCTCAAAGCTTAAAGAAGAAGGATGGTCTTTGATCTTTACCGATGGTTCAAAAACTAACAAGAGCACTTCTTTTGCAGTCACCCAAGAAAGCGGCTTAGTAATAACCAAGAGACTATTACCAACACATGCATCAATTTTTACGGCGGAAGCTTTAGCCGTTCAGAAAGCAGTATCCTTTTCCCTCAAAGAACGTGGCAAATACATCATCTGCTAAGATAGCAGGTCGGTTATCAGCGCACTGCGTAGTCCTAACCACAATTCAATTTTAATCTCGAACACCAGAAACTGTATTGCCAGCGCACCGCATAAAATCAAATTGATGTGGGTCCCAAGCCACGCAGGAATAAAAGGCAACGAAGTAGCCGACAAGGAAGCGGAAATGACCCACTGCGCCCCAGTGTACCTGTTTGACATCCTTACCAAACTCGACCTTTTGCGAGCAACTAAAAACATACTCAGAAATAAATTATTGTCTAACTGGAGAGATTACCACCACCAATACGCTTCCCTAAACCCTGATCGTTCCTATATATCGTACCCCACCACCACACCCAAAGTGATGAATACAACATTTTCTAGACTTCGCTTGGGACATACAACATTCACTCATCAACACATACTGAAAAGATCACCTCCCCCAACATGCACAACATGCAATTCACTCTATGATGTCAGCCACTTATTAGGACTATCAACATGCACAGCCAACTCTGTCCGAACACATCCAGCCCCCCATCTCCTACTCAAAACACCATCACAGCAAAACATCCGATTGATTTTTGAGTATATCAGGAACCTCAATATAGACATTTAAGACTATATGTACTATCGAGCCGAAAGCCCCAGCAGCTAGTGCTCAACTTTGTTGTTAACTCTTAATTTTAATTATTTGTTAATAAATTATAATAATAATAATACTTTTAGTTATTTAGGGCATGTAGTGTATTTAGTGTATATATTTAATAAAGTATGTACAATTGGTCCTAAATTCCTGTTTTGTTAATAAATTCCTTTTTCTTACGAGAAAATCAAAAATTAATTTTAGATGTAGATGTATGTTTAATTTCGTGAGGTACTGTATGTATATTATATGTATATATTGCCATAAATGGTATAGCTTGCTTGCGTGTACCATTCAATTCAAATCGATTACGTGCCGTATAATTGAAATGTAAACTTTTTATTAATAATTTGTACACGTTGATTACATAACAATTGTCTATGGTTAAAAATGCAATTCAGGTCTTTAGCTTAAAGTTACGTTTCTAAAAATATTTCAATTATAATTTAACTCCTGCCTGCTAACACTCTCTTGATGACGAATACAGTTGTAAATCCAATAACGACGGCGCCAATAGCATATCCAATTTGCCTTAAAAAAATTATTAGTTAAAATTAATTCTTAGACTAAAGTTTTTTCGTAATGTCGCACACATGTGTAAACGAAAATCAAACAGTTAAAAAAATTAAAAATACTTTGGTAGCAAAATATGTTAAAAAAAAATTAAACTGCATAACGAGTTTTAAAAACAATATTAAAAACAATAGAGAAATTGAGGAAGAAACACCATTATTACGACAATGCGCAACATTGTTTATTATTTTCTGATCTGTAAAATAAATCAAATTGAAATAAATTAATATGATTGCACCAGAAGTGAGTGCGAATAAGACCCGGTTAGCACAACATTTATGTACAAGGAACATGAGGTTTTATAACTTACGCAAGACGCTTCTATATAATCCTACAGTTAGTACTTGTTCTGTAATATGTTTTAATTATTAACTATAAAAAAACAACTTTAGTTAGCTAATTTCGATTAGATAAGATTGGTGCTGTGCGACTTTTTTTCTACATGGGGTGATCCACAAAACTGGATACAGATTCCTCAGTTTTTGTGAATATACATTGCTTGTAAGGAAATAGTGGCATACAAAGCATGATGATAGAAAATGCGTATATGCGGAGTATTTCCTAAATACTTTATCATACTCCGCGTATTTTTTTTTCTAGTTACGAATATGTACCGATAGTTTGTGTAAATAAACTTAAATTCAATTATCACGTTTGGAAGATGGTGTGTACATACTTAAAATAAATTTTAGGAGTAATCGCGTGCAGTTGTTAGGAACTCTTACTTTTGACAATGTAAATAAGAAATAAATATGTTAAGGATCTTCCAATAAGGGTGGCCGAGATATTCTCTCAATATGTTTTTCATTTCAAAGAACGTTTTATAGCATCTACCCATGGCCGATACGGAAACAGACTCAAGTCTCGACGGTGAATTCACCAAGTTTAAGTCGCAGAAAGAATCATAAACGAAAAGAAATTGACGGCCTCGGGGTTTTTAGACAATCTCATCTATGGCAGCAATTTTGATTTGGGCGAAGTGGTTGGCTCAAATCTAGTAGACTCGTAGTCGTGAAACAGAACACCTTATGCCGATCCATGATGCAAATTTTGCCTTACACTCATGAACAATTAATGATAAATTGGTCAGGCGTTTCTTCAACCAATTGGCCATTATTAACAAAAACATTTCGTGCGCGCCTATTGAAAGACCCTTTCTATGTTAGGTGGATGGATGAACAGATTTTTTTTTCAGAACCCAACAGGATTAAAGCAAATAATCAAACATGTAACAAGCTTTAGATAACATATGTAGCAACCAAGAAATCTCAACTAATCTTACCTAACTGGCAGCTTCGACTTCTTATCTGCCTGGGCCACTTCTCCAATGCAATATTTCACCATAATCTCCCTACATCATATGTATGTTATGTGCAAATATTTTAAAGAAACTAATTGACAACACTTCTACCTGGCATCCTTACTATGGTTAACCGCAAGAAAATCCTTGGTTCCATCTCTACCCGCCACCTCATCCAAAACGTCTTCGCCCCCTGGATGCTGAAATAACACAGTGTTAGCTACTAAAAGTGAAATGTTACCATTAATTTTTACTTCTAAGCGGTATTTAGTCAGATCATACACTTTATCCTGTATGATCACCCACAAATCATCAGGTTTGTTATGTTGTTTCACAACGGCAAGTGGAATTTCCTCAGTGGCAGACATCCCAACAAGGTATGTCAGATAATTGGCGTGAAATGAAACCTAACCCGAATCCCCCCGCGTGAACAATGGCAATCAGCTAATATTTATGAATTACTTCAACTCAAGTTTCTAAGTTCACTCAATTGCGAGTATATTGACAATTGGAAAGGGGTTGCCATTCGAACATCGTACTGGAATAAACCACCTTCTTTGAAATGGGTTAAAAACACGATTTTTTTTGTTTCAGATGAGTATGCGGTACTCCGTGCAGCCACACACCTTCGGATGACGTTAATTAAGCGCATTATGAGGGCATCGATTACTGACCCAAACAGCCTCCACTTTTTTTGTCTTATTCCATATTACGTTTTTCCCTATTCCATGGTCTGCACGATGTGTCAGCTGTCAAAAATACTTCCAATGAGTTATGAATTGTTTAGCAATAGAAGAGAGTCTCGATAGTACTTTGTTATTAAAACCATGTTTTATGGACTTAAGTTAACGATTCATGGCATAAATCGGTTCTCGCTCTTAAGTAGACACGGCCTGCTCAGTCAAAAATCAATAGACCGACATTTTCTAACAACTCATATCAGGAACAGCTTGGTGGGGAAAAGTGTCGGTAACCTCACCAGATATCAAGCACAGAAAGGTGGAACCGCATTTCACATAAGACAATTTGCCCAAACTAATGTCGTGGATAAAGGCAACAAACTAGTTGGAACATGGCTACTAGGGTGCAGTGCGATGGTTTTTGGAGCAGTCATCCTGGGAGGCGTGACACGTCTCACCGAATCCGGTTTGTCGATGGTTACTTGGAAACTGCTTGGTGAACAAAGACCACGTACAGAGAAAGAATGGCAGGAGGAGTTTGAAAAGTATCAGCAATTTCCCGAGTTCAAAATGAAGAATTCAAGTATGACATTGGAAGAATTCAAATTTATCTACTTCATGGAATACACACATCGAATGTGGGGCCGAGCAATCGGCGCTTTCTTTGCGCTGCCAGCAATCTATTTCTGGGCAAGAGGATACTTTCCCAAAGCAATGAAGATCCGAGTGGCAATATTTGGCAGTCTTATAGCAGCACAAGGTCTCATGGGTTGGTACATGGTCAAATCGGGCTTAGAAGATCGTTTCCAAGATGTCAACGACGTGCCCAGAGTTTCACAATACCGTCTCGCATTACACTTATCATTTGCTTTTGTTCTCTATACTTTGTTTCTACACTCTTCACTAGGACATTTATTGCCAGCGGAAAGGCTGAAGGAAATCACTCGTGGGGCAATCAAATTCCGGAAACTAGCACATGTAACCAAAGGAATGATTTTTCTCACAGCAATAAGTGGTGCATTCGTCGCTGGACTGGACGCAGGGCTCGTGTATAATTCATTTCCAAAAATGGCCGATAAATGGATCCCGGATGATATCATGACACTCCAGCCGAAGATGGTAAATTTCACAGAAAATCCTACCACTGTTCAGTTCGACCATCGATTGCTTGGTATTACGACATTATCGCTAATTTCCGGTCTGTGGATGCTTTCCCGTAAACGACATTTACCGAAAAGAGCCTATTGGGCCGTCAATGCAATCGCCACCATGGGCTGGGCTCAAGTTGCTCTTGGTATTACAACACTCCTCACATATGTTCCGGTACCAATAGCTGCTGCGCATCAATCCGGTTCACTGATATTACTATCCTTAGCCATATGGCTGCAACATGAATTGAAATTTGTAAAGTATATTCCAAAATAAAAGTTGTTGCTATAAATCTTATGGATGACAAAGGGTTTTCAATTGGCGCAGGTAGATTGAACAGCAGGTCCAAATGATAAAAATGTATTATCAAAATAAGTGTTCGCTAGTGCAAACGTTTCGCTCGTTGAATCCATTTAACGGTAGACGTGGTGGCCCTTCACAGTCGACTCCTCAACTTTTGGTGGTCACCGGTTCGGTAATCAGCGAACATTTGTACGTAAAAGGAACTCAATATCGACATAGAACATTGCCGCGGTTCGTGAAAGTGTACAGCAGAAGCCGAGGCAGACGATTCCTTGCCGTGCACAATTACTCTACCTTTCGACTCCGAGATCCAATTAACATATTTGTTCGCTGACATGGCTTCGGACCGTATGGAAGAGGGCCCCAATTTTGGTCAAAAAATCATCTTTAGCGACGAGGTGGATTTTTGTATGAATGGTTGTGTTAACAAGCAAAATTGCCATGCAAAATGGGACAGTGTGTATTTTAGGCCGGCGGCGTCTCTGGTACGTACTTTTTCAAAAGCGAAGTTGGTTGGGCGGTCTCATTCAATAGTGAGCGCTACAGAATGATGATAACCAATTTCTTATAGCCCAAATTGAACCATATGGACCTAGACCACCAGGGTCATGCGATTTGACCCCGATAGACTTATTCTTGTGGGGTTTCCTGAAGTCGCAGGTCGATGCGATTAAATCACAATCGACCGATCCCCTTAAGGCGACCATAGCACAGGCCATCGCTCAAATTCAGCTGTATCTAGGCAGAAGAGTCATTGAAAATTGGACCACTCGGATCCATGCCACGGTAAGAAGCCGAAACGGGTATTTGAAGGATTCCATATTCCATAAATAATGGTAGGCATGGGCATAAAAAAATAATTTTGTTTGTACCTCACACACAGCTTGTTTTATTTCATTTCAACATCTACCCGCCCTTATTGAAATGCCCTTTTATATGAAGAGGTGAAATAGCTGATTACTAAACGTTTACATTATAGCTAAATAAGCACTCGAGATTGATGTAGCACTGGTGAGAACCTAATGATTAAATGAGTTCGAAAACCACATCCTATGCTACAGGCGAATATCGACCTGACTTCCTTAGCCAACTTGTCTTCCCAGTCGGCATCATTTCTACCTCGAAGTCTATTCGATCACTCTGTAAGCTATCTTGCTAGAGTGCTCGCCCGGTTTTCATTCGATTTAGTTAAACACGTAATTAAGATCAAACAATTGAGGAGGGAAAACTTTGGTGGAAATGTACAATTAGCACAACTTTACTCTCTTTCTCCGTTTCAATGTGGTTGCCACCAAGTCACCTCCTCACCGACATCCCACCTCAAAGATTTTGCAACCAATGCCACCCTGGCTCGATGCTTTGAAAATGATAATGTAAACTTGGTCAAGGAGATTTACTGATTTTACTGATTTTCCTTTCTTTCGTTTCATCAGCCTATACCCAGAGGATATTCCTCAGTCTGTGATTGAGTTCCTGAAGGGCCAAATTGATGGACAGACGAACAACTAACCAAGAATGTGGAAAGACCTAAAGAGAATTTATGTTCTGAGATAATTTCCTCACTTGAGACCCGAACGAGAATAAATGAATTTTGTCTGCTGACTTTGTTTAAGGAGATGTTGAATTCGCGTACTATTTCGGACGTGAAAGTAGTTAAGCGCAGGCTGTCCTTGCATTCACAGATATTCCTTCACTTCTACCATTGCTATGTACTCAGTAAATTTATCATACCCTAATGTATAGTCTCTAGGATAGCGAATAAAATAAGGAAGGCAGCAACTGGTTGTGCTGCACCAAGAAGATCCACTAACATTTTCTAAAGAAACGAGAAAATTCCCGTCTGAGGCCAGAGTCTTTTTTGATGACACGGAGACTTGATTTTAAATCTTAGTTATCAAGTTTACCCATAACACAGGAGCCATAGGAAAATTCTTTATTTCTCTTAAGACTGCTTTCATTCTACAACATATGATAGAAGTATCAAGGGGGGGAAAATTCAAAATAGAGTGCAGAATCCGGCGTGCTAGGAAAGACATTTGTTTTGACCTTCTCAAGGGAGGCGTAAATGCTCCTTCTGAGTGGTAACTGCGAATCTTAACGAAAAAACCCTTGCCTTGCCAAAAACCGACAAAGCCTTCGTTTTGACTTCACTCATTTTGACAAAGGTAGCTACCTAAACTGACTCCAGATATTAAGGTTCTTTAGAAACAGATATGGGGACGCCTTTAGTACGAGCTGTCATTCCCATTAATTTCCTCCTTACAACTTACACTAAGAATAATTGAGCTCATTTCTTGGGCACCAATCATCAAACACGTCTAGCGCTGCCCGAGCTTTAAGACACCAAACATGCACCAACAGAGAGGAGAGCAACATTATTCGTTCTAGGCGCAGGGTTCGGGGAACCACTCGTATGAGCAGAGTCGACCACCATGTTTCACATCTTCCTGTTGAGTGCACCTTCAATTCTCCCAACTAAGATTTTTCTTGATGCATCTCAAAAAGAGGATTAATTTAGCAGAAAGGTTACACTGATAGGTCCCAGGTTTTTAACGAACATGTTGTCTTCTCTACCGATATTGGGAAGAACACTTGTTATATAGATATGCATACAAATATAGGCTAGCGTTGGACTACCAGTGAAAACTAATTTCAAGACATACATATTCTTGAATTTTTTGCGGTTTTTGGCTCTTTAAAGGAATCGAATTCTTGTGGCTTTGATGGAATTTCAAGTTACATTTAAAAAACAAATGCCCGTTTTTTCCTAAATGTATTGTCAGAAGGAATATTTCCTGATGCACTTAAATGCGCGGATATTATGCCTTCACATAAAAGGGGTTCTCCTACTAAAATTTCAAACTATAGGCCTATCTCTCTTCTACCTCAACAAACTTCTTCAGTCCAAATAAATGGATTTCGTTAAGGAAAATCAATTAAAGATGCGTTGTTGCAATTTTGTTCACATATGTATAATAGCAAATCTTGATAAGAAAAAAATACACTGCTGGTTTATTCGTTGATATCACCAACGATTTCGATATGGTCTATCATAATAAATTGTTTAAGAAATTGGAAAAAGCAGGTTTGCTTAAATGGTTTAAGTCATATCTAGAAAATAAATTCCAGCGAGTAAAAATAAATCAGGTTCGGAACTGATGTTCATAATAATAGGAGCGATGACCATAAATGGAAAAAAATTACATTATTTATATATGTTTATCTTTTTTTTTATTCTTTCTTTTTTCATAAAACAGAATACATGTTATTTAACAAATTTAGGCAAAAAACAATAACAAAACACAAAAGAGATATTAAGGAAAAAATGAAAATGTAGTCCAAGTGGTTTTTAAGCTGTTCATAATAATAGGAGCGCATATAGGAACATAAATATTTTTCGGTTAATTTTGAAAAAAAAATTGTAATTTGATAAAAAAAAGAGTTAATACATATTTGATATTATATCCCTTATTTGTTAATACAGCCAAACACCGACGTGGCATAGAGTCAACGAGATGCTGGGCATGAGTTGGTAGTATTTTCTGCCAAGCTTCCTTAACGACACTCCAAAGCTGATGTTTGTTTGTTGATTTCGCATCGGCAATATATTTTATGACATCACACCATACATTTTCGATGGGATTCAAGTCAGTGGACTGTGGTGGCCACTCCAAAACCTCAATCTCTTTGGCACAAACCCAATCTTTTGCCTTCTTGCTGGTGCACTTTGGGTTGTTGTCTTGTTGAAATACTCATTTTAGCGACATATTATATTCGACATATATAAGGCACATAACCTCTTCTAGTAGTTTGGTATAGAGATTTTGATCCATAGTACTATCTATCAAATATATGGGCCCCACTCAATGGTTAGAGAAACATGCCCAAAACATGATTTTAGCACCACCAGGTTTAATGGTTTTTTGAGTGTATTAAGGCAAATATTCTGTATTGGGCGGAGGACGAACATATTGCCGGGAACCAGTTCCACCAAACAAGACGACCTTGCTTTCATCCGACCAAAGAATATTGCGCCATTTCGCTACAGGCCAATCGGCATGGTTTTTGACAAATTTAGTGCGCGTCTGTAGGTGTTTCATTGTCAAACATTGGACCATTTTCGGTGGTTTTGAGTTTTTGACCCCGCGTTTCTGGCTTTTCTTCAAAATTCAGTGCATTCACTATTGTAGAAATACCTTCTCTCTCTTATATGTTTTTCTCATTATGCGCAGATTAATGATGAGCGGTGTTTTCATAAATGCCTGCCTAACCTAGAACTGCACTATCTATGTTCATTAAGTCAGATTTTCGATCGAACTAACGCAGTCGAACTGCAGTACCGAGCGTTCATAAACGCCATTCTATCGTCGGCGTCGGGTAGATTGTGCAGTCTTCATTTTTTGGCTGCAGCAGAATAAAAATTTGTGGGATTATTTTCAAATTTTCGACGATGCCTACGGAGGAAGACACGGCGTATCTCCGCCCAAAAACCTGCTGTGCTCTACAACATTATTTGAAAACAATACAGTATCATCTTGTGTAAGGCACAAAGCGGAACCAACGACCTCAATCAGCAAACCACCAAACACGAACCCAAAACAAAGCGCATAAAAGACAACTTCCCAAAATATATCCTTTATTACTATACTCAGAACACTTCTCATATGTTATTCCTATCGCCCTGACTGCTACTCGTCGACTTCCGACTATTCGATCAACTCAGCTGCTTTTATACCCGCGCGTTGGATGTCTGTACCGTTTATCCGCTGTGCCAATGCCATGGGCGGCTCTGGCGTTGAGAAAGGGTGCAAGGCGCCATGGGCGGCTCCTGATGGAAAAGGGCGCAAGGCGCCTACGCGGATCGGATGCGTGGGTATTACACTTGTAATATTGATGCGGAGATTGAATTAGAAGACAATTTTTCCGAAACTCCAACCAAACGCAAACAAAACAAGGAAAATGAACTTCTTGCGTTTTTAAAGGAGTCGAACAAAGACGATTTAAAACATCAAGAGCTCGTTGCCATCGAAAAAGAAAAAATAGAACTCGATAAACGCCGATTGGAGCTAATTAGAAGCCTTCAAGAATCGTTGACAAACCTTTCTAACTAAAAAAAGTTTCTATTACTTACCTTATGAAATTTATTCCTTTTTTTAGTTTTGTTTTACTCGTTAAGCGATATTTTTTTAAGTTTAAACATTTTCTTCTTATAATTTCCTTTTTGTTTTTTTTTTCCCGCACGCTATTTGCGCCAAGTAATATTTTACTTTCCTTTTCTGTGAGCAATTCAAAAATTAAGCTCAACAAAATTTGTTTGGTTGCCACTTTTCGTTGACGTTTATTTACATGACAATTGAACTAACGCAGGCTTTTTTCTGACTGCAGACATTCTGCACTATGAGAATGACAATGCATAAGGAAAGAACTGCGGTCGTACTAGCGCAGAACTTTCTGAGTTTATGAAAACACCCGAGCTCTCGGTTTTCTGAGCTAGGGTGTTTTCCTCGACCCATTTGTAATCAGTACTTGAAAAAAATGATCACTCATTCAATAATATTCTAAAAATAAAATAGATATGTTTTCCCACTCTTTGACAATGATAGCTTATATTTTTTCACTTCTAAAGTAAGTACTCCTATTATTGTGAACACAACTTCTTCGCAGGCAGTCACTTCATAAATGAAATACAGAAACATGCAGATACAGCTGCGCTTCTTTTTTACCGAGATCACTTCTCTAGAACCGTTAGAATACATGCATGTGAGTAAACACAGGCTATGGGAACAAATGTTCACCAGAAAAGGACTTAGTCATTTTAACTGGGCGCTCCTATTATTATGAACACAACTGTACGTACCTTATGCACATGTGTTTTTGCATCTAGCCTCGTATAATACTTTATAATGACATTCGACACAATTTTTATTCTCTGTAATTCAAATACCAGAATGTCACTTTATTTCCTTATTTATTTATTATGTTTTGTTCTGTTTATTTGTTTGTTTATTATGAAGATACGTATTCGTGATTTAATACTTATTTACTAAATAAGAAATTAACCAATAAATACAAATACAATTTCAGAAGCATCGCGGAATAAATTCCGCTTGTAACTAGAAGTCACAACAAATTGCGATAACATTTTTTTTCACCAGAAAATTGCTATTCATCATATTCATGTTATTAATCTTTGTCCTTCCTAAAACGCGCCGCATTATTCTTTCTTGAATGGCTTCAAATCTGCAGAACCCAACATGTTTGGAATTCCATGCGCTCAATGTCAGGTCTACCTTCAGATGGCACTCGCCAGTTAAGGGATCACTTCGGGTCAATGGTCGGAATAAATGGTAGAAGTCAAAGTCGGACCCATGGACAGCAGTCCCGATACATTACGAAAAAGTCACCACTTTGACCCCCCTTGACAATCCATATTCTAATCGGCAAAACAACTATGCGTCCTGGACTCGTAAGGTATTTATCACAAATACCAGCCACCTCCAGCCGTTTACTTGAGTAATTTACTCACAGTAAATTACCGGATCCAACTTCCCCAACAGACATCTCAAATCATCTATTCGAACCAGTCCTCGAGCGAGGTTCTATCATAGGAAAATATTCCTTCGAGTAAAACGAGCAATCTAAACAACCAGCTCATATTTGAATCGAATTGTAACATTTATTGAATTTGAATAAACAAAAAAGATAAATGAAATTTAATCAGAACTTGTAAAGCATCCAGGTACAAAATAAAATATTAAAAGATGCGTGTTATTTGAGAAATGATTCTGTTGTTTTGTGTGAATTTCAACCCTGAATTTGTTCAGTGGAAATTGTTTACAATGCTCCTCCGCGAAGACGTAACACCAAATGCAGGGTGGATTCCTTTTGAATGTTGTAATCCGACAAGGTGCGCCCGTCCTCAAGCTGCTTGCCGGCAAAGATCAAACGTTGTTGGTCTGGTGGAATGCCTTCCTTGTCTTGGATTTTGGCCTTGACGTTCTCGATAGTGTCGGAAGGCTCAACCTCCAAAGTGATGGTCTTGCCGGTCAACGTCTTAACAAAAATTTGCATACCACCGCGCAGACGAAGGACCAGGTGAAGAGTTGACTCCTTCTGGATGTTGTAGTCAGACAAAGTACGTCCGTCCTCAAGCTGCTTGCCGGCGAAGATCAAACGTTGTTGATCTGGGGGGATACCTTCCTTATCCTGGATCTTAGCTTTAACGTTTTCAATTGTATCCGAAGGCTCGACTTCCAAAGTTATTGTCTTGCCAGTCAATGTCTTCACAAAGATCTGCATACCACCACGGAGACGAAGAACCAAGTGGAGAGTTGACTCCTTCTGGATGTTGTAGTCGGACAATGTGCGTCCGTCCTCAAGTTGCTTGCCGGCAAAAATGAGACGCTGTTGGTCTGGTGGAATGCCTTCCTTGTCTTGAATCTTGGCCTTGACATTCTCGATAGTGTCGGAAGGCTCAACTTCTAGGGTGATGGTCTTGCCTGTCAACGTCTTCACAAAGATTTGCATACCACCACGGAGGCGAAGAACCAAGTGGAGAGTTGACTCCTTCTGGATGTTGTAGTCGGACAATGTGCGTCCGTCCTCAAGCTGCTTGCCGGCAAAAATGAGACGCTGTTGGTCTGGTGGAATGCCTTCCTTGTCTTGGATCTTGGCCTTGACGTTCTCGATAGTGTCGGAAGGCTCAACTTCCAGGGTGATGGTCTTGCCTGTCAACGTCTTAACAAAAATTTGCATACCACCGCGCAGACGAAGGACCAGGTGAAGAGTTGACTCCTTCTGGATGTTGTAGTCAGACAACGTACGTCCGTCCTCAAGCTGCTTGCCGGCAAAGATCAAACGTTGTTGGTCTGGTGGAATGCCTTCCTTGTCTTGGATCTTGGCTTTGACGTTCTCAATTGTATCAGATGGTTCTACTTCTAAGGTGATTGTCTTGCCAGTTAAAGTCTTAACAAAGATTTGCATTCCACCACGGAGGCGCAATACTAAATGCAAAGTCGACTCCTTCTGGATGTTGTAGTCGGACAATGTGCGTCCGTCCTCAAGTTGCTTGCCGGCAAAAATGAGACGCTGTTGGTCTGGTGGAATGCCTTCCTTGTCTTGGATCTTGGCCTTGACGTTCTCGATAGTGTCGGAAGGCTCAACTTCTAGGGTGATGGTCTTGCCTGTCAACGTCTTCACAAAGATTTGCATACCACCACGGAGGCGAAGAACCAAGTGGAGAGTTGACTCCTTCTGGATGTTGTAGTCGGACAATGTGCGTCCGTCCTCAAGCTGCTTGCCGGCAAAAATGAGACGCTGTTGGTCTGGTGGAATGCCTTCCTTGTCTTGGATCTTGGCCTTGACGTTCTCGATAGTGTCGGAAGGCTCAACCTCTAAAGTGATGGTCTTGCCTGTCAACGTCTTCACAAAGATTTGCATACCACCACGGAGGCGAAGAACCAAGTGGAGGGTTGACTCCTTCTGGATGTTGTAGTCGGACAATGTGCGTCCGTCCTCAAGTTGCTTGCCGGCAAAAATGAGACGCTGTTGGTCTGGTGGAATGCCTTCCTTGTCTTGGATCTTGGCCTTGACGTTCTCGATAGTGTCGGAAGGCTCAACTTCTAGGGTGATGGTCTTGCCTGTCAACGTCTTCACAAAGATTTGCATACCACCACGGAGGCGAAGAACCAAGTGGAGAGTTGACTCCTTCTGGATGTTGTAGTCGGACAATGTGCGTCCGTCCTCAAGCTGCTTGCCGGCAAAAATGAGACGCTGTTGGTCTGGTGGAATGCCTTCCTTGTCTTGGATCTTGGCCTTGACGTTCTCGATAGTGTCGGAAGGCTCAACCTCTAAAGTGATGGTCTTGCCTGTCAACGTCTTCACAAAGATTTGCATACCACCACGGAGGCGAAGAACCAAGTGGAGGGTTGACTCCTTCTGGATGTTGTAGTCGGACAATGTGCGTCCGTCCTCAAGCTGTTTGCCGGCGAAGATCAAACGTTGTTGGTCTGGTGGAATGCCTTCCTTGTCTTGGATTTTGGCCTTGACGTTCTCGATAGTGTCGGAAGGCTCAACTTCTAGGGTGATGGTCTTGCCTGTCAACGTCTTCACAAAGATTTGCATACCACCACGGAGGCGAAGAACCAAGTGGAGAGTTGACTCCTTCTGGATGTTGTAGTCGGACAATGTGCGTCCGTCCTCAAGCTGTTTGCCGGCGAAGATCAAACGTTGTTGGTCTGGTGGAATGCCTTCCTTGTCTTGGATCTTGGCCTTGACGTTCTCGATAGTGTCGGAAGGCTCAACTTCCAGGGTGATGGTCTTGCCTGTCAACGTCTTAACAAAAATTTGCATACCACCGCGCAGACGAAGGACCAGGTGAAGAGTTGACTCCTTCTGGATGTTGTAGTCAGACAACGTACGTCCGTCCTCAAGCTGCTTGCCGGCAAAGATCAAACGTTGTTGGTCTGGTGGAATGCCTTCCTTGTCTTGGATCTTGGCTTTAACGTTCTCGATTGTGTCAGAAGGCTCAACTTCCAGAGTGATGGTCTTGCCGGTCAAAGTTTTGACGAAGATTTGCATACCACCACGGAGACGAAGAACCAAGTGGAGAGTTGACTCCTTCTGGATGTTGTAGTCGGACAATGTGCGTCCGTCCTCAAGCTGTTTGCCGGCGAAAATCAAACGCTGTTGGTCTGGTGGAATTCCCTCCTTGTCTTGGATCTTGGCTTTGACGTTCTCAATTGTATCAGATGGTTCTACTTCTAAGGTGATTGTCTTGCCAGTTAAAGTCTTAACAAAGATTTGCATTCCACCACGGAGGCGCAATACTAAATGCAAAGTCGACTCCTTTTGAATATTGTAGTCGGACAATGTTCGTCCGTCCTCAAGCTGTTTTCCGGCAAAAATGAGACGCTGTTGGTCTGGTGGAATGCCTTCCTTGTCTTGGATCTTGGCCTTGACGTTCTCGATAGTGTCGGAAGGCTCAACCTCTAAAGTGATGGTCTTGCCGGTCAAAGTCTTGACGAAGATTTGCATTCCACCACGAAGACGAAGGACTAAGTGGAGAGTAGACTCCTTCTGGATGTTGTAGTCAGACAACGTACGTCCGTCCTCAAGTTGCTTGCCGGCAAAGATCAAACGTTGTTGGTCTGGTGGAATGCCTTCCTTGTCTTGGATCTTGGCTTTAACGTTCTCGATAGTGTCGGAAGGCTCAACTTCTAGGGTGATGGTCTTGCCTGTCAACGTCTTCACAAAGATTTGCATACCACCACGGAGGCGAAGAACCAAGTGGAGAGTTGACTCCTTCTGGATGTTGTAGTCGGACAATGTGCGTCCGTCCTCAAGCTGCTTGCCGGCAAAAATGAGACGCTGTTGGTCTGGTGGAATGCCTTCCTTGTCTTGAATCTTGGCCTTGACATTCTCGATAGTGTCGGAAGGCTCAACTTCTAGGGTGATGGTCTTGCCTGTCAACGTCTTCACAAAGATTTGCATACCACCACGGAGGCGAAGAACCAAGTGGAGAGTTGACTCCTTCTGGATGTTGTAGTCGGACAATGTGCGTCCGTCCTCAAGCTGCTTGCCGGCAAAAATGAGACGCTGTTGGTCTGGTGGAATGCCTTCCTTGTCTTGGATCTTGGCCTTGACGTTCTCGATAGTGTCGGAAGGCTCAACTTCCAGGGTGATGGTCTTGCCTGTCAACGTCTTAACAAAAATTTGCATACCACCGCGCAGACGAAGGACCAGGTGAAGAGTTGACTCCTTCTGGATGTTGTAGTCAGACAACGTACGTCCGTCCTCAAGCTGCTTGCCGGCAAAGATCAAACGTTGTTGGTCTGGTGGAATGCCTTCCTTGTCTTGGATCTTGGCTTTAACGTTCTCGATTGTGTCAGAAGGCTCAACTTCCAGAGTGATGGTCTTGCCGGTCAAAGTTTTGACGAAGATTTGCATACCACCACGGAGACGAAGAACCAAGTGGAGAGTTGACTCCTTCTGGATGTTGTAGTCGGACAATGTGCGTCCGTCCTCAAGCTGTTTGCCGGCGAAAATCAAACGCTGTTGGTCTGGTGGAATTCCCTCCTTGTCTTGGATCTTGGCTTTGACGTTCTCAATTGTATCAGATGGTTCTACTTCTAAGGTGATTGTCTTGCCAGTTAAAGTCTTAACAAAGATTTGCATTCCACCACGGAGGCGCAATACTAAATGCAAAGTCGACTCCTTTTGAATATTGTAGTCGGACAATGTTCGTCCGTCCTCAAGCTGTTTTCCGGCAAAAATGAGACGCTGTTGATCTGGAGGAATACCCTCCTTGTCTTGAATCTTAGCCTTGACATTCTCAATAGTGTCGGAAGGTTCAACTTCCAGGGTGATGGTTTTGCCTGTTAATGTCTTCACGAAGATCTGCATTGTAAGATTTTTCTGAAAATGGAGGAAAGAAAAAGAATCGTAAGAAAAATTTAAACTAAAATGGAAGGGTAAGTTAGACGCAGTTGAAATTGTCATGTTGTTGAATGTTCAATGGTCTCCTGAATTAAATTTTTGTTCTTCCATTCTTGGAAGTGAATTGCGTTTCATTACTTTTTCTATAGAAGACTGAAATGAATTTATTGTATGAAAACTGTTTAATCTTAACGAATACCAAACTTCGCGCCACACCATATAACATTCATTTTTAGTTATTCAGAAATTGCGAAGATTTATTTTCTGGAAGTGTTTAGTGTACAAATGGAGATTCACTAAATTTAGATATAGTGTCAGTGGCACAGGATAATAGTGAATTCGCATGGTGGGCAAGGTCATCTTCATTGTCATATTTGTATGCTTTCTATTCGAAAAAAAAAATCTGGAAAAACGGCGCCAACGCGTGGAAGATGCAAAATAGGAGGCATTTCTCGAGTATCAAGGAAAATTCATTTTAAAAAGTTCAGTTGATGGTTCTTAAATTCAGTTTAAGAAGTTAAGAAATTTGTAGTAAATACAGGTAATAAAATTTAAAAGCCATTATTACTTTTCCGCAAATTTTTATTGAATCAAAATAGGCTCCGTTGGTATATATGACATTCTTCCAACGTGATCCAACTTCTTCGTAGAAGTTCTGACTTTTTGAAGCAATGAACTCTTCAAAAGCTTTTATGACCTCTGCTCGGTTCCGGAAGACCTTCTGCTTGCAAAATGAATCCAGATTGCGGAAAAGATGGTAATCCGTTGGGTAAATATCAGGGCAGTACGGTAGAAGCGGAAGAATTTCCAAACCCAACTGCAACAATTTTTGCACCTTACTTGTGAGGTATAGGGTCTAGCATTGTCATTCAAAAATATCGGACCGCTATTGACCAACGCAGGTTGCTTTGTCGATTCCCTCACAATATTTGATAGCGTTGTTTCTCCTTGTTGAAGAAACGAAAAGTGGATTGGTCATTTCGATGTCCACCAAATCATCACCACAACATTTTTTGGGTGAAAATTGGGCTTGGGGGTGTGTTCTGAATCTTTATTTACAACTGTGCTGAAGCAATTGAAATACGAGGGTTGCCTTTCAAGTTTTTACAATCGAACAATAGGTGGCGTCAACGAGTTGTGGCTACACTGTATTTGTGAACATTGACGTTTGTTATTGCGAAGCCAGTGGCAATTTAGAAATTAAACGAGTAAGTTGTTGATAGTGAACGTTTAAAAGAAGCAAGTGCAAAAATGGAAATCACCCGTGAAGGCTTACGTTGGATGATTTTTTATGATTTTAAAAAAGGCCTTACTCAACAACAATGCATAGAATCGCTTCGTGCAACTTTTGGTAATGAAGCCTATCATAGAAGACTGTTTACAATTCGTTTGCAGAATTTCGTCATGGTCGTGCATCCGTCAGTGATGAATATCGAGAAGATCGGCCAAAATCGGTTGTCATTCCGAGAAACATCGATGCTGTGGGCAACATGACTAAAGAAGATCGGCATGTGACTTACAGACAGATAGAGGTGTCTCTTAGGATATCGCAGACTGCAATATAATCGATTTTGGATGAACATTTAGGTGTGAGAATTCAGATGGATCCCGCATAATTTGACCGAAGCGTAAAAAAAGGGTCGTGTTGATTGGTGTCAGGAAATGTTGAAAAAATTCGACCGAGGACGTTCAAAATCCGTATACAAACTTGGATATATTCGTATGATCCTGAAAGCAAACGACAGTCTACTGTTTGGGTGTTTAACGATGAACCCAATCCCACTAAAGTTGTTCGTTTCTATGTTTCTACGATATCAGCTTCAGAGTGGGAAAAATTTTTCCGGAATTGGTTTGAGCGTATGCAAAAATGTATAGACCCTTAAGGGCGAATATTTCGAAAAGCAATAAAACACTTCGTTTCGAACTTGTTCGTTTCTGTTTCACTTTGTTTGTTTTTGTAAAAACTTAAAAGGCAACCCTCGTATCACCACATAAACTCCAGACCATTGGGAATTTATGGATGAATTAAATTAAATCGCCGTGTTCATTAGTGCCCTTACTTTGCATGTTCACCAGATTGAAAGTCAAAATGCATCCACAGATTGATAGAATACAAAAAAAAAGTTCTGCATAGAACGTTGAGTTTCTGCCGTTTTCTTTTTCTCGTGTTTGTTCATTTACTTTTTTATGCAAGACTGGAATGAATTTGTGTGAAAACTGATTAATCCAATCGAAAAATAAATTCTACGTCACACCATACAACTTCTAGTTAGTCTGTAAAAGATTTATTTGCTAGAAATGCTTGGTTTATAAATCGATACTCTCTGAATACCGATAGTGCTAGAGGCACAGGGCATAAAGGCCGCATAGTGAGAGCAGGGTCTCATGTTAATCGTCATACAGTCCGCGAATAAAATATACATGTAATCGCACAGTTAATTTTAATTTTAAATTGGTTAAAGACTTAAATCCTTTTTTTTCTTATACCTCTCTCCGCTTCAATAAAGCCATAATGGCTTTGAACAGGGTACCCGCAATAGTTTCTAAGAAATCCCTAGCAATGAGGAAAAATCCTAATAAACAGCGCGAAAAAAAGATAGCACATTTTCGCAATAAAGAAGTTTAGTCGCGTTTTAGTGATCTTTGAGTAAGCAAGTGTGAAGGAAATTAAAGAAAAGGATTTATTGTGTCATTTTGTTTGTTTGTAAAAACCGCAAGTATTAAAATGGGTAGAGGAAAAAAATTAACTAGTGCCGAAATAAAGGTTATTACAAAACTGCATCAAGTGCAATTCAAAATTGCATATATTGCAAAAAAAAACTGGAAAAAAGTTCGTAATGTCTTGTAGTGGATAGACGTGTCACTATTCTCTTCCGGCAAATCATAAGTTTTCATTAGTCCCAATATAAGTAATTCTCTTAGTGTCCAATAACTATTGTCTGCCTAAGTGTATTTATCTATCGCGTCGTTATATAAGCCTATATTTTTTCTTATTTGAACGCGAATTCAATAATAAAATAAAATACATATATCCAACCAAGTCTTTGTGCTTCGCCGTACGAAGTTTTCACTCAGTTTCGTTATACCCGTCTCTCTCTAACATACAAGTACGCGATGGCTGGAAAAACGCGATCCACAATGTCTCTCGCCAAGGAGTCATTGTCAACACCAACACTTAACTCGCCAGCTAACTCTGCTCCAGTTTCAAAAAGAATCATGCAAGAGTGCATCAAGGGTACTCATTCAGCAGCAGCTGTAACATCTGCTGAACTGGAGAGCCGACTTTGTAAGTTTACTGAGGAAATCATTTGCAGTATAAAGTCTGAAGTGAATAATTTGCGAAATGAGGTTATCCAGCTTATTGAGCGAAACTTTGAAGCGCACACAAAGAAAATTGACAGATCACTTCACGATTTGCAGAAGCGAGTATCAAAAATTGAAACAGACTCAGCCCACCTTCAGAGTAGATTTGATGCTCATGAGAGAGGTGATAGTGATGTTATTGGACTACAAGAGAGAGTAGAGAATATCATAGCAAAATCTGATCAATCCCAAGTGCTTAAGGATGAAGTTGAAGAACTGCAGAAAAGATGTGATGAATACGAAAGGAAAGAAATCGCAGCTGATGCTATTCTCTTTGGTATTCCACAGCTGCCTGGAGAAGAACTTGCATCAATTTTTCAATGTCTCTGCCAAGCCATTGAATGTGCATATCCGAAATTAAATGCTATTTTTCGCTCTCGTCAGCGAAATAATGTACCTGATTCTCCCATCGTACTCAAATTTGGGTCACCTAAGGAGAAAAACGAAGTTTTAAAAGCAATTGCTCTCTTCTGCAAGACTAAAAACAGACAGCTATGTCTGCATGATGCTGGTATAAACTCCAACAAAAAAATTTACGTGCACGAGAGCTTAACTAAAAAAAATCGGTCTCTTCTTCAAAAAGCAACTCATATGAAGCGCCGCAAACAGCTGTTTTCTGTTTACACAAGGTCTGGTTTTGTCTTTGTTAAACAAAGTGCAAATGGGATAAGTTCGAAGATTGCGAACGAAGAAAACCTTAATGCCATTGCCGAGAGATGTCAGTCAGCAGCAGCATCAAGAACAACGTAACAACAATCGTTTTTTTTTTTTCTTTTTCTTTTTCAATTTTCAACAAAATGTGTATTTTAAATGTAGGTAACTTGCATATTAACTATTTTATATATTGTATATTTCATTTATGTATGTATGTCGCTTACCTCTCAATATTCGTGTATGCATATACATTTGTATTTATTCCATTGCACTTAAATGTTTTCAGATGTTTGTAATATGAATTCCATAGGCACTAGTGGTGATTGTGAGGAAATGTTAAGTACCGTGCTGAGAACTTTTTGTTGTTGTAGAGATGGATTTAAGATAGCCCATATAAATGCACAAAGCTTGCCACCGAAAATCGATGAGTTCAGGGATACTTTCGCTAAATCGAATATAGATGCAGTTTGCGTTTCGGAAACTTGGTTTAAGCCAGATACCAATAATGAAATCCACAAATTAGATGGTTACAGACTTTATCGTTGCGATAGAAATGATCGAGGTGGTGGTGTAGCGATATATGTGAGAAATGATCACAAATGTAGAAGGACACTTATTTCGCCTCCTGACTCTTATATTGACTATGTGTTTGTTAATATAGTAAGTGGGGACAACTCTTTGCTCCTAGGTACCGTTTACAGACCAAATAGTAACGTTGACTTAACACCTTTCTTGTCAGTAATAGAGACTATCTCAACTAGCTCTAGAAACATAGTCATATGTGGTGATTTAAACAGTAATCTTCTGATCGAGAGGCATCTCACTGATGGCATGAAATCATTTGACTTACATCCAGTAAATACTACAACTCCCACTCATCACGTGAGTTCTACAAGCACCTTACTAGACGTTTTCTTTGTTAGTAACATCGATAGTGCACTTTTTTACAACCAACATTCTGCACCAGCTTTTTCAAAGCATGATTTGATATTTCTTACTTACGATTTCCATGTGCATATTCATCCGCAAGTAAGAACTTTTCAATATAGAGATTTTAGCACTATAGATAGAGTTAATCTAGAACAGAGTATAAGTGCAATACCCTGGGAACAGATTTTTTTTATGACTTCTCCGGATCATCAAGTTCAATTTCTTAATTCTAATATAAACTTTCTTTTTAATCTATACGTTCCACTTAAAACGAAAATCAATAAAAGCTCAACACAGCCTTGGTTCTCAAGAGAAATTAAGGAATTAATAAGGCAGCGTGATGCAGCGTATCACAGATGGAAGCGTTTTCGAGTTGAAGCCCTCCACCGACTATATAAATCTTTGCGAAATATTGTTGTCCGTGAAATAAAAGTGGCAAAGGTACAATTTTTCTCTGACAAATTAAAAACCAACTTGGGTAGTCGAAAGCTGTGGAGTAACTTACGGCATCTAGGTATCGGTAAAGAGCGAATCAGGCCAAATTACATCGACGGTAGCGAACTAAACCAAAAGTTTGTTTCTGGAGTATCTTCCGGTACAGGAAACTTGGATGTTGACTTAAATTATATTCACACGCGTGTAGTGCAATCATCTTTTTCTTTCTCATGTGTTGATAGCGTGGAGGTAGTAGAAAGCTTTTTGTCAATTAAGTCCTGTGCAATTGGTGTTGATGAAATTCACCCAATTTTTATCAAAGCCATTCTTCCATTGATCCTGCCGTATGTGACACATATATTAAATTCTATTTTCACCACAGGAATTTTTCCTAACCAATGGAAAATGGCCAAAGTAATACCTATACCGAAAAACTCGATAGGTGATGAATATCGACCGATTTCAATTTTGCCATTCCTCTCTAAAGTATGCGAGCGGTTAATGCAAAAGCAAATAAATGAGTATCTTTCTCGAAACAGAATGCTTGCACATGTGCAATCGGGCTTCCGGGCGAAACATAGTTGTACAACTGCTCTAGTGAAAGTTATTGAAGACATCAGGGCAAGTTTGGATAAAGATGAAGTTACTTTCTTGGTTCTTCTAGATTTTTCTAAGGCATTCGATACTGTTGATCATGCCCTACTCTGCAAAAAGTTGAATTACTTCTTTGGTTTTTCTCCACCAGCAGTTAAATTAGTTTCATCATATTTATGCAATAGAAAGCAGGCCGTATTGGTTGATAATACCTTATCTGATTACTTGGATCTTACTCGCGGAGTACCTCAAGGATCAATTCTGGGTCCTCTCTTATTTTCTCTGTACATAAATGAGATACCAGATTTAGTGATACATTCCTCTACACACATTTATGCTGACGATGTCCAGGTTTATAAGAGCTGCCCGTTAGGTCTTATTGAAAATTGTGCGTTGAATATAAATCTCGACCTTAAATGTATATTTGATTGGTCTTTGAAAAATGGTTTGAATCTTAACCCTTCTAAGTCTAAATGTCTGGTTATATCCAGAACAAAATTGGACCTTTCGTATTTCCCACAATTATTTTTAAATAATACCACAATTGACTTTGTGGATACATCAAAGAATTTAGGAGTTGTATTCAATAGATTTTTAACATGGAATGATCACATAAATAGTATCGTAGGAAGGGCTTATGGTGTTTTGCGGACCCTGTGGACGGCGCAACCCTTTACACCATTGAATACACGTATCATGTTGGTAAAATCTTTAGTAATCCCTATACTAGTGCATGGCTGTGAAATATTTGGAAATTGTGATTCTGTATGTACTCGAAAATTACAAGTTGCTTTCAATAGTGCTGTTCGATATATTTATGGGCTCAGAAGATATGATCACGTCTCACACCTCTCCATTAACGTTCTAGGTATGTCATTTGTAAACTATCTTAAATTTCGAACATTGGTCTTTCTTTTTAAAATCCTCAAAACACAGCAGCCTTCTTATCTCTATAACAACTTTCAATTCCCAGCGTCAAATAGATCTACTTCTCTCATAATACCGAGGTTTCATTACCTTATATCTGAGAGACAATTCTTCATTGTTGCTATCCGTCTCTGGAATTCATTACCTAACGTTCTAAGAGCACTAAGCGATATACATAGATTTAAAAAAGAATTGCATGGTTTTCTTTGCATCCAAAATAATTGATTTTTCTCTTCTTTTTCAATATCATTTTTTCTTCTTTTGTTAAATTTTTTTTTCCACAACTATCGTATTGTACCCTACTTTCTTAATTAATGTTTCATGTCTTAAATTTATTTATTAAAGTAATTTTCTAGTTTCCTTTTGTCCTAATATTTTAAATTAATTAATCTATTACAATCTTACTCAATTCATTCCAAAATAATGTAACTAAAATATCTATGTTAACTACGAGTAGCTATTGCAAATTTATAAGATTTATTCTTAATGCTTTAGCTTTCCACTCATTCTTAATAAATAAAAATAAAAAATAAATAAATAAAAATAAATAAAAAAATAAAAAAGCCGAAAAGTGATTTCGAATTTCCTCAAAGACCCTGAAAATTATGGGAAGAAGAAAAGTCCGGGACGTCCAAAGGCTGTTAGTGAAAGGGATAGACATACAATTCTACGAGTTGCGTCGAATTCTAACTTAACGGCTCGCAAAATCGCTGAACAAGCAGGTCTCAAAACTAATGTAAGAAACGTCCAAAAAATATTGCAAAAGTCTCCAATTATAAAGCCCAAAAACATGAAGAAGAAACCACCACTCACGGCAAACCACAAGGAGGACAGACTTAAAATTCGCTATGGAGCATGTGCATTGGAAAAAACGATGGCACCGGGTATTATTCACGGACGAGGAGAAGTTTAATCTCGGTCCCGATGTTCTGGCATATTATTACCACGACTTGAGAAAAGAGGAATCTATATTGAGCCGTCGGCAACATGGTGGAGGAACTGCTATGATATGGGCTGGAATAGCATACTTTGGCAAAACTGAAATAAAGTTCGTACCACAAAAAATGGACAGTAAGAAGTACTTGTATTTGATTGCCAGTGCAACAACACAACCAACTGGTGAAATTACGGACTTGCCACTTATTTTTCAGCAAGACAATGCTGCTGTGCATACGGCAAGGATTGTCAAAAAGTATTTTTCCGATAGCAATATCGATGTTTTAGATTGGCCAGCGCGATCACTAGACATAAATATTATTGAAAACTGTTGGGGTCTTCTTGCCAAAGCTGTATATGCTGAAAACAGGCAGTACGAGAATGTTGACGAGCTTAAACAAAGCATTATAACAAATTGGCGCAGATAGCCACAAAAAAGCGTAAAAAAATTGTTTAAATCATTACCAAATAGAATGGCAGAAATAATAAAAAAAAAAGTGGAGGTCTTACTCATTATTGAGAGTTAAAAAGAAAATAAATTATTAATCAGTATGTTTTCAGAATTAAATGCTACAAATGTACTATCTTTTTTTCGCACCCAAATTAGATTCTTTTTTTATTTCCGCTGTATTGCATTGCTTAAGGTAAAAAAATTCTATACATAAATTAAAATTACTCCAATATTTGTAAAAGGAAAATTCATTGTCTGTGTACATGTACAAATATAGACAAAAAAAATATAGACAAAATACTTAAAAACCGAATTGTGCTATATTTTATTCGCGCACTGTATATCGCTTAGTGGGTGAAAATCTCGAATTTCGAGGCAGTTTTTTTGTTTGTATGCCCTCAATTCGAAATAATATGGTAAAAGATCTTTGATAGGGGAAGGTTTTGCGAACTCCATGAAATCGCTAATGTCAACGTGGAAAAGTTAAGGCACTATTAGACTACCAAGGCGGACTCATTGTTCGTAACTCGAGCATTGTGAATGGTTCCAAAGAAAAGAAAAAGGGCGATGACAAGCAAAGACGTGTGATGTCTTGTCCGACACTCCCTACGTGTAGAACATGCCCCATTCCGACTACAGACTGTTCCAACGCATTGCCCGAGTGAGATTTCCAGAATTTGAAATCAGTATAATGAATAAAGCAAGCACCCCTTTTTAAGAAATAAAGAACTAAATTTGGAAAACAAAAAAAAAATCGCCAGTCGTATTAAAAACATTTCCTTCGCACAAAAAAAAAGATTATTATACACATCAAATTCATCTATTGATCGTAAATAGGATAGACAAAAAGCATAGCAATAATTGAATTACATCATACATTTGTGGTTTTATGGACGGCCATTTTGAAAGAGTCGAGAAAAATCTATGTACGTTGCACACAAAGAAAATCACTGGAACACAAAGGGCGTGCAATCGGTGGAGCAATCAATAAAAAGTAATGGGAGGAAAAACCAAGAAATTTATCCAAAGAGAATCGATAAACAGATCTGCTGTGTGCATAAAAGGTGACTCAATCGGCCATTTTTTTTTTTCATGAATTTCACTTTTGCATTTCACAATTAAGAAGAAAAATTGCATTGGAAAAACCGATTGAAAATATTCACATGAATTCACTAATATCTTACCTGAGTTTCGCCTCAAAAACAAAACTGCTTGTATTTATTTTACTTAATTTTTTACTTCGTATTGAATGTCTACTAATCTTTTTTTTTTTCTTATATTTTCCACTGAGTTTCTCAGATATACCTTAATGTATATATATACTTTATATCTCACGACTTATAACTCACGAAACGTCTGCTATCAACAACTTTCTGAAACTGTTTGTGCCCGTTGAAACAAATTCTCTACTATTTATAGGAAACCACACACTCTTCGAAAAAATTCCACGATTGGCTGGAAGCCTATATACGTTTAACTCACACAAAGTAGTTCATACACAGCCACAATATCCGTCTCTCTCCGTTTATATTATATAAAGAAAATGGGAACCCTCACCAGGTGTGAATTAAAAATGCTTGAGCTTAAGAAATTAATGGAATTGTGTATGTTTGGGGAAAGGCACAATTTTCGTGGCTGAAATGCATAGAAAATGTATAAAATACTTTGTAAATGTCCTTAGCGAAGCAGTTGCGTATTTGCCATTAAGATTTTTTTATTTTTGTGGCCATCTCTTTCTATATTTTCTGATGAAATACCAGTGTTCACAGACGTTGTTTTATAGTTTACGTTAAAATTATTGTTTATTTATAAAGATTAGCAGCCGAAGGGTAATATTGAAAAGAAAAACCATTGATTTGTATAATTCGTCGCAATATTTTAAATATATGAATAGAACATTACTGAGTGGCTCAAATTCGAAAGTTGTATACAATTTTAACGTATAGGTACCTTTTGTTCTACAAATCTCTCTATTTCATTATTCAGAACCAATACCGGTTCCGTTATCATATATGTACCTACATATTTCAGGAATAATGCAGCGAATTTAAAATCTCACAAATATATATTTAGTAATGCAAGCATTTTCACGAAATAATCAGGGAAATTTCATGTGATCGTACCTTTTGCGGGACTTCTAGTTGCCCAGCAATTCCAGGCTTTGTATAAATGTAGGTAGCAAATTCTGGAAAAGAAATCAATAAACTTACCGCTTATTCTCTATTTATTTTTTGGCCCTTGTATATTAGAATGTATGTACGTATATAAACGGCGATAATAAACAAAAACAAATTTCTTGTAAATGTTCTCACTAATTTAATTTATTGAAAAGAAATAGAAACGAACATTTTGGATTTTATTGTGAAAGAAAAACAATGGCAATCTGATTTTCGATGGCGTACAAAATGATAGTTTATTGGCACAGTAGCTCATTTGATCCACGCATTTGTATGCGAATTCGTAATTATGTATGTATGTATGTATATTCACATACTAGGTGTTTGTCAAAAAACCTACCTAAAATACTACGGGGCTAAGTTGCTTTTCAGCGCCTTTGTAGCGCCTTGTGTAGAGAGGCAGTCTTTTCGTTTTTCCTTTTTTTTGTGACACATTCTGGATAGCTTTTTACTTGGAGTTCTTGAAAAATACCCATTTCTGTTGAGAGTCCTTTCGATTGAACGTGTGCTGACATACATACATATGTATGTGCTTCATGTATCTGCGACTATTTTTTTGATTGTAGGGCAAATTAGTTTTTGGGTTTTTTCGATTAGAGTTCAAAATGACCCCTTCATCTATATCATTAATTTGCGTGGACGACCACTTCAAACTTTTTTTTTTGTTGATTTTTTCAGTTGATTTGCTTTTTCCCACTATGCGTGCAATTTTTGCTAGCCTTTGCCTTCTTTGGAAAACAAATTTATTACCACTTGGCGGAAATCTTGGGTCGTTTCTTTTTTCGGCACGATTACGATTTCCGTGGCGCTGGCTTTTGAAGGTGTTTTCCTATAGAACTCGGTGAGATAAACAAAAAATAATAAGTAAATTTTTTTGATATTTTGCTTAGTTTTCGAGATAATGAGGCTTAAAGTTGATTAATTTTCAGGTTTTTTCACTGGAATTTGATAGAATTTTTGTAGTATTTTGTGAAAAAGTTTGCATACTTTTTGGCTTATGTAAATAGTTTCTTTACACGATACGAAAGATGGATATAAAAAAATATTGAATACACCCAACTTGCACCTATCCCAAATCCTCTATGTTACCAAGCAAGGGGGTTGCAGGGGGGCAGCATGGCCCCCCTTAGGCGTTTAAAAATAACAAGGTAAGCCATACATAGGTATTTTGCTGACGCGGCATCCAAACTGGCTCGGCCGGAACTAATCCAACAATAGACATTAGACTGTAATGTAGGTAGAGTGGAGTTTACCAGGTAGGGTCTACCTGAATCCATATTTCTCAGTAAACCTTTTTGTTCCTTTATATATCTTCTTTTCCTTTTTCCGGCGTTGTTATAGTCAGAAGTGTAGGACCATAACCTTACCACTTAACTGCATTCCTACTGGTCCGCTTGTGGGGTCCGCCGGTTTGACCTCAGAAAGTAGCGGCAGGCTTCCCGGTTTGGGATTACTTCATCGCTGAGGCCAATCAAATGCTGGTGTTTTTGCATTTGTTTGCACCAATTGTTTTTCGGCCTGCCTTTTTTTTTTGTTTTGTGACACGGGCATGCTCCAGATTTTTTTTTGTTTGATCTTACTCTTACAACACCAGTGATCTCCAGTCGTGTCAACCCACTGATTTGCATGTACACTTGTGGGGCAGTTTAATTGTGGTATACATATGTGTCCCTAGGCTCACTTTGGTGTTTTCTAAATTGCCTAGATGTGATTTTTGTTTACCTTTGTTTTAGTCGCCTTTTACGACAAGCGAGAGGTATCGCTGCAGGGATATTCTTAACCCGTCCCTGCACGGAATTTGTTCCTTTATATATATATATATTTAAATATATATTGTAATACAATAACCCAAGGTAACTAGTATCTTTTATATTTAGTGTTCACTTGCACCCAGCTGCTAACAGTTGAATTCTAAAGGGTCCGCCAAATAATTTTTTTTTTTTTGAAAATGCTATAAAAAAAACTACTGAATATTTTCTTAAATTTCTTTTTTTATTTGAAAGTACAATCCTTCCGGTTAATAATGGAAAATAATTTCATTCAAATGGCTGCCTCGGCTGGCCATGCAGTAGCCTACACGATCGGTCCAATTTTTAAGCACATTATCGATTGTGTGCAGCTGTATTTCACCAATGGCTTCACGAATATTGTCCTTTAAAGCGTCAATTGTCTCTGGCTTGTCGGCGTAACACTTATCTTTGACGGCACCCCACAAATAATAGTCCAACGGTGTCAAATCGCAGCTCCGAGGTGGCCAAAGGACATCAGCTCTGCGGCTGATAATGCGATCTTCAAAAACAGGGCGCAAAACATCGAGTGTAGCTTCGGCTGTGTGACACGTAGCGCCGTCCTGTTGAAACCAAATGTTGCCAATATCCTCCTCTTCAATTTTTGTGAACAAAAATTCGTTCAACATGGCCCGATAACGATCGCCATTGACTGTAACGGCCACTCCTTGCTCATTTTCGAAGAAAAATGGCCCAATTATGCCTCTGGACCAAAATCCGCACCAAACAGTGGCTCGTTTTGAGTGCACCGGCTTTTCAATGTATGCGTGCGGGTTTTCTGTGCCCCAAATGCGACAATTTTGCTTGTTTACATACCCGCCAAGATCAAAATGAGCTTCATCTGAAAAGATGATTTTTTTGGCAAAATCGGCATCTTCTGTAAGTCGATCGCAGGCCCACTTAGCGAAACGAAAACGCATTGGATGGTCAGTTGGCTTCAACTCCTGAACCAATTGGACTTTGTATGGCGTCATACCAAGGTCTTTATGCAAAATTCGTCTCAATGATGTCTCCGAAATGTTCAATTGTTGAGAACGACGGTGAATTGATGTTGTGGCGCTTCACGCACACTTTCTGCCGCAGCAGCAATATTCTCGGGTGTACGCACTGTTTTTGGCTTTTCACGCTTTGGTTTATCGATGAGGATGCCAGTTTCTTTCACTTTTTTCACAAGATAACGAACATACGGAGCTGACGGTGCTTCTCTTCTTCCAAAATCCGTACGCAATTTTCGCACACATTCTGCAACATTACCATGATTTTCAAAGTAATGTCGCAATATTTCCCAGCGTTGTTCAAGCGTATACACAACCATATTCGTTCAGCGGAAGGATAAAACTAATTATCTGTCAAATCAGACATGAGCTAAGTGTTAGGTGATCCGCAAATTGAGACGCAGGTACTCGCAGATCGAACGCATAATGTCCGATTCGCGATCAAAACAATTGATATTATTAAACCTAAATTCCGAATCAGATTCAGATGAAGCTGAAGAGGATACTTTGTTGCATTCATGTCTTCATGTAGTTGGCACATTGGGTATCATACAGCTCTTTATGAGCCCTAACTGCCTCTATGCCATGTATCCAAAACCAAGAACCACACGCGAGAGAATGGCACGTAAAACTGTGTCTCGACTACTGCGCCGCGCGACGGTCGGCTCGCGCGGGTCGCGACACGTCACACGTGTTTACCAATTTGCGCCGTTCTATTCAATCCTGTAGTTTACAAAAACACGCGTCGCGCTGCGCCACCTCACACGCGCTATACGTGTCTCAATTTGCGCTTAGCCTTACCATTCACGAAATAAGCACTACTTGAAAAAAAAAAACGTTAGATGGCGGACCCTTTAACTTCCAAACGACGTAGACGTATGTATGTGCTGTGAGTGAAATAAAAATATTTTGAGTGATAATTTTAATTTGTTTAATAAAATGGATAAAAAATCCTCAGCGCTAAGGATAACGCGTCCAGATCGATAAAAAAAAAGGCGATTTCATGGCAATAGATTCACGGAAAAGGCCGAAGACACCAGTTTTACGAGTGCATCAGCAGCAAAATTGAGTAAATCAAATGACGAAGAAGTGATAATTGAAAATAATTATGGCTACTGTATTTTGTCGGTTTTTCACGGTTTTTTCAGTGATTTCTTCTTTAGTTTTGTGTAGTACATGCAACAAAGAGATTACATTTTCACGAACGTCTTATCGCGGACTAGGTTTTAAAATTGCATTACAATACAATGCGATAGTGTACAATATATACCATCATGTCCATTGATCGACAAATCCTTTGAAGTAAATCGAAGAATGATATTTGCCATGCGGCTTTTGGGAGTTGGCAGAGAAGGATTAAATATCTTCTGCGGTATGATGGATATTTGTCAAGGATTATCAATCGGTACTTACTACACTTGTGTCAAAAACATACATACGGCCGCATCTGCAGTTTATAACCTCATTATTTCCAAAGCTGTGAGTGAAGAAAAAGATTTAATTTCAGCTTTTGATTCAAATGCTAGCCCAACGGATTTTACTGTTTCTGGCGATGGGACATGGAAAAAAAAGAGGTTTTAATTCTTTATTTGGAGTTACTACACTTGTAGCAAAAAATACCAAGAAAGTTGTCGATGTAGTCGTCAAATCCAGTTTCTGTCAAGGCTGTAATGTTTGGAAAAATAAAAAAAATCTGATATTTCTGCTTATAACGATTGGTATGAAGAGCATGAAGAATCGTGTACAATAAACCATAGAGGAAGTGCAGGCAAAATGGAAGTTGATGCTATTGTCGAAATGTTCTGTAGATCGGTTGAAAAACACGGAGTGAAATATGTTAAATATATTGGAGATGGTGGCACTAAGACATTCAAGGGTATACTCGATATTGATCCTTACAATGGTGACCCATTTGTCCAAAAAAAAAAGAGTGCGTAGGACATGTCCAGAAAAGAATGGGTGCAAGGCTACGGAAAGTAAAAAAAGATAATAAAGGGATTGGTGGAAAAGGTGAAGGCAAATTAACTGATAAAGTCATAAATAAATTGTCTTTATATTATGGTTTAGCGATTCGCCGGCACCCTGATTCTGTTGAGGACATGAAAAATGCAATTTGGGCTACTTACTACCATAATAGTTCTACGAATGAAAATCCTCAACATTTGTATTGCCCACCTGGTGCGGATAGTTGGTGTAAGTGGCAAAAAGCTGTTTCTGAAGGTACATTAAAGGAGTTTAACCACGAAAATTCTCCTCTGTGTGATAAAGTTTTACAAATTATAAAACCAATTTACGAGAGTTTATCATCAGAGGAGTTATTGACTCGATGTTTAGGTTCAGAAACTTAAAATAATAATGAGTCTCTAAACTCTTTGATTTGGACTTTCGCGCCAAAACATATTCATTCCGGAGCTGAGATAATTGAGATAGCTACATTTATTGCTGTTTGCATTTTTAATGAAGGCTTCATTCCTATTTTAAAAATGATGACGCTTATGGGAATCAAAACTGGTCCTGAAGCTCATTCATTTGTTGTAAAACGAGACAACGCCCGGATTGACCGCTCCGAGATACGAGCATCCAGCGCATCAAAGGAGGCCAGAACTGCTCGATTGGAAGAGAGAAACGCAGAAAATAGTTTTTTCGAAGTCGAGGAAGGTCCGATGTATGAAGCAGGAATGGCAGATTAAATAAATGTAAGTCTAAAATATCATTTCATGACTTAGACTGCGAAATACTTGACGCGAAACTTTAAACGCGTTTTTCTCGGAACTGTCTTTTTCAAAACGATACCCATGATTTCTCAAGTTCTACTGGACCGATTAACTTGAAATTTTTTGAGAGTCTTCTTTATACACTTGTCTTCGCCCGAAACTATCCGCACCCTCAAATTTTTACTATTTTTAAAAAATTCGCAAAAGTCGAAAAAAGTCGTATAAATTTTTTTTTTCAGGCAGCCGCCATTTTGTAAAAAAAAAATTTTTTTAACTTTTCCGTAGTTCCGGACATTGCGACATTACTTTAGATTAATAATCTTTTTTCTTTTTTTCTTTCAGATTGCTAGGAGGGTTGGAATCGTGGGTATGACCACGTGCCAATTTTTTTAGACCCCCCACTTCATCTGCTGCTCATTTTTTGAATTTTTAACTTTTTTTTATTTTTTAATTTTTTTCTGTATTTTTGTAATGTTAATACATAACCCATAAAAAAATGGATAGTAAAAATATCGATTGTCTTTTTTCTACAGCACTTCCAAAATCTCCTAAAATTCACTCCTCTACACTAGAATACCCCCTTAAGTATTTGTTTTGCATTTCGATTTAAAAAGACGTAACAGATGTCCTCCAAATTCTTAAAAAAAAATAAGAAAAATATAAGTTACGCCTGTACTAAATACGAGTATAAGCAACTTTGAGTATTTTGTAAAGGGTCCGCCATCTAACGTTTTTTTCCAAGTCTGATTTGACAGATAATTAGTTTTATCCTTCCGCTGAACGAATATGGTTGTGTATACGCTTGAACAACGCTGGGAAATATTGCGACATTACTTTGAAAGTCCGATGCCGATTTTGCCAAAAAAATCATCTTTTCAGATGAAGCTCATTTTGATCTTGGCGGGTATGTAAACAAGCAAAATTGTCGCATTTGGGGCACAGAAAACCCGCACGCATACATTGAAAAGCCGGTGCACTCAAAACGAGCCACTGTTTGGTGCGGATTTTGGTCCAGAGGCATAATTGGGCCATTTTTCTTCGAAAATGAGCAAGGAGTGACCGTTACAGTCAATGGCGATCGTTATCGGGCCATGTTGAACGAATTTTTGTTCACAAAAATTGAAGAGGAGGATATTGGCAACATTTGGTTTCAACAGGACGGCGCTACGTGTCACACAGCCGAAGCTACACTCGATGTTTTGCGCCCTGTTTTTGAAGATCGCATTATCAGCCGCAGAGCTGATGTCGTTTGGCCACATCGGAGCTTCGATTTGACACCGTTGGACTATTATTTGTGGGGTGCCATCAAAGATAAGTGTTACGCCGACAAGCCAGAGACAATTGACGCTTTAAAGGACAATATTCGTGAAGCCATTGGTGAAATACAGCTGCACACAATCGATAATGTGCTTAAAAATTGGACCGATCGTGTAGGCTACTGCATAGCCAGCCGAGGCAGCCATTTGAATGAAATTATTTTCCATTATTAACCGGAAGGATTGTACTTTCAAATAAAAAAAGAAATTTGAGAAAATATTCAGTAGTTTTTTTTATAGCATTTTCAAAAAAAATAAAAAATTATTTGGCGGACCTTTAATAAGGCTGCGCTTCCGGTGCCAGCGAATATCACTATCACGCAAATTCGCAAAGTTCGCTAAAATCATTCAAAAGTACGGTTTTCCTATGTTGTGGTTCGAGTGCACAAAATTTACTCGCGCGAACTTAGCGAATCTAACCGAGTAAAATATTCGATAGTTTCATTATCCCTTGTTTTTCAATACATCAGCACATCTTTTTAGCATAGAAGAAATCAAATTCGAAATAATTTTTTCCCATTTTTTTTAGGACAGACATGAGATGGGTTTTATTTTGAAAGCTTTGGCCTCCGACTTGCCGTTTAACACATTGAACACCATGACACTCATATGTGAGTGTCACAAATGAGTGCCATGGTACATACTTACATGAAACCCACATGTGAGTGTCATTCTAGTGTAAAACTGGTACATGACACTCATATGTATATGGGCGACGCGACGTACTTCCATTTATGTACATAAAATTCATTTAGTACATAGTGTCAATTCAATGCATTTCGTATAGGGAGTGGATAGTCGTTCAATGTCCGAGCAATTCAGTATCCTTGGTTCTGAAATCCGGGATCAGAAACCACCAATGAGACGTTTCAATTAAAATGGCCACCAAGGTTTGCTACAAGCTGCTGTGAGCACGTGTCCGGGATGGTGGGAAAATAAAGAAAAGGGATTTTATTACAGAACATTTTATTAGTGTATTTGTGAAATTAAATTAAATTAAATTCATTGACAAAATTAATAAAATTATTAAATTCATTGTAAAAATAAAAAAGAGAATTCAGAAGAATATTTTGAAGTATTATGTGTGAGATGCATTGAAGCATTCTAAGCATAAAAAATGTTCACATAATTCAAACTTTGTGGGAACTTTTATAGCATGTGCTTGACAATACTTTCTATCATGTTACGAGCAAATGCGTCAATTGCTCGTAACATCTAGTGCAGGCACGGCGAACTTTGGACACTGATCCTTGTTGTCTGACCAGTCTGTGATTAGTAGGGCGATGAGGAGGCGGTCTTTGTACTGGTGGGAAAAGGAGTCTCATAGCTATAGCTCCTTTGAAGTCCGTTATGCTCATTTTTGGGTTCAATTTGTTGTACAAAACTAACAAAAAAAATATATATTTTTTATCTCTCCGCTACTGAGCTACCCTTACACGATAGAAATAAATTAATATAATTTACTTACACTACAGCGACGCTCCAACCGACGCTGTATTTGTAGTGTGCATTAGATTCCAACAATGGTATCGGGTATCTAGGCTGTGGTTGAGATGCATCGATGTTTGTCCAAAAGTAGACAAATTTCTTGGTACCGTCAGTGTCCGCTTATGAGAGAGTTCACTGCACTTTTTATCAGACCACAGGATCAAAGAAAGTGACACTCATATGTGGGTGACAGGTACCAGACAACATTTTCAATTGACGTACAGGTTGCCCATATGTGAGTGTCACAGAAAAAATGCAATTTCAAGAAAACTACTAGGTGTAAAACTTTGCTTCCGCCATTTTTTCCCCAACATTTCAGACTTTAATGAAACAAATTGGTTACACATATATCATTCAAAGTATTTTCCATCGCTGGCCACTACTTTCTCCCATTTTTGGAGCAGTGTACGAATCCCGCGTCGAAAAAAATGTTCATCTTTTGAAGCGATCCACGAATCGATCCAATTTGTGACTTCCTCATGAGATCGGAAGTGTTGGTCAGCCAGGCCATGCGCCATTGATCAAAACAGGTGATAGTCAGAGGGAGCAATGTCTGGAGCATACGGCGGGTGGGGTAGGACTTCCCATTTTAACGATTTCAAATACGTTTTGACCTCTTTTGCAACGTGGGGTCGAGGGTTGTCGTGCTGCAAAATCACTTTATCGTGCCTCTCGCTGTATTGCGGCCTTTTAATGCTCTACTCAAACACATTAATTGCGTTCGATAACGAGCATCTGTTATTGTTTCACTTGGTTTTAACACCTCATAGTACACGATGCCGAGTTGGTCCCACCAAATGCAGAGCATGATCTTGGAGCCGTGGATATTCGGTTTGGCCTTCGTCGTGGAAGCATGGCCGGGATATCCCCATGATTTTTTGCGTTTAGGGTTATCGTAATGAACCCATTTTTCATTCTCGGTCACAATGCGATGCCGAAATCCCTTCCGTTTTTGCCTCTGAAGCAACTGTTCACAAACACAAAAACGCCGTTCAACGTCTCTTGGTTTCAACTCATACGGGATCCAAGTTCCTTCTTTTTGAATCATGCCCATGGCCTTGAGACGTTTTGAAATGGCTTGCTGTGTCACTCCCACCGATCGCGCCAATTCCACTTGAGTTTGAATGAGTCTTCACTCAGCAATGTCTCCAATTCTGCATCTTTGAAAACTTTCTCTCTTCCACCACTTTGGCGGTCTTCGACGTTAAAATCACCGTTCTCGAAGCGTTGAACCCATTCACGACACGTTCTTTCACTAATAGCGTCCTCACCATACGTATCTGAGAGCATTCGATGAGACTCAGCCGCTGTTTTCTTCATATTGAAACAAAACAGTAACATTTCCCGTAAATGACGAGAATTTTGCTAGTAAACTAACATTTTCAATCGAGAACAATTTTATGATGCAGACACAAATCGACTAATGTTTGAATGGTGTTCTGTTGACCGAGGTCCAAGCCAACTGCCTGATGTCTGCGATGTGTTTTTTTCGATCGTTACTTACCGTTATCGCCACATATCGGCAAACAGCGGAAGCAAAGTTGTACACCTTATACTTATTCAAAGTCGAAATAAATCAGCGTTAAAAAAAAAAAAAACTAGATGCACCAAGAATTACAAAAAAAATTAGAACCGGCACAAAAATGTCAGTTTTGCCCTTGGTACCAGCCAGCAAACTAGAAAAAAGCGCTTGGTGTTCAACGTGTTAAGAATCCCAAGAAGATTTTCTATAGGATTTGAATTCTGGGGATTGTAGTGGCCATTCAACAACTTGAATCCCGTTTTCCATAAGCCAATCTTTTATCACTTTCGATATGTGGGGTCGTTGTCATGTTGAAATATCCATCGAAGTGGCATTTTCCATTCCGCGTATTGCAGCTCTTTAAAATGTCCTTATACATAACACGGTCCATGATTCGATCTACATATTTTAATAAAAGGACCCACGTGATTTCCAGAAAAGCAAGTCTAAATCATAATACTCCCACCTCCATGCTTACCTTCCAATACTTGAGATTGCGCCGTTGGCCTTTTCTTTGTCGGACAGTACAGATCCCTTCTGAATTTAAAAGGTTAAATTTTGATTAATCGCTGAAAAGTAAAGTTTCGCCTTCTCAGCTTAAATATTTTTCTTTTGCAAAATTTAACTTATAAGTTAAAAATTGTGTAAAAATAACAAAATTGGTTTAGTATGTTGGGAATGTAACCTTTTTGGAATGTACGATTTTGTCTCTTGCTTGGTCTGTAATTTTCGCTTGCCTATGAATGGTAATCGAATCAATATTAAGATTTAAAAATTTTACAATATCGGTTGAGCTAATAAACGGTTCTTTCTTAATTAAAGAAGTTATTTGGCTATTTTGTCTATCAGTTCGAGATGATGTTTTCCGGCGTCGTCTACATAAATATCGACTATTTTTTTATTAGTCGTGAAATTATGGATTTATGAATTTTATATTGTTTTGATAAATAAATCTGCGACATTCCGTTATTAAAAAAATTAACAATTTTTAATTTCAAGAATTGAAGATATTGTTTCCTAGACGGTGTTGCAAAGGATTTATTGTGACGATATATCGAAGCAAACTGACGACAAATTGAAGCAGTAACTTTTCTTCGGCAACGGCTTTCGTTTTGCACTAGATAGTGTTGGAAAAATCCCGTTAACAATTATTTTTCTTGAGAAACAAATAAGTTGCTTTAATTTTCTCACATTTTGCAAATTTCTACAATCGTTTCGTCTGTTTGTATTTACAGAGCTTTTGAGACTTTTTTTTTCAAAAGTTAATAATTAGAAAGCTCTTATTCCAATACAAACGTTTTGAAGTATTTGCTTTTTGTTCTATAATGCAAAACATGTAAAATATCGGCCTACCTAGTTGTTATGAAACAGTCGCTTATTTTTTGCACAATACTATACATACGAGGGTAAAATGAAAATTTTTCGTGCTGACAATAAAAGACTGCAATTTATTTATTTTCATTTTTTTTTATTATTATTATTTATTTATTTTTTGATTTTTTCATTTTATTTGAATTGACACAGCCGTACCCTAATCTAAACCTAGCTTAACCTGGCTTATATTCGGCTCGGGTATGCCTTCAAGAGGCGAAACGATCAAAGAATGGAGCACGGAGCTTCCTTCAGCCACCAAATCTCGGCATGACTGATTCTGAGGCGTAGAGAAGTCGTCCCTCCACGGAATTGTGGGACACGTGGAATACTAGCGGCACCAGTAATCTATCTTGAATCAGGGGTAGTAGGTACCGGAGAAGAGGTTATTGACTGATAGTACCTACCTTATAGCCGATAAACTTCACTCTGCAATCAAGTTAGCTGCTATGAAACAGCCATCTTGTCGGAGCGAAAGCTTCCCGGGCTCTTGCCAGAGCAGCATCCATATGTTTGTCAAAATATAGATACATACTGGTGTAGCCAGATCCTAAGACCCACTCATTTTTTCTATTGTCCCGAGAGGCCCTAGACAAAGGCGTTGTGGCAATTTCTACAACGAAATTTTTACCGGTAAACATGTCATCATATATAGCAGTGGCTTACTTATGCCCAGTCGGCTGAGCTTGTGATAAAGACCTTCTAACCATACGGTGTCGAAAGCTGTTCCCAAGTCAATCAGACAGGCACCCGTGCATTGATTTTTGCATTTGTACCATTGGATATCTGACACGAGTTTTGACACGGCTTGATTAGTGTCATGTCCCTCTGAAATCGAATTGGTTATCCGGAATGATTTTGTCCTCAACATATTTAGACAGGGCTCTATGGACCACCTTCTCGAAGACTTTACTGATACTCTGAGGGAGATTTATTGACCGAAGATTTTCCGGGTTAGAGGTATTTTTACCCCTCTTTGAGATTGTTTGCACTACTGCTGTCGTCAATTGCACCGGATAATATGCACTATTCAATGCATCGTAGAACAGAATGGTGTACATCTCTACAGCCACTGGTGGGGGTGGGAAGCTATATGTATATACATACGTCATCGGCATGGCAGGTAATTGATGCACAAACCAAGGAGAAGAGGGCTCAGTTCAGACGCCTGAGGAATGCCGCTAAGACTTGTGTGTATAAGCTTGCATTGGATAACTACATATACTATATATGTATGTATAGTGCTAGACACAAAATTCCTTGAATTGTATTTAAATGCTCTTTCGCGGTATTGCTTAGTTGGTGATTTGTTTATTTAAATCGTCATCCCATTACTTAATGCTTATCTTTGTGATTTTTGTTTCTCTGATATTTTCCTTTATTTTCACTCAACCTCGCAAGCAAATTCAATCCTAAAAATACAACTGTAAATGCGCCACGCGTTTTCTCGTAAACAAAACAAACGAAGACGCTCGCAAATTAATCTTTGTTTCCCCATCGACGACATTCAACAGATGCAAATCCAATTATTGAACATTTTACAAAGGCGAATATAAGTTCGTTCACACACGAAATGTCTTTATGATACTTAGATACAATATATGTATATGTATATGCATGTGCGACTATGTGCTTGCACACACCTAAAATTAGAATAGGAATCACGTGTACGCACCAGCTTTGTCCTTCTGGATTTATTTTTTGTCTACATAATGTGGTAATGCTTGTGCTGTAAGTAAAACTATGGGAGCAAATACATATGTATGTATGTACGTAGATTTTCTGGGTCAGTATGTTATTGCTTAGTCAGATGTCTCCTAATTACTCGATTTATTTTTAGTCTTTAAAATGTAAAGACAAAACGTACATATGTACTAGACATGAGTCGATCGTGATTGATTCGTTCGTTTTGACCGAATCGCCGAAAAGTATTGGTGATTGCAATCACACAACTACAAACCAATCAATCACAAAGTCAATACTTTTGTAATGACCGATTCGGTTGTTTCGGTCATTTGACCGATACGAACGACATGAAACAATATGACACATGGAACGAACGAAAATAAAGTGTTGAAGAAAGAGCGAATTCTTAATTCCATATGCTCTTTCGCATCTTTTGCTATGACTTCGGTACTACATATACTTGTTTCGTTATAGTGTTCTCACTCTATTTGTTCGTTTAATTCTTTGCCGTTTCATTCATTTTCCGATGTGTTAGTTGTTTTCATATTCTAAGCAAATACATGTATGTGAAGTGTCACTTTCCTCCCTTTTTGAATCAGCTGTGAGTTACAACCGTTTAATTTGGAGTTTGAACATTTAAAGAGTAAGTATCATTCTATTTTCTTTTAACATACCACAAATTAATATAAATGTTATTGTAGGAAAGGAAAATTTTATAACAACCACGAACAACAAAGGATAACATTGGATTTTCATTTTCAAAACACATAATTCAATGGAAAACAAAATCAAGAAACTAAATTCAAATCTTCATGTAACAACAAACAACATACAAAAAAGTTAAAAAACAAGAAACAAAATTGATTTCAGTAAAATAAATCTTATAAATTATAATTCAAAAATTGACATTGTGCAGCTTTTTCCGGCTTCAGATTACTGCGTCTTTCATCAATTATTAATCCGGCCTTCGAAAAAACACGTTTACAGGGAACACTTGTTGCTACTAGCAGTGCAAACGTTGCACCAGCTTATGAAGTCGGGGATAGATATGCTTTCTATTGTCCCACCACTTTAATGGGTCATCTGTTCTTTTAATGAGTGGCTCATTGATATTCTTGTCCACTTCTATAATACTTGCGGCGTGAGTATTTGGGTGAGATATTACGCTTTTGACGATATTATCAAAATCTCTCCAAAGGATTGCTGTTTCTGTGTCCGTTTGTGTCTGAGATGTACATAGATGGTTGAGATGCATTGGAGTTCCACCTTGTTATACAGTCTTGTTTTAGTTTCACTTCTGGAAGATTTAATTGCTTTTCCATACTGGTTAGTTGAAGGGATGCCTTGGCGCTTCTTTTGAAATACGCAACTATATTCTTAACCCTTGCGATTTCTGCTTCAATGACCGCTATTCCATCCCCTAAAACAAGATTTAGCGAGTATGCAAAGCAAGGCAGATGTCTCCAATTATTATATCTCACCGCACCAACGATATTTGATGCATTGTCGGTCACCACGCATGCAACTTTTCCTCCTAGACCCCAAGACCTTTTCACCTTTCAACAAAGCCCCTAAATTTGCCGACTTGTGGCTGTTGTTGAAAGGAATGCATCCTAAAAGGCAGGATTGTAGGCTGCTGCTCGAGTTCAGGTTTTGCACAAAGTGAGCTGTTATGCCAATATAACTTTGCTGGGTGTTAGACGTCCATCTATCTGTTGTGAGGCATACAGCTTCTACCCCACCAAGCACTCTCTGAACTTTTTCCTTTGTCTCATTGTACAGACGTGGAATTAAGGAATGGGATATGGTCTTTCGTGTAGGCATTGTATAATTTGGACGCAGCATTTTCACGAATTCTTTAAATTCTATGTCTTCAACCATTTTAAATGGATAAAATTGTTTTACTATTGTTTTTGTAAGTTGTTCGTCTAGTTGTTCGGAAAATGAAAGTGATATTGGTCTTCGTACATACAGTTTGTCAAGAAATTGTTTTGACAAAGGAAAAAAATGGTAACTGAGACAGTTTCTTTGTAAAAAAAAAGGCTTCTTTGATGGTTTACTTCTTTTTTTTTAATTCACGCTTATTTATTAATATACCTACTAACGAACAATAACAAAACATAATTCATTTTACAAGCAATAACAAAAATTAACAAGAAAAACAAAAAAATACACAAAAATTACCCTGTCAAGAAATTGTTTTTACATAGATCTGTTTTTATTAAAAATGAAAGAAAATAAAGCACATATATTAATTAATATTTCGTATGGCCACCTTTTGCGTTTATAACGGCTTGTAGTCTCCTTTTCATTGAATAGATTAAATTTTGTATGTCGTAATCGGCTGGAATTTTATTCCATTCCTCTCGTATGGCAGTTTTCAGTTCTGCTCTGCTTTTAGGGTGTCTCCTGGCAACTTTTTTTTTCAAACGGGCCCACAAATTCTCAATCGGGTTCAGGTCTGGGCTCTGAGCAGGTGTATCCAATACTTTACTACAGTTGAACAAAAGCCACATCCTTATCATATGCGCCTTATGCTTGGGATCATTGTCTTGGTAAAATTTAAATTGAAATTTATTGTCGTAATAGAACCCAAGTTTAGCTGCGCTGTTAGCCAAATGACTCCTTAGTATGGTCAAATATTGTTGGGCATCCATGGTGTTGTCAAAAAAAACCAGATCTCCCACTCCTTTGCTAGAAATACACCCCCACACCATTACTGACAACCGAATTTGACAGTCGGTATAATGTTTCGATTCTCTAAAGCTTTTAACGGCTGCCGCCAAACTCTGTTGGGCCCATCGTTGTAATAGAGCATAATTTTAGTTTCATCCCAAAATATGACGTTGTCCCAGTAGTCATCAGCTTTGGCAATGTACTCCGTAGCAAAAGATAATCGCCTTTCAACATGTTGTTTTGAAAGCAGTGGCTTTTTGCGAGCAACTCTAGATTGGTACTTGTTGTTTTTCAGTACTTGCCTTATTGTTTCGTGGGAAACAGCAACACCATGTTCTTCTTTAAGTTCACTCGCAAGGGTTCTTGTCGAAATTTGTGGATTTTCCACCACTCTCCTTAGCAAAATGCGTTCTGAACGTGCCGATAATATGCGTGGGCGGCCGTTTGAAGATCTCAATTCCAGTCTATTTTCTTTTTTAGCACGACTTAAGATGTTATAAATAGTTTGTCTGGTTAATGAAAACATCTGCGACAACTCTTGAACACTTTTCCCGATGCTGTGATTGTAATACACCAGCTGAGCCACTTCATACGATGTTCTATTGCCAGGCATTTTATATGTAGCACAAATTAAGCACAAATTAAGCACAACTGTTGTATTTTACGACCGCAGGACAAATGGTATTTCGGTTAATTTGAGACAAAAACGCACACGTGTGAAGAGAAACATGAAATTCACGGTAAATGCGTTCAATAGGCCGAGCGCAATTCCTTGTAAAAACAATTTCTTGACAGACTCATTTCTGTGTATTTTTTGTTTTTTCTTGTTAATTTTGGTCATTGTATGTAAAATGAATTTTGTTTTGTTATTGTTCGTTAGTAGGTATATTAATAAATAAGCGTGAATTAAAAAAAAAGAAGTAAACCATCAAAGAAGCCTTTTTTTTACAAAGAAACTGTCTCAGTTACCATTTTTTTCCTTTGTCAAAACAATTTCTTGACAAACTGTATGAAGAAATTTGAGTTTGGCTCAGTGCGTGTTCACATTGGTAGAAGCGCACCAAATTGCTTGAAAGAGAGGGAACGATTTTTAGTAAGTGGAAACGAGAAGGGTTGCTTGCACCGAAAATCCATCTTCAATTTGGATTTTCGGGTGAAGCAAACCGTTCCATTCTAAATTCATTCCATTTTTGACAGTTTTTCTTCATTTATTCGTGACTGTTGGACAGACAAGTTCATTTGGCTTGCAAAAATGACTACTCGGACGAAGGCGACTGAATGAAAATGACTACTTGGACGAAGGCGACTGAATGAAAATGACCCGATTCATGCGTTCCACTTGTCAAAAATTTAAGTGTGCTTCCACCAATGTGAACACTATTTGCCTTCTTGCGCTTGTCCTTCTTGCGCCAATGTGAACAGGCACTTAGAGTGGATGCTAAATGATGTGAAGTTGTGGCTGTCAGGGTATATATACTGTCAGATGAAATGGTTGGAGCTTCACTATTGGATTCTTGAATTGGGTTGGTTTCTGTAGCTGTGAGTGTTGCATATGGGTGTGCAAGCGTGGATCTGTCTGCCTTCCTAAATTTCCAGTTGCTCCCCCAGAAAAACTTATTAGCTTTTGGCAATAACAGCATTTTGCCTTGTCACTTGAGACGATAGAAAAATGTTTCCATATCTCGCTCCGTTTGTTTTTCAATTCAGACATAAGTATGTAGCGTACAATTGTATAAAATACAATCTATAACTAAGCTTCTGAGTAAGTGATAACTTACTTTTTTGTGATAGGTACTAACAAATAATATTATTTATTATTTAATTAAAAAGCACGATAAAATAGCAAACTAGCTGACTTTATTAAAAGAACGTACACAATTACGAACATCTAAGGGATGAACAATAAACGTTAGTTATTTAATCCAATACAAACATATTTGCATTTTCAGATCGATCGCATTGAACCAATACAGTGAATAGGTTTCTATCTTTATTCAACGATTGATTGAATGGGGTATTGACCAATACAATGAATCGATCTCGATATCTGAACGAACGAACGATTGTAATATTGATCCAGTCTAATATATCGGTCTCTATCTTTAAACGAACGATTGATTGATTGATATGACCGAATCATTTTGGAAACCAATACTTGAACGATTCGTTCGTTGAATTTGAACGATTGACCCATGTCTAGTATGTACATACTTGATGGTGCGACAGTTTGTAGGATAGTGGTGGGCTTGTCTGCTCTTTTAGGGTAGCAGTGATCGCAACAAGCAGTTATGAGAAGGAGCAGTTAAGCCAAGCTGTGTTTTGGTAGCATTTATGATCTAATGATTTGAATATGGATTCTGCTCTTGGCATCGCAAATTAAATAGTGAATTAATATAATGAGATAGGAAGAGTAAATAAATAACAAGTAAAGTAGTAAATTAAAATAAAATTACATTTATTTCATGTTATTGAAAAACAAAGAATAAGAATTGTATAATATAAGAATTATGATTTTTTTTAACAAATGCACTTAGTATGTATGAATATAAATATTAGTCAAATAACGCAAAAAAAAAGAAAAAAAATACATGGATTTTGTTTATGTACATATACACTACATCAAAAAATTGTACGTACAGCTGATTCTTGAAAACAAAAATGAAAGTTTTTCAAAGAAAAAGCTATTTAATATGTATTTTTTTCTTTTTTCTATTTGTTTATTATAAGATAAGTAAAAAACAAAACAAAATACATTAATACAAACTTCAAGTCAAAAAAAAGAAATAAGAAAATTGGGGAAACTAGGAAAATATGCATCAAAAAATTACACGTACACTGAAAACTTTAACTGTTTATTAAATTATTAGTATCGAGTGTGGTATCCCTTCGCTTTTATTACATCCTGTAGACGATTTTTCATAGAGAAGACTAGTTTTGAAGTGACTTCTGGTGAAATTTTATTCCATTCTTCTAAGATAATGGCCTTGAGTTGGTTTTTACTGGTTATTTCAGATTCCCGGACCTTTTTTCCCAAATAATCCCAAAGATGTTCGATGGGATTAAAGTCTGGGGATTGGGGAGGATGAGGCAACTGCGATTTCACATTATAAAGGAGCCACTCTTTAACTAGTCTTGATGAATGCTTAGGATCGTTATCCTGCACTAACATAAAGTCGTCCTTTAAACCAATTTTAGTAGCGCTGGGTTTAAGGTTTTCTTTTAGAATTTGTAAATACTTGTTTTTGTCCATTGTTGTCTCAACAAACACTAAATTTCCCACTCCTTCAGCTCCCATAGCTCCCCAAACCATAACATTCCCGGCTCCATGTTTCACAGTTGGCTGTACATTTTTTAAATGCAATGATGTGTTTGGTTTTCGCCATACAAATCTTCGACCGTCTGACCCAAAGACATTGAATTTGCTCTCGTCAATGAATATCACATTTTTCCAGAAATCATCTGGCTTCGAAACATACTCATTTGCATAGTTCAAACGCTTTTCAATATTTGATTTTGAAATGTATGGTTTTTTTCTTACCGTACGACCCTTATATCCCTTTGTGTGCAAATAATTTCGAACAGTCTGAGCGTTAAGTGATATTCCGTAACTTGCTTTTATGTCAGCAGCTATTTTCGGAGCACTTAACTTCGGATCAACTTTCACCATCCTTTCGATTTTCCGTTCCATAAGTACGGTTAATATCTTTTTTCGACCTCTTCCTGGAGCCATTTCAAACCCTTTATTTTTTTCATAATTTTTAATGACATACTGAACTGTTGATCGTGGTCTACCAATGGTTGACGATATCTCAGCATAACTTTTCCCCTCGTTCTTAAGTTTGAGAATCAGTTTTTTTAGCTCAAGAGGAACTTTTTTATGTGAAGATTCCATTATAATAAAAATTTGGTAAAACTAAAAAAAAACACCTTTGACCAGATCAATATACTACAACAGACTGAGTTACGATCACTCAATATCGTGATCATATACCATTTACTCGTTTTCCATGCCGAAAAAGTACCGTTATTTCTATTTCTTTGAAATAAAGCAGCTGTGTACGGGCATTTGTTTGATGTACGTGCAATGTTTTGACATTAATGGGGAAAAATATGCTTACGGTAGAAAAATAAATCAGACAAAGCTCGAATGTTTTGTTATATATTTGTTCTATTTACTAGTATACATATTAATTTATTCGAATGAAGTCGATAAACACATGTGTTGAGCAATAAACTCATAAAATAAAAAAAACGCGCATAATTTCAGTTGCTGTACGTGCAATTTTTTGATGTAGTGTATGCAGCAAAAATAACAGGGAAAATTTGGGTTTGGTATGTACATAATATGATATACATACATATATTATACTATTTTAAGCAAAAGTTAAAGTACTTATTAATATATGTATAATGCAATAAAATAAAATTAATGCAAAAGAACAACAAACACCATATTTCATGTTATCAGAATATAAAAAAAAACCAAAATATTAATTAAAAGCAGTAATGTATGAATATGAAAAAAAATATAAAATATTGAAAGATAACACAAAAAAAAGAAAATAAAATGCATGAAATTTATATATGTATGTACCTACACATGTATGTATATACATCGAAAATACCAGAAACAAACAGCAAATACTAAGCAAACAAACGAATATTAATATCAAAAAAATTATTTCATATTATATTTTAAAAAGAACAGTTTGTTTACTTTCTTGTGAGAAAGCCTCGTTCGACGCTCAGTGATCATCAGTCGAGCTTAAGAAAAAAGTCTTTCGCACGGAACAGTTGTAGCCACCATGCAACATCTTATTTTTACCAATGCACTTAGATTTGGATATACATTTTTATTCATGTTCCACCATTGCAAGGGATTGTCCGCGCTTCACTTCAAGTACTACATTCGACATTCCACTAGTGCTGGGTTCCATACTGGAAATTTTGTTGTCGAATAAACGCCAGTAAGACTAGTCTCCTGCAGTCTCTACGATGCCCTGCGATGGACTCACTATCGACTCCTGATTTCTTCTGCTGTTGTAAAAATTCGGGGCCACCCAGTTGGTTATGTCTTTTTGGACGGCGTTGAGGGCAGTTTTGTTTTCGAAGACATGTTGTTTAAACCGAGGGTCCAAAAATGAGTCCGAAGAGATGGTTAAATTCGTTTCGAGATTATTAAATCTTGTCCTCAGCTCTCGAAGCAGGTATTCGGCAAAGGCTTGCGCATTTTGTACACTTCCATCGCTTAGCATCCTTTCCAGTATTTTTACAAGCCCGGCAGATATAGGGATAATGTTGCTTGCAGTAAAATAACACTCTGCATTTCCCTGGTTGCTTGTTCGAAAGGACGTAGAATGGTGCACAATTCGGAAGCGATTAACCACTCAATATCTGTAAGCATTTGAATTTGTGTGTTAATGCTTACAAACATTATTTCCATAGCTTCTCTCCATCATGTAGAATGTTGAGTTCCACCTCGTTCGAATATCATTGACCACACTAAGGGGTTGTTCATTACCCAACATTTTAATTGTCCATTGTGTAGTTGACATTTGCAAAGTATCCTCAGGCTCGACATTACTTCGAAAACCCAACGCCGTTTGCACACACAAATTCAGTTTATGAGCAAAGCAACCGAAGTAACGTTTGTTCAAATGATCTCTAACTGCTTTGGTGATGTTTGCAGCGTTATCAGTTAAAATAATCAAGACCTTTATTCCTTTAATTCCCATAACGTCAGAACACGATTGATTTCGGTTGCATTGGAAGCATGTGTGTGCCTTCAAACTTATTGCACTCTAGCATGGTATTTTGAAACACAAAATTATCAACGATATAATGAGCGGTTATACGAATGTAATTTTCATTGTTTATGGAAGTCCACTGGTCAGTAGCTATGCAAACACTCCTTACATTATTGAGTTTTGATCTTAACAAAACGAGTTGATCATTGTACATACTACTGTCTAATAAAGTATTTGAAAGAAATTTCCTACTTGGAAGGCAGTATGTAGGAGCCAATGTTTCATTCACTCTCTAAAACCTTCATCCTCAATAATGTAAAAAGGTTGATAGTATTTTATAAATAAATTCATTACCAACCTGTCTATTTTTTCTTTCTGTGTAATTGACATTTTTGATGGAATGAATTGGAGTACCTGTTGCCTTAAAACTTGGGTTGAATGCTGAGGTGGACTTCGATGGGCTGGGATGATTTCACTGATGGACATATCTTCTGCAGGTGGTATGATGTTTTCAACGTCCATGGGAGAAATTGTTCTCGTAAGAATTGTGGGATGACGAACGTTCATGTGTTTTTTCAAATTAGTTATTGATGTTTTGAAGGATAACGACTGCTTGGAAATTTTCAAAACAGCCATCTTACCAACGGTTTGTGTAAAATGCATCCAAATGTCACTGGTCTTTTCTCGCTCCATTTCAAAAAAATTATAACTTTAAAACTTTTCACAAATACTTTTAATTTCACCACCTAAACTGCTACTTTCAAAAGTACGCACAAAAAGAACAAAGCAGACAACAGTATATTATCGTGTTCTTTGTATTTTATCAGTTACTTTCGATTGTCAATTTTACAACTTAGCAGCGTTCAGTAGCAAATGTAATTTCCCTACCTAGTATTTGTATCATAAAATTTAAACTTAAATTGTTAATAACTTTGAAATAAATTCATTCTGAGAGTATAATAAATAAATTCCCGATTTCCCTATAGGCATTCAAATGTATCTAGTATGTGAAGGATTGCAAGAAAAATAACAAATCTGCACATCTTACATAATATTCCATTTTATATACTGAAATCAATCACCACTATCCATTGTTTCTCTTTCGCTCTATAGATTTTCACATAAAAGTAATCAGAACACTGTTCTTCTCTCATGTTCTCTACCATGCTATTGCTATGTTTAAGAGCAGAAGAACAGATAAGATAGCAGTTCCTGCTCCGTAAACTGCTCCCTCCAGGAGCATTTAACAAAGAACAATCACAGTTGCTCCCTGCTTTCGTGAATAACATATGTATGTCCGAGTAGCAGCGATCGCAAGAACAGTCTCATCATTACTGTAGGAACCAAAAACTAGAATGAGACGTGCGTCTTTCGTACGTCTTCCCCCGTGACACCCTGAAATTTTGAAAGAAGTTCAGGTTCGTAGCGACAACACCCGTTACAAACAAACTCTAATTGTGAATACGTGTGAGTTCATTTCATTGTACCGCAGTGTACTCCCGCCACACACACTCTTGGAATTATAACAATGTGCGTGATTGTTTACAAAATTTTGACAGCACTTGAGGTTCCCACGTGCTCGCCCGAGCTTGTAGGCAAACGTCGGCGGCCATTTTAAGTGGTACGTCTCATTGGTGGTTTCTGGTAGGAACTGAATCTCGATTAAGGGTCTCCGGGCTGTATGTTTTTTTACCTCCACTGCCGTTAAAATCGCCTTTCCTCTGGTTGCTATATTCTTGGGCGTCGGATTCATACAGGCTGGATCTCCTATCTTATTCGACGCCAATGAAGCAAAAAACGAAAATCGCACACTTTACTTTACTGATGATACATGTTCATACATATGTGTATGTTTATGGCCTTTTATCTGAGTCTGTTCATAATCACAAATTCACATTCAAACAGTCGCTGATTTAGTTTGAAATCTACATATGTATGTATGTCTCTCCGAAGCGTTGAATTCCTTAGACTATTTAAATGAAACCCCTAAATTGACAGTCAAAAAGACTTTGCTATTAGTGTTTCTGGGTAAATCGATCCTTCTTCCCTTGCCAATCACAGGCATTTTTGGAACTTGAACTTTTGTCAGTAGCTTGTTCAACATCTCATTAACAGCGGATTCGGTAAATATCACTTCCATAACTCTTGTCCCGCAATTAGAAATAATTTTCGTATATTGCATTCGCAATTAACACATCACATTTCAACGCCCGTCGGTGACACGGAAATGTACAAAAATGACACGGAAATGTCCAAACATTGTCGGCGAGCCAGAGTATTCCTGTACATTCATACACGCGGGGTGGCCATTCACATTTTGAAAATAAATTTTACTGTATTAACCTGATGCTTTGCCATTGCCCTCCTTTTTTTAAAATTCGAAATAAAGAACTCATGAAGTTCAGAAGCGAACGTCGTTTTATCAAACTCAATTCAAAGACGACACTAGGTTTGCGTCTGTTTATCGGCGCACGTAGATATTTTCGGCTTTGCATAGGGAATATTGTGCCTTAAAAACCATATATAGCTGTGTTCATAATAATAATAGCGCATATAAAAAAAGAATTTTTTTGCCTTATTTTGGAAAAAACTCAAAATTTAACAAACACTAACTTAAAAACTTGCATTATAACCCTTATTTTTAGTACTGCTAAACTTCAATGTGGCATAGATTCAACAAGTTGCTGGCAACGAGTAGAGGTTATTTGCTGCCAGGCTTTCTTAAAGACACTCCAAAGGTGTTCTTTGCTCTTTAGTTTCGCGTCAATATCTTTTTTAACATTTCACCATAAATGCTCGATGAAATTCAAGTCAGTAGACTGTGGTGGCAACTCCAAGACCTCAATCCTTTTGACACTAAGCAACTTCTTGTTGGTGTGCTTTGGGACGTTGTCTTGTTGAAACATCCATTTTAGAAGCATTCCCTATTTGGCATAACGATAAATAACTTTATATAGTATTTTATTGTTGACCCATAATACCACCTATCGAAAATATGGGTTCTACTCCTTGATAAGAGAAGCATGCCCAAACTATGACTTTAGCTCCACCATGTTTAATCTTTTTTTGGAGATTATTATTAGTACGTATTATTACCGGCCGTTTGGAACTCGAAAGTTCAGAGCCTGATTGACCGCCCTTCGCCAAGGCGGCCATGAGTGTGTTCCTTCCATGTTTCGCTGTTCTGTCCGCTCTCTTCTAAATTCATCCTTGTACTGTCCTCCCATCTACGGCGCGGCCGTACTTCCACTGTCCATTGTTTCTACGTGTCCTGCCCATCTTAGCGATTTAATTACTCGTTAACGATTAGAGCAAACAATGCCATCGTCTGTGTGGGCGCTTAAACTCAGTTCATGATCTTCGAGTCCTTGAAAAGAGAAAAATCCCCGGGAATCCATGGTATATCCACATGGTATGGCACGTCCCACCAGTTACTGTAGAGATATACACCATACTCTTCAACAATAAATTGAGTAATGCATATAACCCAGTGCATTGGAAGACAGCGATGTTGCAACCGGCTGGGCGCCCTAACTTTGAAAAAAATTCAGCAGTATTGTTAAAATCAACTTCCAGAAACCCGAATCTATTTTATTCAGAACGTTTTTGTCTAAGGCCTCTCGAGACAATAGAAAAAAAATGGGTGCAGGGTCTCAATGTTTGGACCTCTGGTATATATAGATGCTGTTCTGGCAAGGTCTCGGGGTGCTTTCGCTCTGACAAGATGGCTGTCAACTTTATTGTTAATCAGGCCCATTCTTGCCTATGAATATCCTACTTCACGAATTTTTCAGATTAAATTATTAACACTGAACACTAATTAAAAGATTGGATATGGTTGTTTTGGAACTTACTTACGTTGTTTACATAGGGTAGGTCTTTGTATAATCCATACTTTATCATTCTCAATATTATTTTTATTTGTATTTTGGTTTTATTTTATTTACTTAGCGGATTCCCCGACGCGACCACATCATCTTAAAAATATTAATAGGTTATTTTAATGAAGTCAAAAGGCCGAAGGAAAAAAAAATATTTTTTAACTTTTTGGAGTTTTGTTTTTGTATCGGGGGTTACTTAAAATGATTAATTTTACTTTTATTTCATTCTTTTTAAATTACTCGCCCTAATTCCGATAGGTACGAGTAACTACTTTAATTACATTTTTCGTAACACTCTACCGCATACAAACCCATATATAATTTACCATATTCAGCATGACTAATTCCCGTTTTATTACACATGTGTATCAAAAATGTAATCTACGACGGAACTTTGTCCATTTTTTTTATAAATATTTGTATAAAAATCAGTCTGTTATGTTTTTTTGTTATTGGAATGTTACAATAACATAATTCATAACCAACAATGTACATATATGGACTCGATGGTCATCGACAAATAATAGAAATAAACAGAACTAGTTAAGACGAATGCAATGAGCCCCTACTTAGGCAATCGTCTCCTACCTTCGAGTTCCACATCAGAGTACCAGCTCATTATACATGGGTGTTTCAAATGTGAGGTCGCAGATATGTTTGAAAGTAATTGTGTCTAAGATCCCTACCGCAGCTAACAAAAAGTGGTAATAACCTTGTAACGCCTTGTAACAGATCTTCATAAATTGTAGCTAAGAACCATCTCGATCATGGTAGCTTTTAAACAAAAAAAAAATCATCAAAATCGGTCCATTCGTTCAGGAGCTACGATGCCACAGACAGACAAACTGACACGACAAATATATAACACCCCTCTTTTTGCGTCGGGGGTTAAAAAGCAAATAAAGGTTAAAAGTTGTGAAGTATGCCGAAGCTGTGGTTATCCTAGTATTAAGATTGTTCTCTGTGTTAAGTGAAATTACGTAAAGGGCAACGTATTGCGGCTTAAGTATAAGCTCGAAGGAAATCAGGCAGATGCTGCTTACCATTAACATCGGCTAAACAACCAGACTCTATCACTTTACTTAAGTATTAACTACTTAAACGCCACTCTATACTCGAAGTTTTCCTGAAAACTGGTATAGAAATTTGGATACGAAAAGCGTAGCTTTCGATGTCTGAAGCATACCCTTTAACATCAGCATTTGGTAAACACTTCCTCAATAACCTGTCTGAAGTCGCTAAACTCAGCCGGGCCAATATACGAGGGTGGTCCGATAAGTATTTAGCCTACAAATAAAAAACATACATTTTGGAGAAATGGCGATTTATTTTTCAATATATGTAGTCTCCTTTTAGCTCGATACACTTGACTCAGCGATGCTCTAACTTCTTTAACATGTCTGAAAAATACGTTTTCTCGAGGTCTGCAAAGTATGTAGGCCTCCGTGGCGGCGATGGCCTCCTCATTCGACTGAAATTTCTGCCCGGCGGGTGACTTTTTCAAGTTTGGAAACAAAAAGAAGTCGCACGGGGCCAAATCTGGAGAATACGGTGGATGGGGCAGCAGTTCGTAGCCCAATTCGACCAATTTGGCCGTGGCGAGGGCGGAGGTGTGAACCGATGCGTTATCATTGTGGAAGAGCACTTTTTTCTTCGCCAAGTGGGGCCGTATTTTCTTCAATTTGGCGTCGAATCGGCCAAATAATTTGGCATAGTACAGCCCTGTGACCGTTTTGCCCTTCTCCCGGTAGTCGATGTGGATCACACCTTATGAATCCCAAAAAACGGTGGCCATCACCTTTCCGGCCGATGGGACAGTCTTCGCCTTCTTCGGAGCACAATCGCCGGTTGAAGTCCATTGTTTCGACTGTTCCTTGGTCTCTGGTGTGTACCAGTGGATCCATGTTTCGTCGACTGTCACGAAACGACGCAGAAACTCTTTCGGATTGCGCTTAAACAGCGTCAAACACTGCTCTGAAGTGGCTCTCTCGCGCACCTTCAATCGGCGGTCTGCCAATACGAGGTCGTGGATTTTTGTCACATTATCCTCCGCGGTAGTCGCTTTCTAGGCACCTCATCAAAAACCTACGTGCGACCACGTTGAAACTCGTTAAACCAATTTTTGATGATCGCCATCGAAGGAGAAGAGTCACCGTAAACAGTATCCAAACGCTCTTTGATTTCGCTGCGCGATTTCCCTTCCAAAAACGAGAATCGAATCACCGACCGATATTGCTCTTTTTCCATTTTTCTAAAATCCGCGGACACTCCCGCTTTCACACGCGGTCAAAACAAAACTACGTGTCCGAGCCGGCTGAAATTTCGACAGTAGCCGTCTACTAGAATGTACTACACGATAGTATCGCTCTTGCGATACTGGCGCCATCTGGCGGTGAGGCTAAGCACTTATCGGATCAGCCTCGTAATCAACCTTTTCTGCAGGCTCAATTTGAACACCACAACAATTTCGACTCGGGTGAAACGAGGCGCGGCATCAAGAAGCCCTAATTGTATCTGGTCTGTAATATTGATCAGGCGGTCATCGTTACCTATCTGCCTACATATGTACATATTTGATAAAATTGCCGAACTACCCGTGTGTAGTTCATATTTGAATATTTTGCTTCATCAACTTTAAATGTAGACAGGTAGAGCATAAAGATAATTTGAAGAAAATTTAGTCGTAATTTTATTTGCCATAAATATATTCGTACATGGATTTTAATTGTTTCACTCTCATTAATTCGTTGTTTACCTGATAGCTTCTTCAAATAATATCGAATACATGAAGTTGAACTGATATTTTTTTCTAAAATGATGTTGGAAATGTCATACGACAATGTATCGTCTTACCTCTAAGTTACTTCAAAGATTTCGGCTTCCGACTTTGATGGAACAGATTACAGCTCTCTGAGCAGCTTCCCTTCGTTACCGCTGGTTGCAGAAGCAGCACGTGTCTTATACTATCCTCAGAGCTGGTTTATCGATGGCGGCCGTTGGAAGTCCAGTGCACAAATGGCAACATCTTAACGATACTCTGCATTGTTACCATTAGTACCATCGATATACAAAATGAAAGAGCCGCATGCTTGCGTAGATAACGTTTCGAACTGCAGGCGAAACCTGAATGCGTCGTGGAGATTATTTTCCAACTATGTATTACCTAAGACGGTGCTGAAGTAAAAAAATACATAGGAATTGCTTCCATTGCCTTAACGAGCTCAAATAAGTTAAAGTGTGAGTATGAGCCTGATTTCTTTGACTTTGGCTTAAATGAGAATGTTTTGAAGGCGTCTTTGCATTTCGAGTGCGAAAGTCGTGGTTGTTTTTTTTTTGTTTGCATAAGTCATCAACGGTCTTATTGTGTTTCTTTTATAACATTTGTCCCGGCCTGAGATGTAAAAGTGTATGTCAGCATACCAATCCTCGGTACTAGTCTTCCATAAGCCAACAAAATAAAAGTAGGAATTGACAGTAAGAGGGTCTATGGGGAAACAAGCTCTTAAGTTTAACTGCGAGGAGGTGGGAGAAGGCACAGACGGGCTTAGAATGGGATCAATTTAAAAGTTAATTCGGTACCCTAATGTAAACAAGTCTTCTCAAATTTTTGATGATTTTTGGTTCTCCACTGTATTTAGCCACAGTTTGAGAGCAACTGTTCGGTTTGTCATCCACGAAATGTCAACGGCAACAGCGATGAAATGAAAATAAAAGCGGATACTGGAAACGCAAACTGGGACTTAACTGAAGCTGGTTTGTTTATTTTTTTTTGTAATTTTCTAAAACTACCAGTGAAATTTGTAACAAGATGTCAAACAAACGCAGAGCTGATGATGAAATAGAGATAATCCCTAATAAAAAGCATACACTCGATTCGGATGAGGAAGACAGTGATAAGGATGATGAGTACTCACCTAGAAGCCTAGGAAAGAATTCTATTTTAAACTTGAATCTTTTCTAGGGACGTACTAAACGAAAGCGATATTGAAGGCGAAGAGGATGGTGTTGCTGGTGTTGAGGATGAAGTCAAGATCACCCCATTTAATATGAGAGAAGAACTTGAAGAAGGGTACTTTGACAAATCAGGACATTATCACTGGAAAAAAGAAAACCAGATTCAGGATAATTGGTTAGATAACATTGACTGGCTAAAAGTATGATAGAAGAACATTTATAGATTATTTTAGATATGTAAATCATATGATTTTATGTTATAGGTAAAAACAAAGAAATCGACAAAAGAGGAGGAACCAATCGAAACTGACATGGAGGTTTTTAACTCCAAAGAAGCCTACGCCAGTTTGATTGAAATGATGGAACCAAATGAAAGCATAAAGCAAACACTGCAAAGATTGGGAAAGAAGACCATTAAGCTTTCGTCAGTAGAGCGGTTGAGAAGAAAAAAAGCAGGAATCGTGGATGAGGCATCAGAAAATATAACAAAACTCACCGCACTAGCTAATGAGATTCTTACTAACACGGGGAACATGGATATTTACGACGAAACCTATGAGCAGATCAAACGTAAATTAGATGCCTATCCAAGTACAAGTAAATCAAGCGAACCACTGGATATGTATGCCGACGATTTCAATGCAAAAGAAACCAATCAGAAAACGGAAGAGAAAAACATACCAGAAACCGAAGAGACAACTTGGGAATACAAATGGAATGAAAAGGACACTGAAATCCATGGCCCTTTCACGACACAACAGATGCAAATTTGGAAAGAAGACCAGTATTTTAAGAAACCGGTTTTAGTTCGGAAAGCCGGTAGTGGAGATGCATTTTATTCCAGCACTCGGATCGATTTTGAACTGTTCCTGTAGTTAATAAACTAAAAATTATTCCGAAACTTGGGATATTTTTTCTTGTAATGTAATATGGAACAGCTGGATGCTGAGATTGGGATGCAATAAAAAATCAATTAACAAAGACTTAGATGCAACAAACGAGATAAGGAAGGCATCCTCCGACGTGATGCCAAATTGTTTTGACAGATACTGGGCAATGTCCAGAAACTGAATGTTTATGTTGACTAAGTTTCTCTGCGCCTTATGTATGACCTCGATTTGTTATTTAATTATTATTGATTGCCACAAAGAACGTGGTCTTCAAAAGATATATTCGATATCGCAATTGATTCCCTTCTTAAGATATTGACCGGGCCATATTGCCTCCCAGACAAAATATGAAGTTATCATCTTTTCCCCTTGTTCTCTTTAATTCCCTTCTGGTCAACCGTAAATGATGACGTCTGAAAAGCATATAATACCCATCTTCATCACAGACACAGAGATACGTTCAGATAAGCTCCAAAACCGACGTTCTGATTTATAGAATCCATTTCGTTTGCTAGAGAATTCTCCGATTTCCACAACCCCTACTTTGATTCGGTTGTAAAAGATGCGCAACTCGATCCAACTCGTTGTAGAGACAATGCCCAGTGTATAAGACTACAAAAATGGCTGCCATAAGAGTTTGTGTATTTAGGAAGCAGAACAGAGTGCTTGCATGTAGTGGGATATTTCACTTGTGTCTATTATGATTGAGCTCTTGGTGGTGGATCCAGGATTTATTAATCTAAAAGTTCGAAAGCCGCAATCTCCTCCCTGCTTTGGGGCAATCCTAAGTTCTATTGCTGTTTGCTAAAGAAATGGATGAATTATACATATGTTGATTACTCCCACAAACAAGGATTCGATTGTTTAACAGAACAATTAGAAAAAAACCTTAAACGACCATAAAACAGACGAAGTTTTAATGTAGTCCAAGAAATTCGATGGGATATGTCGAACAACGGATGAAAAACTATGACATTTTCTAAGGAAACACAGGAGAACAAATAAGGTATATTAATGCCGATTCGTTATTTAAGTCAGAAGTAAAGTTTAAGCAAAAAGCCTTAAACTTCCCGCATACAAGGGAACGCCTTGTGAATACTGCGATAAAATTGTTCTCTGTTAGGTATACTATATGTATGTACATATCTGTTAGGTATAGAAGATCGACCATACGCCGCTGCGGTTTCAAAATCGTTTAAGGAGACCTTAATGTGACATCTTTAAACGCGATATTGGAAAGTTTAGTCTTTTAGTAACTAGCATACAATTCCTATATCTCACATCCATGAAGATAGCTAGCACTCTTCTAATTCTTCATCTTCCTCTTCTTCATGGCGCTACTGTCAGCTGTGGACTTGGGCTACAACCAAAAAGCGTCTCCAGTTAAGCACACTTGTTCGTTGTCCGCACCAGCTCTTGCGAATCCGAGGTAGACGAAGTCCTTGACCACCTTGAGACGTCGATGTTGTACGTCCTACCTTGATGACAGCACTTCGTTTTGTCCTCCGCCAGACGGCTAGACCTATTTTAACCCCTCCCTTCAATGCTAGCAAGCGCCTGATTGATGACTCGCTGTATTCGACCAATCACGTCAATATCTCATCTGCGTGAGCTGGCAGTTGAACGAACTTTTGGAAGATCGTGCCTTTTGTGATATCTTGTGAGTTTCGCACGATCTTCACATGCCAGGGCGTCGATTTGCTTAAAAACTTTTTTGACATTGACAAATCCTTCAACATCCTACCCAAGTTTGGCAGGAATGCCAAAACTAGACATGGCTCAGTATAGCTTGTATCTATTCACGCTATCATATGCGGCCTTGATATCGACGAATAGATGGTGTATATCGATCTGAATTTGTTGGGTCTTTTCTAGGATCTGGCGTAGTGTGAAGATTTGGTCTTTTGTAAACTTTCCTGGTCTGACCCCTCACTGATAAGTACCTCAGGTTGTTGACGAACGGTTTCAGGCGTTCACACAAAAGGGTAGAGAGGATTTTATATGCGATTTTAAGGAGACTTTAAATTGCGCAGTCTAAGGGGTTTCTTTTCTTGTTGATTGGGCAAATGACACTGAGATTCCACTCGCCGGGCGTGTTTTCCTCCGATTATATCTTACAGATGAGCTGGTGTATGCGCCTAACCAGGTCATCCCTAGCTGCTTTAACAGTTCCGTGGACAGTCTGTTCGTTCCAGAAGCTTTGTTTGACTTCAACCTTGATATTGGTATCTTGACCTCGTCAATGTCGAAGGGACGGAATTCTTGTCTAACGTCGTCCAAATTGAGTGGAACAATGAAATGATTCTTCGAAATTCTCAGCATCGACTGTGACTCTACTACCAGTTGTCCACTTTTGTCTTCGGGCTTCGGTCAGAAATTTATATCCACTGCTGTAACACCTCTCCATCTCCTCGGTAGCGCGCTTCTCATGCTCCTTCTTTTTCTTTTTGAAAAGCCTGCTCTCTTCCCTTCTTTTCTGTTCGTAGATCTCAGGAACAGCTCTCATTGTTCGATGCAGCATTGCCTTGCAAGCGTAGTGGGTCTTGTTTTTCCTGGGTGGTGTCGTAAAACCCAGCACATCAGTGGCAGCTTCTTAATAACTTTTTGACAACGCTTCCATTCTTCTTCTATTGTTAGTGCAGGCGGCGTATCGAATAATGATTCTTATAAGACCTTCTGCGAAGATATCAAATCTGAGCGCGACCAGCAAGCTGATTAAAGTCCTCAAGCGAGGAAAGCAGACAAGGCTGGGTATACTCAGAAAATCTGATGGAACCGTTACTGATTCTAAAGCTGAAACTCTCAGTTTACTGCTTGCGACCCCTTTCTCGGAAAATCAGTAATCGGCTCGTTGCATACTCCTTCAACGGCAACTGCAACTGAAACGATGAAAGCTACTCGGCGCAGCTAATGGCAACGACTGAGTCCATTGAATTTACTGTGGCATCTTTTGATGGCTTTAAGTCGCCAGGCACAGATGGGATATACCATGTTATGCTGCAAAAGGTATAAGATAGTTGCTTCCTATTTTGAAAATAATTTTCACTGCTAGCTTGCCACTTGTCTCCATACCTGTTCCTTGGCGAACGTGAAAGTGCTTTCCCAGAGTGGGAAAGAGGATTACTCACTCGTCAAGAGGTTTAGACTAATCAGTCATGCCATCCTTCTGGCTGAAAAGCATGGAGAGACAAGTAGAGTTGCACGTGCGCAAAGTTGCCTTTCGATTGCATCCTTTTTCCGTGATTCAACATGCTTACTGGTGCGAGAAATCCTGCGAGACTGTGATTCAAAACCAAGTTGGGAGAATTGAATGCGCACTCAAAGGGAAAGAATATGTGCTGGTCATTCTCGTTCACATTGAGCGAGCTTTTGATAACGCAACTTTAGCCATCATTAAAACGCTGTTAGGGGTAGATGAAGCACTGGCTTTGTGAATCAAAGTAATGCTTATGCACAAGACCTTGATCGCTAATGCAGGCCTCGAACAATGGCGTAAACAGGGGCTGCCCGCAAGATGGCGTCCTGTCCGCTGTTAGGGTGCATGGTGATTGGCTCTCTGCTCGATGTTCTATATGCTTATGGAATCTATGCCCAGGACTATATGGTACAGGAGTAATGGGATGTCGGTTAATCCTCTTAAGACTGATGTGGTTCTCTTCATGAGAAGAAGGAAAAATACTGGCATTACTCATCTGGTGCTAAAAGACCCAACATCCAAGGAAGCTAAATACCCGGGAGGCATCTTAGATAGTAAGCTTCTTTGGCATATTGAGTCAAAAACTACTAAAGTGCTGGCAGCTTTTTGGCAATGGAAAGGTGCTTTTGGCAAAATATGGGCCTTATCGCCGATAAAGATCCTCTGGATCTACAAGGCAATGATGTGGCCGAGAATCTCATATGCATCGGTAGAATAGTCTAACACGCAAATACGTCGTAGCCTCTTTGAACAAACTCCAAAGAGCGGTTTGTCTCAGCTGTACCCGGGTGCTGCTCTAGATGCTATGATGAACCTTCGACCACTTGACCACTTGATGAAATCGTGTCTCGCCTCAAGAGTAATGGTTTTGGGTAAAACTTACATTGGAGTGTCTCATAAATATGCCTTTCTACGGAATGACGCCTGCCATCCTATTGCGCTATAATTTCACAGTCAAATTTCTACGCCTTCAGGACTGGCTCTGGCCAGATATAGAACTTGAAAGGACTTCGCTTTTTACAGATGGCTCTAAATCTGGGTTTTCTTTAAACGCGAAAACGTCTGTCTGCACTTTTCGCTAGGAAAATGTGCGTTTGTCGTTCAATCAGAGATATACACAATCCTAATGGCTGCACTAAAAGCTGTGCCCAACCCTTTAACCAGTTCCAAATTAGTGCATGAACTCGAGACCTTTTTGAATAAAGTCGGAAGATTAAATTGATTAAGGTTGGTATGGGTCCCAGGTCACTCTGGGATCATAGGAAATGAGATCTCTGATGAACTGGCTAGAATGGCTCAGAGGAGAGTTTGGGTCTTCAATGCGCATAATCTTTGATGGACGGAATATTCAGGGTGCATGGTGACTAAGCGCGTATTCCCTAATGTCTGCAACATTCTTCTCATCCTTAGAAAAGAATTGAATTGACTGCACAGCAGAACATTTACTTAACGACTATCCCACCTTCGCTCGCGCACGGTGACACACCCTTGGGGCCGATGTATTGTGTGCCGAATGTCTTAGCTCTACACCGTTAAGCTCCTCGTCATGGGCAAAATACAATAAAGTTAGGTGTCTGTCTGGTAGTACAACTGACCAGTATTTGCGTCTGACTGCTCCAACAGCTAGCAGAAGCCATAAAAAGCCAAACCAAGATCCATAGGAAAATTTTGCGTGCGGTCTTTGGAGCCGTTTGTGTCAATAGTCAATAGTTTGTGTGGATAGTGAAGAAGGTACTGCTGACATATGGTTGATCAAGCATCTACGGATTCAACGTGTAAGATGGCTGGGATATATAGAGCGGTGGGGTATACCGATGAAAAGGCGCCTCGATCAATTAGGCGTGCGCTACCTTAGCTAAATGTATCAAGATCGCAGATTCAACCCTCGAACTAAATGCGAAGGTGGTAAGAAAAACAAGGAAGAAAAAATTGAGTCTTATTTATGAGGTCTTATTGCAGCGGTGTTTTTAGTATTCATGACACAGCAAGCGTCTGCTGCAAACCAAGACTATGACCTTGAACTAATAATTATTTCTGAACTCCTTTTTCCTTAGATTATTAATTTATTTTTTTTCTTGCTCATGCTAATACAATTTAAAAGTATATATATAAAACAAAAACAGAAACATAACGTGATGATCAGTAAGCAGATTATTTCATTAACAAAACAAATAATTGTGTCGACATACTCATATGTTAAATCTAAGTCAAAATCCGTTTTATAGCGATTTTATTTTTTAAACATCGACGATATAGTATTGGTTATAATTAATTAAATGAATAAACTCGCCTATTTCTTCTTGGTAGCCATGGCGAACAATTTTCTTGCCTAAATAAATTGTGTATTTGAGGTGTTCCTCAAAAGCCGTCTCATCAGCAACAAGCTTGTCGTAACGCGGATGAGTGAAATGTTCTTCGCCCGGGCGCAGTCTCCATTCTCGGGATTTTAGGTTTCTTCAAACAAAAAATTATGTTTTACTCAGAGAATGTAAGGTTTGTACACTTACCCATAAAAGCGTAGTGAAATTTTGAAAATATTTTCAATCGTATTACTGAATTCTGCACTTCTCCGATTAAGCATGCAGAGAAAGAGAATTCGTTTAACGTAAGCGATATGCTTACGATAGATATCCTCGATTGTTTTCGCATTCATCAAGTCATCCTTGAAAGTCTTCCAGGATGCTTGAAGGGCATTGGAAGTTATGTGGTTTTTTAGTGCATGGACAAAATGGTAGAATTTATGTCGGATTTGCTGCACGTGTTTGTATTGAGGTGATTGTAGCATTTGTTTTCCAAGCTTCTTAACAATAGCTTTAAGCATTTGATATGATTCTTCAAGCACCCAACTAATACGTCGGACTTTGATGAGATATTTAAAAATGTTAGCATACTGGTCTAGTGTTTCCGGATTAAGAATGAGATTTAAAGGCCATTCAATCCTGTAACTAAGTGTTACGTTGTATAATACATCTGGTGAGCTAAGATCAAATTTTTCAGGTACGTCGGATACAATGAAAGAGAGGTTGTCGGCGTTTTTATCGCTGCCTATAAAATAAACGACTGTATTGAAGGGAAGATGATTATCGGGGGGGAAGAAATATGTACTTACCGGTAATGCTTGAACCCAATGCTGTGTCTAAAATGGAATGCAGCATTTGGTAGTTCAACAGCTTAGTAGGAGTAGCGCCATTTTCTAGACGACCAATTATCCCTTCGCATATTATCGAACCAAATTCGCCATCCATCAAAAAGAAATAATTTCTCAAACTTTTGAAATGACCCAGTACCTTCAGATCCTCCAAATACACACGCATGATTTCTCCATTCATTATTTCTAAATGGGCCGACATTGGCAGGTGGATCGACTTTTGTAGAAACTCTGTTAACGTTATCACGCTAAGGCTGTTTAGGTTTCTTTGTTTTTGAAGTAACTCTTTTATTTGCTCGGTGGTTGGGGCGTTGGAATTGCCATAGTTCAAGCGGATAAAAGGACTCATTGGTTGGCATTTGAAATTCGACTTGAGGAGCTCCTCACAGCGTTGATAGGGTGGTCGAGGTTCTATTGGTATATTTTCACAAGACGACATCTGCCTGTCCGAGGCCGTGTCATAATTAGAATCGATTTCTTGAATAAAATCGAAACCTTGACGCGCACAAATTCCTGCTGTATTCAACGCGCATTCTGGGGTTTCAAGAATGTCTGCCGTTTCCGGCATTTCTGCGATATCATCGACTATGATTTTTATTTTCTCAATGTTTTTGTCAGTCGTTTGCATATCCTCATCTACATCTGGTTCTTTTTCACTTTCTATGGGGTTCGGAATGTTGTCCGAAGTTGTAGACATTGGAGTAAGCTGTTGCGGTGGCTGCGTTGAAGTTCCAGTGAGTATATGAAATTCACTTTCTAATACTTTTCTCTTATTTCTCGATCTCTCACTGTTGAGATCCAGATTAAGATGTTTTCGATTTTCCATTGGGTCCTCATATAATTGTGCAAAGGGATCATTTTGCATCATTTTCTTGCGGTTTCTCTGTAATTCACTTAACTCACTATCAATCTTAGCTTCTATGGGATTTGAATTTATATCCGCTCTTTCCGTACATCCAATTCCAAATTCTTCATGTAAAATTTTATACCGGTTCCTTTGAACATCTGTTAATGGCCTTTGAATAGAGAGCTCAACGACTTCTTTACCGGTTGTTTCCGTCATACATTCCCCCATAACGCTACCGCCCAGCATTTTGTTTCGATTTCGTTCTACATCCGATATTACAACTGTAGGAATTTCGTTACAATTGAAATAATCAGAATCACTTAGTTTTAAGCCCGTCTTTGCTGAGTGCTTTGGTTCAGTGTCGACCATAATTGTATTAGATTGCATGAGATCAGTGAGTTCTTGTTCAGTTTTCTGGAAATTCTCGATGAAATCAGATGTTATACACTCGGCATATATTGATTCAGCATCATCATCGCCGTAACATGATTCAAAATCCGTCCCACCATTGCTTACAGGCGTATCAGGTGCATTTCTTGTGTTTTGATCATTGTAAACGGTTAACTGGTTGGTTGCTCGCTTTTTTCCCATTTGTTCATCCAACATATCACTCAGTTCCTGATAGTATTCGATTCTCTTCTTTAGGTTAATATTATCACAAAGTAATCGTTGGTCTTCAAGATTCTGAGCATCCTTTAATAGTTTTAGTTCAAGTTCAACATTAGCTCTACGTTCAGCTATTTTTCGTTTCTTCACATCTTGAAGCTGTAGCGTTAGCTCCTCGTGGCGTTTTTTCTTCTTTTCTGCATGGGCAACAGCAATGGCTTCTTGCTCCAAAGTCCATTGTTCCATATTTCTTCTACTTCGTTCACTGGCTATGGTTCGAAAATTCTTTTTAGCTTCGAATTCGCGTTGGAATACATCACGAATTGTAATCGATCGGCCACATATTTCCCTCGCTTGCTCTGAATATCTATTGCATGCTTCTTCGAGTTTTTGAATATCCTCAAATGATAGACAGACTGACATCGAAGGATAATCAAGATTGAATAACGAATGATTGGGTTTAAATGCCTTCAGGAGCATTGTGTATTTGCCACATTGAAGCACCTGATCTTCATAGCCTTGAAAGAATCCAGGCACTGAGTCCTTACGAACAAAATATGCTTTGTCGTAAAAGTATTTTGTATTTGGACGATAATGGTCTACAAAACAGATGAACAACTCGCTTGACGGATCATCGAGGACACCATAGAACAGCCACTTCTGCAGATATTTGAAATAGACGTGACAACAACGTCGTAAAATGAACACTAAAAGCATAATGAAGTCCCTTTCTGTTATACGCATTATTTCCCTATAGAGATAACCGAGGAATTGTGAACCCATTGGCGGCTTGACATTGGCATCGACTGAAAAATTCTAAGCGTCATGTGGTTTGTTCATGATTACAATGCTTTTTAATACACACCATTAGGATGAATCGCTAAGGTAAAGGATAAATTAGAAATCTGTTTCATCATTTTCTTCATTCTCTTGTAAAAGTTTAGCAAAGTTTCATTTTGAACGGAGAATACGAACTGCCGGAAGGTAACAAGATATTCGTCAACTGCGCTGCAAAGAGCCTTAAAAAAAAACAATTTAACAATAACGTAAACTTTTAATTTGCATAAATGGGTTGAAGGACTTCAGTTTTAGCTTTGACTTTCTTTATCATACATGCTCTTGGTAAGACAGATAGTGTTTAGGACAGCTGCATTACGCCATCGTCCATCTGCCACGCATATGTGTGCGTGTAAATGATTCCGTACAGCGCGCATTGATCAAGAAAACCGAGCGACTACGCACAATAGAGGAACGGGAGCGGTGATACGAACATCACCAAAGACTGAAAGGAGAGCAACGGAACCACAGAGAGAGAAAAAAACGACGCCGTCGTGCTAGGTCATGCGAGCCAGACCAACGGGAATAGAATCAAGGCGATATACCGAGGATCATTCGTGTGCAATCCTTCAGAGAAGGTCGAAATACAGTCCATTTAATAAAGAGAAAAATAAACAGAGCGTTTTTTTTTTATTTGAGCTATTGAACATTGGGTGTGGAGGAAAATAAGTAGAAACTAAGAGGCATCGATGTAAAACATTGGAGATTTATGTGATTTTGGGCGATCAATCGATCATTGACCAGTATTGCGGTAATTCTTAAGGGGGTGGAATGTAAATTTTTATTTCACTGGAGCAATGCTAATAAACATGCGACTAAAACGACGGTTTTTCATTGTTCAAGAGGATCTGGGCAGTCTGCAGCAATTTTGGCGATTTCGATACGTTGTTCTTTAACTGAGATATGTATGTAATTTCGATAATGTGAGAGCCTATGTGACATGGGGAAACACTGCAATGGTTAGGTTTACTCCGTACGATACTACAGTCTGAGTCGGAATTCAATGAGCCTAGCACACACTTCTTCCTTTATCCTACCCGCGGCTCGGAGCGCCAGCCGTAGGAAGACTAAAATCCTAATGAATCTTTGCCCCATGAAAAATATGACAGATGTAGGCGCAGACTCTGTACAACACACACTCACATCACTACACCATACCAAAACACTACGTTTAAAACAACATCGAGAATTGTTAACCCATCAGTACCCCGGTCTGCACTCCGGAGGGAACTATTCAAGGCAGAATATCCATGAAAAAAAATGCATGAACGAAAATTAAGGATTGGTTTAACGAACGCAGCTTGAGCAGACCGGGTGCTTTCCAAACAGCACTCAGTGAAATTCGGTACAAGAAATTCGACTTTCAAACGGAACCACTGTTAAGGGCGGATATAATTTCATTTGTGGCCTGACGGATATAATTTTGGAACAGGATTCTTCATCAGCAACAAAATTGCGAAGATCGTAATGGACGTAGTATTTTAAAACGACTGAATGTCGATGACCAAAATCCAGGGTCCCCGTATAACTATGTACTCCTGAAAGTCCACTATTCCACGGAAGATGCAATGGATGAAATACCTTACAATTTCTCATCCTTCGACGTCAACCCCATTTCGGGGACTTTAACGCGAAAATAGGCAAGGAAGCGGTATATGGGCCAACAATAAGAAAAGAAAGTCTCTACGTTTCATCAAACGATAATGGACTTAGGACAATAAGTTTCGCCAGCTCAAAAAATATGATCGTGGAAACTAAATTTAAGCACAAGAGAATACACAAGGCTAAATTGATATCATCGGATGGAGTAACGTGCAACCATATTGACCACCTTCTGATAGAGAAAAGACACCATACTAACTTAATCGTGCTAAAGCGTTAAAGTTAAGCAGCATTAATACCAGGACGAAATTCATAACCGGTACGCTCTACTTGATGGCAGAGAAGCAAGACAGGAAGAAGCTGTATGACCAACTATAAAAAGTGTTGTAAAGGAGGCAGCAGAAAGCAAACTAGGCTATTGCAAAGCCCCCAAAGGAAAACTTTGGTACGAGGTAGAATGCGAGGTAAAATAAAAGCCCGTAATGTTTTAAGAATTCTTATAAGACTTCAAGAAAATAGTGAAAAGAACACGCGTACCAGATATCAAATCCTGCGAAAAAATGGGATTAAAAACAACAATGGCAACGGAAAATTGTTGCCAACATTTAGGAAGAATGTGCGGCAAAAAAAAAACACGAGAGCAATGTATGCAAGCCTAAACGCCGTACGAAAATGATAGCAGACCAGACCAGGTTTTATCCGCAACGATAATGGGGAGCTCGTTTCGCACAACGAATGAGTTGCAGCCCAATGGAGGAGACTGCTGAGTGTTTATAGAAGGAGCAGCAATGGAAAACGGTGTTAACACACATTAGAGCTTCAAGTTGAACTGCGAACCATTGAGGAAGTATAAAGCAATTCATCGGTTTAAGGCTGGCATGGTCGCAGGACCTAATAAAATATGCAGGAGAAAAATTAACAGAGAAGTCACATGGGCTCATCACTACTATATATATGGAACGATGAAACCATCACCGGGGTCCGTGCAGGGACGGGTTAAGAATATCCCTGAAGCGATACCTCTCGCTTGTCGTAAAAGGCGACTAAAACAAAGGTAAACAAAAATCACATCTAGGCAATTTAGAAAACACCAAAGTGAGCCTAGGGACACATATACCACCATTAAACTGCCCCACAAGTGTACATGCAAATCAGTGGGTTGACACGACTGGAGATCACCGGTGTTGTAAGAGTGAGATCAAACAAAAAAATCTGGAGCATGCCCATGTCACAAAAAAAAAAAAAAAAAGGCAGACCGAAAAACAAATGCAAAAACACCAGCATTTGATTGGCGTCAGCGATGAAGTAATCCCAAACCGGGAAGCCTGCCGCTACTTTCTGAGGTCAAACCGGCGGACCCCAGAAGCGGACCAGTAGGAATGCAGTTAAGTGGGAAGGTTATGGTCCTACACTTCCGACCATAACAACGCCGGAAAAAAGGAAAAGAAGAAGAAGAAGATGAAACCATCTCCGGGGAATGGAAAAACTAGGTCATCATTCCCGTATTTAAAAAGGGTGACCTAACACAATGCAATAATTACCAAGGAATATCGCTGCTATCAAATTGTTAGAGGGTGCTATCAAATATCTAGAGAGCTGACGCTAAGGAAATAATTGGACAACTTTTAGAAAAGAAAGTGAATTCCACGAAATGATACGGTAGGTTTTAAAAAGGCATGTGACTATAAACTGATCGAAAATGAAATTGATACAAGTCTGCCTCAGGAGAAACAAAGAACAAGTTAAAGTAGGAAATGTGTTATCTGAAACATTCGAGATACGTGAAGGATTAAAATAGGGAGGGGCCTTATCATCACTTCTTTTTTATTTGGTGCTGGAATTCGTAATGAAATCCCTTCAATAAAATGGGAGGGGAATATAGTACTGGGAAATAGTAAGGAAACAGTTAAAAGAAACGTAGAAAGTGTAATAATGGTAGGTAAGGCTTAGAAATAAATGAAGAGAAAACCAAATACTTTATGAACACTGACTGCTTTGACTTTGCTCGAAAAAGTTACTTGAGAAAAGGTATGAATTTAAATAACTGGTTACCATAGTGACTGCCAAAAACGACATAAAAATGGAAATAAATAAAAGGGTGTATGCGCAATGCGTGCTTCTTCCCCGACGAAGGAATTATTCAAAACATATCTTGAGCCTCGCAATGTTAAAATTAGCATTCTATAATAATGCCAATGAAAATTTACGGATGTGAAGTGACTGACTATTCACGAACCATGGGTGTGGAACAAACGCCTGTGTGGTCTTGGTGGCATACGTGATGCTACAATCCTTTATGATGAGCGATCCGAAAGGCCCAGGGTCTGCCTCATCATATCGAATACGCTATCGGCAACCAAACTTGGTCAATTCTGTGGTCAAGATCTGGTAGCTGCGAAAGTGAGCTACAAGGCGCACGGAGAAATTGAACACTTCGTCGTGGCGTCTGCTTACTTCCCCTACGACTCGGTACTACCCCCGCCACCTAAAGCGGTTTCCGAACTCGTAGAGTACTGTGAAGCCAGAAGGATTGGACTCATCATCTGTTGCGATGCTAACGCTCAAAACACATTTTGGGGCAGCAGCAAATGCAACCGGAGAGGAGACCATCTTTTAAACTTCATTCTTTCGTCTGACCTTTTCATCAACAATGTTGGCTCTCTACCAACCTTTGTGACGGCGAGACGACAGGAAGTGATTGACCTAACCTTATCTAACAGGCATGCGAAGGCCATCACTAACTGGAGAGTCTCACCAGATGATACGCTGTCAGACCATAGATACATCGAATTCCAATTGAAGTGCGGGATCTCCCCCTCGCAGCCCAAGCGGAATCCAAGAAAAACAGACTGGGTGCGATTTAGGGAGGAGCTTGAGAAATCCACTCAAGCCCCGCCTAAACTCAAAACTAATCAATCGGTGGAGGATGCAGTTCATAACCTGAACAGCGCCATCACCAAATGTTTTGAACTCGCATGTCCTGTCAAAAAACCTCCCAACAGGAAGCCGGTTCCCTGGTGGAATGCTGAGCTCCAACGGCTTCGTAGGGAAGCCAGAAGTCTTCTGAACAGATCGCTTAAATCGAACTCGGAAGATGACTGGAATAAATATCGATCGAAGCAGAAGGAATATAAGAAGCTTATTCGAAAATCGAAGAATGATTCCTATAAGTCCTTCTGCGAAGAGATCAAATCCCTGAGCGCGACCAGCAAGTTGGTTAAAGTCCTCAAACGAGGAAAATCGACAAGGCTGGAGGTACTCAGAAAGTCTGATGGTACCTTTACCGAGTCTAAAGCAGAAACTCTTAGTTTACTGTTTCAGACCCATTTTCCGGGAAATCAGACTGTCATCGGCTCGTTGCACACTCCCTCATTGGATACTGCGGCTGTAGCGATGAAAACAACTCGGCGTAGCTGGTATGTTGCGTTACGCGTGGCAACTACTGAGGCCATTGAATTTGCTGTGGCATCCTTCGATGGCTTTAAGTCGCCGGGCACTGATGGGATATACCCCGTTATGCTGCAAAAAGGTATAAGACAGCTGCTTCCTACACTGAAAAGAATTTTCACTGCTAGCCTGGCACTTGCCTACATACCTATCCCTTGGCGCGCGGTGAAAGTGGTCTTTATTCCCAAAATAGGAAAAGAGGATTACTCACTAGCCAAGAGTTTCAGACCAATAAGTCTAACATCATTCCTGCTGAAAAGCATGGAAAGACTAGTAGAGTTGCACGTGCGCAAAGTTGCCCTTCGAATGCATCCTCTGTCGGACATGCAACATGCTTATCAGCGCGGAAAATCCTGCGAGACTGCGCTTCAAAACCTAGTTGGGAGAATTGAATGCGCTTTCGAAAGGAAAGAGTACGTACTAGGCATTTTCGTCGACATTGAGGGAGCTTTTGATAACGCTACCTTCGACAGCATGTGTAACGCTGCTAGACGGCATGGCGTAGATGAAGCACTGGTTTTGTGGATCAAAGCAATGCTTGTGCACAGGACACTGATCGCTGATACAGGCCTCGAACAATGTGTCAAGTCTGGAGTAAACAGGGGCTGCCCGCAAGGTGGCGTCTTGTCTCCGCTGTTATGGTGCATGGTGGTCGACTCTCTGTTAGATGCTCTCAATGCCTCTGGAATCTATGCCCAGGCCTATGCGGATGATGTTGCTGTTCTCTCTGTCGGCTCATGTTTAGCGAATGTCTGTCTCAAAGCGCAGGCTTGTATGGGTTCCAGGTCACTCTGGAATCCCAGGAAACGAGATCTCCGATAAACTCGCTAGAAAAGGCTCAGAGGAGAGTTTCTCAGAGCCTGAACCCGCCTTAGGTCTACCAGCTTCAACGGTTAAATCTGACATCAATGACTGGGTATTTAACGTACACAGTCGCAGATGGAAGGAATATCCAGGATGCAGGATGACTAAGCGCGTACGCCCTGACGTCTGTAAAAAGTCCGCAACATTCTTCTTATCCTTAAGAAGAAATGACTGCAGAAGGCTAACGGGCGTCATTACGGGCCATTACACTTTTGCCAGGCATCTTTACGTGCTTGGCATCAGTGAGACGCCTACCTGTGCTGCTTGTTGCGAGGAGGACGACACAGCGGAACACTTTCTCTGCGACTGTCCCGCCTTCGCTCGTGCACGGTGGCGCACCCTTGGGGCCGACGTGGTGGGTGCCGAATCTGTTAGCTCAACATCACTGAAGCCCCTCCTCACTTTTCTCCGGACAACGGGGAAAATACAATAAAGACAAGGTGTCTGTCTGGTAGTACAATGGACCAGTACTTGTGTCTGAGTGCTCCAGCAGATAGTAGAAGCCTCCAACAAAAAAAAAAAAAAAAAAAGACTCACTAAGAACGAGGAAAATAGAAAGAAGATCTTAAGGAGAATTGATCATGGTAACGTAATAAAGAAATAGCCGAATGAAGAAGACTACACAATCAAGAACTCGATGAACTCTACTCAGCCCCAAGTATTGTCCGAGTAATAATAAGATGGGCGGGGCACGTAGGACGAATGGGCATTAAACGAACAGTCGGATGAATAATGAGTAGAAAACCCATATGAAAAGACCGCCAGGAAGCCCGCACCGAAGATGGGAGGACAATATAAAACAAAACGGAACAACGATGAAACTGACCAGACAGATAGAAATTGCAGAAATGAGGCCATTAAACAGAGAATCGGAGAGCCAGCATATATACTGTGATTATCATATTTGAACTTATCCAAAAGAAATTGAATCGAGCCGCTGATCTAACGAAAATAGGTTTCATCGGTCTCGAAAGTACTCATTTCGGACAAAAAGGTTTGGGTCCAAAATCTGTCAAATGCCTGTAATAGATGGAATACTTCGATCTTTCTTTCACCGAACACTGAGTTAAACAATTACATCGATATTGGACTTGTCGTCGCGAATGCCAAATTGCCGTTGATTGGAGAGTTAACGGGATGTGTTAGCTGATGTCAGCTGCATAAATTCGAAGTTTCCTAGTAGAGACGGTGACAAAAATCATTTTGATTACTTACCTTAAATATAAAGCCTTCGAACATTAATTTGTAATTCCTTTTCAAAATCATTATTTGCAGTCTCTTATAACAAGTTCCGCATTCAATAAAGTCTGTAACATAGTTTCTAATGGTATCCGGCAAAATATCTTTGAGAGTAATGTTTTCCACCATTCGAAAAATTATGTGTTCATTATGCACAAATGAGTCCGATTGAATGCCAACTAAAAACAAAATTTGATCAGGCGCGATCCAGAACTTGAAATGTTATCAAACTGAATACCTGTTAAGGATTTTAGATCACGCATAAAATTTTCCTCAGACACGACTTTCGCTGAAAACTCTCTACCCATAAATCTATCGTGTACCGCTTTCAGATCAAGCGCCAAATTCGTTTCACAAACATGTGGTTTCTCGGTGGGAACTCCAAAACAATCCAAGTTTTCCCAGTTCCATGAGAGAATCATTTCTTTCTCACTTTCTTTTTTAACGGGTTCTACGCTTTTCACAAGTAAATCCGATTTTGTCTTGATCTGTAAGCAGCAATGTTAACCTTCTCTGACGAATCTTTGACTTATCTTACCATTTTCGTTGGGCTGGTGTGGCTTGGAAGCTTGAGAAGCCGAAATGCACTAACATCCACTCGGAACGAATCTCCCCAGAATTTTGAAACCAGTCCGGTGAATGTATTCGCAGGCGCCGCCACCGAAACACAAGCATATTTGTTATCAATTTCAATTAATTTATTTGTAGTCGCTTGGAAGAGAAATCGGGGTAAGTAAGGATTTTGGGAATCCTTAATCGAATGCACTCCTTTGAAATATTGCGGCGGGGCGAATATATTCTCCTCTGCGTTATAAGGATAATGTTTATTACCCTTATAATTTGCATATAAGGTAAAGGGCCCCGGAACTAAAAGCCTGACTTTTGATTGGGCCTGCAAAATGGATTTTTGTTACTACTTAACTTATTAGACATTCCCATGTAAGTACCTCTTTTGCCGATGCTCCGTCAATCTCCGAAACACTGTCTAAATGTAGTAGAAATTGAAGAATACATTGTCCGTCCTCCTCATTAAAATAAGGTTCACTGAACACATAGTCCAGGTGCTCTTGAAAGCTGTCCAGATCCTTCAATCTACTTGCATTGCCGCTTGCATTCATCTTTGCTGCAAAATGCCGCATATTAAGCTCCCGAAAAGGATCGAAATCCGTCGATTGGCTGATACATTTATTCGATTTTTTTAATAGAATTTCAAACGATTTCGCTTTAATTTTACGCACAGATGGTATATTAATCCGTCTTGAATTTTCTCGTTCTTTGAGCAAATTCTCAGAAAGCTCGTTAACGAGATAGTAAACACTCTCCGAAGTGCACCCGTGCATAATTAATTCGTTTTTAGGCAGTAATTATTTAGTGAATTACTGAAACTAGCGATTTAGCCAACTTTTGAGTGTCCTAGCATCCCTAAATACAAATTTTGTTTTTATTTTTTTCCCGAAATATACGAAATGTCAGTGGCATCAGCTGCTACTTATTTGTCAGATTCAAATTGTGGTCTCTCGCACTACATTACCAATAGGATTTTAATTTCGAATTTTAAATATGTTGCTTGTTCTTAGACTTCGTTAACGTATCGAAGATTAATGCGCCTCGTCTTGTAAACTCTAATTTTTCAAAACTAGCTATTAATTTTTTAGAATGATTTTCTGCTCTGTGTTATGGTCTATTAATAGACCACCTGCAATCGAGGAGTAGCACGCTCGCACACTCATCATACTCTAAAATATGAGATAACCCGGGCAGTTTGTTTTCAACGTACATACATATATACGGCAACACTTAAGCTTTGGGAAGGAAAAGTCTCATAACGATTCACTACACAAAGCGACCCGATAAACGAATTAAGTCTCTATCAAAAGAGAACACGACGGAGTACTTCTTCTTTGCCACCAAGGTCGAGAGGTTGCAGACGATGAACATCGAAAACAGACCCCGAGAGAATTCTTTCAAAGGTTAAAGCATTCGAGAATGACGAACTCAAGTTCGTGGGAGTCAAACTGTTCACCGCGGGAAGGATCAAACAGAAGAAGCGAGTATTACCCTCTTTCCTTGCCCAGATCACAGCCAACAGAGAGCTGGAGTGGCTAAGGACAATGACTTCCTTAGCACCTCAGACTATTAAATGAAAAAGCAAGAAGCAAGAATTTGTGGAAACATTCTAAAAGGTCCACAAGATTGAGGAACACGATCTGGGACAAGTCCTCTGTAGGAACAGAGGGAATCTAAACTCGAAATATAGTGATTCACATAATAACATGTCCACAATTAGGGGGAACCTACTTCAATTGCCTTCAATGGTAGTTTCTGCATAGCATTTAGTCTGTTCAATGAGGCTGTTCTGGACTGTTCCGGACAGAAAAGTGCACGTTTTTCCGTTCAGTGAGAAAATTTTCCGTCCGAAAGTGTTCTGGTTTGTGTTCAATGAGCGTGCTTTGGACACTTAGAACACGATTTTCTGCACCTACATACTCTTGAGTCAGAACAGATTCGGGAAAAGTGTCAAAATCAGCTGTCATTAAAAAAACACTAAAGTCCTTGCTAAAACATACACAACATCACTGGAATATGTTGTTGACGAGTCACTAATCACACTCATTTCACTATCAATGCGCACCACAACTCTTCCAAAGCAATTTTATGTGAATTCATTTTAGTTCATTATTTAATTCTAAAACATCTGACAAGATATTTTTCGTTTTTTTGACAACTGATATACGGCTGTACTTTTCTGTTCTAACTTGATCTGACAGTTTACACGAAACCGTAGGTATGATTCTCCAACGTAACTATGAGTTTTTCGTCGGCCCGATAAGCCACAATGTAAAACAGAATCATCAATGAAACGGCAAATTGAGGATTAAATGGATGGCTTAATGGCAAAAATATTTGGCTCTTAAACTCAAACCCTAATAGGTACCTGGACCATGCGAACCCTCTTTGAGATCTCCAGATTGAGGCAAGTCTGCTCTGAGATTCAACGATACCACCTACAGATCCTCGTATTCTCCGAAATGAGATGGAAAGGGCAAGGTGATTTCCAGACGCAAATGGGGGAGTACTTCATTTTTAGTGGCAAGAGCACCCACCACAAGAACGGAGTAAGTTTTCTACTATCCTCAGAGATCGTTCTTGGAGTATTAGGTAACCCATTTAAGGCAGGATCATATCAAACCGACTCCACTCGAAGTTCCGCAACATCACGATCATACAATGATACGCCCCCATTGAACAAGATGATGATGTATACAAGGACACCTTATAAGACCAACTGGTAGCATGCCTCACGTCCTCCGCCAAGAGCTATGTGAAAATTGTCATGGGCGACTTCAAAGCCAAAGTAAGCTGTAACAACAATAGCCTCAAGGCCGTTCTTGGTCGACACAGCCTTCACGCATAAAGCAACGGGAATGGAAATCGCCTTCTCGACTTTTGCTCCGCTCATGACCTCTTTGTTGGTGGCACCAAGTTCCCCACAAAGACATCAATAAATACACCTGGCAGTTTCCGGACTGTAACACTCGCAACCAGATCGATTACTTCTAGATGATCAGAAGATTCTTTGGCCCCCTGCAGAACGTGAAAGCCGTCCTCGACGCCGACATACATATGTACATACATATATAGTGACCATCAATTTTTGCTGGGTATTGTGAGGTTCCGTCTGGCTGCGGCCAGGCTCCCACAAAGAGATGTTATGACGGTTGCTCCAGAATCCGGTGATAGCCAGGTAATTTGTGGGGAAGATCGAAGAGATAGCCCAGTCAGACACAACGCCATCATGGCCAGACCTGGTGTATGCTTTCAAGTCTACTGCGAAGGCGACAGTGGGCTTTCGACAACATAAACATAAGCGTTGGATCAGCGACGCTACTTGGGGACAGATCGAGGCCAATAACTCAAAGGTTAACTGCACTGACCTGGCCCACGCGAGAGAAAACAACAGATCCAAGCTGCACATAACGAGGCCGAGAAATCGGTCAAGCGCATGACGCTTTTTCAAGGACCTGGTAAGTGAAGTAGAGGTTGCAGCTCACTGTGGCGACATGAAAGGTACATGGGCTACCACGAGGAAGCTCTGTTGAGGGTGGATGGCTACCGCGCCTCCCCTGAGAGACAGAGACGGAAATACGCCCACATCAGATCAGTAACAACTAGATCGCTGAAGAGAATTCTTCGCAGAGTCACTTCCAACCGAGGGTGAGGCGTACATTCAATTCTCCCCTTCTGTGCGCAGAAATCCACGAAGAACGATTCTGCAAAGCCCAGGCCCGGACACCACCATTCTGACATACACGAGAGCAGTTTGGTGGAATTTCAGGAAAAACTGAGACTATTCGAAAGAAAATATCTTCAAGCCTGGGTATTTATAGAAGTGAACATTCCGACATCCGGCATTATGTACAATGGCTCCAAGCCAAACTCGGACACCTGTGAAATCAAAGATTAAATGCAAATCATTTACCAATAAAACGAAATAGGAAAAAAGTACAACCATTAAGTCAATACTTTATGTGCAATCCTTTGTTTTCCAAAACCATTTATAACCTAGAAGGAAGTGATTGAACAAGTTTTGCACAAAATGTTATTCCACTAGAACCGTTTTTAAGTCAGTCTTGTTAGAAATGACGTGTTTTCTAAAACCTTTGTTAAGATGTTCCTACAAGTTCTCAATAGGTTTTATGTCAGGACATTGTGGTGCATTTTCCATGACGTGGGGACAATTGTTGAATAGCCAGGAACGGACCTTATAAGCCATGTGCTTAGGATCGTTATCTTGATAAAATTTCCATCGATCACTAAGACCAAGTTTTCTAGCAGCTAACGGCAAATTTAGCTTGAAAATATCCAAATATACATGTTGATCCCGCTGAGTTTAATGACAGGATAGTTTTTAAATTCTTCGAAAGCAACTCTTTATTCTTCTCTTCTCCACATATACTCGTACATATGTTTGCCATCAGAACCAAAAATTGTAAATTTACAGTATTCAGATCCAACCTCTCTAAAACTCCGGATCTTTAACTCCAATGCCCTCTATGGCCGTTGAAAACCACTGATAGCATAAACCGGAAGCTACAGGTATTTTCTAACAAATGCCTGAAGAGGACCCTGATCACGAACGAGGACCTGCTACAGAGAGCGACCCAGCCACATACTTTGCGTAAACCGGACAACCGGATGTCGTATTGATGGCCCTCACATGGAATCCACAAAGCACCAGCAAACGTGGTTGCCCTCGGAAAACATGGTGGAGATCCGTGGCGAAAGAGCATCGACGAGCTGGCCCGAAGTAAGAAGATTAGTTCAAGATAGGGTGTTCCTTAGGAGCGGTTTCGCATATTGTATTGTGTTGTCTACACTGTGTATATGTATGTGAACCTCTTTCATTGCTTACATAAGTGTGGTTAGTGGAGATAGTGTTCTGCTGAGGTCACCAACTCTTACTGACTTTAGTCAAGGTATTTGCCAAACAGCTTGAGTTAGGAATACATTTTAAGAACAGCTGTCCCCAAACATATTAGCTGTACCTCTTATAGTGGAGATCAGGTAAAGTAGTGAATAGTTGCTTATATTGGTTAAGATGTATTACATTTGGAGGGCAACTGAAAGAGCGTTTCAGTGAGCCATTTTATAAGACCATAATAATAAAATTGACATTTTACGGATGTAGAACTTGACCTCTGACTAAAAAGGAAGAATATAGATTTCGATTCTTAAGGACAGTCTATGGTGTAAACCAGGACGGAGAATGGATAAAACTACACAATCACGAACTCGAGGAACTCTATTCAGCCCCAAGCATTGTTCGAGTAATTAAATCGCGAAGACTAAGGACATGTAGAACGAATGGACAGTGGACGAACAGGAAGTGGACCCAAGAAGGCCGCGCCGTAGATGGGAGATCTATAAAAGAATGGACGTAGAAGAGACGGAACAGAACAGTGAAATCTGTACCTTCCATTACACACTCATGACAGGGAGGTTTGCGTGAATAAATTGGTGAATAAGTTGAAAGTAATCTGACTGATGGTGAAGAGCTCAACTGCCACAAATTTGTAATCTTTATCAAAATATGAATATTTTTGGTTAAATGGGAGGGAACAAAGTTGGGTGGCAGGTGGGGTTGAGGGTAGAAATGCAGTTCTAAAATTTCGTCCTTTCGTTCTTTAAGCACACAGATTGTACACAGTTGTACTACTCGTACTTACAGTAACACTATCACTAGTAGTTACTGGCTGGGAGCGGCCGTTGGCCATAAGTGTGTATTGCACACCTTAAATAGTGGCTCTGCGCTATTTTCCACACAACCTTGTTCTCTTTCATCAAAGTAAGGTTTAGAGCACTTTCCGGATATCATTTTTTCGTTGACACAACGTCCGTAGCCGAGACAACCGTCCCCGTACAAGTTGACGAACTTCAAGGTTGTTGCCTCACATCGGTTACAATTATTGATGGCGTTCAAGCGACTGACACAAGTGTGAGATGGTGGATCAAAATATAATCCGCCCGTACAAGATGCATAGCTGTAGACGCCACCGTTGCAGGAATAGTAGCCGGTACAAGTAATATTGTCCGACACGACGAAGCCGCTGAATGAACACGGCTGACCATTCAAGTAGTCCGGATTTTTGGCGATATTTGAATCTCCATTGTTCTGCCTGCATGACACTTTGCTTTTATAGTCACATAGCCCGTCGTCGACATTGAAATAGAATGTACCGGGGCAGTCTCCAAAAGATAGAACATTGTTTTTACATTTCTGCCAGGCTTTGCATGATGACGGGCTGGCAAAGTACGTCCCATCCTTGATGACATCGCATACATTTCCAATACTGTCAGTGAATTCATCGTTTGGAAATTTTGTGCATGGATAGACGTGCGGATAGACACACGTCTGATTAATTGGGTAGAAGTTTAGGCCGGGGTTGCAGCTGCGCATATATGCAACGTTATCTTCGCAGTAGTAGAAACCTGAGCACGAACCGGGTACTGATAAATATGTGTCAGAGACCGCTCCAAAGCATGGTGAAGGTAAGCTGTCCTCGCATGACCCGGATGATAACACGCATCCTTGAGAGTCTTTCGAGAAAAAAGGATCCAGGCTCGCATGACATCGCAAGTGCTGTTCGGCCTTGACATTGATAGTACTCTTCGCAATTTGCTTTGGCACTAATCCTTGTGCCATCCTGCAAAAAATTGCACAGGGAACTAGCAACGGTAAGATCAAATGCCGTGCTTGACTTAAGCATGGTCAGAGCCAAGACTCCCATGAAATAATAGAATGATCCTGAATAAAAATTAAATTCAGTGACATTTAATAAACTTAAACGAAAGAGTAAGTTACCTAACATGGTGTTGGCAAAGTATATTGCGATGGACTACACTTTGATGCTAGTTGTCCAGGTCTTAAATACCATGTTCTCTAGTAATTACTGGGCGAAAAAGTGTCCAAGGCATGATTGATCATCAGCTCGATCAAACGCTTTTTCAGATATGCTATAAATGATCCGATATAAAGGTTTGATTAGCGATAGGACTGTTTGATGGACGCTGATATTGAAAGTTAAAACAACGGATGTTTATTTAGGTTGCTTCTCGCAAACGTAGTTACTTAATGTTTCTCATTTGACTTTCGTTCAGATAGAAATTGACGGTGAGCATGACTCATTCTGTTCGCGGCGTGATAAACGCGGACGAAATATTAAAATACAGATACCAAACGATTTGATTCCACTTTAAATTTATGCAAAATAAAACGCACTTTTTTGTGTTATACGTTAATTGTTATTTCTTCTTTATTGTTGTTACGTATTAGTTATATGTGAAACTAATTTTAACTTAATGTTCTTTGTTTGGTTATATGTACAATAAAACCATTTGTAATGTTCTTTGTTTAATTGTTATGTAATTAATTGTGTCTAGGTTATAATGTGCCTTGGTTGGCAGTTTGTGTAATAGTGAGTTATTGTACCTTGGGTCGCTTGTTGCAAACCAGAAACCAGAATGAGACGTGCGTCTTTCGTACGTCTTCCCCCGTGATACTCTGAAATTTTGAAAGAAGTCCAGGTTCGTAGGGACAAAATCCGTTACAAACAAACTCTATTCGTGAATACGTGTGAGCTCATTTCATTTCACCTGCAGTTGTAGACTTTCTGTTGGTTCATTATTGTGAATTCACCTTGCACATTTGATAGTTCGCGTTTGTTTACAAAGTGTTTATGTGGTGTGAAAGTTAAAGTGTTTTAATTTTTATATTTTGTGATTTTTATGTTTAATTAAAATTTGATTGCTTGTGAGATGTGTTAAATTGAGGTGTGCATGTGCGTTTTACCATTTGGTATAGCATTCTGCCGCCATGCCACCTCAAATGCCACCTGCCGCCAAGTCGAGCAAAAAAAGCGGCACGGCCGTACCATCCTTTTCTCGAAGCAGTTGAGGCCATTTTCGACCCCGCTATAACTTCCTTGTGGATAAAACTAGAAGCCTGAATTTTTAGTAACCAAACAGGCATCGTATAAACACGGTATATTTCAAATTTCATTCAATTTGAACTAGTAGTTTAAGAATTATAACTAGTCAAAGTTTCTTAATTTTGTCACTCACTCACTGACTCGCTCACTGACCGATCATCAAAACTCTAAGGCACTTCTAGCAGACATAGAAGCTTCAAATTTAGAATACAATTAGTGTTTAGTGTACAAATCAAGGAAAAACTAAAATATTTTGCAATTTCGGTCCAGTTTTCTAGATACACCAAATATTATTATTAATAGGATAGTGTATATATGTATGTATACACATATATATATCCTTTCTCAATTCATCTAGATGGCGAATTTAAAAAATTAACTCCTAAAAATATGCAACAATCAACTGGCGGTTGGGGAATTGGTTTGGTCGTCATTATGGTTCATGTACAATATTTGACGGAATATAAAATAAATATCTTTATTATGTACATATATTTAATAACCATTTGATGAACTTATAATTAAATCCATTTTAAAACAAATTTTATGTTCGGTGTCGGGCCACGGGTTTTCTAGTACATAGGATTACAAAGTTTGCAGTGAATGAATGAGTGTACCTATATATGTATGTATAATATAAAAGAATAATCGGTGTATAATAGATAGGTACCTAAATATAATTATGTTCAAAGGTAATTTGTAAAATGGTCAATCAACGGAATGAAAAAGCAATAATGGGACATGTCTTATGAAGTTGTACCAAAATCCGGCAAAGTATTAAGTAGACTAAATTGCTATGAAAGAAAGAACACTTATAATCATAACCGCGGCCGCCGGAGGTGGCTTGTCCGCGCCGCGGCTTCCATGCTTTCAGTCCGTCACAGAAAGGCGACGACTTTCTTCCAGGCAATCTTTGGGTCTTACTGCGATATCGCAGGTATATACACACAAATCACGTTTTAGTTAACTGACGCAAATTGTATCAGTCAGTATGGGTATACAAATTTAAATAATCTTTATATAAATCTAATTCTATAGAAAAATAATGGGATGTCAATAGGGTTGCCAAGCCTTAAAATATTTAAAAGTTGTAAATGCTCTTTACTCTCAAATACAACTTCCACATTCACCTCAACAAAGGATTGGTTATATTAACGAAGAGGATAATATCCATCATATAGTAGACCAATTCGAATCACAAGTAGATAACGTTGTAGAAGGAAACGACGGGCTACTAACACAGGTTACATCAGAAAAAGAGGCTGACTATGAACAATACACTATTTACCCCTTGCATGAAAGGAGGAGAAACGCTCCTATTTCAGAACTCTACCAAATGCTCAAAGTCAACGCTGCTCCAATTGATTCTAGAGATAAACATTTAGATGTAAAGTGCTTTCCTGTTCTTTATGTTGAAGGTAAATATGGGCAGTTTTATGTTCGGCAGCAAAAGTTAACATCTAGTGAATATATTAAAGCAAGACTAATGTCAAAACACTCTCAATTCCGCCTGAATCAACAATATTTATTTTTTCTACTTAATGATGCTAATATACGTCAAATAAATTCAGGCATATTCTATGAAATGAATTGCGTTAATCAAAAAAATTACAGCTGAGCAGTATTTTGAGATGCTTAATAAAGATGAGTTAGAAGGTGACTTAACAGCGATATTTGGTAGATTAAGAAATACGGAATAGATTCGGAAAAAACCGAGAAATGATGTCAACTGTATGACACAACACTACGGGCCAGCTACCTGGTTTCTGACCATGAGTCCTTCAGAATGGATGTGGGATGATTTAGGCGAGTACCTTAAGGAAGTTAATGGTCCTGAAATGGCGAACAAGAGCATTAGTGAATTAGTTGCACTTGATCCTGTCTCAACTTCTCGATTTATTGATAACAAGTTTAAAGCTATGTTAGACTTCATTATGTCATCCGACGAGCCGCTTGGAAAAGTAATACATTACTTTTGGAGACGAGAATATCAATCGAGTGGAGCGCAACACTTTGATTTAATGTCATGGGTAAAAGACGCCCCCATACTTCACGAGTCCTCGCTTGATGAGGTTGCATCATTCATTTCAAAGTACGTAGCTTGTGCTATACCTGACAAGAATGTTTCACCAACACTCTATTAACGAGTTACGTCATATCAGACCCATAAACATAATAAGTATTGCATGCGCCAAAAGAAAACAAGAAGATACTTCGTAAAAGTTTGTCGTTTCGGATTCCCCCGCCCGGTCACAGTAGTACTTACTATTAGAGATATAATAGCTGCAAGAAAAACATTGTCGCCTAACAGTAGACTTTACTATATTGTACGCAAAAAAGAATGGGTTATATTCTGGTTAATGATTATAATCCCGCGATTGTGCTAGCATGGAATGGCAATACAGACATTCAATATATGTTCATAGTTATATTGATGTTCGATATTCGAAAGAAAAAAAGGGGGAAATCGCTTTTTAGAAATAGGGAGAAGTTTTTATTTTCACTTTTACTTTATTCACTTTCACTTTAGGTTCTCCTTATAATACGTCTTCACTCCTCGAGGGTTTCCAAAAGAAGGAGGAGTGTGCTCCGCTTAGGATTGAAGGAAGTCGAAGTCGGAGGAAAGCGCAAAGAGCGATAAGCCTTATCGGAAGCGCAGACTAGACTTGTTTGTTTGTACAAACGAGTCTAGTGCGCTGATAAGCTGTGGAAGCTACTCTTTGATAGATGGCCTTGTATAACAATATGTAGGCGAGAAAACAGCTACTTTAAATTATTACGTCACTAAATATACCACCAAAAGCGAGAAAACTCATGTTGCTGATATGTTTCAAGAATAAACTCTACAAAACCTTAAGAAGCCGCCTGTTTAACATTGGCCTTAGAGTTTTATCTAGTGACACTCTACTTGGTATTCCTTTGTACAGTACAGATCCCACCACAACAATTCAATGGCTGGACGTCAACATCTTTCGTGACCGGCGCGTTAAATCTAAATCTGATATGATGATGCTGCAACCGGAGTCCACCGATATTTATTACGAGTCTTGGATTGATGACCACTATCCTAAACGGCCTAAAGAGATGGAGACTACTACAGTTTCGCTAAAAATTACGATATTGTTAAAACACACCCAGTCTCCTCTAAAGTCGAGTGCTACGAGATAAATGACGGTAAAAAGTTCCTGAAAAGAAGAGCTAACCCATATTTGATCAGTCACTATTTCTACGACGGAGAACAAGTACCAGAGAAATACTTCTTCTCTTCACTTCTTTTATTCAAGCCATGGCGTTCCTTAGATGAACTCAAAATGGGGTGTGATACTTACACGGAGGCCTTTAATTTGGCGAAAGAAGATTTAAAAGTAGTCGATTATGGTAATTCAATGATAGAGTCAAGATATAAGATACAAAAAGCATTTGAAATGATAGAATCTAAAGTTGCTGAGATAAACGAAGAAAGGGAAATTGTTGATGATGACGATGGTCCTGAAAACCCTTTAGACTTTGAAGCTGTGGAAGCTGCAAACACAATGGATGACTTTCAGAGAATCAATCTGGTAGAAGAAGAGCAGACTGATCTTCAAAGTATGATCGCAAAACTTAATGCCGATAAAAAAAGAGTCTTCGATATGATCACAAATAAAATGGACACAACTGATAATAACGGTGGCACTGGAAAGAGATTTTTAATAAAAAACTCTGAAAGTTTGGGTTAAGATGTATTTAAACAAAAAAGTGGCAGTTAGTGCATAGCTGCATTCAATGTGAATGGATTCCCTATACACAGACTATTGCAGCTGCCTGTGGTACACAAGCAAACACCGAAGTACAAGCCACTTTCTGATAAAGTGCGCCAAGTTCTGAGATCAGATTTGAAAGAAGTAGTGTTGTTTATCATAGACGAAGTGTCGATTATATCCAATGTTACTTTAACATATGTATATTCATTTACGCTTGTCTAAGATATTTGACACAAGCGACGATGAGAATGGGTAAGAGAAAAGTCACCTTTTGAAAAATTCTCAACTGCTGAAACTAACAAGTTGTTATGTTCCCTCAGTATGCCAAATCTATATAATGAACTGTTCATATACGATGAATTTACTATTAACATGCGTCAGCTCAATGATTCTGACTTTGTTGAAATGCTAAATAGAATAAGATTAGGTGTGATTACACAAAAACACCGCGACTTACTCTCGACTAGATTAATAATTCCTATTAATTAAATCCTATTCAAATGAAAACAGATTAATTGAAATAATTGAACACTTCTCGAAACTTCCTGATGATACCGTTTGCTTATTACCTATAAAAAAACATGTGTCAACAATTAAATACATTACAGCTGTAGATAGCATAGATTGGCCCAGATATCTAACAAAAAAGAACTCGTGAATGCATAAAAAATTATGAAAGTGATGCTTCTATGACTGCGGGCCTGGAAGAGAACATAATTATAAAAATAGGAGCAAAAGTCATGTTAAGGCGAAATATTGACGTGAGTATTGGTTTAGTTAATGGTTATATCGGTATAGTGCAAAGAGTAAAGGTTGTTCCGGAAAATACAAAAATAATTAAGAAAATATGCATTACATTTAATAAAGAACATGTTTACGAGCTATAACTATGCTATAACTATACACAAAAGTCAGGGCCTAAGTCTAAATAACGCGCTGATGGATATCGGTTCTGCAGTATTCACATCCGGTCAAGCTTACTTGGCACTTTCGAGCGTTACAGGTCTGGGCGGCTTACATCTAATTAATGTCGACTTTGGAAATATTGTGAATACAATAGATTAAGAAGCATTTACCGTCCAGACTTGACAAAAATTGTAACATCAAAGCCTCCGAGAAAAACCCATAGAGACAGGGAGTGGGCTTTGAGGAAAACTGTAGTTGAAGGTCAAGAAGTAGTACCGGAAAAGAAAAAGAGGATTACCTACAAAAATAAGAAAAGCTCATAAGACACAGAGTGGGCTTTAAGAAAATCCGTTCTTGGTATTCAAGAAGTAGAAGTTACCGGAAAGGAAAAAAAGTAGGACTATCTACAAAAAGAAATGAGATGCCATCAAAAACATAACTTGTAAAAAAAACCAAGTCTCGCAACTCAGTTCTTCTGCCGTAAAAAGTTGTGAGATCTACTCGTATGTAATACCAAGTCGGTTAATTTATTCAGTCCCTACTTAAGAGACCTTCTGTCTTAAGTTATTACGTAATTAGCTAACCTAACAACATCTTATAGTGACCATATTAATTTCAAAAACCTTTCATGTTTTAAATAAATAGATTGACTTGGCAATCGTATTAAACAATCTAATTTAATATAATATGTATTACTTGTGAGATGCATTGTGTTTTCATGAGATGGACAAGTCAATCTGTTTGATGTTGTCACTATAAGATGTTGCTAGGTTAGCTAATTACGTAATAACTTAAGACAGAAGGTCTCTTAAGTAGGGACTGAATAAATTAACCGACTTGGTATTACATACGAGTAGATCTCACAACTTTTTACGGTAGAAGAACTGAGTTTCGAGACTTGGTTTTTTTTACAATGGTGATGGCTTTATATATTTCCAAACATGAACTTCAAATGTGCAAGGTATTTGTGTTGAGTGTTGTTTTGTTGTGCAGCAACACATTCAATCGCGTTTGTCGATCCTTTTGGACTAAGTGATCCGATATGCTTTCACCATGGGTGCATTTTTTATCCAAATTAATAATGTAGGTGTTATATGGTACAAATAATAGTCATCTTATGTTGTACAGATATGTTTGCCGACAGAATAATAAAAAATGGGACGAGCTGGACTAATACAGTTCATGAGATTGAAAAATTCCCTTTAATTTTGAACATACATCCATCGAAAGGATGGTGTTCAGGTCTACATAAAACTTGAAAAGAATTCAGAACCTGATTTAAAATAATAACCATATTCACGACTAACCGCAGGGTCTTGTTAACTTATGTAAATTTGCTTTATAATTTAAAAATCTAAGACTTGTTGAAAAATTGTTGTTGTAAGTGATGCACTTTTTTCCGCCAGTGATAATTTCATGCCAAAATAACTTTCTATTCTGCCGTTGAGGCAGCTGTTCACATATGAAATATTGCCTTTTGATATCCCTTGATTTCAATTTTTATTGGACCGAGATTTGGATTATTTTCTTACGGTTGGCAAGTCAACTCCCAACAATTAAGAATACTTTTACATGAGTCTTCATCAGGCAGTTTTTCTATCTTCGAGTTTTTGCTGCTGTATAGGCCGTTTCTTGTCTTCCAAATTGAAATCAACACTCTTAAAATATGCAAATCACGATAAAGTACATATGTAACTAAAGCCAACTGTAACAACTGTTTTGCTGAAAATATTTAACGTAGGTAATAGATGACGAATTAATAACAACTTTCAACAGTTTTATTATCTTATAGCTGAAATCTGTGCTTCAAACGGACGAATAAAGGTTTCGTGGAGTTGAAACAAGGTTTCCAACACGATCATTCAACCATTCTGCTGTCCTAGTCGTCTGAAGGAAGAGAAGCCGGAATCAAGCATTCTAGGGATAACATTGAACATGGACATTTTTAGAATTTAGTTCCATTTTATCATACTAGACCACGGTAGTGCTCGGACGTGTTTCGGTTTTTATGAGAAATAATAAACATTCAAAAAGAGCGTGTTAAGTTGAGTAATCTCAGGACCCCATATAATGCGGTGGTACAGTGCCCGATCCGTAATCAGAAGGTGTCCGGTGCGACACTCTAGTCAGAAGGACAGTTTTTTGTGTTTTTTTTCCCGTGTTCATTCTGCTGCTTCTAAAGTTAAACGGGAAGCAGCAGGAAGAAATGTCGGGAAACGGCGGGGAAAGACTCATACGTCTTACAGAGTCGGAGTCGTAGTCATATGATATATAAGTTAAGCACGGTGTCGGTCATTTTTAAATGCCGACCTCAGCCCGATTCCCGAATAAAATACAATAGTTCCAACACCCACAATCCTCCACGTGCATCCGGTCACTCCGCGCCAGCATGCACCTTTATCAGCAGCAGACACGGTCACAAACAACTCTATCACCTTACACCATCCCATCACCTGCAATAAGACACGTTCACAAACAACTCTATCACCGTACACCTTCCCATCATCCTCCAGCTACATTCCGCAGACGCCGCAACTTAGAATAAGATAGGCAATAAGTAAATGGTTTGTTAGCTTGTAAGTTAGTTCTAATTTTGATTTCAATAGAGAAGGAGCTTCTCTCCAGAAAATAAAAATATTTTTTTAATAAAATTTAATTAGTTTAATTTAACTGGCGCCCGAGCAGGGACCGGTAGGAAGTGCGGGAGTGTTCAACGATTACGAATAAATAACCAGTCGCCTCAAGTAGCTGCCGTGTTAAAACCCAGTAGTGTCGTTGAAACTTTAAAGTAACCAGTCGCCTCAAGTAGCCGCCGTGTTATCTGTCGGTCGTGTCATCACATGTGCTATAACCAGTCGCCTCAAGTAGCCGCCGTGTTAACCAGCCGTGCCGTGGAAATAAGACGTGGTAAGCTAAAGTAGCCGCCGCACCGCATAAACCAGTCGCCTAAAGTAGCCGCAGTGTTGTGCAGAAAAAAATTCCTACGACGCAAGTGATTGACGCGCTCGACTCGCTCCCCCTGCCGGTCCCAGAACCCTAACTCTAAGTGAGCCGGTGCATCCGATAAAGTCCCAAAAAACTATCGTCGCTAGAAGGTCCTGAGAACGCCTCTAGTGGACCGCGTGAAGAGTGTGTGCCGTGGATCCCGAGTAGCTGAAACGACGAAAAGGAGAACTCCAAGCTGCCGACGCGGAGATGACACCAGCATTAGTATTAGTATTGTAAGCATAGAACCTAAGTTATTACAATAAGGAAAAAGATTATTTTGTGTCACGAAGCAAAAGAAAAGATCAAGTAATAATAATTAATTTAAAAAGTAATATAGAAAGTGAAACTAGAAAAAAAAAACACATAAAAAAGGAAAAAAAAAAAAAAAGGTATACGAACAAATAGAAATACAGTGAAAGTGTGAGGAAGGCGCCCCGGTAGGGAACGAAAGGGACGGGGACGAAAAAGGACTCCAGCCAACCCACCGCAAGATGCTGCATGTAGTTACATTAGCGTTGATCGCCTCGATCGGCAAATCAGAAATCCAGATTCTAGATTACACGAACACCCAACTCATCGCAATAAAAACCGGAATGGGCAAAATACAGAACGGAAACTTCAAATTTATCCACGACGTAGATTTGGACCTATACCAGAACTTGGTCAACGAAATTTCAGTAACAGTTAGAGAGAAAATAGGACCTAGCCATTATTCCTTCCCATTCCTTTCCCATGAAATAACACAACTCCTAAATATACTAGCTAGAGTTAAGCCAACTAGAAATAAGAGAGCTATTAATATTATAGGAAGCGCATGGAAATGGATTGCTGGAAATCCTGACCATGACGACTTCACAATACTAAAAAAGAAAATAAATAATGTACTGGAAAATAATAACCGTCAAATAGTAATAAATAGGGCCTCTACAAATAGATTAAACGAACTAAGTAACATAACGAATATAATCCTAAAAGAAATAAAAAACAATAATGCGTTTAAGAATGACCTTGTGTCGACAACAAAATATAAATTAAAACTTTTGAAAGAAGAACTTATAAATATCGAATATGCCATACATTGGGCAAAGAATAAAATAATCAATTCATTCTTACTGTCAGTAGCGGAAACAGAAAATATTAAGAAAATATTAGAAGCGGAAAACTTCCCATATGAAAATTTAGATGAGGCGTTAGAGTTCGCCGACGTGAGAATTGTATCGAACAATACGTCAATAATATATATTGTTAATTTACCTTCCACCGAACCGGAACAATGTCTAGTATTAACTATCAAAGCGGTAAAAAATAAAAACAATATAAATAAAGTAGATTTCGAAAAAATTTTAAAATGTACACGTAAAATATATGGAATTAAATTAGAATGTAATAATTATAATAATTTGTCAATTTGCCCTAGGAATAACCTAATAGATTTAAGCGAAACAACATGTATTCCTAACCTTTTAAAAAGCGTGCGGTCAAACTGTAGCAGAATCAGCAGCCAACACATCCCCGACGTCGAAGAAATTCTTCCAGGCATCCTACTCCTAAACAACTTCAACAATTCACTCCTGGCCAACAATGATGTCCTAAATCTTACCGGCACATTCCTCATCAAATTCCAAAATGCAACCATCATCGCTCAAGGCAAAACTTACACGTCCAACACAACCTTCAAATACAGGCCCCTACCAGCAATAGCACAACCATCTTCAGATGTCGACACCGTCGAAGAAATACTCTCTCTAGAGATGCTAAAAGAGCTCCATACCAAATCCCTCGACCACATAGAGCTGATAGAAACAAAGAGCAAAATAAAAACAACAACCAATCTTGTCCTTATTGGCGCAATCTCCATGGTTACACTAGTCATCCTTACAAAAATATTTTGGAAAAAAAGGACATTAGAATTGAAGGTCACCGGCGAGACTTGTGAACCATCAACAAACCCAACTTCATCAAGTAAAATATCAGTCACAGAAAAAGACATGGGAATATCCCAGACACCACCAAAACCATCCCGAATCAGCCAGATACCATTCTTCTAAGGTCAAACGAGGACGTTTGGAATTCAACGGGGAAGAGTTAAGCACGGTGTCGGTCATTTTTAAATGCCGACCTCAGCCCGATTCCCGAATAAAATACAATAGTTCCAACACCCACAATCCTCCACGTGCATCCGGTCACTCCGCGCCAGCATGCACCTTTATCAGCAGCAGACACGGTCACAAACAACTCTATCACCTTACACCATCCCATCACCTGCAATAAGACACGTTCACAAACAACTCTATCACCGTACACCTTCCCATCATCCTCCAGCTACATTCCGCAGACGCCGCAACTTAGAATAAGATAGGCAATAAGTAAATGGTTTGTTAGCTTGTAAGTTAGTTCTAATTTTGATTTCAATAGAGAAGGAGCTTCTCTCCAGAAAATAAAAATATTTTTTTAATAAAATTTAATTAGTTTAATTTAACTTATACAGTTACGGACAATGAAATAGGATCACCACCTTACGTAATATATTAAAGAAAGACTGCTAATTCATTGTAATGTACATATATTAAATTATTTTTTGTTTTAAGTTTAAATATCAAGCTTAGAAAAGACAGCAAACTAAACGAAATAGTTTCATTGAGTAAACTTAAAATAATATATGTAAACATAATAAGAAGGACAATAAAATAGGGTTACAATGCCATGTAATTATAACAAGCATAAACTAATGAATAAAAGTGGTTTCTAAACATAAGAAATTTTAATTTGTACTTTGTGCTTTGTCGAGTGGTCCTTTTGATCCAATACAGCCTTACATCTAGAGGGCATTAAATCTACTAAAGCCAAGTACAAGTACTTTTTAATATACCAAGCCGATTGTACTTTTTGCGACAACTCTTCCTTGGTTTTGATTTCATTGGTCCTATTTATTGCTTAACAATCCCCCATAAATTCTAAATAGGATTTAAATCGGGGGATTGCGTAATTCTAAATGGGATTTAAATCGGGGGATTGCGTAGGCCAAGTCATGAGATGTACACCATTATCGGAAAACCACTTCCCATTAGGCGTAAAGCAGCATTATGTTTTTAAGTTTATTAACGTATCCATCGTACCCTTCATCCAAAAATGAGACCGGACTCCATAGCATATATTACCACCACCATGCTTAAAGGACTTAGTTGTATATCGAGGGTTCAGCTTAGAATTTTTTGCCTCCTAAGGAATGAACCAAGGTCTGGCATCATTACCAATAATTTTTATCTTTGATTCGTCGGACCACAGAATTTTACGCCACTTCTTCCCATTAACAGGGCCATCCAGATTCAGGTGCGAACACTATTCAGTGTTCGATTTCGCGATCTTCTTCCAAGGTGATTTTTTCCCATCAATCGCCTTTTTACCGTCCGAGATGAAATTAGAATTCTTCGCACTGAATTGCCGCAGCTGACTTGAAAGAGTCTTGTCTATGAGTCTTTTATATGATCGTCCTCTGTTGAAGTGGATTTGCACGGTCTGCCTCATTTGAGATGTGGTTTTTGGGGTATCAGAGCATTATGAATAAAGTTCCGAGATCCGCCGATAGTTTTGGCTGTTTGACGTTGGCTTTGTCTTTCGTCTCTTAATTTATGAATAATGTTGCGTTCCTCTTTAGAACAATGTTTTGCTTGGCCCATCTTTTGGTGCTTTCTTCGTAAACTCAAGCTAAAATTTTATATTTTATTTAAATACATAAGCCTCAAAGGATATACATACTTACAGTTTTATGAAAACTTTTTCGACTTTCTTAAATATTTCAAATTGTACTGATCTTATTTTTTTTCTTTTATTCAACGCGAGTGACAGAGGTTTTCGGGTTATTCATATGATCACTCGAAGTTTTGCCAAGTTTAGGTATATTTAGAAAACATGGCTACAACTATTTTAAACAAGATATCGCTGTAGTCAATAAAGAGTGAATGACATAAAGATTGAAAATATTTGTAAAAAAGGCGTGACTTTATGTTTTTGTTCATTACTGTATATATATGTATATTTTTTGTTGGAGTCTTGTGCTACGAGGGTTGCCTTTTATATTTCGGCATTAGAGAACAAAAACAAATATTAATCATCGAAAATCACTTTATTCGCGAACAACTTTTGTTGGATTTGGCTCATTTTGAAACACCCATACAGTCGACTGCTGTTTACTTTCGGGCTCATACGCGTAAATCCGCGATTCATCACCTGTCACGATGTCATAGACGTGTTTCGAAGCACCGCCTTTTTTTGAGCGATTGACAAATTGTGTGGGATCCAACGCGAACAAATTTTTTTGACAGTCAAATGTTCATGCAATATTGAATGTATGCTGGTCCCACTAATGCCTAAGGTTGTCTCAATCTCACGATAGGTCACATGACGATCTTGCAGTATCAGTTCGCGCACAGCATCAATGGTTTCCGGAACAACAACTGATTTTGGACGACCTTCACGAAATTCGTCTTGGAGTGAACTACGACCACGATTGAATTCACCATACCATCGATAAACACTGGTCCTTGATGGAGCTTCATCGCCAAAAATTGAATTAAGTTCATCCATGCACTGTTGCTGAGTTAATCCACGTCGAAAGTTGTAAAAAATAATCGCACGAAAATGTTCACGATTTAATTCCATTTTTGGGCCGAGATGAATATTTTAATGTACTGTAAAAAACACAAATATCGCTCGTATGTCAAAACGTTCTGAGTAAGTATAACCTCAAAAATGTTAAACTTTACGATAGAGCTGTCAGTTGACAGATTGCAACACCGGGGTTGCCAAATCCCGAAATATAAAAGGCAACCTATGTATCTGTTGGAGCACTCAGACGCGAATATTGATCCCTGCCAGATAGACATCTTACTTTATTGTATTTTCCCCGTTCTCCGAAGAAAAGTGAGGTGGAGCTTCAGTGATGTAAAACTAAGGGATTCGACACATATTACGTCAGACCCCAAGTGTGCATCACCATGCGCGAGCGAAAGCGGGACAGTCGCTAGAAAGTGTTCTGCTGTCAATCTCCTCCCAACATGCAACACAGGTAGACGTCTCACTGACGTCAACCACGCAGAGATGCTTAGCAAAAGTGTAATGGCCCGTAATGACGCCCGCGTATTCAACTCTCCTTAAGGATACGAAGAATGTTACAGATTTCTTGCAGACATCAGGGCGCATGACCTTAGTAAACCTGACTGAATCGTTGATGTTGGATTTTACCGTGCAAGCACGTAGAGCTAAAGCGAGTTCAGATCCTGAGAAACTCCACTCTGACCCCAATCTAGCGAGTTCTTCAGAAATCTCATTTCCTGGGATCCCAGAATGACCTGGAACCCATACAGACCTTAGTGTATTTGGTCTTCCAACTTTATTCAAAAAGGTCTTGAGTTCATGCATTAATTTGGAGCTGGTTAAAGAATTGGACACAGCTTTGAGTGTAGCTTGACTGTCACTACAGACACATATGATAAATATGTCAAGAGATGGAATGTTTATCAAAGCATCTAGAGCAGCGCCCGGTGTGCTGAGAATTGCCCTCGTACAGCTGAGACAAACCTTCCTTGGAGTTTGATAAATCGAACCTGTGAGTGCTGAGCGAAACAGAGACTTCTGGATAGCTGTGGCGGAAGGATCGCTCCACAGAATTGCTAAATCGAGCCGTGATTATGTTGGAAAAGTGATCAAGAATTTGTGATTGTGATTTTTTTTTTTTGTGGTGTGAGCGGTCATTCGAAAGCAAATTGCGCAAAATTAACAAAATTAACCCGCCATCCCCTTGCGAGTGCAAAGTGCAAAAAAAAAAAATAACAAGTGCAAACAAGTGCAGTGAAGTGATTCGGACCGAGTGCATCCAGCCCACTCCCTCCCGTCCCTTCCTCCACAAGCCACGGCTGCGCATTCTCGGTCGCAACTCTCGTTTGATTTCATCAGACGGGTCAGTGCAATGACCGAGAGTGCGTAGCATCTGACGTAGCGGAATCAAAAGTGCAAATTGTTGGTGGACCAACTCTAATCGGTGTATGGGCATAACACCTATGTACATCGATTTGATGTTGGGAAGCTACTTGAAATTTGCACTTCTCAATTCTGCTTTACCACCTTTCAGACGTCGGAGTTGGTTCCTTTGGTGTCTGTGTTTTGTACTATGGAAAATGTTAGGGTTGATGTGAGTAATTAAGGTCACGAATATGTCGAACGAATCTCTTCGCTGTATACGTTCACCTGTCCCTATATAAACCAGCTATCTTGGCACTGAGTGAAACACAGGTAGGAGAGAATACCGATTTATCGGATTTGAACCTGCCTGGATATAACCTGGTGCCCCTTTTCTTTCTACACCGCGGCCTCGCCCTTTAAATTCGTAGCGATGTAGCTTACCAACTTCAGCAACGATACGGCCACCGTTCCAATCCGGAATTTAATTTTTTATGGCTAAAAATCCATGTCCGTAAGCATTTAATCCACTACTGTTTTATTTATAGAAGTCCGAACCTGGATAGCAATTCAACTTTCAATGAGTTCGATATGCTATCCGGCTCCATCACAAGAATTGTCTCCCTACATATTCACACTGAGATTGCCATTGCGGGTGATTTCAATGTACACAATTCTAATTGGCTTCGACATTCATGCCAGACAACACCCTAAGGACGGTACGCAGAGATCTTTGCTGAGCCTACACGAATACCTGACATTGCAGATCATTCCGCCAACACCTTGGACCTGTTTCTCACCTCTCATCCTGAGAAATATTCTGCTGCCATATTGTCGCCTCTAGGCTCATCTGACCACTGTGTCGTATCAGCTAATTTCTCGTCTTCATCCCACACAGTTAAAGAACAAATACCTAAAAGAACTGTATGGCTATACGAGAAAGCCAATTGGAGCGGTCTTAACGACTTTTTTAGGAATTTTAACTGGTCACTATGTTTCCTCGATAGTGACGTGGATGTCGCTGCTGATATGATCACGAACATTCTTTTGCTGGGTATGAGATCCTTCATTCCTCACAGAGTGAAGAGTATCAAACCCAAAGAAAATGCGTCGTATGACTCGAGCTGTAAAGAGGCCATCAGGTTGAGAGAGTTGAGTTTTCGGAACTACAAAACCAACCCTACTGAGGAAAACCGGAAAAAAATTAAACGGGTCGGAAATGACAGTAATGCGTGACAGTAGACGTGTAAAATTCTTTCACGAACAAAAGTTGAGGCAAAAAGTGCTACAATGTCCCAAGAGTAGCAAAAACTTTTGGTCGTTCGTGAAAAACGTAAAGAATTCAGCCTCGTCTTCAATTCCCACGCTCATTTACAATGACATTACAGCTGTCAGCTCTTTAGACAAGGCTAATCTGCTTGCTGCGCATTTCGCTAATAGCTCAACGCTGCCAGATTTCACATTGTCACCGCCTGTACTTGAGAGCGTTGATTTTACCATGGGACAAATCCATTTTCGCACTCGTATAGTTGCAAGAGTACTAAAAGATCTCAACACACAAATCCGCTGGCCCGGATGGTATACCCCCAATTCTTCTGAAGAGGTGTTCTTCTGCGCTGGCAAAACCTCTGCGTAAGCTTTTCCATCTATCCTACTCTTCGGGTCTCTTTCCGAGTAGATGGAAAACAGCATTTGTCCAGCCCGTCCCTAAAAATGGCAAATCTTCGTCCCCCTCCTCCTACCGACCCATAGCACTAACGTCCCTTCTTTCCAAGGTCATGGAAACGCTGATAAACCGTCAGCTTATGAAATATCTTGAATCGCGGAAGCTTCTTAATGACCGGCAATACGGTTTTCGCAGCAACAGGTCCACTGGCGATTTGATGACATATCTCACCGAAAAGTGGAACCAATCTTTGCACAATTTAGGTGAAAACAAGGTCGTTGCGCTTGATATTTCAAAAGCATTTGACAGAGTTCGGCATCAGGCTCTTTTGTCGAAAATACGTGCTTATGGCATCGATAAATCTCTGCTTCTATGGATTAGAAATTACCTTTCGAACCGTTCAATTCAAGTTGTTTTGGATGGGTTCAAGTCTGATATCCACCAAAGAAATGCTGGTGTCCCCCAAGGCTCTGTTTTGTCTCCGACTCTCTTTTTCATTTTTATAAATGATCTCTTGTCTGGTACTTCTAATCCAATCCACTCCTTCGCTGATGACAGTACTCTCAGCTTTTCATATTCGTTCCAGGACTCACGTCCCTGCTCATTGCACATTGAATTCCGATCTTGACAGCATAACCGATTGGGGTAAAAATAATAGAGTGGAATTCAATGCTTCTAAAACTCAATGCTGTCTACTGTCGTTAAAGCGAACCCGTAATAATCAGCCATTATCAATGAATGGCGCTTGTGTCGACGAAACCGGAAAACTTTCCATCCTCGGTATGTGTATTAATACCAAACTAAATTGGAATGATCACCTATTTGAAGTCGCCAAAAACACGGCAAAATGTCTAGGTTTCCTTAAACGATGCAAGAAATATTTCACCCCCTCCGATTTGGCTTCAATTTATAAGGCCTACATGCGCCCCAAGCTTGAGTATAACGCTCATATCTGGTCTGGTGCCCCTAAGACCTCACTGCACCTAGTAGATACTCGTTAGTAGTAGACAGCGAGCGATGAAACTTATAGGAGACAGTAAAATCGCAAAGTCAATTGACTCGCTCGAACACCGACGTAATGTGTCTTCCTTGTCACTGTTTTATCGCTATTTTAACAACCGTTGCTCAAATGAGTTAGCCAATTGCATTCCTCACCTCCATGAATTCACCCGCAAACTCGTCTTGTCAGGAATGCTCATCAGTTCACCCTTAAGCCCGCTTTCAGACGTACAGTTAAGTTCAGAGATTCGGTTTGCAGCCGCACAACACGATTATGGAATGCTCTTCCCTGCCCAATATTTCCTACTCACTACAATCCACAGACATTTGGGACCAATGTGCAAAGGTACCTCCTCTCCCTTTCTCTCTCTATACCTTCGGCCGGTTCTGTGTCTTGATTCCGGACACTTAAGGGTAGTCCCGCAAATTATAAAAAAAAAAAAAAAATGTATAGAGAATTGTTCATTTTGTAAGAAGAAAGGGCATAGTGAAGATTCTTGCTAGACTAAGCAACGAACATCAGAGTGTAAAAACGTCAGCATCTTTAGAAATTAGGGAATACCTAAAAATACAGCAAGAGTATCAATTGCAGGGAAACAATATAATTGCTTATTAGCACCGGGTCCGATTGTTCTCTTATAAGGGCTGATGTAGTAAGTGAGTTGGCCTTCGAGAAAGTCAAAAAAAACCCATTGCTTTTAGGGGAATTTCGAAAGACTCGATTCTACTGGACTACAAAATCAATGTTCATGTCCATTTTGAAAAAGTTAGTGTCGAGTTGTCCCTCTATATAAATGATCCAATATACCTTCAATATAATGTACTTCTATATAATGCTTAAAGATATTTCATTGGGTTGACAAAGACGGAACCAAATTACAAAGAAAAACGACAAATTGCATTCTAACTGACACTGGTGTTGACGTCGTTGAGGAGGGAAAATCTTCTGAAAAGCAATTAAAGTTACTGCTTGATAAGTATTCAGAGTTTGTTATAAGCGGATAGCCAACAAAAGATGTCAAAACAGGTGCCTTAGAAATTCGTTTGGCAAAGACGCTTCTGTCAACCACCGAGCATATCGTATGGCTCTATCGGAAAGAAACGTGGGGTAGGAGGTTGTTAATTCAACACCGTTATTGTGAATAGTAATATCCCAACATCTTGCTTTATTTTATTATAAGATAACTTAGATTTTTTTGAGCCCTTCTGGCTGTCATTTTTGATTAGCTACAATATATTTGTCATTTGCCTTACTCAGAAATAAAAGAAACGTTTAAGAATTAAGACGTGTATCGTTCCGCCATCACAAAAATAGCTTTCAGTTTTGAGACCACAAGACCGTGTCTTGCCGTAGCATAGCAGAAAAGCAAAAAGGCTTGCCTTTTCTCAACATTATTGGTGACCCCGACGTGATTTTCGTCAAAATCACGAATTTAAAACTGTAGTTCATCGCACAACAGTTTGCGTACATATTTTTGCAATCATGCCGCTCACGGCAGAGGATTCTCTGGAAAAATCTTCACTTCTAGAAAATCAAGCTCTTCAACTGAATTCACGGATACGAAGACAAATGCAAAGAATTTGAAGGCATTAGCAGCACTCAAAGCTAGACGTTCCGTTGCCGTTAATCAAATTAAACGGTTAAGGGACTTTACCGTTAGGGTCGAGAATGATCTGTCCCTGTTTCTCTACCCGAACTTGAAGTGCATATGGAAGCGCTTGAATCTACCTTTAACACTTTCAACGATGTGCAATCGAAAATCGAGGATAAGGATATCGAGGAAATCACTAAGTCAGAACGACTTGCAAGAATAAAGGTTTTAATAATTAAATCAATGGAAGTATCTAAAAATCCAAGCATGCAACATTTGGACTCCGTTAAACTACCAAAAATTGAATTACCTATATTTTCAGGTGACGTGACCATATGGATGTGTTGGTACAATCGTTTCACTTCTCTAGTGCATGACAATCCGGTGCTTACCAAACAAGCTAAATTTCATTACCTAGTGTCAAGACTAAGTGAGGCTGCACTTTCTCCAATTGAAGGCCTTAAAATTGAAAATGCTAATTACGAAGTCGCGTTAGCTAGGTTAAAGGAGAGGTTCGAAAACCAAAAAATCATCGCACAAGAACATTTACATCGCATCTTTAACCATCCAAAAATTCATAAGGCAACAGCGGTTGAGCTAAGGGCTTTAATCGACAAGGTCAACAACCATCTAACCGGGCTTAAAAATCTACAGCGCCCTGTCGATCATTGGGATGACATGGTTGCATTTGTAATAACATCTAAGTTGGATCCCGCTACACTGAGTAAGTGGAATGATGAATCTCCAATAGATCGCCTCCCAAGTTTCATGGAATTAGTATTTTTTTTAAAGAAGAGAGCTCAACACTTAGAAGGTAATTTGTCAAATAATTTATATATTTCTGAAACATCAAAGTCCGACAAAAACTATAGAAGTACACCAAAATCCCATCCAAAACTCTTTCTTGCAACCAAGAATTCTTGCAGTTATTGTTCGAATGCAGGTCATCATAACGTTGCCACCAATTTTTAAATTTGCCTGTGAAAGATCGTATTCAACAAATTAAACGCCTAAATCTTTGCCTCAATTGTTTAAAAGCTACAGAGCATTCCAGTGTTAATTGCCCATCAAGCTCTTGCCATGAATGTGGAAAAAGACACCACACACTTTTGCATCTACCTTAAAATTCTCAGACTCCGGTACCATCACCCTCACGTAGCTCAGTCAGTCACCCTTCGAACTGTAACATAGTTAGTAAATCTGATCCGTCTCCACCAGCCGTCGCTGGTTACACTATGCACGCTAGCTGCTCTGAAAATACTATTTTAGCAACAGCCATTATCAACATCTTTAATAAACTCAACCAACCAGTACCCTGCCGCGTCCTCTTAGATTCTGGCTCCCAGATTCACATGATATCGGATAGACTCATGCAGCGATTAGGAGTTCCGCGCCTCCGCTCTGACACTGTTCTTACTTGCGCTAATAATACCGAGACATCAACGAAATACAAAGCTACCCTTTTGATTGGATCTCATCTCAACACATTTACCACTACGATCGAAGCGTTCATAATGCATCAGATCACGGGCTTACTACCCGACAGTAAAATTGATACGAGTAACTGGAAAATTCCTAATAACATTCGCTTATCCGATCCACTGTTTAATCTGCCTCAACATGTGGATTTATTGCTTGGAGTTGATATTTTTTATAATATACTACGCGTTGGCCAAATAAAAATGGGTTCGAACTTGCCTATATTGCAGAATACAGTGTTCGGTTGGGTACTCGCCGCCAAAATTCCTTCGTCCAATAACATTTCATGTAATATCAGCACACGAGTTCAAGACGCCTTACAACAACATGGTGATGAACTACTGTGTAATTCGTTAAAGATGTTTTGGGAAATCGAAAACTTTGACACGATATCGAATGGAAAAACCAGTGAGGAAGCTCACTTTTCTGCGCACTTGATTAGAATTTGGTCGATACATGGTTAAGGGCTAACCATAATAGACAGGAGCAAGCAGAAGCAAGCAGAGGCGAATGTCTTCTTACATGCAAAGCATATGATATGCCCACAATGGGAAGCTACGACGTTTCGTTAAATGTTCGTTAACTGATGCGAGGAGACGGAAGGTCTTCTTGAAAGAAGACATAAGCTTCTGCTTGCTTCTGCCTATTATGGTTAGCCCTTTACGCTGCCATTTAAGCTCGATCCGAAACTGTTAGGGAGTTCATACGAAGTTGCACTCAGGAGATTGCTTTCGCTAGAAAGGAAATTCATAAAAAAACGTGAGCTGTTTCAGCAATATTTGGAATTTATGGATGAGATTCTTATTCAATCACATATGGAAATTGCACCAAAGGTAGATTTTACAAAGCCGCATTATTTCCTACCCCATCACTACGTATTAAAGCCTTCGAGTTCTTCAACCAAGTTGCGAGTGGTATGCGACGCTTCCGCAAAATCTAGCTCAGGTAAATCCTTAAACGAGATATTAGCTGTGTTCAATGACGAAAAGATCAGAACAGAACAGGACAGCACAACTGTCAGATCAAGTTAGAATAGAAAAGTACAGCCGTTGCCAAAAAGCGGAAAACATCTTATATGTCAGATTGTGATAAACATGTTTTAGAATTAAATAATAAACAAGAGTGAATTCACATAAAAATGCTTTGGAAGAGTTGTGGTGGGCACTAATAGTGAAATTAGTGTGATTAGTGACTCGTCAACAACATTTTTCAGTGATGATACATATGTATGTTTTAGCGAGGACTTTAGTGTTTTTTCAATGACAGCTGCTTTTGACACTTTTCACGAATCTGTTCTGACTCCTACGTACAGAAAATCGTGTTCTGAAGTGTCCGAAACACCGTCACTGAACACCAAGCAGAACACTTTTGGACAGACACTTTTGTCACTGAACAGCAAAAGGTATACTTTTCTGTCCGGAACATGACGCTGTATTGAACAGACTAATTAATGGTTGGGCCCGTTATACAACCCGATCTTCTATCTATCGCATTAAGATTTCGCAGTTATAAATATGTTTTTACGGCTGACATTTCCAAAATGTATCACCAAGTACAGTTAGACCCAGCTGATAGAAATTTTCATTTAATATTATGGAGAAGGAATCAAAATGACGATGTCAGTATAATACCGACTGTGTACAGTGACATTCGGTACTGCATCGGCCTCCTACTTATGTAGCTCCACGCGACTTATATGCATTTAAAAGCCGAGATTATATAATAAAAACGTTATAATTAATTTTTTCTAATATTTGGAATATTTAGCAAGGGATCGTGAACTTGTCGTTCTAAATATCCGCAAGAGACTGGCGATTACATTTTCTTAAACTATTGCTTAAGTATACAAAAAAAATACAAAAAGTTTTATGATGGAAAATTCCCAATATCCTTTTTGCCCTTTCCGGTCGTAAGTTTTATTATAGGAAAGTACAGGCTAAGGATTAGGGAAACCCAAATAAAACCTAATGAGGGCATACTGTAAAACAACTTATTGTAGATACTCGTTCCACTCCGGACCGGAACTATCCTTATAGGTTGGTTCGGGGGCGACGGAAATAGAGGTAGCCGCCGTAACTCGCGCGCTAAAACAATTATCCATTGATGAAGAGGCGTTGTTTCCCCTCGCAGCCAGAGCTGTTAATTCCGACTTTTATGTTGATGACGTTTTAACTGGATCGAATTTGTTAATGGAAGCAAAGACACTTCAAAGAGAGCTAGTTGCAATGCTGAGCAAAGGGGGATTTACTCTCAAAAAGTGGTGTTCTAATTTTCCAGAACTTATAGAGAGCATTCCTCCAAGTGATCGTGAAAAATTATTAAAAATGAAACACGGCGATGCAATTAAAGCGCTTGGAAATATTTGGAATCCGGAAACAGATAGTTTTCATTATGACATCAGCCCAGTTTTAGTGAAAGCTGTCACTAAACGTACCGTGCTCTCTGATATATCTACATAGATTGTTTGACCCTCTCGGCCATTGGTCTCGGTCATTGTTCTTGCTAAGATTTTTATGCAACAGTTATGGAAGTTGAAAATCACCTGGGACGAGGCACTGACACAGGAATATCATTATTGATGGATCAACTTCAGGGAAAGCTTGAACAAACTTAACAGCTTGCAAATTAAACGACGTGCATTCTTTGGCGACCCACACCACTATCAACTGCACGCATTTTCGGATAGTTCTGAGAATGCTTATGGTACCTATGTATATGTTCGTTCTGTGGATGACCAAGGCATAGTAAAGGTGAGGCTTTTGTGCTCAAAATCGAAAGTAGCTCCCGTGAAGACAATTACTTTACCGAGACTGCAACTGTGCGCAGAGGTTATGATGATACGACTGGTGGAACGATTAAAATACATTTTCAACTATCAGTTTCAGGACATCACATACTGGACCGATTCAACAATAGTGCTTAATTGGATTGCTGAAGAAGCCTGCAATTGGGAGACCTTTGTGGCAAACAGGGTGGCTACTATTCAGCAACATTCTCAAATATCACAATGGAGACATGTCGACTCGGAGGTGAATCCTGCTGATCTCGTCTCAAGGGGCATGAACCCGTCACGCTTGATAAATTGCAAATTGTGGTTTGACGGACCACCATTTTTATTACTTTCAAGGGATAGTTGGCCTCCAGCTAATGCTAAATCAACTGCCGAGAGTCCACAGATGGAACGAAAAGGAACAAAACACAATCGGACTTTATTGAAGAAATCAAATATCATAATAGTTATCCAACGCTGCTTAAAGTTGTCGCTTATCTTTTCAGATTTCAAACTAATTCAAAAACGAAATGTTCCAGGGAGCGCTTATCTGGTCCATTAACCGCATCTGAGCTGAATAAGGCGCTCATGAGCTTGGTTAAGTACATTCAACTCAAATATTTTGAAGCGGAGCTAAAGAATTTGGCCGACGGACGTTCCCCAGCGGCACGAAGTCATATCAATTCTCTTTGGCCATTTCTGGATGAAGATGGGTTATTGCGGGTTGGGGGAAGAATATCAAACTCATCAGTAGAATACAATGCAAAACATCCAATTCTACTACCAAAAGATGGACTGTTTACGACGCTTCTTATTGCACACTATCACATCAAAAATCATCATGTTGGTCCGCAAGCGCTTTTAAGTGGGGGGAATGTTAATTCAACATCGATATTGTGAATAGTAGTATCCCAACATCTTGCTTTATTTTATTATTGATCGAGCGGAGCGTAGCGGAGCGAGAGCAATCACCCACTTTTTGGCCTAGCGCGTGCATGTACGGGGAATATAGTGGTCCGAAAACGATTTCGGACTAATCTTGTACGCACTAAATGTAGATATCGGCTATAACCACACATGTGTGCAGCATGTCATTCGATAGATCTAGGTCTGTAGATGAGCCATAAATTATCAAATGAAATTGTTTGATTGAAAAATAGTGAGAAATAATGAAGTAAAGTTTAGAAAAGTGCCATGCGGAGCGAGAGCAAGGTTGATAAAACAACAAATTTGCTCGCTCGATCAAAAATTTTCAGTAGCGGAGTTAAACCCGCGCATACTGATCTGCCTAGTAAGATAACTTAGTCCGGTATTACACGTTTCAATAGTTGCCGCGGCAACACGAACTTGTTGGTAAGAGAAGTGAGAGGCATCCGGGGTAGGTCGTGTTGCCTGTACCGGCAACACTTTGACGTTTCCCTTTGTTATTTTCTCATTTTTTGCCATTTCTCCTTTTTCTCATTCGCCAGATTTCGAGTGCAACAACAACTCATACAACTCTGGGAAATGAATCAAAAAGAAAATGCACGTTAAGTGTCACTTTGTTGCGAGATCTGTGTTGAAACGTGTAAAGATAAAGGCAACACGGACAGAAAACACAAAAGAAAATAAGCAAAAGTTGCCAGCAACTATTGAAACGTGTAATACCCGACATAGATTTGTTTGAGCCCTTCTGGTTGTCATTTTTGATTAGCTACAAGATATTTGTCATTTCCCTTACTCAGAAATAAAAGAAACGTTTAAGAATTAAGACGTATGTACATCGTTCCGCCATCACAAAAATAGTTTTCAGTTTTGAGACCACAAGACCGTGTCTTGCCGTAGCATAGCAGAAAAGCAAAAAGGCTTGCCTTTTCTCAACAGAGGTAGTCTGCGAATTAAAAGAGAAGAATATCATTCGTGAGAGTAGTTCACTCTTTGCTAGTCCAATCATATTGGTAAAAAAGAGTGATGGGCAGCATAGAATGTGCGTAGATTATAGAGCCTTAAACCGAATCACCATTAAAGATCGCTATCCCCTACCCCGTATCGATGATCAACATGACCAGTCATCTGGAAATAGGTTTTTCTCGTCCTTGGATATGGCTTCCGGCTTTCACCAAATACCAATAGCAGAAAATTCCATCGAGAAAACAGCCTTCGTCACCCCTGACGGGCAGTATCAATATTTTAGAATGCCGTTTGAGCTGGCTAATGCCTCAGCAGTTTTTCAACGAGCAATAAACAAAGCCCTAGGGGGGCTAAAAGACGAAATATGTCTGGTTTATTTGGATGACGCTTTGGTACTTTAGAAAACTGTTGAAGAGGGTATCGAACATTTAGGTATAGTACTTAGGACACTTACGGAGAATGGGTTTTCGCTTAATATTAAAAGGTGTAAGTTCTTGCAAACAAACTTAGAATACCTGGGACGTTAAATTTCTTTCGATTTTATACGACCCGGTAAATCAAAAAATAACTTCTCTCCAAGATTCTTCTAGCCCATCGAAGAAGTAAGGCAGTTCTTGGGTTTGGTGAATTATTTTTGGAAATTCATACCGGAACTTTCAGTAAAAACAAGATGCCCAAGACTGCCCTGACTAAACAAAATACAAAATTCGAATGGATCACGGAATGTGAAGAAGCTAGAAATTACATTATTAGTCAATTGAAAGCAAACCAAAGAAAGCAATGTGAGTTTCATCCTATCGAGAAGAAACCAATTTCTTTCCATACCATCCATACTGACTGCATGGGACCATTCCAAGAAGGGAAGATAAATTCAAACAGATATCTTTTAATAATAGTAGACCCATTTACCAAGTTTGTTCTATTGATACCTTGCAACCTTCTATTGATACCTTCTATTGATACCTTCAAAGCAGCCGAAACCGTGACCTACTTAAATAACTTAATAACGCTATTCGGAACACCATTTAGAATTATAAATGATAAGGAGACGAATACTACACGTCAAGAATTTCAAAACATTCGCAAGATGTTTGGTATAGAACACCACACCATCCCAGGTGCGATGGCAAGTCGAGCTAATAGGCAGGTGGAAAAATATGTAGATACCGTTGCTAATTTAATGAGGATGAACTTAGATGTATTGTACCTATAAATATGGACTGGATGAGCTTTGTTGGTCGTGTTCAGTTAGCGTTGAACACCACAAAAAATAAAACAACTGGATCGTCACCATTAAAGATTCTGACAGGCGTAGAGGGTAGAACTCCGGAAATTAGTGCTTTGTTCGCATAGCTAAACATTGAGCCACATTATGAAGATATTGAACAAATACGCGTTGTTGCAGATGAACGCATCAAGGAAAATGCTTCTAGGATGAAATCTTATTTTGATAAGTGAAAATGGTCCATTTTCGTGGACCATAGAATGAACGTGGACTATAGACCGAGATCATAGAAATACTGAAAAATGACCAATATAAGCTTAAACGAAAAGGAGGTAGATCCATTATATTAGCTGCTAGAGAGCAAATTCGTCTTGTTACTGAAGAGAATGACCTTTCTACAGAAGGAGGTTAGTATCTATTGTAAATAAAATAAGATATGGTTTTCATAAACAAGCTGAAGATTGCCTCTGAGTTATGAAGTTCAAGGTGTTTTAGTATAATTTGTCATAAGTATGGTTTTCATGGCCCTGGTGTATGGTATGTCGCCCTGGAATTAGTCGGTTAAAGGGGGACAAGTAAAATGATATTGTTGATGATTCAATGAACCTTAAAGCATTGTTTTGATGAGTCAAAATTAATCAGATCCGTGTCCACAGGTTCTAATGGTTGCCAGGAAGGTTCTCGATGCAAACGGAAGAAAATCTAAATAAAGAAAATGAAGATGAAGAATAATGACGTTCGAAAATTTTTGTTATTGTTTATGTTTACTGAACAAATGAATTGTCATGGCTTAAAGTGGATGTCATGATTTACTTCATCGAGACCGATGAATAAGCAGGAAGGCCGTGTTAGAGTATATCGTAACTGGTGATAACCCGTATGATAAGTGTTACAGGTTATTATAACTGTTGTTCCTCACTGTTCCTCATATTCAAAGAAAAAAGGGGTGGGTGCTTCTTTCGCTTCCAATGAAGTGGCGGACACGACCATTTTTAAGGCGAATTTGACTTCAGGCAAATCTGTGAGTACTGAGAGAAGCAGAAACTTCTGGATAGCCGTGGCGGAAGGACCACAGAATTGCTAATTCGAGCCGTGATTATGTTGGAAAAGTGATGATATGAAGTGAATTAGTGAACTAGTAATTTATTCGTATGTGCATCTCCCCCTCACACAATACCTTACTGTAGTTTAGGATGTACGATTTTTTAATAAATAATTGTTAAAAGTTTCTTGTAACATACTTTTTTTTAAGAAAATAAAAATTACGAAGAGTGTTAAATAAATATCTTTTTAAAACTGTATGGTTAATAAAAGGCATATTCGAGAAATAAAATTGGTCCCAAAACAGACCCTTGGGAACTTCTACATTAAAAATGTTGATCTCACTTCTAGTACCAAAAACTCCTTGAGATCGATTTGACAGGTAAGATCTAAACCAGTCCAACATGAAACCTCGAAACCCGGCCCTTTGGATTCCTTTTTACAATCGAACAATAGGTGGCGTTAATGAGTTGTGGCACCACTGTATTTGTGAACATTGACCTTTGTTATTGCGAAGCCAGTGGCAATTTAGGAATTGACTGAGTAAGTTGTTGATAGTGAGGGTTTAAAAGAAGCAAGTTTGTGCAAAAATGGAAATCACCCGTGAAGGCTTACGTTGGATGATTTTTTATGATTTTAAAAAACAACAATGCATAGAATCGCTTTGTGCAACTTTTGGTAATGAACCATCAGAGAAGGCTATTTACAATTGGTTTGCAGAATTTCGTCATGGTCGTGCGTCCGTCAGTGATGAATGTCGAGAAGGTTGGCCAAAATCGGTTGTCATTCCGAGAAACATCGATGCTGTGCGCAACATGATTAAAGAAGATCGGCATGTGATTTACAGACAGATAGATCTCTTAGGATATCGCAGGCAATCGATTTTGCATAAACATTTAGGTGTGAGAAAGATATGTTCCAGATGGATTCCGCATAATTTGACCGAAGCGCAAAAAAAGGGTCGTGTTGATTGGTGTCAAGAAATGTTGAAAAAATTCGACCGAGGACGTTCAAAATCCGTATACAGCATTGTTACAGGAGACGAAGCCACAAAATCAACACATTTGAGAGCATCTGTGATCTCACTACGGTTAAAGATTACGGTTAGATCATCAACCACATAGCAAGCGATACGTTTCAGCAGCACATTCGAAATGCCGTCGAAACCAACCGCATGCGAGTTTTTTTAATTCGAAGACAAAACTATTATTCTGCCGCTTGTCAGCAAGAATGAATGCATTGGTACAATGATTGCAACTTTTTATTATTGTGATGTTGTACTATCGGCAACAGATGTAAAATTGACTGCATAAGCAATATCAGATTTGCTAGAATACTCAAGGTTATTCGAAAAAAAAAGGGTTTGCGGTAGTGGAATATTTGTTATTACTCAAGAGTTTCCATTTCAAATTGCCTTTGCTGAAATTAATTTATAACGATAATAGTTATCACGACAGGAGGGAATTTCAATCTTAAGCTCACGATACCTCTTTTGGTAGCTTTTTTTCAATTTTAAATTTTTGAGGAGTTTTTTGAACACTTAACCTTTTTGTTTCCTCTTCATTTTTTTAATCATATAACTTGAGATCCATGGTTTCAGCCCGTTATCACAATTTTCAGACTCAAAGAGAAGGAACAGCTTAATATAAGTCTATTTAAAAATGTAATAAAGATATCATATGAAGCAGAAGCATTGTTCTCTTTGCACCGGCTTGTACTTTTTTCCCGGCAAACTGTGTCATTTATCTGTATTATCCCATTTCCCTTGACAACGTAGTATGGATAAATGTTTTCAAATGTGCTTTTTTCTTATGTGGACCTAACGCCCTTTATTGCACAAAACCAAATTGTGCACTCTCGCATTCGTCTGTATCAATAAACTCGAAATAGAAAGCTATCTTCTGCTATCTCGCAGTCTGCAATATAAATAAAAATAAAAATATAAATATGTATGCATACTAAAAAGTCTTCACTTTTCTCTAATTACCTCAATGTCTTAATATGAAGCCATGTAAGCGATGACGCAAAGATTGCATTTGCGTGGAAGCCAACCTTAAAGCCAACCTCAAGTTCAAGCATTGACCTTCCCAAAACCTCATACTTGTGCAAAGCGCTTATAAAGCAAAAATGTATTTTTATAAAAAGCATGAAAGAACGGGTTTTCATCATTTTGTGTCTTACATTTGACTAGCAACCAACATGTTACATTATGCGTGCATTTTGCTCTTAAGCGTCGTCTTCTGTTCCACTGAAGCTCATTTGATTGAAGTAAGATCGGTAAATTAAAGGCATTTAAACATAACATCTATCTTTAACTTCTTTAGAAGCCAACTGACATGCGTTTTCCATATCAGTCGGGCGGATATGTTTGGGGACAGCTGGATGGTGGCAGATTTAAACGTCAACAGAAACAGAGTTTGGGCGAAAAGATTGAAAACATGAAGAATAGTTGTGCTTCCGATCTGAACATTCCTGAAAGTGAGTCCGAGTTTTTGTTTAATGTAAATCAATCAATTCTAGATTTTAATTTTCCTCTGCAGCGGAAATGCCGCAAGATATATTGGCCGTGGAACAGCCTTCGCGACAAATTAAATGCTTAATGACTTGTATACTGCAGCGCATGAATTTGGTACCAATTTGTCCTTGCAAGCTATGATTCCAGTAGATAAATATTTTGTGTTTGGTTACAGATGACGAAGGACAATCTAATTTACATACAGGGGATTGAGACACTAGCTGATGAAGTTAGTAACTTCAATCCGTTGGTCACAGCGATAGCAATTGCGTTAGCAAGGCAATTCAACGAGCGCCTGGCGGCCTTACAAGTGCGGGACCAATGCGAAGCAGGGTACCTTATAAACCGCTATATTGCCAAGGAAATGAAAAATCGGAAATGGAATATTACATATTAATAAATCCAAAGCAGGCATATTTCATACAATTTTTTCATGTTTTCCGTAGCAACATAATTGTTTGTTATTATTGTAACTTATTAAATAAAATGTACATCCACTTCTTACCTTTTTTTTTTTCTTTTCATTCGGGTGATTCACCATAGATGGCAACTATAAGTGGTGAGAGGTTACTAGGTATTAACTAGTAGTGTACTAGCTATTAACTAGAAGTGACCGTACGGTCTAGGTGAAAAGTAACCCTCTACCTGGAGTCTGATAGTATTATAATTGATGTAAAGTTCCAAAATTTGGTTTCCTTTTTTATTTTTATTATTATTTCTTCTTTTTTGGTGGCACTACAGTCCAGGATGAGCCTGGGCCCCAACCAACTAACGTCTCCAGCTATCTGGATTCGAAACCTCTTCGAGCTGGAGCTATGTTGTCCATGCGCCGTAAAGCCCGTACAGTTTTTTTTTTTTTTTATATAATTCGTGCCGGTTCAAGAGTGTACGGTCTTATGGTGTCTGTCACACAATCTGGACGGAGTGCAGATGGTTTGAGTCAAAGATTTTCGTTCACTACTCTTCGGGGGTGGTTGTCCTAGATAGGATTTGAGAGATTCGACTGAATTTGCGTTGGTTGTAGTTCACAGTAACTCTTTTGTTTCCATATCATTAAGGTGTTATACTGGAAATACAAAACAGAGTATGAATTTTGAAGTGATCTTATGCTGCGAGTGTTATGCTTTCGTCAGCACTTTTTGATCATCTCTTATTCACAACTGATGTTGTTGCACAATTTTTCCGTTAAGGAATTGTTCTTGACTATGGACGGACTTGAAATGCAGACCTTCGGTTCAATAGTCGGTGATGATTACCATTGCACCACGACCACCCCGATCTGCAGGATCTTCTCCTCCTCGTTTTTACAAACGGAACCGTAGATTAAACGCAGAATTTTCTTTTTCGACCAAGGGCCTCCTCATCCGCTTTCATTAAATTCCAGGCCTCTGCTCCGTAGAGGAGGACTGGGATGATTAAGATTTTGCAACGGTTGGCAAGAGTAGTTCTGAGTTTTACATTAGCGCTGGTGTTGTCGTCGCCGGGCATAAGTGAGCCAATGTAGACGAAGGACCCCTTCGAAATTATTGCTGCCAAGAGTAACGTTTTGGCCAAGGCGTCGATCTTAGCCGCTTCCGCCACAATATTTACGAAAGCCTCATTGACGTCCCACTGTGTTCTTCCTATCACGTCGATGTCATCCGTGTACGCGATTGCGCAGACTTGAAAAAAGACATGACAGTGTGTCGCCTTGTCTAAATGCTTTTTTAACGTTAAAGGTGTTGGCTAGTTCGTTACCGACCTTAATGGAGCAGCGAGCGTTCTCCATTGTCATCCTGCACAGCCAGACGAGTTTAGAAGGGATTTTCAAACTAGATATAGCTCCTTATAGCTCGTCTCTATGCATACGCGGCTTTAAAATTGGCGAAAAGATGGTGGGTATTGATTTAGACTTCTTGGGCCTTCTCTGCCACAGTGTGAATATTTAGTCTATTGTGGACTCAATAATTCTCTGCCAATCATGTTATCCATAAAATGTTTCAGACGTTCACACAATACGGCAGAGAATATTTTGTATGCGATGCTAAGAAGACTTATTCCTCTGTAGATTTCGCAATCATGCTTTCTTTCTTGTGGACTGGGCAAACGATGCTGAGATTCCATTCGTCAGGCATGCTGACCATACGTTACAAATAAGTTGGTGAATGCGCCTTACCAGCTTTTCTCCAGCCGCCTTAAATAGCTCAACAGCCAGGTCGTCGGCACCCGTGGCTTTATTAGAATTAAGTCTCGATATAGCTATCTTGACTTCCTCTATGTTGGATGGTCCCAATTCCCTTACGTCGTCGTCCGTATTCTGCCTGACAGCGGTATATTATCTATCATCGTTGTTATAAAATCTACAGGAATGATCTTGCCATATTCTCACCATCGACTGTAATTCTACGTATACTGCTAGTTCTTTATTCCCTGCAGGCTTCTGCTCTGGCCTTGTACTTCTGGTACGTTCGCTTTACAAGAGGCACTATTCATTATTCCTGCGGTAGCATCTCTCGATCTCATGTTTTCCGTACTCTCGTTTTTTCTTTCTAAAAAGAGTGTGTTCCTCCCTTCTTTTCTGCTCTTAGAGCTCGCGAGCAGCTATCGTCCGTCTTTGTAGAATGGTCTTGTAAGCATGTTGCATTGCTGCATGGGCTTGTTCACATTGTACATCAAACCAAAGGTTTCTAGGTGGTGGTGGTTTGAAACCCAACACATCAGAGGCATTGGCCAGAAGGCAATGCTCCCACTGCGGGTCTGAGGATTGTCCCACTCTCATAGAACTTTGAGAAAGTTTAAGGGAGACGCGATTGGCGAGGATCCTGTTCTTATTTAGTAGAAACAAATTTAATCTAGCTTAAATTATCTTAATATTTAATGTGTCTTACCTGGCCCTATGTGGTACTCTAATTCTAATTATATTTCTAACTTGCTAATGCTCTTCGGTTTAATCCTATCAATTCGATTTTCGTATAACTACATTTCGAAATTTAATTTTCCAAGAAAAGTTTATTAAAAACCTACATATATTAATTTTTTTGTTATCCTAAAGCCAAACCTCCTCTATGCTGCTTAAATCTAGTCTTAAATATAATTGGGTAGCATTCGTGTGTTTCACACTCTGCATGCCCGGGACCTCACCTTTACCAAGGCAAATCAGTCACTTCTCAGGCTCATCTAAGCATGATGACGCGCCCAGCCTCCAAACAGTCCCGTAATTTAACTTACGAGGGAGTTAGGAGGATCTCACCGAAGTAACGCACCGGTCTGGGAACCGTTTTCATGTGACAACCACAAAAATCGGCAACGAACCCGTCGCGGATGAACGGTTTGCGCTGGCCCAATTCTATTCAGAGAAAATGTGGAGAACTGCTTCTAGGGGAATAAAGCAAGTAAGCCCCAAAAATCAGATTATTGTCGTCATGGCTCTTGCAATGTGCGTTCGAGTCTTTTTAACAAAAAAATTGTAAATTGTTTGGGCCTGCTGCTTCAAGAGCAGTATTATGGTAATACTTGATGAACTGGACTTCTCGCGTTCTGCACTGTTAGACCCTAGGTTGCTGCCTCTCGAGTACACGAATATATTCCATATAAAATGACGCTACATTAAACCACCCCGAACAATCATACTCCATGATAATCCTTATCAGAGCAACGTAGCAAGCTATTTTTATCCGCGGTCAGGTTGACTGCTGTGAAACAGACTCCTTGTTATACCTGAGCTAAGGAGCTAAAGCTTTCTTAGCACCAACAAGACAAGCTTCTATATCTCTATTGAAATATAGATACTAGTGTAGCCAGATAGATATGTATATATTGAGATATTTAACCGCGTTTTTCACCGCTAATGGTTGTCCATGTTGTCCAATGATCGCAAATTTGCTCCAGTTCTTTCTGGTATCCATTGACGCTCTTACTTTTTAACTTCCAATCATTGCAATATCTCTTTACGTGATCGAAGTCACACTGCAGCATTGTATGATGACCTCAATTTAAGTCCAAAATTACGAGCAATATTATGTTAAGTGAGAATATGATCTCATGACCTCTGTATTATCGATTCCTGCCGATATGGACTATGTTTAGGTTGATTGTGTGCTGCACTAGATTTTTTAATTCAGTTGTCCATGTCGAACTTCCAGCTAAGCTTCGAATCTTTGATGACGACCACATGCTAGGCACTGAGGGATAGGAATAGGTCTAGTTAGCCAAAGCCTTGTCTGTGATTTATCACAAATGCACAACGATAATAGTCAATTGAATTGGATTGGATGATTCTGGTTTCGAGCATGGAAAGTATAAAATTATCCAGGGCGAAACATGCAATGTCTAAAGTAGTTAGAGTCTTCTTGATAGGCTTCAAACGGATAGATGTCTCAACCGTGTACATGACCTCATGTAAGATCGTCTCCGTGAATTACTAGATTTTTCTTTATTTTATGATGTTATGACTTCCTAGTCAATTCTGAATTATTGAGTGGTTGATGTGAGTAAGGAGTGGTTTAGTATCTAAAACTCTGGTGAAACTCTAGACTGAGCAGACTAACGTGGTCAGCAAGACGAGAGTTCAATAGGGCTAAAGAGGCGGGTAACTGCAGTCATACAAGGAGGCTCTCACCAATTACAACAAAGAAATCATATCATCCAAGAAGAAATCGTGGAAAAACTATTGTGAGACCCTAAAAGACTCACCTGAAACGGCAAGAATTCTTAAGGCGCTTTCCAAAGAGAAACACGACTAAATTGGTGTACTTCAAGACTTGGATGGAAATCTGACGCATCATTTTACAGACACCTTAGAGCTGCTTCTAAAGACTCACTTTGTAATGTATTATAAAAACTAAGGCTACGAACTACTGTGAAGCAAACGTCATCTTCAACAAAGGTGAAAATCCCAACGTAAGACAATACATAACGTACGAAAAAGTCGAATAGTTCGAACCGGCCTCATAACCAATTATATCCCATTTAAATGGAGAATGTTTAAGTTTTTAGGTTTCTCCTCATTTTTACTAAAAACGACAGAAAAGCTGGTCATAAAGTCAACACTCCACAAATTACAATTTGCATATCAAAAAGTTAAATTTACGGTAACTGCCTTTCACAAAGTCACGGATATTGTAGAAAAATCTCTGTTAAGAAATGAATTATTGAATTTGTATTACTAAACTTGAATTTATAATTTCTATTAATTTTGTTGTTAAATTACATACTCGTGCATGAAAAGTTGTAAACTAATTTATATTATAATTGTGAGCGCCTGCACAAACCTAACCTACATAATTTCCTCTATTGTTGTACATATGCAAATTGTATAATGTAAATTGTTCCTAGCGGCATGGTCATACGTTTCATGCCATGTTCCATGTATCATATCTCACTTATCAGTAGAGACTACCGTAACTAATCTTGGTAATCTCGTCACGTCTTGGCTAGCAACCACTGGGTGAAGTATTTCGGATCGCGACAGGCTTTAATAATTGTAATACATAGTTAAATCGTAGATTGAAGTGATTGATTTAATTACATTCGATACTGGTGTCCTCCAAGGGTTTGTGTTAGGTCCAGTCCTCTATAACCTTTATACATTGGATTTCCCCAGATTGCATAACTGTGACGCAGCCATTTTAGCTAACGATACTGCAATATTTACATCGCATGCGTTTTGTTCGAGTATTGAAAACAGCCTTCAGAATGCTGTAGGTAGTATGATGGAAGTATTAATAAAATACTTTTCAAAGTGGAAGATTAAGTTAAACCAAAATAAAATGCAAGCTATCTTTTTCACCAGAAAAAGAAAGAGTTGCTTCCAGCCCTCCACTCAGCTACAGTTAGATATCTAGGTCGTGTGTTAGATATCTAGGAATACACCAAAAGCAGTTGTCGCCATCAAAATGTTGTACCCCTTCATAAACCGAAAATCACTATTGTCTACAGAAAACTAGATTATAATATACAAGGTAATTTTTCAAGCCATTCTTTTATATGGTTTCCAAGTCTGTGGCGACTGTGTAAAATGCCATATTAAAAAATTGCAAATATGTCGAAATAAAGTTAAAAAAATGATGCTCAATTTACCATGGCATTACTCCACACTAGATCTACACGAAAAAGCGAATGTTGAACTTATTTGTGTAAGAATTGAAAAACTTAAATTTAAAATTTGATTATTTGTTTATTTATTTATTTTTCTATTTATTTATACATACATATATACAGGGTTTCCCACGAGCAGTGTGCCAAAAAGCTAGAGCATGTAGATCTGGTCAAGACAAGAAAAAAATCGTATGGGGGGGATTCTATTTCCCCCCGTTTAGCCGGGAAGGACAATTTTCTAAAAAAAATGGCTTAATTTGGAAGAAAAAATTATTAAAAATCAACAGTTACATCCACAATACCCTGATGTACTTTTTTGTAAGCCAGAAACCTCTTCTTTCATCTTGTTTTCAAACGAAGCTGTTTTAAGCAATAGTTTTTGAGAAATTAATTTTCAAACTCAAAATTTTGAAAAAAAATTTTAAAAACAAAATTTCGAACTATTTTTTTTCAAAATTGTATGTAATTAAGTACTATTTTTTTTTCAAAAATTCAATTCTCTTATTAGTTTTTAGTTAAAAACAGAAAACCGGATGCAAAAATGTCTTGTTGTTTTTGAGAATTTAAAAATAAACCCGAACCACTTTTTTCTAAGAAAAACCTTTTTTTTGGTTTTAACGCGGCTGGACTTGTAGGCAAATTAATGTATGAAACAATGACCTCTCTTTTATTATTTTTAAAAAATTCGGAGTTTTAAGAGGATACAATAAAGTGACACAGTATTGGAATAACCCTGGATTAATCTTTTTTTTTCATTGATAACGCCTGAAAACTTACCTGCTAATTTCGTCTGGGTCCGCCCGCCGCCGATGGTTTCTACCCGCTAGGACCTTAAGACAATAAAACCGCAATTTTTCTTTATTGAAAAATAAAATATTTACAACCCAAATGTAAATAAAAGGCATCGCATTTTTAATAAAAAAACATTTCCAAATTGGATGTTAACTCATCAACACATTACGATGTCAAACTCATACTCTCGAGAAGAATTAACGGACATGCACTTCTGCTACGGTTTAGCTAATGGTCGAGATCGTTAAGCCGAAAGACTCTACGCTGAAAGATATCCCAATCGGAGGTGTCCCAGTCGTAGCATGTTTTCAAGAATCCACCGACATCTGCGAGAGCACGGAGTGCTAGAGCATCGAAGAAGCGAAAGATCAGTTACAGATGGATTAGGAATGTTAGATGAAAGAATGCTTGGAATTCCCAAATCTAGAGTATGGAGAATGCTTCATACCGAAAACGTACACCCGTACCATTTTAGGCCAGTTCAGGAACTCAGCTCAAACGACAAGTTTATGAGAGCAGAATTTTGTCGATCATTACTGCTTCGAGATAAAACTGAACGAAACTATTTTGCAAGGATATTCTGGACGAATAAAGCACAGTTTACCAGAGATTGGGTTATTAACTTCCACAATTTGCATCATTGGAGTAGCACCAATCCACACAACAAAAAACAAAATAAATCACAACACCGCTTTAGCTGTAATGTTTGGCTTGGTATTGTTGGACAAACTGTAATCGGGCCTCGGTTTTTGAATGCCGTTATTAATGGAGAATCATACCTGCAGTTCATACGAGACCTTTTGCCCGATTTGATGGACAACGTTCCTTTGGCCATAGCAGATAAGTTAATCTACCAGCAAGATGGAGCACCAGCACACTACAGCTTACGGGTTAAAAACTGGCTGGATGATCATTTTAGTGACCGTTGGATCGGAAGAAGGGACCCCACGGAATGGCCACCTAGATCACCAGATATAACTCCTCTAGATTTTTATGTGTGGGGATTCATGAAGAATTATGTTTACAAAGTGGAAATAGTATCTTTGGAACAACTGAAAGAACGGATTGAAGTCGCTGGAGTCAAATTGCAGGAAAATTTGTCAAGCATAGACTTATGTGCAGCCATTAGAAGGAGATATAATCTTTGCCTTCTAAAAAATGGGGATCATATTGAAAATTTATTATAATAAAACTCCGAATTTTTTAAAAATAATAAAAAAGAGGTCAATGTTTCATACATTAATTTGCCTACAAGTCCAGCCGCGTAAAAGGTTTTTCTTTAAAAAAATGGTTCGGGTTTTTTTTTAATTTCTCAAAAACTACAAGACATTTTTCCATCCGGTTTTCTGTTTTTAACTAAAAGCTAATAAGAGAATTGATTTTTTGAAAAAAAAAATAGTACTTAATTACATACAATTTTGAAAAAAAATAGTTCGAAATTTTGTTTTTTAATTTTTTTTTCAAAATTTTGAGTTTGAAAATTAATTTCTCAAAAACTATTCCTTAAAACAGCTTCGTTTAAAAACAAGATGAAAGAAGAGGTGAAGAGGTTGCTGGCTTTACAAAAAAGTATATCACTGCATGTTGGTTGTAACTGTCGATTTTTAATAATTTTTTTTCCAAATTAAGTCAATTTTTTAAAAAATTGCCCCTCCCGACTAAACGGGAGAAAAAAACTAAACGTAATTGAAACATTATAAAACACATAAAAATCATGTATATTTATAGGAAATAAAAGCTCCTCCACCCTTTTTGTGGGAACAAATGAAAAATATTCGAATTCAATTTCAATAGGAAGAACATTCTTTTATTTCGTTTAATTACGAATTGTATTAAGCAACAACGCCGCATCGGAACAGATCTCGCCAAATCCAACAAGGGTAAGTCAAAGTCAATTTAGTGTTATTATTTCTCTCTGCCTCTGTGATACACAAACCTTCGCCCTTAATATGCCATATAACTGCAAAGGTTGTAAGAAAGAAGACAATGAGGACATGGTCCAGTGTGACACGTGCGACGATTGGTACCATTACCTATGTGTGGGCGTGACCGCCGAAATCGAACACCACGATTGGAACTGATCAAATGTCAAACAACGTCAATAGAGAAAGCTCAAGATGATACCAGTCTCACAACCACCCACCAATCTTCACCACCAGTCCGCAATAGGGCGAACGAACCACAAATCTTGGATTCTCCACCGAACAACGATGAGAGTGGTTCCATAACTAGATCTTCAGCATATTGCAGCCAGCCGTCAACAGTACCCCCGACAAATTCAATCTACCAATCCCACGGACAACGGTAAACCACCATCAAACGCGTGTTCTTTACAACGATGTGAGTTACTGCTACAACAGTTAGAAGAAGAGAGGTTTTTACAAGCGCAACGGGACAAGGAGTACATTCAGAAAAAGTATGCTTTGATGAAGGAATGCCAAATTGATGGCGACGAAAAGATATCCCAACAAAATTTCGCGGTAAAACAGCAAGCCAATGAATGTAAACTCCTAACTGGGACGAATCAAAATTCCCTCATCAATTCTCGGGACCCGTGTGGGTGGTGTAATTGTTAATAACGAAACAAGCGTTTTTGTTTGTAGCTTTTTATTGTTTTATGTGATTACGTTACAATAGTTCTCAGCGCGTGCGCTCTCCAATAAAGATGAAGGAAGAAGAAGGAAATGTAACAAAGGCAAGATGGAGGGACCGGAAGAGTCCGGTCGATAGATAGAAGAAAAACAACGCCTGTCAGACAGGTGAATGAATGTAATAGAATGCTGTGAATGCATTCAGCCTCTTTATTTGACATCCTCCCCGGGTTGAAGGACTGCATGATCTTCAAGTTTCGGTAACGGGCACAACTTTACTATCGCTCGCTTGGTAACCCCTTTCGTTGTTTTCAAGGTCGCCACTCGTGCTATTCCGTCCTTGCCGTGATGCAGTTCTATAACTCGGCCCAAGTTCCATTTAAGTGGAGGAAGATTTTCATCCATCAGTGTCACTATGTCACCAACTTGCAAATCCTTGCCTCCTCGACGCCACTTACTTCTCGTCTGAAGAGTATGGAGGTATTCATCTCTCCACCTCCGCCAGAATTGTTGTGTTAACCACTGTACCCTTTGCCAGCGGCTTAAGTATGTTAAGTTCCGTTCAGTATAGTCAGGATCAGGTATCGCTTGTAAATGATTTCCTACTAAAAAATGCCCAGGTGTTAATGGTTGGAAATCTGAAGGATCTTCGGAAAGGGGGGATAGGGGACGAGAATTAAGTATTGATTCAATTTGAACAACAACTGTATTAAATTCTTCATATGTTAGGGAAGCCAAACGCAAGACGTGCTTCATGTGGTGCTTGGCTGACTTGACCGCAGCCTCCCATATGCCTCCAAAGTGAGGTGACCTTGGAGGAATCGTTCGCCATTCGATGCCATCCTGAGCCAAGGTGCTGCTTATAGATTCCTGAGACTCTGTCGACGCTAACTGTGAATATAAGCTTCTCAATTCGTTCCGCGCACCGATATAGTTGGATGCGTTATCACTGTACACAATCTTGCTCATCCCTCTTCTGCTGAAGAATCTCCGTAAAGCAGCTAAAAAATTAGCGGTACTAAGGTCGCCTACCAGCTCTAGATGCACTGCTTTAGTGCTGAAGCAGATGAAAATGGCAACGTAAGCCTTGACTGGAGACGTTCCTCTTCGTTTGAAGTATACTAGGAAGGGTCCACAAAAATCTGTTCCAACAACTGCAAATGGACGGGAAGGACTTACACGCTGCTCTGGTAAATTAGCCATTACAGGAAATATAGGTGTGGGGCTGGCCTTAAAACAGGAAACACAATGACGTACTACTTGTCTAGCTAAAACCTTGCCACTGATAGGCCAATACCGCTGACGCACCATGGCCAACAATCCTTGAGCCCCCAAATGGTGATATCTTTCATGTGTGTGTTTCATAACAGCAATTGAGAAAGGGTGATTGTTAGGCAAAAGAATTGGATGTTTAAATTCATATTCCACGGCTGCATGTTCTAGTCGTCCGCCTACTCGCAAAATTCCATCGTTGTCTAGGAAGGGATAAAGAGAAGATATATGTGACTTAGACGGAATTCGTTGATTACTTTTAAGTATGGAGATCTCGTTGCTATAATGAAGTCCTTGAAGGTTTTTTATTATGGTCTTGATGGCCCTTTCGCGCTCTGATACAGTGATGACTCCAGTCGTTCGATTCATACCTTTAATCTTTGCCCGTGCATTGTTGGTAAATCTTAGCAAGAACGCCACTGTATTTACTAACTTTAAATACTCATCTCTGTATTTAATGCCTTCCAGTATATCTGATCTCTTGGACGTACTTGTATGAAGCACACATTTAATTTTCTTGCGCTCTAATTCTTCGTCCGAGAATTCGTAATTCAAACTGAGGTGAGGCCAATTTATTTCGTCGTCATATAGAAACGTAGGGCCTAAAAGCCATGTGTTAGTTGATATTAGCTCAGTGGGACTGCATCCACGTGATAATACATCAGCAGGATTACATTTAGTTCTTACATGGCGCCATTGATCAAATTCAGATACCTTCTGAATAACTGCAACCCTATTTGCTATATATGTAGTCCACTGATGATCTTTTTCAGCGATCCAATGCAAAACAATACTAGAATCGCTCCAGTAATAATATTTATTGAACTCTTGCTTGGTAGCAGCTTTGATCTTCTCAACTAGTTGAACCATCATCAGTGCCGCACATAACTCTAATCTGGGTAATGTCAAGCGATGTTTATTAATGGGTGCAACCTTGGACTTAGCGCAGAGTAAATTGATTGTTACCATACCGTTCTCCCTGAACGATTTAATATACACACAAGCTCCATATGCTCTCTCAGAACTATCTGAAAACGCATGCAACTCTGATTCCCGTACACTGGTTTCCAAAACATGTCTCTTAATAGATATTTTCTCTAGATTGACAAGGTCTTCTCTAAAGGTTTTCCAAAATGTATACATCTCCTGCGATACCGCTTCGTCCCAATGTAGCTTACTTTGCCAGAGACCTTGCATAAAGAGCTTCGCCTTCACAATGACGGGATTGATCAGACCTAAAGGATCATAAAGTCGACCTACGTCTGAGAGAATTGTTCTTTTGGTGACTCTATCTAATTGTTGTAAATTAACCTTAATTTTAAAGATATCGTTATGAGGCTCCCATATCAAACCCAGGGTTTTCACCACATTGTCATGTCTTAAATGAAACAGCCGCTCTCGATCCTCAGTCGGAATATCACTTATAATAGCATCTGCATTTGCGCACCATTTGCGTAGTTGAAATCCACCTCGACCTAACATAGATTGTAACTCACACTTTCTTTGCAAAATATCATTAAGATTGTTAGCACCTGAGAGAACGTCGTCTATGTAAAAGTCGTTCTTCAACACGTCTGCCCCGATGGGAAAATTATCGCACTCATCATTAGCGAGTTGATATAGAACTCTGGTTGCAAGGAATGATGCCGGGCTAGTTCCATAAGTAATAGTGCAGAGCTTATAGATATTTATTTTATCAGCCGGCGACTCCCTCCAAAGAATGTATTGAAATTTCTGATCTTCTTCATGCATGACTACTTGTCTATACATTTTTGTAATATCCGCAGTAAAAACATATTTATGATATCGAAAACGGAGTGCTGTAGAAAATAAATCTGCTTGTATTGTAGGGCCAACGTGCATTATGTCGTTTAATGAAAGCCCGCTGTCAGTTTTGGCGGACGCATCGAACACAACACGCAACTTGGTTGTCGAACTTTCCGGTTTGATGACGCAATGATGCGGCATGAAAAAGTGCGGTTCACCGTACTCCAACTTGTCGACAGGTCTCATGTGACACAGGGCTTCGTACTCACGCATAAATTGTACATAGGCTGTAATAACATTTTTGTCTCGGTGTAGCTTTTTTTCCAAGCAGATGAACCGACGCATGGCTATGTGGTGCGATTTTGCTAGTTCACGTGGATGAGTCTTGAAGGGTAGTCGCACTATGTACCGTCCATTTTCAAGCCGGTGGAAGTTATCGATAAACAAATCTTCACATATTTGCTCTTGTGTTGTTAATGGTGTTGTCTCGGCAAATCCTTCGATATTCGAGAAAGATTTCATAATCGTTTCAATGTTTTCGTGGCTTTCTGTGCAAAGTGTGTACGCCCGTCCAGCTTTGTTATTATCGCAACTGTTACCAATTACGCCTGAGGCGATCCATCCTAGAACGGTATTTTGCAAAATTGGTAAATTATCATCGATTCGTACTTGGCCAACAGATAAGAGTGAGAAGAAATGACTCGCACCAAGTAAAACATCAACCCGTCCTGGCTTGCTAAATTGTGGATCGGCGAGATTCATATTCATGGGGATTTTCCAATCGGATATGTCGATTGACTTTTCTGGAACCGCGTGGGTAATCCCTTTAACCACCATAACTTCTACGGTATGACGTATTTCATTAAAACGGGATTTCAAAATAATGTGTGTTTTAAATTTGCAGGAAGTTTTAGTTGAACCAATGCCGTGAATTTCCATATTGGATTTTTCTCGCGGTAAGCCTAGGATATGTGCGAAGCGCTCCGTTATTAGGTTTAGTTGCGAGCCCGAGTCAAGGAGAATACGACATGGTATGAGTGTATTATGCTTATCCGCAACGTGTACTATTGCAGTGGCCAAAATAATGGATGTGCCAGGATTAGAATAATGCGTTATATCGCTTGCTTTTGGCTTTGTTATATGCAAAACCCTTCTGTCGGTTGGTTCTTCTGAGGCATAAAACTCAGTGGCGCCTACGTTAAGTGAAGTACTTGAGTGATTAACTGCGGGAACATCAAACGGGTGAAGAACGGTGTGATGTGGTTTATTACACTTACGACAGAAAGATGAGCGACATTCTGTAACATTGTGGTCGTGTCTTAAACAATTAGGGCAGATTTTTTTTTCTTGTACGTACCGCTGTTTTGAAGTTGAGGGTAGCTTAAGAAAAGTATAACATTTTTGAATTATATGGCCTAAATTGTTACAATATATACATTTGTTTTTAATTTGTTCTGAGTGTCTGGTAATGGTTAATGCCTTACTTCGAGAACTTATAGGATTGGTACTTGCCCGCACATTGCTGCTTGTCGAAAAACACTCAAGTACTTGACAGCGCTTGTTGATAAATTGAGTCAGACCAGGAAGTGATGGTGGGTCCTCAGTTGGGCATTCTTCCTGCCATTTGCTGCGTGTGGCGTTGTCCAATTTTGATACGATGATGTATATGATGAGATCGTCCCATTTGTCGACTGGGCGGCCGAGAGATGATAAGGCACGTAAGTGGCTGTTAATTCCGTCGATAAGTTCGCGAAGGTTCATGGCTGATGACCTTTGAATTGCAGGAACTTCAAATATCTTTCGCAGGTGTTCTGCACAAATAAGGTTCTTGTTTTCATATCGATCGAGAAGAATTTTGATAGCAGCATCATAGTTTGTGCTGTTTATTTCCAGTGATCGAATAGCGTGTGAAGCGCTTCCTCCAAGTGATGATTTCAGATATTGGAACTTCGTAGTTTTATTTAGGGAGGGGTTGGAATGGATAAGGGAATTGAAGGATTCGAAGAAGTCCAACCATTCGGTAATCTCACCTGTAAATATTGGCATGTTAATTTTAGGTAGTTTAAGTTGTTCAGCAGAATTTATTTGGACATGGGTACCGCCGTCTTTAGTGTTGGGTTTAAGTGATTGAATTCTTACCGTAATTTCTGGCTGAATGCTGTAATACAATTCCTCATACCTTGCGCGAATGTCCTCTACATTTTTTACCTCGTCTGGATCCAACTCTTCAATTTTGCCTTGAAGCTCTTCGAAGGCGTTGAAGGCGGTATCCAACGCGGAGAGGCGAAGCTCTAACTGCGGAACTGTTGCATCCTCTGTAAGGCTGTTCACAAACTCCTTCAGTCGATCCATCTGTTTGGACACAACAGTGCGCCGTACTTTCAGGACTTCCATTTTCTTCGTTTCCTTGGTAGGTTTTTCTTCGGATGGCATTATTGCTGATTCGATTGAATGAGATAATGAGCGCAACACGTGACTATGATATACATATATTTAACTAGCGACTTCAGTATTAATGCGTGAAATCACGTCGGGGTCACCAATGTAATTGTTAATAACGAAACAAGCGTTTTTGTTTGTAGCTTTTTATTGTTTTATGTGATTACGTTACAATAGTTCTCAGCGCGTGCGCTCTCCAATAAAGATGAAGGAAGAAGAAGGAAATGTAACAAAGGCAAGATGGAGGGACCGGAAGAGTCCGGTCGATATATAGAAGAAAAACAACGCCTGTCAGACAGGTGAATGAATGTAATAGAATGCTGTGAATGCATTCAGCCTCTTTATTTGACAGGTGGAACAACACACTTTATCACAAAGCAAGCTATCAGCTCCTCATGTCAACCATGCAGCAATCTTGTGGCTCCTCACGTACAACGATTGTTAATTCGAGGCCCAACACAGATGCATCTGCCGGCGAAGGACCAGCGACAAATCCATTCAACTTTAGCAAATCAATTGAAACATTAATACCGAATAAGCAGCAACTGGCAGCCAGACAGCTTATGTCAAAAGAGCACATAACTTTTAGCGGACGCATCGAAGAGTGGCCTAGATTTATTAGTTGGTTTAACAGCACCACAGTATCATGTGGGTATACGGACACCGACAATCTACGACGACTTCAACATTGTTTGAAAGACGACGCGTTCGAAACAGTTGGGGTCAGACTTTTTATGCCAGAACATGTCCCAGGTGCTATGAGGTCCCTCCAAATGCTTTATGGCCGCCCCGAAGCCATAATCAACAGCCTCATCGATCAAATCAGAAAAGAACCAGCACCACGGATCGAAAAGTTGCAGACACTTACAAAATGCATGTGCTGTGATGATGGGAAGTGGTCTAAACGACCATCTGCCAAATCCATCATTACTTCGGGAGCTTACCGATAAGTTACCTCCTCAAATTCGTTTGAATTGGGGACATTTTCGTAAGAGCATGAGTTCTGTTAATCTATTGACCTTTAGCGAATGGTTACATGACGTTGCACGGTCGTCATCCGAGGTTGCACCCCTGAACAGTATCCCCTCAGCTAGGTCCGAACGCAACACACAGAGTTAGTTAAGTTTAGTTTTTAATTCATTTTTATTCATAATTTCTTAGATCTATCTTACCCTAGACAAAAATGCTTAAATACTAGCTTAACTATCTTAACAATCTAGATATCTTACTGGCCCTAGGCGGACACTCTAAAATAGACGTAACAACTTAAATCTATGTCTTTCGACTACTATATCAACTTACCACTAACATTACTATATCTAGCTTAAGCTAAGAAAAATGTTTTTTATTAAAACTTAGCATATGATCATTTTTTGTATTATATATAAAACTTAAACCTACCTTAATGTAACTAAACCTAACTTATTTTACCTTAACTAAAATATATATATATAAATTATATCCATAATATATGTATATTTAATATATATATATCTTTTTTTTTTTTTTTTTTTTTTTATATACATACTACCCTACTCCTACCTACCCTACCCTACCCTACCCTACCTTACCCTACCCTAGCTTATGTAAGCCTGCCATTGGTGTTAGGCAGGCCATGCCTTGAAGAGGCTGAAGCTCTCAAAATGTCCACTGACGTAGCTCTCTCCAGCCACCAAAAGCGTTGATGCTGGCGGACCTCGATCCCGGCGTGAGACCGATCTACAGAACCTGAGGCGCTCGGGCTCACGGAGCGCGACATCGGGTTCGTAGTGGAATCGCCGTTCAACGGAATTGCGACCCACGTGGAAGATTAGCGGCACCGCCAATCTATCCTGGATCAGCCCACATCTATCTAAATAGAGGAATGCTTCTGGCGGCACAAAGCCATTAAGGCGCACTCTCTCGTGATATAAATCGTTGGGGTAGTAAGCCCCGAAGATCAGGCTATTGACCGAAGTCATTGCTCTCGCAACGTGGCTTCGAATCAGTTTGATCAAAAAATTATCTATCCGTACAATCCTGGCCCTATTGTATAGGACCTCGTTCGGGTAAAATTTCGTGTACTCAGATTCGGGTGTCCTATGTAGCCCCAGACACGTCCTGAGACATTGTCTCTCAAACACCCGAATCCTTTCCATTAAGCTGGCTCTCACATTGAACCAGACGGGACATCCATAGGCAACCATGGGCCTGATTAAGGCCATGTAGCAGATTACCTTCACCCTAGAATCAAGTTGGCTGCTATGAAACAGCCATCTTGTTAGAGCGAAAGCGCCCCGGGCCCTTGCCAGAGCAGCATCTACATGTTTGTCAAAATATAGATACTGTTCCAGCACGATCCCAAGGTATCTGACTACACTTTGTCTCGCCAGTGGACGTCCGTCCGGTCCTAAAATTAAGAACCTGCGCCAGTTTTTTCTAGTGTCCCGAGAGGCCCTAGACAAAGGCGTTCTGAACAATATAGATTCTGATTTCTGGAAGTTAATTTTCAACTTCCAGTCATCACAATACCGCTGAATTTTTTCGAAGTCACGCTGCAGAAGAATAACAATAACGTCGATCGTTGGACCTGATCTGTACGCGATTAGGTCGTCTGCGTACGCTATTGAATGGTGAAGAGAAACTAGCAGATCGCTTAGGTAAATGCTGAAAAGGATCGGCGAATTGATCGTACCCTGTTGCAGTCCATTTTTGATTTCAAATGTTTGGGTAGAAGTCACGTTGGCAATTTTCACTACGAATTTTCTACCTGTTAACATGTCAAAAATCATATATAGCAGTGGTTTACTTATGCCCATCCGACTGAGCTTGTAATAAAGACCTTCTAACCATACGGTGTCGAAGGCTTTTTCCAAGTCAATCAGACAGACACCCGTGCATTGGTTCTTTCATTTATTCCATTGGACATCCGACCCAAGCTTCGACGCGGCATCAATAGTGTCATGCCCCGCTCTGAAACCGAATTGGTTATCCGGGATGATTTTATTGTCCTCAACCCATTTAGACAGGGCCCTATGGATCACCTTCTCGAAGACCTTGCTGATACTCGGAAGGAGACTTATTGACCGGAGATTTTCCGGGTTAGATGTGTCTTTACCTCTCTTGGGAATTGGTTGCACCACCGCTGTCTTCCAGTGCACTGGATAATATGCATTATTCAGTGCATTGTTGAACAGGATGGTGTACCTCTCTACAGCCACTGGCGGAAGGTGCCTAAGCACAACATTGGATATACCGTCGACTCCCGCGGATTTTTTCTTCCTCAATGACTCGAAGATCATCTGAATATCCTCCGTCGATATGAACAGGGTATTAACCCCCTCATTGGCGATGACATTGTTTGCCATGAAATCTTCATTGAACCATGTTAAACCAAGGATCTCTGATCGCCAATGATCGATATCATTTCGAAGATAGAAGTGATGAAGCAGGGTTCTATCTTCCAGGTGGTGGTTCGGGCGAATACTATCATTCACCTTGTACACCTCCTGGAAGACAGCTCCCACTGTCGCCACCTTCTCCTGAGGATCCTCGATCACGAAGAAGTCGTCATCCAGGATGGCGCTCTCCGGATCGATGCTAACTGTTCGTAGCAAGCGTTCATTGTCTGACGTTCTCGGAAGCTTTAGATCCTGAATGTCATTCTGATTGTTTCTCCGAAATATTTTATTTATTTGCGGGAACATACTCGCGCTGTTGGATTTTACAGCACGAATTCTGTTGTTCCAATGCAAACTTACAGATATCCTGTAATTTTCCTTTAACTGTTGGATATTTTTAATCAGTGTCTTCAGTGTCCTGACCTCCGAGTTTTGTCTGTCGGTAAACCGCCTGTACAAGAGTTTGAGTCTTGTCAGGAGTCTACTTTTTTGTCTGTGCAGTGCGTCGATTGTCGCGTTTCGGTATACGTTTGTGGTATCGTGCTGTCTTTGGCGTGGTATCGTACTGTTCATTGTCTGTTTAATGACATCGTCCATTTGTTTGAGATACCTGTCAATCTCGTAGTTTGACAGGTTCCTATTAGTCGGTGGAAAGGAGGCGCTCGAAGTGAGCGCTCTCGTCAGGGAATTGGCAAAGCGCGGCCAGCACACCCTACTGTAATCGTAGGGGTGCGTTTGGACACACTCTGCCATCTCCGCCAACTCGTCAGGTACTGTGATCACGGCACATAGTCCGCAATGGTCACTGTCGTATACAATGGTCCGTAGACAGTTAATAGACCATTCGTTCGTGTCTGCCAGTCTCAGTCGAGAGTCTATTACCATGAGATCCAAATAGGAGCCGCTCCTAGGATACGACGGACTATCCGTTGCGAGCAACTTGACTCTATATTCAATGCTGCGAAGAACACATCAATGGCTTAGTAGGCTCCCCCTAGTGTTGGGAATGTTATTTCCCCAATCACTATGTTTGGCATTTAAGTCGCCAGCCAGAATGTAAAAGTTTTCTACTGAGTTTAAGCGCAGAGATCGAAAAAGTGTCTCGAGCTCTGCGATAAAAATATTGGGTTGAGGTGCTTCAGGTGCATAGGCTGATACAATGTACACTCTCTTTCCGTTTCGGAGAGGAATGCACACAATACAGGCCTCTATCACCTGGAACCTCCGCACTTCACCGCTATATATGACTTTATGTTTAAAATTGTTTTTAATAAAGATCGCAACTCCCCCGCCTTCAATAGCGTTCTAATTAATTTATAAGAACTGTGCCGGATTTTGTGCTTCTGGTTTAGCTTTGTTTCGCTAACCAAGAGTACATCAGGCTTTCGTCCTGCAACAAGTTAAAGAGTACGGCTCGTCGCTCGAACCTTTGGCAGCGGATACATTGCAAAATGTTTCCGCTCCTCTTTAATGTTTCCCATGTGACAGTCTGGGACGCTAAGGTGGTGATAGTCCTTAACCTCTCTCTCTCTCACTTAATTTCATTTCGAGTGAAATTGAAATTCGATTTCAATTCACTTTCACGTGAAATGCAGAACATGGGTGTATATCGGCACTTTTGTCAGATGTAGTTTGAGTGTTATATTTTTTTTTTATTACGAATGGTATGCGTGACATGCATAACAATATGCTGCCATCAAGGAAGGACGCACAAACGACGTCTCGGACAGAATCACAATGGGCAACAAGAACTTCGAGGTAGTCAAGGACTTCGTTGAGGCCCAAGTCCACACTGGACTGCAGCGCCATGAAGAAGAAGAAGAAGACGTATCGATTGCGACTGTGGCGTTACAAGTTGTCCATTTTCATTTCGACAGGCTCCCGTTCTAGATTTAAATCCTTGACATGTTTATTTTATTTCCCAATAAAATCTTCGGAAGGGATTTCTATAGCAGAGAACTTTCCATCTCCTCTATCTTTTTCCTCTTCTTCTGCTCATAGAACTCACGAGCGTCGTTCTGCATTCATCATCAAATCAGCGGTTTCTTGAAGGTGCACATTGAAACCAGAAATAAAATGGCGCTGTCGTTATTTGCCGTTTTGGGCTTCGAAATGTACTAAAAAGAGATACTTCTTAGAAAACCACGTATATCGAGCATGTTGAATATGTTGAGTACCGAACTTTTCATTGTGTAGTGATCTTCAACATTGGATCCGTCAGGTATATCTGATTTTGTAATTCTTGTTCGTTCTTCTTTGTTGGAAATGCAGCGCAGGTCGTTTCTTTTTTTTCGAAATAGGAACAGTTTCGAAAAATACTCCTTAGTCTAGGGAATTTCGGAAGTGAAAAACTGTTATATGGTTTCTGAGTCACCCTATGAAGTGAGATTTTTTGTTTAACCTGAGATGGGAACATTTTGACATTTCGCCAACTGACATGAGTTTGCTATTTTGTTTGATGATTTCCAGAATATTTTCGATAGACGGAGTACGGTGAAGTTGACTTATCATCGCAGGTTCTCGTTAATATTTTATTAGTTTTCGTACAACGAATCTTGGTTGATTTTCGAAAAATGTCGGCAGAAAAGAGTAAACCAAAAGGAGATTTGGGTCTTCTGGAAGAGGATGATGAATTCGAAGAGTTCCCTGCAGAAGGTAATTTGTATGTAGCTATTGGGTGGAGGCATTTTAAATATTTCCGTTTCATGCACAGATTTTAATATTGCGGAAGAGGACGAGAGCGCAGTCAACGTCTGGGAAGACAATTGGGATGATGATAATATTGAGGATGATTTTAATCAACAGCTAAAGGCTCACCTCGAGAAACAAATGGAAACATAGATCTCTGTCCTAAGAAACACCTAATTTAAGTTTCACAAGTACTAAATATGATTAATTATGTTTAAGATGAGCAGAATTTTTTTTTACTTATAATTTAATAAAGAAAAATGTGAAATTATAATTGAGCGTAGTGTCTGTCTATAGAGATGTAGGTGAAGGAGACTGACGGGACAAAACGACGTGATACATTACCTCAAATCGATTCAATTGTAGACCTTTTCGGCGATGGTGCTTCCAGTTATACAGTGCTGAACATAAGTCTACGTACTAGTGCTCTTGATTTTACCCGGGTAATACCAAACTTAGCAATTTCACGGGTACCCGGCAATGTCGGCTGTCGGGTACCCGACAATACCGGGTAATAGGATATCAAGGGCCATAAATATTCTTATTTGATTTAAAAAGTTAGTAATGTAGTGGTCAATATAATGGAGAGAGGAAAACAGCGATGAAAACATAGTTTATACCTACTCTTCTCTTCCTTTTTTATGGTCAGAAGTGTAGGACCATAACCTTCCCACTTAACTGCATTCCTACTGGTCCGCTTGTGGGGTCCGCCGGTTTGACCTCAGAAAGTTACCCGGGTATGCGGGTATCAAGACCCAGCAGAAAGCATAAGCCTTAAATAAGTCTTATTTCAATACAATTTATCCCTTATGAGATAAGGATTGTTATCAATAAGCTATATTCATTGCATTCAAGATTCCTTATTTTATTCCTTACTTTTACACAGGCCATGTCCTAGGGAATCAGGTATACGTCCGTATCCCTTCCATTTCGTTAAAATAAGCATTATAAAAAGCCTTTCATAAGACTTATTATATGTTGAAGGTAAGGATTATGTAAGTTCTTATTTCAGGCATATTATCAGTTTTACAGAAGCTATATATAACCGTATTAACAGTTTATTATAAGCATTAGATAAGATTTTATTTAACTCCCATTATCAGTATTACTTAAGTATTATGTAGTATATTTTTTAAGACTTATTGTTAGCATAATAAAGTGAATTTCATTTTTTATTTATAAAACGTTTTTATTTTTAATTAAATTTAATATAAAACTAGAAACTTAAAATAAAAATATTCACATTGTTTTAACTTAGAAAAAAATAAATAAATTAGCTAAAATAAAATTCACAAAGTTATACAAAATTTACACAGAGTTAGTTAAAAAAAAGAAACAATAAAAAAAATACATATAACAGAAAAAAAATTACAAAATCATTTTGTTTTGTAGCCGCATCTTATGATTTCGTTGGTCCATCCGGTTTTTTCCTTTTTTTATGGCATCTTTAATATTTTTTTCATATTCATCAAAAGACAAATAGAAACGATTCACGCAGCCTATAGTGAAAACAAAAAGACTGCAAAAAACTTCTTAATTGAATCTAATATTAATCTAACTTACCATAGAGAGTTGATTGGAAAAATTTGAAACTGCTAATCTGTTTCATATTTTTCCTGCCATTCCAATTAATTTCAGATAAAAGACTATCTGCTATTACTGAACCAAAACTTGAGGAGACTTTACCCCTCAATTTTGTTCCAAGTAATATTTTCTGCAACGATTTAGAATTGGAAATGGTAGTTAAATGTAAGTTTTCATGACACTTACTACATCTGTCTCAAATTGTGGCTCAAGTTGTAATCTTTTATCCAGATCTATAAGATCAGTCATCGTTTTGAGCGGAAAATCAAAGACTTCAGCAGCAGATATCCCGAAGAGTTTTTCATAAATTGTATTAATTTTCAGTGTTTGTGCTGCTAATGCCGTAGTTTGCTGTTCTAAAACCGTTTTCATGGTTAAAACGGCTTCTTTAAGATCTACAAAAGATGGAGACTTGAAATTAGAGGCGTAAAGTGAGAATACAAACCAAATTAATATACCTTATAATATACCTAGGATCGGATGAAAAGCTTACCACGGTTGTGGTTGATTGCGGTGACTGTTGTGGTTCATTATTTTGATCAGGCTGGGGCATTATTTTATTTTCAATTTTGTTAATTTCAATTAAAGTTGGAACTGATAAGGGAACATCCAATCCTTCTTATTTTAATATTGCCAACAATTTGTTTCCAGCATTGTAAGAAATATTTTCCTCAATGAACCAATTAACTAATTTTTCTTTTAATACGGGTAATTTGTGATTAATTATTACTTTAGTTACATTTTCAAAACCGTCATCTTGAATAATAGTATCACTTATAAAATTATAACTACTGACGTTAACAGTATCTACTTCCTGATCAACGACTGCTTCTGATAACAATTTGTCTCTCTCTTGATTGAGAAGCCTTCTATAATGCCGCTTAGAAAACCCCAATCTGCTCATTTTACTTACTTTAATGATGTCTTATCCTTTTCAAATCACTTCAGTCCTTTTTAAATCACTTAAACGTTTGTTTACTTTTATTTAGTTTACTATTTCACGGAGCACTTCACGCTTGCGTCCAACCTATTCAGATATTAGCACAATAATAATGGCATCAGAACAAATATTCCTTATGAATGCCCTTACTATAAGGCATACATCTGGATTATCAAGATTTCCTGTTATTTCTTGTTCTGTCATGTTGTATACCTTATAAAAAAGGCTTACCTCAGAATTATAATGGGTATAAAATAAGGCTTGTCATATTTTTTATACCTTATTGAAACCTTAGCCTGATATGCCTTATACAATTTTCTGCTGAGGAGCTCTACTACGTACACTCCAAAATATGATAAGAATACATGAATATCGTCATGAAATTAAAAATAAATGATCAAAGTATATTACTAGTATGTATTTAATACATTTAGAGAAAGATTTTCAAACTTAATCAACCGAAAAAATTATACAACACATGAAAAACAAAAAGTAGTTCAATAAAATAGAACAGAAATGTACGTACACCTTAACTAGAACACATGAATTTATATGAATTTCTTCCGTCAAGGCCGTAATGAGGCCTTTTCTGTTGCTTATCTTATGGGATCGAATTTTCCGTTCGAGATAATTCCATAAATGTTCTACGGGGTTAAGGTCAGGCGATTGGGGTGGAGAATGCATGTTAAAAATTAACCATTCTTTGACAATAACAGCGGTATGCTTGGGATCATTATCTTGCTGAAACGTCCAAGTTGACCCCAAGCTTAATTTTTCAGCTGATTGCTTCAAATTGTTTTTCAAAATATCTAAATACTTGAAGCGATCCATTATACCCTCAATAATTACCAAATTCCCCACCCCCAGCTGACATACAACCCCATACCAAAACATTTCCTCCTCCGTGTTTAATGGTCGGAATTAGATTCTCACGATTGAGGCTTGTGTTGCTTTTTCTCCAAACACTTTGTCTGCCATCATGACCAAACAAATTAAATTTGCTTTCATCGCTAAAGAGAACACTATTCCAGAAACTGCAATCAGCATGTTCGTGAAGTCTGGCGAAATCTAAGCGTTTTTTTTGTTTCAGTAGAAGAGATCTACTAAAATATCCAGAGCGATGAAACAATCTGCGTACTGTTATTGGATGAACTTCTTTTCCAACTGTATTTTTAAAGCTATTTGCTAGCGCAGTAGAAGATGTCCTAGGTATGTTTTTAATTTCTGCTAGAACACACCTTCCGTCCCGTTCCGTAAGCTAACGGGGTCTGCCAGCCCTCGGCTTATTTTCGGTGGAATTTCGTATAATATGATTTTTAATAACAGTTTGAATGGTTGTATGTGGCCTATTGATGAGTTTTCCGATTTCCCGATAAGACTTTCCCTCATTTCTCAATTTCACTATCAGTTCCTTTACTTCACTAGACTAGGTGCCATTGTATTAATTTTTTTAATTTTTTTCACAAAATTACTCACGGACGGCCAAAGATCTACTGCCCTTATTTTTTTCAGAAAAATTTGGACGTTTGGGAAAGATACCGTTATAAACAGACACTACTTAAAGGTGTACGTACACTTTTGTTCGATTCTATGGAAGTATTTTTTCTCTTTTTGCTGTTCTTAAAATTTGATTTGGCAAACAGTGTTGTTTCTATGAATGAAATTTGTTTAAATACTATAATTAAAATGGGTCAGCCGATTATGTTTGATTTCAAGCTATATTTTATGATTTTTCCTCATAATAAGGGGTGTACGTAGCCTTATATTCAGCACTGTATTTGTGGGAGTTAAACCCGGGCGGAGCATAAACCACATACCTTTAATAAGTGGGACCTTTCCATTATCAAGTTGAGCGGCAATAAAATGTACGTACAAGCCATAGACAATGATTAGTCGAATTAGGTCCTTAAAAAAATGAGAGGCTGTTGCGAAATACATAAGTTGAAGCGACCTGTTATGGTATTTTTAATATCAAAGACCATGACTTAGTCTGACATGTCAAAAAAGGTTAATTCATATGGAGCTAATTTATAAACAAGTTCTTCTAAGCACTTCGGTTTCGAAAACTTTCTCAAAACCGACGTTTTGAAGAGGCTAGTTTATTTGGTTGGGGGCTTCTGTCAGAGTTTTTTTTTTTTTTTTTGGAGGCTGCTTCTACTATCTGTTGGAGCATTCAGACACAAATACTGGTCCATTGTACTACTAGATAAAATCCTTGTCTTTATTGTATTTTCCCCGTTGTCCGGAGAAAAGCTAAGAGATTCGGCACCCACTACGTCGGTCCGAAGGGTACCCTGCGCGGGCGAAGGCGGGACAGTCGCAGAGAAAGTGTTCTGCTGTGTCATCCACAGGTAGGCGTCATGCAGCACAGGTAGGCATCTGACTGATGCCAAACACGTAGAGATGCTTGGCAAAAGTGTAATGGCCCGTAATGACGCCCGTAAGCCTTCTGCAATCATTTCTCCTTAAGGATAAGAAAAATGTTCCGGACTTCTTGAGTCCTGTTCCACCAGATAACCGATGCATATGAGATTATCGGTCTTATCATTGCCGTGTAGATCCAATAGGCCCCATGTTTTGCCAAAGGCACCTTTGCATGACTCCCAGGTACTTAGCTTCCTTGGATATCGGGATGGGAATGCCTTTTAGCACCAGCTGAGTAATGCCAGTATTTTTTCTCCTTGTCGTTAAGAGAACGACATCAGTCTGAAGTGGATTAACCGACAGCCCATTAATCGTGCACCAGTCTTCGATCACATCTAGCGCCGGCTGCGCTTTAAGACAGACAGTCGCTAAACATGAGCCGCCGACAGAGAGAACAGCAACATCATCCGCATAGGCCTGGGCATAGATTCCAGAGGCATTGAAGCATCGAGCAGAGGGTCGACCACCATGCACCATAACAGCGGAGACAAGACGCCACCTTGCGGGCAGCCCCTGTTTACTCCAGGCTTGACACAATGTTCGAAGCCTGCATCAGTGATCAATGTCTTGTGCACAAGCATTGCTTTGATCCAAAAAACCGATGCTTCATCTACGCCATTCCGTCTAACATCGTTATATCATACATGCTGTCGAAAGTTGCGTTGTCAAAACCCGCCTTAACCCTTTGATGCCCGAATTATGTTTTAGTAGAAATGAAAAATATTTCTATTAAGAGTGATGGAATGGGTAATAGGTAGATACAAAAAGTGAAAAAAAAAATGTGGGTGGGTGGTTAACAGAAGAGAAAGAGAATATGAATAACGGTTTTTGTTTACTTCTGTTTAAGAGACATTTCGTTGATAGTCTTGTTGCCATATGGCAATAGTGGGCATCAAAGGGTTAACAAAAGTGCTCAGCACGTACGTTTTCCTTTCGAGTACGCATTCAATTCTTCCAACTAAGTTTTGAAGGGCAGTCTCGCAGGATTTCACGCGCTAATAAGCATGTTACTCGTATATCTCTGAAAGATATACATTCGAAGGGCATCTATGCAAGGTGATTTTTTGTTTTTTCATTCCGGGCAGGTGTTACGCAGGAGTTCATCTTATTTATTATGACGGGAATCGCAGATGGTTTGGGTAGGTACTCGTCGGGCCAATTTTCTCCGCCGTGATTTACATACATATGTATATAGATCTAATTGGTCGTGGAAAACTTGTACATTTGTTAACAGTTTTGATGTTAGAATGCGAACAATGTCTGAACCTAGAGTCATAGGTCTTTAATTCTCCTTAATTTGAATTTTAAATGTGTAAATGTGGCAACATATCACATTATTATTATTATTATTACCGGCGATTTGGAGCTCGGAAACTCAATCAAACAAGCCTTTGCCAAGCCTACCTGTCATGAGTGTGTTCCGTACATGTTTTTCTGTTCTTCACATCTCTTCTGCATCTTTTTCCTATTCCTACTCATTCATTTAACTCGTCGTCCATTGTTCATTTGGTCTATGTGTCCTGCCCATCTTTGTCTTCGCGATTTTATCACTCGGAAAATACTTGGGGCTGAATAGAGTTCCTCGAGTTCTTGATTGTGTAGTTTCTTGTATTCGCTTGTTTCTTCGTTCTGTTTTCCACCAGAGAATCTTCTTAAGAATTTGTTTTCAAAGACACGAAATCTTGATTTTCCTAGCCAAAAGGCTTGGATTTTCCGGGTGGACAATTTTCTTCTTCTTCTTCTTCTGTTAATAAGCTGATCTCCGGGGCTTACTACCTCAACTATTAACTATATACTAGTGTGTCTTAGCGTATTTGCCCCACCAGAGGCTTACCTCTATTTAAATCAATGTGGGCTGTTTCAGGACAGATTAGCGCTATCGCTCTTCCACGTGGCCCGCAAATCCATGGAGCGGCGGTTCCTCTATAAACATGATGTTGCGCTCCATGAGCCCAAGATCAGAGAGACGTCACCCGACGCTTTTGATGGGTAGAGGGTCAAGTTAATTAGTGCGAACTGGACATTCGCAGAGAAAATGGTGCAGAGTTTCCTCTGCGTGAGTGTTGTGACATCTATGGTAGTGGGTGTTAGACCGGATGCCTACTCTGGCAGCGTGAGTTCCTATATGCCAATGGCCTATACTGACCGCCACGATTCTAGCTATGTTCGGGCGGTGTCTAGGTGCAAGGATTTCGTATCTAGTTGATTTAACCCACCTACGATTGGCTATGTTGAAAAAGTGTTACAGAAAATATAAAAGAGCTTGGTTAACTCATCGGCCATCTCATTCCTCTCTATGCTGGAACCCAAAGGAGCGTAATATCAGTCCAGCCGTCAGCGGGTTTAATTTCTCCCTTGCATTGATCCACCAGTTTAGAGAAGGTGGCATCAGACAAAGAGCTGTAATAGCGACTTGCCTGTTGCTACAAATAGTGGTGGACGTGTAATTGAGGCGGACTACACTGAGTATTTTGCACTTAAGCCTGATTACGCCGCTCGCCGCCGTGTATTTGATACGAATGCCCAATGGGAGGAGATGCACAAGGGTATTAAGTGACTCGGAGTGCATGTTCTCATGGCTCCCGTGGTTTTGATTCCCGATGATCTTTGGATCTCATTAAGTTAGTCGACCTTATAAGCTTTGCTTAGGGCTGGCCACTGAACAAGGAAGCCATGGGTGAAGACAGGGCGAACCTCGGCAGTGTACATCCACGATATGAGTGCCCTGCTTTTACTGACAGTTTGGCTGCAACGTAGAGTGTTATACTAGCTTTCTTTATCCGGTTTTCTAATACAGACTTCCAGTTAAGGTTTGAATTTAGGATAACGCATAGATACTTAGCGCTGGAGGAAAGAAATATTTTATGCACTGAAGAGCAAAAGTGTACCAATAATGTTAATTTATTCACTTCATTTCAGCTACAAAAATTTAGTCTACATTTTTAATATACAATATATTAATAAACAAAATAAATAACTAAAATTTGAATTTCGAAAAATAATAAAATTTTGAAAGAACAAAATACCGAAAAAGTCCATGTTACAGTTTTGCACCACTTAATAAAAATATGTTGATCAAGAAATGGAAAGGTTTTTAATAGTCCGTCCACAGTCCTTTGGACTTTTTTAAAGAGTTAAGCCTTCGCAGCATACTTTCGTAAAGTTTGCGTACGAATTCCGGTGAAATTGCGTACCATTCTTCTTGTATTCGGTCCCATAGCGCGGTCATTCCCTTGGGAGCATCAGGGCAACTTGCCAGTTTTAAATAAGCTCACAAGTTTTCGATGGGATTCTTGTCCGGGCTCTGTGCAAGTCACTCCATTGTGTGAAATTTTTGACTATTTAACCAATTTATTACTACTTTTGATGAATGTTTTGGATCATTGTCCTGTTGGAAAATTATCCTATCTTCCTCCATTTCCATCATATCAACAGCAACTGCTGCAGAATATTGAGATATTGTTTCTTTCTAATTATTCCGTTAATCTTCACTACTGGACCAATACAGTTCGGCGTTATGCAGCCCCAAATGATCAAACAATCGCCTTCATGCTTTATAATTTTTTTATATTTGAAATGTTTTTTGACGACGAAGTTTTTGCTATGATTGCCGATTTTAGTAACTTGTACGCGAGTCAAAACAATCGACACAATTTTACCGTCAATGCTGGAGAGTTGAAGATTTTCTTTGGAATACTTATATTGTCCTGGTTATCATAAACTACCTAGAGAACGTATGTATTGGTCATTAGATGAGGATATCGGAGTCCACGTAGTGTCAAATGCTATGTCTATGTAGTAATAGATTCAGAGAAATAAAAAGGAATTTACATCTTGTAGATAACAACGATGCTCCAAATACTAACGATAAAATGTTCAAGGTACGAAAACTTGCAGATATGCATGGAATGGAATACTTTTCACGAAAATATTTCCATAGATGAATCCATGGTGAAGTACTATGGTCATCACCCAGCAAAACAATTCATTAGAGGGAAACCAGTACGTTTTGGGTAGCAGCCAGTGCTTCAGGATATTGTTACAGCTTCGATATTTACTGTGGTAGAACTGGTATTTCCAGCACTGAGCCTCTAGGAACTAAAGTGATAACGGATCCTGCAAATCACAAAGTTTTCTTTGATAACTTTTTCACTAGCTATGATCTGCTAAATGATTGGCGCCAATTAGGTTATCGAGCTACAGGAACCATTCGTGACAACCGCACTAAGAAATGCCCATTACCAAATGTTAAGGAGATGAAGAAAAAATCAAGAGGAGAGTATGATTACAGATTCGACAAAAAAAATTAAGTATTACTGGTCCGCTGGAAAGACAACAGCATTTGCACAATGGCAATGAATTATGATTCATACGAGCCGGTAGGAGCTGTAAAGAGATGCAGAAAAGAAACAAAAGGTTGATGTCAAGATCCCGCATTTATTTCAAAATTATAATAAAAGCATGGGTGAAGTTGATGAATTGGACCAATCAATTTGGATGTATAGGATCGGCATACATGGTAAAAAATGGCGGTGGGTATTATTCACCTACATGATTGATAGGCCATATCAAATGCTTGGAGATTGCACGTACATTCTAGTGAAGAAGCCATGGACCAATTACTATTTCGACGAAGCATTGCTAGATTCTATCTGAAGCAATCGCCCCAAAGACACTCTGCTCGTCCTTCAACATCCAATATAGAGGGTTTGCAACTCAACGGCGCCGACCACGTACCGGAAAAGCTTCCGAGACGAGTACGATGTGTTATTTGTCATAACAGAAGTCGCTGGGGCTGCAAAAAATGCAAGAAAACCCTGTGCATAGAAAAACCTTGTTTTAAAAATTATCACTCATAAGAGGCCCCTGTGCCAATTTGGGTACACCCCTTTGAAATGCTGAAAAAAAACGGTACTTTTTCCAACTCATATACTTTTTTGTATTCCTTATAACAAATAAATAAACAAAATTTCAAGTAAACCCTTGTAGTTTTTTTTTGGCCATTAATGGGTTAATGCTTTAAAATTGTTACACTTTTGCTCTTCAGTGTATAACCACGTCGTCCGCATACGCTAACATTTATTCCCTTGCAGCCTATCTCAACTAAGATACGGTTGATGGTTAACAGCCATAAAAGAGGTGAGATAACTCCACCTTGGGGAGTACCTCTATTGACGGATTTTGTAACGAGGCTTTTGCCTCATTGCGATTGTATGAGACTGGTTTCAAGCATGGAGACTATTCACTTATGGATGAAAACTTCTATTTCAATGGCGATTTTTCAATAGATTTGATGAAAACGTTATTGGTAAGATAGAAACGCTATAAAAGCCCTACTATTGTTTAAAGTGGATGGATCTCTCAACAGTTCGTATGACCTCGAGATCTGGAGATAACATGTTGAGAGTTTGAAAGAGGGTTTGTTTTCATGCTCTAAGAGAGCGCCGCGGCGAAGTGGGTAGTGTGTTGACCGCTGACGCGTGATGAGTGAGTTCAGATCCCGATAACACCAACGCCATCAAATGATTATTTCTCGGCGGGGTACTGGCTAACCCACCCTTTTACACCTGCCTTGAAAAAGCTTCTCGGCTCTCGCCGTTCGGAATCGGAATTAAGCTTTAGGTTCCGTTCACTTGTATTTAAAACAAATCGCACAAAACATTAGTGAATAAAAAAAGCTTGGCTCGGGCTCTTCATGAGCTGTAACGCCATCTAAGGTATCTGTCTGGCAGTACAATGGACCAGTATTTGTGTCTGAGTGCTCCAACAGATAGCAAAAGCCTCCAAAGAAAGACCACATGCTATAACGTTTTTAGAAGAAAGGATGATAGACTGATGGGGCGGAAATCCTTGGCTGATTCGATGATTCGGGAACGTAGCTCAGCAGCAAACCTCTTTAGAACATCGCCATGATGCATAAAATAGTTCTAAGAAATATGAACTAAAAATGATTAAAAAAAAAATAAAAATCATTGTTAGGCAGCCTTACTGATAAACCTGTTTCACTTAGATTCAATTGTGTCAGTAGGATTGTCAGGTAGAAAAAAGATAACTGAATGTATCTTTGTCGCATTTTATTTTAATATCATTCATTTCTACTAATCGTGCGGCTAATAATAATAATAATTTTTTGAGTTCTGTTTTTTTAGTTTTCTTATTTCCTTTTATTTTTCTTTCTTAAAAAATATTCATATTGTTTTATTTTTTTTTTACGTTTACGTTTACATTAAATCTATTTATCTTCTGTATTAAAATTAAAAGTTAAAGTAGAAAATGTATATAATGGAACGAATGATCAAGTAAGACCAACAGTTGAATGTTAAACTAATAAACAGAAAATACATTACGGAAATTAAAACACTATCAGCAAAAGAAATTCACTTAAGTAGTAGATCTTATCGATTATAAATAGGTAAGATGGAGGGGAATTACGTAATGAAGATTACAAGACATATTTAAGAGGGATGTGTATGGACGCCGTCAGTCAAACGGGAGACCAAGTTAAATTATATTTATTTAAACGCTCGTATTATGTCGGGTTTCTTCACTCTTGCACTCAAACACAAGTCTGAATGGAATAGGCAAAACAAGAGTAGGTAAAAGAATGTTGAAAAGAGAAATGCATGGCAGTTTATAGTATAAGTTATAATAGATGATATCTGCTGTCACGATTTCTTTTTCAAATTCTTAATTTTGTACAAATGTGCAACAGTGAATATAAGAACCGGATCTCATCGGTTCGAATTTACGCTGATATCTGTGGGCGTTGATAAATGTATGTTGATAGGCTTATAAGAAGTAATCAGCTTGGGGTTTTTTCGAGGGTATGCCTCGACTTTCTTGCGGGGCTGCTTCAAATATGATAAAGTCTCTATGCAGGAACTCATTTAGTTCTAAAATTGCTGCCACATTTCCGCATCTGCAAATGAAAAGAGCAATTTACTTAATATAGTGCAAATTAATTATGTTAGCTTACCTATAACAGTAGTTGGGTGCAGACCATACGGTGAGTACTGTTTCATTAAAATGCCATTTAAATCCTTCCATAACCAATTGATGAGCACGACAAATCATATCGATGTCATTAGTCCGATTGAATTGTGAGACGACATCGGATCCGAAGAGGTAACCAGCACCACGAGGTGATACCCCCCAGCCCGTTTGATCCTCAGGATCGCTCCACAGTAGATCGCACATTGGACCATCATGTGGAACCTCTTGTTTACGATCAATTGTACGAATTTGATCTAAATACTGAATTGAAGGACTTAGTCCGCCATGTACACAGAAAATCTTTCCATCAATAATCGCCGACAAGCTTAAGTAGTCAAAGATTTCGGTACAATATCGCCAAACAGCCGTCGATCCGTATTTGCGTAAACATTCGTCATAAAATCCGTATACTTGTGTGATTTGACGAGATTCGTGATTGCCTCGAATGAGGGTGATACGATCGGGATAACGAACTTTCAAGGCCAGCAGTAAAAGAAACGTTTCCACGCTGTAGTAGCCGCGATCTACAAAATCTCCCATGAAAAGATAATTGGTCTCGGGCACATCACCTCCGACTTTGAATAGCTCTTTGAGATCATAGAATTGTCCGTGAATATCGCCGCATACTGTTACCGGTGAATCGACCCGTTGGACATTTCCCTCTTCGACGAGTATTTCTCGAGCTTTTGCACACAGTGCTTTTACCTCGTTCTCCTTGATGATTTCGCATCGTTTAAGCTGTTCGATTTGTCTATCTAAATCGCTGTAATCTGTCATTCTTTATTCTCTGTTCTCCTTTCTCTACCGCTGTATATGGCGAATAATCAAATGGAGACAATGTGAATTTGGTTGCGCGTGAGAGAAAGACGTCGCGAAAGAAGTATGATGAACCAATCGTTCGATCACTGTCACACAACGCGCGCGCTGATTGAATTTGCACCTGAAAAGAAAGAAATATTTTAAATACATGAGGAGAAAATCAAACTAAACCAGTATATACAATTGATTTTAAATGTGGATTGGGGCTCTCGTGTTGACGCCTTGTATACGTGACTGATGCCTTTCCATTAAAACACCGTTTCTGTCGGTTTAGCCGGTGTAGCTTCCATTATTTTTGTAATGTTATCAACTGCTGCGTGTTATACTCTCGCTTCCCAGGTCTCGCTCATCGCTCAAAATCTTTAATACTTGATTAAAGTACACACGTTTAGCTGAGGTCACAAGCTTTCGCGTTGTACTACCTAAAAAAGGCTACCCAACTGGCACAGGAGTTGAGTTTAGCTTTATACATTTCTACATACACGTCTCGTCCTCAAAATAACTTGGGCAATAAAAAATTAAATATATTTCTCTGGTTTTTTTTGGTTAGTCTATAATGAATAGTGGTGCTGTGTTCATTGTCCTGAAATGTTGTTTATCAACAAGCGGCTTGAGTTTCAAATGAAATAACTCGATGATCAATGAGAGCATGACAAGAAAATGAAAAACTATGCAAGACAATTTGGTTAAAAAATGAAGCAGCCTTATTTGATTATGTACTCGTACCATATACATAATTTGTCACATAAAAACAAATAAAAATTAACCAAAAAATGTGTTGAAGGATCAGCCTAAAGTTTTATTCTAAAATCCAATAGTAAAGTGACACACTTGTATTAGATTGTAGAGTTGTATTGCGAAATGTATGCAGTTTTAAAACATGGGGTGCTCTATGCAAGGAAAATAATGCTTTGTTACTCACGAGAAATACGATTTTAATTTGATTGTCAGGCAATACTTACCAAACAATTACATATCAAAATGCTTAATTGTAAAAAGCGGACATATGCATAGTATCTGTTGGGATACTGTATTTGTAAAGTGGAGGTTCATAAAGGCATATTTTTAATCAGCTACTGTTGTTTATATTTAGAACATTTTGAAATAACATTGCAAACCCCTTTTTGAGGCTAACTTTTAAACTCAACTGATTAGATTTATAGTTAGTAATAAAACAATAAAAAAAATTAAAACATGCAGAGTATAATTCCCTACGATAAAACCCTATTTACAAACTGTAGATAGCTAGCCAACTAATTGGAAACGATTTGTGTAGCCAAAACACATTATTGGATAGTATGTTCAAGTTGTTTCTGCTTTTATTTCGTTTCAATAACGTAATTTCGCGTTATTAAAAATTATAATTTGATTTCAACGAACGAACCTTCATAACTTAAAACTACGAACCAAATTAAATCTTTAAAAAAGTAATTTATTGGAATTAAAAACATAGGACACATTTTAAATCAGTGAAAGAGACATAATTACAGAAGAACGTTTGCTAAATTTCTGATTTCACTTTATTCACATCCACATTGAGGTATTAGAGCATACATTTAATTGCTGAAGCTCATTAACTTTGTAATATCAATGGGAGTCTCAGTTAGAATAGTCTTTACAAAAATCTCGATGCTTAATCAATGTTAAAAATATAATAGAGAAATCACGAATATCTGTATTTATTGGGTACCAAAAGACTTACTATATAAGGGGTGATCCAAAAATAATGATAATCGGTTGTATCCAGGCGCCATAAAAATCAAACATTTTTCTGCTTGCTTATCTACCCATTAGGTTTGCATAAAAAAAATCATATAAATAGAACATGATTCCCAAGAGGTACGTTCATTTATATACAAACCGTCGAAGGGACAACATCAAAATTGAAAAAAACGAAATTAGATCTGCCATCAAATATCTTTGCTTGAAAAAACTGTATATCAAAGACATAAGCAGCGACTTGATCTATACTCTATATTCCGCAGTAGCACGCTAGACCAATGAGTTTAAGCTGGAAAGGTTATGGCATCAATTTTGTGCTAGTCTGAATAATTATAATGGAATATTTGGAAAAGGGAACCACAATTTCGGGCCATATAATTACATTGCGCGAGGTCATTAAAGAAAAAAAAAAAACGCAGCTCGCTTGAGCTAGAGGAAATAGCTGCATTCCCAAAAAAAAAAATAGCACAGACAAACGGGGTGTGTCCTAGTGCAACGTTCATTTTGACACACATAGGGAAAGAATGAGATCTCTGTTCAACACGGCTAAACGGACCAAGTGAATGGACATGAAATTTATTCTTGCCTATTAAAAATTAAAGCTTATCAAATCCAAGAGTTTTTTAGCCGTGTTTTATTTTCTACTTTTGGATGTACCCACCATATGGATAATGCTTGAAGAAATGAAAAATAGAGACGTTAGATGCACCGCCGCAGAGTTTTGATATGTATGCGATAGAAAATGTGTGATCTTGAAGCAGGACTTAAGGGCAAAAAGTGGCCACAATAAAACAACTTACACGGGTTTTGAAGCAAATTTGAAGAGATCTAAGTTTACGATACCCGCGGAAGTGAAGTGAAAGTTGCACCAGACGATGCCAAGTTTTTATAAATAATAAAAACGACTAATTTCCCTACTAATATAATTGCGTAATTCAGCTTGCGTAAACATATAAGTTAATATAAAACTTTCAAAAAATGAAAACTTTAAGTGGCAAACCTTCAGTAACATTATTGAACGAATAGTTTGAAAACTTTGATCTTCCGAACCGATGTGAACGGTATTTTCCATTGATTTTACGTTCAATAAATTGCAACACAGGTAGACGACTCATCTGGGAAAAACCCTATTTATGTTTACTTGTAGGTAGGAAACACGAATGAATTCATCATTTCATTTAAAAACTACTCGTGTAACGCTCATAAAACCGTAAGGCTTCTTTGTCAATTTATTTTTCATGGAAGACACACCTATTCCCAAACTCATGCATCCTAAACAAAAAAAAAATTGCAATAAAAATAGAAATGAATATGCTCGTGAAAGTCCAGAGAATAATTAGGTGTATCACCTTCACAAGTATAATAGTTTTTAAATGCTTAGGCGCAAATGAGGGCTTTGTGGATGTATTTAAGGTTTTGTCACGTTTCGTAGGTGTGGTGGGTTTCCCTAGAGGACAAAGTCTAACTGCCCTAGGTAAAGAAATTTATTTATATGTACCTGAGATTGACTTTTTCTTTTGTTTTATATGACTGTCATAAGGAAAGGAACAGTCACTTTTGGAAAAAGTAATATTGAGAAATAAAAATTCGTATAAATTGGCAGGTTTTGAATAATCAAAAACCAAAGTAAGTCTTTGGGAAAATCACATAAGTTTATCTTACAAACTTGGTAAGATTAGGACGCACTTATAAAATATATGGCAGAAATAGATTCGTCTTGCGTTTGAATGTAACTTCCATTTCATGAACCAAACTATCACTCATTCAAATGTGCTATTCACCATTCCGTAAAAAAACAAAATACAGACCGATACTCGCGAATAAAACACAAATAATTGCGAAAATAGCTAGGAATTTTTACCTCGTTTAGTAAAAAAGTGAAAAATAGTTGGCTTTTCTAAAGGTACAGGGAGCGTATGGTATTCGAGGGCATCCATTGATTAATTAATAAATAAATATTAATTTCACAAAGTAATTGTTATTGGCGGACCCCACAAGCGGACCAGTAGGAATGCAGTTAAGTGGGAAGGTTATGGTCCTACACTTCTGACCATAACAACGCCGGAGAAAAAAGGAAAAGAAGAATTGTTATTGTTCTTGTTTCAGATCATCAATGGAGGACTATAACCTAATGCAACAAATGAAAAGACATGCTGTTATCGTCGCTATACTCGTAAGTGCGAAACACACTGATTTAAAAATATTCAATATATAAGGCACGCTTCGTGAATCGGAGGCATCAGCTTACGATAAGGAATCTGTTGCAAAGTGTATAAAACACGAGGAACGTTTAGACGCTATTAAAACTACGCAATTTATTCATAAGCATAGGATAATTGACGAAAACCATTCGAAACCCATGAGAGCCATAAACCTTACGCTATGCGCAGAGGACAGTTTAGGTCAGCACAAGTTCGGAAACAGAGAGCTGTTCGTGCAGCGTCTTTTTAAGACTACTGATTTAAGACTAAAATGATAGATGGCTATGTTCAGACACAACAGGTTCCCCATGTAATGCATACGAATTTTCCAGCTCATGTCATGGTTTAAAGAGTTGTGAGCAACGAAGGATATGTTATGCCACCTGTTAATGCTGCTGCCTACATCGAGGGTTTCCATTCACGGGAACACAACAGGACTCTACTGATCCGTGAGAATATTTTGATCGAACATTTGGCGATGATAGCAATACACACAGCCGAGTTTTTACGTCGATTTATAATCGCAGATGAAACATGATTTCAGCGCATCAAACCAGACGAAAACACGGTCTAAACAAGTCATAAAAAGAAAATAATTCCTTAGGAAGATGAAGGTATTTCCGTTTGCTGGCATTTTATTTTAAGTGCAAATAGGGAGACTGCAGGTCAATGATGATTATGAGGCGATCGACGGAACAGTGTATCGTAATAAAAAAATGGAAGGATTCTATTGTTTCCGATTCAACGAATATATTAAGGGGGTAACCCGATGTTGAAGGCTCCAACTTTTCTTTAATCTAGCCGGAATAAGGAGAAAATGATTTTTGAAATGTTTGTGTTTTATAACGGAACGCTGCACACAATTCCCAGCTGCGGAAGACATACCTATGGTTAATAATTAAGAATATGCTTCAATAAAATTAAGGTAATTTTATACTAATACTATTTTTTGATGAACTCTATTTAGGTTTATCTACTAAGACAGCACATATTGCTACTAAAAATTAGTATTTTATTAAAACCGCGTACTACGAACAGGAAAAAAACGGAAAGAAGGAAATGTTTGCAAAGTTTTATTCTACAATAATATCTTTACAAAGGGAAATTCACACCAAATACTCTCATACTTGGTGCGGTTAGTAAAAGGCACATGCAACAAGCCCGCTGAATAACGTTCAATACAAGTCGCCTCCATCAAGTGAAATGTTTGAAACAATAAGATCATATTAATTGAAAGTTTTAATCGTCTAGAGCTAGGCTACTAAAGCATATACTAGTGAGAAAACCATGTGAAATTTAGCTCCCACTTTTTTTACTTTTAAAAAATTGAAGGCAATAGCGAAGTTATGAGGGTTTTTTTTTTCTTTTCTAAGGGAAATTAATGGTTTAAAAAACAGATTGACTTGTTAGGAGACTGTAGAAAATAAATAATTTTTTTTAAATATAATCACCGCGTTTTATTTTCATTATCATTACCATTTGGATCACCTCTCGTAATTACTTGAAATCATTTCCCTCGGAATATGATATGAAAACAGCATATATCAAATAACTAACTTAACAGTTCATGAACACCACGTTTCAAAGCAAAAAATATTATTATAAAATATTTTCGATATATCGCCACTTGGAACTCGGAAGTTCAGAGCTCCGTAGACAACCCTCTATGTATGCGTATACATATATATTTTTTTTAAATTAAAATGATGCCAGTTACGCTATGTAGCGCACAATACTTTATCTGAAACACGTTTCGGGAGAAAGCTTCTAGTGTTGACGATTTATATTATTTTTTTTAATAAAAATATATTTTTTTTATAACTAAATGTATGCCAAGAATGTTTTACAGTGCTTAATAGAGCCTAGATCCGAATAGCAAAGTCGAAAATTAGTAAAGAAAAAATACACACGTACTACCGTCAACAAACAAAAATAAGTAATGAGATGGATAGGAAAGAATCGATCAAAGAGAAGAGTTTATATTAAGAATATGAATGAATGGAGCATCTATATGTTAATCAGTAATCTTATAATCTGCCAACAGAAATATATAGTATCTGCAGTGTATCATTTTTTGAAAAGCGAACATTTTTATGGCAATTTATTTCCCTAACCTCGGAAGTAAATAAGAATATCCAAAAATGCATGCATATATCATGTCGATTCCAAAAGGAATCAGAAATATACAAAGAACCAACAAAACTCATGCATTTTCAAGCGTATAGAAGAAAATTTAGTAGATGGCAGCGACAAAACTGTGACATCCGTCCAAAGAAAGACAAAGAATGCCCATTTGTCTCTAAAATGCAGCTGTTCAAAATACCTCACCAATGAAGTTGTATTTTTGATTTGAAATTTTAAAAATGTTTATCTACACAGTGCTTCCAATTAGTTGGTCATAGCTTATAAGAAAAATAATAAAAAATCTACCCCACAGGATGCCTTTGTAAATGATTTATCATAATAAATAAAAAATACTTTTTCGAATTTCATTTTTCAATAACTTCAATGTTTTATTGCATATATATATCAATTATTTTAGAGTATGTACATGCGCATAACATTTATGAGCCGCTCGCTCGGCTAAGTTTAAATTATATCAATCATTTATTAACATTCCCTTCGTTTCGTATTAACAACAACTTTGATGTCGCCCTAGAGGGAGAGAGTACAAATGTCCAAGTGATCAAAAAACGATTTGTTTTTAAATAGAAAAAATCGGAAAGCGATAGGTTTGATAAAAACTAAGGATGATTCATAGAAAAGTAAAAATGTTATCTGTATTTTTTAAATGTTGACCCTTGGACAAGTTTATCTCTAGTCATAGTAGACGATATGAAAAAATACTTTTTTCTTCTTATTTTCCTCAATTATTTTCTTTGTTTTATATCTTTTTATTACTTTCTGCACATGATTACCACTCATCAAACCCGTAATTAGCTTGATTCTAAAATATTTCTAATTTTGTTTGTCCTTTACATATAATAGCTAAGCATGTTTTGCTTTTTGTTTTCATATTATTTCATATTACAAGTAACTTGACTTATGTGATTTACATTTCATCCAAAACCTTTCTGTATTTTTGTTGATTTCTAGGTGCGCTTTATCATTTTCTACATATATTATAATATCTCGGTTTATCTTAAGCTAAAGAGACGGTAGTGTGAAGCATTAAACGAGACACATGACGCGCAAAGTGAGTGATGACTTAAACAAGAGGAATTATGAGAAAAGTGAGTAATAACTCTACAACTAGATAATAGGAAACGAAAAATGCATAATGGATTATTATCTAACGTGAAATGATGACAGTGCAATATGAAACTAATTACTCTGTCTGTAGCGGAGGTATCTATTGTAAATGCTGCTCGGCATAAAGAACGATTGGAAGTACAAAAATGAAAATACGCGTTAATCGAATAAATTTTAGTGTTAAGTAAAATAGCTTTAAGAAAATAATTGAAGCACCTCTGTTATGGAATTGTTCAGCCTTAAAATCTCAAGATAAGTCGAAGTGTTGCCTAAGTACTTCATTGAAAGATACAATCGGTCGAGTATATACAGTGGTGGCGAACTAATTAAGAACGACTTTTATTACCTATTGGCAACATTATTTTGCCCACAATGAGTGATGACAATCAATTCAAAAGTACCGCTACATAAGCGAGTTCTGATGTTCGAGTACTTAATTTAATTCAAATCGCTTCTATGACCAAAAAGTTCATTTTTTTAATTGGCGATATAATTAAGAACGATTTTGTTGGAAAAGTTATTTTGTTTAAAATTCTGTGCTAATGTAATTTTTTTCAGTAAGTTTACCGATTTCTTTTTGCAATAGTGCGATATTCTAAAATTCTGATATGTTTTAAGAAAACTAAAACTTATATCTCAAGGAAAAAAAAGTTGTACTGAAGGCATGACGGGAGCCTTAAACAACCTTCGAAATTATGAACAATTTACCACTGCAAATATGCTGAATTGCCCCAAAAACGATGACTTTTAATGCCATAAATTGTGTTAAAAATTATACAACTATAGAAAACTAGGAAAACAGTAATGCAGGACAGGTTGATAATAAGAACCGCGAAAAAAGATTAACTTCTTAGCTCAAACGTATCGAAAAAGAAAGACCCAAATGCATTCTTTGCTCTTTGCACGGTCCATCAGAGAGCAATTGACTGAGATCAGACTTTTTGAGCAGTCGGAAAGAAACCATTTCTCTCAGAACCGTAAGGCTTAAGTAGCTTTTGCAAGGGAACATCCGAATTGGACCACATGGAAGAAAATACCCTGAAGTGACGAGACAAAACAGAGTCGGTTCTGCTGGAAAACAATATGTTCTACGGCTTAAAAAGAAAGCATTCAATCTGAAATACCCTACTGCCACACCTAAACATGGAGGAGGAAGTATCATGCTCCGGTTGTATGTCATACAAATGACCCGGACCGTTACGTCGCATAGAAGGTGTAATGAATGCCCAAGGATACATTAGAATTCAGACGTATGCAGACGAAAAATTATCAGTCACTTAGAAATGTATGCTGGACAATTACCCAAAGCGTACTGCGAGATCTACCAAAGTTTGGTTTGAAAATGATTTTGTGAATGTCATCGATTGGCCATCAAGTAGCCCGGATTTAAACCTTACAGAAAACCTCTGGTTTGAATTGAAAAAAAGAAATCAATAAGCATAAAATAAGAAATCGCAAAATCAGCGTGGAGTAACAGCAGACCTAAAAAGTGTCAAGACCTGATAGAAATGCCATAATAAGGTCAAAACTTTATTGTTCTTAACTCGATCGCCAGCTAATTTTACCCCGCCACAATGTTTTGAAGTTAAACTTATGTTATGTTATTTTACTTATGTTACTTTTTTTCTTTTATATTTTTTTGATGTTACATTAAACAAAAAAACGTATTTTTAATTTATCACAAACATTTTGAATAAAATTATTAAAAAATACTTTTACAGTATCGTTCTTAATTAGTTTGCCGCAACTGTATGTAAATATAAATTGCTGGAACTTTTTTTATTGAATTTACAATGAATAGTGTCGAGAAACGATCGTGTCAATATCAATAGAACCTCAAAACGATTGTTATGTAAATGCAAAAAAAAAAAATTGATTTGAAATACACACGCCTGGTTCCTTAAAGCAGAAGAAATGCTACGAAGATGCTTTCATATAAATACTCGTAGGCTAATACTTGACCTTATTATGAATTTAAATTACAAAATTATGTCGAAAGCAAGAAAGAAACTAACCATTTGAATGTTCTGTATATGTACATGCAAATGAAATGCGTTTTCTGTGTTATATGATATGTACGGGCAGTGAATTATAGTTTTCCCATTTTTAATATGTTGCACCTTTCGACCAGTTCCAATTAGCATTTTCAAATTTGTTTTGGAAAACTAAACTAAAATCGAATGCAGTGCCGATGACTTTAAATAATAAATCTCATCTTCAAATGCTTATTAAGCGACACGCATTATGGAAATTCTATCAATTTAACAGCAAATCATTGTCTATTCAAAAATAATACAAAGCTACGCATATATTATCCGCTACGAAACCAGGTCCAATCAACTACCTTTGTATATACAAGCTCATCATAAGGTTTTCACTTTGAATGCAACTCTTCTCGTTTCGCTTCGATCACAATTGTGTATTGGTTGTATCTCAGAAGCCCTCGATATCTACGAGATGTTTAATGATACATAAATGGTATTTTCATCGACGAAGAACATTTACAAGCGAATTAAACATAAGCTACTGAATTAATCATTCGAATTTATGTTTCTGGATAAGAAGAAATAAATAATTATATACGTTAAGGATACGTAATTATATACACTAAGGACTAGATTAAAAAAACATAAATTTACTTCCAGCATTACAAATCAACAGTGTAAAATGCATTCAAACTGAAACGATGTATAAGTGTTTAATCCTCTCGCTCGTTATGCTGCTCATCTTCTTTGCTTGCTTCTGTCTTTATCAGCGCAAAGAGATTCTTTTATTTCTTCATCACATATACAAATTGTTGTCGGATAGGCCTTGATTTGTTTTTTTTTAAGTCACATTGTCAAAATACAAACATCTTCGCTATTATTTTGTAAGCTAATCATAAAATAAGGAGAATGCATGTGTTGCATGGGCAATATCCGCTCGAGGCTAGTGAATAAAAAAATATATATTTCTATGAGTTTTAAGAGCTACATATGTATATAACAATGGCTTGACATCGATTAACAATGCTAGTTTAGTCTGCGATTATACAAAACAATTATTAATTGATGAATAACAAACAAATGATCTTCTTTTGAACCTATAACTGCAAACATTATTGGAATTCTATTTTTCTGGAATCAAAGGGCCATCAACACAGTTAAATATAAAATAAAAAGCAACTTCACAGCACCATATAGCACAAGTACATTGAAAAATATCGCTGTTAAATAGACATATCTCTACATCCTTACTTAACGACTTAATTTAGGCACTTGTCACAGACAGAAATACCGACGCAAACCAATTGTGTGCATAAGCCACTCATTACAATTATATGGTAAAGGCATAAAAAATATCACCAAATAGCAGATATTGCCGACGCAATAGTCATGTACATATGTATATCTATATATCAATGTAATGTATTTGTCAAGTTGACAAAAGGAAATTATAACATAAAAAATATATAAAGTGTGTTGTATGTACACGATATGATCGAACTTAAAATTAAACATATGTAAGCACAAATTAACTATAGCCAACCGCCTTTGCGACCAAACAATAGGGAACTTATGGAACCAACAAAGGACTGAGCTGCACTCGGCGTCCTCTCATTGTTTTTCTGCTCCGTTTTCGATTGATCCACCCGTCCTAGATCGGAGCGGATTGCCCGTACACTAGAGCCATTGGTACTGCTACTGATTGTACCTAAATCAGTTCGTTGTTGAGCCGTGCCGTTCTTAAGGTTACGTCGTGATTTTTGCCGTTGCATCTGTTTAACACGGATATCCGTTAGTGATGGCTGTGTACTGCTTAATTTAGCTGTATTCGCACTCTTTTGGGAGTTCGTATCGCTATCACTCATTGTAGCCTTCTCATCGCTAATAGGATTGTTGTTCTCGTAAGTTTCATCTTTGTGCTTTGTTTCCAATTTAGAATTATCACGGTTGAGATACATATCACTACTCATACTACTTGCGGCACTTGCTGACGGTAAATTCCTTAGGCTAGTCAATTGGGCCATCGGACTACCTGCACTACGACTTGCTATGCCTCGAGAAAAATGAGGCATTTCACTTGGTTGCGTTGCTATTATATTCTCTAAACCTATGCTTTCGAGCTTTTCGATTAACTTAAGGGATCGCAGTGCTCTTTTCTCCAATCGGGACAACATGATTTTCTGCTGCTGTTGCTGTTGTTGCGTTTGATTATGCCGATCCAGATCGCCTTTGAATTTCCTTTTGAATAGATCAGCACCACTGGAAAATATGCCAAAGCGACGTTCTTCTGGTGATAAAGATCTCTCGGGCGAGCCCACAGGACTATTACATGGCGTGACTGTTGGTGAGAAGTTCGGACCGGCCGGTGTATTGAGGGCACTGGGAGTAACAGCTCTAATACCGCGCTCATTTAACATCGAAGCCAAACTCATATTTAAAGAGAACGTTGAACATGAATTCCTTCGCGATCGTCCACGTTCGGGTGTTGGTGGACAACTTGGCTGTCTGGACGTTGAAGCTGAAGCCATTCTTGATGAGATTTGTGACTGTGACAAAAATGATAAATCATTGAGGATACCATCATCGGGATGCATTACCATGCTGTTCGTATATGTGTAAATGCTGCCGCCGGGAGTTTCGAACTGCTTGCCGGGAAGATCGTCGATATCTTCTTCAACATCCGATAGAGAGTATAAAACGCCCAGCTCCTCAAGACCGCGTCCACCTCGTATTGTTACACCGGGACGTTCTTCCAGCAAACCACTAAATGTCGGAGTAGCCAGCCTGGACCAGTGATGCAATGTTTGGGATCCCTCAATTGGTTTAACAATTTGTAACTTATCTGGAAGACGCCACTGTCTGTTGGACAATGAAAAGTTCGATGACGATCCAGTCGACATGATACTGTCAGGGGTTCTTACACCCAAAGGCATACGGGCCGATCGAGTTTCCTCATACGTATATGTTCCAGGTGGAGCGTGGGATAACATAGCTCGACGTGCTAACACTTCCGCAGGAGTAAGACGTTTCAATGCAGCTTCAAGGTCTTTAGCACCTGGTGCCCCCGGTACGCCAGATGGTTGACTCGGATATCCCTCATCGCCAGATTGTTCCGATGACATACTTTCGATCATTGATGAACCACATTCGTAATTTGAAACTGGATAGCTGCCGGCTGGATTTGTGTATCCGGTGGATGGTCCAATATATGGCATTGCAGAAATCCGTGGTCCTGAAGATGAACTCACTGACATCGCGCCAACGCCTAAATGTGCCATACTATTCGAATCGGCATAATGACCACTCTTCGTTGCGCAACGAACTGTTTCGAATACTTTTTCATAAGGCGAGATTCCAGTACCACTCTTCGGTATAAGACTGCAACTTCGATGGTCTCCAACTATTCCAGAATCTATACTGTTCTCTGAATACAATGATGTGTCCATAAGCTCCGATTGTAGTGAGTCTGGCAGCGGGGCCATTCCCGGCAGACCGGCCAAAAATGAACTACGCCCATGTGAATGTATTTTCTTCTGATGTTTGCGTAATTGTTGTTGTGCTTCCTCAAGCAAGGTGATGACCTCTTGGTATCGTTTTTTGAATTCTAATAATTCTAATGCCAATAGATTTTGATTTTCTTTGGTTATATCAAGTAGTGATGACTGTTCGCTGTTTTCATGAGCCAGACGATGCATATGAAGTTCGGCCTCGGCTAGTTTAGCTGTTAAATTGGCAATTTGCTCGCGTTGTAAACGATTTTCTTCCCGGTATTTCTCCAGTTCCAGTCTGAGGCTCTCATATTGAGTGTTTGTTGAATTTAACTGCATTGTGATATCTTCCATTAGTTTTCGTTCTCGCTCCTCCACTTGATCGGTTTCGTCAGCCAATTGACTAACCTCAAGCTTCAACGACGTATTCTGTTCCTGAAGCATAGCGATCTTTTCTTGCAGCATATCCAAGGAGACATACGTTTGGGAGCCATTTGTCGTGTCATTTCCCGTTTCGTCGTCTGTTAGAATTGCAATTAATTCGTTTTTCTTTTGAAGTTCATGTAGCAATTGTGATCGATGTTCGGTAGTTAGCTTCAAGTCATTTTCTAATTCGGCCACGCGACTTTCTAATATATTATTTTGTGAAAGGAGTTCTTTGCCAATTTGTACGGTAAGCTCTAGATCTTTTTCCTTCTCTTCGAGCAAACGTGTTACGGCTTCGATATCATCGTACGATCGGGTCATTTGGCTAACTCGTTTTCCACATAGAAGAAAATAATTTAATGTTTCGCGAGTTTGTTCCTTTGTCAAGCCCAAGCCTTCGATGGGCAATTTCAATGCGGGTGCGGGTATAAACCAGTCTTCGTTTGAATAGCCTGCAAAATCAGTTAGCACATCGGATCGTACTTTATATTTAGGAATTTTTTCTTCCAACAGGGAAAAGATTTCGACTTCAGGAAGGTTGTCACTGTTGCATATATCAGTTATGCATCCCACGTCAATTAAAGGTCTTTCGGGTAATACTTTTTCTTGTAATTTTTGGAGACGTTTGTTGGACGATAAATTTGGTAAATGTTTATCTAGAGTAGCCAGTGCCAAGGGACTTAAAGGGGGCCTCGCCCTACTACTTGTTGAAGCGCCATGAAGCATCTCTGCACAACGATTAGAGAAGAAAGAAAAGTTTTCCACTTAGCGAGATAAGACGTATGTAAGTATTTGTTTGTTTTTTTTTTTTTTTTTTTTAACTTATTTAATAACATAATTTCTTATTTTATTTATTTATATTTTCTAATTTGAATAATCGAAAACAAATAATGCTTGCAATACGCATTATTTGTTGTCGATGAAGCTATTGTACGTTTGCGAGTTCAAGTGTATTATTAAAATTTCTTTTGCTTGATATTAAAGAAGTGCAAAACGAGGCGGAAGTTACGCTACTCGGAACACACATGAAGCTAATATGATTGTCGTGGGAAGGAGCCATCAACAATCATGCCTTTTATGAGAGAGTGAATCTGGGATTGAAAACTTCTTCTGTCACAAGAGGTGTTTAAAGTGCGTGCAACATCAAAATCTGAAAATATGAAATCCAACCCTAGAGCAGAGGAGCACAAATATTTTAATAATTGAATTTACGCCTCCTTGTCCATTTAGATTTAAAGCAGGCAATCTGGCAGTCTCCTGATCAACACCAAACAAATAATAATTGAACTATAAAGTGCCCTTTGACTGACCGGACGTTCCGAGAAGCGATACAAGATTCAGATATCCAGTGATGAAAAGAGCAAAAAAGAAATGTGTACATTCCAAGGATCAAAGGTTGTCCCAATTAAGTGATATGTAAATCGATTGCAAATTAGTTTTAGGTCTTAACAAAAATAATATTCTAATCAGCGAAAGCGAAAATAAAAGAAAAAAAGAACCAATACAAAGAGCAAATTATACATATCAAATCGTAGCATATTAACAGTTAATATACATGTGTTATGAACAGAACGATAAAGCTTAACAAGACGACACTAATACTATTATATTGACATAATACAATAGCAAAACACGATCGTTTCATGATCAATTTGAGGAGGTACTTTAGAAAAGCTAATACCTGCATGACATATACAGTTTTGATACTAAGTAGCGGGCCAAGTACACAGCATTAGTGGTGTACTAGGAGGAAACCCACTACAGTGAACTCTTCGATAATTCGAACATCCATAATTCGAAAACCTCTGTAAATAGAAGCATTCTCACAGTCCAATGAAATAACCTCTGTAAATCGAATAAAACCTATGCAATTTGTACCTTTCGTTAATTCGAATTTACTATTGTGCAGAATAACATGAAAAACTCTATAATTCAAAAATGATGCCTTTTTTACCTCTAAAATTCGAGGTCAAGTTTATTTGTATTTCAACAACTGTTAATGAGAACGAGAGAAAACGTAACTCATTCACCGCAAAACCGCGATGCTTTAAGAACATAAAATCATTTCCGATGTCTTATCGTTCAAATAAAAAAGCTAGTCTCCATGTGGTAATGAAAAAGCAAAAGCGGAAAATCCTATTGTTCATTAATAACTGGACTGCTCAGTGACATGCCATTCCTTACCAACGTCAAAATACAATTTTTTTACGACTTATAAGTTTCAACCAAGGTATTATCAATAACTTCAAGACGCTGTACCGTAAGGAAGTAGTTACAAGAACGTTAGACTGTATAGAAGAAGGGAATGAGTTTAACATAACAATGGCTGGTAAAGCTTGAAGAATGTTACCAAAAGTACAATCCGCAATTGTTTTAGAACTGTGGCTTTTTCCGGGTAGAATCACATGAAGCTCAAGACGAAGGAGAACATGAAATTGATATACAGATCGGATGGAACCTCCTCATTCCGAAAAAATCTCTCCGTCTCATTCTAAGCGTTTGTCCACTTTGATGACAACTTAGCATTCACTGGAGTCCTAACGGATACAGACATACTACCATCTAAGGAAGAAAACTAGGATCATGATGAAGATGAGGACCGAGAACCAGTTCTGTCCGTAACTTCAAAAGAAGGTTATCACTTACAAAACTACGTCAATTTTTAGAGAGGTCAGATGTCGACGATAACGTTTTTTACGCTTTAAACACTATGGAAAACTCCCTGGACCGAACTGGTTCAAAAAAAATTACACATTATTTTGTGTAATTTGTATTAAAACTTTCTTTATTCTACGAAGCATTACTTAAATGTACACATATTACATACCTACGAGTAATAAAAATTTCGTGTACCAAAAATATTTTTTCCTGAAACCTCCGTAATTCAAAAACCTCTTTATCTTTAATTCGAAGTTTTTCCCCTGTCTGATGAAATTCGAATTATCGGGAGCTCACTGTATTAAGTAGATTTCATTTTCATATTTATAGATTAAAATATCGTGAAAAGCTTATACAATGCGTTCACCTAATGTCCTTGGAGACTTGGTGTCGAAAGCGTATATCACACCGGCTAGATATTATTATATGTACGCGTACACTGTGTAGATTTATGCCTTACGCGACCTGACATATTTTATGAAGTACAGGTCGAAAGTTAATTAAGAAAAACTACGAAAACTAGTTTGTCTCATATTAGGTTGTTGCTCCCTTGAAAGTGTTGTGCATCTTTATGTCTAAAACTGGTGCCTGGATTACCTAGTTGAATCAAAGTAGAGACCGAAAAGTTGTATTTTCTGTGATGCAATTATGTACATATAATCAACCTGTTTGTTTTTTTTGCTTGCCAAAATCATAATCATTCTTAAAGCACACATTCTTCGATTATTGATCTTAAATATTCGGACGAATGTACTTTGTTCTTGTCACACTAGGCACGTATGTATGGACATAAATGTATGTAAAGATTCTTTGACTACGTGTGTAAACAAAACACTTGAGAAAATCGCATCGCGAAGCTTACCTAAAGCACCTATATTCCTCTTGTAAGACAAAGAGAATCCCCAGTCACTTTACTTTTCTAATCATAAAAGGTTTACAAAAAGCTTCGTATAGTAAAAAACAGACGGACACCAGGGAAAAATCGATGCGACCGCATAGTCACTACGACGGCCGCCGCATACATTGGCGAATTTTCCTCTCATTTTTTCCTCCTCCATATATTCTGCCTCTGTGTAATCGTAATCGCAAATCATCCCTTCTTCTTAGACTTCAGTGTAGACTTTGCAACAATACCCTAGACCGATTCACCCACCCAAAATGAATAGACAAGAAAAAGAACAAAAAAAGAACCAATCCCTTACAATGAATGCATTACTTACATTACAGATAAAACATAACACAATCAACAATAAACTACGCAAATTATTGCATTTATTTTTATTTGCATTTTTTTATTTACCAACACGATATTTAAAATATGATTTGTGTTACTTAATCACCAAATAAATTTACTTCATTTCCTATAAATAAATCACAATCAAACTCGCTTCGACCTGACTCTCTCGTGGATGTGTCACGATTACTGAGAGCTGTCACTTTTGTCTGTCACATGATTCACATGTGTATACAGCGTGTGTAGAACAGTTCGTAAAACCGGTTGAAGTATGACAGCTGAAGTATAGGGTGTGTCTTTACTAAATAAAGATTTAAATTAAATCGACGGTTTGAAACGAAATCGAAATTCTTACAAACACTTTTCGAAAGCGTGAAAAGTTCATTGCAAACGAAATAATGGCGGTAGGTTTACATTATATTTACAATTTATTTTCTGTTAGATAAGATAATCGCAAATTTGAAGGAGCTTGATAACAAATTTACTGAACGTTGTTCTATTAAAAATATAAGGTTCTAATCGAATGAGATACATATATACATGTGTATATAAGGCGTGTTCAGTAAGTAACGAGAATTTTGTCATATCGAGGATTGCATTATTAAGGTTGTACTCGTTTTGGCACTATTAGAGGTTATTCGAAATTAACTTATGCTATAAGATTGGAATGAATGCCATGAAACGTTCACCGGTGTTTTGGGTACTTGAAGCAATAACTTCCATTTTCCGTGTCTCATTTCTGGTTACATAAATAAATAGAATCCCAAATGCTTAGGTTAGATAAAAAGCGAATTTCTGAGAGTGCTGAAGATGCTCTGGAGTGTGTGACGTTGAATGAGAACTATTTTGAAACGGGCTAACACAATAAATAACCAAATAAATTAAATTCTTTAAAAAAACTGAAAATTCCTCTTATTTTTTGAACATATCTCGTCCAACCCCTTATTGAGGCCAGTCAACGAAAGTGGAAGATAAAAGAAATTGTAAAAATCTTAGAATGATATGTATTTTAGAAAGACCTATTATTGAAATCAGATTCAGAGGCCGACACATACATATCTCTGCTTTATTTTTTTTGGCAAACATCTGAATTGAGTGTTAAAAAAAGAAACCAACACTGACCACTTAGCTAGGCAAAAAGTAATGCGCATTTCCGAAATTCTCACACATTTGACCGTGTCTCTCTGTAGATTATAATTTGATTTGAAGTAATATTTTGCGTTTTGATTCAATTTACTATGCTTGTTCTGAGAATTTTGGAAATTAAATAAATCAAAAAGATCATATCATGCGTGAATGTGTGAATTTGGCACAAATTCAAGTTAAATAGCTAAAACATAATGAAACTCTACATAATTCATTAGCATTAATTAATTTTAAAAAAATGGTGTATTTGAAATATTTTTAAAAATCACTAGAAGTTATAAAAGTTTTAAAGGATTTGGCAAATATCGTATTTAATTTTCTTAATCACTTTTGCTCGCTTACGATTTTCAATTTCTTTTTAAATCAAATTCATGGTGTTATCCGAAATTTTCGGGCGATCAAATCGATTAAACTATGCACTTTTATACAGCCTCTTAGTCTATCGAACGAACAGACGTCTAACCTATCCGGGTATACGTGTTGTACAACTTAGACCGAGCAATGAGAATGAAATATACAGCCCGGCATAATCAACTTTCTGTATCGCAAAATCAATTAACGCACACTTCTCAAACCTATTATTTTATCTATGCGCATATATAATATATAGTCAACAACTTCAGAATTGTGTTGGGGAAGTAAGCAAGTGTTTTAAGTGTCTTGTTTTATATACGGCGTCCAGGTGAGATGGCGGCTTTTATCAATTTTACGCTGATAAATAATCACTTGTATCGTTAAAACGTCAAGAAAAAAACGTTTAGGCCTTTTGAATCGAACTAACCTGGAGTCTTCTAAAATGAGGTTTAGCAAAGCAAATGACTAAACATTTCGTTCGATTGGTTTTTATGTACTTTAAGAAGAATATTTATACCCAGCAGTGTGACGTTGTTTTCGTTCGGGTCATTCCCAGCAGAACCTGTATACTAATTTATCTTTTTATTTTCGCTTTGTTACTAAATTTATTGGCGCAAAGCATCTCTTGATTTTCTGGCTACCTTAATTAATTTTGACCATTGTGCTCCAAATGCAATATGATATATGTTAATAGTCAACTCCGGCCATTTTTACAAAACACCTATGAAAAGACATGTTTTTCACATTAAATCGACACAATATCAGCACAACTTTCTGGGAGACTAAGACAGGAAATAAAAATCCTACCAATCGCACCTACTTACTTCATCGGTAACCAAATTAAGGTTGCTGCAAATTCACAGAGGTCAGACTTAATCAAAGATCAGTAAAATCGGACTTTTAGTCAGTTAACTTTAACTGTAACTAACGCAACTTTTGCTAGGTTCAAATCAATGGAGTAAACTGAGGAGTTGGTAAAGCATTTCTTTTCAATATGAAAATGTTATTTGCACTCCAGCGGGACAACCGATAGAGAAGCGGTTTACTGATTCAAAATCGGCAGTGAGATGAGAATGGTACATGTTTGCTCTTATGCAGCCTATCAAAACTCCCAACGCGTCAATTCAGTGCGCTGTTTCAGCGCAATTTGGCATGTAACAACAAATGAAACATGAATCTTGAGAAACGACCATAAACTGCGAAAAAAACGCCCGAATAAAGGCAAACAAAATGTCTTTCAACAAGACAATGCACTGTATTGCAAATCGATTCGAACAATGATAAAATTGTACAAATTGCCCTCTGACCTGCCACCTCATCCACTATATGTTGCGGGTATACCCGGTTCGCAGCAACTACTACCTGTTTGAAGACCTAAAAATAACGCTTCGGAGAAAAAGATTTAGCCGTGATGGTCGAAACTGAACGGGATATTGAGGCCCAAGATAAATAGTTTTACAAACAGGACATTAAAATGATAGAGAAGCGCTAGGATGAATGTATTACCTTTGACGGAGACTGTGTTAGTGAAGATAGTCGAACCCCGCTTAAAAGTTATTGTCTTAGTAGTCATATTAAGAAATTATTGAGCGTTGTGTTAGGTGGTGATATTAAAATATTATTATGAAAATGGTCGTTTTTAAAAACACTTTTTGGTTGGGAACATAAAACTAAAAGTGAAATCGCGTTGTTTTGCACAATTGTCGAAAAATGTCTTTCTAGTTGCGCTTACCCATCTACCCATTTACAGCAAAAAAAATCGCATAAAAAATAATTGTAGCAACGGCCAGTCAATGGTGTTGATCTAATTTAAGTGGCTCATGCCAAATCAACGTAATATTAGGTAGGTAGGTTGGGCCGCCGTTTTGATGACATAAGGCTCGTGAAACGAAGGGATGTGAATGGTGATGTTAATTTAAATCCAGCATGTGGAGTTCATAAAACTGGTGAATGTTGGCTACTCCCAAGAATTCATCGAGGAAGTATTTGTCAAAGGCGCAGAACCTGGGACTTGCCAGTGCTGGGCATTTGCATAGCAGGTAAGTTTACTACGGGGTGTTTTGCCAGTACCAAGTCGAAGAGAGAAGCCATGAAATAAACGTAATATTAAGCCAGGAATAATTGATCGAGCGGAGCGTAGCGGAGCGAGAGCAATCACCCACTTTTTGGCCTAGCGCGTGCATGTACGGGGAATATAGTGGTCCGAAAACGATTTCGGACTAATCTTGTACGCACTAAATGTAGATATCGGCTATAACCACACATGTGTGCAGCATGTCATTCGATAGATCTAGGTCTGTAGATGAGCCATAAATTATCAAATGAAATTTTTTGATTGAAAAATAGTGAGAAATAACGAAGTAAAGTTTAGAAAAGTGCCATGCGGAGCGAGAGCAAGGTTGATAAAACAACAAATTTGCTCGCTCGATCAAACATTTTCAGTAGCGGAGTTAAGCCCGCGCATACTGATCTGTCTAGTATTCACTCTAAGGCAGACAGGAACCTGAAGTGTTCTGTCTATACATACATATAAGCTTGACAAAGTCAGATTCAGTTCTGATTTCAGAAGAGCGAGGAGAATTCTGTTTCTTTACCGACCGACGCAGAAGGAATAATCCCGTCTATTGCTTGGTCGTTTAGATGAGACTGAAGCATACAGTAAGCCAATAATATATTCCCAAATATTATTCAAAACCTTTCCTATTTTGTTCACGAGTCATTGTTCTCTTTCGTTCAGGAGATTATTGAGGAACAGAACTCTCTCCAGTTGCAATAGAATGATGCCACTTGGATGCAGAGGAGCCACCATACCTTCTTTTACAACAGCCCTTGAATAGTTTGAGAGAAACATATTTGCAGGAAAAGAAAAAATGGTATGGATTTTAAGAAAGCATTATTCATGGAATTCTGTCTAGCTAGGTATTTGCAAACCAGACCAAAGGACCGTACTGGATGAACGTTAGTTGTGGTCCAGATTTTTGGGGCACAGAAATGCCCCTTAAATAAGACTTGTTTGATTATAACACCCTTTTACTCATTGTACAGAGCTTAAAAGAAGCTTGCATTAAGTCATTGTAATACAAAAAAGATTCAATAGAAGGTACAATTTCTAATTCCCATTCCTGGCTAACAGAGTAAAGCTATCAAGGCTGCTATCAAATTACCACCAGAGAACAAGCAGAATGTGACCATGATTAGCATGCCGAACCTAGCATTATCTTGACTTAGAAAAATATCAAAATAGTAAAAAACAAGACATTCTTATCAAAATTCTCAGACAGGTGGCGTCATATTGTCTAGCAAAAGATGCTATTGACAAATTGCGTTTAACCGTGCAAATAAACCTTAACAGTCTATGTTGATGGCTTCCTGTATTGCACAGAGCGTGGAGTACATAACCAGTTTATGGAGTAATTCTCGTATATTTTCAACCAACTAGCCAAACTCTACTCATTTCATAAAGAAATGAAAACGAAAAGACCAAGAAAGAAAAACAAAACACCTAAGTAAACCCATATTGTTCTGCGCATAGGTATAATTAACGACGTTTAGACCATCCAAGTTGAACATTTTCTCGGAGGCGGACACTAATTACCTGAATGTCAACCGACAAGGTCAATTTACAGGAAAGAAAAGAAAGAAACCAATTGAAACATGCTGATTGACGTTGATGTCCTCTGATTATAGGAATATAAATCCAAGAAGTATCAGTTTAAGACCCTTTTAAAAAAGCCTGCGGCGTAAATGCGTTATCAGGCTGGTGCGGTTCTTAAGTATGTATTTGTAACAATAAACATACAAGTGAGACGGTGTTGCTGCTTGAAAAGCAAGACATTTTAATAAAGACTTAAGCCGATACTATCGATATCGTATTTTTACGTAACCACAATTGTATTGTGCAATCACGATCACATGCATATTGGCTACTGCAACTTTAAAAATTTCACATTTTATTGCTCGGTTCTTCGGGCGCCTCTTTAAGAGTTGGCAAACAAATAAATGAAAAGAATGATAAACAACTAAACATAGTCCCAGTCCAGTGTTCTTATTGTCATTTTTTTTGGTCCAAGTTGTGTTCCTGTGCAAGTTTAAGGTTTCGAACAGTGTACCTGGACCGAAAAAGAACGATCTGAGTGCCTAGGATCAACTTTAATCTAAATAGTGTGTTTGTGGTAGATTCTATGATGAAAACGAGTTCCAACCGTAGTGTGTGACACATGACAATCCCGAGAATAGCAAATAGCAATCAACAAACTGTTTCCACGAAGTAGTGACTACGTGACTGTTTCTTTTCATTTCACAGTGTCTCTATACAAAACTGCTAATAAAAGGCGATTACTGATTGTTTTCTAACGTTTCCGCGCGATAAAAGCTAAGCCCACCACAATCATTTGCTAGACAGACTTCCACTAGCTCCAAACGAACTTCTAGGTACTACTGGGTACTATGTGACAAATTGCAGGTACGCAAAATACAATGACGCTCAAACACTCACAAAAAAAGAAACCGTTTATAAACACTTGAAACCGCGCACAATTATTCCTTGCTTACCGTCGCGAAAAACCATCTCTGATCGGTATAAATGCTCTAAATCACATTGAGACAGGATCTCCTTGAATCTGCCTTTCCGACTCTGGAAAATATTATATAAAACCACGGCGAATGTGCGAATATGGATTCGGCTTTTGCTCTTCGGAAATGAATGAACGTGTTAATTGGCTGTGTGGCAATTGTTAAATAAAGTCCCTCGTTATGAGATCACCGTGGGTATTCTCCGCATCGAACGAAAACAATACGAGCCAAGTTTTATCACCAGTTGATAATTGCACCTCTATCAGTAAGAGATAAGCTTTCACGTGCTTAACAACGTCAAGGCGTATACATACACATTATTTTATCGGGGATAGAGACAATATCCAATTGAAGTGTACACAGTGGAGTGTTTATAGCGTAGCTAATAGCAGATGTAAATAGCAGTGCGTGAGCGAAACAATAATATTTTTACATTTCGAACAGGATAGTCAATTATCCACCAGCGGAAACAGATGCACTCAAAAACCTGACCTACTTAAGATGTCTGTGGCAACAGGACGAGGTTGAATGACATTCAACAATGAGCAGAATCGAGTTTTCTTCTGACTTATAGTTGGATACATCGTTTTTCGCCGCTGTTAATTCCAACTGAAAAAGATTTTCATCAATGAATCACTTTACTACATGTGCAGCATACATACATATCCACCCTAAACGCATAACGCCTACATTATATACATAGAAAAAATAAGGGCAATAACGAAAATGAAAAGCATTCGATCCATTGATGCTGAAAATGAAAGAAAAAAAATTGTGAAAATGCGAACATTTCTCGCGCGTCGCGCGGCAGCGACAAGGAGCAGGGCAAATGAAAATTATTAATAAAACAAATAAAAATAAAACCTTACGTGACCGACGACACCTTCGCCCCACTATTCCGAATCGACAATAGAGAGAACGCGAGGAGCCAGCACTCTACTACGGGTACACGAGTGTATGAGCAGCAGCGGTAACACACAAGCAGCAATAACAGCGCCAAAGGAAAGGAAGCCACGGCAAAAAGTTATATTATTGCAATTTGGCAATGAACAGAGGGTATTCCAGAATGAGATCAAACTTGTAATCATTCTCTTTTCCTACCATTCAATCAATACAAACAATTTTCTTTTAAGCATCTTTACATCACTGCACCACTGAATCATGAGTTTTTTTCTTTTTTTTTTTCTTCATTCGTTTCATTTGACATTTTCATTTTCCATCGAAAGGTTTTCCCCATCAAATCTGATTTTGCTATTCATAACTTTTCTGAATTACATCACACACTTACCTTTTTATAATAAATAAACAAATGTAGTATTTCAGTCGAATAATTATGAAGGAAAAATAAAAAAAAAGGTTTAGAGAAACTTTTCCTTGAAACGGTGCAACAAAGCACCTAAATTCGCACGTAATTTTGTTTGCGACTGTTTAGAATGAAAATTAAAATGTCGATAGACATCGCACGGGTGAAGTTTGCTTCATGGCGGCCATTTTGGAAAATAGTCCCGAATTGTTCCGAAAACATTGAAATTGGCGTGCAGATGGTTTTGTTTATGATTTATCGCTTATCGATAACTTCTGTTGAATAAATGATGTATTTCAATAAAATAGTTGACGAACAATATAAATGCTACAGTCTTTTTTTACATTATAGACACACACACACACACAAGAAATACAACTTATAATTTTAATTCTATTTCCAACAAGAATTTTTATAATCTTTTCTGACAACGTTTGATCAAATTTTGTTTTTTTTTCTGTTTTAGTCTTTCGATTGATTTAGCGTAGAGTATAAATACTTATATTAATATTACTCGGAAGTTCTGACAACCCTTCGCCAAACTTTCCTGCCATGAGAGTGTTCCTTCTATGTTTCGTTGTTCTGTTCGGTCTCTTATAGGTCCATGTTTATATTGTCCTTTCTACTGTAACGAGCTTTCTGGGCCGGGGCATACTCGTCGGGCCAGGATCTGTCACATGACTTTGTTTGTGACACCGACAGACGTGCTAGCGGTTTGCGGACTACCCTGCTCCCCTGGGTTGAGATCCGTTCGGCGCCTCTCGATCGTAGCGGCGCCTTGTCACCTGTCGCGTTGACAGCACCCTGTCCGTCTCCTTATGGGTGAGAACCCGAATCCGGATCCCGACTGGTGATCGGTTGCCAGGAATAGTGTGAGGCCGAGCCCGTCTGGAGAATAACCCGAGTCGAGGCCTTAGCTGTTGTCGGCTTGTGCCCTTGAGCGCGGCTATAACGTCTAGTCAGGCCCTTCCGGCTTAAAACCCATATTGGGGAACTTACCCTACGGTATTTGCCTCGGGAGTAGATCCCAATAGGAGTTGATTGGTCTCGTATGGGTTAAAACCCGAGTCGGAGAATCAATTTCGTCCTATTAGACCCCACTCACCGTTTTACTCGTTGAGCGATCGCCCTAACTAATGTCGACCACACACTCGTTCCTCCCTTGTAGGTGACGTAGTCGACAGGGTTTTATTATTATGAATTTTATTTTTTATTTAATTGGTGATCTTGTGTATAGTTGTTTTATGTTTGGTGTTTTATTTGTTGTAATTCAATAGTGAGTATGTTTATTTTGTTGCTTTGTTTACTTTTGTTTATGTTTGGTTGGACTCGGGTGAGGTAAGTGAAACGTATGTTTGTGAAAGAAAATTTATTAACATCATTTCTGTTATAGGTTTGCGAATTTTCCTTCACACTACGACGCAGTTTTCTTGGCGGTCTTTTTTCATCGAGTTTTCCACTTTAAACTCTTCGTCCATTGTCCATTGTCCATTCGTTCTATGTATGTGTCTTGCCCACTTTAGTCTTCGCGACTTTATTACTCGGTTCCGAATAAAGTTCCTCGCGTTCTTGATTTATTTATACTAAAGGATCCGCCATCTAACGTTTTTTTTTTCAAGTAGTGCTTATTTCGTGAATGGTAACCTTTAGCTCATGTCTGATTTGACAGATAATTAGTTTTATCCTTCCGCTGAACGAATATGGTTGTGTATACGCTTGAACAACGCTTCGCTAAGTGGGCCTGCGATCGACTTACAGAAGATGCCGATTTTGCCAAAAAAATCATCTTTTCAGATGAAGCTCATTTTGATCTTGGCGGGTATGTAAACAAGCAAAATTGTCGCATTTGGGGCACAGAAAACTCGCACGCATACATTGAAAAGCCGGTGCACCCAAAACGAGGCACTGTTTGGTGCGGATTTTGGTCCAGAGGCATAATTGGGCCATTTTTCTTCGAAAATAAGCAAGGAGTGGCCGTTACAGTCAATGGCGATCGTTATCGGGCCATGTTGAACGAATTTTTGTTCACAAAAATTGAAGAGGAGGATATTGGCAACATTTGGTTTCAACAGGACGGCGCTACGTGCCACACAGCCGAAGCTACACTCGATGTTTTGCGCCCTGTTTTTGAAGATCGCATTATCAGCCGCAGAGCTGATGTCGTTTGGCCACCTCGGAGCTGCAATTTGACACCGTTATTTGTGGGATGCCGTCAAAGATAAGTGTTACGCCGACAAGCCAGAGACAATTGACGCTTTAAAGGACAATATTCGTGAAGCCATTGGTGAAATACAGCTGCACACAATCGATAATGTGCTTAAAAATTGGACCGATCGTGTAGGCTACTGCATGGCCAGCCGAGGCAGCCATTTGAATGAAATTATTTTCCATTATTAACCGGAAGGATTGTACTTTCAAATAAAAAAAGAAATTTGAGAAAATATTCAGTAGTTTTTTTATAGCATTTTCAAAAAAAAAAAAGTTATTTGGCGGACTCTATAGTTATAAAATTATTATCGTCATGTAATAAAATGAATCGATAAGAATTGATATGCCTATCTAATATCGTTAGGTAGAGCTGCTTTGCTAGTCGTCGGGCATTCTTTCATCCTCTATCTGCCCCATATACAAAAAGGCGATCCTATGTCCTGCGCCAACTACTGAGGCATAACCCCGCTCAATGTCGCTTACAAGAACCCCTCGAGTGTACTATGTAGACTCCTTAAGCCGTTTTGCACCACACAAATAGGCACGTGCCAGTGTAAATTCCGGCCTGGCAAAGCTTGTAAAAGTGTAAGGAAGTAACAAAGAAAATAGCCATTTACGGTTTTTTTGTCTACTTCGACCGCGACACTTGATTACCCTCATCAATTTGTTTTCAACATTCAAAGCGCAAGGTCCTTTAAATTAAAAACTGTTTTCTAATTTATTGCTACTTATTATTTATTAACATTGTTCCAGGGGAGAGGTAGAAATTTTAAGTGAGGGAAATCAAGTTATTTAAAACAGATAAAGCTAGATATAGTTATCTTAAGTTAGTTTTATGTTCTATTTAAAATAAAATTAGAAATTAATAAAAAAATGTATTTAAAATTAAATTAAAAAAAATAAATGCCATCATGCCTTCTCCATTAACACCAAAGAGAATGAAGAGTGAACGCAGAATTTTTCTCTCTCGCTTAATGGCATCATTACGACCTTTCTATAATTTTTAAGCCTCTGCGCCATAGAATAGAACCGGGATGATTAAACCCTAGAAAGAGCTATCTCGGCTTTTTTTAGAAGGCTCTAATTCAAATTTTCAATTCTAATATCTCTTGTAGCCATTCAACATAGACGAAGTTCGTGACTACTTCAAAGGAATAGCTGCCAAAGACGGCGATGTTGAGCATCTTTTCTTGATAGTTTTTTCCCCATGTGAGTGTACTGTTGAGTTGAGCGTAAGGATAATTTAAATGCATATATCAGTTTCAACTATTTTAACTTTTTTGCCCAAGCTCAACACAATAATCCTCATTTTATAAGCAGGTCAATTGACGTCTGGTGTTAATTTCCTTGACCTCCAGCTACTCTAACATATGTAAGCCGACTGTCAGGTGTATAATTGAGAATCCGCTTTGAACTGATGGTATTTGGAAGGGGCGATATCTGAAAAATAGGGCGGGTGAAGTTTGCCGACGATGATGCATGGCTATGGCACCCGCACGATTTATTCCGCTTTGGACTATCGTCATTGATCAGTTTTCCATCACGATACGATGCAGAAAACTCTTCGAGGCAACAGCGAAAGGTCTGTAGTTCAAATCTGTTCATAGCCAAGAACAATTCCTATACGGAAAAAAAAAACTGTGCAACAAAATCAGTTGTTAATGAGAGATGATAAAAAAATGCTGACGAAGGCATAACACTCGCAGTATAGGATCACTTCAAAATTCATACTCTGTGTGTGCATTTCCAATATATACCACCTTAATGACATGGAAACAAAAAAAAATAAAAAAGTTTCTGTGAACTACAACTAACGCGACAAATTCAGTCGAATCTCTCGAACCATATATAGGACAACCACTCCAGGAAAGTAGTGAACGAACATCTTCGACACAAACCATCTGCACCCCATCCAGGTTGTGTGACAAACACCATAAGAGAATATCTCTTGAACCAGCGTGAACCCCATAAAAAAAAAAAACAAAAAAACAAATGAATAACGAACAAATAATATTCGCTACATTGTTTCAACTATACTCGTAGAAGTCTCATAGTAAATTTCTACAATCATCCTAGACGCCTCGGGCGCGCAATTTTTCGCATTGAAAGTGACAAGCAAAATTTTCTGCGATGCTGTTTTGGTACGAAACTCCATAAAGAAATCTATGACGCCAATGATAAGTCGTTGATCGATGAGGAATTGTTGACAGATGCCTTAGCTGTACATGTAAAGGTTTTAATCCGACATATCTGAGCAGCATGTGTCGCTAGTGCCATATATTGGAAAAGGGCGGATTTCCATTTGCACACCTGATATTTGCAATTAATCACAAGAATTTCTGGTGGCCTTAGCATGCCAAAGATCATATACGGCAGTAAGGCCTTACCAAAAATATAGCGTTGAAGACTTTGGCAAGGCATCAAACAAGCACTCGTGTATTGATTTTTAATTGGTGCCACTGTGTCATCATCCGTTTTGATACTAAACTAGCTACCGTGGATGATTTTATTATTTATTTTTTGATCATCTCTGGTAAGACATTTCGGATATTTGCTGGTAGATTATTTCATTGTTAACAAATAATTTGCCTTGGGTTTCCTGATTGTCTATATGAAGTGCCATGGCGAAGAAGAGCTAGGAGTCGGTCTTTCACGTTGTGGTTCGGGCAGTTATTTTTATTCACCATGCTAGAAAATTGCATAAAGAACCTACCATTCAGGATGGAAGACTGTCGAAATGTATAGAGTGATCGTATGATGTGTTCACTGATTGTTGTTCCTGAGGCGGTTACTAAACCATAATACATACTACGATCTATAGTCAAACAGCGAGTTATCAGATATCCAAAAAGGCACTACAAACAAATAATGAATTTACTTGATGAAGAGGCTTTTATGGTATATTGAGGTTCAATTTCACACTAGTGCCACAAGTAAGAAGGTATGAGTACAATAGCTCCCCAAGCTATGTCAAGCTGAATAATACACAATTCTTGATTGTAGGGGGGTTTTGCCAGAACCCCTCCGAGGAGAGAAGCCGCGAAATCATCATTCGATGGCGTTGGTTTTAACGGGATCCGAACTCGGTCATCTGGCGTCAACGGCTGACACTCTACCCACTGCGCCACGGCGCTGTCTGGCGTCAAATATTATACTCGTATAGTAGGTAACAGATTCCGGTAAGGAATGTTGAAGACGGTTGGCTATTATATCCAAACAAACATTGTTTTTTTAAGTTTTAGCGCGTTTTAAGGCCCAGATAGTGACCATCCTGACTGAGATTATCGTCGCAACAGACATCATGAACTGGAGCATGAGTTGATACGGTTCGAACGAGATAAAGGGACTGTTTGCCAACTAATTTATGCCTCGATAATCATAATCGTAATGGGTGTTTTCCAAAATGCATAAGTGGCTATTAGTAATCAATGATTCAGACTTGCGATCAAAAACAGCTTCGGAGAATGAAGCCATAACGGCGAACGATGTACAGATTTCTGCAACGCTTGAGGTAAGGCTGTGCGTAAGATATAAGCTAAATTCTTTTTTTATTTGAAAAGCCCATGTATGCCATTATGTATGAAATATGGCTTGTTCAAATACACACCTCGATTTCTTACGGTGGCACGGATCCGAGTTGTCCAATTTTTAATGATTGTTCCGCATAGATGCGGCTGAATTTGGGCGATGGCCTGTGTTATATAGACCTTAAGGGCATCGGTTGATTGTGGTTTCTTCACATAGATCTGCGACTTCAGGAAACAAGAAAAAGTCTAGCGGGGTAAAATCGCATGATGATTGGTGGTCAATTCACGTCACCTATGCGAGAGAGATAACCTTAATAATTCATGCAGACTGTCAATTTTGGCATCCGCTGTGTAGCACGTAGTGCCATCCTGCTGAAACCACATGTCGTCTAGTTTCATATGGTTCAATTTTGGCCATAAGAAATTGATGATCATATTTCTGTAGCGCTCTCAATTGACGGTGACCGCCAAAGTCATTTTCAAAAAATACGGACCAATCACGCCGCCGGCCGGCCAACGCGCGCAAGGTATGCACTACGAAACACTCATTTTGATAATAAAGTTTTATCATTCGGACATGTTGTTCAATCGTGTTACTTGCCATGGTGATTTGATTTTGATTTTGGTGGAGGCAATACCCCTATTTTTTGCATTTAATTCAAGCTACATACTTAATTTAACTTACAATCTAGGAAACTAAGAAAGAGGGCGAATGAGACGGAGTTTTAGACAAGGAGTGCTGATGTTGAAGTCGAAACAGTTTTTCGGATTAACATTTCGCAGCGTACGGGTGATAGTTTCGTTGGAGCCAATGGACCTCCATGAGAGCTGGGTAAATAGAAGAGACGTGGATTTCGTTTATTACAAGGGCTAATGTTGAAAAAGATAGTCGCGCAATCAATAATACCTGAGAGGAGCCGGAGAGAGAGGAGAGGAGAGGTATTGATAGGGAGGTAGGAACAGAGGATTGTCCCAGGGCAAGCCACGAAGAGCAAAACGGAAAAAACAACGTTGGATACTCTCGATTCTGGAAATGTGTGAATGATAGTAAGGATACCACACTTGAGAGGCGTATTCGAGAATAGGGCGAACAAAGATTATGTAGAGAGACCAAGTGACGTAGGGATTGGAAAACTCTTTAGACCATCGTTTCACGAAGCCGAGTGCAGAATTAGCCTTTAGAATTATATCGCTGATATGTGCAAGGAAATTGAGTTCCTGGTCGCATAATACGCCAAGATCACGGAACACCTGAACGGTAGAAAGGGGTTGATTATGGAGAAAATAGAGGCGCGGAGAAGGTTTGATATGTTTGCGGGAGAAAGTAATAGATTGACACTTGGAAATGTTAAGGCACTTCTTGGAGCAACAGGTGGAAAAACTGTTGAGGTCTGATTGAATAAGGGAAGAGTCATGTTCGGAGGAAATAATCTTGAAGATCTTAGCATCGTCGGCGTATAGAGACATGTGGGAATGTTTGATAACCATTTCAATATTGTTAATAGTAAGGATAAGAAGAAGTGCCTAGGGGGACACCGGAAGGGGTTAGAGAGGGCAGATCTAAAACGCTGTAGTAGCCATTTTCCAGGTAAGAGAATATCCACTTAAATAAGATGGGTTCACAGCCAAGCGAAGACAATTTGGAGAGTATTAAACTGTGTGAAATTTTATCAAAGGCATTACTGAAGTCAGTAGCATCGACTTCCTTGCCATTTTCCAAGGCTGTAAGGGTGAAGGATACGAATTCAATCAGGTTTGTGGTTGTAGACCTACCTTTGAGGAAGCCGTGTTGTCTAGGGGAGATTAAAGACTTGCATTGAAAACTTAAACTATCAAACAAAATATTTTCGAAGATTTTGGGTATATGCGACAGTTTGGTAGTTGTTGATGTCATTCTTCGGATCGTTTTTTTCCATATGTGGAGAAATTCACCTTGAGAGGCTGAGTAACTGCATCAGTAACTGAATAAAAAACAACAGATTTGACAGATCTCACCAAAACAACATGCTTGCCACAAGCTGCAAAAATCTACCCGTGTCAATTGAAAAACTCTTTATCTTAACTATGTTGATGAAGTAAGCTTGTTATCACATAAAGTAATAAAATACAACCACATGGCAACTAACAATGAGAAGGGAAGCAATTATCGACGCGATGGAGATTAACTCGGCTAAATTTAAAATCATCGACTTAGGGACTAATTCATTTATTTATTTATTTAGCCAATAACGTACATAGACTTTCTAAGACCTCTGATATTTGAAATTAGAGCTTTGAGCGATGAGCTTTTAAAAAACGAAAGCTGATGGGATCCTTGCAATCCGAGTAAATTTTAAAATCACCCGATTTTGTGGGACACCCGGTGTCACCTGGTTTTGTACGTAAGTATGATTTCAAATTTCACAAATTGGCTTCTATTTTCTAAGAACGATGATAGCCATCATGTTAGAAAAACCTAGTCGTTTAAGCTTATAAAGCAAAAGCTTGCACCAGACAGGTTGGTTACTAATTTCAGAAATAATAAGTTGGTGAAGAGGAGGAGATTAGTAACTATCGATCCGCATAAATCAGTATTGCAGGAACCTAGTTAATGCGCAGTTGTAACATAGACGCAGCACCTGGGAAATGTTTGCCATAACTACCCCAACCCCAAATCAATAGGGAAAACATGACAGGAACCTTTAAACCGTGGGGGCAACTAACCGGACGTACGGGTCCAACATTGTACAATCCCGTTGCTTGTTTTTAGATAAAATGGAATCCGTTAACCCATACGATTGGGACACAAGGCAATTACATATGATAAAGGTGTAGATGTGACACATTTTCAGCCCTAGAAGGATAGACAAGGCCTAATCAATGTTTCTTAAAGGAGTTCAGCTTGCGGAAGAACCACTCATAGGTGTGCACCTAAGATTGTAACCTGATACTATTTGGCCTTCGATGCTCGATGCGAGTTGCGGCACTTCCCGTGGTAAACGATGTTCTAAGATTGCTGAGTTCTTACTTAGGGATATATTTAAGAAAAATAAAAATACTTTTCGTACAGTATTTAATCCTTTAGAATGAATTATTTTTCAGGTGGAGTGTCCGTTAAATCCGTTGTAAATTGGAGACAAAATTACATGGAAAAAATAATTATTTTAGGGAACGCAGAAGATTTAGGGTTTTAATATCGATAATTCGATAATTCTACTTTCGACCAATTGTTTCGGCTTTATTTTAAAACCTGACCATCCCTGGAATATCAATAAAGTCACCATCTCATCCACCAACCAGTATTCACCTGTTATCAATGCGCAGAAGTATTACCGAGTGTTGCCTATGCAACAGCACTCTATTCACTTTGCTTAGGAGAGAACGGGAAAACCATATTAACCTGATAAAATGATTACCCCTACAATCTAAAGAAACAACAACAACAGTACGGAAGAATGACGTCATATTATATTATTTTAGTTCCCCTCAACACACTAGCGCCACGAAATGTATGATTGTACTGTGGCTGCAAGTATCGTTTGACAAGAGGTGCGGTGTGTTTTCGCTGCCGAACGATTAAAAAAAATATTATTTACTTTGAAATCAGTGCCATACCATAAGCGGAATATTATTAAAAGCATTACAGACGTGTGTGCGTAGAATTGATTGGTATCTGTGCGTTATTTATCGATAAGTAGGCAACATAATTCCTACACCCCACCCTGAACGTTGGTAACCAAATCTGAATTACTAATCCGCCCGTGACCTTCTGTCTCCACTGGACGTAATTGGCGCGAGTCGAGCTTGAAGTTTCCTTTCGTTATCAGTGCAATTTCTGTTTATCTCTTCCGTTTTCCTTTATTCTTATTTTTCCCATATTCTTTCTCGTCCCGGCAAAAGAACACCTCACCAGCCGTTCTCTTGTGGGGAATTCCGCTTTTGACAACGTAGTTTCCCTCATGTCAACACAACATAGTGCAGTGTCTCTTAAATGAGAGAACATCCCACTAAGTGTGTACATACAGACGGCTGCTGTAGCCAAGATAGCCTTATTCAATTGCACATTAAGTGTAGATGATTTTCGGTGGCGTGTTTTTAGGCGCTAACGATCTGTCAAATTTACAGGAAGACTGAAAAATTAGTTTAATTCTAAAAGCAAAAAAAAAAAAATAGAAATTGATTCGACAACAAGTGCTTTTACAATAATTGTGTTTCTCTTGTGCACGTGTTTTTGTTTTTTTGTTTTTAGGTACGAGTGATTTAAGGAATTTTTTGTGCCATTTTCTGTGACGTACTGTGCGAGTATTTTCAAGTGCATTCTATCTAGATATACGGATAAATCAACCTATCAACCACTACAGGAGGAAGCTATAACATGGGCAACATTCATACAACCGGGCCGAACGAGGCGCTTATTGTTTCAGGTAAGCCGCAACAACCATTCATCTAGTCTTGATTTATAATTCGAGTGCTTATCAAGCCGGCAAGCGTGACTTTTCAACACCGCGCCACTAAAAAGGAACATGTTTCATGCATCCTGAATAGAAAATCGATAATATGCCAAAAAAAATGGTTTTTCCCTTCCAATGCGACTGTGTTCGTGCGAACGTCCTCCCCTTCTTTCCTTGCTCGAGGGATATTCTGTAAATGTTGCCGAGGGCTTTGAAACACGGAAACACGTTCGCATACGTCAGAAGGGGGGTTGAATTGAAATGTGCGATGTCGGATATATATTCCGGTAACGACGGAGCGCGTCCCAATCAGCAAAAGTGGAAATCAAAAATAATCAACATAAGTATGTATATATCGTAGAAATTGAAGTGTTTTATTTACGAGATTACGATACACACGAGTGATTCATATTAAGTTTCTTCTATAACACGTACTTGGTAAAAGGACGTCAATTTCGAATACCAAATCAAATTTATCATCACTCATTAGGCATTACAGTAATTATTATTTTTGACGTTGCTGATATTGGGAGAGATAATCTAAATTATCAAATTAATTTGTAACATTCGTGCGATAAGAATGACATGAATCACAAGCCAGTTGCGATCCATTTCCCCAATGTGTACTCATTTGAAAGTCCATTTGAATCCATTGTGGACAGTGCGAGGAAAAGTGTGGCAGGACAACTGTTGAAGCGATGATTCACATAAAGTGGGTGACAGAATTCCATGTCAAATTTTAATGCTGAGTCGGGTGATCTGTAAATTATCGTAGGTGTTCAACCAAGTCGAAAATCAACTCGTGAATATTGCTAATGGCGATCGTCTAAGTGTACGTATGTAGATTCGGCGTCTAATTTTCCCATTCGTTCCCCCAAACCATTTGTCTTCGCCTTTTCGGAGCAGGGTCAATCTACGCTGTCGATTCTCTGTTCTCTCGTCTCAGACTATGGTGGCAGGTCTTAGTTTCTAAGTTTCACTTAGGAGGCTCCAAAAGTAATGACAATGAAAATAAAACACGGTGCGGTTAAAGTTAAAAAAATATATTTATTTTTCTACATAGTCCCCTAAGTCAACACATTTAGTCCATATTTTTTCTAAACCCAGGGTTCCCTTAAAAAAAAATTCTTTGCCTTGACCTTCCCAAAACGCCTCAACAGCAGCCATAACTTCGCTATCGTCTTCAAATTTCTTTCAACTTTGGGTTTCTTTGGCTTCGGTGAGGGGGTAAGGTAACATAAACATTGTCTGATCTCCAAGCAGACTCTTCTCAAGGTTCACTCTCGAAATGTCTCGTTCTTTCTTTTGGTCGTCGATTAACATTCTCGTTATCCAACGCGTAGAGATTTTTTTCATATGCAATTTGTGCGTAAGGATTCTTTCAACGTTGCCAAATAAGATACCTGTGACCTCAGCTATACGCCTGATGGTTACTCTTCGATCAGCCAACACAATATTTCAACTTTTTTTTATGTTATCTTCAGTGAAGGACGTGAATGGGCGTCCTTCGCGATATTCATCTTCCGTGGATGTTCTGCCCAGCTTAAACTGCTTGGCCCAGTGTACTGCTGTGGAATATGGATCAGCAGAGTTCCACCAAGTCGCTGTGTATGTCTATGGTAGACAGTTTTTTTCAAGTAGGGGTACTTGATGACAGCTCTCATTTCATTTTCCTTCATTGTCCTTCATCCCATCGACGCGTCGATGATGGTTCGTATTTAAATGAATGTATCTGTCTATTTATATGATTTTTTTTCGCTAATCTAATGAGTATATAAACAAGCTAAAAAATGTTTGGAATTTTTATGCGGACTGGAAATAACCGATTATCATTATTTTTGAATCACCCCTAGTACAGCGCAAACACTTGAATCGTCTTAGATCTAGCAGACTACACCACCTCGATATGCAGACTATCGAGTCACATATGCATGTATTACGAACTTCCCGAGCTCGAAATTTCAAGAGAAGGCGTTAAATTACATGATCTTGATAATCAGTCGCTCGAACAGAATGTCCATAATGGCATGCGTTGTGTGGGATGTAGCGCCGTCTTGTATGCACCATATGTCGCCAGTATCCATGTCATACATTTTCTAAATTCTAAAACATGTTATGACAAAAATAAACTAACCCCTTTCTCCTTGATAATGGCACGAATTTTTACCTATCCTGCGAAGATTTCTTCCGTGCCCTAATAGTAGTTCTAAATGTTGCGAATTTTTTTTTTCCTTTTTAAATGCAAACATCTTCAAAATCTCTCAAACAATTGTCAATGAAATAGTTGTTCTTGAGGTAACTATTTGGATTTCACCATACACTTTTTCACAACGAATTTTTTTGCTAGAAAATATTTTTCTTAAAATTTTAGCAAACTTTACTTGTTAATGAGTCTTAAAATTTGTATTAAACTAAACTATCCTCTTTAAAATTAAACTATGAACAATTTAATTCATTGCTTTTGTTGTGACTTTAAATTACGTGCTATAATTATGTTTTTCCAGATACTTAATTTATTGTTGCTATGCAAAAACGTCCTCTCCAGGACCAGTTAATGCCACGTTACTGAATCTTGGATGTTCGCACTCGTCAGAAAGTTGGAGCCCTATAGCTCGAGGTCGCACTTACAGTATATAACGCTCTGAACATTGTAGTTTACTTATCTGCTGTGCAAGTGTCTCTTTCTAAATTTCAAGGTTCTAATTTGTGTCAGAGTTTTGGAGTGTCGATACCGATCCAAACAGTTAGTTGGACCCACGGCACAAACTTGTTATAGGTATAAATAATTTATATTCGTTGCGCTTTTAAGGGGGTAGTCTCATGTGACTACTTCGAAAAATAGATTTTTTTTTTCATATTTCGATAGTAAAACCTATCGAAAATATGCTGTGAAAAATTCAGACCGAAATTCCTAGTATTAAATAAGTTACAACTCATAGTCGCGGACTGCAAGTCTGCAGCTGCTACCTTTCTATTGTTGTCACCGATCTTTTATACCTGCGCACGGAGTTTCTGGCGGTCAACTTTAGTACATTACCTACCTGTGTATATGTGGAATAGTGTATATAAATAAAAAAAAGAAGGCCAAAAATAATCAAAAAGATGAAGCAGGTAAAGTTGCTGTCACAAAATGTACATCGAAAAAAAAATTATCCATGAGTGCTGCAACAAAGAAGACGACTCTTGTATTGATCAATGCCATGATGGTTAAGCTAAGTACATACTATGGTTTGGCTCAAGAAGAAATGAAGAAAGCAGTGTGGGCTACATACTATCATTACATTTCAACCGATGAAAACCCCCAGCACTCGTACTGTTCAATTGTATGGTGCAAGTATTTACAACATACGGCAGAGAATACAGAGGAAATTTACACACATCCTCCAGCATTTGATGAAGAAACAGCAAGTTTTTTTAAGTCAATTTACGAAGAATTATCATTTGATGATCTGATACAAAGGTGCTTGGGAAAAAAATACTCAGAATAACAACGAGCCGTTTAATAGTTGCATCTGGAACTTGGCTCCAAAGCATCATTTTGTTGGAAAAAAGACGCTGATTTTGTTGGAAAAAAATTGCTTCACGGACAGCTGCGTGTATGTTTAATGAAGGATTTTCACCCATCCTTACAATAATGGAATTTTTTTTGGCCGAAACGCCTACTCGTATGCTGAGGAGTACGATGAACGACGAATAACCCGTGCAGAGCGATCCACGTCCGAGGCATCCAAAAAGGCAAGGGCTTCCCTCAAGTCACAAAAACTGGCAGATGCGTAGAAGAGGCATAGAAGATTAGTTGGTCCAGGCATAGAAGATTATTTGGTCCAGGCATAGAAGATTAGTGTAAGTATAAATTTTCCACGGTTACTAAAATAAAATTCTGCTCTGGAAACTTTAAACGCATCATTTCCTAAAACTGTCATGGTCCTAAAAAAAAACCTATTCAGACGATTGCTTTGAAATTTATATATGTTCTTCTACTCCTTAATGGTTATCGGCCGTACCAAAATTACTTATTTTCGAAAATATTTTTTTATTTTTTTTAAACGATTTTTAACAAAAAAAAAAAAAAAATAAGATTTTTTCCTATAGTCCGCCATTATTGTTTTTTTCAACGAAATTGATTAATTTTGGTAGGGCCGACAGCGACAGATCTACAATAATCCATTCGATTTTCTTTATTTCAGACAACATGAACAGTAGGGTGGAGCGTTCTTATATGGGAAAAAAATAAAGTAAAAATATGAAAAATATTGTATACCCCCCGCAAAAGTTGCACAGTGTTCTTTTGATCATTTTAAGATTTTTTTTTAATATCTCAAGTGACTGCTAGGGGTCGCGCATTGCAATTTAAACTAAAAGAAAAAACGTATAGGAATTTAAAGAAAACATATCGCCCACGAAGCATCTTTTTGTGTTTTTTTTTTAGGTTTCAAGCCCTTTTTAGTGTCTAAAATAGCCACTAGGGGCCGCGCATAGCCATTATGAAGCCAACTATGAAGCATCTAAGTAACATATTATTTAATATAATTTTTTTTTTGTCTCTACATTTGGCTGTTCTTTTCTAGAAAGTAAAGTATTTTTAATGAGTCCATCTCTGTTTTTAAACCCACAAACTGTTTGGGAAGCTTCAGTGACCAACTTCACCGCTCTTTCAACTGATTGACTATGGCATGGAAGCTTTTTTATCCAGTTTGACTTAGGGGTTTCTTTTTCTTGGACAATGTCCAAAAGGTCCTCTTGTGTAAGACCCGCGAGTAATGGTGGTTCAGTCAAACGACTCTTTTGAATTTGCCACCAATCTATTAACTCATAGTACTCATCGGCTTCGAAATGGAAGCTTGGAAGATTAAAGTGTCGAACAACTTCTTCACGAGTATTGTTGTTAAAAGTTGCGCTTGCTTTGAGTATACGGCGAAGAGCCAGCTCCCGAATATTTTGGCGATCATCAAACAACATAGCTACCAAAATGTTCTCACAGTGTCCAAAATATCCTTTTCGAGCGAGGACGGCATCTACTATTATTCTTAAATGTTATCAGACCATTGATAACAGTTACCTTGATAACTTAAGTGTTTTGTAAAAATGTTTTGCACCATGCACAAAAGAAGGTTGAGATTTTATCTCAAACCAGATAACAGCGTAAACTTTAGCAATGTACAGAACTATCTGCTTCAATGGCTCTTCTGGTGATTCTTTCGACACATAAACTCGAAGTATGCGGTTAGCTGTCGTAAGCCATCTCGAATGCACCACTGTTCCAGGATTCTTCTGAAAAATTGATCCTTCTCGGACACCATTGCAGATTGCTTTACATATTTCATAAAAATATTTTTGTTTGTTTATGTTTATTTGAACTGGATGGTATTGAGCAACGCTTAAATTTTGACAATTCTTAAGTTCTTTTCCGATATATCCGGCGTAAGCATTTGGTCCGTATGTTTTCTCATAAAGCTTCTCGTAAAGGTGTCTAAGAGGTAATTCATTTGCATGGAGCAAGCAAATATACCATTGCAAGGGTCGTTGAATTTTCATCTCAATAATAATATTGAGAATAATATAATGCCGAATAATTCCACCTCTTACCCCAGTATTAACATTGGTTCCGTCGCACCCAATAAATTGATACCATCCATTGAGATATGTGATTGTTTAAAAAACTCCATTAACTATTGCATTTGTAACTGTTTCGGCTTTTCCATTTTGTGATGAAATTTGAGCCAAGTACTGGGAGTCATGTTCTGAAATCAACACAATATACTCTTCAATAGTATTACCACTCGCAGTTTTTGTTAAGTCCTTGCGACCATCGAAATAAAGCCCCAACGGATCCTGGTTAGAGACCACATCCAATTGCGTCCCCGATTTTAACCTCTCCCTCCTAATCTTGCTTCTATCAGCAATATTGGATTGATCCATATCATTTATAACTCCATAATCTTTTAAGACTGCTGTCACTATTGTTGCAGTTGCTCTTTCAAACATACTGAATCTGTCTGCCACTTTCGCAACATTAGGAAGATATTTTCGGTTCGTGTAACAAAGAACGTCCTTCTCCAATCGCGTTTTTTTTTCTGGAGAAATGGAAATCAAAGATTCGGTGTCTGAAGAGTTAATAATAATAAAGTTTCTGTCGATTTGCTTGAAGCGCATGCTGATAAAGGTGAAGATGAAGAACTCGCCAACTTTCTTGCCAGGAATTTTTGAAAGTTGATGGTTTCAGAAACATCCACCAATGGCAATTTTTCTATGAGACCTTTGATCTTCAAGGAAAGATCACTCTTTTGTTGGAATTTTTTTTTCTTTTGAGCAGGAGCAGCACTTAAAATCAATGAACTTACAAGCAGATATATCAAAAAGTCTTTGGCTAACATTTTTGAATTCACTTAACTGCAGCTGCAAAAATTACTCGCGCGAATTTCTCGTCTCTTTTAAGTTCTTAAAGCTAGTTTGCACGCGCTCATTAATTTTCAAGTAGCGGAAGTATGTGATTGTGTTAGATAGCCGTTTTTTTCTGAAATTTTACTATTGTAATCCGAGCGACACTATATGTACGTTAAAATGGCCAGTCACTTTTGTAGTCATACATTTTAAAGTTGAAGAAACCCTCATACACTGAAAAAAAAAAAAAAAGAATCGTAAAATGTATCTCAGAACTAATGCAACTTTTGTGAGGGGTATGTTTTTGAATTTATAAAAAAAAATAGTTCACTCCACCCTAATAAACCGCCACTATTACCATGACCAATGCTTTTTTTTTTGGTGTCTAATTTAATTTAAAAAAAATATATATAAAAAATGTAAAAGAAAAAAATTAATTCTTTATACAGTTTAAGATACAAATAAAAACCTATAAAAAAATTAAAATGATTGAATTTTATTGTCTTATGAAAAAAAATTCCCTAAAAAGAGATAAAATGTATGCGTTCACATGAGACTACCCCCTTAAAAATAAAGAAGGTCTGAACTAAGTATGCTAGAAAATCTATGAATTTGGCGGCCCCCGATTTTAGATAGATTTCAGGAAAGGCGTTAGATTGGTAACTTTAAAATGGCCATGTAGGTTCTTAGCCTTAGTGTGTGGTGGTTAAAGACACGTATAAAGAGAACTAGCACCAAATATACATATGTATATATGTACATATTGTTAAGTACTATCAGAAATTGTTTAACTTGTCAGAAAGTTAATATAACATAGATAGGTTGTCTAATATTTCCCTTCTTCTCATCTTACGTTTCTGGTTTTATTTTACCTATTTACAGCGTCAAATATTTGTGTACATGTGTATATGAAATATTCACAGGCGATCGTTCTCCAAAGATAACTATACATTTACCATACATTTCATCTTCCCCAGTCATAATTGTTGGTTGACCAATTGTTATGCTACAATCCTTAGCGTAGGTAAGCCTCAACCCCACCAACGTTTCTTTTAGTCTGGTCTCGCCCTATTCATCTGCAATGCGGCATGCCATTCCCCTTTCGTCATACCTCGGGGTTGTACTCGGAAGCTCTTTCGGATGAAGTGGTAGTGTCCATACCGTCAACAAAGTCCAGCTATCTCATCGGTTTTACGTACAAAGGGATCTCAGTTGAGTCTTCTCTTCTATTACTAATTTATATAGATTGAATCGAAAATCGCATGCAAAATCTTTCTCCCGACTTTTTGATCTGTCAATGCAAGGTGAAAGCCGTCTAATAGTGTCAGAATACTTATTCACTTTTCGTTTTTTTAAAGGAGTTCTGCTTGTGAATTATTGTATTGCAGTGATTCTGCATTTAATTGTAAGCCGCTCCCGAATACCTTCATAAAGTCTTACAGTTCGTGTAAACCAATGTCATATAACATGTCCCGCACAAGCCCGAATCTCTGACAATAGACCGTGTTATGTGCTCCTTTAGTCCAATCAAACAGGCTCCGTTTTAATTTTCAGGCATGCGAGTAAGTATTATAGCATGTTTCGTCAATTGCTTATTGAGTGTGTCTCAACTGAGCTCGTTAAAGTCCCCAAAAGCAACATTGGCTATGTCATTCGTTTTCTCGTTTATTGTTTATTGTTCTTCGCGACCTAAAAGTAAACTATCGCAGCATTTTCTCTCTGCGAATTAATCATTACAAATTTATGTTTGGGCTATGTATATACATAAACATCACCTCCAACTACATATGTATATGGCTTATGACTTCATCAATTTCTCCATCTACATACTCGTACACCCCGAAGGCCATGATTTTTTTATTGCTCAATTGGCAACTTATGCTATACACCAAACTTAACCAGAATTTTTTTTTCAATTGCAAACTGTATGTACATACAAACAACTTGGAATTCAAGTGCTCGAATATACTATTTATATTTGGAGTCATGTGCATATGATAGAGAGTCAATTTTTAGGAATTAATACGCACTAAGGTTTATCGGTTCATTTCACAATGCGCGATAAGACGCGCAGCTTTGCCTAAGGGGGCCAGCTACTTCCAGAGAAAAACATGAAATCAATAATTACCTCACGTGGATGTTATCACAAATACGAAATGACTAGGAACGGACAAATAACTGATAATATTATCACATATCCAAAAAAAGAAGGAATTCTGTATAATAATAGAAAAATAACGTTATCTCAACTTGTCACATGCATTTGGACATACATATGTTTATATTATGTAATGTTGATAGAGTAATTTTGCACACAGTACATGTCCTTATTCAATAAGAAGCCAATACAATCCTTGTTCATTCTATTATTAATTTAGTTTCCTCGATTCTCAATGGCGAGAAGACCTCAATTGATATCATGACGTCACTGGATGGCATGTACCCGTCTTGATGGCGCCGGGGAGAATGGAAAAACAGGCGATGACATAAGAAGTCCTTTTGATTACGAGCAAAATGCAGTATTCATCTTATACTGTCGGCTTGAACAGCATGCGAATACTTCTAATATGGGTTCATCGACCTTATAGGACACAGATTTGGCAGACTGCATGAGTACAGTGTATGCATGTGTTGGGAGGAGCTGTTTTTTGAGAATCTAACAGGGGATATACGTATTATGTTCATATTCGAATGGACGCATTTGCAGCCAAGTTTCTGCTATGCCAAAAGTAAATGTCATCGTATGTTAACAATATCATGGGACTGTTCTGCAATGACAGGTCAATCGATATTTCAATTTAATATATTATGGTTGGAAGTAGTAATACTACATACGTAACCAATATGATAGATAAAAAAATCAATAAAAAAAAGATAAATTATTATTAAATCCACAAATAACCTGATAGTGTTGGCTTTGCGATGTATGGTGAAAATGAAGAGCATAACTAAGGTAATCTGATAAGACTGACCTACTTTAACATATTGGGGAAAATTAAGGTCACAAAGCTGATAGCTTTTACGTTTTACTCTCAAAATAGGACAACCCAACAAGTTCCACACACCCTCCTAACTTTTTAGGACCAAGTAAAATGTTATGGTAAACATAACTTAAGACCATAAGATACTCAAATACAAAAGCAGATAATTGTATTTAACCAACAAAAGAATTCACAATACTACCTGCCTGTTTCACTAAGTCACACTCACAGTGGGACACATCGAATTCGTCTTTTTTAAAATAGCTTTGGATTATTTTCAATAATTAGTTTAGTTTCTATATTCTTTGCCTTATGCTTCTGTGACCGTGGGGTCATTCCTCAAAAAGTTTGAGGATATCCTCGTCTTTTAGCAATCCAAAAATGTGCCAGAAATACATATAAGTAGTTTCCCTACCTGTTTGTTAAGATCTCCGTATAAAAGATTGAATGCTGACCTGATCTCTAAGGCGGTAAAAATTACCTACCTTAAAGCTGTAAAAGGTGTTATATATTAGCGATGTATAGTAAATTTTAGTGTTGTGGCATCTCACCTATAGTCAGCCATATTCTGCTGAAATTGACCTGCGGTATGAACGGCTTAGATATTCCAATTTCAACAGATTTTACTTTAGTTTTTCAATAGGGACGGGTTATGTTGAAATGGAATTAAACAAGCTGTGTGTGAGGTATTAACAATTTTTTTTATTAGAGAGGTCCACGCATGCCATTATGTATGGAATATGAAATCGTTCATATGTCCGCCTCGGTTTCATACAGTAGCACGGATCCAAATGGTCCAATTTTCAATGACTCTTCCGCATAGATCCGGATGAATTTGAGCTATGGCTTGTGTTATGTTCACCTTAAGGGCAGGTGGCTTATTCGCATACACCTGTAACTTCAGGACACCCCACAAGAAAAAGTCTAGGTCAAATCAAATGATTTTTCGGGCAAAATTGGGGTACTCTTCAAACGCTCCGAAGCCTAGTCAGCGAACAAATGGCGTTGTCTATGGTCATGAACTTTAAGTTCCTGGGTCGGTTGGATCTTTTACGTATCTAAACCTAAATCCCGACTCAAAATTCGCCAAGTTGAAGTCTCCGAAAGGCTGAGTTCCTGTGCACAGCGAGGAATCGACTGCCTCGGATTATGCTGTACACTTTTACGGATCGCGGCGATGTTCTCGGCCTTGCGTTCTTTTGACGTATGAATGTTGGCTGATTGGTTACCGAACCCGTTGTCTCAGATTTGGCCAACAAACATTGTAGAGTTGACTGTGAAGGGCCATCACGTCGACGTACTAACAAACACTTATTTTGAAAATAAAGTGTTATCATTTGGACGTGCGGTTCAATCGTGTAAATTGCCATGGTGGTTTGACATCAATAACTGAATAATAAACAATTGATTTGGCAGATGTTACCAAAACAACGTGGCCACCGCAGGCCGTCGGCGCCAATTGAAAAACCCTTTAGTTGATGTGGCCACAATCCAAGTCTCACAAAACAAAGCTTATCATCTTTACCTTGCTAACCAAACCTTGCTCAGCTAGATCAGCTATTACCAAGGTTATTTCAGGCTTCAATAATTTTCAAAATGAATAAATCTAATTACCTATAAGGTAACTAAGGCATGCTACTCTTGTTGCAAAAACGAACTTGTATACGGTATTGTTTTCTCTATGATCAACATGAGGCTGCTTGGTATGGTAACAATGCAACCTAAATTACTTTTTAAAAGCGCAAAGATCCGCCTCTACTAGCTACATACATGGGCTCATTTATATTGCTAACTGACCTATAACTACATACGAATATATCAACTACACAGACCCATGTGAATAAACCCAAAAAGTTGAGACCCATCATCGTAAATTGGATATCCTATGTTATAAACCTGCCACCAAACAAAGTCGTGGCAGAGATTTGAACGACATTACATATACATATGTACCATACCCATGCCATAAGATGTTCTTATGGATAAAAAAAATTTAGAGGATACCTGGCTTTATATTTTTATATTTAAGGATCGAGCATCCTTACTGAAAAAGCTTTATTTCGAAATGTGATTTTCAAACCTTCATACCATGTACCTATTTTATTTTAATACAAACATTTATGTATCGTAATAGATTCCTTCCTCCTAATCCTCTGAGGTGTCGTCAAAATCATGACAGCAAATACATATACTTCCATGAGTTTGTGTGAATGTTTAAGAGAAAATTCCGCGCCTGGTAGATACACGTGTTCAAAGCAAAGTGTTAAATATAAGTCAACGTTTTTTAAGTGCAGCACATACTACGCGAGTTGGCCGACTACATTCTATACTCGCAAGTATATTTGTATGTGCATCAAGCTTCAGCATAAGGGTTGTTCTAACCATCATGCCCAGTAATGTTTTCCACTTTAATAACAGCAAACGTTATATAGGACACGAGTGAGAGCTATTTTATCTCTTTTTATTTTCTTTTTCTGTCTACATATAAATTCTGTTTTCCGCAGTTTTCCCATTAGCTTGGGACTTAACGCAAGCTAAACTGAGTTAAATCTCATTCATCGTCGTCATCATCGGACTGAGGGAGGATGAGAGGAACGAGAGAATAATAGAAGATGTAAAACGAAAAGAGAGACAGTGCAATGACCTCTATTCACTTTAGGGTGGTAGCTTGATTGTGTAGGCTAAAGGGGATATTTCTATATAAATGAAAATTCGTTACATACATATTTATGAATGATTCATCCATACTCCTGTGTTCATCTCTGAAAAGTAAAATTGTTTTGCATCAACTCGTACATTTACTATATTTTGTTTACTTTTTCCATTTTTGATTTTCTAAATCAATTTAATAGCTTTTTATAGATTTACTTACGGATTCTCCTAGCTGTGGTCTGATAATGGTATCTACTTTTGGTTGTGTAGATTCTACTCATATTTTGTACCAGAATTGTGATCGCTTAGACTTTAGATAGCACTCTGAATGAAGGTATGATAAAACATTATTATCAAAGTGACTGTTGTTAGTGTAAACGTTGCATGCGTTGCGCCCATTTTACGATAGATATGGCGACACATCATAGTTGACTCTTCAGTATTTGGTGGCCGAATTTGAGATAACCGGTTCGGTAATCAATCAGCCAACATTCGTATGTCAAGGGAACGCAAGATCGGACGAGAACATCGTCGCGGCCTGCGAAAGTGTGCAGCAGAACCTGAGGCCTGATTTAAATCTGGAGACTGGGGTGGCCATGACATGACATCGATTTTGTTGTCGCTAAACCACTCCTTCGTTGCTCATGTCGTATGCTTTGGATCATTGTCTTGCATAAATATCCATTTTAAGGGCATTTCCTCCTCAGCATAACATTTTGGAGGATGTCAATATATACATATATTTGCTCCTTGATCCAAAATAATGGACCAACATCATTATACAAAAAACTTCCCCAAATCATCATTCAGCCACCTCCATGCTTTACGGTTGGTAACGTGTATCTGGGTTGGTGTTCGGAATTAGGCGGCCTTCTGACATATTTTCTAGTGCCGCTACTGCCAAAAATTTAAATTTTTTGACTCATCTGTCCAAAGGATATTTCTCCATTTGGACAGCGGCCATTGGCGGTGTTCCCCGGCGTACTGATTCCTACGCACCCTATGTTTTTTTGTCAGAAGGGGGATTCTCCTCCGGCTTCTTCCTTGCAGGTTGGCTTTTAGAAGCCTCTTACGTACCAGCACTAATCTTCAGATTTAAGTCTTCATGAAAGGATCCCGTTTTGCCATTCTTACTATTTGGACATCTTCTTGGCTAGTTGTTTTGCGCCCTTTTCCCCTTTTTTCTATCTTTTTATGCCAAGTGATCGCATTCCTGATCATCTTTGCTGAGCAGCCTAATTTCTTTTGAATAAATGAATACGTCTGGCCCGCTTTTCTTAGCTTTTTGATTAAGTCCAGACCCATTTTTTAAACTAATATCAAGTATTTTTCCTAACTACTGCTCAATTTCATCATAAATGAGCTCACCTTTAATTATTTCAACTAAAAACAATGAAAATCCGGACATCGATCACTCAAGCATTCAAATATCTTACTACACTGCTATTTCTTAGAACAGCTGAATTTGAAAAGTGATGCCAAGTTATGATTTTTTTGTTCGAATTCAATATTATGGACTGGTAATACCTTTCGTAAAACAAAGATTTCCAATACGACGATTATTATACATATATATATATATTATGGTAGGATTTAGGTATTTTGATACCGCACTGCTATTTTACCGAACAATGCTGTATGTAGACGTTCATCAGGATCCCAGGCTACATCTAAGGTTCAACTAAAAGCTATTTATATTAGGTCTCCGGTTGATGTGGGGCTGATTCTCTGAATTGTTGACTTCCTGAAAATGACATTATTGTTCGTAATCAAGCTTCAGCGATTTCTATTGATGGTTTTCGAATTTAACGTTCTTGTTTCGCTGTTCCGTTCCATCTCTTCTAGGGACATCCTCAACTTGAACTTGCCCTCTCACCTTAGCCCTCGCAATTTTAATACTCAGAGCTTAATACATTTCCTCTAGTTCTTGATTGTGTAATTTTCTCCATTAATTTTTTCGTCCTGTTTAGATTCTTCTTAAGATCTGATTTTTACAGACGCAATCTATTTTCCTCCTTCTTAATCAGATACCAGGTTTTGCATCCATTAGTGTCACTGGCATTATGATGGCTGTATGCAGAATTTTATTTATTTTGATCTATACATATGTATAGATACGATATCGTTATGGCAAGTCAAGATATTTTAACTCGTTCACTTTCACAAAGCATTTACAGCCGGGTCATTTGGTTTTCTCTTTCTAAACCTACTTCCATGTCTGGCATTCTAGCTTTTTCTCAACTGAACTTTTTCTCTCTCCCAGCAGGTTCAGGTCGTGATTCTATTAAGGGTTATTTCCCTCTCATTTTCTTGAAGAGATCGCATTACAAATTCTATCATCAAATTAAAGTGGAGGGATGACAAGGCGTCTCCATGTTTTAATCCTTCACGTATCTGAAATGTTTCAGATAAGATGTTTCCTACTTTAGCTCGTCTTGTTTCCTTTGTACCAGCTTCACGAACTTTTTAGGGATTCCCAGCCTTACAAGGACATGACACATTTTTTTTAAATCTGCGAATAGTTGGTGGTTCTATTTCCTATTTCTTTTCCAAAAGTTGTCGTGTAGTGAAAATTTCGTCGAGCGATTTCTCCTGAAGTCATACTGGAAGGGATTATTTCCTTAGTGTATGATGTCAGTCTCTTTATACGGGAATGATGACTGAGTTTTCTATTCCTTTGCGGTAGTTTCATTGTTCCACATAGTTGTGATGAGCCCATGTAACCTCTCTTTTAATTCCTCTCATGCATAATTCATTAACGCCGATGGTAGTTATTAGGTCGACTCCTGTAGCCTTGTTATTCTTAAGTCGATGGATTGCTTCCTTTTCTTCCTCGATGGTTGGCAGTTCTGCCTGCATTTCTGTTGTGTGAATAATATCGTTTTCAACTGCTGCTTGCTCTCCATGTAGGCAGTTATCGAAATATCGCCTCCATTGGGCTGCAACCCAACGTTCTTCGAAATGAGCTCCTCATTATCGTTGCGTGTAAATCCTGATCTGGTCTGGTATCCTTTTCGTACAGCGTCCAGCCCTGCACACATTGCTTTCGGGTTTTAAGCTCCACGTTCTTTCTATATGTTAGTAAACTTATTCCGTTGCTCTTGTGTTTTTTATCCCGAAGAAGACGGCTGACTTCCTTTCGCAGGATTTTCTTGGCGAACTATGGCTTACTTTTAGAGGCTTGCAAAAGCCTATTTTGTTTTCCGCTGCTTTCTTTGCAACACTTGATTGTTGATCATACTCCCTCTACCTGTCTTGTTTCGTCGTTAGTTTCTATGCCATCTAAAAGGGCAAACATGTCATTAATTTCATCTGCTGGATACGAACGTCCTTTGTGTTCGCAATGAAATTTTCGAGTACGATTTTCACGTCGAAGGATGAGAAATTGTCAAATAATTATTTTATCCATTGTTTCGTAAAACGCGTCCTTTACTCTTTATCTTTTCAGCAGTATCTTGTTATACCGGGGACCTCGTACTGTTGTAGTGATTCCACTTTTTTCTTGGGCTAAAAATCTACTATAACTATTAGTAATTTAACCGCCTCTTAAGGCTAGCATTCCGAGCAGTGTGTACTCGTATATTCTAACCCCTATCCCACACGGGCATGGAATATTGAGTTTACCCTCCAAAATCTAATAATTAGATTTGAAATAATTATTATTTGATTTTCCATGTCTTTATTTATCTCTTTATCGTGCCATTAATAAAGTGGAGAAAAATAAACTCCTTTAGGCGCACGCAGTCCGCCAACGACACTAGCGCTCTCCTGGACCTATTTTTAATGGAGATATTGATAAATTGTCTCGATGTATGATTATCGTAATTCGGAGACTTTAACAACTTTATTCTTACAGTCTTGTTAAATTATCTGTACATATAACGTCTCTAGGGACAGCATTTTTTGTATGTATTGTGTAAATGAGTAGGGCCATTTATTAAAAGAAAATCTTAACCTGCTCTTCGACAAACAGTTTTAAACTAAAACTAAATTGTGAAATAATCGCTCATCTATCTTTACGAAGGATAATATTAAAAAGATAATAAACTTTTATTGTTGCAAACTATATCGAACAGGCAAAGGAAGAACTTGCGCTAGGTCATTTTTTTTTTAACTCCATTTAAACTCCATTTTCACCTTTCCCTTAATCTTCCTAAATGTCGTTCGTCAACATAAAGAGGAATCGTAAAAGAAGCACATGATCTATCTTGCACAAAACTGCTAAACATGAAGATGTATACTAACTTACTATAACTAATTAACTATATACTAACATTGTTAGTAGCCGTATTATCTGTAATCTCGAATGCAGTTGGATCAGGTAGGATTAACTAAAAGCCTTCTCGCGTTAAACGCAAGATTGGTTCTTTAACGCGTTAATTGCCACGTCAGTCGTATGTGTCTGATAGTAAGAAGTTCTTGTAGAGAACAGAAATTTTATGCATGGGCCATATCAGTCATATATGTAGTGTGACATTAAAAAAAGTATTTTCCCGGAAAATTTGTTAAAAAAAAATTTACGGTACGGCATTTTTCGAGATGTAGTATCCAAATTAGGTAATATAATTACTTAGGCCCAGATGAAAATTTTGTTGAAATTATCATCGCCGACGTGTTAATATCTAATCGTTAGACCGCATACTGTAACAGACGATAAAATGTCTATCATTCTTTTCAGGAAAACAGGCGTGCCACAAGGCTCTATTATAAGTCCTATCATGTTCCTATTGTTCGTCAATGAAGCCGATAACCTTCGTTTCAATGTCAAGAAGCCACTAGTTGTATACAGCAATTTGTTCGATACCTCTACAATTCCCGCAAAGTCAAATTCGGGCAGTGCAGTATTGACTCGAGACTGCGAGAGAAACTCACAGCTAACTGTTAACCGTACTTTACCTTGGGATGACCACGTCAATGCCGTCCTTCATGCGGTTTTCGATAATATTGCGTGATTTATGAATATTTTTAATATCCCCAGCCAACAACACATCTCTTCCTACTCTTACCGCCTATGTTAGACCACATTTCAGGAGCACAAAAGGCTATTTAGTTTACGATTATAGGAAAATTAACAATTGAGTGACGCGATAAATTCTATTGTTAAGAAATTGGATTAGAGGAGTAAGGACGTTGATTCAACTCCTTTTGGCCTCGGCTCGGTTTTCCGCAGTTGGTTTCTAGGCTTCCAAATTTATCCGACCAATTAAAATGTCACTTAATTCTCTGTAGGGCAGGCGGCTAGGCCAACTTTTGCATCTCGAAACCTGGACTCGTATCAAACATCGATATGCTTTACCATATACCATATGTATGTGTTTATGATACATAAAAATGTTGATTCAAACATGTTTTAGTCCTTTTTAACTGATATGTTTCGTTTTGTATTTATTTGTTTATCGAAAAATGGTTAACTCGTAAATATTTATGGTTTTCATACTATCATTAGTCAGAACTTGATTCGTCGACAGGGCTGGGTTAGTATCTATATTGGTATCTATTTTTTTATTATAAAATAAAAGAATAAAAAAAAACGTTTATAAATTGCAAGCCTGGATGACTGGTTGACATATTGTTCAAGTTAGACTGGTTAAGTATTCTTGATTTAAGCATTCATACATGTATATATATGGAAGGCTCTGAGTAATACGATGATAAAATACAGGTACTGGACCTATAAACTGTGTTCATAGTAATAAATTAATTTAATTGCCCCGCGAAGTCAAGCTATAACGTATGGCAAGGATTTCATTTGAATGTTGTGCTTGACTGACTAACGCAGTTCTTTGCGGCTTGTTTGGCATTAAAAATAACGATTAAAAAAGGTTTTCTTGTTTGTTTCGCACATTTAACATATTTTCTTTGTTTTAAGTTCTAATTGAGTTATAATTGTTTATTTACTTTGCTTTGTGAAGATGAAATTTAATAGTTTCGCATTCCTGTTGCTAGGAATTAAAAGGTTTATTCAAGAAACTAATGGTGCTTTTAAGTGGGCTTGCTAGACTGCGGGAGTGATGACACAATAAAATGCGTGGTTATAACATACCCAGCCTTTTTATCACTGAAGTATATCTTGTTTGTTTCTATTCAAGTTATCATCTTATCCTGGTCGCGCATACTTTTTGACTTTAGTTCCAGAGGTTCAATGATTGTTACAATTTAGTTCAAACCTTTCATCTTTTAATGCCTTTCCATTTAATGAGCAAACGGTTTGCACATTTCAGCCATTGTCAAAGATTTTTTTTTAGCAAATAACCAACTCTCAGGAATTTGTATTTTCATCTTATTATTTTGAATATTTATTTGTTTTGGAAAACAATAGTTTGCACTAAAGAAGAGTCATATCCAGGTTAACTCACCTGCATTTGGAGATGGAATCTGTATTATTGACCAACTCCGTATTGCATGGCTTAGATACATGTCTTATGGATTTAATTAATCAACCAAGGGCAACTCCATTTCGATCGAGTGTGCGGACAAGACCGAGTTGTTTTCTTTTTTCATCAGTGACATGTATCATTTGTTGTTAACAACATAATTTTTCTCTCCGTTTGCGTACTGTTTAGGAATGCCACATTCGTCAGTCAATGGACCGATGACAGCTCCGTTGCTCTGTTGGTAATGATATTCAGTTTTTAAGAAATAATAACGACAAAAAGACAAGCACATATGTATGTAGGAGGGGCTAATAACTTATTTGTAAACGACATTCATACTACAATCGATAAATCCAATGGCAGCGCCGTCTACAGAGTTCAAGTGCAACTTAATAATGGCGCAACTTATCTGGCATGAACCTTTTATCCTTAGCTTTCTGCATGTTTAACGTGCACGTGAATAAATGGTGCATTTACCCCTAAAAGAGCAATGTTTCTCATATGAGACTAAGCTTCAGCGAGTATAGTGATTACTATAGCTTATATCAACAAGCAATTTATGTGTTTACCGCAGTGCCGTAATTTAGTTTGCATGTCCCTGCAGAATCATTGCAATTAAAATCTAGAATTTCCATGGAATTATCTCCTAATTAAAAATGATCCCATTAGCTCGGATTTATGTTCTTATTATTATTATTACAGCACTCATAACAGCCAGGGTATTTCCAAGCCCAAACTTCTCTGATTCGCCTATATTGTGGGTGATTCATATTTTCATTCAATAAGTCCTCAAAAAAATAGAAATCTGTGGGAGTGATGACCAAATTTGCATAACTATTATTGGAAATAGATGGAAGAGGATCTGCTTTTGTCCGAATGAGAACGTTTTCTCTAGACTTCTTCGCCCAAACGGCGCAATAATGACGTATCATATTCTCTTTATAATTGTTTGTCCTTTTCCAAGTAATCGATGTAGATTCAGGGAAAACATTGCCATCTTCTAGCCGAATAATGTTAGCGCCTCTGCCTTTTTTGGAACTCGCCTGTCACTGTTTTCGTCGTTCTTTTACCTATGGAGTAGTAGTTTCGCCTACAGAGCGAAGGGCTACAGCAGCAATCTACCTACACCCAATTTTTAGTGCAAGACTCAATTATTTCGCGCACTATGATTCGTCGATCACTCGTTTGGATTTTATTAATCACTAGATGCTTCGAACGATGATCATCTTATGAGGTCACATTTAAACCTATTTAGCGAATTGTAAACAGTTGTAAACACAAGAGCATGTGTGCCATGAAATTCATACAACAAGGCTTTAATTTGTTTCGCTATATTACGCCTTTTTATTTTTCTTCTTCTTTGTTCGCGCCACAGTCCGGGGTGAAGCAGGCTAGCTATTTCCAGTATTGCACTCCCAGTTGGTTAAGGTCTCCATCCAGCTCTGTGCGCCGCCGAACAGGCAGCTGCCCTTTGCTGCGTCGCCCCTTCGGGTCGAATTTGAAAAATCTTCGCGGTGGAGGTGCGTTGCCCATGCGCCCTACATGGCCCAGCCTCTTAGACACTGGTTCCGAAGGCGTCGTGCTGGGCCATTGTCGCTGTGCAGCCCGTACAGTTCTTCGTCGAATCTTCTCCTTCAAACTCCGTTTATAAAAACGGGATCGTAGATTAAACGCGCAATTTTCCTCTCGAAAAGACTAAGGGCCTCCTCATCAGCTTTCGTTAAAGTCCAGGCCTCTGCGCCGTAAAGAAGGGCAGGATTGATTACGGTTTTGAATAGCGCAACCTCGGTCTTTTGAGAGAGGGCTCTATTTCTCAATTGCTTCTTGAGCCCAAAGAAGCAGCGGTTGGCAAGAGTAGTTCTGCATTTTACCTCAGCGCTGGTGTTGTCGCTGGACATAAGTGATCCAAGGTAGACGAAGACTAAGACGTCAGTGTTGTGACTCTTTTTTTGATGATAGTATATATTTGAAGTGACCTCAAGATCCATCTTAGCTGCTTCCGATTTAATGCTTACGAAAGCCTCATTGATATCCCGCAATTACGTCGATGTCATCCGCGTACGCAAGTAATTACGCAGACTTGAAGTAGATTGCACCTCTTGTGTTGGCTGGTGACTCATGGGCAATATTTTCAATGATGATATTGAGAAAGTTGCAGTAAGTTAGTTATCGATCTTAATAGAGTAGCGACAGTTCTCCATTGTCATCCTGCCTACCCCGATGAGTTTGGCAGCGATATTAAAACTAGATATCGCTCCGTATAGCTCGTCTCCCCACGAACGAAAACGTGATGGGTGTCGATTTGGAATTCTTGGGTCTTCTTCAAGATCTGCAGTGTGAATTGCAGTCTATTGTGGACTTGACTGGCCTGAAACCGCATCTATAAGAGCCGATCAGGTTATCAAAAGAAGGCTTCAGACGTTCACACAATATGGCAGAGAAGATTTTGTATGTGATGTTATTTTCCTCTTGTATGCGACTTATTCCCCTATGGCATATTTATAGGGGTCTCCGGCAAATGTTGCCGAGATTCCAATCATGGAATGGGCGTGCTCTCCTCCCAACATATTTTACAAATAATTTGGTGCATGCGCTTTACCAGCTCATCTTCAGCCGCCTTAAATAGCTCAGCAGACAGCCATCTGCGTCCGCGGCTTTATTAGACCTATGTAAGTCTCGATATTGCTATTTTGATTTCGTCTATTTTGGGTGTAATTATCTTACGTCCGTTGCGAATGGGTCATGAGACAGCGGTATCTTGTCTATCATATCCCTATACAGAAGAGGTCTTACTACTACTTCTCCATTCTCATGTCGGCAGGCTTTTCGTTTTACCTTATTGTAAAACTCCCGAGCATTATTCCTGCATCTCTTCATCTCTTCATCTCCTCGATCTCACGGTTTCCGTACTCTCTTCTCTCCTTTTTATAAAAAGAGAGTAGAGCTCGCGGGCAGCTCCCATTCGTTTTTGTAGCATGTTACTTTGCTGCATGGACTTGTTCGCATTGTACATGAAACCAGGAGTTCGAGGCAGCTGGATCGTGCCGCTGTCATAGGAATTTGAGCAAATTTGAGGGCGACGCGGGCGGCAAAGATCCTAGCGGTCTCTTGCTAACTTTCCGACGTTAAACTTACGTTGTCCTGCTAAACTCCGTAGCATCTTCGATATCCTTATTCGTACCTTGGCTGCAACAAAGTAGTGATCCGAGTCGATGTTGGCTCTTCGGAAAGCTCATACATATAAAATGCTGGAGGAGTGTCTGGCGTTGATTGCGATGTGATCAATCTGGTTGGTAGTCGATTAATCTGGGTATCCTTGTGGAATGTTGAGATGTCTTTTTATTACAAATGCTTAATCAGCATTCGATTTTACTTGGATTTTCTAAGAGCCTGTTGATCTACTTATGTACAGGGTGTCACATGACATGACCCAGTTATTATACTTAAATTCAATATGTAGTTACAAAGCCGGGATGCAGAAGAATAATTTTGCATGCGGTTTCATCAGTTGCGATGTCTCAGCTATCGAGCCCGCATCGTATATACGTTATTGAAGCATTTCTCAAGGGAAGAGAAGTTATGGCTCAATTGTAGTTTTGTTCCTACTACCCATCGAACGTTTATGAGAAGGATTAAGCTAAATATGGATTCGTGAATGGTCCAGGCTATTTCATCCTGACATTCTTAATAAACTAAACAGGCATGAAAACTTAAAAATACCCCATATAGACAATTGTCTTCCAAGGTATAACCTCAGCCAAAATTTTAATGTCACAATTCCCTCTTGACACACCTGGGAGCAAAATAGAGCTTCCTTCGATCGTCAATCCTATGTATGGTACACAGATGGATCCAAAACGAACGAAGGTGTTGGGGCTGGAGTATACGGAGCTAACACTGGAACACACATCTTTCACAGCATAGACAGATAAAACTCGGTATTTCAAGCAGAGGTATTCGCAATTGAACTCTGCCTCAGAGAAAATATAGACAGAGCTATAAGCAATAAAAACATTTATATTCTCTCTGACAGCAAGCCTGCACTTTTAGCCCTCAAAAGCTACGAAGTTAACTCTAAATTGGTATGCAACTGCTTACAACTATAACGCCAGCTGGCCAACAAAAACAGTTCACCTCATGTAAATACCAGAACACAGTGGCCATATAGGAAACGAATAAGTAGACCTATTAGCCAGAAAAGGCTCTGCATCACCATTCAATATGCCAAGACCATTCTGCGACATACCTATCAGCATCATAAAATGCTACATAAAGGAATGGTTGAGGAACGCGGCCTACTAGGACACGAACTACTGGACACAAACGGAAGGTAGCAGACAAGCCAAAATGTTCCTAACAACCACTTCCCTTAAAAGAACGAAACAACTTCTTATACTTTCTAGGAGTCAGATTCGTATAATCACAGGATTGCTCACTGGACTCTGCCCGGTCAACCAACATCTTAAAACCATGGACATCACACAAGATGACACCTGCAGAATGTGTAACGAAGAGGCGGAAACAGCAGAGCACATACTGTGCCACTGTAATTGCCTCATCAGTACACGACAAAAACACCAAGGCAGGCATTATCTTGAAGCAGAAGAAATGGCTGCTAGTTCACTCAAAAGCATACTAAGTTTTATTATGAGCTCAGGATTTTTGAGTGAACTTTGAATGGGGGACATCACAATAGGCCCATCAGAGGCCGCAGTGAATAGGTGACATTGTCTCTCCCCCCACCTTAATTTAAATCTAAATCTGATTCGTAAATGGATACAAAATTTCAAGCTACAGACTCGGCTATAAATCAACCACGTCCGGGCGTCTAAGTCGAACTTTTAAAACGAAAAAATCAATCTTCAGTGCAGCTTTAAAAAGTTACCGTGTGTTGTGGATATCATAATGAAGATGTTATTGGACCGTATTTCTTTGTCGGTGAAAATTATCGCCATATCCGGGTCAATGGAGTTCCCTGTCGTGCCATGTTGGAAGACTATTGTTGACCAGAACTGCATGCCCATCACAGCAATGATAGTGAATCCAACAAGGTGGTACCACTGCTACACAACTTGTCAGACAATTGAGATATTAAAGCGGAAGTTCGATGATCGCTTAATATCGGTAAATGGTCGACTGGCTAACTAATTTGTTATTGTATTTTGTAATTTTCTTTACGAGGTTACCTTAAGTCGTTTTTATATTCCAACTAAGCAAGAACAGCCCAGTGGGAAATTGGCTTCGGTGGTGGCCATATGAATTTAACATGGAATAGATTTATCCCGATATCTTCATTATTCTATATTTTATTTAATAATTAAATTGTTATGTCCTTATATTGACGATTTCGAACATCGAGTTACCCGAAGCTTTTCCTAAACAAGTAATATCACACAATTTGTCATTAATACCTTGCTGAGGAGGCGCTACCGCTAATTTTGTGTCATCAGCATCAAAAGCCAACATGTTTCCCTTTGAGCCCAAAGGTTAATCAGAGTTAAACTGCTTTAGTACCCTTCCCCTTCGTCGCTATGAAAGAATTCTTATTACTGCACGTCGTTAAGAGTGGGCTTCGGACTATCATGCAGATTCAAGTTCAAGTCTCCAGCATAATATTACCAATAAGAATGGGATAAAGTAAATATTTGGACGTGACCGTAGCTGCTCGCAGTTTCTCTTGATTCAGGCCTTACACCTGTGTTATATTAAAGAACGTGGGGGGTAGTTTATACAACACACACACCTGGCACGTTGGAAGAGTGCCAGTATATTTGGCTCATGTCAGAGTTTAAGAGATTTAATTCATCCACTTTGGACTTAGAACCTGGATCGGTTTAAATAGTTTAACAGTGAGCCAATAGGTAGGAGGCGTTTAAGACTTCGTCTTTCGAGTACATCCGCTACCCATACCCAAAACAAACGAATGTATGCAGAGCTCAGGGGACGGAAATAGCTCGTTACAAGAGCCATGATTCCTCTCCGAGTAACTTGGATTAACAAGGCATCATCTACAGTCTGCAATCCAATAGTAACCACTAACGTCTATATGAACACATAAATTCAGCACGGCAACAAGATTCGAACATTTTAAAAACATCAAATTTATTTCAAGTTGACTGCTGACTCAATCCACTGACCTATGGCAATTGATTTCCTCCGTTAGACTTCCTAAGCACGTCCGCAGACAAGCATTTACGAAAATTTAAATGGCAGTAAAACCGTAGATAGAATCGCTCCTTAAAATAATCTGACGCACCGTTTCAGTTGGTTTCTTCCAAACTTGTTTGATCTTTATATCACGAAACAATCAACCAAGGGTCGTCGCCCTTAAATATTCCAATTAATAAGATAAATGCTCTGCCATACAATGATTCTTCCAAGAAGCACCTAAGAACATAAAAGGCGAACGCTGATTAAAATCAAAAACAAGTAAGGAGAAAAACTCTATAGAGCAATAAAATTTTTGTTTACTTGCATTGTTTTGAAAAGTTTTATTAAGTTTCTGTACAAGTAGTTAAGTATTAAAAATTTAAGACTAATTGTTAACCTGAGTCCATTCATCTTTAATCATGTCCGATGCCTTTTCACCGATCATAAAGGACGCAGCGTTCGTATGCGCCGTTGGTGGGAATGGTATTATGCTAGTGTCCACCACTCTCAGTCTTTTAATTCCGTGAACCTTTAATTGTGGACTTACAACGGTCGTTGGGTCTGAAGCCGGGCCCATTTTACAGGTGGCCACTTGATGATGCAACGTGTATGAGAGGACTCTGATGGAGCACCTCCAATAGTCGTCGGTCCCGAACTGTAGATGTTCGCATCCAGGAACATTTGTCTTGTGCAGTCTCGTACCAATTCGTTTCATTGCTGGACTCTCTGCTATTCTTATCGTTTCCTTGATGCCCGCGAGAAGGAATTCAACGTCTTCCTCTACGATAAAATATTTTGGATCAATCTTAGGCCAGTTGAGAGGGTTTCTATTCTCTAACCACAGGCGACCTTTCGATTTCGGATGGAAGTGCATGACTAGTATTGAAAAGTGTTCCTCATTCTCCAAAGGTTTATAGACTTTTTCATAGAGATCATCACGAAAATTTGCGCCTTGTTTGAGACCGGTCCCCCCGTCTGAAGCTAGACTGCCAGAAACCATAATTAGTTCGACATCTGGAAAGTCAGCTGGTTCTTGAGAATTCGGTGTTTTGATAAACGTAAGCGATTCGACGCCTCCAATGCTGGATACCCTCGTCGCAGGATTTCCAAGAATAAATTGTACGAAATCAGACGGCTGGATACGATCGGCGAGAAGTGTCGCTCCAGTACTATTTGTAATGAACGTTGGACCGAAGTGACACATATGGTCATAGAGAATCTTTCCCACAGGTAGGTCCTGTATTTGGGGCACCCCAATTGCTTGTAGGTTGTCTGTTGGCCCGATGCCGGACAGCATGAGTAGTTGGGGAGAATTGAAGGCTCCAGCGGAGAGGATAACTTCTTTCCTAGCTCGTATTCTGTAGACCTTTCGTCGGTGGACAAAATCAACACCATAAGCCGATTTTGTGTCAGGATCTATGAGGACCTTTAGCACTCGTGCGAACGTGAGAATATGAAGATTCGTTCGTTGAAGGCGAATCGGCTCAATATACGATTTCGCTGCACTATGCCGCCATCCGTTCAATGTTGTAGCTTGGACATACGATACTCCCATTTGTGATTCGCCATTGTAGTCAGTCAATTTATGGCCAGCCTGCTGAGCTCCTCTCACAAAAGCATGCACCATGTTGCTGCGGAATTGAACATCCTCTACACTGAGTGGCCCTGAACGATTGTGATATGGAGAGTTTTCCAATCCTCTTAAATTGGCTCGTTCCGATCGTAGAAAATAGGGAAGTACCTCGTTATATGACCATCCTGTGTTCCCCGCTTCCGCCCATCTATCGAAATCGCGGCGATTTCCGCGATTGTAGATCATGTAATTGATTGAACTAGTACCGCCGAGTATTTTCCCACGCGGCAAGGCACATTGATTATTGTTCATACCCAAACAAGAACGCTTCTGTGGCACCGATTTGTAATTCCAATTTGAGTGTGTTCCTTGTAGAAAGGCTGACATTACCGGCATGTAGTGTGCGATGTTTTCAGTTCCTCCTGCCTCCAAGAGGTAAACAGTCCATTTTGGATTTTCTGATAATCTATTTGCTAGCACACATCCTGCGGGTCCAGCTCCAACTATGATGAAGTCGTAGGTGGCATTCTGGCGTGGCACTGAAAATATATAAAACTCGTATAATCAAGGAAATTGTCTTCTTTATTTACATTGTTGTTATTTTCCTCACATTGAACTGGCAGTGATTGTTCGAAATAATTATGTAATCCAATTTGTATGATACTGTCAAGTGGTCCCGCTTTTTGAGTCATCAATGGCTCGAGAAGAAAACTGAACAACACCGCCACGAGAGTGTAACTTGACTGGCACTTATGATGGTTCTTCATTTCGATACCTTTCTTTTCAGTTCGGTTTACAGTTGCGTTCTACTACTTCTGTTACTTCTGCTTCCATGCGATTCCGAGTCCACTGACAGACTGACTGTGTCCGACTAAATAATGAGAATTTAGAGGCACGAATATTTGAGCTAATCGACTTGGCGCGACGAAGCGTTGTCTTATGCGTTTCATCGCTGTGTGATTGCGAATGTCATTGTCAATATTACAACTACACGTGAAGCAGAATCGGTAGACGAAGAAAAAAAGAAGAAGAAGATCTGTGGTAAACAAGAATGTCCGTCTCGTTTGTCCGGCAGCTGGTAGTGTTAATAAAAGTGCGCGAGAAATTCTCTCGACTTGTGAAGATACTACCGGATCAGACGACTGTTAAGAAGACTACGCATTATCTGACCACTTTAATTGTAAGGTGGATCGGGTTTAATACAGTGGTTCCGATAACGATACCTTGCATTGGAAAACAAATCGTTTAGGTTTGTTTTCAAGTTTGACGGGAGAGGCTGGCGGTAAAACTTGTCTGGTTGTTTTAGTATGCTTGTCGCACTTGTTTTTGTTGCTTACATAGGCTGTGGGTTCGTTGACATTCTAGTAATAAATTATTAATGAATTATTAAATGAGTTATTAAACTCACTAAATTAGATAGTTAATGAGTTCTATGAAGTGTTAACTTATTGAGGGCCCTAGAAAAAAAACGATGCTCATGAATGTATACTTAATGGGAACGTCTTTAATCAATAAATCTCAACGTTCTTGATCCACCATACACTACAAAACCAATGATGAATTGAGAACCAGTTCATTGCCACTCAGGCGCGCTTTATAAAATGCTTTCTACGTTATTGTAACATTTCTCTTTTGTTTCTTTTAGCCGTTCTTCTATAGAACCCCGTAGAAGGCGGCCGAACCTCCCGAACACGCACAAATTCAAAATGCAAAGAACTTATTAATTTTTATTTTTTTTTAATCCCATAGGTATCTCGTATATTCATGATGCCGACACTGAGCGTAAGGGGGTCAGCAACAGTTTACATATTATTCCTCCGCCTTTAATGTTTATATTTGTGTTTTGCTTTTCGTGGATAAACAGTTACTTGTTACCGTTCTCTTGGCGTCGGCTACTAATTGACATACTTCTGACTATTTTTTCTAATTTCTATTGGTCACTCGCCGCGTTACGTCAGAATTATTTCTGAAAATTAAAAGGTATTTGACGTAATTTTGGAATTACAGTAAACTCTCGGTAGAGTGAACATCGGTTGAGTGAACAATCCAATAGAGTGAACACACAAAATTTTATGCAGACTACTCTACAGAGTGAACAAGTAAACCTCTTTAGAGTGAACTCATACTTTTAAGGCGAATAAACCAGCTAGAAAGAATGCACAATCTTTCGAGCAAATTTACCGTTTGTTTGGTCTGTCATCGTTCTACGTTTTTCATCCTGGGGTTGGTAAATATTCTCTTGAAATTTCTTGAATGAGTCGCAAACATTTAACTTTAATAGATAAAACTAAAGTTTTAAAGGAGTTGTCTGCAGGAACGATAAAGTCCTTGCCATGATCCAATCGAATTTTACAAAATATAAAAATAAAATTAAAGGTGTTTCGGGTACAGTATTGGCAAAAAATATGGAATAGCCAAATCGACTATATGTGCTATTAACACAGAAGGCCGATATTATAGCAACTGTGGCTAGTACTACTTACTTTGGCCCTGGAAATAGAAGGACACTGAAAGCATCTGAACTACCTGAGATGCCATAAATAGAAGCCTGCACGGCAATGAGTCCACCTTCATAGCAAGTGACGGTTGGGTGAAAAAAACTTGAAAAGAGGTTTGTTGTTCGGTATCTCAAAATTTCCGGGGAAAAATTGTCGTCACAACCAGAACTGTGTCCATTTAAAAGGCAACTTACGAAAAGAATTCAAGATCTGGATTTGAAACCAGACCAAATTTATAACCCCGATGAGTCGGGGCTATATTGGGACCTTCTACCAGGGAAAACGTATGTGGTATCAACTGAGAAAACTGAACGAAAAACAGAAAAGCAGAAGATAACATATTTAGCGTGCACTAATGCCACAGGTCGACACAAATTGAAACCGCTAGTGAGAGGCAAAGCGAAAATCCTTGTCCATTAAAGAATGTATCCTTACCTGTACATCACAGAAGCTCCAAATCAGCTAGATGACTGCAGTAATTTTTAAAAACTGGTTCAGCAACTGTTTTGTTCCCGAAGTTACAAATTTCCTTTAAAAAGACGGCTTACCCGTCAGAGCTCTTCTTATTTTGGATAATGCCCCTAATCATCCCCCGGAGAGTAAACTAGGAAATTCAGACGGTAGCATAACAGTTATTTATATGCCTCCAAATGTAACTCCTCTCATTCAGCCTGCGGACTAGAATGTTATTTGCCTGACTAAACTTTTCTATAGAAAAAGCTTGCTGTAATCGCTTGTTGCTGCAGACAATTTTTTATCATTTTCGTGTTGTGTTTTATAAAGGCCATTGAATTATATTTCAGACAACACCTGTGAAGCTGTGAAATCTATAAAAATAAAGGATGCAGTGTTTAACTTGAGAGCAGCTTGGGATAACGATTATTGAAAAATGTTGGAGTAACATTCTTGCATCCTTAATATTCTTCGTAGCCATACAATCACAAATGTTGTTTTTACAAATTTTAAAAAATACATTTGAAATGAAATGCTTTATTCTTTTTAAAAATATTGATTTAAGTTTATTGCTCATTCATGATTTATTATGAATTAAAAGTTGTTTCACTTTATTCACTTGTGGATTACCCGTACTATAGAATGCATTAAAATTTGCACGCTCGGTAATGTGAACAATCTCGCTCCTATGAACAGACTTGGTTTTTATTAGTTCACTCTATCGAGAGTGTACTGTATGTGGTAGCATTTTGCAATGTAAATGATTTAGTACCTTACCTACAGTCGTTACTAAAACAGTGCAAATGAATAAGTGGCTCACGCGGCCAGTTGGACAAGTTAGGAGATCCCATTAATTTCCAGTGAAGCCCATATTAGAAAGGCCTTAAGGACCGGTTTCAACCTCCTTGTATTCATCTTTGATTGATACATATATAGGTTGCTTCATCTATGACGGTGACCCAGTCGAATATGTTGTATTTTCATTTCCCGTTCTACGGAATACGAGTAAAAATAATTTCCCTTTGATTTCGTGCGTTTATCAGGATTGTGTAACAATGTGGAACGCGCTTGGTTCGTATTCGTGTTACTGACGGGCGTATAAACTTAGAAACCAACAATTTTACTATGATAAATATGAACTGTGAACTCTGAAATTAATATTTTTCAGAAACGAATAATTGAGTTTGGTACGATACCTAAAGGCCTAAAAATCGAAAATTGTTATATTTAATACGGAATTGAGTTTTCCTTCTGCTTGATAACTTCTGCAAACCTATTTGGAAGTGATTGAACAACTTTTTTCTCAGCATCGTACGGAACTTTATTCCACTCTTACGAAACGAATCTTCCTTTTTATTTCTGACAGTCTCACTTTAACAGATCCGGCCCCCTGGTATTGATATCTGAGATTTGGGGTGGTGTTTAAATGCGTTTAAGGCAGTTGTACAGTCTAAAGCTTGGCTCGTTTCGCCTTACTACTAAATTGATCAGCTGAATCCTAAAATTGTCCCTAGATGTAGAGGCATCCGTATTGATAAGCTTCCAATGATCTCCACTCCATCAAATTCCTAGACACAACATTTTCTCACCAAATTTGATATGTTTTTTTTTTTTTTAAACAGGTACCTAAGTATCGTTATGCTTTCGGTAGACTTTTTCTTGCTTCTTGTCATTTCAGAAGTATGAACATTTATTTTTATCAATGAATATGACATTTTTCTATAATCTCAAGGTTTGTATTCTATTGCCTCCGCTGACCAAATGTTTTCTAAGACATACTGAAAATTAAGAAAAACCACTAGTTAGTCTTTTATTTGCATCTAATGGTGGTTGGATACACATTGGTGCCGTCAAAATCTGCAAGCATTTACCGAACATTTTAGCAACCTATGACTACAAGTATGAATTAAAGTAAAGAGAGTAAAACTGTCAGTAAATGCTTTCAACAATCGTTGATGATTACCTAATCTTGTCATAGACTTTTTTTCGGGAAATTTTCATCATCAGTTTAAGTGCAATAAAGTAATGAATTAGTTTTAATAAAAGTAATGAGTTAGTGTAATACAAACCTAAGCTGACCCTGTGGTTGTAAAGGCCGCGCTCCATGGTATCCCCACCTATGGCTACCTAGTTTGGTGGCTACCTAGTTCAATAAGACCCAAAGACAGCAGGAACTGGAAGCACGGAAGCCATGATAACATGCACCTCCGAAACACTTAATACCCTACACCTTTCCTTGGCCCTTCACATCAAATACAATATTAATACCCTACACATTTCCTTGGCCCTTCACATCAAATACAATAAGGAAGCGGACTTCTGTTCAACTAGATTTTACGGCCACGGCAGAACTTTGTCACTTTTGCAAACGAATTTGACCTTGGACTACAATACACCTTCCTCCAACTTCAATAGAGTTGCGCACTCTCACTTTCCTTCCAGAGAAGAATGGAAAGCGTGCAACCCAGTCGCGAAATTTTAACTTCTGATTTTCAATGATAGCTCTAAGCTAAAGCACGTTGAGAAATGCTATTGCAGGAACGACATCGGGAATATTCTCGAAACAACTGAATATTTCCAGTTCATTCCGTCTTCTCGATCACTCGAGCATCTTTCAAGCTGAAGTGTTAGCAATCTGGGAAGCGTGTAAATTACTCAGTGCAGCCCGCCCCACATTCGAGGCTATTGGCTGTCTCTGAACAAGTGCTTATTTTACGCGATAGGGATGTTAACCCTCAGCGCAACCCCCCACCTGGAGGAGAAAGTTCTTACTTACCCTAAGAATAAAGGGCCGGCTGTGCCGTTCCTTATCGGCCTGTGCTCCTAATATGTTGTAGTAACCCGAAATAACGTGTTCACCAGGTAGTTCTTCTCGCTCGAACCGTGGGCGCCGCCGTTGACTCCATCTTGGGAATTCTTCCGCCGCCGCCGCGAGGAAGGAGCTGAGCCCTGGTGGCGGCTCAGACTTCCCTCCTCTCTCATTTGCTGGCCCCAACAACCTAACAAAGGGGTCTACCCAATCTACAGTTGAGGTACTAGGCACACAGGAGCCACCGCGTGGAGGTGAGAGTAGGAGTTGGTAGACAGAGGCTGGAGTGTCGGCGCTTGTGCCTTTATATGTTCGCGTAGTCTACCCCTTTAGCATCTCTCGAATACGGACGGATTACATGTTGACGACTCCCGCAAACGTCTAAAAGGAAACGAAGGTTAGGTCCCTTAACAGACCAGGTGCGGCCGGACAACTGGTCAAATCTCTAGACTGCTTAAAGGCGGATATTACCGCACTGCAAGAAGTGCGATGGGATGGGCCAGATAAAAAGCGGATGAAAAACTGTGATATCTACTATTGAAACTGCTACAGAAAAAATAAACAATGCTTATTCGGATGCGGATTTATTATTCGAGGCAAACTCACTCAGGCAAAAAGTCTTAAGCTTCCGGCATGTAAGCGAACGCCTCATAACTGTTCGCATTAAGGACAATTTCGGGAATATAAGCTTAATATGTGTTCACGCCCCCACAGAGGAGAAAGACGACCGACATAAAGATGACTTCTATGATCTCCTAGACATTACATATGCCCAATGTCCCACCAAAATTGTTCTAGGAGATTTTATTGCGAAGCTGGGTAAGGAAGTTATCTTATAGGAAAGCGCAACCTACATGACACCATTTGGCGGAACGTAATGTCGTAGTAGCAAGTACACGATTCCCACACCTCAATAAGGGGACCTTGCGATCTCCCGATCAATCGACAACCAATCAAATTGATCACATTGCCATCGACCGCAGACATTCCTCCAGCATCCTAGATGTCCGAACCTTTCGAGGAGCCAGCATTGACTCGGATCATTACCTTGTTGTAGCCAAAGTGCGGATGCGAACTTCTCGGAATCAATGGAGTCGAGTAAGAACACCAACATTTAACGTCGGAAAGCTGCAATCGCAGGAGACCCACGGGACTTTCGCCGATCAAGTCTCCCTCAAACTCTCTCAAGACTCGATGCAATCTGAACAAACCATAGAATAGCAATGGAGACTTTGTCATCAGAGGCCGCCTCAGATGTACTCGGTTCCAAGCCACCACCTTCGAGAAAACCCTGGCTTGATGACGAGTGCAGACAGGCCCATGTACAGAAATAGAATGCATACATGGCTACACTGCATCGACAAACGAGAGCTGCCCGGGAGCTCTATGAACAGAAAAGGAGAGAGGAGCATGCGTTTCTGAGAATGAAAAAAAAGGAGCGAGATCGAGGAGATGGAGAGATACTATTGCAGGAACAACGTTCGAAAGTTTTATCAAAAAGCAAAACGAACATGCCAAGGCTATAAAGCCAGAGCGCAAGCCTGCAGGGATGAACACGGACAACTAATAGTGGAGTCACAGTCGATGCTGAGACTGTGGAAAAACTACTTCTGCAGACTGGATAACGGCGATGATAGTCAATAGAGGAAGATGATAGAGAATCCCGTCCACCCGACATAGACGATGTTAAGATAGCAATATCGAAACTTATAAAGTCTTATAATGCTGCTGGAGAAGAAGGACTCCCCACTGAACTATTTAAAGCAGCTGGCCATGAGCACCAACTCATTTGCAAGATATGGTCGGAAGAAAGTATGCCCGTTGAATGGAATCCAGCATCGTTTGCCCGATCCACAAGAAAGGAGATCCCTATGGCTGCGCCAATTACAGAAGGATAAGTCTCCTGAACATTGCGTACAAGATCCTCTCTGCCGTACTGTGTAAGCGACTGAAAACGTTCGTAGACAATCTGGTAGGTTCCTACCAGTGTGGTTTCAGGCCAGGAAGATCCACGATAGAGCAAATATTTACACTACGGCAGTTCTTGGAGAAGACCCATCAATTTCAGGTCGACACGCACCACCTCTTTGTCGACTTTAAAGCCGCATATGACAGTGTTTATAGAGACGAGCTATACACAGCCATGCCATGTTTTAACAACCCTGCCAAACTCGTCAGACTATGCAGGATGACTATGGAGAATTCCCGCTGCTCCATTTAGGTCGGATGTGAACTAACCGAGACCTTCGATGTTAAAAAAGGATATAGACAGGGTGACGCATTGTCATGTGATTTTTTTAACATCATACTTGAAAAGATCGTGTGGCCAATACAAGAGGTACGATCTACTTCAAGTACACAATTGCTTGCCTACGCAGATGACATTGACGTTATTGGTCGGACAAAGCGGCGTTTCAAGCATTGAAGTAGAAGCGGCTAAATTGGGCCTAAGGCTAAATGGGGACAAGACCAAATATATGATGTCATCAAAGAAAGATGCGCAACATCGACGTCATTGTCAGAACGTCACCTTCGGCAGCTATATTTTTGAAGTAGTCAAGGATTTCGTCTTCCTTGGCTCGATAGTGACAAGCAGCAACGACACCAGCGCTGAGATAAAACGCAGAATAACTCTTCCCAACCGCTGCTTCTTTGGGCTCAAGAGGTAAATGAGTAGTTAGTAGAGCCCTCTCTCGAAAAACTAAGGTATTCCTCTACAAAACCCTAATCATCCCGGTCCTTCTCTATGGCGTTGAGGCTTGGACGTCATTAAAAGCGGATGAAGAGGCTCTTGGACATTTCCAGAGGGAAAATCTGCGTGCAATATTTGGTCCTGTTTGTGTAAACGGAGAGTGGAGGAGAAGATTCAACCAAGAACTGTACGGGTTGTACAGCGACATCACCGCTCTGGCCCGAAAAGTCTTCGACTCCGATCGCGAGGGACGACGTAGCAGAGGACGACCCCATCTAAGGAGGCACGCACAGGTGAAAAGGGGCCTTAACCAACTGGGCGTGCGGCATTGGAAGCAGCTGTTGATTAAGGCCTTGGTTCACCCCGCCCCATAGCTATTTGAAGCGTGGGAGAACTCTCTTAATCTCTATTTAATCCTAACTGATCTTATCGGGTTGCAAGCTTAGTTAAAACTGATTTACCTACAAGGAATGAAATGGAACACCACTGATTAACCGATTAATGACTATAGTTACAATGTAAACTAAAAGGAATAGATTGTTATTTTCAATAGAGGGATTAATTAAGTTCTTCACAAAAGATTTGTTGAATCAAGTTGACTACTATAAAACAGCCATCTTCTCAGAGCAAAATCGCTCCGGGCCCTTGACAGAGCAGCACCCATATATTTGTCAAAATACGGATACTGGTCTAGCCAGGTCCCAAGGTATCTGACCACACTTTGTTTCGCCGGTGGATGCACGTCCCGTCCAAAAATTGAAAACTGCACAGATTTTGTGCGATAGGCCCTAGACAAAGGCTTTCTGAATAAAATAGATTTCAGATTTACAGACTTTTTTCGAAGTCTGGGTACTGGGAAGTAACAATGACTTCGATCGTTGGACTAATAAATATTCCGGACATGTTATTGAATTGTGAAGAGTAGCCATCTGATCATTCAGGTAAATGCTAAAAATAATTGGTGAGTACGCTGCACTCTATTCACAACGAACAGGTCAAAATCATATACAACAGTGGCTTACTTATGCTCAGCTGGATGAGCTTGTCATAAAGACCAAACAGGCACTTGTGCATTGATTTTTGTTTCTGTTCCATAGGACATCTGATATGAGTTTCGACGCGGCATGAATAGTGTAATACCCCGCTCTGAAATCGAATTGGTTATGCGAAATGACTTAATTGTCCTCAACCCACTTTATCGTGTCCTTGCTTCAATGCCCGATTCAAACGCAATAGTTGTGTTCTGTAACGATGAATTTTCTGTAACTATGATGGTTGCAAAAATTGATAATATAACACGCGGATTTAGCCAAATACGCAGCATGACCTTAGTTTCATGGATGTTTCGCTTGGCCGTCGGTGTTGATGTATGTCCACGACATCTCTACTACATGTTTCGATAAGAATTGTTTTGTTATATCCAGTTTTATCGTTAGACATAATACGTCGCGGAAAACCCTTTCTTTTTTGGCGCTGCAGCAGTCCGCTTATGGGAAAATCGCCGACATTCTATACAGCATCAAATGTCCTTGTTTTTGGATCAATCTTAACAATTAAAAACGATGGGAAAAGGCTTATTGAGTTATATGCGATGATTCTTCAAGTTCTTTCATGAATCTAAATCTAGCAATGCCTTAGTCGAAAGTTTTTTGAATTAAATGTAAAAGCAGAACTTTTTGCAAATGACACTTATTTGGCTCGAAAATTTATATTCTCACGCACAAAGGAATATATGGTGGCGATTCACAAATGTAGTGATAATAGATTGTTGACAGACGTGACGTTTCCGATCTGACATTTCTTACTAACATACATATGCCGCCAAGAATTTACCGGAAAATTACGGATTCCCATTATTATATCTACATAGAAATGCATAGATCTAGTTTAACTAATTAGATTTAATGACTATAGGGGCGTTGTTAGTTAAGCAGGAACTTTTTACTGTATGTTTTTCGATCCTTTCTTTAAAGCTATAACTGCTATATGTATCTCTATCATCAAAAACTATACTTTTAGCTTTCGATTTCGGAAATAAAATATTTTGTGATATTTGTAGCAAAAAATTAAAAAAATTACTCTGCCCTCTACGGTTTATTTCATCTTCTTTTTCTTTTTCTTTACCGTGCGGTTATGATCCGGAGTAGGAGGACCACAGCGCGGCCACTTTGCTGCATTCCTACTGATCCGCATGTGCTTAGGTTGTTTTTTGGTCTGCCTTTTTGGCGAAATTGTACAAGTATTGGAATGTTGATCAATCTTTTTGACGGGGTTCGAATGATTTATTTGAACATGACAATACCAATTGAACTGGTCGTGTTATATCTTGCTGGTGATGGGTTCTTTTATGTAAAGGCTTCCCCGAATTTTCGAAATTCTGATTCTATCAAGCTTCGTTACTACTGCTGCCATACGAAGCATATTCATTTCAGCTGCCGCTAATGTGCCCTCATATTTTTTGTACATTGTCCAGCCCAGTGTAGAACTTTCAGCTTAGGGGCATTTTTCGGTTAGAGAAGATAGTAGAGTTTTCCCGCCACTTCATCCACCCTACGCTTACTCGATGATTGATGTCGTCATCGCAAGTTGCTGCGCTATTGTTCATAGATCCCAGATATTTAAATTTTTCGCCCTTGGGAAGCACTATTCCATTCAAGTAAATGTCTAGAATGGGCAGCACAAATACTCTTTTTTTTTTTTTTTGTTAACTAATGCGGTATTGTTTTCCTTCCAAAATATTCCCCATACATCATGTGCTCTTGCTCTTTGCAGAGACATCTGATCTTCACTTATGATGGCTCCGTCGTCAACAAAGAATAGCTGATGCACTTTGGAGTTCGTCACTTTTCCTTCAAGCAGATAATAACGGTAATAAACAGTAATGGACTGAGGATACCGACCTGGTGTATACCGACTTTGATTGGGAATGATAATATTGTTTTGTTAAGCTTATTGTCCGTGGACTCTCTCGCAATACGATTATGATGAGCCCAATGTTCCCGAGTTAAGATTAATAAACATTTAACGTATAAGTTTTGTATAGTATTGTGATATTAAAACTTCCATGTACGTCATGTTGATAAGAATTTCGAAAGGTCGAGTGGTTTTTGCTGTTTGTTTATTCCCTTTTCGACGGGCTCTTTTTTCGTTTTTTGTTCAGGCTCTGTTCTGTTCTGGTTCTGTGACTCAGTGAAGGATTTGCCCCAAATCACAAAGCTTCTGTTCCCTTTAGCTGTTGTTGTAAAGTTGATTGTAGGCATAGGTCACATAACCTCTTTGAGGGCCAGATAGGCACCAGAAGTGACTGGATAAGTACCGATTCTGCAGAACCGCGTATGCTTAGTTATCAATTTGGACATACTTCGTCGAGTGGCTTCATTCATTATTTAAAATGCACTTTCATTTAATCACAAACCTTCAAGGGATTTATTAATCTGTCCTCAAGTCTTTCTGCTTTATGTCGAGCATGTGTGCTTGATTTGCCTCAGTTAGCGTAGTCGTTGTACCGGAACACGCATGTAAAGTGAGGATTTTTTCTCTTCAGTCGAGTCTATTGAACATATCTACATCTGCTTTAGATAAAATTAATTCTTATGTCTTAGAGTAAGACCGTGATGATTTCGATCATACTCGTAGTTTTTGAGGGGGCGCTTTTAATTGAACATAAGTGCTTGCATTTAAGATACCTATTCCGTTTTATGACATCATTATTTCCTTCCTCTGTATAATATATTATAATATTTGCTCTTTCACTTTCCCTCGAACGCTTTTTAACACTCTATATGTCCAATATGTTAGAGGAAGAGGCACACTGTTTGTTCAAGACAAGTCGAAAACCAATATTCTTAAATCGAGTGCTGTAGTATTTTCAGTCTATATCCATCATTGTCCATCATTGACATATCACCTCAGCCTCAATAACTAACCGATTGTTGTCTTTGTCTATTTCAATTAAAACTTAAGTACAATTTGTGGTTCCCAATATGTTTATTTTTTATAAACCTTCTGAATAAATTTAATTCATTGATTTGCTACTTCTTCTATATCATACATCACTAGTCCGGAGCACGAGGCTATGTTACATAGCAATATAGGGGTCTGTAATGATCCCTGCAAATATTTTATTGTGTGCTTGAAATCTAGCACAATTGTAGATCTAAAGTTCATTTTGTTAAGCTCATTGTGGTTCTTACTTCTTTTGTTCTTAAAATGACCTGAACCCCAAAACTCTGTGTTTTATAATACAGATATAATGCCTGGCCACTAGGTCAACGTACATATCTCCTTGAAAGACACACACATTAGTTCAGTCCATCCTTGTCGCGCTCGTCGTAGCATAATTCTCGTGTTAAAGCATCAGAATTCCAGTGCGAATTTTACCAAAAGCCACCTCTCTGAAGACGAAATTTGGTTTTCGGTGCACTCCTTCTGGTAAAAATATGAAAAGCGGGAATATTCAATATAACATCCAGAGTAGAGCTCCTCGTGATGGGAAATGCTCCCGTGCAACCAAAACAGGCCGTTTTTTGGAGTCTGTTGGAAGAGACTACGAGTTATCATTGCTGCAATGTTCCAAGGGTCTTTTCTGATTGACCCCTATATTAAGGGTATTCATTTAGAGGTTTAGTTTTTAAACTGGCAACACTGTTTCTGTTATTGAAACATGATTTCTGACTTCTTCGTTCCTCCGTTGAATGGACAGAGCCTTTGTGTCAACAAGATGGCGCAACATGCCACACGGCGCGCGACACCATAATTTAATTGCGGGAAACATTTACTGAGCGCATAATTTCGGAAATATGGATCTGTGAACTTGAGTTCCACGATTCTGTGATCTAACACCTTTAGCTTACTTTCTTTGCATAGAATTATCTATTGTATAAATCTAATATCATAAACATTGACGTTAGCTTCAAGTGTTTCATTTTATAATGAGTTAGTATACCTCTAAAAATCACTCTTAATTGTGAAACTCTGTGGAGAAGGGGATTATGGTGTCTTTTAGCATCATTTGCATCGTAGTTATTATTTTCTTGTTGGAAGCAGAATAATCTCATAACATCGGTTTGACGAGGAATAACTCAGAGTTCATTTCTCGCGTTAAGCTGGCTTCTTAGAAATTATTCTTAATTTTTTTATATACTGAAAAGCACAAGAGTCATAAAATCCTTATTCCCGCGTTAAAATGTCCATCATGTGTTTTGCTGCGGGCTATTAAATCGCTCTTTTTCGTTTTGAGAAAAAGAAAAAAAAAACAAAACTTTACTTTAAGCTCTTTAGGGCTCTAAAATATTTCCTCTCGCTACATATGTACATATTGTATGTACTCGTATAGTTTGACCGAGTGCAAATGGATTTAATCTCACACGATAACAACTATGCACGTCATTCACATCTAGTTGAACACATCTCAGACATTTCTCGTTGCATTTGAAAATGCCGAGGAATTCTTTTATGAACAACTGGGTACGTACATACATATATGCAATCTTATAGTCTAAGTTCCACTCAAAAGTAGAATGAAAAGAGGGAAAGAGGGTGTCTTTTATTTGCATTTGGAGCAAAAGTCTATTTATATTCATATATTTATACGCAGACTTCCTCTAATCGTGCTTTATGAATACAATCGTGACGTCAACGGGGACATAGTTAACGTGAAGAAAATACAAAAGAGTGCGTTCGCTAAAATTCTGTTATATAATTATTATATTATGAATATTTATGCTCCTATTTCATAGTCATTAAATGGAATGAAGTGTGCATGGATACGAGATAAAACTACTCCTTGGTGAAATAAAATAGAATAGAAAATATAGTAGCATAATGACGTAGGTTCGTATCCCGTGCGAGCAGATGGGAAGAGTATTTCACATAAGTTTCGTTAATGTCTAGTGTAATGGAGAAAGCTTCAGTTCACGTTGAACTATTTGTTGGTGTTCAAATGGTTATATTATATACAAGCTTGACAGGACTCCCATTTTGATCTTCATCAATGAGAAGTCGGAAACCAAAATGAATGAGAGAAAACAAAACAAAAATATATTTCTATAAGTCAATCTATATGGGGAATTGGGAGAAAATTCGCCGTAAGATCCCCCAAATTATTTAAGGGTGGATATGGCGATATACATATAAGCACAACTATGAAATATAAAAAGACAAAATATACTTCAAAGAAATGCAATATGGTTGGAAGAAATTTGTCGGACTTAAAATGCAGCACCAGCATTGTGAGTTCAACTCTAGAGTCATTCAAAAGTCACGCCCAGATGTCAGTAGTGCGTAGTTTCTAATCGATTTATTTTTTTTATGTTTTCTTTAATATTTGTGAAGAAAACACCTTGGCCCAACGTGTTATTGTGGAATATGAAGGGTCCCCCAATGTTTTCACCAAGTCGCTTGAGCCATAGATCTAAATTCTTTTTTCTTCATTTTGATTCCCTTCAACGGTTCGTATTTAAATGAATGTAGCTCCTGGGAATCATGATGTATTTACAGTTATTGTCACAAAAGCATGGCGTGAACATCTCAAAAAAAGTAAAATGAGAAAAAAAATTAAGGCGTGAAATGAATTTAATTTAAAAGAGGAAGGATGCACATTATATAATATACTGCCCAGTCGCCATTTAGCTAAGTATGGCTTGCACCAATGACGCATGCTTGCTACAAGATTTTCCGCATATGATTCAGGAAACGATCGTCATATTGTTTTTAGCTGCCGAGACAGTTGCTTCAATGTGAAGACACGCTTTCCCCGAAGCCTGTGCTTTATACTCGTAAAGGCCCACTCGTTTTCGATCGGGGCAGCGTCGGGAGATTGAGATGGCCATGATAAACGCCGGATACCTATTTACAGATGCGACTACAGTGTTTGGGATAATTATCTTCCTGTTATACCCAGGAATTATTATTTCGAACAAAACACTTGGTAAACAAGCAATTTTGGTAAATTTCTGTCGTGAGTTGTGCTGCTAATGCGTTAGTAAACAAATCCTCGAGCGTTGAAACAACGAGGGGATTGCCTCTCTTTGATCATGCTTTTCTTCGCGGGACCCAGTCCCAAAGTGATGTCTCATTTATGAAAATGATATCACTCTAATCTCGGCTTAGATTTTCCTTCGCCCATTCAAGTCACTTTTCAATATGCTTTTCGCTAAGCAAAGGTTTCATGCGTGTACTAAGTCATGCAACATCATGCTCCAGTAGCCGTCGTCTGATTGTAAAAAGGCTAATAAAAATATTTTTTTGGGCTAGGTTTTCCAAACTTCTTTTTAAAATTAAGTCCGGATTTCTTTCGTAAAAAAACGAATGATGGTCTTCTCTTGACGTTTTGTGGTAGTGTGGACTGAACCTCTATTTGGCAAGTCATCGACGGTTTTTGATTCTGCATAACGCTTTATCCACTTTTTACGAACTGCCGCGACTTACCCATGTATTTTGCCACCACCGAAATACTCATTTTCGGGCCTCTTGGGTGTTTACAAAGAAAAACCGCTTCGAAACGCAACGCGTACGCTGTCCTCATTTTGAAATCAAACGCACAATACGACAGCTCGCGGAATACTGAAATACAAAGCGTATTGGATTCAAGGGCACATTCCGCCCTATAGCTATGATAACCTATTTACGCGTTATATTCAACCAAGTGACAGTTACAAGCGCTGTGTTACAAACTATATTTGATTTACGCCAGCCTAGTGGGTATGTAAGCCAGCAATTTTATTTTTTTTTTTATTTTTATGCGGAGTAATAACCGATTATCATTACTTTTGGATCAACCCTCGTATTCCTTATTAAATATTCGGGAATTGTTTCTAATCTAAATAACCACAAATGAAAAATATGAGTTTTTTAAGGTTAGTCGACCTTGAAATTGTCGTGAAGGACGACATTTAACTTTTAATTTTTTTTTTCTTAGTTAGTCCAAAGGATGCGTGATGTCGTAAAGATACCAGTTAGCCGGGTTACTGGCACACGATTTGCAGTACATCTCGTACACTTCAAGAATACCATTTGGAATATGGAACAGATTATCAAACCTTATCAAACCTTCGTCACTGATTGGTGCTGATGGTGTTGTCTTTCTCTTCGTCTGCTTACTAGTACTGCTTCTTTTTTATGTTTTTCGATCTCTAATACAACCTTAGTTTTTGGATACGTTCATTATTAATGTCCTCTTTTTTCAGGTATGTGGAAAATTGCAAGGATTCCAAGTCCTAAAGCAGAAAGTTCGAAAAGCATTCGTATAAATAATTTTATTAAGATTTATGGCATTATCATTGAACTGGGTGAGTACACAATAAATCTCCAGTTTGCAGAGTCGAAAGCATTTTTGATATTCGGCATTTCTTGAAAATGAGTCTTTCATAATCCATAGTGTTCGTTTGAGGGCCCTCCAGCTTTGTCAATCGCCACCAACGGTCGGTTGGAAATGACTCGTTCCAGTATTTTATCCATTGTGCCTAGCAGGCAATGAGACAAGGTCTTAACTGCTGTTTTTCTATTTAGAGGAACACAAGACGTTGCTTTTCCATAGGTATGGACACTTTTTTTTTTAAATACTTGTTAGTGAGTTCTAACGTTTATTTAACCAGTGAGCCTAGCAGCTTTGTTAAGTAGGCAATCGAATCCCGTTAAAGTAACTTATTATTGCCGAATCATTTGCACTATTTGCCAGAGAGAGTGATTCTATTTCTTTAGTTTATATACCCATATGAACATACGGTCTCTTCTAGTCTCGGCATTATTTTTTGTCTAAGTAAATAGGTTCAGAGTGAATGCCCTATAACTGTTTTGAAGGCGTCATGTCATAGATTTACATCTGTTTGTTCGCAGAAAAACAAATTTTCCAGTGCCTCATGCCCAATTGATTGATTTGACCGTCCACCTTCATATGTGCCCGACATTAGATATTGTCGTCCTCCGATGTATCAAGGTTGTCCATTAACTTTACATAGCTCATTCGTCCGTTGACACAATGGGGAACCAAAGATTATGCCCAGAAAGGAAATTCTTCACTTTTTTGAATTATTATATTTCGTTTAGTAACTTTGTAAAATGCTTAGCATCAGCTTACTGAACCTTCGCCATTAGATGAATGTCCATTATCTCACTAGCGAGCATCTTCTGCGTGCCTGCGATAGTTGTATAATCTAGGTCATTGCTGTGTAATTTCATACTAAATAATACCCGTTAAGAGATCAAAATCTCCAATCCCCAAACCACGCACTTAATGTGATCAGTACATATGATATATTTTTTTTGTGGGCAATATTTGATTTGCTTTTTAATTGCTAGTTTGTTACCTTGATCTCTTCAGTTAGTGCCTGAAATTGAAAGGTTATGTAAAATGAGGCCTGTACGTAGGCGTATTACCATTAATCACATACTAAACTTACTGAAACACAAATTGTTCACGCGATACCGACCTGCAGAAAGGTCCGTTCGGATTTTCGAAGTTAGAATATGTATGTACAATATATCTTTTTTATTCACCAACTAGTTTTTAGCCATTTACATATGCTAAAAAAAATCTTTTCAGCTCTACCATAAAAAAAAATTCTTTGGCTTATGTCAAATTAAAAGCATATGCCAATATGGCAGCATTTTCAAAAGCAAAATCAATGATTTTTAGTTCATTTCGTATCACTTGAGGAGTCGAGCTTAAAAACTTAGCGGTATTATCCATCTTAATCGTAAGCGATATATTCGTATCGAAAAAAAATTATTCAAAGATTGGTGCGCATATGTACGTTGATTTTCTTGGCAGTTTCAAAATCTATACTCAATGGATCTTAAGAACACAATTTCACAGTAAAACCCGAAGAAAATTGCTACCGAATTTAATGCAGAACTACAATTGTGAGGCTTTGCATAAGTGACAGACCGAGCCATTAGAAATCAGTTGAACGAGAGAGGCCTTTTCGGAAGTTCTCCGTTAAAAAACCAATGCTTTCAAAGAAAAATAAAATAAAACAAAAAAATAAAATAAAACTCACGCCAGCTAGTTGGTTCTCCGTAAAATGGAATACGGTTTTGTGGTGTGTTGATAACCAATTTAAACTCTGCGAAGCAAACATATTGTTAGAAGGCTGAAAAATGAACAGTAAAATGAAAGGTACCAATTATCAGTCGTTAAACATGGTGAAGGGTTGGTGATGGCTTCGGCGTTTGTTTCACGGTTCGAAGCTGGTCCTATCTTTCGTTTATATTTGCCAATGGGCCAGTTATGAAGTACATGAACATCTTAAAAAAGAATGCTTCCGTACTCAGAAGACCATTCTATTAATAACCTCTTGCTGTGCTTGCACCAACTCCCTTATGCTTTTCTAAAACTTAGTTAAATCTAAGTTATTTTCAACTGTTTTATAAAACCTTTTTTTTCCGTTCGTGAAGTTCCGATGCGAACGTTTTTGTTGGATCCAGTTAATAGGTAGGCCGACTGATTGCTTCGCGTTGCCAAAGATCGGGTTCTGGATGAAGATACACTTTCAATTTGTTAAGTTAAGGCTTTTTTGCCAAATTTTTGGTCCAATTTCATTAGAATCAGGTGAACTATTGTAGATTTAAATCGTTATCTTACCATAAGGAAATCATGATTATCTTAGGTTACGATCCCTTTAGTCATTTTCGTACTATTTACTTACTATTTACTTTTCATACGTATTCTTCATTCTCATCTTTCCTTTTTATCGTGACCTCTGAAACAATCGTAAACAGTACAAAAATTTTAAGAATGGAGGTGACATGATATCCATTTCTATTATCTTCCTCTATTTATCGACAAAATTGGTTAGTTGTGTAAAAAGTCGATGATCTTGTTCAGAACTCAATCGAGAACAGTGCAATATTGTCTATTGGCTAAAATTCAGTCAAGGCTGGTTGCGGTTGATTTCTCTGATCGTCTTAAATGGACAGATTTGAATTTTCAGTCAGACTTTGCATCACTAATTCACTTTAGCTGCGCGAGAAGTCGCCTGATGACAACGATAATCAGGACAATGCTTTCATAAGAACGCATTACTTATTTAAACATTAATTTTTGCCTCTGAGATCACTCTGGCTAAGGATTTGTAGATGTAAGTGCAGTACATAGATTTTGGTGGCAATTTTGCTTCTAAGTCTGTCAGTATTAATACGTACAAATATTAATTAATTAGATGACTCTGTGAACTTCGTTCCACCTAAAATTGATTTGACTGTAACTTTCCATAAGCGATCACACACCAAAAATGACTTAAAACTTTACAAATAATGTCCTGTCTATCAACTGGTGTTTGGTTGGGTAGTAGTTCCTTCTTGATTTCGTTCAATTGTGGGTTACAGGTGAATGTTATGAATAGTCTGGGCAGTCCTATTGTCTAACATATGATATCACATCTTATACTTGTGGTGAGAGCTTTCGGATTAAGTGACCAACAAAATTGTCATTTTGCCGACGTTGTTTGCATCTTCCTAAGCATTAATCGGAGATGAATATATTCTTCAAATCAGAGCTGGTTTTAGTTCAAGCGAATGTCGATCGACCAGTGTCAATGATTTATTCAAAAAATAGGGTTACTTTTAATTTTTCTCGCAAAATATTTATTTATTCAACAATATCTGTTTTCCCTCCTTCGAAGTAATCCCTTAGATATGATAAACTTGTGTCAATACTTTTTACAGTCCTCGAAGCACTTCTGATATGCGTTTTTTTGTGTAACTTTAAGATCTTCCTTATCTCCTCATTTTCAGTTCTGACATGAGAAAAAAGTCGCAGGAGCTCAAGCCCAGAGAATAGCGTGTTTTTAACCAAGATTTAGTATTGTTTTTGGTGAAAATTTAGCAATTTCGTAATTAACTTTGCTGACAAACGTTTAATGGAACAATATCTGAAAAGAAAAACTCCTGGCATGAGCCAACCGATATGCGAATATCTTAGCAACTTCCCTGACTTTGATTCGACGATTCTCCATTATAATTTTCTACATTGCTTCAACGCTTTCATGCATTGTTGATATGCTGGGGCGAGCAGGGCGGACATCGTCATGATCATCTTTCGTAAAGAGCTCGTACAGCACTTAATATTATTTTCACACAAAATTTGATACACATTTTTCGATCCATTTATTTTTCAATAGCAAAACCACCAAGTATCTATACTAAAACAAATAATCATAAATTCAAATGTCACCTTGTTTTTTGAACAAACCGCGTAGTTGCGAGAAAGATAGATTTCATTTGAGTTCTGAGCGTTAAAAAAAAAACTAGCAAGCGTTTTAGTGTTTATTTGGTAACATTTGAAAAGTTTGAAATTAAAGTTTTTTATGAACATGGTGTGGTGTGATCTCAAAATTTCTCTGAAATTCTCTTTCGTTTAAAGTTAATATAAGAAGGTTTGGCGACAGGGAGTGATGATTTATTTCATGGCAACTTCACCATAAAACTGGACGAATAAATCCATCAAAGTATTCACGACAGTGAGAAGACTTTCTTGAGATATTAAGATCCTGATATTTGTATTAATTCTTTAACAATACAAGTTTTATCGTGAAAGGCAGAATAAAGTTGGAAATTGCAATTGATTTGGCAATCTCTTAAATGTCACAATGGGTGGTGTTACAATCAATACCACTGGTTCAGTGTCTAAATTAGGTGTGAGAATGAATCAAATTAAGGCAGTTGAAAGCGCCTCTTTTCTAGGTACATGGTGGCTTTGAGAGATTGGTATGAAGTAGAAGTACAGTTTTTTTTTTAATTTATATATATATTATATATATATTATTCCTCTGATTTTTTTTCCGAATTAGAATTATACAAATCGGTCTAGCTGTTCTCGAGTTACGCGAGACCAACGCATTTGTACCAAAACTTTTTGCAGTCACTGTCACTTTGACTCTATACCGGGTCAAATACAGCATTTCAACCCTTAAATCAGAACATTCTCTCATTTGTTCGCTCATTTCATCAAAGGAAATTATAATCGCTTTTAACCCAACTCTTGTTCGGTCAGTCAAGCTAATTGCATGCAGACGCATTGTCAGGTAGTTCTCCCTCATGAATTCCCGACTTGTGCCTGTCTGCAGAGGGTAAATATTTTCTATCTGAATGGACTGTCGAGTGCCTCTTCAGAGGAACCGCTAAAATTTCTGTAGATACTCATTCTGATGGCAATACATTTTGCTCGGCATGAATTTTGAGTGTAAGCACCCTTCTTCATTAATTTTACATGCTTCAACTAGGATAAATACAATTTGTTAAAACATACCCCAATGCTGTTGAAAATTCAACTAAGAATTTTCGAATTTAGAAATACTGTATTGTGAACGTTCTTGGACTCTGAAATAATAGCAAGAAAAGTTAAAATATTTTGTTTTTCTTAAATGTTTTTACTTATATGCGAATGAAATAAAAGGCATTCTTAACAACCACTTAACTAAAAAGGGGTTTTTATAAAATTTTATTTTGAGGTCTTTTCTCAATTTCGTCTATATAGCAAAAAACAGCGGATATTGAGTTATCAGCAGAGATTTCCTGTTGTTGCCCTGAGGCGATTCGAGAGCACAATTGTTGCAGCCTCTTAGTGAATATATCCTTTGTTTCATCATGAATTAGATCTTTGAGGAGTTAAGTGTTTTGCACTTAATGTTCAAACATAATTACACAATAAAATTAAAATAAAGTGAAACACTTGACTGGGATCTGCATCATACGAGGGGCGATCAATGTTGAAAGTTCCCTAAGCAAATGCTTTGAAAAGATTGTTAAAAATAGAATTGAATCAATCGCCGAAAGCAGAGCAATATTACCTAGGGAACAATTCGGATTTAGGTCTTCACACAGCACTACGCATCAAGTACACCGTGTAACCAGGGACATCAAAAACAACCTTTCAGTAGGCAAAAGTACTGGCATGGTACTTCTGGATGTTGAAAAGGCCTTCGACACCGTGTGGCACCATGGATTACTGCATAAATTATTAGTCTTACACTTCCCCTTGTATTTAATTAAAATAGTTCAGTCCTTCCTATCCTTCCGTAGATTTAGTGTTTCTATTAACCAAATCCACTCAGTTAGCCAAATACTTAAGGCAGGAGTCCCACAAGGATCTGTCCTCAGTCCAATTCTTTTTAATATATATACCTCCGATTTCCCCAACCTGCTAAACTGCAGTCTAGCTCTATTCGCTGACGACACTTGTATTTACTCATCGGATGCAATTGGTTTCAACGTTGAAACTAATCTGCAATCCGCTATAAATACTGTCCAAACTTATTACAATAATTGGAAGATAAAAATTAATGCTTCTAAGACTCAAGCTGTCTTTTTTACTCGTAAAAGAAAAGCTTGTTTACTTCCAAGCAACAACCTTTTTCTTAACGGAGTTCAGGTTGAGTGGAAAACATGCGCAAAGTATCCTTTCCTTTTTATCCCGGCGTCGTTATGGTCAGAAGTGTAGGACCATAACCTTCCCACTTAACTGCATTCCTACTGGTCCGCTTGTGGGGTCCGCCTTTAAGTGCCATGTACAAGAAATTATAAAAAAAGTTAATCTTGCAATAAAAATTCTCTACCCGTTTATCTGTAGGAATTCGAAATTAGACAATGACAACAAGTTACTGTTATTTAAAGCAGTTTTCCAGGCCATTATTTTCTATGGGTCTCCTGTCTGGGGTATGTGTGCAAAAAGTCACCTGCGCAAACTCCAAACTACACAAAACAAATTGCTAAAAATGATCCTAAACAAACCTTGGTTTTCTTCTACTGAAGAAATTCACAGATTGACAAACATTGAAATGGTCAAAACTAGAATAGAAAATCTTTATCAGAAATACAACATATCTTGCCTATCTTCCGACAATATCTTGATTTCAAACCTAACTTCATTATGAGTGCAATAAAACTACCAGAATCCCTTAGCTACCTATCTGTCCTAGTTATACATTTATGTATTTACCTATTTATTTATATATTTGTCTAAGCATCTATTTATTTACCTATTTACCTATTTATTTATCTAATTATTTATTTATTTATTTATTTATTTATTTATTTATTTATTTATCTATTTATTTATTTATTTATTTATTTATTTATTTATTTATTTACTTATTTATTTATTTATTTATTTATTTATTGATTTATTTATTTATCTATTTATTTATTTATTTATTTATTTATTTATTTATTCAATTATTTATTTACTTAAATGTCGATTATCAAGTAAATCAGCTATTCGAAATCAAGATCCTCTCCTCTTCTCTTTTCCCACCAGTGAAACCAGACACTTAATTTTAAATGAAGGTTTTTAGTGGCTTTTCCTTCAAACAATAACTTTATTTCGATAACTGTACTTTATACCTCATATCATGTGTATATTAATATTGTAGTAGTAAGGTTAAAGGACCTTCCTTTTCCTTTTTCCTTTTTCCGGCGTTGTTATGGTCAGAAGTGTAGGACCATAACCTTCCCACTTAACTGCATTCCTACTGGTCCGCTTGTGGGGTCCGCCGGTTTGACCTCAGAAAGTAGCGGCAGGCTTCCCGGTTTGGGATTACTTCATCGCTGAGGCCAATCAAATGCTGGTGTTTTTGCATTTGTTTGCACCAATTGTTTTTTGGCCTGCCTTTTTTTTTGTGACACTGGCATGCTCCTGATTTATTTGTTTGATCTTACTTTTACAACACCGGTGATCTCCAGTCGTGTCAACCCACTGATTTGCATGTACACTTGTGGGGCAGTTTAATGGTGGTATATGTGTCCCTAGGCTCACCATATCTCTATAAAACTAAATTGTACATGACAAAAATTGTAAAATTTTCTACCACAATAAATAACATATACATACATACATACATGTTGAAAATGAAAATGCAAGTTTTTAAAAAAAAATTATTTTTTATTTTTCAACGTAATCTCCTTAGGTATGTAAAAAATGTGTTAGCCCTGCAAAGAATTGTTTATTTAATTAGTTTTTAGTTTTTGATTCATTTCTATTGTTCTTATTCTATTCTTATTTAAATAGCAAAAGATTAAATCCAACTTACAAATATCTTTATATTTAATTGCTAATGCCTTTTGGCTTACACCTATCTATTGTATTTTCGTATGTCTACATTCCAAAATTAGATTTTCTTTAATATAATCAGGTTGACTAGCGATATTTTAATTCGTTACGGCTGATCACCCTCCTGATTGCATCTTTCAGCGACTGGGCTTTGCCATCTCGCTCATATTGCATGCCCAAGACCTAACCAAGGATAACAGGCCTCAATCAGTTCTTGGACTCATCTAAGGCGTCTATTGATATATATTGTAGATACCGGCAAACCCGGTAACCAAGATTTCTATCCGCGTTTCTTATCGCTAATGGTTCTCCATGTACATAGGTGACTTTTAGTCCACCAATAAAGATGTACGATTTTTGAATTTTAACAAATCAAGTTGTGTGTAAGATATCACCTAATTTTTTGATTTGGGATAACATTGTATAGGATTAAGCATGGAATATAAAGTGGGTCAAGACTCTGCTACGAATTTTCTAGGTTACACGTAAGCTGAAATTGTTGGATGCGTTCGCTATGTTAACTTTGAAGGCATTGTGGTTTATTAGCATAGACTTGTGATAGCCTCAAGTAAAAAAAATCTAGAGGCGTTAAATGGCATGACCTTGGTGACCAGTACATTTCACCGGTCGCACGAGATAACCATGCCCTAAAGCGCTCGTGCAGAATGTCCGTCGTGGCGTACGCTTTATGACACATAGCGCCGTCCTATTGGAATCACATGTCGTGAGATTCAAAATCATCCAATTTAGGCCTCAAAAAGTTCCTAAATATTGATCTGTAGTGCTCGTTGTTTACGGTTATGGCAATGTCAGTTTCGCTTTGGAAGAAGAGTACATGTGTTGATGTATCTCGTGTGTATTAGTATCGTCTCAAATCTGAGAAGAATTAATAACTTTTACCTTAAGTTCCTGAATCAGTTAGATTTTATACCAGTGCAGGCCCAATGCTTGAGGCAAAACTTGCTAAGTTGAAAGCGCAGAAAAGCCACATTCTAGCGAATGACCACTGTACATTCTCGCGTACTTCAGAGATGTGTCAATTTGTTTGTTTCGGAGACGTATAAATATTGGTTGCTGTCGGTTGGTTGCCAAACGTTAAATTGTCGTCTTGGCAGGACGGGTAGTGATAAGGATAAAATTCACGTTATGCGTGCGAGGTATGTTGACCGGAGCACTGATTTCATTTGAGTGCGTTGTTCAACGCTATAACTTTCCATAGTGATTTGCCATATACTACTGATCATTTCAAAATGGATTTGAGAGATCTCACTCTAACAATATATTCTATACAAATAAAAATATATATCAAGCGTTCTTATTGAAAGACCTATTATACTGGTTGTGCAGCTGTGGTATTCATCCCAACTATCAATACCATATTGTGGTTTATAGTAAGTAAGTCCAAAATACTCGCATATCATCCACCTTTTAGGTAGAATTACTGCTGATACATTTTGGTGAACATCATCTCTAGGTTTACATATTCACACATGTTAACAGATGAGCACTGTAGAGAAACCGAAAAAAGAACGTGGCACAGGGATTTTTCAAATGTTAAGACTTCAGTTTAATTGTCTCGGTAATTAGGCATTTGTATTTGTCGAACCATTAGGGAGGTGTTTGAAAGTTTAATTGTTGAATCATATAAGCTTATATTTGCATACAAATGTGTATATACGGTATAAAGAGTGTATATGGTGCGATGAATTCAGAAAAAGCTGAAACACGACTGCTAAAGCTTTGAATAGATAGGTACGTAGTTCTTGTATATACAATTAATAAGGCTCCGATTTTTGGGGAATTCTAACACAAATTCTAGATTTCTTCGGGACAAGTAGAATGAAAACCACCGACATGCTCGTATAACTAGCCTTGCACAATTTGTCTTAAAGCATTGTAGCGTGTTTTCTGGTTAATATTGTAGAATTCAATTTCTCTTCACTTTACTTGCCACTATTTCAACATTCATATTTCATTTTGTTAATCTCATTATGGTATTTTCCTATGTCCCAGATCTACGACGGTGGTCCGATAAGTAGCCTACAAAAGAAAAACAAACATTTTGGAGAAATTGCGATTTATTTTTCAATATAGTCTCCTTTTAGCTCGATATACTTGACCCAGCGATACTCCAACTTCTTTAATCCGTCTGAAAAATACGTTTTCTCGAGGTTTGCAAAGTAGACCTCCGTGGCGGCGATGACCTCCTCATTCGACTGAAATTTCTGCCTGGCGAGTGACTTTTTCAAGTTTGGAAACAAAAAGAAGTCGCATAGGGCCAAACCTGGCGAATACGGTGGATGGGGCAGCAGTTCGTAGCCCAATTCTACCAATTTGGCCGTTTCGAGGGCGGAGATGTGAGCCGGTGCGTTATCATGGTGGAAGAGCACTTTTTTCTTCGTCAAGTGGGGCCGTTTGTTCTTCAATTCGGCGTCGAATCGGCCCAATAATTAATTTGGCATAGTAGTCGATGTGGATCACACCTTGTGAAGCCCAGAAAACGGTGGCCATCACCTTTCCGGCCGATGGGACAGAGTTCGCCTTCTTCGGAGCACGTTCGCCGGGTGAAGTCCACTGTTTCGACTGTTCCTTGGTCTCTGGTGTGTACCAATGGATCCATGTTTCGTTGACTGTCACGAAACGACGTAGAAATTCCTTCGGATTGCGCTTAAACAGCGTCAAACACTGCTCTGAAGTGGTCTCACGGTTGCGCTTGTTGTCCGGAGTGAGCAAACGCGGCACCCATCGCGCCGACAGCTTTCTCATGCCCAAAATTTCATGCGGGATATGACCCGCGCGATCTTTTGAAATGCCTACTGTCTCAGCTATCTCGCGCACCTTCAATTGGTGGTCTGCCAATACGAGATCGTGGATTTTTGTCACGTTATCCTCTGTGGTAGCCGTTTTCGGGGCACCTGGACGTGGCTCATCAAAAACCGACGTGCGACCACGTTGAATCTCGTTAAACCAATTTTTGCCATCGAAGGAAGGAGAAGAGTCATCGTACACAGCATCCAAACGCTCATTGATTTCGCTGCGCGATTTCCCTTCCAAAAACAAGAATCGAGTCACCGACCGATATTGCTCTTTTTCCATTTTTCTTAAATCCGCGGACACTCCCGCTTCCACACGCGGTCAAAACAAAACTACGAGTCCGATCCGACTGAAATTTCGACAGTAGCCGTCTACTAGAATGTACTACATGATAGTAAGTTGCTCTTGCGATACTGGCACTATCTGGTGATGCTAAGTACTTATCGGACCACCCCCGTATCTACTATCCTGGTGAACATTACACGAGTTCCGTGTATTTATAACCGAGGCTTGAATCTATCTCCGCTAATGGCTCACTGGTAGCAATGTTCTTTTTTCATCTAGTAGAGTTTTGACAGTTGTCGGAGTACAAAATCTTTCAACCATAGGTCGCTGTAAATCACTTCATCTTATCACACTAATCTGCTGCTACATTACACCAGATTTTGCAGTTTTAGTTCTATTCTAAAAAAATCTATGAAAGTTGTTATGTCTTTCGGAGTATTCCCGAAAGTTTCTTCAGCGCATCATACAAGCATAGTAATATTCATTTGTGATATGCAGTTGATGGTTGGCCGGGCTTTAAATTTGTATGGGACTCAGTTTCTTCTTGGAGCCATTCCCATGGCTTAAAGGAATTTTCTAATCGTAGGCAAACCAACTTCCAATGATTCAGTGATTCATCTTTATCGAGTCTTTATCGAGCAAATCCCCAATTGTTCAGTATCGAACTTTTATGACTGTCCAAGTCGTTCCAAAAGGGGTATAAAACTCTAAACAAAAAGACAAATTGGCTACCTTATACTTTTAGTGGAAATCCTGACGATCGAAAAAGTACATGCTGCAGATATTGGTCTCTCGGTTATAATAATTTGTCTAGCTGCCCTGAAATCAATAACATCCTATATAGCAAAAACAAGGGCCGAAAACATTCAATCAGGACTCAATAAAGTCCCATAGCCAGCACAAAGGCAATCTCTATTGAGATTCGAGTATAGCTTGATAACATGAGACAAGAAAGTAGACGGAAGTATGGGTCTTAATTGGATAGCAACGGAGCCTATCCCTCCACTCGTGATAAGTTTGTAAGTTGGTTTCTTACAAATCACGAATTGATTTACATTAGCCCTGTGGCTGCCAATTGAAAATGATGCCAAGGTACTTTTGTCTCATTCCAGCCTAGAAAATATAGGTCACAAGTAAAAGAGTTTGATTCAATATATCTCCGCTAAAGATACTACACTATGTAAGGCGGTAGCTGATTCCTATAAATTAAAAAGTGTAGTATACCTTGCCAGTAATTTGCTCCTCCTAGCCATATGCTACAGAAAAGCCACATTAAAGTAAATTGGGTGTAGCATTTAAAAAATAACGTTAACGATGTATAAATTATGTCTCCATTAGTGGAGACTTCAAGTCTACTGTTGGCTTTACGGGTGATATCTAACATTGCCTAACTTCCTTTGTGAACTAAGTTTAATTTCATTCTCCGCCATATTGGAAAATGCAGAATGCCATCTTTCTTCCATCTAGTGGACAATATTGCCTTGCCATTGCTATAGTATTTCCATTATGCATACGGTAATGGCAATAGGAAATCACTCCGTACGCTGCCTGGGGCGACGCTGGGCTAACTTCAATCGGCACCCTAATGACATCACCTTTAAAATCACATCATCCTGTAGGATGCGAGTAAAATGAGTAAGTGATACGTTTAGAATCGTTACGAGCGCTTTGTTAATGGGTTTTGCTGTGAAAGTGATGATGGTGATTGTTGACATGCATTGCCATAAGAGGCCCATAGGTTAAATATATACTATATACTAGAAGTTAAGTATATACTTGGAATCGTGTACCGTTTAATGACAACATATAAGGGCTTTTTAAAATATCCTATCTCCTCGAAAATAGTACATGTGCGTAGAACTCGTTCTTCTCTTCTTCTCTTATTACTCGTAAATTAAGTAACTTGTGCATCTTATTCAGAATGAGAGAGCATGTACATACTTGTATGTACATATGTCTGCCTTAGATCAATGTATATAAATTCGTTTCCACTAATTGGGAGGAAAGCCTGATGCAGACGCCATTGGAATCACTTTTTTTCTTTTCAGCTTTCACGAAACTCATGTTGAAGCTTATAGACAAAATTTGTTTGGGTAAAAATCAGCTTTAGCCTTCCATTCAGTTCGCAATTATAGAAAATCTAAATTACAAAATGGCCGTTACACCTTATAGTCTTGGACTATGAAACTTGGCGATTTGATTGGGCACATAACTAAGAGTGTATTCTGTCATTCACATGAGGCACTTCCATAGAATGTATGAAGTTCCATTAAATTTCAGCTTGAAGGAGCACCAGAGTATATGTATGTATGTATGTTTAGTGCTTAAAACTCTCACGCTAATGACACCATATACGAATTCCGCAACAGGAAAATCTTCGAAACTCTAATTCTCGGGTTTTGACTTCTATCGCAACAACTTCTCCTTACAATCTAGATCAAACCAGGTTTCGTATCAAAGCTCTGCTTCTCTCAATGGAATGGGTAGATATGTATATGCTGTAGGCTGTAGCTTCTCTCAATTTAATATGTAGATATATGCAAGCCCTTCGTAGGGTTCTGTTCTTATAGCTTAGTTTTGGTGTTGTCAATCAAATGACACTTCATGAAGTAAAGATTTTTTCAATAAGGGCGGGTATGGAATGGAATAAAGCAAGCTGTGTGTGAGGTATTAACAAATTTCTTGTTTTATTTGAAAGGTCCATATATGTATGTATGCCACTATGTATGGAATATGACATCGTTCAATTGCCCGCCTCGGCTCCTTACAGCGGCACGGAGCGGGGTTGTTCAATTTTTAATGACCCTTCCGCATAGATCTGGCTGAATTTGAGCGATTATGTGTAATGTTTACCTTAAGGGCATCGGTCGATTGTGGTTTATTCGCATAGACCTACGACTTCAGGACTTCGACTTCCACAAAAAAAAAGTTTAGCGGGCTCAAATCGCATGACCTTGACGGCCAATTCGAGATGCAAGAGGTAACCTTACACTCAATTCGTTCATGCAGAATGGTGTCCGTTGTGTGGCGTCGTCCTGCTGGAACCACAGGTCGTCTAGGTCAATATGGTTCAATTTGGTTCATAAGAAATTTGTTTTCATCGTTCTGTGGCGCTTGCCATTTCATTCGTTCATTCATTTCATTTATTATTATTCAAATATTTTAAGTATTTAAGTATACCGCTCTGCAATAGAGTGTGTAAAATGGGGCAAGATCAGAGAAAGACCTCTACGTGATTGAGCAAAGTTACCTTTAGATACTGTGGACTTGTTTTATGAATAATTTTGTGAAGTTGTAATAGGTTCCTTATTTTTCGATATTGATCTAATGACATTCCAAACAGTCTTGATTTATATTGCCTAACACTTATGCATCTAGTTACATTAAATATGTAACGAAGACAGTCGTTACAGGCAACATTTAACTTACGGTTACTTCTGAAGTCAAGGCAAGGGTACACACAACAATTAAAAGCAAAAAAATGGCAAAATAAGACTCTTAACCAAATTTGTCTTCATATCAGGATGAAGTAAGCTAGTTGAGCACCTCAAACTACGTAATCTGTTGTACATTTTTTTAAACGTTTCTTAAATAGCATCACAACATGTCATGGACTTATTTATTGGAAAGCCAAGATATTTTACTTTATTTACATTAGAGCACATTATTGCAAGACATTTTTGTGTATTTAATCTGAGTGTGTTTTGCTCAGATGAAATTTCTATCCTACGTAAGTCCTCATTAACTTTCGTCACACAGTCCGCTAACAGATTCTTAGGGCACGACATATAAATACACACATCATCAACATACATATGTACTTTACAATTAGAAACTACATGATGCAGATCATTTATAAATAAGGAGAACAATAATGGCCCCAGCACAGACCCTTGAGGGACTCCACAGTTGACAACATATGGACAAGACATACCAAGAGAGGTTTTAACAGTTGATTGCTTATTTTTCAGCTATTAATTTGAGACTAGAATTCGAAAAGCCAAATGTACATATGCTTCAATTTGCTTAAAAGAATTGCATGATCGATGCAGTCGAAAGCCTTCGAAAAATCCAGGAGCACTAACAAGGCAGCTCCATGTGAATCCATGGCCATACGCATATCAGTTGTTACTTTAATTACAGCAAATTTACAACTATGATTTAGTCTGAATCCTGACTGCCATTTCGAGATCAAATTTCTGGAATTAACGTATTGTTGAATTTGATTTGCAACAACTTTTTTAAATATCTAGGAAGGGCAATAAATTTATTGGTCTATAATCCAGCGTTCCAGATGGATTCATTTTCTTTGGAACAGGAATGATTACAGCATTCTTACATTGTTCGGGGAATTTACAAGAGTAAAGACATACATCAAATATATGACGTAGTACATATATATTGAATTACCAAGGGTAAAATAAGTTTTATGAACTTAGGAGAAATACCATCAGCACCCTGAGCATTAGGATAATAGATTGAATAGCCATTATAATCTCAGTGTTACCTATACATTCAAAAACAAATGACTCCGAATTCACATTATCGAGGGAGAGATTATTTTCATTATTATATGGAAGATTCGCGACAAAAAAGTGTCTCATTTCATTGGAACCTACCATACATTTTGAGATATTTTTATTTTCCACCACTCCAATATCCCTAATATTTTTCCAAAGTTCTTGGGAACATAAAGAAGGATTAAGTTTACTGACAAGATATGTTCGCTTCGTATTCCGTATCAATGACGTTACTTTTTTCCTGGCTTCCTGATATTGTTTTTTATTGAATTCAGTTGGATTACGTTTATATATACGAGGGTGGTCCGATAAGTACTTAGCCTCACCGCCAGATGGCCCCAGTATGGCAAGAGCAACTTACTATGTAGTACATTCTAGTAGACGGCTACTGTCGAAATTTCAGCCAGATGGGACTCGTAGTTTTGTTTTGACCGCGTGTGGAAGCGGGAGTGTCCGCGGATTTTAGAAAAATGAAAAAAGAGCAATATCGGTCGGTGATTCGATTTTTGTTTTTGGAAGGGAAATCGCGCAGCGAAATCAAAGAGCTTTGGATATGGTGTACGGTGACTCTTCTCCTTCCTTCGATGGCAAAAATTGGTTTAACGAGATTCAACGTGGTCGCACGTCGGTTTTTGATGAGCCACGTCCAGGTGCCCCGAAAACGGCTACCACAGAGGATAACGTGACAAAAATCCACGATCTCGTATTGGCAGACCGCCAATTGAAGGTGCGCGAGATAGCTGAGACAGTAGGCATTTCAAAAGATCGCGCGGGTCTTATCCCACATGAAATTTTGGGCATGAGAAAGCTGTCGGCGCGATGGGTGCCGCGTTTGCTCACTCCGGACAACAAACGCAACCGTGAGACCACTCCAGAGCAGTATTTGACGCTGTTTAAGCCCAATCCGAAGGAGTTTCTGCTTCGTTTCGTGACAGTCGACGAAACTTGGATCCACTGGTACACACTAGAGACCAAGGAACAGTCGAAACAGTGGACTTCACCCGGCGAACGTGCTCCGAAGAAGGCGAAGACTGTCCCATCGGCCGGAAAAGTGATGGCCACCGTTTTCTGGGATTCACAAGGTGTGATCCACATCGACTACCTGGAAAAGGGCAAAACGGTCACAGGGCTGTAATATGCCAAATTATTGGGCCGATTCGACGCCGAATTGAAGAAAAAACGGCCCCAATTGGCGAAGAAAAAAGTACTATTCCACCATGATAACGCACCGGCTCACACCTCCGCCCTCGCCACGGCCAAATTGGTCGAATTGGGCTACGAACTGCTGCCCCATCCACCGTATTCTCCAGATTTGGCCCCATGCGACTTCTTTGTGTTTCCAAACTTGAAAAAGTCACTCGCCGGGCAGAAATTTCAGTCGAATGAGGAGCTCATCGCCGCCACGGAGGCCTGCTCTGCAGACCTCGAGAAAACGTATTTTTCAGACGGGTTAAAGAAGTTGGAGCATCGCTGGGTCAAGTGTATCGAACTAAAAGGAGACTATATTGAAAAATAAATCGCCATTTCTCCAAATTTTTTTGTTTTTCTCTTGTAGGCAAAGTAGTAATGTAGAAGAAGACAAATAAATTACTAATCTTTGACATATGTATATACACACCGCGCCACCAATTCTATTAACACGATAATTTCTATACAGCTTTAAACCAGGTATATTCATAAGTTGAGACGACGTACTATCATTAAATAATGTTTCAGAAACCATTACAACATCTAATTTGGAATTACACAACATTTGATGAGTAACAATAAATTTAGAAGGAATGCTACCAGCATTTAAGTGATAGATATTAAGACCATTATGTACATTACACATCACATTGAGAGCAGCCCTCACATTATCAGGATCATTTGCGAGACCCATAGAGATAATTAACATCAAATAAAATCATAGAAAACTATTTTCTATAAATATAGTAAATAGAGAAAGTATAAAGATATTCCGTGCAGGGACGGGTTAAGAATATCCCTGCAGCGATACCTCTCGCTTGTCGTAAAAAGCGACTAAAACAAAGGTAAACAAAAATCACATCTAGGCAATTTAGAAAACACCAAGGTGAGCCTAGGGACACATATACCACCATTAAACTGCCCCACAAGTGTACATGCAAATCAGTGGGCTGACACGACTGGAGATCACCGGTGTTGTAAGAGTAAGATCAAACAAAAAAATATGGAGCATGCCCGTGTCACAAAAAAAAAAAAAAAAAGCAGGCCGAAAAACAATTGGTGCAAAATGCAAAAACACCAGCATTTGATTGGCCTCAGCGATGAAGTAATCCCAAACCGGGAAGCCTGCCGCTACTTTCTGAGGTCAAACCGGCGGACCCCACAAGCGGACCAGTAGGAATGCAGTTAAGTGGGAAGGTTATGGTCCTACACTTCTGACCATAACAACGCCGGAAAAAGGAAAAGAAGAAGAAGAAGAAGAGAAAGTATAAAGATACATACCACAGTGAAAAAATAAAAACAGTCAGTTTACTATTGCATACATAATCAAATTACATTCATTTGGGGGGGGGGGGGGGGGGGGGGGGGGCGTCCATCAGCTGCCCTTCTCGATGCGTGCAGTTCATCACTTCCGTTAGCTCCATTAGCCATTGACGGTGATTCCCTCAACAACCTCATTCTCAAAAAAAATACGGATCACTGACGCCGGCGGCTCAAAATCCAGACCAAACGGTAACTTTTTGAGGATGCATTGTCACCTGATGAGTCTCGTGTGGGTTGATGCTGTCCCATATACGGCAATTTTGATTGTTAACACAGCCATTCATTCAAAAACGTGTCTCTTCACTAAAGATAATTTTTCGGTCATAATTGGCGTCCTCTTCCAAATGCTCTGAAGCCCGAATACTATACAGCATTAATAAACGACGTTGCCTGTGGTTATGAACTTTGAGCTCTTGGTTCAGTTGGATCCTTTGTAGGCCCAAATTCGCCAAATTGACGTCTACGAACGGCCGAGTTCTTGTGCAACTTGCCATGGTTTGACATCTGAATAATAATTAATAGATTTGACATTTCACCAAAACAACATGGCCGCCATGGACCACCAAAATCTACCCGCGCCAACTGAAATATCCCTTTGTTGTTGCGGACTGATGACGAGGGTGTAGCAGTTCAGATACCTGTGGCTTTACTTGTCTCATGTGAGAATATGGTGTGGATGCCTAGATTGCAGTGTCTCGCGCAACTGAGAAGTTTGGATAGAACTATATTAATATCGTCTCCATGTGAGGTGACCAAGTTTCGGTCTTTTGCGGAATGAGGAGGGGATGTCTGGCTTATAGCCTCCACCGACTTGAATAAGCTCATTAAATTTTCTAGCTGAATCTCAGCAAGAAAACTCCAGTAGCACCCGATTGACTGCTTTAAACGAAAGAGAACTTCAGAGAAATTTTGAAATCTTAACACCCCACCATCTTTATAACAATACTCTAATTTTAAACTTTTCAAATGTTACAAAATAAAAACTGTGCTTGGATTAATGATGTATAGTATGAGAAACTACAAGTACTCGAGGACTGGTACCTTTTATATGGGTCCTGATACTAAAACACACTATGGGAATGCAGTCCTATTTGCTTCAGTTCAGCAGGTATTATGCCCAGTGACTTTGCCGGCTTCTTTTTCATTTAATTTTTTCTCAATGATAAGATTGAATAGGCGTTCATATATTGGATCCTACGTCTTACTGTAACACTTACATATGTCGCTGTTGAAATTCTGTTCGATATTTTAATTTGATTGAATTGAATTTTCGACAGCAGCAGCATTTTCTCTTTGCCATAAAACGGTCCAAATTAATATTTAGGATTTCCACGTAAGTAATACTTGAAAGCTTTATACGCCTTCTAACTCTCTGGGAATGGTATTAGCCATCTTGGAGGTTGAGGTCATTATTTTGAATTCCTGTAAAACCCTCACATACTATAAATATTATATAAATAGCTAAGTTGTTCATAGGGGAACTAAGTCGGTGAATATTCGTGTAGCTTAGCTGCATTATCATTATTATTCAATATCTGTGCCCACGTTCTTTTTCTATTGTAGATGCCCGCAGTTGAACGTTTTCCTCCTGCCGCAATGACAGAAAAGAAGTGTTTTCGAGATCACAAGAAAGTTATGAAAGTTGATCTTCACTGATCGCAGCCAGCTTTACTCTGATGGTCCCTTATTTATTTGTGCAAAATATTTTGACCACTGGATAAGTTGAGATCAGAAAGGAAACTGCACATTACCTACACTCTACCCAAGTGCTTTCTGCCTTTTAGCACGTTTCTATCGTCAAAACGATGGAATTGCCTTTAAAAGCCTGTGTGGGAATCATCTCTACTAAGCTTACAAATCATCAGAAAGCAACTAGTAATGCATGTGGATCTAGCTTGTTTATTTGAAAACAAAATTCTCGGCCGACCGGTTCGAGACAGTTCACGGCCCGGAATTAAGCGCAAACGACTTTCCTTGAAGTGTTTTTTTCGGGTCAAATTGAATTCACCCTGTTTGCTGCCACACATGTGCTAGCTCCTCTACGAGTATTGCAAATAATAAACAACATACGGGCCACTTGCGAACCACTTATTGGAGCCATGCATATGAGCATTGAACTTGAGGTTATAATGTATTTCTAATTTGTACCTCACTGCATCCGATTGTACCTATTAAGTTCAAACCCAATTAATTTCATACTCAAACAATAAAACGTAAAATTAAAAACACCTGCACACGCAAATGCGATTGTGTATAAAATTTATTTCTTTATCAGGTATGCGTATGACTAACCCTTACAATACTAGTCTCAGTACAAATTAATTTCAGAAGAGAAAAAGTCTCACTTAATCTATTGTGTATATACAGTTTCACTATCACATTCATTCACGCAAATCTCGTTCTCTCTGACAGCTTATGGTATGAAGCCGTAGTCCTGTTTTATTATGTCGGCCGCTTTTTCAGCGATCATAAATACGGGTCCGTTGGGATGTCCGGCGACAATTTCCGGCATTATACTTGCATCGGTAACTCGGAGATTCTTGATGCCATACACCCTCAGTCGGGGATCAACAACTGCAGCTCGATCACTTTTTGGTCCCATTTTTGTCGTGCCCGAGTAGTGGTAGATGGTAAAAGTGAAGTGTCTTACGTAGCATTGCCAGTATTCGTAGGTCTTGTATGGGAATTCCGAGCATGTTGGGATTTTTCTATCCCACAATTGACCGTTTATCGCCTTCATAGCCGGACGATCCATTAAACTGATCGCTTTGAGTAGTCCCCGCACGGATATGTCCAGATCGTACGGATTTTGGAAGTAGTTTGAATATATGAGTGGATATTTCATTGGGTCTTTATTTTTCAACATGATTCTACCACGAGATCTTGGTCGCAGTAACATTGGAAAGATCATGAAAGCATTTAGGTTTTTGGTTTCGATCTCACGGAATAACGCTTCATAGATGGTGCTCTTCAAACCGAAGGCTCTTGAAATTGCCGGATTAGCTGACATTGATCCGCCGACTAAGAATAATTCCATATCTGCCCAACCGTCTTCAACTCCGGGATGATCAAGATCCCAGAATGCGATGGCCTCACATCCACCAGGCGAACCGTATGGCCCTTGATTACGAATGAACTCGTTTAATAGGAGTGGATCAGCAAAGTCTTCAAAATGAAGGGATGTCGCGTTGGTAGTGAACGTCACGGCTGGTGCGGTATGATCCTGAAGATTATAACCAACAGCCAAATCAGCAATGGGTGTGATTCCGACTTCACGCAAGTGTTTCGCTGGACCAATACCCGATAACATGAGAAGTTGTGGTGTGTTGATTGCCCCGGCTGTGAGGATCACTTCCTTCCGAGCAAGAATTTTGTAATATTGTCCATCGGTCTTGACCACAACACCATATGCTTCTTTGGTATCTGGTTTGATGAGGATTTTGGTGACTAACGCACGTTTCTTCACATGTAGATTCGGGCGTTTGCCTTTAATGGGGTAGAGGTATGCGCGATTGGAACTCCAACGTGTTGCGTTTCTAGTGGTTGTATGAAGATATGATACACCGACTTGGATTTTACCATTGTAATCACGATACTTCAAACCGTCTTCCTGTGCTGCTTGAACGAACGCTTTTGCGATATTTGATTTCCAGTCAACATACGACACTTTCACTGGTCCATCACGACCCACATAATCCTCGTCAGCATCGGGAACACTGCTGCCTTCGTATTTTTTAAAGTACGGAAGAACATCTTTGAAACTCCATCCCTCATTACCCAATTCGGCCCAACGATCGTAATCCCTGCGATTACCACGCGTATACATCATATAATTGATAACACTCGATCCACCCATCACTTTTCCTCTCGGCCAATTGCATCGATTATGATTCATTGCCAAACACGCTCGATCACTCGGTTGCGTTCTGTATTTCCAATTCATTTCGCCAAGTTGCAAGAAATGTGCGACAATTGGAACGTCCATGATTAAACTCTCCGGTCCGCCGGCTTCCAGTAACAAAACCTTCCAATTTGGATTTTCAGATAATCGTGCAGCAACAGCACAACCCGCCGTCCCAGCACCGACCACAATAAAATCGTATTCTCCATCCATTGGCTTGTTGTCCATGCTTTCAAGGCGAGTTTCGGCATCACCCCGACGCAGGAATTCCAGGGTGGACAATAGAACATTTTGTGATCGAATCGCAACCACACTTATTGCGATAAACGCGATAACTAACTTCACTTTATCGCTCGTTAGCATTTTGCTTCAATTTATGTTTTTTTATCTTTTATATTTTGAATTGAATTTATCAAATCCGTTCTATATTAAGCTGAGTTTAGAAATGAGTGTGCGTTCCGCACCGATCTTTTCGTTACTGTTACAATGCTACGAATGAATATCGCTTCTCATGGGAGGTGAACTTTAATATTGAATTTTTTCGTCGTCCAAACGCTGGCGTGTGAGCTTTTTGCTTGCCTCTCTTGTGCCTTCTCTTTTCAACCGTCTTGATGATGATGGAGCGTTCTATTCGTTATGTGTCCTTAGCAAAACGTTATACAAGTTTACCGGCAACGAGATACAGGTTATCGCGAACCGTCGTATGTGTATGGTTATCGGACACACATGTACGTCTATAACGTTTAGCTGGAAAGTGAATTTCAAAGTCAATGTCATTACTGGTTCGTCGTCTTCATTTTCATCCGCTTTTATTCATCTCTTTTTTGTTTTTTTTTTAGGAAGCGACCAATGTTTATTAATTCGCCGTTGTATTTATGATTCGAATTGGTTGACGGCTTCTTTCAGGGCTAAATTAGTGTTGTTAAGCGGTAGTATGGTCAGCGGTGGGTTGCGTGCAAATGACTCTCTGTTCCTATTGAACGCATCGATACTCAACGGTGTATTGAATTTGTAGTTGTATGACATTTTAGAGTTACAAAGATACGAAAAAAAAAGTGTGATTCTTGATTAGCCATCGCTAGTATTCGGCCGGCCTTGACTCGCTTTCGGGCTTGGTAAATACAAATACTTTTGGCAAGAAGCTCAAGTTGTTTGGTCTCTACTTCAAAGAATGGCATTTATTCGTTGCGTTGGTGTGTGTGTGGTTGTTTCTGCATACATATAAGTTTGAGGGAAAAGAGATGAGAAGATGGGTCTTAAATCTTTTGGAGGCTTAATCGATGGTCTTATTGTGTAAACAATGAATAGACAAATTATAATAAAAGTAGGTGTTGTAGATGCTTGCAAAAACACACGTGTCAATGCTATGTCTTTAGTGGACTTTGAATTAAGATCGGTAGAACTTAATTTCGCTAGACATAAAGAATCACAAAAGCAAAAAAGCAACATCGATATTGCATCAACGTTTGATGTAAGATTCTTGGTGTAATATGATCCGGTTAGTTTGAATCGATACGCTTCGAGAGTGAAACGCATGACGCACATGGTACTACATAAGGACGCCTGGATGCTGTTGATCCTTTGTTACAAATCCATTGTCGTTTTTTTTTTTTTTTTAACTAAACAAGTTTCTGGCATCTGTAGTGACGCACATACCAATCACTTGGTAAGAATGCGGTGGCAATCACTTCCTGGGTTTAGTTGTTTTATTAAACCAGCTTTTAATTTAAAAGGTTTTAAGCCTGCATTCTTATTATTAATAGGACTTAAAAATTGAAAATCTCAAATAAATCAATTTGAATGTGGTAATTCAAATGGGTTTGGCAACGAAGTGTAAATTACATGGGAATCAGGTTTCACACACTTTGTCGTTGTCTAGACTCGAATCCATATAAAAGTTGATTTCAGTAGAATCATCTAGATATGATCGGGCTAGTCATGCACAAATACCCTCTCAGTTGTGTGGCATTTTGTTATATCTTCCGAGACACTCGCTCACAAAAAAAAAAACAAAGCATACTACTCAAGGACAAGCTAAGCCAAACCATCCGTACCACGAGTGCGAATGTATCTTGTGGTTTTTTATAGAATAAATTGCAATTACCTGTTGTTCACCAGCGCAAACCAGGTATGTCATTCACCCAACCTCTCTCGGTTCTGCGGGGCTAACAACATCGGGTCATGCTGTAAAGCTTTTCCATGCGGGACTTTAGAACAAGTATTATATTGATACTCGCAAAAGAAAAGCACGACAGAAACAGTTATTACGTACCATCCCGTGGATAGTTACTCCTATATGTATGTAGTGGTATTTGTGCTTATTTGCACAATCAACTGACATACATAATTGGGCGATGCATTGAGCATTGATACTTTGCGTATCTAAACTTCACTTGGAATACGAGTACAAGGCACCAAGACTTCAGTTCGAAGCAGTTGTCTTTGACCGATATTCAACAGTGGATTTGGATTTAGTTTTTTTGTATGTTTTGCTGGTATTTGTGACATGTGTATATTTTTGGGTTGAATTTTTGTATTTTTTATTCTTTAAGGAAATATTAGAATGGCAAAGACTTAATGATTGGCATTGATTTGAAGATCAGTACCTGGTATTGTATTGATGGTAGGTATTTGGTGGGGTTAGGGCATTTAGCTCAGCCAAATAGAGTAGCAGGCTTAACACATTTTTCCATTCGTAGGCAAATATAGTTTGTCTACGATAACCAAGCTAGATAGAATTGGTTTCTCGGATATTTTTCGTTAAAATATTTGCAGTACGGATTGAATTTTTTTCTTTGCTTGGAACGTTTCTTCATTTTGTAGATATAATGATGATCACAAGGAACTGTGTTTTCCTAGTTCTTTAAATATAATTTTGTTTTACTTTTTCTAGCATCGATAAAAAAAAACTGCCACTTTTGGTAGCACTTCACTTTTGTTATTTGAGTTATTGAGAGTGATCAAGTTCTTTATTTCATAAGTGAGCCGGAGTGAAGTAAATATTTGTAAAAAAGAAAAATCGAGCATAGTCTTTAAGTGCATATTTAAATTGTTTAAAGAGAAAAAAAATGCGATCGAAGTGAATTCATGGCCGAATACAACTATTCTATCGTCGAGTTAATCAAAATGATCTTTATGTTCACTGTACATTTTAGATAGACCAAGCCGTGGTAAGAAAAATTTGCTTTAACCATCAGACTATATGTAAAAAAATGCCAACAAGATTATTAAAAGAAATAAATTTATTCTGACTGCACTATTGTTGGTATTCAGAAACCATCTTGTTACATATTTGTATACTTGCAGTGCTGGACATATACATATGTATGTACATAGTACTCGCAGTCATCTTCTTATTTGAAAGTATTATTCAGAGCGATGTAAATTGTAGTTACACTTCTGAAAAAAATATTAAAAAATAAGAGTTGAATTTATTAATCAAGAGATTCAGTGGAAGTATTATAAGAAAAGTACAAAATTCTTCAAATTAATAAGGAATGTATTTTTTTTTTGCCTATTTTGTTGAAGTATTTGGCCAAGAATTATTTCTATCTAATTAAGGCAAAGTTTAGTCCTGAAATGGTTGAAGACAATCCCCAATACAAAAAAGGATATTTGTAGATTTAGTTACATATTTTCAAAAAAAAAGAAAGAAAAATCATTAACAAATGTTTTTTTTTTGAGTTTAAAATCCATTTTTATTTATGCTTCTAAGAACTATTTTATCCGAGAAAAAAATGCTTAAAACTAAAAAACTATAACTAACTCAAATACCTTACTGGCCTTATACTGGCACGCTAAAGTTAACCAAACAGAAAATATTTATTTAAAACTACGTCTTTCGATCTTAAGATTAATAAAATAAATAAATGAGCAATCTTATGCCAAGAAAATTTTATAAAATAAAAATTTGGCCTCAGAACATTAACATACATACATATGTATATGACACAAAATACACAAAATATTGTAGTACAAACCTACAAAACACAAAATGTACAAAACTGCCGGAACTCGGTAGCGATGGTATTATTATGGTTTTAAAAATGCGAATTTTAACATTGCGAGACAAAAGCATTGTTTTGAATAATTCCTTCATTGCGGAGAAGCACACGATGCAGCCTCTTATTTATTTCCATCTGTATGCCATTTTTGGCAGTCAATATGGCACCCAAATATTCCGTTTTTCAAAGCATTTATCAAATTCAACTAAGTGCGAGGTTTGGATCGATCCAAGTCGGTCTGTGACCATTTTTTTGGTTTTCTCTTCATTTACTTCTATGCCTACGTCTTTTCTTAGCATTTTTAGATCATTTGTATTCTTCTTAGCTAGAGCGGATGTGATTTCATTAAGGGTTATTTCCCTTTTTCGAGATTCCCTACAAGGATATGATAGATTATGTCATACGTCTTTTTAAAATCTACAAATAGTTGGTGGACTGTTTCGTGAAATTCCAGTTCTTTTCTAAAAGCTGTCGTAAAGTGAACATCTGGTCATTCGCCGAGCAGTTTCTCCTGAGACTGATAATCTCCGATTTGTTTACATATAAAAGACAGTAATGGAAATTGAAAATAGTATTTTGTGTCTTTGCCCAGTCATTTACGAACGTGGCTAGAATTTAATTTTGTGTTTGCGGTATATCGCGAGTATAAAATAAACACAGAAGTGGGTTGAGCACACTTCCCCGAGGAACGCCAGCCGAAATCACTTAAATACGCAGTTTCGTATTTAACGCGAAATAGTCTATTCGCAAGTTATGTATTTAAAATATTGGATAGCTTCTTTGGTAAGATTTGGCTTGGTTTAAACACCGAGCCTTCGTGCCACACTTTGTCAAAGGCTTGAGAGACGTCAAGAAATACACTTTAACATATTAATTTGTGTTCGAGTACTTTTTCTATTGCATCAGTTATTCGATATACTTGGTCAATAGTTGAAACCACGCTGACGATCTGGTAAGAAACGCTTTTCTTCAATAATCTGTTTTAAAAGATTAAATAGAATTCCTTCAATTTTTTTTTTTAAATCATCGGCAACAGTGTAATCGGACGATATAATTTCTTGTTAATTAGTGCTTTTCCCGGCTTTGGAACCATTATAACCTGCGACTTTCCACTGGCTCGGCACATATATGGTGGTCTAATCTAATTGCGGCATTAATAAGAAAAAGGAGTTTTAGTTAAGCCTTTTTTGGTAGAGCCTTGAGAACTCCTGTAATTAAATTATAACCAGGAGCCTTGTTTGTTTTAAGCTATTCGACAATAGTCTCTAGTTCAGCGAGCTTGGATCGTGTTATTGGATATTCTGGTGTTTCGTCCGTCGGATGAAAAAATTCTGTAACCGAATGACCTGTGGAAGTTTCTTTAAGATATTCAGCAAAGACTTCCGCCTTTTATTTATCTCCCTTTCCCCATTTATTTAGACCTTTTTTTATTGGTGGTGCTTGAATTTTGAGCTTTTAGAGATTTTGGTTCAAATGCCTATATTTTACAATAAGAAAAAAACAAAGATTTGTATTTAATGCAAATTAAAACAAAAGCTTTACGGTTTAAAATTGTAAAGTGTGCAAAAAATACAATAACAGACTTTAGGGGATGAAGATTTTACTTAATATTTTGTATATAATCTTACGATAAATGTTTGTTATGATGATTTCTCGAGTTGATTGTCTAACTATAGCTTTTGTGAATCGTTGGTAATAATTTATCAAATTCTAAATTCTAAATTCCTTTGAAATATCGATTTTATACTCCAAATTTACGTTCCATATTTTCAAGGTCCATTTAAAAATAAATAAATAATACCATCTTCACCTTTAATTGTAAAAGAAGCTTGAGGGCTAGAAAATACTATGGACTATGAACTTAAGCAACACGGGATTGCCAGTTTATAAAACATTTGCAGCAACATTCTTAGGCACTCCAACAGAATCAGCATGCAAACACCTACACTACGTTCAAGAATTCGAATTTCATTAGCTGGGTCGAAAGAGACTAAGAGCCCCGGCACTAGCATGCACGTTTCGATGTCAGGAATATGTCGACGTTGCCCTCTTCAGTCACCACCCAATTAACGATCTTCAGTACTTAATTATGTCTCATTGGAGTTTTAACTTTGGTTTTCCAAACGCCTATACTCTCTAATTGCTTTAATACATTCCATACTAAAAGTTCGACGCGGTGATATATTTATAATTATCATAATTGGAGTTACAGACCGTGAAGGATCACATGTAATGCATCTCTCAATCATCTATGTTTTGTGTAGTTCATTTTAGGTAAAGGGACCTACTAATAATTACCGCCCTTCAAACTGCGAATTTCCATTTGGATTGGCTGCTGTGGGTTTCAACGGCATCAAAAACCAACCTCTCAGCTACGGGATATACCCGATGTTAGTCGATAAAAAACAATTATATATTAGAGTTAGTGTTTCTTAATCTCGAAGAGGCTCGAGATAAACAGAAGGTTGGAGACTTCTACAAAAAAACCAAGGCCCTTGCATCCGGCTTTAGAACGGACGCTGAGGCACTTCGAAATTGTGAAGGTAATCTTTGCGACGACTTGCAGAAAATAGTTAATATGTTTAAGCAGAACTTCCAATAGCTGCTTGGCGGCTATGACCAAGAGAGAGTGATAGGGTCAGAAAGAAACCCAGCGTCAGTCGAAGAAGTAATCCCATTCAGTTTAGAAGAAGTCAGCTCAGTTATGAGCTGAAATTCAACAAAACTGCTGGCCCAGATGGTCTTCAGGTTGAGCTCTTTAAAACTGGTGGTAATGTTCTGGTAGGGATCATCAGATCATCTGTCAAATTTGGGCATGCCCATCTATCTCTCCTATATTAAAACAAGGCGATCCTATATTTTGTGCCAACTACCGCGGCATAACCCTGCCTACAAGATCCTATCCAGTGTACTATGTGAACATCTTACGCCTTTTTTCACCGCACTAACTGGCACGTGCCAGTGTGGATTATGGCCTGGCAAGTCGACTATAGACCAGATCTTCACATTACGACAGATCCTGGGAACGATTTTCAAGTCGATACTCATCTTTTTATCGACTTTAAAGCCGGACACGACAGCATTCATCGTCAAGAGCTCTACAGAATGATGGCCGACTTCGGAATCTCGGGAAAATTGATTAGGATATTTCACGCCACACTGTAAGACCCGCGATGCACTGTGCAGTTTGGGCCCTATATCTCTGAATCTTTTCAAACATGCAGCGGATTTCGGCAGGGACAATTGTTTAAATATGTGTGAAAGTAGCCTAATGAGATGATATATTTAGAAGCGGACTTCTCTGTGAGGCATTTCCTAATATGCCTGCTAACATCTTTGTTTTGGCAGTTATAATAGACAATCGCTCGGCGGCCAGAAGCCAAAGCTGGCCTCTTACATATAACTGCACTTTACCGTACATACTTTATAAAACTTATTTAATGATAAACTTAGATGTGTACAATGAAGCTACTGGTGGTTGGAGCTTCAATGGGCTAGGAAGCATAGGAAGGAAAATACATTTTCATAAGTACGTAAAAAAGTATTGGTTTCGTCATTTATGTACCTCAAAATAATATACAGTTGAAATAGTCATATACAGTCATATACATTCACAGCACAATTGGACAACCTTTCAAGCTATTTACTGTTTTTCGTTTGCAACGGTATGTATAGTTTTGCATCGTAACGATATTCTCCCTGAAGTTATTTGGTCATACAATGCCGAATGTTCAAAGTTGAGTATTAGAAATAAGAGTTTATCACCAGTTCTGTCTCTGGAATCACAGAGCATCCTCCGTTTATCGAAACAGCAAAGTGAATGTGTTTGAAATTTAACATTCACTCTCACCAAAGTGATTCACTTCTTCGAAACGTATTCCGCATTTGTGCTTTAGGTTTCATACTCAAGGCTATCATTCGATAAACTTGTTAACCCGAAAAGCCACAAATAACTTGATTAGATTTTCGTAATGAAATTTGATGGTCCAGCTCATTAAGTTCAATTTGACAATTTAGCTAGGGTGTGCAAACTGTCTTCTGGGTAATTGAATTGTGTATGTATTAAATTATCACTCAAGTTGATTTTTATACTTTTTTTAGAGGAATTTGTCATAGAAATATGATTTTTATTTTGACTACCATAACCAGAAACTATTAATAGTCAAACAAGATACAATAAAACGTCGAGTTCAAGACCATTACAATGAAACAAGCGATGCTCTAAATTATACAATTCCCCCTTCATTAGTAACGTAGTCACAAGCAAATGCATACCATTAATTGTTAGTCTTCCTTATGTCGTGATCTTTACATACTCGCGAGGCCTTGTACGAAAATGCATCGAACCAAGGAGAACGGAACCCAAAAACATGGTCTCGTGAGGGCCCTGTTAAAGACAATACGCACAGTAGTCCGTCCGAGTATATCTAAATCCGAAAGCCGGTTCCGTCTTCTTTCATTTACTCACTTACTTCTAACATCGGCTCTATTAATCAGTCAATAGCATTGAAATGATGATTTTCATTAGGCCAAGGTGACGAAAGACAAAACACTAATTGTGTGCAGTGGAGTGATTTTATGTTTTGTGCCGGCTCATTGTCATATACGTTACACATAGTTAGGTTCGATGCGTTTGGTTTTACTTTCATTGGCATCGAAGTCTCTGTTGTTGCACCATTCACGCTTCGTTTTGTCTTAACAATTACCATACCGGATCTTAAAGATAATTTACTGATTAAGTCATAGAAAAGAAGCCCAATGGCTGACAGATTTGTTTCGAGGTCTTCATTCAGATTGCTGTTTCGTGATTTTATTAGATGCCTTCGATATATGGCATTGGTACTATTTCGCTTACGCACAAAAATACGCTAAAATCAGACTGGGCTAAGAGAAATTGATGGGTAGATAAAGCAAGGAAACTGAAATTGCTTCGTTGACTGAATAGAAAATGGTCACATTTTCTGCTTACTATTGTACATAGTAAATCTGGACCTGAGATGTAAATTAACTTAAACCACGAGAGGAGTACAAGTAGAAGTAAAAGTCAGATAGCCTGACACATTCTTTTGGCGTGCGCAATACAACATGTCTGTTGCATTTGTCGTCAGTATTGGCACTTCTATTGATGTGATGCAGATGAGGATTCCCGGTTAGATACTCAGGATCCCATGTTGAGTCAGAAATTCATTAAAAACTCAATTAAGTCCGAACAAACACTTGCAGGTGACTTGGCGTGTTTTGAAGGTCACCAAATCCGCTCGGTGTTAACACATTGCAGTACCAAAACAATTTCAAGTTCAAACATATCGGCCTAATTCATCCGTCTGTGATTATTTTCGACGTTCCTCAAAATATATATCTGCACCTATATTTATCTGTTGTTAGTTTATTGGTATGTTTTTGTTGTCAAGCTTCAGATTCTTGTTTCATTTTACTTCATAAATATCTCTCTAAACCGCCTTGTACCTAGAAAAGACCCGACTACAATTTCCTTAATTTGATTCTCACGCCCAGTTTAGGCACTGAACCATTCATTGTTTTATCTAGGGTCTTAGAGAACTTTCGAAATGTTACCACCACATCGTCTTGATACTTTAATTCCAAACTTTTCAAATGTTACAAAATATAAACTAAAATGTTTGTCAAATTAAATCTCTCGATCTCGCAACTACGAGGTTTGTTCAAAAAATAAAGTGATTTTTGAATTCATGTTTATTTGTTTTAGTGCATTTGGCAATTTTAGACTATTGAAAAATAAACGGATCAAAAAATGTGTATCAAATTTTGTGTTAAAAATGTGCTTTACGAGTTCTTCGAGAGGATAGTCATGACGATGTTCATCCACGTCAAAAGCGAATGAAACCGTTGAAGCAGGGTGGAAAATTGTTATGGAAAATCGTCGAATCACTATCAGAAAAGTTGCTGAGGATATTAGCATGAAAGTTTGTGCCAGAAATGTTAAATTTTGATCAAAAGAACTGTTGCGTGAGCACCGCTCAGGCGTGAATGACGATCCAGATTTGCTGAAAAGGGTCATTACTGGTGACGAAACATTGGCATAAGGGTTTGAGGCCGAAACCAAAGATCAACATTACAATGGAAGCAACCAGAAAAGCTAAGACAGAAAAAATCCCACCCGGTTTGTTTAAATGTTCGTTTACAATAGCGTGGTACATCATGAGATCATGATGGGAGGCGGTATGTTCAATAAGAAATATTATCTTGAAGCTATGCCCCGTTTGCCTGAAGCAGTACGAAGAAAACTTACAGATATAATATAATTCATGGTCGTTGCATTACGATTTGCCCACTCATCGTTGCTTGTGCAAAAACAATACTGTAATCATGCCACCGTATTGAACAGATTTGGCTCCCTGCGACTTTTTTCTCTTCCAAAAACTGAAAAGGCCCATAAAGGACGGTGATTTGCCACGATTGAGGAGGTTAAGACCGCATCGCTGGAAGTGCTCAAGGATATACCAAAAATAACATATCAGAAGAGCTTCGAGGATTGGAAAAAGCGCCGGCGCAAGTGTATAATATCTGAAGGCGACAAGTTTAAAGGGGTAACATAGATATTGATGAAGAAATAAATATTTTTCACTTTTATAGTGAAAGTTATTTCACAATGTTAGTTCATTTTGAACGTTAGGATAATGGGATTCACATTCACAACCATATCTACGTCAGCAGCAATTAAAGAATTCAACACCTGCTCCATTATGGACTGAGGTAAAATGGCTCAATGCCTTTTTAATGTCACCAATACAAAAATTCCATAAGTTAAAAGAAACTGAAAAACACTTAGGTTTCGTTGCTATGGGTGACGGGATGTCCTAATCCTAAATCAATACATGGCTCAGAGAATTATTGTGATTTTGTAACATTTTGTGCTAAAACCGGCTGGGGGTTATGCATCAGCGTTCATTCTCTGCCTTGCAGAGGTCATATTAAGGTGGGCAGTTCAGAGGTTTGTTCATTTACTATTTTGCGTTTTTCATCAAGTGAACCCTACTTGGGTTTTTCAAGGAGTGTCAGACGTATGCGTAAATGATAAATCTGTCGATAAATAGCTTCTTAGTGAGACAACCACATTAAAACAGCTTATGGCTGACGTCGACGTATTATAGATGCCGGTACTAAACTTGATTTTGTCTTGCATGTCAATGAGGCCCTCCTTTGTCATAGATCTTCGTTACTGTAAATCACAGTACATCCCCGATGTATATGCAAATATATATAAAAAATGTATGTACTATTAGATTGCGGTTGAATTCTAATTACAAGATCTCAGTCTACGAGTCTACAATTTATTTTGTTTATATCAAACTTTAATGATGGATTAGCAGCATTGTCACGTTTTCAAGCGTGTTTAGATGAACCCAAGATATATCAATGTAAAATGTATACATTTAGCAAGAAATATACAATGATCGAACTAGGCATTACGAAGATCTATAATTTACATGTGTGTCATGCGAATAATCGATTGATGGTTAAAGGCTGCTTATAGTCGATAATTAATGGAAAATGATTAGAAATAATAGTAGGTAGTAGGTAGCCTAAGTGGGTGTTTTTTCGAAGGGGATGCAAGGATTCACGATATTTGTGATTGGATCCATCGGCAGAAGAAGCTAATTACAAGTATTATTTCACAGCAGAGTGGTCACGTTGGTTATCTATTGAGCAATCAAGATTCCATTGTGTTACTGCAATGATAGCTCCGTATGGGATGAGCTAAATAAAGTTCGTTAGGACGAAGAAGAAATGCAAATTCTTCGCATTCTGCTTGACATTTTCTTTTTATATGTTGAACTTTACTTTCTATAAAATCTTAATTCCCTACTACAGCGCTTAATTTATGTAAGGACTCATTTACTTCTACTAGATCTATCACTTCTACAACCGAACTGGGAGTCGTCAAAGAGTTGGATCCCGTCTTAACGGGGATATTGTATGCATTTGTCAAAACTTTCGAAAATGAACTGATAAGAGGGAAATGGCGCTTTTGGTATTTATCCTACCTGATATAACATTTTTTTGTGTAGAGATATTACTACTGATGTTTTTAGAGAAAACATGTTTTCTGGAAAACAACGCAAGTATTAAAAAGAAATAAACATCGGGAATTTGAAATAATGTTTTTCAACAAGGGTGCGCCACTGTGCGCGAGCGAAGGCGGGACAGTCGCAGAGAAAGTGTTTTGCTGTGTCATCCTCCTCGCAACATGCAGCACATGTAGGCGTCTCACTGATGCCAAGCATGTAGAGATGCTTAGCAAAAGTGTAATGGCCCGTAATGACGCCCGTAAGCCTTCTGCAATCATTTCTCCTTAAGGATAAGAAAAATGTTGCGGTTTTCTTGCATCCTGCATCCAGGATATTCCCTACATCTACGACTGTGTGCATTAAAGACCCAGTCGTTGATGTCAGATTTGACCGTGGAAGCAGGTAGATCTAAGGCGGGTTCAGGTCATGAGAAACTCTCCACTGAGCCCCTTCTAGCGAGTTCATCGAAGATCTCGTTTCCTGGGATCTCAGAGTGACCTGGACCCTAAGTGAATTTAGTCTTCCGACTTTGTTCAAAAAGGTCTTGAGTTCATGCTAACTTGGAGTTGGATAGAGGATTGCACACAGCTTTGAGTGCAGCTTGGCTGTCACTGTAAGCGCATATGTTTTTTCCCCTCCGCCTGTGTTTCACAACATAGTGCATGGCCATTAGGATTGCGTTAATCTCCGATTGAAAGATAGACGCATATTTTCCTAACGAGAAGTGCAGTCGAATGTTTTCGCGCTCAAAGAAAACTCTAGCGCCGGATCCCTGCCCAGTCCTGGAGCCATCTGTGAAAATGCGAAGACATTCCAGTCCAGGTTCAGTGTCTGGCCAAAGCCAGTCCTGACGCCATTGAAATATGACTGTGAAATTACCGCAATGGATTACCGGATGGCAAGTGTCATTGCGTTAGAAGGCATATACATGAGATAGGGGTCGTAGGATATTTCGCGCGCAAGAACACTTTCACTCCAATGCGAGTTGTACCAAAGACCATTTCTCTTTAGGCGAGAAATGGCTTTCAGTGCACACCCTCTGATATACATATATGTCAAGGGGTGGAAGATTCATCATAGCATCTGGAGCTCTTTGGAGTTTGGTGAGTGAAGCCACAGCGTGTTTGCGGGTTAGCCTGTTGATACATATGAGATTATCGGTCTTATCATTGCCGTGAAGATCCGAAGGATTTTTTTCGGCGATAAGCCCCATGTTTTGCCAAAGGCACCTTTGCATTGCCAAAAAGCTGACAGCGCTTTGGTGGTTTTGGACTCAACATGTTTTGACCAAAGAAGCTTGCTATCTAGGATGACTCCCAGGTACTTAGCTTCCTTGGATATCGGGATAGGAATGCCTTTTAACACCAGCTGAGTAATGCCAGTATTTTTCCTTCTTCTCGTGAAGAGAATGACATCAGTCTTAAGAGGATTAACCGACAGCCCATTTCTTGTGCACCAGTCTTCGATCACATCTGGCGCCGCCTGCGCTTTGAGAAAGACATTTGCTAAACATGAGCCGACAGAGAGAAAAGCAACATCATCCGCATAGGCCTGGGCATAGATTCGAGAGGCATTGAGAGCATCGAGTCGACCACCATGCACCATAACAACGGAGGCAAGACGCCACTCTGTGGGTAGCCTCTGTTTACTCCAGACTTGACACATTGTTCGAGGCCTGCATCAGCGATCAATGTCCTGTGCACAAGCATTGCTTTGATCCACAAAACCAGTGCTTCATCTGCGCCATGCCGTCTAGCAGTGTTGCACATGCTGTCGAAAGTAACGTTATCAAAAGCTCCCTCTTTCGGGAGACTTCTGGCTTCCCTGCGAAGACATTGCTCAGCGTTCCACCAGGGAACCGGCTTCCTGCTGGGAGGTTTTTTGAGAGGACATGAAATAGTTGGTGATGGCGCTGCTCAGGTTATGAACGGCATCCTCCACCAATTGCTTTGTTTTGAGTTTAGGCAGGGCTTGAGTGGATTTCTCAAGCTCTCTTTTTTCAGAGAGCCCTTTTTCTTTTTGTAGGAATAGATAGTCCAGGCCCTCGTGTCGAGTCCCGGGTTCTGCGCACGTAGTCGCGTCGGCACTTTCAGCTTGTTTTCAGGTTTTCCCGGAATCCAGCAGATGGCGCGCGTTAATTTTGGGAGACTAATTACCTGATAGGTAATTTCGGCACCATGCTCCTGATCCAGCCAGATGTCTGCTGTGAGGAACAGCTCACCACGAAGGTACCATTCATCAAAGCAGACCTCTCAGCCTGAATACAAAAGCCTGTTGCTGAAGCTAGCTCCAGTAGATGATCCTCGCAGTCTGGTCATTCTGCTGTCACTGCCAGCCTTCCCTATTCTGACCTTTTCAGAGGAGATGGCTTCCTCTTTGTAGGAGAGGTGCTTGTCTCGAGTCTTTACGGTCACTTGTGTTTCCTTTCCAAAGGAAAGGGTTTTGTTGTGTGAAGTGCCCGCCTCCGATGAGCAGTCTTTGGTCCCCTCCGTCTTCAGATTTTTGCTTTGATCTTTACTGATGCCGCATCTACCTTCGGACTCCGATTTCCCGCCACTACGTCAGAGGAGGAGACATCACGTTCTCTCTCTCCTAGCAAGGTTGTCCCCGGCGACCGTCTTCCGTTTGCGAGCGCTCTTATCTTTTTCGGTTCGAGCTTCTGCTCCTTTCCGACGCCGCTTTGGAACAGCTCTGCCAGCTTGAGGTTTGTTGGAATCCAAAACCGCTTTGCCTTCTGCGATCAGAGTTTGTCTGTCAGCATCATCACCTTTTTCGGCGGTGGTGCCGTCTATAACAGGGCCCTGAACACCTCCAGCTCCGTCAGTTTTGGAACTTGGCACGCTCTTATTGAGCGCGCCGCTAAGAAGAGCGGGGGCTGCAGATGAGAGGGTCGGATGGGTTTGGATAGGGGATACCTCTGCCGACCTAATCCTCTTGAGAGCTTTCCCCAGAGGTTCGCCTTCAATCTTCTTGCCTTCGCCTGTGCCAGCCTCTTTGCACGATTTTCGGGCACGCCTCTTTCTCCTTCTTTTTTGGCACTTAGCAGTGTACGTTGGGACAGTACGTCCCGATTCTGGGGCTCGCTCAACCTTAGCGGTTTCCAGTGCCGCGCCATAGTCGGTGTCGCCTCTGTTGGTTGCACCACAACCAGGTGGTCGGACAATGAGCCGCAGTAGTCGGTGTCGTTCCGGGCTGCCGGAGAGTTAAGAATGAGTGGTGGGGCCTCCAGAATCCTTGCCCCGGCCGCGATCAGGGCCGCTATTGCGGGTGCCACCTGGAGTATTATCATCCATTTGTTTGTCCATTCATCCATCAAACTCAGTTCTCCGGGTCTTAGTTCGAGGTCATAGACCTTTTAAGCCCCTCCGCCCCGGCAATTATTTTTTATTTTTTATTTATTTATTGATTATTATGATTATTTATTCTTAATTTCTTGATCAACATACATAGTTTTATCTGCAAAGCCGGAAGGGCTTGTCTGCGAAAGTGTACATCATTTTACATGTTGAGTTTTCTTTAGATATTTACACTCATATGTCTTAGGATACGATAAAAAATACAATATAATTTAAAGTGGAGACACATTCAGATATATAATACATAAGTATTCGTTATTTAGCAAAAAAAAAAAAAAACTTAAAAATATTATTAAAAATGAACACTTACATACATATATATTTCGATTTTTTAGCTCTTTTTAAAACTTAATTTTTTGTGAGATTTCGAAATTCTTGAAGGAGTTCATTTAATATTGTGGGAGCTACAACGTTAAGCGTCCTTCGACCATACTCGTTCCAATACCTTGGGATTTCGTATACATATATGCTGTTGACGTCTTCTCGTGTTTATTGATTGTTGCGTCAGGTTCCTATAGTTACTATCATTATAATAGTTCGCCATTATTTCTAGGTTATAAATTTGACCGATGTTCAAAAACTTTGCCTGTGGTTGGACTTCGTTTCTATGATGGGATTCCACTGTTTAAGAACTGCTTGTGTGCAAAGGTTGCGTAGATGAAATAGAGCGTAGGCTGCCTTACATAGCTTCTTTTTTAGTGCCTCAATGTGGTAGCTCCACTTAAAATTGTAGTCGACCGTCAGCCCAAGATACTTGTATGTACGTTGATACATTATCGATATATGTATTACAGTTATCATATTCCTTTATGTTGTTACAACCATTTTTATGAAGACAGTCTATGTGATGTATTTTTATTTTGAGCTTAGTTTTTGGGATATGAGGCGGACGAATGTGAATTACCTTTGTCTTCAGTGCGGTAATGATTAGTCCATGGTCGTGACACCAAGCTGTAATTCTATTGAATTCTATTTGTAATAAGCTTGCAGACTCATTTACGTTCCTATGGCTAACCACAATCGCAGTGTCGTCCGCATATGCATATCCCTTACTATACTTTAATACCGACAACAGATCATTGACATATATAATGAATAACAATGGGCCTAGTTTCGGTCCCTGTGGGACACCATATACAGAATTTTCTTCTTCGCTAATGGCATCTCCAATTTTCACCACAAATTTTCTTTCACTTAGGTAGTTTACAAACCATGCCAATAAGGTGCCTCGTCCACCAATCTTTTCTAGCTGCCTCATTATTTGTCTGTGGCTTAATGCGTCGAAGGCTTTCTTAAAATCTATGAATAGAACCACCGAACTGTGATTTTTGTCCAGGCTTTGATATATTTTGTTCGCGAAATCACCTAGCAAACGACTAATGCTTTTGTTTTTGCGGAAGCCGAACTGGTTGCTATTCAAGATTTTATATTTTTCCACATATTCGTATAGCTTTTTTGCTAGCACTTCTTCCATAACTTTATCAACAGCCGATAGAATTGATATTGGTCTATAGTTAACTACTTCGTTTTTCTTTCCGCTTTTACAATATATATCGGTCGAACGATTGAAACTTTTAGTATTTTCGGGACGGATGTTTGGTCTAGACTCATATTAATCAATTTTGTCCCCCATGGTGCTAAGATTTCTGCACCTGTCTTCAGATCTCTTGGTCTAATTTGGTCTATTCCGGCAGCCTTGTTACATTTTAACGAGTGAAGGACATTTTTTATTTCCGCAACTGTTACATATTCTACGTACATCGATTGTTCCACTCTATTTGAGTGACCAACAAACCGTTTTTTATTGCAATCATGCACTGTCTTTGATACTTCCGATGATAACGTGGTCTTTAAAATTTTCCTCGCCTGCAAAGTATTTTTTATAACTTCTTCCAAATTTCTTTATTTTTTCCCTAATATTGCTTTTACCACATTCCAAGATTCTTTCGGGTTATTTTTGCATTGCTGAAATTTTTTATAAGTGGCGAAAGATAGATTTATAGATTTTCACCACGATTGTGCATTAAACCTAATACCTTATTGCTTATTCTTAATAACATCTTTTTCGACAGTGAAAATACTCCATAAAAACTCAAAATGTCTGCTATTTTCTTGCTGTATTCAACTTTTCAACTACATATAACACTTCGAAAACAGTAATGTTGTTTCTTGGATGTGACCCTTGTGACAAATGGGAGTTAAGGTTATACAATAATAGAAAACAGGGTTTTAAATTTTCATGTTAATTTTGCAAGTGATGTTTGGCATATCAGTTTCCGTTCTGGTTTATAGTTAATCTTCTGTTTTACAGCATGATATGTAAAACGGGCAGAGAGATAATATCATGTTGATCATGAAATGATATTTTCCATATAAGTTAGAATGATTCTAAGGTTGTTGAGCGAAATACTCGTGAACATACCATAAGACATTGACCACCCTTGTGGGGAATAACTTGATCAATAGGTGAGCGTTTTTATTTCCATTTCTTTCCAGTTTAGCTAAGTGAATATTTAAATTTTTACTCGAATTATCGATTATGTATTATATATTACGAATGTCGATTATGTTTACCATTGCATTAGAGCCCAAAATCAACTTTATCTGTCCACTATTTTGTCCTCGGATACCTCATCAACCAACTTAATCATGGCCCCTGAGGCATAGGCCGATGACATGGTTTTAACAAAAGACATTCTTTTCACATTTTTGCACATCGTTACTATGCACATACTTTATTGTTCATATTTACAATCTTCATGAAGTATAATATTTACAAAGTATCTGTCTCCATCTCTTATCTAAATAAACATTATTATCTATGTATCTATTTAGAAATAAATAAAAAAAAATTGAAAGCTTTAACATTAATCAACAAAACAAAAAAACTAATTCCATATACACTCATACAATCAAGGAACCATTTATTCACGAACCACTTGATGGCACACTCTACTTTTGCTAGCTGCTCGTACGAGGATCAGCTTTTTTGTATTCAGGGTTCATCAGCCAGTCTTCTTTGATCAGATCAGCACCCTTCTCACCAATCATTATAACTGGCGCATTAGTATTCCCACTGCTAATCGTTGGCATAATACTCGCGTCGATCACACGAAGACCTCTTATTCCGTAAACCCTAAGACGTGGGTCAACTACTGCTTCTGGATCCCAAGCTGGTCCCATTTTTGCAGTACCACAAGGGTGATAGATAGTCATTGAGATGGTCCGAATTTGACACTCTAGATATTCATCCGAAAGAAATTTATGTTGTTTGCAATTGGGGAAAGATGTTCGATGGAGTCGGGATCCGAATTGCTTGAAAACATTGGCTTCAGCAACGCGTATTGCGATTTTTGCTCCCTCGACTAGGGTTTGTACATCAAACTGATTATCGAAGTAGTTCGCGTTGATGAGTGGATAATGAAACGGATTACTCGAGCGTAAGCGCACCCAACCACGCGATCGTGGACGAAGCAGAAGAGGCATTATGGTCCATGAGTCTTTGTTGGCAATAGGCTGATATACTTCTTTGTAGAGTGATTCCTTTAAACCCAGTACTTTCTTTACTCGAGCTCCGTTATCGGAGTTGATAGATGCCGGAGCCATATGGAATTGAATATCAGGCCAGTCGATTGATTTATTCGAGTAGATTGTGTGAACGAAAGCTAGGCCTTCAACGCCTCCTAAAGTGGTCATTGGACCCCGTTCCCTAAGTACGTATTGGAACGTTATTGTAGTTGGATTGAAACGATCTTGAACAATACCAACGGGTTTGTCGACGATAAACGTTAGCCCACCCATTCCCACATGATCTTGCAAATTTTCTCCAACTGGCAAATCTTTAAGGACGGGGATTCCCAGATCTTTGAGATGCCTCTCTGGTCCAATTCCCGAAAGCATTAATATCTGCGGTGTGTTGATGGCTCCGGCTGAGACTATTATGTCTTTATTTGCCTTTATGCGATAGATCTTACCGTTCTTGACAAATTCAACGGTCGAGGCACGCATTGTGACTGGATCGATATGAATTTTGGTGACGTGGGAATTCATTGAAAGATGAAAGTTTTTCCTCAGTTTTATTGGACGTAGAAAGGCTTTGGCTGTACTGCATCGGCTGCCCCGTCGAATAGTGCCCTGAGCTATCATGAATCCGCTTTGCTTCTCACCATTTATGTCGCGATTCTCATATCCGATTTCGGTTCCTGCTTCAACAAATGCGGCAACTAAGGGTGAATGCCATGGAGATTCCTGAACTGTCAGTAAGCCTCCTTTTCCATGGTACGGGTTTTTATTTAGATACGGATTTCGGTTATCCTCGGACTTCTTAAAATAGTGTAAAACGTTGTCGTATCCCCATCCTGGGTTACCCAGTGATTCCCAATAGTCATAATCATGTCGATTGCCCCTAACATAGAGCATGTAATTTAAAACACTGGATCCTCCTAATACCTTCCCTCTCGGCCAATTGCATCGATTATTTTTCATTCCTAGACAAGCTTTTCCCGTCGGTTCTGTCTTATATTGCCAATCCAGTTTACTTAGTTGTAAGTAGGCTGCTAGAGATGGTACGTCTGAAATTTCATTCTCATCCGGTCCGGCTTCGATGAGAAGCACTTTCCACGACGGAATTTCTGTAAGACGATTGGCAACAACAGCCCCCGCTGAACCGGCTCCTATTACAATGAAATCGTATTCCATCAATAAACGTGCCTGATCAAGAGCTCGTGATTCGGGATCGATTTGGTCGTACCGAAAATATGTTATAGCAGCTAACATTAAGGGTATCAACCACAGACCGGTGGTGACTACTCCAAATGTCGATTTTATGACTGTGGTGATGAAGAGGAGGTTGAGAACCATTTTCCTTGTACGTTTCTAAGCTGGATGAAAGTTTTGTTGAATTTTTTTTTTTTTGATTTCCAAAATCGTTAAAATGTTTTTCGAAGGTTCATTTAGGTTGATTGTACAGTCAATGTGCATTGTATGTTGGCTTCAGTCAGCAATTTTACCTAAAACGAAAATAGAAGGGAACATTTTAATGAATTTGTTAAAAATTAGTGTTGTGGAAAAATGTGTATATTCATTGCTATTAATATTTATTAAAATGTATGCTAATGCCGATAGCAAAGGTGTTCATCATTGCGACCATCTAAACTGACTCAAAGTAACCAAGGTAGTCTCAGAAAACTGATCTCCGTCAACTCTGCGCTGAAATTAGTGTCTTGCAAAGATAGCTATCTTCGATTCTGCGCTTATAGCAAAACCCACTATTGAGTTAACCAGGAGGCCGACTTCACAAATATCTACTTTTTTGTCTTGTATATGTATACTGTTGTAACCCCCCTTAGGGTTGGGGATGTTACGCCGCTGCTAACCCTAGCAATTCGCCGCCTCCACTTTTTAGAAGAAATCGAGTGAGGCACTAACCGAAGAAATTAAACGCTCCTATTGACAACGCAGAAACATGATGTAAATGAAGTTGCAAACAAAAACAGTTATATAAGCTCACACAATAAACGGTACAATTCCTAAACCTAACCAACAGTTGGAAAATTTTAAAACGTAGCTGGTTCAAAATCTGTACCACTATCGCGTAATGGGTCAAAAAAATGTGGTTCAAATTTTATACCAGCTGCGCCATAAGAGTTAAAAGAGTTTTTATTTCAGTTTTTATATTTTTTTTTTGTTTTAATGTGGGAAAAGAACAAAAGAACGAACGAACCTCCCATCAGCTGTTTTTATAGCCAATCTCAGCTTCCAGGTAGTCTTCCACTCTATATTTGTTGAAGGCTGGAATTTTGACTTTCGCGTCCTTTTCACCTGTTGCTTCTATCAGAGCGGCAACTACTCGATACAACAATATGTAAGTGAATCCTTAACAATAATTCACTCTTTCCAAGGGTTCATTGAAGTCCCACCGATGCCCCACCGAGGACAAAAATTATATACCCTGTCACAAGGATATAGAGTTTTAAATGAAATCAAACACTTTCCTACCCTATGAGGAGTAAATATCGACAAAACTCGACCAAATTGCTTACATTCTGCACAAATCATAGGCTACTGAGGAGAGTGCTATTAAGAATGTAACATCAAATGTGCCGCCTTTATCGTCCTGAGTTTTAGAGCACCACCTTCAAAATAGGCTTGAGTAAAACGTATATACCAGGGGTTAGCAGCTCGTGGGGATGAACAGTGATGAAGGTCTTAGTAAAAATACATTTTAAGCTGAGAATATTAAAAATATACAAAAACAGACTTACGAAAGGCACCGGTGTTAGCCAGAAACATTCATTCAATAAACACCAGATTAACAAGTAAGACTATTCCTCCGAATTAAATTAGAAAACGTCTGACACAAATCAATGAGGAGAAGACGAAATATATGCTGTCAACAAAAAAGCGGTCCGTCACCCAACGATCCACAGCAAATTTTTGGTGTGATAAAGGAGATCACATATCTCGGGGCAAGCATAAACTTCACGAATAACATTATAGTGGAGATTCGGCGCAGAATCACCCTCGGCAATCGTCGGCTGGACGATAAGCAGGACAGCAGAGCTGATTCCTGGCTCCTTCGGTCCTGTCTGCGAGGATGGCGAATGAAGGAGAAGACATAACTGCGAACTCTATGAGCTGTACAAAGATGTAGATATAGCCTGGAAAGCTAAAATCCGTCGCTAAGAGGGTCCTCTAATCCGAGAAAAAGGGGAGACATACCCTCAAATTATTGCCCTTGAATACACTCCTCCACTTATGCTAAAACAATGCATAAAATTTATACAAATTCATTAAGAAAATGGTTCATCTTAAAATGAATTATATTTTGAAATTCATCCATATGAGTCAACACAAAGTTAAATGTAAGCAATTAGAGAAACTAGTTCTGTCGAGTATTTAAAAAATTACAAGTTACAAAGGGTTGCCTTCGACATCGATATCTCAAAGATCTCAGACGTAAGGCTATTATTTTGCGTGTTTTTAATTTGCATACTAACAAAATTCAATTAACATGACACAAGAACTAAAGCCAGGGCATCGTTATTAATGTGGAACTTTTGTCAATTGGTTGTTATAATATGATTCTAGGTTTCATCGTCCTTAGTGATGAAGCTCATTTCACATTGAAAAGACTCGCCCTCAAGAACAATTTTCGTAATTGAGTCGATGGAGAGCGCTGTAAACAAATTAAAATTTTTTGTGGCCTCTTGAACAAATAGTCAAAGATGATTGTTATTTTCAACAGGATGTGAGTCACATAGTACCATATGTGTACCATATGTGTACCTATTCTATAGTACCATACGTTTTAGCAATCGGCGAGTTTACTGTACCCTGCTGCAGTCCGTTGTTAATATCAAATGTTTGGGTAGAAGTCACGTTGGGAATTTTCGCTACGAACTTTGTACCTGTTAACATATCAGAAATCATATATAGCAGTGGTTTACTTATGCCCAACCGATTGAGTTTGTAATAAAGACCTTCTAACCATACGGTGTCGAAAGCCTTTTCCAAGTCAATCAGACAGGCACCTGTGCATTGGTTCTTGCATTTGTTCCATTGGATGTCTGACACGAGTTTCGACGCAGCATGAACAGTATTATGCCCCGCTCTGAAACCGAATTGGTTATGCGGAATGATTTTATTGTCCTCAACCCATCTAGAGAGGGCTCTATGGACCACCTTCTCGAAAACCTTGCTAATACTTGGAAGGAGACTTATCGACCGAAGATTTGATATGTTAGAGGCATCTTTACCCCTCTTGGGAATTGGTTGCACCACCGCTGTTTTCCAATCCACTGGATAATATGCATTATTCAGTGTATTGTTGAACAGAATGGTGTATGTCTCTACAGCCACTGGTGGTTAATTTTGTAGCTCACTTAGATTAGATGTGCAGACAAAACACGTACATATTTATTTACGGTTATTTTATTTTAATCAAACCCCGATCATTGCGATCAGATAATATGATCACTACGATCTAGCTATAAATTTGGCAAGTTAGATTAACTGGGTATGCCAAAAACACAAATCTCTTGTGTTTATAAACATATCAGTCGACCCGTGATTTTATATTGTATTTCGGTGGTATAATAATGGCTAAGTGGTTCGTGTGTTGATCATTGTCTTTGTTGACACTGGGTTCAAACTCTGGCAACAGTCAAGTCAAGTCAACAATATTAAAATTTACGATAATATTCATCAGTGGGTAGCGGACAAATCCACCTAGACGGCTTCTCGAATTTCAATAAACGTGTAAAACGGCGCTGTGTATTTCCCCTATATGATAGCTAGGGCAAAATTGGAAGAAAACGTTCTTAAGTAAGTCTGCTAGTAGTAAGAGTACAAACTAGTATTAAGGTTACTACTATTTGGAATAATGAAGATTAAAGGCGCTCGAAAATTCCAGTAGAACAGTCTCTTAGCTTTCCATTAGCGTCTTTTTAGATTACTGAAATTGTGCTGTGTAAGCTGATGTTCAATGTTCTTTGTGATTTGAGCCACAGCTGTCAGCCGTTCAAAAATCTCTAGTGCTACTTCAATTAGACATTGATTGTCTAGGTTATATCCTTTGTGAAAGTGACAAAGCATATTTTAACAGAAAACCAACCCAACGATGCTTTAATTCTTCAGACCAAAATAAATAAGCACCTTGCACGGATGTAGTATGTGTTAAATAGCTAAGGTGGTCAGGGCAAATTGAATACCTTAACCTAGTTTTTGTCCCTGCCCGAGTGTGAAATGTCCCCGAGAATTGCCTTCCAAAGATGATATAAACCTTTGCCTGGTAAGAGCTTTCTCTTACCTAAACGACGAATACTCACCATAAGTTGAATTTGTTTTTGAGTACTTCTTGAAAATGTTGACCCTAACATGCTTACAATATACAGTATCTCCTTCATAGTCTTCGTGTTTACCAACGCGATTGAAGAACTCAAGGTTTCGAAAGACATCCACATGGTCTCGAGAATTAAGATAAATTTATATTTGCACCTCTACCCGTTACTATCAGTGAAATACCCAAAACGGACATAACATAACTTCCTCTTCCGTCAAATTATCATCAAACGCAAGGTCAATCGAACGAAAAAAAGACAAAACACACTAAACTCCAGGCGTTTAATTAACAACAACAACAAAACACAAAATCCATCCATTCAGCTATGAATCGTACTTCCGCTGCATTGACATTGACATTGGCCGAAGTTAAGATACTCAATCAATGGGCTCGGTTATACTCAGTATTTTTATTTTGTTTTTTGTGTTTTATGTATGGGTGAAAACTCGTTTCTTTTTCTTTCACATGTGCGAGGCTTGATAAATTGAGAGATGTTTTGAGGTTTAGTTTTAAAGTATCTTGGCGCATTGCTATGTGACGTTTGAAGTGTGACATCGAATAGACGCTACTAGTTTTCGTCAAGGCTGCTACTATAAGAAATACATATTGAATAGAGCAGAAAAAAAAAAACGGTTAGATGCACATTCGACTAGTATACGCATATAAGCTATTGTGTTAAACTGGGTCACCAGATCACGGAAATGTCTGATATCTGAGGTCGGTACTCACTTACAACCGCTGAATGAATCAACAGAAAAAGGTTAACAAACTACGTAACATATGTACATGAGTACTTTCGTTTGAGTAATTGAGGCCCGTAGAAGTAATGGCTTAGAGAGCTGTGGTGAAGAGTTCAAGTTTATGTTTGTACTAATGTTAATTGTAGTTAATGCCAGGTGTTAATCATAAGAATGTGTGCGTGGGCCCCTTTAGAGTTTTCGATATTATATTAAATCATGTGTGTATAACCATGCCCCATCAGTCCAAAACTAGCCTTATTAGTTCTCTTTTGTGCCTTTATTTCGGTTTTAATTTTCATTAATTTAAAAGCTAAAAACGCTTGAGGGATTTTTAGATTGTTATTATTTATCGGTATTAGTCAAAAATTCATTGGTTTTGGGTACAGTCGATCCCAAGTCAAAGAAATAACCTTTCTAATGCCTCATGTAATTACCATTACACGCTCTCTTGAATCACGTGTACATTTAGTTTATTTGATTATTTATCATTGGCTTTTTAAAGTGTTGCTTAGATCGTACATTGATAAAGTCGATTTTATTTTTTGCTAATACTGGACATTATAATCACAGCATGAATGCTGCTGAATTATTTTTGTTTTATCTTCAATTGGCTGCTTGAAACTCAGATCTGAATGAGATTCCATAAAATGCTGTTTTAAAAGTGTAATATAGCGTGAAAATTCCACAATGCGGAATCGAATGGGAAGGTACTACCCGACTGGTACAAAGCTGGCCTTCAAATCGGAACAACTTGTACTCGTTGGCGGGCATGACGAGTATTTTTATTTTATATGACTTTCAGTTACGAAGCTGCAATTATGTACTTCCTATAAAAAATCAACTCTCATGAAACATAATTTACGAAACTAACGAAAATATAACTTAAATGAGCTGAACATCTTCTAGTTATACGGCGCTGCCCTATAATTAGCTATGTCTTGAAATCTCTAGACTCTTAATAATTGGCCTTAATCGACTACGATAACAGAGCTCAAACAGGGCCCTCAAAATCGTTAACGCTGCTAAATAAGGCCTCCTTGAGTACGGCTCGGAACCGCATTCGTAAGAAAGTATCAATAGTAGTAGTATTTCTGTGTTATAAAGGGTCCGCCAAATAATTTTTTTTTTTTGAAAATGCTATAAAAAAAACTACTGAATATTTTCTCAAATTTCTTTTTTTATTTGAAAGTACAATCCTTCCGGTTAATAATGGAAAATAATTTCATTCAAATGGTTGCCTCGGCTGGCCATGCAGTAGCCTACACGATCGGTCCAATTTTTAAGCACATTATCGATTGTGTGCAGCTGTATTTCACCAATGGCTTCACGAATATTGTCCTTTAAAGCGTCAATTGCCTCTGGCTTGTCGGCGTAACACTTATCTTTGACGGCACCCCACAAATAATAGTCCAACGGTGTCAAATCGCAGCTCCGAGGTGGCCAAACGACATCAGCTCTGCGGCTGATAATGCGATCTTCAAAAACAGGGCGCAAAACATCGAGTGTAGCTTCGGCTGTGTTGCACGTAGTGCCGTCCTGTTGAAACCAAATGTTGCCAATATCCTCTTCTTCAATTTATGTGAACAAAAATGGCCCGATAACGATCGCCATTGACTGTAACGGTCACTCCTTGCTCATTTTTGAAGAAAAATGGCCCAATTATGCCTCTGGACCAAAATCCGCACCAAACAGTGGCTCGTTTTGGGTGCACCGGCTTTTCAATGTATGCGTGCGGGTTTTCTGTGCCCCAAATGCGACAATTTTGCTTGTTTACATACCCGCCAAGATCAAAATGAGCTTCATCTGAAAAGATGATTTTTTTGGCAGAATCGGCATCTTCTGTAAGTCGATCGCAGGCCCACTTAGCGAAGCGAAAACGCATTGGATGGTCAGTTGGCTTCAACTCCTGAACCAATTGGACTTTGTATGGCGTCATACCAAGGTCTTTATGCAAAATTCGTCTCAATGATGTCTCCGAAATGTTCAATTGTTGAGAACGACGGTGAATTGATGTTGATGGCGCTTCACGCACACTTTCTGCCGCAGCAGCAATATTCTCGGGTGTACGCACTGTTTTTGGCTTTTCACGCTTTGGTTTATCGATGAGGATGCCAGTTTCTTTCACTTTTTTCACAAGATAACGAACATACGGAGCTGACGGTGCTTCTCTTCTTCCAAAATCCGTACGCAATTTTCGCACACATTCTGCAGCATTACCATGATTTTCAAAGTAATGTCGCAATATTTCCCAGCGTTGTTCAAGCGTATACACAACCATATTCGTTCAGCGGAAGGATAAAACTAATTATCTGTCAAATCAGACATGAGCTAAGTGTTACCATTCACGAAATAAGCACTACTTGGAACAAAAAACGTTAGATGGCGGACCCTTTAGTATCGTGTGCCTTCGTAATGTGACATTGAATCAGTTTCATCAGGCAGTTATCTATATTTGTGATCGTGATTCTATCATTTAGGACGTCGGTCTAAAGGCGAACTCTCTACCACACGAATCCTTTACCTTAATGGAAAGTGGTCGACTATAACATGTATCACCAGCCTTGTCCAATCTATAAAACATCTTCAGTGGTTCGATAATTCTCCATAAGAATTTTTTTCACTGCTTCAACTGTGCTGGAGCGTCCATAATCATTAACATTTTCTCCGTCTTCTATTTAGAGCTTGTACCATTTCTACGAGTGAACAGTTTTTATGCTCAGAGTAGAACCGCCACATGCCGCAGTCAACAGTTCAAGGAAGTTGGAACTTTAAATATTATTTTTCACACAAAACTTGATACAGATTGTTCGGTTCATTTATTCTAATAGCAAACAATCGCCAAGCTCACCAAAACACTTAAACGCAGATTAAAAAATCACATTATTTTAGCATTAAATAATAAAGTTCGACGGACGTGCATTCCCTGCATTTAGGGCTCCCAAATATAAACGGATACACGAACGTACCATAAATAAAAAAAACTAGGAAAAAAAAACTAGAATGAGTATGAGAAATGAGTCGAATTTAAACATTTTTCATACTTGCAATGTAGCTAAGAAACCATCCTGAAGAATTAATTAATAGCGCTATTTGACTGAGTTAAATTCTTTTTAGCGACAAGGTGTCGAATGCTGTTTCTAAGACAGCCAAGCGTGAGTCTGTTATTTTTTTGTTTTACAATATTATTGCCTTTGATCATATAAATGATCATGTCTTCTGATGATCTTCTCGAAAACCTTATGGATAATCTATTTGAAAATACAATACAATCTTTTATAACTTTTTGCAATTTATTTCATCACCACCGAAGTGTATTCGTTGAGATCTTACGTAGTGGAGGTCAACTTCCACTAGGATATCATCCAAAGTCTTTTGGTAACTAATGTTTATTCATTATTTTTTCATTAAGAAGCTAGGGGATTCACAAAGACAGTTCTTTCAGAACTACAGAGAAAATCGAGATGTCGCTGTCGCACTATTTTAAAGCTCTGTATACCTAATAACCTTAAAGGGAGGCGTTAGGGCGAATGAAATTAAATCTCTTTGGGTTTAGTTCATATTCGTATATTGCATTTGAGCCCACTTCGTCGAAAAATCCTTGACCTAGATTACTAAGTCTTTGAATGAATAGCACACTCACAAAAGATGTGAGATATTATCATTGTAGTGCCGGCAGTAGTCAAAATATAGTCGCCAGCATCGAAAGTCCTCTTCTTGAGGGTGAATCATCGGTCGGGCGTGGGTGTAATTCATACCTGGGGTTTCCCCATAATATATTTTAACCTTTTTTATGGTTTTGAATTTAAATTTAGATTCTTTTGATCGCCTAAAAAAACCTGTCTCTCTTTCAATCTCATTTATCAATCAGCTCTAGTGCAGGCTGAAGTAAACAATTAAAGGCCATTAGAGGAAACAAATTGATTTTTATTTCATATTCTCTTATTTACAATTTGTCGATATTAACCGCCGATATGGTTTTATTTCTCCTAGTTTCGATCTAGTTTTAATTATCGAATTTTATTTTCAAAGAGTTCAATGACAAATCATGACTAATGACCTTCTCCAATAGTCAATCATGCTCTAAAAATAAATAAAATATGATTTTGTGTGTGCCACTGGTCGATCCAAAATACCAAATTTTGTTCTCGAGATATGAGTTAGGGCGACATTTTATAACAGACATTTTATAACAAGTTTTTCTTTACAAAAATCATTTTAATTTTTTTGCGAAACTAATCATGTGGCTACTATGCAATTAAATTATGGATTGGATTAGAGATATGCGAGGCGAAAACATTTACTATTACAATAACTTCCAGATCCAAAGATAGTTAAAACGATGAATTATTAAAAAAATAAATACCGACCTTCCTAGATGGATTGAGATTTAATCTAGGGGCATCATTTCTAGATCGTTATCTGGGAATCCGTTGTTTCCTTGTTTGCCGTTTTATTTGCCTGTCCTTTATGCTAGAGTGTTCATTCTACTGCGGGGGAACTAGCATACCTTAGGTCCGGATTTCATTGAAGCTGGCCTTAGTTGGATCTTTTTCTTTGTCGGAGCATTGAATCGTCTGTGTATTTCTCAGATTCCAGATGTTCTAGACATTCCAAGTTAGTCTGTTGTATTGCGTACTCCGGATGTGTTAAACACATTTAGATTTAATTAGCAGGCCTTTAATGAAAGCCTACGCGCTGTAAACTTTATGTCGAAATTATAATTCCCAGTGTTTTCTATTCCCGCTAGATCAGAGGTAAAATATACATTTTTACAAGTTTGCGTTACATTTATTGGAAGAATCTATGCTGTGCGGCTAAGTGTGGACAAAGTGCCGTAGACCTTATAAACAACATTTTTTATGTGAAAGTTCCAGCTGAGATGTAAAGAAGATACTCAGATTTTTAAAATGTTCAATATATTCAGTAGGATACCCATTCAAAAAGTATCGTTTCCTGTTCCGTAACAAAAAAAGTAAATGGTTGCGTATGTCTGTTGATTATTCAGGCTTTCACTTTTGATGGAGGCCTAATCTATTCACATGTGGGCGGTTTATTGCTTGAGAAGTAGACTTGAGAACATAGAATACATACATTTGAATAGAATACAATTGAACATCACCGAAAAACTGAAGGTGGCAATTAAAGTATGAAAAACACTTTCAAATATAATAAATAAAACAACAAAAAAAAGGAGGGTACCTAGGGCAGATCCTTGTGGAACGCCTGAGAGAACCGCTAAACGCCTAGAACGAGTACCATTGGAAGTCACATATTATGAACAGTCGGAGAGATACGAACTAATTAGTTTACCCGATAAGCTCTGGCTTCAAAAGTCCGTTCTATATTTAGGGTCAACACAATCCGAAAATACCATTATTATTATTAATGACATTTCCATGCGTGTTTTCAGACCCATTAAATGGAGCGGCAGTGCAGTTGTGTTTAGCACGGTATTGCAATTGGAGGTACTTCATTAGCTTCGCGATCAATTAATATGTTTTTTAATTTGTTGGCTTGCAATGCATTCAAAAACACAACTACGTAATGGAAATAGCGCGATAGAAAAAATTCAAGTCTTTGGATTGTAGATGGCTTGGGTTATGGTATATTTTTTTGCAATTTTTCAGTCATCAGCAAAAATTGAAATTGTAAGGATTGTGTTGAACATATGTATGATATGACGGAGCGCGAGGGGAAGAAATATATTTACCGGATGATGCTTCAGGCTTATACAATAATGTTTAATATTTTCATACTGTCATGCATACGCAACAGCAAACGTATGGCTATAGACACATGACTTTCTTAACATCATAGCCACTCCAGAATATATTGGTTGACTGACACCAGTGCAAAGATTCGCAAAGCCACCTGATTACATAGTAGGATTATATTTTCTTCACTCATGTAATGCGAATAAGCCTTAGGACCAGTGAGTTGTAAGGAGTTGAAAATAAAAATTATTCTCTACTTGCAGCTTTTATTCAAAAGTGTCTCCACATATCACACATTGAATAATGCCTAACCATGTATTCAATAATTTCAGGTCAATGGTACTTGCATATCTAATTATAACAATTTAAATTCAAATAATAACCTTGGTACTGACATTTTTTCCCAGGACTACATTATGCCATAAGCATTTGTGTCCAGAATACCGTGCCTATCTCTCATTAGGAACTATTCAGCACCTCTTCCAACAGCTGATGCCATATACCGACAATTTTACTAGTGTTTATCTTATCACTAATGACCATACGAGTACACACTTTCGAAAAAAAATATCCAAAGCTGTACGATTTCGAAGGCCAACTCATTGGTCTATTATGTAAAAGTAATCATTCGTTGAATGTTTTCCAATTTCAACTGGGCGTACGACTGGTTCTACAAAGCCATATAAAATTTTGTTCATTCCAAATGGGGGAACATTGTTTCATGGAATAAAAATGTATGGCAGCGAATGGAATGTGACGGTCAAATGGCTACAATTTCTGCTACAATCTTGCAAGTTCAAATATAATTTTTGTTTTTTTTTTTAATTCATTTTTATTATAAACATCTTAAAATTATCTTACGCGCTACACAAAAATGATTAAACTAGCTTAACTAAGTTATAAATATCTTTTTGGCCCTATACGGACACTCTAAAGTAAACAGATTAAATTATACCTTTCAGTAAAAAATATATACAGAGTGCGCCATCTCATATGGGTCGATGTAAACTTCGAATAACGTCAACAATTGTCAACCGATTTTCATATGTCATAGCATTTTGAAAACGTCAATTCAGTATAATTGTACAAAAATCATGGATCGCTTCACAGCAAAAGAACGAAAGAACGTTCATTAAAAATGAACGCTTGATTGTGCTAACTCAACGTGCGTATCGTGCAAAGTATCGTGGTCGTGTTGCGCCCAAAAAAGATACAATTCGTCGTTGGGCCTTGAATTTTTTGGCATACGCACAAAATGTTGCAATGATTAATGCTGAGCCGGAGTTCTGGCAGCAAATTTTGATGACCAATGAGGCATATTTTACGCTCTCTGGCGCAGTTAATAAACAAAACTGGCACCGAAAATCCTCATATTATTCACGAAGAGCCGCTATATGATCAAAAAGTTACTGTTTAGGCCGGTGTATGCGCTAAAACCAACATTGGACCATATTTCTTCAAAGTTGGCGATGCAGTGGATGGCGATCGATATCGGTGGATGTTGGCCCATTATGTGGTCCCAGAAATGCGTAAAAAAGGCTTATTTAATTTTTAGTTTCAACAAGACGGTACGACAACAAGATACTGCGGACAAAACAATGAATTTTTTGCCTAAGAAGTTCTCTGGAAGATTGGTGTCAAAAAAGAGAGATATTGACTTGCCTCCGAGATCGCCGGATTTGACTCCTCCAGACATTTTTATTTGGGGATACTTGTAAAGCAATTTGTATGTTAACGGCCCGAAGGCAATAGAACAGCTCAAAAGAAACATTCGTGCGGAAATCGCAGAATTCGACCGAAATGCTCAAAAATATCATGGAGAATGCGCCAAAACGAACCCATTTTTGCCTCGGCAATAAAGGTGGTCATTTAATTGATATTGTTTTCAAAAATTAAAAAAATAAATTGTAAAGGTCTAAATTGAATAACATTTTTTGAATTTCCAAAATCGGTTGAGAATTGTTGAAGTTATTCGAAATTTACATCGACCCATATGAGATGGCGCACGCTGTATATAATAATCAAAATATTTGAAAACTAAGCTATGAAAATATGTTTTTGTTTTTTTAAAAAATTTAGCATCTGATTTTTTTTTTGATATAAAACTTAAACCTAACTAAAAACCAGCTTAACCTACCTTAACTACAATATATGTATGTACAAAAATATATACATAATATATATTATATACATATATATACATATACATATGTATGTATATTGAATATCTTTTATCCGTGCATATCCCTGCAGCTATACCTCTCGCTTGTCGTAAAAGGCGACTAAAACAAAGGTAAACAAAAATCACATCTAGGCAATTTAGAAAACACCAAAAGTGAGCCTAGGGACATATATGTATACCACCATTAAACTGCCCCACAAGTGTACATGCAAATCAGTTGGTTGACACGACTGGAGATCACCGGTGTTGTAAGAGTAAGATCAAACAAAAAAATCTGGAGAATGCCCGTGTCACAAAAAAAAAAAAAAAGGCAGGCCGAAAAACAATTGGTGCAAACAAATGCAAAAACACCAGCATTTGATTGGCGATGAAGTAATCCCAAACCGGGAAGCCTGCCGCTACTTTCTGAGGTCAAATCGGCGGACCCCACAAGCGGACCAGTAGGAATGCAGTTAAGTGGGAAGGTTATGGTCCTACACTTCTCACCATAACAACGCCGGGAAAAGGAAAAGAAGAAGATACATATATATATCTTTTATTTATTATGTTTAATGTTTTTTTATAATTTTTTTGTTGCTTTTCTTTTTTGTTTTTTTTTTGGAATCTGAGTTAAAAATGAATTAAACCTACCCACCACCTACCTTAGCCTACCCTAAACTACAATAACCTATATAAGCCTGCCATTGGTGTTAGGAGGCCTTGCCTTGAAGAGGCTGACCCAGCAAAATTTACCACTGACATAGTCCGCTTTAGCCACCACAAACGTTGATGTAGTCGGACGACGTCCTCTCGATCTTGGTGTGAATTCGATCTACTGAACCTGAGGCGCTCGGACTCGCGGAGCGCGACGTCACATTCGTAGAGGAGCCGTCGTTCCACGGAATTTCGGGCCACGTGGAAAATTAGCGGTACCGCCAATCAGTCCACATTGATCTAAATAGAGGAATGCCTCTGGTGGGACAAAATATAAATTTTGTGAACAATAACGAGTGAAGGATGCTATAGGAGAATATTTTATTATTTTTTAATAAGAAGCAAAGCTTTGATTTTGAACCAATGATATATAGTGATCACCCGTAAGTCTTGCTCTGTTAGGAAAAAAAACTTGCTTCCAAGTTACATATATACAAAATACAGGCGTATGAAAGTACAACGTTTTCCACTCAGCCCGTTTACTATTCAAGGATCATAAAAACCAGAAAGACGTTCAGGCAAAACGTAATAGTTTACTACAATAAGAGATCAAGTTGTTATTATTATTTACATTCAAGTTTTTTGTTACTATATATCAACAACCAGATAAGCAAAGATATCTTTAAAACTCAGCTTTGTACATTTTCGTTTAACTACATTACTAAAACCATTAAAGGTTTACGAGATAAAGTGTGATATCTATGACAATTGTAAAAGTAGTGAAAAATTCAATGGATATAAAGTAAAAGTGGAGTAAAATCTACCATCATCCTACCCGCAACGGAAGTAAAGGTTGGAATATTTGTAAAAATGTGCAGATAAAACTATTGTCTAAGAACAATTGGCGTGTACTGTCTATTCCTACTTTCATTCTGATCCCGATATCCAAGGAGTCATCTTAGATAGCAAGCTTTTTTGGTCATAGCATGTTGAGACAATAATCACCAAAGCGCTGTCAGATTTTTGGCAATGTAAGGGTGCTTTTGGTTTATCGCCGATAAAGGTCCTCTGGATCTACATACACAGCAATGATATGACTGATAATCTCATTATGCATCGGTTGTCTGGTGGAACGAGCTAACACGCAAATACGTCGTATCCTCTTCGACCAAACTCTAAAGAACGGCATGTCTCAGCTGTACAGGGGCTTTCCCAAGCACGCTCGAGATGCTATGCTGCAAATGTTCATGGTATCAGGACTGGCTTTGGCAAGATACTGAATCTTGAAAGGACTGTCTTTGCATTTTTACAGATGGCTCGGGGTCTGGACGGGGGTCCGGCGCTGGACCTCGAAAACATCCGACTGTACTTTTCGTTAGGAAAATATGCGTCTGTCTTTCAATCAGAGATATGCGCCTTTACGACCAGGCACCATGTTGTGAAAGCATAAGTGGAATGGGAAAAGCATATTCATCTGCAGTGAGAGCCAAGCTGCACTCAAAGCTGTGCCCAACCTTTTAATCAGCTCCAAGTGAACCTTAGACCTTTTTGAACAGTCTGAAGACTAAATTACCTAAAACTTATATGGGTCTCAGCTCTCAAGTCACTCTGAGATCCCAGGAAATTAGTTCTCTGATAAATTCGCCAGAATGGGCTCAGAGCAGAGTTTCTCAGAACTTGAACCCGCTTTAGATCTGCCTGCTTCCACGATCAAATCCTCCATCAATGATTGGATCAGTGAGATGCCCACCTGTGCTTAATGTTGGGAGGAGAATGATACAGCAGAATCCTTTTTTTGCTAGTGCTCCGCCTTCCCTCGCGCATGCTTGGGCCGAGGTGGTGTGTGCCGTGATACAATGATATTCGCGTCTAAGTGCTCTAACATATACATAGCAGAAGCCTCCAAAAAAAAAAATTCTTACTTTCCTCGAGTATTTCCTGGGATATAACAATTATAAATACATACGTATTTACATATATTCTACTGTTTCAAGTTTTTTGAATCCTCCTCAATGCCATATTAAAATACTAACTAAATGTTTATTATTTCAGTCAAGCAATCAGATTAGGCAGGTCCCATAAAACTAGAATTTGAATTCCATAGGTTATACCAGTGAGTTGAGTTGAGTATAGTTGCAGTGATACATCAAGACATGGGCAATACAAGGAATTGAAAAACTAAATAACTTGATAACCAATCTCAAAAAAAAGCATGTAAAAAATAACTATTTCTTATTAGAAGTTCGACCTAATGTTGATGCATTAGAGTAAGTCTTAGGAAAATGACGATTACTTTTATTGAACCAAAAATTGAATATAAATGTACCCAGCCTCTCTGATTACGACACTCAATACAAGATTAGAAGAAAATCAATGTAAAAAAAGAACAACCAAATTCTTTTCTGGTAACGTATAACACATGTTGTAAGAACTTTTGACTGGTTTTCATAATCCTTTGAATTAAATGTAGGCTATGTGGTCATGTAGGAATATTGCCCATTTTCTATTGTTACAGATCGTAAAGGACCAAAGCAGACACCTTCATCAACTATTTTGTGTGTGACCTAAATTTTATCTTCCCATTTCGAAGTTATTTTAAAATGCGACTTTACCTATTAAACTTTTTAACATATCTCCTCGTTCTAAGGTCTCTAGAATTTCGCATACCTACCCATATCTCAAGAACAAATAGTGATATAGACTACGGACCAGTTTTATTTGAAGCGCGATTGTATATTGAACCTGATTTAACAATGGTTTTCCATAATTAATTTTTTACCAAAAAAAAAGAAAAACTGCATAAAAAGATATGAGAATATTGAGGGTGTCGAGGGTTTTGAGGCTATTAAATGGGAACATGATAGTTTAGGTAGACCATCGCACCAAATAATGGGAACATACCACTGCATCCCACTACAATCAATATATATTTAAGTGAAATGTAAATCAAAATGTCAAGAACAGCAAGATTCATTCTTCTTAAGCTGGATCTAGTGGAATCCATCTGAAAAAGATCTATTACCCTAATAGCCATCTAGTCTATTTGCGGCATCAAAACCATTGCAACCACTCTATGTGTGGGGTAATTGAATTTTAAATGGAGCTTTAACGCAGCAGCGTATCATATGAGCTTCTGTAAGTAGTTGAAGGTGTCGTTTTTTTCACAACTGTGGTGCAGTCGTATGGTATCATAGAATCGAACCACATCACATCTGGAAAATATGTGAAGGTTTGATTTCATTTTTATTTCATATTACTGCTTTACATTAAAATGTTGCATACTATTAGGCTACTATTTTTGCCCCTGCTATACTTGGATAAATTATTACTGGTCTCGCTAAAGTTTCCATTTCGAAACAGAATCCTAAATTGTAATAGTATAATTGTAGGATAATGAGAATCCAGAAAGGTCTTAAGAATCTCGTTATGCACTATTTCGACTTAGGTAAATAGTACTAATCTATGTATATATAGTACTAATAGTACTATCTATCTATGCCCAAATGGCTTTAATTCATACTACTCCACGAAGAATCCAACGGCCCGTCATCCATTTCTGGAATGTCTGCCAGTCTTTCCAATTCAAGCGGTTTACTTTCATTTAGCCAAAAAGGCTTACTAACCCACTCTTAATCAATCATATTGCATTTAAAATGTGAACATGTTTCTAAAATTTAAATGTAATTCCTGTAAGAAGACGGTTTAGTTTAAAGAATAGAGGCATTTTATAGAAATCTTGTTCTTCTTTTCCTTTTTATAGAAATCTTGTTAACAATAATAATTCTGGGACAGCTAGGCTTAGAACTTGGCGTGTTGGTTTCTAACTCTGAAGTTATCGAAATTCTATTTCGCGCCTTCCCTTTTTTTGTAGGATAGTGGTAGCTTCTACGATTTCATTGTTCGGCGATGCTTCACTGAAAAGTGGAATCAAACTACAAGTTGAACATCCATTATTATGTCACCCTTGGCAGTTTGGCACGAAGCCTTTTTGTCGAGAATGTATTTGGAATCGACAGATCTGATGTATGTATATAGTACATCATATAAATGCTCTCATTTTTATAAATAATCTCCTGTCTGTTACTTGTAATCAAATCCAAAAATTATAAAGACAATAGCTTTACATATTCCTTTCCAGATTCGCGACCCTGCTCTCCGGTAATGTAACTGTTACAGCAGCGTTTATTTAGCTTATAATTTTCGATATCACAGTATCATAAAATATAGTGCTCTCCTTGAAGCGTAACTCTGACCTGAAGTGGTATTTGCATCTCAGGAACTGCAAAACTTTCCATCCCGAGTATATTTTTCAGTGACAATCACTAATACAAAAAAAGAGAGCGACAAAATGCTTAGGATTCTTATATATCGAAATATTTTTCTTCCATTGATTTGACTATAGTTTTCAAGGTGGTTATCCCCCATGTTAGAGTTTAACTCTTACGTCTAAGACGCACCTTAGATCTCACTGCACTTGCTAGATAGAGTACAAACTCATCGGGACATTATGAAATCTATTGATTCGCTGGAACATTACAGAAATGTTGCCTTCTTGTTTGTTTTATCGCTGTTATATTTCTGTAAAAAATTGTAATCGAACTAATCGGCTCTCCTTATAAATTGTCCCCGCCCAGCACGTGGTACTAGTATACACAAATATGTATTGGAGACCGCCTTTGGGCGTACTGCCAAATTCAAAATTTCTTTCTTTAATCGAACGCGAGACTAATACGCCAAGTTCCTATGACTTCATATGATTTAGATATATTTCGGTACAATGTCCTTTGTCTATTCCTCTTCTCCTAATCCCCGAATATATTTGTTCGCATAGGCATATAAACTTGATCATGTGCGATAATTATTCACTTAACCATTATCATTCAAATTGTTCAATAGTTTTACATAAAAAAACAATTTTTACGAATTGTCTATCAATTTCTCCGGGGAAGTTATGGTCTGTTTAACTCCCAGGTGGACTAAATGGTATAATTGTTTTTTTTTTTTTTTAGGAAAATGATAACCGACACGAAATCGAAGTAATTCATGTGGAAGATCACGCGTGCAACGTTAGATGTTTTGTGTAAAAGTCAACTAACCGCCAAGGGCATGTCATTAAATGCCGTCAGATATTTTTATGTGGGTTCTTAACACATGTTTGAGGGCTTAGAAAAATGTAGGGGCTAAGAGAAACTTTGCGAGTATATCCGCAACTTATAGCCTGAATAGCCACTTACGAAATAGTATTCAAATTGCCTCGCGGGAATCAGTAGTTACGCGAGGTTCAAAGGCATTCATATGCTTGACACTTGTGTATTTCTTAAAAGTTAGATAATTTCATCTCAATCACCCAATCGTGGAGCTTTTGCCATTGGTCGTTCTTTGTAGAAGCATAATGTACATATAGTTAATCACTTGATCGACTTTTGCCTTGTTAAGCATTGTAAAAAATAGTGCGTAGTATTGCACTCCTAACTCTTCGAGAGCGCAAATCATTGCTCTTTGCTTATGTACATACTCATATATGTATGTATAACTAAAAATGTCGTTGTTTTGGCAAAGTCCACGTCTCTCGTTGGAATGTGTTAATTAAATACTTTAAACCCCAAAAGTGGATCATTGATCACCAATAACCTTGTCGAAACACCTCGGAGGAACCCCGCTAGAGGTATAACAATTTTTTTTTATAAAAATAATTAAATATCTTAAAATAATTATAAAAATAATTATAATATCTTTATTCCATTGCAAATTTAAGACTAATACTTCATAAGATACGTTTATAATTAAAAAGGGTGTTTTTTCTTAGAGGTATACACATCCAATATGAAATATAACACTTGAAGCTAATATTAACGTCTATGATATTAGGTTTGTTTAACAGATAATTTTATGCCATTAGTGCTTAAATATTCAACGTTTAACGTCTCTGGTTTATCTGTATTGCCTAGTCACTTCACATTCGCCAAAGAAAGTAATCTAAAGGTGTGAGATCACAGGATCGTGGAGGTTCACAGGTTCCGCAATAAATTGATGGTGTCGCGGGCCGAGTGGCATGTTGCGCCATCTTGTTGAAACCAAAGCTCTGTCACGTAAATGCCTATTTTCTAATTTCTATAGCGCTCTCCATTGACGCTAACATTCTGGCCAGCATCGTCCTTAAAAAAATATGAGCCGATAATTCCACTAGCCCATAAAGCAAACCAAATAGTAAGTTTTAATGGTGGTCAGGGTCTCGACAAATTATGTTTTCGGCCGACTCACCGACTCGTATATTGGTCACGCGATTTCAACTCTTACACAAGCTGGATCTTACATATAAGATTTATTCCGTAAAATCTTCCACAAAGTGGATGGGCATAGCTCCAACCGCTGTGCACGATGCCGAATCGATTCATTCGGATCATCCCCCTCCCCAACACTCCACAACGGCAATACCTTCTTCTCTTCGCACTGTTTGTTGTCTTTGGGGATGCATATTATCCACTAGTGGTGCGAAATCGATTCATCGTGTTTCGAATAACTTTCTCAGATGGACCATTAAGTCGATCGTAAAATGGACCACGATAAGTTTGGCGAACCGAACCATTGTTTTCAAAACAAGTTTGCACGATTTGTATGCGTTGTTCTGGTATTAATCATATTAACCACAAATCAACTTTCTACTTTCAACTTGACAATTTGTAGAAACAGTGCTGCCAGTTTAAAACCAAATTTCTAAAAAAAACACCCTTTATAAATTTAACAATGAAGTAATGTTAAGTATTGTATATTCAGCTATCAGGCAGATAAGAGACGAATGTGCTATCAATTCAAATAAAGAATAACCTGAAATTCAATATAAAGTTGATGAGGAAAATAGAGTAAAATTTTGAAAAGACTACAAAATTAAGAGTAGAAAATCCAAACATAATTACTTTAAAATTTAAAATTAAAGCCATTTTTTAATAGCAACTAAAGAAACTATTTTCTCTCTTTTACTTCTAGGTAAGGCACATGGGCAAAATAAAACCAAGAAAAGTGCGATTGGTGAACTGCTGGTAGTGTTCTCCTGTTGATACGCAAGTTGTAGTTATTATGTAGCCTAGCCCCGTAGTATCCAGATTTCTCAGAGATAATGTTTAAAGCTATAAAGCCGGAAGCTATGGAAAAAAATTGAGATGTCTGAAAAGTTTAAAACTATGTGTTATACGGATTATTTATTAAGGGTTTGATATGCGTGTAATACGAATCACCCCTGCAGAATAACTCATATTGTAACTTAGATTTTAATAAACCATTGTAGATTAGTCGCAAGATACTTGTATTTCAGCACAGACTTAGATGATATACATAATTGTTTTACTACTCTGTTCATATGTTGTTCCTTTCTGATCCATCCATCTAAGCTTATTCTAAAATTATGCCCATTTTAAATATTTGTTCAGCACACTCTATTTAAAAACAGGTTTCGTAACAATTAAAATTAATGTTAAAAATGCTTGAGTTGTGCGGAACTATAACGTGCACAAGTTGGGGAATGGTAGGTACATTAAGAAAAACTCTTACTCTTATTGTTGAAAAACATGAACTTAGTCTTACCATAGTACTAATGACTAGTTTATGATGTTTTATAATTCAGGATTATCGTCTACATCCAAAAAATATTAAAATTGTTATTATTTGAGTACGGAATAGCGTTATCATGAGCAAATGAGGTTCATGCATATGAAATGAACCTGTTCAGTATATTTTTTTTACCGCGGTACCATGCTAAGTAACTACTCGCAGTTTCATAATGAAATTTCTTCTGGTCCGCATTCAGGGTTTGGGGCCCATATTGCACGTTTATTAACCAAACCTAAATCATCGGCCAAAACTTTATGGACAGTGGAATGAGAAATATTAAGTTGGGTGAAAAGAGCATTGACACTCGCTCTACGTGATTAACGAAGAGCGTCCTCGATTTTACGTGTATCTTTGCTCCTAACCTAGTTGACGACATTCCTGGAAGTGCTCACGGCTCATCTTTAGCTGTGGTTCTACCTTGTTTATACATTTCAAGCCATCGTTGTACTGTTCTTTTAACACATTTCATAAATTAGTCATGTGAAATTTCCCCCCAGAATAATTTAGTACGGCACAAAACTTTAGAAATACATGTTGCTCCATTACATTAACAGATCTTTTTAAGACTTCCATTTTAAATCTATAAACGTCTTGACCGTATAGCATACAAAAATAAACTAATACGATTGTATATTATAATTCGTATATCTGCTATGGCATAATATTGCGCAATATATGTATAAATAAATGGAAACAAGGTGACCTAATATTGCACGATCTAATAGAGCTAATAAAGGCTTTTCAATTGGCGTTGGATTTGAGAAGACCTGTTCGGTTATTGAACAGCCAAAATTCGTACGTCAAAGGGACATCGCTGCGGTCCGTGAAAGTGTACCACAGAACCCGAGGCAGTCGATTCGTCGCCGTGCACAAGAACTCGGCGCTGGGGCTTGTACAGGTGTGCAAAATCCAACTGACCCAAGAGCTCAAAGTCCATGACCGTAGACAACGCCGTTTGTTCCCTGACTGGGAGCGTTCAGAAGAGAACGCCAATTTTGGCCGAAAAATCATCTTTATCTTTTGGATGAATGGCTATGTTAACCAGGTGACAATATGTGGATTTTGGACCCGCTGCGTCATTGGTTCGTATTTTTTCGAAAACGTTTATGCTTTGGTTCGCCGCCAATGGCGAGCGCTACAGAAGGATGATAACCAATTTCCTATGGCCCTTCTTCCTGTTTAGTTTTAAATCCATTTTCATTCATTATTAATTAAATCTATATTATCATAGACAAAAATGATTAAAATTAGCTTAACTATCCTTACAAATTTAAATATCTTACTGACCCGCCTATGGTCTCTAAAACAAATAGTACAACTTAAACCTATGTCTAACTATATAGATCTAGACGGCATGTGGTTTCAACAGAACGGCGCTACGTGCCATTCAGCGGACGCCATGATTGACATTATGCATAAACGATTTGAGGGTAAGGGCATCTCTCGCAGAGGTGAAGTGAATTGACTTACAAGATCATGCGATTTGACCCCGCTAGACTTTTTCTTGTGGGGTTTTCTGAAGTCGCAGGACTATACGAATAAACCACAATCGACCGATGCGCTTAAGGCCATCAATGTAACATAGGCCATCGCTCAAATACAGCCGGAATAAGCGGAAGAATCATGGAAAATTGTACCACTCGCGTGTGTGCAACCGTAAGAAGCCGAGGCGGGCAATTGAACGTTGTCATATTCCTCACATAGTGGCATACATGGGCCTTTGAAATAAAAAAAATGATTTTGTTAATAACTAACACAAAGATTGTTTTACTCCATATCAACATCTATATACCCGTCCTTATTGAAAAATTCCTTATAATCTTAATATTTAACCATCTTTTATCTCTAAAGTTCTTATAATATAACTTATCCAATAACAGAGAGTATTCTGCAGTGTCAAATGCTTTGATACCCGCAATATCTTAAAAAGGGATTTCACATGTTTGATCTAAATTTACATATTTCCCCAGTGAAATTATGTAAGGCACTTTCTGTGGACCTATCACTTTTGAAACCACATTGACAATTATTAAAAAAATGTTTCCTACTAAAAAACGAATGAATTCTTGATTTCATATCCCTTTCGAGAATTTTTTGTATGTTGTGGCACCACTATAACTGTTTTAGTGATTCAGAAAAAAATACTTTGCTTAGGGCCAAGATTAGATATAAAGCTTAGGATATCAGAAATATAGAATGCTATTTCAGGATGGAGCTGAAATATATTTTTTTATTAAAGGGACATAATAAAATGATTAGAATCAAGTCACGTAAATTCTTGGAAAAAATGTTTGTTTGTATTCCCTATATAATTATCGTAATAGAGGGTAATTTCTCATATTGCCTTTGAAGTCTTTTTTGGTTTTACACTCCTGAGTAAAGGAAGGTCATCCACAGCTTGATACATTTTTATTATTTATTTATTTCATAAGAACAATTTAGATGGCATTCTTATTTTTTACAATGTAATAAAATAGAATTGAATGTCACATCAATGGGCTTATATATGAACAATTGAAGATAAAAACTTGAGGTACAGAAATACAAAAGATAAAGCGAAAGACAAAAAAAAAGAAAAACTATTGTCATGAGTAAGCAGTGCGTATTAAATGAGTTCATTATAAGTAGGATTAATAATTAAATCAAAATATCAAAATTTATCGTAATTAAAATGAAATAACCAACTTTGTACCTGTTTTAAAACCATTCCAGGTATTGCTGGTGTTTTAATTGACAGCGGGAGTTTATTAAATAAGCGATAACAAAATACAGAAAAGAAGTTACGATATGCAGTGTTCGGAACTTGGGTATAGATACAATAACATATTTCAAAAGTTTCCACGTAGATTGTAATTTGAAATTATACGAAAATTACTTCATAGAGAATATTTTCAAATCCTTAAAACTGTACAAATGACGAACAGGAAGCATTTTTAGACCAGAGAACAAAGGATAGCTAGGGTATCTGGCAGGTTTACTTTTCTTATAACGAATTTTTGCATAACAAGTAGGGGTTTTATTTTATTTCGGTATCCCCCTCCCCAACAAGCAATTCCATATTGCAGCTTAGAATAGAAAATACCATAATAAATAGTGGCTAGAAGCTTAGGTGAACACAAGCTACGCAGATAATAGAAATGTCTAGCGTGGAGCGGAAATAGTGTCTTAAAATATTAAGGTGATATGAAAATTTCATTCCAGAGTCCAGAATGAGCCCTAAATATCTAAACTCGTCAACATTCTCTATCAAAAAACATATACGTTTGCTTCCAATTTCCACGAGGAAGATAGGTTAAAAAACATTAATTTCTTTTTAGAACTTATTACTAACTTATGCTCAGCGAACTAGTTTCTTAATAGATTTAGATCCCAATTGATGTCGCAAACAAAATCTAATGGACTATTTAAGCCATAAGATAGACCTATATCGTCTGCAGAAGCAGTCGGTGAACCTTTAAAATCTAGATTAAATAGAAAATTGATATTCACCAGAAATAGAATTGGCCCCAAAACAGAGCCCTGGGGTACTCCCAGATTTCGGAATCTAAATTCACTTCTAGTCTTATCCAACCTTACCCCCTGAGACCTATTTTCAAGGTAGGACTTGAACCAGTTGAGCATGAACTCTCGGATGCCGGCCTTTTCCAGTTTATTCAAAAGATAGTTTTGGTCAACCATATCAAATGCTTTGGTGATGTCAATGAACAAGCCCGCCGAACACTTTTTCTCATTTGTAAGCAAAACTATTAACCCGAACTGAACAGAATTAAAAAACTTTGGTTTATTTAGAAAATTTACCAATCTTTCTTTAATGAATTTTTCAAAAACTTCACTAATAATTGGAAGCAGTGGGATGGGCCTATAGTTCCCAATTTCAGTAGTAGATCCTTTTTTATGTAGTGGAATTTCAGAACACAATTTTTATACATATTTTCTATTGAGATTCAAACTGCTTGGATATCTCTTGCACTTTTTCTAAGCTTATTTTTTGCTATTAATTTATTTACTAAGATGTTCGATATCCAAGGTTTGAGTCTCTTTATAGATCTTTTTGTAGTCAGAGAGAAAGAACAATTTAATATGTGTTTCCTCAGTGAAACTATGTTAAAAGCAACAAATATATCGTTACAAGATTAAACACTTTCCCAAAATTCATATAGCAAGCTGTTTTTCAGCTTAGCAAAGTCAATTTTAGTTTTTCTTTGAGAAGATGCCGAAATGCTATTACCTTTGCTATCTGAGATATTAATTAAAAGACCTGTCATAAAATGATCGGTCATCATCAGATCAAAAATACAATTTTCACACTCTTTAACCCTAACATTTCTGAAGCGATCATATATATAATCGAGACAATTACCCGAAATAGTCCTAGTAGGCTCTTAACTTATCATATTTTTCATTCATACCCCGAGTGCATCATAACAGATGAGACTCCAGTATTCTAAAGAATGTATCAAATACATAAGATGGATAACGTGAGTTAAAATCTTCAACCCAAAATTCGAAATCAAGCTACTTTTATGAGCTTTGGACGTCGATCTTATCAGAACTTGAGTTAAATACTAGTTGAGTAATGATCTGTTATACTAAAACTATATGCCATTACTTGGAATGATATAATATTGTTTTGTGGTCAATTCAGAAGAATTTTTGATAGTTTTACCTCAAAGCCTTCCGGCCTTTTCAAATATATTTTCAGATTCCTGGATTGGGCCGCCTGGTCTGGCTCCTAGCCTCTAATGAACTTTATCGTTATTTAGGGGGTGGCCTCTGTGTCACGTTCGATATTAAGAAGTTATCTACTTCCCGTATACGTGCAAATTGAGTAATCTGCAAATGAAGGCTATTCGCAAGACACCCTTTCTTTTTTACCTTTTTGATAAGCAGGGTTTAGGGTTTAGTTCTCTCTCAATGTGCATTCCGATCCAATTGAATAAAATTGGGTGATAAATTACATCTACGAGGGTGGTCCGATAAGTACTTGGCCTACAAAAGAAAAACAAACATTTTGGAGAAATGGCGATTTATTTTTCAATATTATATTGAAATATATTGAATATCAAATCGGCGGACCCCACAAGCGGACCAGTAGGAATGCAGTTAAGTGGGAAGGTTATGGTCCTACACTTCTGACCATAACGACGCCGGGAAAAAAAGGAAAAGAAGAAGATATTGAATATACATATATTGAAATATATTTCTCGTGCAGGGACGGGTTAAGAATATCCCTGCAGCGATACCTATCGCTTGTCGTAAAAGGCGACTAAACAAAGGTAAACAAAAATCACATCTAGGCAATTTAGAAAACACCAAGGTGAGCCTAGGGACACATATACCACCATTAAACTGCCCCACAAGTGTGCATGCAAATCAGTGGGTTGACACGACTGGAGATCACCGGTGTTGTAAGAGTAAGTTCAATCAAAAAAATAAAAATAAAAAAAATCTGGAGCATGCCCGTGTCAAAAAGGAAGGGAAGAAATAAAACGGTCAAACCGTAGCATTATGGAAAAGAACTCTAAAAGGAAAAGCACTACCCCGCCAGGCACTACTAATGGTCGTGATCCTGGGACGAGCAGCAATGCTCGGGTCAGAGCTATAGGATTTCCGGGGGATAGCAAAGTAATGCAACGGCGTAAGCCACATTTAAGAGTCGCGAGTTGGAACGTTGGAAGCATGAGTGGGCGCAGCTATGAGCTTGAAGAAATGATGGTTAGAAGGCGAGTAGACATCCTGTGCGTCCAAGAGACGAAATGGCGAAACACCGGTAATCGGGCACGTTTCTTGGACGTTAAAACAAAAGCCTACAAGATGTTTTACTATGGATTGGAACAAGGAAAAAACGGAATCGCCATCATCCTTGCGGCAGAGTTACTTGGCAACGTCTTAACCATTTCAAAGTCCAGTGACCGTTTGATGGCTCTCAAATTGGTGATGCATGGTGAGGTGTGGAACATCGTAAGCGCATATGCCCCTCAAGTAGGATGCGAACAAAAAGAAAAAGATGCATTCTGGCTAGATTTCCACAACCTTGTCAAAATCATCCCAAAGGAAGAGCTTTTGTTTGTTGGGGGAGATTTAAACGGACATGTCGGGAAGACAAGCGAAGACTATGAAGGCTACCAAGGAGGGCTGGGATACGGCACCAGGAACTCTTCAGGTGAAGATATCCTAAACATGTGCAAGTCGTACGGTCTTATAGTGCTAAATACCATGTTCGTCAAACAAAGCCGGCACCTGATCACTTATAGCAGCGGCGGAAATGAAACTCAAATAGACTATCATTTGGTATCCAATTTCATGAAGCCACGAGCTAAAGATTGCAAAGTGATCCTGGGAGACGCGATCGCCCCTCAACACCGTCTCCTCCTGACTGAATTTTTTATGGATGCGAGAAAGAAGTCAAAGCAGCAAACGAAGGTGTCTGAGAGAATCAAGTGGTATAAGCTGGATAAAGGAAAAGGCGAAGCTTTTATTACCATCATGGAAAACTGCCTCTCTTCCATTATCGATGAGGTCGGTAATGAGGAGTGCAGAGCACAAGACATGTGGGATTCCCTACAACAATCTGGCCTGGAGAAAGCCAAATCACTGCTCGGAACATCTAAAGGCCCCTGCCAACACGCAAAAGAAACCTGGTGGTGGACAGACGAAGCCAAAGCAGTGATACACGAAAAGAAAATGGCTTTCCAAGCTTGGTCAAAGTGCTCTTCTACTAATAGAGAGGAAAAAGCTCGCCGTGAAAAGGTATATTGATGTTACAAAGGTATCGCGAAGAAAAAATGCGCCGAATTCAAAGCGAAAAGCATGGAAGGCCTCTATCAGGAGTTGGAAGAAATATCGTCTTCCGCGTCTGACAGGAACCAGGCTACCCAGGAGCTTCGACAAAACAATTTGAACAAAGGAGCAAATATCTTTAAGATAGCCGCCCAGAGAAGAAAAAATGCTCAGGAGATTCGTTTCCCAAAGTTTATTAACAATGCTGAAGGCCAACTCCTTGTGGAAGACGAAAAAATTCTCCACAGATGGCGACAGTATTGCGAGGAACTTCTCAACGAACAGTTTCCCCGAGTGTACTTTCCAAGAGCTGCCCCGAATCATGCCGAAATATCCGACATTACAGTCGAAGAAGTTCGGTACGCGGTTAAAAACTCCAAGAAAAGAAAAGCTGTTGGGCCGGACGGGATACCCTCTGAGTTCTGGAAAAAGATGGGAGACATCGGATCTAGATGGCTCATGGTTCTTATCTCCAAACTTATGAGAGGCGACACTATGCCTAATCAATGGAGGGAAAGCTATCTTCTTCCATTGCACAAAGGAAAGGGTGATACGCGAAATTGTGATAACTACCGTTCTGTCAAGCTGATGTCGCACACCATGAAGATCGTTGAACGGGTATTAGATAGCCGACTGCGAAAAATAATACGACTATGTGATGACCAGTGCGGGTTTGTCTCGGGTAAATCAACAACAGATGCAATCCAAAGTATAAGGATCATGATGGAAAAGCATCGTGATTCTTCAAAGGACTTGCATATGGTGTTGGTTGATTTCGAGAAGGCCTTTGACCGGCAACCAAGAGATCTTTTATGGGTAGCGCTAAGACAAAAAGGAGTTCCAGAAACCTACGTGCGAGTGATTATGGACATGTACGAAAGAGCAACGACAAGAGTAAGATGCACTGCAGGAGTCACCGAAGAGTTCGCAATCAAAGTCGGTGTACACCAAGGGAGCGTCCTCAGCCCACTGCTTTTTATAGCAGTCCTTGATTGCTTGCTTGAAGGAAAAGTGACGGACCCCAATGTGCACCAGCTATTCTTTGCTGACGATGGGGCCATTATAAGTGATGATCAGGCGTCCTTACAACGAGCACTTGATGTGTGGGTGGACATTTTTGAGGGACACGGGTATCGTATTAGTTCAAAGAAGACAGAGTATCTGTGCTGCCCGTTCTCTGACCCTCATCAGCCTATTCCAGACATTTACTTGAATGGAAGAGTGCTTCCCAAGTGTGAAAAGTTTAAATATCTGGGATCTATGATTAATAGAGAAGCAACTTGTGATGACGACATCAAGCATCGCGTAAGCGTAGGGTGGATGAAGTGGCGGGAAAACTCCGCCATCTTCTGTGATCGAAAAATGCCCCCTAAGCTGAAAGGAAGGCTCTACACTTCAGTTGTACGTCCGGCGCTCACATACGGTTCACAATGCTGGACAATGCACAAAAAGTATGAGAACAAATTAACGGCAACTGAGATGAAGATGCTTCGCAGGACAGCGGGAGTAACAAAGCGTGACAGAATTAGAAGTTCAAAGATCCGAGGAAGCCTCCACGTAAAAGAAACCATCACAAGAAATATAGAGCGCGACCGACTCAGTTGGTATTGCCATGTTCAAAAGAGATATCCTTTGAACCCCGTCCAAAAGGCGTTATCAATCAACATTCCAATTTCAACACGCAAAAAAGGCAGGCCGAAAAACAATTGGTGCAAACAAATGCAAAAACACCAGCATTTGATTGGCCTCAGCGATGAAGTAATCCCAAACCGGGAAGCCTGCCGCTACTTTCTGAGGTCAAACCGGCGGACCCCACAAGCGGACCAGTAGGAATGCAGTTAAGTGGGAAGGTTATGGTCCTACACTTCTGACCATAACGACGCCGGGATAAAAAGGAAAAGAAGAAGAAGATATATTGAAATATATATTGAATATATTCTTACACGTAAGAAGTGCTAATGTAGTCTCCCTTTAGCTCGATACACTTGACCCAGCGATGCTCCAACTTCTTTAACCCGTCTGAAAAATACGTTTTCTCGAGGTCTGCAAAGTAGGCCTCCGTGGCGGCGATGATCTCCGATGATTATTTGGCATAGTACAGCCCTGTGACCGTTTTGCCCTTCTCCAGGTAGTCGATGTGGTCACACTTTGTGAACTCCAGAAAACGGTGGCCATCAGCTTTCCGGCCGATGGGACAGTCTTCGCCTTCTTCGGAGCACGTTCGCCGGGTGAAGTCCACTGTTTCGACTGTTCCTTGGTCTCTGGTGTGTACCAGTGGATCCATGTTTCGTCGACTGTCACGAAACGACGCAGAAACTCCTTCGGATTGCGCTTAAACAGCGTCAAACACTGCTCTGAAGTGGTCTCACTTGCGCTTGTTGTACGGAGTGAGCAAACGCGGCACCCATCGCGCCGACAGCTTTCTCATGCCCAAAATTTCATGCAGGATATGACCCACGCGATCTTTTGAAATGCCTACTGCCTCAGCTATCTCGCACCTTCAATCGGCGGTCTGCCAATACGAGATCGTGGATTTTTGTCACGTTATCCTCCGTGGTGTCCGTTTTCGGGGTACCTGGACGTGGCTCATCAAAAACATGTGCAACCACGTAGAAACTCGTTAAACCAATTTTTGATGGTCGCCATCGAAGGAGAAGAGTCACCGTACACAGCATCCAAACGCTCTTTGATTTCGCTGCGCGATTTCCCTTCCAAAAACGAGAATCGAATCACCGACCCATATTGCTCTTTTACCATTTTTCTAAAATCCGCGGACACTCCCGCTTCCACACGCGGTCAAAACAAAACTACGAGTTCGATCCGGAAATTTCGACTAGAATGTACTACACGATAGTAAGTTGCTCTTGCGATACTGGCGCCATCTGGCGGTGAGGCTAAGTACTTACCGGACCACCCACGTATGTTACACAAATTAATCATAATCAATGCTTGCAATCTGAATTCTATTGTACGGACATAAGTGCACACTTTCGCAAACATCTGTTCGAGTCATTAAATATGGCCTGAGTGTGCTGAGGCAAAATAAACGACCAGAAAATCACATCAAATTATATATATAAATATAGACATACATAGCTTGTAGCCTTGTTCATGATTGGGTTGTAGTTTGATTCCGAAAGGAAAAGTCATGGTACTTCGCTGGTTGCACGTAAAATTATGTACAATTCTTGTCTGTGTAAAAGACACTGTTGAGTTGGGTTGATTTATAGACAAGCAAGAGCAGGAACAATGCAATAATTTGCGAAAAATACCGTCAGCTTTCAATGATGGTTGTTGACACTTTCTTTCTTGTAAAAAGCAGTGTGTACTCGTTAACTTTCAGTGACATTGAAATAGAATTTGGTACAGATGCACGTGAGAGGTCGTAGGTTGAGTTCAATAGCAAGTTCAGTTTTAATAGGAATGTGTTTTGTAATGAAGATGGTGACATTATTTCTTAAGCAATGGACATGATGGGCTCATATTTGGATTCGTAACCCTTGTTGTTGGAGCTTGTGGATCTAGAGTGATATGTTAATAATGACCTACATCAATGACAAAACAACTGTGCAGTATTAAGTTTGATTTTACCACAAACTATACATTGCCAAGCACTTTACTCGTCTAGATCATGGCATATATTCTGATTTCAAAAAGAAAACGAAAAGAGATTTAGCGTGCCTATACAACCTACCAATATCCCATTTGATACCCTTAAAATATTGAGATAAGTGTTTTTACGATGGTCCTAGAACTCTACTTAATTACATATTACATCTACATAATTATGTTTCCATTATGCTATTAGGTATCCAATAAAATGAAACCCGAGTTGATATCCTAATTTGTTCCCTTAAAAAGGTTGATGAACGTAGGAATATCATCTTAAAACGACGTGGTATCTACCGTTCAATGTGTTAACAATTACCACTGTTCACTCCATTATCAACTTCTCAACAGCCTTATTTCCTGCAATATATGGCCATAAGTTATCACTATCACCAATTTTATTCTTAATCTTTATTAATAAAAGAGCATTTAAGACTTAATTTATTCAACCCCAACCAACGTGTACCATTATTAAGTTATGTATGCTCCAAGGCTCAAGTATTTATGGTAGAGTTATAGTGGTTATCCATCATGGAAAACAAATTACCAATTCCATTTTGGCAGACTTTATCAAGTATTTAATGTGCAATTATGCGTCGAAGGAGATTTGTTTGGAGTCGATATCATTATTTGCTCTCGAGATATATGTACATACGAGGCGAAAAAAAAAACTTACGAAGCTACAAAGGAACGATAACATCCACATATAAACATATATTTGAAAATGATACGAACCCTAAAGATCTTGAAACGTTGAAATATGTACTAGTACATACTCGTATCTATGTTAACATTTTTAATTCGAAATATCACACCAGGAGTTAAGTATTCAGAAATGCCCACACCTGCTACTGGCCTTGTAGAGACTCTCTAAAGAATCATATTTAATGCTCCTGCTACTTTTCGACCATATTTTCTTTTAAATTTATTATTATTTTCTTTTATTGCGAGAATCGGTCAGCCCTCCCATTCACGCCTCCATCGAAGTAGTCCCTTAGGCAACCTTAATTTACTTTACCAATAAGAAAGATTGACACTGAAATTATGCACCGCTTTGGAATGCATCCTTATAGCTAGCCAGCAAAGGTTCAGTGTGGTATTTAAGAATATCCACCATTACGTTCTTGAAACAGAAGAAGTCTTACGCATTGTAGACATTCGTGTTGCGGATGAATTGTTTATTCCTGGCTCCACAGTGAAGTTTGTACCATACATTACTGCAATACCATGCCATACTCCTCCCTAACTCTTCGAAGTCTATATGGGGGAATGACACTAGGGTAATAAAGTTCGGTAGTTAAACCATTTCCTTTTTAGTCATCTCACAATTCTCTTTAGTTCTGTTTCGTCATACATGATTTTGATAGGATAATATTTTATGTACTGAACCTCTAACGTTTTTCCAAGTTTACTTGGAGTGTTTCAAGTGTTTCACTTTTAAAAGTGCCCGAGGGGATTATTATTTCTAAATTTAAAAACTTAGTGTCAGAAAATCATTTATGCTGGACAAAAATTAGAAAAAATTGTATCCCTCGGACGACGACCATTTGCTGATTTAAAACCGACTCTTTGAAAGTACTACCTGTAATCGAACGTAGCATTGTAGCTCAATAATAAAACAATTATCCATATGATGATCCATATGATCCATAAGATGTTTCCGTAAAATTTGTTAGGTGCGATGACATAGAAAATTCATCTTGTTGGGAATGAATTAACCAAAGTCTTTAAGTACGAGACGACCATGTAAAAGGCTTGAGTTGACTGCATAAAAGGCTGTCTATCCACTATCGAATTTATGCAACAGTCGCCAATTAAGCTTTCATATTAATTGAGGGGAAAGTAATGCACCGCCTTGACAGGTAGCTCGTTCATTTTTCAAGGATTTGACCACGCATTCAATGTCACAGTATGATTCAGGATGATAACATTTAATAATCGGATGATTGCTTAATAAAACTCACCGTGTACGATGCCATCTGCAACATCCGAACCTACTATGGAGAGAGAGTAAGGATAGCTTTTCTTCTTTCGTGAAGTACAAAGCCCAGTGCTACAATTAATGTGGTATGAAAGTATCTGGAATGCGACATTTCAGTATATACTTAGGCAGAATCGGGAGAAAAGCCCGAAAAAGAGATGGTTCTGATTAAAAAAAAACATCAGGTAAATGGATAGATTAAAATTACGTTGAACGAGTTCAGGTATTTAACAAGTCTTTGATTGAACAAATGAGTATACGTGAGTGATCCTCTCAAAAGTCTTGCCAAAGGCAGAATTCACCTCAAACAGGTAATGTTTCTATGGTGGACGAATGAGGGAGTTATCCATTTCGTTCCTCAAACGGGTAGAAGTAATCATGACCGAATCGGACTGTAGGAAAATCGGCAATAAATTACGTCTTAGGAAGCCGACATACGAGTATAGGAAAGTAAATGTTCCTGAAGCTGCCATACTTGAGATATATTGCTTTGAATCATTCCCCTTATTCACCAGACATATCGTCGACCGATTATCATCTTAACCGAAGTTTGAGCAACCAAGAGACAGTTCATGACCCTAAATGCCATAAAACATGTCCTAGTAATTCTTTTCCTAAACGAAGAATTTCAAAACAAATACTTACTATATACGTAAATTAACTTTCTTTTTTGAAATGAACTTTTTTTTGATAAACAGTTGTTTAACTTTACACATAGAAATTTGTAACTCTATAGGTAACGACTCAATATGTAGTTAGCATAGGATCGTCAACTTTGCCTGATCAAGAAGTTGATGGATTTTAAATAATTGATCGCCCTTACCAGAAACCTTTCCGAAAGTAACGCTAAAAATTGATATTCCATTTCATACTTGAGATACAGAAGAATCTATTTGAGCGTACGTCTCTATCATGCCTACATGTCAAGGCAAGGTACCGTTCGATCCGTATTGTCTGCAAAACCAAAACTGAGGTCTCCCAACTGACCCTCATGAACTAAAGAATATTGTTACGAGTTTGTGAACACCACCGGGGCCCGCCATTGATCTTCGCCAGTTCGTCCATCGCTTTCTTGGTGTAAAATGGGACTTCTGTTCTGAAACAGCTGATGAATAAACGTGTTCTCTTTAAACTCGCGTTTTATTTTTTTGTAATCCTCCATCATCGATTGCCATCCTCATTAGCAATCGCTACACTGGTGTCAGAAGTGGGATCGTCGATATGACGGAGGAATTCGCAGAGAGTTTACAAAAAATTCTATCCACGTTGAATTCCATCACGACAAGTATGGAACAACAACGTGGAGACATCGCACATTAAGCGGAACAACTTTCGTAGATAAGGTCTTCCAGTGTTCTACTCCGAAAGGAAATGTTTTGGAAACCGACACTGTGGCCGCCACGGATGCACATGTGGCTGATCGACGAGATAGCCAAAAATCTTCACAGCCACAGACGAATCCAACACCCAGTGGTCCGTGTAATTTATATCCTCCCCCGTTTGATAGCCATACAACACGCTGGCGCGACTATCAGGTGCAATTTGACATAATCGCTGAGGCGAACGAGTGGACATCCAAGCAAAAAGCTCAGACATTGGCAACGTTACTACGCGGGGAAAGTGTAGCTGTACTGTCTAATCTAGATCCCGTTGATCGCACCGATTACGGAAAGCTGGCTTCAGCACTACAACTCAGGTTTCTTTCTCAAGAAAAGCATGTCATTCACGCGTCTTTTCGTTGCAGGCAACAACGTCAGAAGGAAGACCTCGGCGCATTTGCGAGCGAGATCTAAAGACTAACGAGAATTGTATTTGAGGACTGTCCATCCGATGCCCAAGAGCGCATCGCAGTTATGCAGTTTGTGGATGGCATTAATGACCGGTCCGTCCAAGAGCGTGTTAGACTGGCAGAACCGAAGACGTTTGCGGAAACTGTGTCCAAAGCTATCACCATTGAAGCTGCACTACTTGCACCCCAACCGATTCACCAATCCCGGGTTATCGAAACCTATGAAGACACGGCGTCGTATAGTCGCACGGCCCCTCATCTACGGAAAAACCACGCTAGATGTGATGGAATGGAGCCAGTCACTATATCGGGAAACGATCAGCAGTCAGCGACCCGGAGTCAGCGCTGATGCAATGCATTCGACCCCAAATCTACAGTGTTTACCCTCACGACTTGCATAGCGGATTCATGGTAGCAGCAGTCCTTGGCAACCAACCATGCCAACTGTTGGTGGATACGGGATCGTCCATTACGCTGGTAAATCGATCAATGATCCCGTCTAGGGAACGCCTCCAACCTGGAACAGTAAACATTCAAACGTTGTGCGGCAGCACGTTCGAAAGCTCAAACGTGTGGAAGACAGTGCTTCAACTAGGCAGAGTGAAACGTCGTATAAAGGTGATGGTAGTCGATATTCCGCTTCCAGCCAGCTACCAGGGTATTCTTGGCATCGATGTACTACAAACCACGAAGAGTGTTTTGGACTTCTCCTCACGCCAAATGAAGATTGGTAAACACCTCATCCGATTGCACTGTGAGGGTGATAAAGCTCAACATATGTATGTGTAAAAGCAGAGACGATATAGATGAAGAAACTCAGCGGGTGGTTTTTCTACGTACTTCAAACGAAGTTTCAATAGGTCCTAGAACAGAGACAATTATCCAAACCGCCGCTTCGGCAACGCGTTCATTCGAAGGAATTGTCACTCCGATAGGAAAGCATCTACCGAAAGGGTTATTAGTTGGTAAATCGGTTAACCAAATTCAGGATGGAGGAGTGCTCGTACGAGTGGCTAATGTAGCGGATCATTCGGTTGTTTTACCGGTCAATGCGAATATAGCACACTTTGAAGAAATTGAGTGTCTGGATGTCGAACAATCGAACTTGGATGCTTGTCCCGATTTCTTGTCTGATCTGATCGCGCGCTCACAGGCACATCTTCAACCAGCACAACGAGTAATAGCCGAAAATCTAATTCGGGAGTACTCTGATATCTTTTCAAGTGGGCCGGACGATTTAGGCAGGACAGATATTGTTCAGCATAGAATTGACGTTGGCGATGCGAGGCCGCTTAAACAGCCCCCGTGTAGAATGCCGGTGGCCAAACAAGAGGAGTCCCAACGAATAATCGAGGACATGCTGCGCCGAGACATCTGTGTGGACTACCGTCGATTAAATAATGTCACCATCAAGGATTCCTTCCCACTGCCCCGAATAGATGACACCCTCGATTCCGTGGCCGGCTCTGTATGGTTTAGCACCGTGGACTGTCAGTCTGGATACTGGCATGTGGAGGTACACCCCGAAGACAGAGAGAAGACTGCATTCGTAACAAGGGATGGACTGTGGCACTTCAAAGTCATGAGTTTTGGGCTCACTAACGCACCTGCCACTTTTGAGCGCCTTATGTCAAATGTCTTGCGTGGATTGCCAATGGAAATTTGCTTAATTTATCTGGACGCCATTTTAATCGACGGTAAGACCTTTGAAGAAATGGTCACTAATCTTTGTTCTGTTTTTAGTCGTCTGCGCCGTTCAGGTTTGAAACTTAGCCCAAGCAAATGCAACCTTTTTCAAAAAGCAGTCAATTTTCTGGGGCACATAGTAAGTGGGGAGGGAGTATCACCCGACCCCTGGAAGGTCGATGTTGTTCGTAACTGGCCTACACCGGCGAATATATCCGAGGTGCGGAGCTTCATTGGTCTATGCACTTACTATCGTCGGTTTGTGCCCCAATTTGCTTCCATTGCGCGACCTTTGCACCAGCTGACTGAGAAAAATGCTGTATTTCGCTGGACCGAACAATGTGAAAAGGCATTTAATAACCTTAAGGAACGGCTAACATCCTTTCCGATTTTGGGGCACGCTCAACCTGGGGGGGAATTTATTCTGGATAGTGACGCATGCGATTATGGATTAGGGGCTGTATTGTCTCAGGTGCAGAGCGGAACAGAGCGGGTGATTGGGTACTTTAGCAAATCCTTAAATCAGGCAGAACGTCATTATTGCACTACTCGCAAGGAGCTACTGGCATTAGTAAAAGCCATTGAGCATTTTCATGTGTATCTCTATGACCGGGAGTTCTTGGTGCGGACGGACCATGCGGCGTTAAATTGGCTGCTCTCTTTTAAAAAACCTGAAGGGCAACTCGCACGGTGGATAGAACGCCTTCAGCAATACAATTACCGTGTACAGCATAGGGCCGGGAAATCACATCTGAATGCGGATGCTCTATCACGTCGCCCTTGTGCTGACGTGAACTGCCATCACTGTGAATCAAAGGAGAATCGTTTTCACCCCGATGAAAGATGCATCGTTGGATTGATTCAGCTGGCAAGTAGTAATGTTGATCTTGATAGACTCAAGCGTGCTCAAGAAGAGGACGAAATTCTTTCCGTCGTAATAAAGTGGGTGAAGGATGGCCTCAGGCCAAACTGGTAGGAAGTCTCAGGCGAGGGTGGCATTATTAAAGCATATTGGGCACAATTTCCGGCTTTAGTGTTGCGAGATGACTTGTTATGTAAAAAGTGGTTCCCTCCCGTAAATCGACAACCACAACGTTTTCTGCCGATTATTCCTCGTAGTCTCTCAAAGGAATTCATAAGGATGTACCACGACGCACCATCTGGAGGACATTTCGGATCGAATAAAACATTTGGAAAGCTGAGATCCCGGTTTTATTGGATCGGGGCCAGGAAGGACGTTGAGCGTTTTTGTATTGAATGTGATACTTGTACTGCAAAACGAGGGCCGCAGACCAAGACGAAGGCGGACATGCAAGTTTATCTAGCTGGTGAACCATTCCAGCGCGTTGCCATTGATGTTTTAGGACCACTGCCATCGACTAAGTATGGAAATAAGTATGTGCTTGTACTGATGGATTATTTCTCGAAATGGGTTGAGGTGTTTCCGCTGCCGAACCAAACTACCGACACCGTTGCGAAAGTCTTAGTACATCAAGTCTTCTGTCGTTATGGAGTTCCGATGGAACTACACTCAGACCAAGGTCGTAATTTCGAGTCAACTGTATTTAGAGACATAATGGAAATCATGGGCATTCGTAAAACTCGTACCACGCCATTACATCCTCAATCCGATGGCATGGTAGAAAGGCTGAACCGGACCATACTGCACTACCTTTCAAAATTTGTTCACGACAAACAGGACGATTGGGATGATCTTCTACCCTTTTTCGCCATGGCCTACCGTTCGTCCGTTCAGGAATCCATTAAGGAGGCTCCATTCGCAATGCTCTTTGGTCGTGATATGCGTCTTCCGCCAGACTTAGTATTCGGGCCTCTACCGGAAGTCATCTCTTACACAGGACTGGCCCGGGAGCTGCAAGACCAACTAGCAGAAATTCACGACAGGGCGAGATATGAACTACAGCGATACTCGCTCCGCATGAAAACTCGGTATGATGTAAATTTAAACGCTCTTAAATTCCAGATAGGAGACTTTGTATGGCTTTACAACCCGAAAAGAAAGCTTCGTGTGTGTCCCAAACTTCAATCAAATTGGGACGGTCCGTATCGGATTATGATGATTTTAACGGATGTCACCATTAAAATTCAGAAGACACCACGCTCTAAGGCCAAAGATAGTGCATGTCAATCGTCTAGCACGGTACCGAGGGACCAATTTCGATGCCTGGCACCCGAAAGGTAGACTTTCGACCGAATTGGCTTCGGTTCAAGAAGGGGAGAGTGTTACGAGTTTGTGAACACCACCGGGGCCCGCCATTGATCTTCGCCAGTTCGTTCCTGTCATCGCTTTCTTGGTGTAAAATGGGACTTCCGTTCTGAAACAGCTGATGAATAAACGTGTTCTCTTTAAACTCGCGTTTTATTTTTTTGTAATCCTCCATCATCGATTGCCATCCTCATTAGCAATCGCTACAATATCTTTATCGGCTTCACACGTAGTCATGTAACTAATGATCTCTCCCGCTACTCATGCCAGCCCCAAGCGCCTCGCACACTTACAATAACTTAAGCCCCATTGCTTATATCTCCCAATCAAATAGCCCACCAAAATAAATTACATTTCTATCTATTAATAGGTTGTTAGAGGACTTCGCACCAAAACTTCCGCAGTACTCCTTAATTACCAAAAACTGCCTTACGATATTTTTGCACTAACTGAAACTAATTTGTGACCCAATATCGGAGACAGTGAGATATCCACATAAGATTTTACCCTGCTTCGAGCATATGGCCGCAACAATCTTGCTTTTCCGGAAGATTGTGAGGTTCTCATAACAATCCAAAGCCGTTACGACTTCTTACTCGTCAAACTCAGCTGATTTTAATTGTACAAGCGCCTTAATAACACTCTCGAAACGGAACGCTGTTACATTCCATATTTGATATCGCTGATCCCAAATGACATTATCATCATCTGTGGCGATTTTAACCTTCCTTATCTGAAATGGGCCAGATTCAGCGATGAAACTAACTTTATCGTGACCGTGTCTGGTAAGAAAATCATCTTTACAGATGGTCTCTCCCACTCTGGTATTCTCCAGCTCAATAAAACCACCAACAACGTGAATAAATAACTTGACCGGATATTCTCATCTAATGCTAAAAACTATGTTCTTACCGCAACTGACTTCTTCATCGGTTTCTTGAACCCGCTTCATCGACCCTTATTGGGCACACTTTCACCCGACAATCACTTTACCATTCTCCAAACTCTAACACGCACATGTCATTAGACGATAATCTTGCCCCATTCTACTCCAAAGTCATAAGTAACCTTACTTTAATCGTCACATATTCGCTATAACAGAACTGCACATAATCTCCACCCTGGTATACCAACGAACTAAACTCCTTGCGCAACAAAAGAAACCTTTTTACTTCAATGAAACTTTACCTCAAGTCTCTGAACCAAATGCAATCCTCTCTTATCACCGATCAAAAGCGTTTCTATTATGTTATAAATGCAAAAACAAAAGCAGATAACTATCTTTCAGTCAGTCATCAATCGTTCACCGAATAGGCCCTTCAACCCCATTAGGACTACTTTTCTTTATGAAAAACTGACCCAAACAATTTGAGCGTAAGTCAATATAACTCCCGCCTGGGTCATCAACAAAAATTCATATATGTGTATGGTATATGTAACGTAAACGACGTTTCCGGTGCTGAATGCCTCTACGCCATCGCTTAATTATCTTTCATTCCCAAATTCATTGAGAGTATCATCTACAATACGATATTCTTTCACTGCAAGCACATCTTCCCTTCAAATCAACATGGGATCATAAAAGGTCGATAGACAACCACTAACCTCTCTCACAAGCATCGTATGCATTTGAGGATGGCAAAGAAGTAGACGTTGTTGCCCCTTCTTCATCAAGGGACTTCGGCAAGGCCTTCGACACAACTTCGGATCAAATTATACTTTTTATTTCCCTGCTTTTACTTTCCTTCCTAGTTTTAGCCCATAGATCAAATCCTAGCCTATAGATCGTCACTGCAATGTTTTTGATCCGATTAATGCCACCTGGGGAGTCGCCAAAGGCAGCTACCTCGGTCACTGATATTTATCCCAACCATTAATGATGTTAACTGTGTTATCAAGAACTGCGAATTTCAAGCTATCATGTACACCCGTAAATGCTTTCCTCCACCGCCAAGAACATACGTTATCTGTCGAGAAGTTGTTCCCCCAACTTTTTCTCTTAGGTGTTACCCTTAATCGACAACTTAACTTTCGCCTTCACATCGGTAACATTGTCAAACTTGCCAGTTCTCGAATTCCTACATTGCAAAATCCTTATAACTACACACTTTTACTAGGCCTGTCCTAGAGTATACTAGTGAAGCCCCCTCTTACGGTATCCACACTGCATGCACTGAGGCTATTAATGAATCGCTTAAAACTAATCAACCTTCAACTTCAAGGAGAACGAAACAAGGTCGCGGTCATACTTTTTAGCCATGACCTACTTATGGGTAATATTGACTGCTCCACAGCATTTCAAATGATTTCCTTAACACCAATCGAAACTCCATTATTTTCGACCCACACCTCACAAAAGCCGGTCTTTGAAATGTTCTCTACCGCCAACTTTAAGGCTTGAATTAAGCCAATAAAGTGACCATGCGGGGTCATCAAATTAAGTCAAAGTCACTGAAATGTAATACGGGGGACACTTTACTTCGTTTTTGCCTAGTTAAAACAAAATATTGAACTCTTTCTTTTAACTCAACCGAGTGTAAGATACTTTGAACCTAGTCTTCAAGATTTGAATTAAAATTTGTGAAAATTACTCCAAGAGTTCGTATGGCAAGGTTTCACTTTTAATCATACAAAAGATATATTTTATTGAATAATACTTCAGGCAGCAGAACTGTCTTCAAAAAAGACACAATAGTGTAGTGAAGAGCATAGACTTTCTACGGCACTCATAGGGTCTGTTACGCGCAAATAAATTAAAATTAAATATGAAATCGTGATCTCTATCGCATCGATATATTGCACTAATCCGCCTCATCGAGGAAATTAAGGGCAAAGAGACTATAAACAGAGTGTAGCAATATCCTCTTGATAAGTAGGTCAAACCTATTGACTCGACCGAAAAGCGAATGTAACACTATGGAGATGTCATCTCACAATGCGTAATTTGATCGTATTTCTGTGTATTTTTTTTTGTATATTGTGCACATCCGTCTGATTAACGATCTCGATGCGTCGTTTGCTTGAACCAATATTCAACGTACGTCTAACTACAGCGTCTGTTGTACAATGTTATACAATGTAACCAAGAGGAGCTATCATCCATACGTTTCTGAGATACTTACGACCAGCTTGGCATGCTATTCAACTCAACATGAAATTATACACATTCTTTGGGCTTAAGACGTTACATAAGGCCTCCAAGCACGTTACGTACCATGATGAAATGAAACAACAAAAGAAAAAAAAATATCCGTAACGCAAATGCAGTCAGTCAGATCAAGAAATATGTATGTATCCGAAGTACAATAACAAACCCACGATCAAATACTACTGTAAATTTAATTTTTTTATTGAAATTATGCGCATACGCTTTGAAACAGATAAAGATACGACATCGTGAAAGTGAGAAGGAGACTCGGGAAAATATGTACATACACATCGTAGAGTAAACACCATTCCAACAACCGGCTTATTGACCGACTTCTGGCTAACCCAAAACTAGTATTGAACTTGTGGCTGAATGCAACTGCTTTTACTGCTCTTGGTACCAATATTCCAGAAAAGGCATGAGAAAGAGCTATCAACCACGCCTTGAGATGTACTTATTAGAGCCCGCGTAGTTACCCGGGTATGCGGGTACCCGCGTTTGTCGGGCATTACCCGGGTATGCGAGTACCCGCGTTTTTCGGGTATTACCCGGGTATGCGGGTACCCGTGTTGTCGGGTATTACTCAGCTATGCGTTTTTCGGTACTACCTGGTACATTTCCGAGTACTCGTGTCTCATGAAGACAAAAAAACAAAAAAAAAATAGACATATTGATTCCAACGCAGCTCGTACGATTTCCCCTTTTGCCACAGTCTGTATATATGTATATACATATGTATATGTGCATCTATATACATCCATATGTACGTATATACATATGTACGTATATACATATGTATGTATATACATACATAGTGTAAACTATGTTTTCATCGCTGTTTTCCTTTCTCTCCCTTATATTGACCACTACATTACTAACTTTTTAAATCAAATAAGAATATTTATGGCCCTTGATAACCTATTACCCGGTATTGTCGGGTACCCGACAGCCGACATTGCCGGGTACCCGCGAAATCGGGTATTACCCGCATTACCCGAGTACCCGGGTACACGGGTAATTGCTAAGTTTGGTATTACCCGGGTAAAATCAAGAGCACTAGACTACTTATTATTATGACATACTATCGCATCTTCTTCATTGCCTGCAATGTAGAGAACTATGGTACATCGAGTAAAATGAGTAAATGTCCGTGAAAATGTGCTATTCTTTTCGGGGACTATACACACTCTACAGTCAAAGCATTTCAAAAGGCATGCTCGTAAGTTCATGCACATGAACTCTACCGTCACAAACGATCTCATCTTAAGGTCACATTGCATAACCCACTTGCCGCTAATTTCCAAATCCGGGCACTTACGATTCAAACACCTACTTACGCTTTTTACAGCATTTTAATTGATTTCGAAACTAAAGTTAATGGCGTTGGTAATAATTTGTGTTTTCAGAAATGGAATCGTATCCGCGATGCTTCGATTACCACATACATTTCTCCACCCACTTTTTTGTTTACAAAATAGACCAGGAAACTTAGACTTACTTTTCACATGACACACGTAATCACTAACTATGCCACTCCGCTCCTTGATATACTATCTATGACGGCACGAAAAGTATTTTCAAACATCCACTAGAACGAATTGAAATTTAGGGATATTTCTCACTATGCACCACTTCACATTGCACTTAATTCCACACCTTTATCTTTTATCTTTTTTGTTTTAATATTTAATTAAAACTAATTTTTTAAAATTACTATCCTTGTCCTGAGAGATATCGGTTAACGAATTCAGTCCACAGCCGCGTCGTGTTCGATTCAAACTGAACTCAACGGCTTAAGATCATGAGGTTGCATGCAGCAAAAGGCAACCTACCGCTCTACCACACATACATTTGCAAATGTTAACCATGTCGCGGTTATGATGCTGTGCTTAAGTTAATGCACGCAGTGACTGGTTGGACGGTTGGCGCGGTTGGTTGAATTCTGTCAAAGAGCGCTATGGACGGCTTTCGTCGATATGGTAACTGTGTGAAGTGGTTTGCGCAAATTCACACTGTTCGAAATGAGCAGAAAATACCCGTAGGTTTCCCATGTCGTCACCGTTTTATGTGCAACATTCATTTAAAGTAAAGAGTTGGGTTGGATTTAGTGAAAGATTTGCATAATAGTTTGACTGTTTTAGCGGCTTGCGCCTACAAATTGATTTTTCGTCTTTTCCCGCGACAGAATTGTGCGATATCGCACGTAGATGAGTAACTCGTGCGTTATGCATTCAGTTATGTCAAAGGTTTGATCCTCTCTTACGACCTGAAACCATCTTTACCGGTGAAAGGAGATACATATGTATATGGGCAACAGAAAATCGAGGAAGTCGTTTTTGAGTAGTTGATATATAAAAGGTTAAATGGGGTATTGCCCATATTTAATGAGGATGTTGGGAGACATTTACTATAACACTTCTCTACTGTCATTATTCAAGCCGTATAAAAGAGTGTTTTGGTTTTCTCGACAATCGAACACAATGTAGGACACAATTAACCAAGGTCGTGCCATTCAACTGGATAATCAAATTTTCTGAGCGTAATAGGTTTGTTTTTGTTTGAAAATATTTATTGCAGATTTATTTAAACTTTTAAGCAATTATAGACTTAACGAAGACTTAAACGAGAAGGGGAATTGTGCACGGTTTTTATTTATTTTTTTCGATCTTACAATCCTAGTTTTTATTTAAGGCGTAGCGTTTAATTTAAAGCGAATAGTGGTACAATAATAAAGTTTTCGGCTTCAAATATTTGATAAATGGAGAGATGTAATAAATTGAAATTGGGGAATGTCTGATCGCTTTTATCAGTGATCGTTCAGTAAGTCGATCGGGGTTACGACAGTCATATCCTGAAGCGGCGGTGTAATTACATCCCTGATGGTGGCATAATAAAAGTGTATTGGCGGAGGATAACCAACGCAGGAAAACTGATTGAGATTTATTGAGTCTTTAATAATGGCAGTCCCCGATTCCGCGGTTAGTGGCACGTAGTTAGTCGGGGTCATCTAAGCCTGTGGCAGTCCAGCTTGTATTGGATAGGGCAATGACATGACAGATGGTGGCGGTGCAGCCATGTAAGAAACTTCGCGTGTCGAATGGCAATTACTCCCTCTCCAATAGACGGAGATGCTGCGTATATTCCATATTTCCATAGGGTGCAGGGCCTATTCGTATCCGAGGCCTGTGGTGGCTAGTCAACATTCTGCAGGTATAGAGCGACTCTGGTGCTGAGAAGAGCTTGACAGCACCCGATTGTTGAACAGTCGACGTGCGCTCCTTTAATCGGGAGTGGCAATCTGCCCGGAATACGGAACCTGATGGTAAGTTTCCCACTTCTGGTCCTTGTGCTGATCGTTTTGGTGATAACGATTATTTCACTGTTGACCGGAGTCCTTTAGTCAAGTGAAAATTATTCTTCGCAAAAAATCTTTTTTGGGCTACTTCAACATATGTACATATTATCATCTCGGATCGGTTAAGAGCGGCCAAGGCCAACTCCATGTTTTTGGTATAAATAAATACCTGGCTTTCTAGGTTCGGGGTTGAATTTAAGGTTAACCTAATTTGTAGACCTCTAAATGAAAGCGAGTTCACTACCTGAAGTGTACCTTGATGCGGCCGAATAATTATGTATTGGTAAAACCCTCTACTGTTACGCTTATTTTGATGCGGAGTTGTTATTTAAGCAGACTTAGGAAAAAGTTTCAACTTTCCGTTATGAGAGCGAACAATCCATATCAGAGCTAATATCGGATATAAGCTCAATATGCTTTCACGTCTCCAAAGAAGAGAAACACGACAGACTCAAGAAAAAATTCCATGACCATTTGGAGTGCCTAAAATCAATAAAATTCTAGGAGATTTTAGCGAGTTAAGGAGGAGATCTTTGAACGAGTCGCAGAAAAACACTGCCTACACAACACCGTCAGAACTTCGGAAAACGAATTCAGACTAGTGGACTCTCTTAGTGGCAAACCAACACATCATATTATCCATAAGGAAATTTGGCGATTAATTGACAGCCATGACGGATTCTTTTCCAGCATCCCGGATGCCCGGAGCTAATACCGTCTTGGTTCACTACCTTGTCGCAGCCAAGGAGTAAGACCACCAAAATTTAACACCAACCGACAGGACCTTCGCCGATCATGTGTTCTTCAAGCTCCCTCCAGCACCCCAAGATAATTTCGGAGTTAGCATCGTTTATCGAGTTCAAAAGAAAGAGGGACGCCACGCCATAACAGCTTCAATTTTTGTATAATTGTGTAAATCTCCTAAGTGCTATACTATGCTATGTCAGTTAAATGCACTGTACACGAAATATCATAAGCACACGCCCGAAGAATTTCAGGTCAATTCTCGACTTTAAAACCGCGTCTATAGCGCCATGTCATGTTTTAACATCTTTTTTAAGCTCATTAGGTTGTGCAAAATGATAAGGAGGGATTCTAATGAAATTCGCGTAGGGAGAGAAGCTTGTATCTAATTATGTACTCTGAAAATGTGTTTGAATGACGCAAGCTTAAAAGTCACGATAGCAGTTTAAAAAACTAGGCTCAGATTTCAAAACCGAGTTAAAGAGCAAAAAAAAATTGACGATGGAGGACTGAACTGGATTTCAAAGATACAGTTTGAGCAGGAAAATGTGGCATGACTCTGTTGGCGATATCGTTCCCGTTAAAAGGTTTTTAAATAAAGGGGTATAAATAAATTCTAGAGCACATTATACAATAACGATTCTGATTAATTGAAAGCAATTTCGTTGTGCAACAGACCAATGCAGAGGGTTCTTGGTTGCTAAAGACGCAAACATTTGATGCAAAATATAGTTGGAGATGTTTCAGACCCTAGTGTGCAAAGCTTATGCCTTTATTGCTTTTATGCTTAGGTTTAAAATTCTTCACCATAAGGTTGAACCGGATTAAGTGTTGTCTTTCTGAGACTCAATTGTGGCCAGATTTTGCTTTTGACTATTGCACCCACCTCCGAGTCCGAACTTTCTTAACTGTCTGAAAATGTGAACGTTTGAGCTCAATATATTGCTTCTCATTTATCGACAGTCCCCTTTTAGCTACTGCTGCGTTCCTTAATGTTCACGAACGCTCTATTGACTTCTCACTACTATATATTCTTAAACGAGCTTAAAACATATCGTGCTTCTTTTGTTTTCCATCAACTCCTGTGCCATTTCTCCATTACCATATTAAGAAAGTGATACGAAAGTGCAAAGCCCTTTCTTAGACTTTTCAATACAGAAAGCCTTGATTAAATCAACCGCAAATCTGATGATCAGGACGATGATAACGAACGAAGGATAACGAGAACCCTTTCTCGTTATCCCACGTTGAAGAGTTTGGCAGGAATTTCTAAACCTTTTTTTCTAGATTAGGTGGCTTCATCTCTATAATCTCGTCAAAGGGGTCTTTCCTCCTCGATTAATGGTACTGGGACCAAATCCTACAGATGGACTGCAAACTAGGTTATCTGCAATTGTTTGTAAGAGTTGTTTGTTCGATTAAGTCTCTGGAGTCAAGCCGAATTTTTTTTTAAAGGTCGAAAGTTAAGGTTCTTCTGTAGTTTGGAGTTGTTGAATTTTCCCGCAGACAACGCAGGGTGCCAATCGCACAATAGCCAGTAATACTTGTATTTTTGTTTATATAGGTAGATTCGCCGTGTCGGCAATAAACATTAGATTCCTATCACCTATGGCAAAATGAGAAAAGCTGCGGCTCTGGTTCTTGGACGGAAGCCGCGTATCTGGTAAGAGGTTGTCAGTTTTTTATTACTGATCTATAGCTTGCGCAGGAATTTTGGTATTGAATTGGAGAGGCCGATTGAATGAGGTTCTTAGGGTTCTTTTAAATTTAAAATTGTCAATGCCCATTCTGGCGACCTTCCTTGTTATTACAGCCATTAGGCTGTAACAAGATAATAATTCGTGTTGATGTAGTTCATCACTTTGAGGATTTATATTCCTTTGTTTGTGTCATATTGGTGACTAAAAGTTTATTCTCGCCCGATAGCCTAGACGCCTATCCCCCCTTCAGGAACACAGCATACGTTCTTTCTAGAAAGTCAATAGTCTAGAAGTCAAAGGAGTAGGGGGGACCTATGCAAAGGCTTTCCTGTGTTTCGCCCCGTCTGTCCGTACGGATATATCAAACCAAACTTGCCGAGTAACTATGAGTCTAAAACTTTGCTTTGTGATTCTGAGCTCGTAGCGATTGATTCTAGAACTCTGTGGTTCCTGAGATCCAGGTAAAAGTTTGCAAAATACAAGGTAGAAGACCTCAAATTGTAGCGTGGTTCCCGACGAGCTGATCTTATCTTGTTTTTTTTTCAACTGCAGAGGAAGTTTAAAGAGCGCCATGGTGCAGTGGGTAGTGTGTCGGCCGCTGACGCGCTATGAGCGAGTTCGGATCCCGAAAGCACCAACGGCATTTCGTAGCTTCTCACCTCGACGGGGTACTGGCAAACTCCCCGCAGTACACTTACCTTGAAGAGGCCTCTCGGCTCTCGCCGTAAGTCTCGTTCACTTGTGTGGCAAACAAATCGCACATAACATAAATGAATGAGAGATGCTTGGCTCTGGCTCTTCATAAGCTGTAACGCCTTCTAAGAAGAAGAAGAAGAAGTGGAAGTTATTCTTGTGCGGAACGTTAATCTGGAAGGCCCAGCACTTTCTTAGATTTCTCAGGCAAGCGATTCAGAGGATGATCACAACTCATGCACTCCCGCTCAAAGACCGATAAATTGTTTTTAAACTGTTGAAATAATAATTATCTCGCGAGAATTTTCCCAACGGATTGTGGCACATTTTAATCTTATATTATTGTAGTTCTGCTAATTTAATTTATATTTTACTTTAATTCTAGTTGGCCCTCAAGTCCGGCGTACTGATCATCCAGATCAGAAAGACATTAGAGCTTGGGAGATCCCAAACACAAGTAGCAGTGTATTTTTTATTCACGCTTAGGTAACTTAATTAGTTATTTTCTTCTCGCTATTATATAACATGGAAAAAGACGTGAAAATAATTTACTATTTGGTATGCTTTCATGGGGTTCATGTAGAGAGAAATACTCTTACCAGAAATAGTGATAGTGGATTTCGTAATCTTTTTTGGGTCTTAAAAGCAAATAGAATGTGAATACGGGTAAGCTTGAATTGTAAGCAAAAAACCTGAGTTGGTGTAACTAATAAAATATTGCAGCCCAGAATTGTCATGTAATATTAGGGATCAAGTAGTAAAATGCATGTACCATATAATTGAATGTGTTGGCTCAATCGACCGAGCCTTACACTCAGGAGCAGTAACGGCATAGTTACATGCATGGCACTAGCTAGCTTCTCCAATACTTCATGAACAAAACAAATAAGAAAAAATGAAATGCGATAATTTCATCTTTTTATTCTATTCAGCGTTGCAAAATCCCGGAAATAATTTGCAAAGAAAAGAGATCAAGAGAAATGTGTTATACGTATATGCTGGTCAATATGCCAATTGTGTGTCTCCCACAGATGTATGCAAGCCATAGAAGAGATATTGACACTATACCATCGTTGTAATTTATTAAAAAAGCATGCAATTTTCAATTCCGCATGCATTCAATTGCCAAACTAAACGGTTTAGTAGAGTCGTAAAAACGTACGCACCTCGATTTACTGTTCCACATCGAAGTGTTAAACGCGGGCATTAAACCCCACTTAGGGCACAAGTGAGAGGGTCGAGATGACGAAAAATCGAGTTGAATTGCGTCCACTATCTAATGAACTATAACATGAGTTATCAAAATATAATAATTACAGAAACGCACGATGAAGTTGAAAATCCCCATCATTAGTGATACTTGAACCCATATTGCTAGCTCGCCCTCTGTCAGTGGCAATCGGAATTGTATGAGCTGCACTGGAGAAAAGCCAGGTATGGCTATTCTGACGTAACATACAACGAAAGAGCGGGGAAAAGTGATACAATGATGTATTGGTGCTGGTGACTTTACTTTTGCTCCATGCCTCACTTTCGTTGTTTTGCAACCCGAAATGTTGGCTTCCGATAAACAGGCAGGTTATTTGGGTTTTTATGGCGCTTTGAGGGGATAGATCAGCTTGGAATCTGCATCTTCGTGAGTAGCAGCATATGGTAATGTAGTTGTTAAGCTATTTTTATATATTATTGAAGAGGCAGATAGAGTTGGTGTTGTGTTGCCACAGTTTGCTATTTGAATAAAATGACACAGTCTACTCGTATTCGGGCCAAGAAGGTCTGAATCATTTGATTATGTGCCAGTCCAGCTGTGCGATATCGCTTGATGATGTTGTGGTAGACGCAGCGATGCATGTTATGTTTGGAATTGTGCAGAAATATGGGATCGTTCGCATGAATCAAATACTGAGCTGTGGTTGAAGGTAACCTGTCAAGGTCGTCCAGAAATTTGATTCCTGATCATCTCGTATATCGTTTATATTGCATAATAGTAGTATACGAGTTTATAGGTTATAATATATTCCCACTTTTAAATAAAATCCAGGTGTTCACCTACACGTTTCCAAAACTTAAAAAAATTATCTTCTTTCGTTAACAACCAATAAAGTCACAGAATATTCAAAGTAGCGATAAGTGTTAGTTAATAATTACCAAACTATTGAATAAACATGAAATAAAAGTTGCGTTGCTTTTTTGAAGGCCGACTTAGATGCTAATTGTGATAATTGATACTGGTAAATGCTGTGTGAAATGTTCGACGTCTATGTAACTGCAAAATAACAAAACTAATCTGTGACAAAGGTGCGCATTGATAAAATTCTTTTATAATTATCAGGTGTACAAATCGAAATCCGCCGAAAAAAAAAAATTGCTAATTTCCATTTGCACGCCTAATAGTATTTAGAGAAAAAATTGTCTTAAATATTGATTTGGAGCTCTAAAAGTGTATTTCAGAACTAACTTTACTCTAACAAATCCACTTATTCATGGAATGCCTGTATTCTGCGTTAATACAATTCAACCCAGTTTTCAAAAATTATATAATATTCTATGGGTCCTAAATAAAAGTACGAACCCTCACTTTTTGAGAAATAAATACCTTCCGATTCAAAGAGAATTAGTTGTGTCTCATCTGAGATGATGAAGGACCATCAAAAACATTGTCGGAGCTTCAACAAACACAAACGCGATCAATGTTTTCGTCTAAAGGTCTCAGTCTAAGTGTTCTGTCTAAATAAAATTTAATAAACAAATGTTCATAAATCAGTTCCTGGTCGAAGAAGCGAATTTGTATGAGATATTTAACAATTTAAAATCAAAGGTGATACCAAAATTTACTTTGTCCTTTTCAAAATAAGCTACATTTTAAGTTGAGGAAATTGTACAAATGACCAATCCAGGTGCAAACTCCGAAATTGCCTTCAGTTTGTTCAGTGAATTTTCACGTGATGCAAAGTTCGAAATTGTTCTTCGACATTTCTTGCCGTTTATCTGAAATACGTCATAACGTTCAAATAATATTGTTTATTCACTATTTAACCCGCAAGAAGAAATTCCGAGTGAACGAAATCGAAAGAAAATAGTGTGCACAACCTTGTCTTCTGAGCGACATGTATTTTCCTGGTATTGGTTCATTAGAGGGCACCATTTCGGTGCCTGTTGCCTTGTTTGCATGTTAGACTCCTAAACCTAAGTTTCGTTATCTGTCATGATACACTTCATTTACAATGATCCATTTGAAGGAAACTCAGCTATTTGGGAAAAAGCCCTATTACGATGCGTTTCATACATTATATAGAAACTAAACATATTCAACTCGCTCTAATATTTTCAATTTCGTAACTCAACAGTGTCAAATAAACTCTTTGCTTAATATTTTTTTTCCATACTATAAATTGGCAATAGTATTTGAAATTAGCTATTGACATCAAACAAATTAATTCAGCCTCAAAATAGAATGCAGTCGTACTAGGCTATGTTTTTTAAAGGAACCACTAACTCAGACCGTTTGAATGACAGTCCTTGTTATACTCAGATAATTGTAACAGAAACGTCCCCACGCTAAAGACATTAGACCTAAGATTATGAATGGGATCTCTATTTTAATAACAAGGAAACCATTAAAATAACCGAAAATCAACACTTTAACCAGTTGAACATAAGCCCAGTTAAAAAAAAATATTACGTATGGAATAATGTTTCAAAGTCGTCTGTGCATACCTAATGATTTTCTATTACCGCTAAGTGAATTCTCCCGACAATGTAATCGAAATCAGGCATAGAGTTGATTTGAGCAATGTTCGCGAGTTAAGAGCGAATCTCTTTGTTGCGTACGTCCACCTTTCTCGTTACAAACCAGCTGTTTTGGCACTACCTAGTCCTGCCATAAGTTCTGTTACACAATTTCTAGCGCTTGTCGTTCAAAACTTTTTCCGGGAATTGAACCGTTAACTTTTTTTCAGTGACGAACACTAGTCAGTTTGGTTTCAATTTGCGAATTATTAGCATGAAGTGGGGCGTAAAAAAGAATCGAGTCGCGGTAATAGCGTTGCATAAATGCGGAAAGAGTGCTGGTTAAATTTTCGAGTTACTAAAACCACTCGGAATATCAAGAATATTGGTTTATCGGGCTATTTCTCGCTTCGGCGAATTGTCTAGAGTAGAGGACAGACCAAGAAGTGGTCGCCCGCGCGTCGTCCGTACGAGTGTGGTAGTAAAGGCATTACGTGAACGAATTCGGAGAAATCCCCTTAGGGAGCAGAAGATCATGTCCAAGAAATTGGATATATCAACCAGATTCATGTCTAGGCTGATTCGGGATGATCTGCATATGAAAGCCTATCTTCGGTTCACGGGTCATCTTTTAACTCCTCAATTAAAAAAAATTATACTGGAAAGATTCAAGCGACTTTTGCAGTGGCACGCGGACAATGGCCGTGAAAACATTCTGTTTTCCGGAGAGAAAATTTTTACCGTGGAAGAAGTTTTCAACAAACAAAATGACAAGATTTATGCCACTTCATCCAAGGAAGCGAAAAAAAATGTTCCAAGGGTTCAACGTGGCCATCATCCTGTTTCCGTAGTGGTTTGGTGGGGGGTCTCTCACCATGGTGTCACATACCCCCATTTCTTTGAAAAGGGCGTAAAAACTGGTGCAAAGGTTTACCAAGAAGATGTGCTAGAGGGTATTGTGAAGGGTTTGACCAATACCTGGTCTGGATCTTCCAACAGGACCCTGCTCCAGCGCACAAAGCCAAAACCACGCAGGAGTGACTCAGAGTCAATATTCCTGGCTTTATAGCAGCAGAAGATTGGCCGTCGCGGAGTCCAGATCTGAATCCACTGGATTATCGTTTGTGGTCAGAATTGGAGAACATGCCTTGCCAAACTCCCCACAGAAATTTGGAAAGTCTTAAAACAGCATTAACCAAAGCAGCGTCCACGATCTCAATGGAAACCGTACGTGCCGCTATAGTCCAATGATCACATTGTTTCAAAGTTTGTGTTAAAGCAAAAGGCGATCATTTCGAATGAACCCAATTTTTTTTCAATAGCCAATATTGTGTTCTAATAAATGAAATAATTTTGAATACAATATGTTGTTGTAACATACAATATGTTGTTATATTTGTAACAGAACTTATGGCCGGACTAGGTAAGTGAAACACAGGTGGGCGAAAATGCCGACTTTTCGGATTTGAGCCTAGCTGATTATAACTTGGTGTCATTATTCTTTCTACACCGCGGTCTTGCTATTTGTGCCCGCAGTGACGTAGTTTACCAACTCCATTGTTCCAATCCGAAATACAAATTCATGTGATTAAAATTCCATGTCCGTAAGCATTTAATTTACTATTGTTTCATTTCAGAAGTCCAAACCTGCTGTAACACGACTTTTATCGAGTTCGATGCGCTGTCCGACTCCATTATAAGAAGTGTATCTCTGTTTCCTTGCACTGAAATCGCTATTGCCAGCGATTTCAATGTACAAAATTCTAATTGGCTTCCACGTCCGTACAAGCCTTAACAAAAATCTATAACTTAACTATAACTTATTAACTATGTGGCGGCGGGGAGACGATTAAGGATAGTGGGAAGGGTTGTGGTATAGGGCAATTCTAAGGCTGGACTTATTAAGGTGAAGGTCGAAAAGATTGGTATTCGCTTTGCGAAGCATTCTGGACATTGGTTCATGGTAGCCATAATTAGTGCGGTGAGTGCTTATACGGAAAAGGGGTGTGGCCCGAAGGTTACGCGGGTTGGTGTTAAGGGGAATCATTTGCAATAATGAAGGGCTGTCAATGTTACCACTGAGAAGGTCATGGATAAATAGAATGTCTGCAACATCACGTCGTTCTTTAAGGGGTTGGAGGTTGATTAATTTTAAGCGATCCGTATAAGGTGGTAAATTAAGGGGGTCGGCCCAAGGAAGGCCACGAAGGGCAAAACGGATAAACCTGCGTTGAATGGATTCAATACGCGTAGTATGGGATTCATAAGAGGGGGACCAGACTTGGCTAGCATATTCGAGAAGGGGCCTCACGAAAGTGATGTATAATGATTTCGTAACGTAAGGATTCGAGAATTCTTTGGACCAACGTTTCACGAAACCGAGGGCAGAGTTAGCACGTTTGATGATGTTGTCGATATGGAGGCGAAAGTTGAGTTCACGGTCACAAATAACCCCTAGGTCAACCAAGAAGTTGACAGGCGGAACGGTTGCATTACGAATAATGTAGGTTCTGGGTGGTGAGGAAAAGCGCTTACGGGAGTAAGTGATGGTTTGGCATTTACTGATATTGAGCTCGAGATGGTTTTTTTGACACCAAGTAGTGAACCTGTTAAGGTCCAATTGGAGAGAGCAGGAGTCGACAGGGGAAGATATGTGTTTAAATATTTTCATATCATCAGCATATATGGAGAGCTGAGAGTTCAGAATAACGCTGTCGACATCATTATTGGTTAGAATAAATATCAGTGGGCCGAGATGACTACCTTGCGGGACACCGGAGGTAGCGTTAATTGGATCAGAAATAGAAGATCTGAAGATAACGTTATATTGACGATCTTGGAGATAAGATTTGATCCATGAGATAAAACCGGGAGAGAAACCGAGGGCAGTGAGCTTGACGAGAATAATTTGGTGAGACATTTTGTCAAAGGCTTTGCTGAAGTCAGTGGCGATAACGTCTACTTCTTTGCCAGCTTCGAGTACACACAAACATTGTGAAACAAATTCGACTAGATTAGTGGTTGTCGATCGACCTTTTAGGAACCCATGTTGGTTAGGAGAAAATATGGGTTTGCAGTGAAAGAATAGTGCATCATAAACGATGCTCTCGAAAAGTTTGGGTGTGCATGAGAGCTTGGCAATGGGACGATAGTTGGACACATCATTTTTTAGTCCTTTTTTGTGGACTGGAATGATATAAGCATATTTCCAAAGCTTAGGAAAGAATCCTTGAGAGATAGAGCTTTGAAATAGAGCAGTAAGGGGTAAAATAAGATGGTTCGCGCACTTTTTTAATACTATGGCAGGCAGGCAGTCGGGACCGGGAGAGTAGTCGTCCTTTAAGTTGCGTATTTTTTCGGCGATTAAGTCGGGAGTGATGTTCAATGAAACAAGAGATGTCTGGGGGCAGTCTTTCAAATATCGAAAATAGTCGTGATCGGGTTGAAGATCTTGGTCAGTGAATGATTGGCTGAAGAAATGAGCAAAGAAATTGGCGATTACTTCGGATTCATTGGAAGAGTTACTGAGAAAGTTAAGTGTAGTGGGGTAGCTATCGGTTTTTCTAGTAGAGAGAAAATGGTTGCTTGGGTTAACAACGCAGTTTACGGCATCAGACGAGAAAATCAGGTCGAGTTGTCTGTCCATGTTATTGGTGATATTACTGAGTTGCAGAAGGCCGGAGTCAGAGAAATGATCCGTGAAAAGGATTTCTTTACTTGTGGAGGGGTTAGCGGCGATGTAGTGGATCTCATCATCGGAATGAACCCATTTCAGGTGCGGGAGATTGAAATCGCCACAGATGATGATGATGTCATTGGGTTCGGTGATATCAAATATGGAGTCGACGAGATCAATGACGAGTTGGTAGCAGTGTGTGGGTTGTGAGGGTCTTAAGTAACAGCAGGCAAGATAAAGTTTCTGTTTAGGGAGTCTTATTGAGGCACTAGTGAAGTTGAAATCTGACACTGCAGATCATTCCGCCAACACCCTGGACTTGTTCCTTACCTCTCATCCTGATAAGTATTCTATTGATATACATATTGTCACCTCTAGGTTCCTCAGACCACTGTGTCGTTTCAGCTAGTTTCCCGTATTCGAACTACATAGTTAGAGAACGAATTCCTAAAAGAACAGTATGGCTCTACGAGAAAGCCAATTGGAGCGGACTCAACAACTTCTTTAGGAATTTTAACTGGTCACTATGCTTTCTCAATAGTGATGTGGATGCCGTGCTAATGCGATAATGAGCATACTTCTGCTGGGTATGAGATCCATCATTCCATATACAGTGAAGAGTATCAATCGAAATGCATGGTATGACTCGAAATAAGGCTTTGAGGATTGAGAAAGCTGAGTTTCCGGACTTACAAAGCTACTCCCTCTGAGGAAAACCGAAATAAGTGTAAACGAGCCGGAAATGACTAATGCATTGATTCGACGTGTTCTCCCATTACCAAAAGTTGAGGCAAAAAGGTACTAAATTGTCCCAAAAGCAGCAAAAACTTTTGGTCATTTGTGAAAAAAATAAAGGATTCTGCCTCGACCTCAATCCCTACGCTCATTTCCAATGACATTCTAGCTGTGAACTCTTTAGACAAAACCAATCTCCATCCGTAGATTTTGCAACCATCTCAACGCTCCCAGATTGCACTTTGCCTGCGCCTGTACTTGAGAGCGTATAATCTTTGGTGGGACAAATTTACTTTCGCATTCGTACAGTTGCAAGAGTACTTAAGGATTTCAACGTGCACGAATCCGCTGTTCGTGATGATATTCCCCCAATACTTCTGAAGAGGTGTTCTTCCACGCTGGCAAAACAACTGCGTCAGCTTTCCTATTCTTCTGGTCTCTGTCTGAGTAGATGGAAAACAGCATTTTTCCAGCTCGTCCCTAAAAAGGGCGAATCTTCGAATCCCACCTCCCACCGATCCATATCACTAGCGTCCCTTCTTTCTAAGGACATGAAAACGCTGATAAATCGTCAGCTTATGAAATATCTTGAATCGTGGAAATTTCTTTATGACCGGCAGTACGGTTTCCTCAGCAACAGGTCCATTGGTGATTGGATGACATATCTCTTTAGACAATGCTTCCAAAACACAATGCTGTCTACTGTCACTCAAACTAACCCTTGTGCACGTGTCAATTATAATAAAGAAAGGTAATAGTAGATAGGGAAAGCTTCATTTTTGATCAGGTCCGTATGATCAATAGGTTATATGCGGCGACAACTTTCAAATCCCTCAAACCACAAATTTAATTTCGTTATCGTTAATTTAAATGAAAATTTCAGCCGATCTTTGGTGAATTTTTTTACGGGTTTTTTTTTACGATTACCTAAATTTTAATTAGTCATTATATTGCTCATCGATGGCCTTCACGACCATTTTTAGAGCGCACTTATGGACGGGATGAACATCACCATAAATGTCATGCAATGAAACATGTTGCTCAAAGTTTTATCAAGAAAAAAAAAATATTTAGAATTTTCGCATTCAGTCATATGAATGCCGTTATGAGATCTTGAACTCTAACATCTAGCAGCTTAAACAGTTTTGGTAACTGGGGAAACTAAATAAAATGTGTTTAAAATAAAAAGCCAAAGAGCACTAAACTGAGCAATATTCTAGTGTAGCTTGGAACTTATCTACTTCTGTTGATTTTTAACAATATGGTTGAAATAAGGTTATACCGTAACGTCAATCATATAACATTTAACGATCTATATTTTTCTTATCTTCAAATACTTGAAAAGCGTTGGAATCTGATATCCCTAAATTCATTAACGTTTCATCCACAAAACTGACCATTCACTATTTTCCATCATCTTGTTCATATGTAAAACACCATATTACCACATTCGGCTTAGTCAACTTTCTCATGAGCTGTGCTCTTGGCGTAAGAAACTGATCTTGAAAGTCGTAGCACACGAAAAACGCTTAAATAATTTTTTTTTAAATGTTTATCTCAGAGTACTTCTCTCTGTAGTGAAGTAGTATTTGATATTTATAGATAATAAAAAAAGTTCAATGGCCCTTTGCAATAAAGTACAAAATTTGTATGTTGCTATTGAAAAACTCTATACAAGGACGATGCTTCATTTGCAAGTTGTCTTTCGTCACCTAAGTAATATACGTAATATATTTACAATACGAAATTTGTTCGAAAAAAGTGTACGTTTCTGAATTTAGCGAGCAGCAATAAGTACATAGACATTTTCTATACTCAGTTTGTTTTTAACAGATAAACATGTTTAGGTGTGTTTGGCGACTTTTTGATATTGAAAAAAAATTGATGAAAGAATGTCTAATAAATTTTGTTTGAAAAATAAAATTAAGTATTCCAACGTACTTGAAATATTGACTGTTAGATTTGGTGAACAAACAAAAAATGGACGCCCAGCACGTCAAAAATGTGACACTAATGACGATTCGGATTTGTTGAAAAGAGTCACCACTGGTGACGAGACATGGGTTTATGATTATGACGTCGAAATCAAGGTTTAACCATTCCAAAATGCACGCCAAGTTCGGTCAAAGGTAAAAGATTTGCTCACGGTTATAGTGGTGTGCTGTTTTTTCCTTTTTCCCTTCTCACAATTGAAAAGAAAGGACGGAGATTTACCACGACTTAAGAGATAAAGACCGCATCGCTGAAAAAGCTTAAGGCTATCGTAGGGGAGAAAATTGAAAACACATCCATACTAGTCAAACGATTGAAGCGTTTTATTGTCTGGAAGACTTAATTTGTGTGGAAGACTTAACAATGCCCCTAACGGTTAAGTCAAAAGAGAAGAAAAGAAAAATGTAATAGAATTAACAACTGTCGTAATCAGGGTTGTGAGGTTCATCATCAATCTCCAACATCCTGCCCGGTCGATTCCTTGGTTTCAAAATCGTCAGCCTCCAAAAGTATGCGTAGCTTCTGCACGGGACGTAGACATGTTCTACAACCAGTCTTGAGAAATACGTTGCACACCAGTCTATTGTCCGGGTAACTGCTATTACTCGGCCAAAGCGCCAGTGCGTCAGTGGAAGATTCTCTTGCCGTACGATGGCGGTGATGTCACCCACCTGGATATTCTGCTGCCGTCGCTGCCACTTATAACTCAACTGCAATGTTGTCACGCAATCTTCGCTCCAGTATCGCCCAAATTATTGATGCATCTTGCCCAGCCATTGCCAGCGTTTGATATGGCTAATCGGGATGTCTTCCACTCTCGGCTCTGGGATGGCAATCAGCGGGGCTCCGATTAGGAAATCTCCGGGCGTTAACGCCAACTTTGTTTTGAGCCGTCGTGAAGTCGAATGAGAGGACGTGAATTTAAGCACACCTCAATCCGGGTAGACAATGTTTGCAGCTGACTGTATCAGAGTGACTGTGCACCCATGAGTTCATGAGATGATGTTTGGTCGACTTAACAGCGGTCTTCCAAAGGCCACCTTGATACTTGGTTCCACGATTGACAAGAGTTTGTTGATTGAATGCCCTGTGTCAAGCGTCTTTTTAAAGTAAACGGTTGGCTCCAACAAACGCCGCCGCGTTATCGCTGTAAAAGTCCAGACACGGCCCAAGACGACAGACAAACCTCGTGAATGCGTCTAAAAGGCCTGCGGTGTCAGATCATCGACTACCTCTATATGCACCGCTTTGATCGCCATTCAAGCAAAGATAGCTAGATAGGTCTTGTTTGTTGAACGAGACTTTTTCTTTCCAACCCGAATGGTGAATGGTCCGCAATAGCCCACACCGGATGCCAAGAAAGAGCGTGTCGCCATAACTTTTTGTTTGGGTAAAGATGCCATTTGTTGAATCAAAGTCTGTCGACGCTGTCATCTGGAGGGGACGCACCGATGGATAAAGCTTCGAACAGCCTGTCGTCCATTTAATACCCAGTAGCGTTGTCTAAGAGTTTGTAGCATAAGAGTGCTTAAATGTGCTTGACTAATCAGACGCCAAACCAATGCTCCGTTTTTCGGGAGAATTACTGGGAAACGCTGTTCGTTTGGTATTGATGCCTTGCTTAGCCCATTCGCAAAATACCATCTTCATCCAGAATAGGGTTGAGAGCTAGCAATCGGCCTGAACTAGGTCGAGTAGATCCGTTGCGAATGCCCTGGAGTTCAACGTTGAATGCGCCGCCTTGTTCCATTCGAAAGAGAGCCGACAAAGCAACATCCAATTCCTCGCGATTGACCATGGACCCCAAGAGATGTTTCCGATTAGGACACTATCGTAGTACGTACGCCATGGTGCGCGGTAGTTTCTGCAGTGAGCTGAAACGCTTGGTGAAGGATATTAAATGCCAGTCGATTTTTCATATCTTAAGTGTCTATTGAACCACTATTGTCATTGCATTCTCTCTTTTGAGAAAAATAAAAAGTCAACTTATTTTTTTAACAAACCTCTTATTGCAGTTGATACTTAAAGCCAAGACCATCATGTCTTTCTTTAATTCCAAGTCACCTATCGGTCATAATTTATATTTTGCGTGTTCTCCTTCTAACATTAGCCGTTTTCACGAATCATAAGTTCACTTGGCCAGAGCCAAGCTTCTCTCGTTTACTAATGTTGTGTGCGATTTGTTTTTCAGCCAAGTGAACGGAACGTACAGTTTAATGCCGATTTCGAACGGCGAGCGCCTAGAAACTGCGTGGTGTTTTACCAGAACCCCGCCGAGGAGAGCAGCCGCGAAATGAACATTTGATGACGTTGGTATTGTCGGGATCCGAACTCGCTCAGAGGCCGACATGGTACCCACTGCTTCGGCGCTAAGCAACGATATGCGCGGTCATAATTGTATGGGTGATCAAATCTTTTTGTAGATTATTTTGTAACTTTTACTAATTTGTACAGAAGAGAAAAATCTGAAAGCCGTTTAGTTTTAATTAAATTACAAAAACAAACAGGGTGCTTATGCAAGGAACTGGGGTTCAAATTTTGAAGTAAGTTAACCTTGTCATGTGGAGTACCGTATGAAAGGGCTTCATTGGCACAAGCTCTAATTATTTTTATGATTTTTGGATTTATGATGAAGAATTGAAAAAAATAAATACCTTTTCCCTCTTTTATATGTATACTTTTAGGTTCCTAATAACTTTGGTGTATGTAGTACCTAACAGTTTGCCCTGTTATACTTATCTACTCAATTCTTTTTTTTTAATGTTGTAATCAAACACAATCTTAAATAGGTACCTACCTACTTAAGTGTCTCGTACCTACATTGTAAAAAGTAGAAAGTCCATGTAATATAATATATTCGAGCCGACGTCAGAGCTAGTTTAGACACAGAAATCTACGAACAGTGATATGCGCCACCCAGTTGCTACATATGGTGATAAGCACATAAACTTATTACAGTATTTTTAATTGATCGAGCGGAGCGTAGAGGAGCGAGAGCAATCACCCACTTTTTGGCCTAGCGCGTGCATGTACGGGGAATATAGTGGTCCGAAAACGATTTCGGACTAATCTTGTACGCACTAAATGTAGATATCGGCTATAACCACACATGTGTGCAGCATGTCATTCGATAGATCTAGGTCTGTAGATGAGCCATAAATTATCAAATGAAATTGTTTGATTGAAAAATAGTGAGAAATAACGAAGCAAAGTTTAGAAAAGTGCCATGCGGAGCGAGAGCAAGGTTGATAAAACAACAAATTTGCTCGCTCGATCAAAAATGTTCAGTAGCGGAGTTAAGCCCGCGCATACTGATCTGCCTAGTTATGTATCACTAATTAAACATAATCAATCAGAGATTAACTTTCTCAACCTGCAAGTAACTTAATATACTTTTTATTATAGTTTTCTTCACTTGCCTTAAATTGAAACCTCTAATCCTGCTCTTAACTTTACTTTATATGGTCTTAAGGTTCGACTGTGCAGGAACAATCGCTTTTACAAGCAATTTCAATTATTATGTAGAATCATTAAGTTTATTATGATAGGGAAAAAATCGAATTACGAATCCAGATCACTAACGAACTAAATTGTGTAGTCTTTCGTTATTTCCGTCAGTGCAATTATTTCTTATCTCCCGAATGGTATATTTACTGCAGCTGTCTGCAGTTGCACTCATCGATCCTCTCGATCATTTGGCTACAACATCCGCCTACAAACAGCATTGCTTTCATCAGGGCTAATACTTCAGCGGCAAAGCACATCCGTATGGGCCTACGGTTAGTTGCGCTCTCAACTTTTGACACTAAACCAATTTCCTTGTTCAATTGAACGATTTGTTAACCACAGCTGATCAATCTGAGAAGAAAAGTGGGAAAACAACAAAATGCGGAGAAATTTAGCTAGCATTACGTCGACATTGTGTTGGTGGCATGGTGGTTAATAAATCAACTTAGCTGCATGAGACCACATTTTACTCCACTTTCCGGGCTTATTCGTCTCGTTTTTATACTTGGTGTCGCATGGTGGTGAATGTCAACTTCAGTACCCAGGATGCATGTAGATTTGATTTTTATACACTATCATGGGGTTAACAAGTCTCGACAATGCTTTTTGATTAACGTCGTGAAGAAAAAGAGTGTATGAAAGTAAGTTTTTCAGGCAATGTTCATTGGGGTGCCTATATGCAGATGGCGGTTCGTGTTTTAAGTTGACGTCATATTTGTAACCTTGAAGCTAACATTAACAAAGTGCTGATTTTCTGTTTTATAAGCTGAATTAATTAATAGTAGTAACCATGGTTCTTAAGACATATAAACAGAACTCAAGCCATTCATCATTAGCTTCTCCGTTTAGGAGGCTGGAACATTTCTCAATTGGATTGCTAATTGACATTGAATATCAGGATTTGGATCTGTTATTATAACATTGTTGTATCACGCTAAAATGTTCTCCTTGGTATACCATGGATTACCTTCTCACCATTGAAGGAAATGTGAGTTCGTCCATCTGAGCACAGTGGATTAAGACTTACAGACCTTTGATAAAGTATGATGAAAAGGTGTTGGGAGGATTCGTGGATATTTTCAAATGTAAAAATTGCAAGTATCCGTTTGCATTAAAGTAAGGAGTCACTAGTCGTATTATAGAAAGGGTCACTTAATTATCTCTGATCATTTTTTCAAGCTTCGTCAAGGGGATAAAGGATGTCGAATTTGGCTATTGGTTTAGACTCTACTGAACAGACAGCAGAGTCTATTAGACAACTTGATACGTACCGGCATGAACGTATCTCTCAATTGCATTCAAGGAATCCGAATAATTGAATACTAAAAAGATATTTACCCATTTCTGAGGAACTTCAAAAACTTGTAAGCGATGATAATGTCTGATGAGAAATTCTGCAACTTACATGAAGGGTTAGTCATGCTGTATCTGAATTTCTGATATCTGTCGTTTTCAACCCGAAAACAACTCTGCTTCCATCGATTTTTCGTTGAGACGGTTTGCAATTCAATTCTGGGGCCGAATAACCGCAATCAATAACGATTAACTTGTCATCGAAATATGAGCATTTGGCATCATAGCTTTCGTTATTGAGCAGTTGAGCTGTCGAGCGAATATTTTTGCTTTATTTTTTTTTTATTTAAGGAATTTACTGTCATGCTAAATTCTCGATGATAAAGGTCGAACTTTGTGTTCTCTACGTGAAGAAAATATCCTGGAGTCTTCCTTCAACTCCATGCAGCTTGTACTTTATTGTATTGGTTGCTTAAAACCTTAGTGAGGCACATTTTCAAACATGAGTTGACAGCCGAGTTGACTCAAAAAACTCCAACTGAAAATGAGATGAGAAAATATCTCTAATTTCTTAAGACATATGAATTATGACGTCTACATACGAATAAGTTCTTTTTTAGAAACTTGTACCTAAAAAGTTGCTATAGTGAATATGGTCCATATGTGACAAATCTACAAGTGAGGTAAGTTACTTTTTAAAACAGGGTTTTAACAAATTAAGAAGCCACTAGAAATATACGACATAAACGTCCACCAGAGTGTACTTCTCAAATTAATGAAGACAAAAAATAGCTAAATTAGGTGTGAGAGCAGCTGAAAAATACTCAATGTTGAGACTTAAGTGAAGGATAGGAACGTGACCACAAATATATAAACAAGCGTTTAATTTAAAGCTGTATATACAAATGGTGTGAGTTTCGATGAGCCGTTCATATCTTCACTTTTTTATTTTAAATTTATTTTTTTACCTACATTTCCTAAGGCCAGACAGGGCAACACACTCTCATAGTTGTGTTCTTCCTTAGGGCAGAGTCTACAGGGTAATATCTTAGATCGCAATGTCCTGATAGGTAGTTGACAAGTATTTTAATAACATCTCTTGAATTTTAAGAAGCCCTAGAGATTGTATTCAAGAATTTGAAGTATTTCTAGATCCCGGGTCTAGTGGGACAAATCTTTTGATTCTTTCCAACAATCTAAAAATAATTTGAAATTGCTTATGGGAATATGGGAAGATGGCTCATAGCTAGACTTGGAATACAATAAAGAACAGTCTTAGTGCCTTAGAAACCAACAGTTTGAAAAAAAAAATACCACCTAAATCCATCTTTAGCGTAGCATGCTTCTGCACATAATGTGGACAAGTTTACAATGCGCGGAACATGCGAGTCTTTCACGACGTCTTATTTTGGTGATTACAATTTTCTGCTCGGGGTTTTCCGCCACATTGCGGTACATAATCAGAAGATGACTTGAGGTTACAGTCCCCAAGATTGCCATGGATGATTAGTTGTTAGTTTGTTATTTATATACAATATAATAATGATTTTAGTTGAGTTCCTTCAAGTCCAGTACCTTCATCTAAGAATCCAATGCCTGCTTTGGTGCCTGTTTATGGTGCCTAGACTAGGATGTGATTCCTTTTTTTAGCAAAACTTTGCATGCATTTGCAGGCTTGATCTAAAGAAGGACCACAACGTCGTCGATGTAACATCGTTACCGATATTGATTAGTATGTAGAATAGGAGTGGTCTGTCATAATTGAGCATAGAAATGGAGAAAAGGCTCAAGTCTGTTTTCCGGATACTGTCACTGAGACTTTTCCAGTTGTGGTAAGACGGCTTTTTAACATTACACTTTTCTAACTGTTACTGGGATAATCAACGCTCCTTCAGTATGAGATCGTATTTTATACTCAAGAACATATTATGTATAGGTTTACTTAAACGAAATGAATTTTTAATTTTTTAAATTATTTATTAGTTCTTCATTAGCACTTCGTTGAACCTTACGTGCTAGATAAAATGACCAAAACTTGGTTCACTAATTTATTTGGACTAACTGACTGACCCTCGAAGGGGACTATAAAAGAAGAAGAGAATGATTATGGCAGTGCATTGTTTTTTTGTTGTAGGCGCCTCGTATTTCATTGACATCTTTTTTTTTTATAGGGTTCGTGCAGGTTCAAGAGGGTACGCTCTTATCACACAACCTGGGCAGGTGCAGATGGCTTGTGTCGAAGATGTTCGTTCATTTCTCTCCGGGGGTGGTGTCCTCGATATGATTCGAGAGATTCGACTGAATTTGTCGCGTTGGTTCACAGTAACATTTTTGTTTCCATGTCATTAAGGTGTTATATTAGAAATATTAGAAATTTTAAAGTGAACTTACGCGAGTGTTATGCCTTCGTCAGCATTTTTTGATCATCTCAGCTTTTCCGTATATGAATTGTTCCTGGCTATGAACAAACTAGAACTACAGACCTTCCGCTCAACAGTCGGTGTTGATTACCATTGCACTACGACCACCCCCTTGCCTTGCCTTGTATTTATAGTATATCAATGATGCTATTTCCTCATTTGCTGAAGAAAAATCTTAGATATTGTGCTGGGGTTCTTGCACACACCACATCTGCACTAAAGTATCTACCTAGGGAGACCCCTAATATTTTATGTCTTTGCTTGGAGATTGGAATGCTCGAATGTTTGTAAAAATCAACGACGTCATACCCATTAGTATCCTCCCCTTCTTGATACGATCTGCGACAGACACGTAATATATACAGAGTGATGTGGAAAATAGACTCATTGTAGTAATTGTTCTTGAATGTGCGTAAAAAGGCACAATTTACAGAAATGTGGAAAACTTTGGAATTATTTGCCGAGCTGTTGCATCAATTATTTGTTCTTGTATCTTCCCCGCACTACAGGGAAACTAGGAGTATAATGGATAGTTTTTAAGATCAAACCATTTTTCTTTATTGAATGGTTGGTGTTATTTATCATAAGAAGTTTTTATTTTTTAGTTCAGAGCGGAGCCTGTGTTGTCAAAACAGAGTCCGTGTTTCTTTTTTTATCTTAGACACATACAACCTCCGAATTAGTTTTTTTTTTTCGTTTGGGGTATGCTCAGGACGCGCTCTCTGAGTTCAGAATCAACTGACCGAGCTATTAGTATAAGAGTTGGGGAAAAGGCTTATTGGTCTGGTCTACAAGGTAATTTTTCCAAAATGCTTTTAGTGCAATTATTAATTTATTCACTTTTATTGTTGTTTATTTCCATTATCTGTTTGACTGCTTGTCATATGAATGTTAATCAAATGACAACTTAAGTGCTCAAGTGTGTTCATAAACAAATCAGAGCGCTCAGTGCTCTGCTCTGAACTAAAAAAGAAAAACGCCCATTATCAAAGTAAACTTTAGGTATGTAAGTTGGCCTGGACGCATATTCTTAAATAGCATGCCGAGTCATAATTCTAAAACGTTTTGCTGATCTGCTAATGATGGTATGATTAAACAAAAATAAAAATTTGGTTGAGGCATAGACCTATAGTAATTATGATTTGCTCATCAAACACCTTGCCTACTAAAATCTCACCCGATTTTATGTATAATGTACGCTTTCGCTTTTACAAAACATACGCCAAAATTGTACGTAAATGAATCTCAAATTCTTTGTCTTTCTTTTTTTCAGGTACGTGATTGGGACACCTCTATGCTAAGCTTCATCGACCAGGAACATGTAACACTTGAGTCTACGTGACGTGACCTATGTTTATTTATGTGGTTACGCCCATGCCCCAATTTCAGCAACGAAGCACTTCCACATAACTTTCTCACCATATTCTGTCTAGTGTCAAAACAAAACAAAAATGACGCACCAATCAGTAGTTTCGACCTGTCGAAATGACAACGCCCGGAAAATATTAAATGATGTCAATTTACGCATTCGCCCGTTTGACCGTATAATAGTAAATATGTACATTTTCTTCGATTACGGACATATGTCAAGGTAACCTACCTTAAAAACCACCAGAAATGTCATACCCACATTCATCAACGAGTGTGGTCGGCATTTAAAATTATGTCTGCGTCAGGTCGCCGCGGACGCTTCCAAAGTGGCAAAAGCTACGGAGGGGGTATGCATCAACTTAATAGTGTTATCTAACACTTTCACTGCTCATGTCGCGTCTATCGGCATGCCTATCACAGAGCGGAGAAGCTGATTTGCTTTAAGCAACTCATAATTTTAAAATAGTTTCATAATAAACTAATTACACATGCATCGCATCACTTGATAAGTGATTGTCGTGAATTGTGACACGGGCTACTGTTGCTGGTGATTAATAAATAATTTGCAAGAGCAGTGAGCTTGACGATAGGGCATAAAAAGGAATACCCCACGAGAAGGTGCAGAAATGTGTACAATTTATGTCCCCTTTGCTCAGATTCAAAAACAACTCGCACAATGTATCACTGTTGTAAGCATACTTTTAGGCTGAAAGCTAGCAATTGAATTACAAAAGCAAGAAGAGTGTTTAATTCAATCTTCCTATTTTCTTCTGTAAACAAAAACACAGAAAAAACATCTATAAACATCCGTGATATACATATACACATGTGTATTATGTAGGCTATTTTTATGTTCCACATGCTTGTGTTGCTTCGGTGGCGTGCTAGTGTAGTTTTAACGTCCTTTGTTGAATATCCTTTTGTCGTGAATTTTTTGTCATTCATCGCGCCGCTTTGCTGGACACAATTTCACTGGGTTTTTGTCTTTATCTTTCTTATATTTTGACCCATTTCACTAATTGAACATCTTTGAATAGTGAATATATGTACATAAATCGTGTTTTACGAGGCACACCCGCGAAAAAACATTCATTCCCTATACTTTCATAATACTCGTACTCGTATATATACTTATGTGTTCTTATTTCAACGAAAATCTATATTGTATCATAAAAAGGTCTGTGAAAAAAAAAATGTTCTCAGACTTAGACAGTTTTCTTTGTGGAAACAACTAATTATAAATAGAATTCCTTGACAACGAATCAAATTTAAAGACACTAATTTTGTTTTATTATACAGATGACCGAGACGCGAACACCGTAAAAATTGAGCATAAAATCACGGTTTTTGGAAGTAAATTTTCTCGACCTGCACGTCTGTTTTCCAGTTTTTATAATCGATTTGCTTACTATCTGTCCAAAGGTCAGCAGGAATCAGAACCACGGAGCTATGAGGACATACTCCCGTTGGACCTTCGCATCGAATTCACAGCGGCGTGCGGCGCCATTAGACTTAAGGAAGCGGGCTTCTGGTTACCCAGACCGTGTGGCCACGGCAAAGCTCTGTCACTTCTGCCAACGAATTTAATCTCGTTTCCTAGGGGCTACATCACATTTTTCCTCGACTTCAACAGTGTGGTGCACTCTTACTTTTCTTATAAAGAATAATGGTAAGCGTGCAACCCAGTGGCGAAATTACAAGTTCTGATTTTCACTGACAGCTCCAAGCTGGAGCACGGTGTAGGATTGGGAATATTCTTGACCCAACTGAATATCTTAGATTCATGTGTCCTCGATCAAACGAGCAGCTTTCAAGCTGAAGTGCTAGCGATCCGTGAAACTTACAAAATACTCAGCGCAGCTCGCCCGATTACACGTCCACCGCTAAATGTAGTGACACCAAGCCGCTATTAAAGCTCTTTCGCCTGCTACCACCTTTTCTAAGCTGGTGGATCAATGCAAGAAAGAAATAAACGAGCTGGCGGCTGGTCTGATACCATGCTCCTTTCGATTCCAGGACACAGCAACATAGAGTTAACCAAACTTGATGCCACCTCAGACTCCTCTACTGAAACCGTGGGCCTGTCGCTAAACCTTCTCAAAGGCAACATTTTGCAACCCTTTTTCAACACATCAATTGTAGGTAGGTTAAATCAACTAGATACAGGATATAAAGAAAAACCTGGCCCTCCTACTAAAAACAAAACGGGCCGTTGACCTATGACTTAAGAACTTGCACTGCCAGAATAGGTTTCCACCACCCACTGCCGTAGTTGTCACAACACCCACGCAGAGGTGCATCATTATTCCTGCGAATGCCCAACACTGGCAATTCGCAGGTTCTGCCTCAATGGCAAATACTTCCTCGATGGCTTCTCAGAGGTAGACAACCTCAGCTTGGCCAACATAAGCAGGTATCTTAACTCCACAGGCCTTTAGGTCTCATGAATTTTATGGCATCAAACCGGCGCCTAAGCGCTAATTGTATCCCGACACGCAAACTCTATCTATTATCTGTCGACATATTTTGCCCTATATTTTGTTTAATATACGAGGGTGGTCCGATAAGTACTTAGCCTCACCGCCAGATGGCGCCAGTATCGCAAGAACAATTTACTATCGTGTAGTACATTCCAGTAGACGGCTACTGTCGAAATTTCAGCCGCATCGGACTCGTAGTTTTGTTTTGACCGCGTGTGGAAGCGGGAATGTCCGCGGATTTTAGAAGAATGGAAAAAGAGCAATATCGGTCGGTGATTCGATTCTCGTTTTGCAGTCGGAGCGAGCTAAGAATTGCCTTTTTATTTTCTTGACTACCCCAATTTCATTTTAGTGAAAAACAGAATTAATAATTTCCATATAAACGTCCTCGGGACGTAATTGCTGTCTGCGTACATGTTCTGTATTTAAATACTTTTGTAATCCAAATCAACGCTTTCGTACTCCAGGCTACGCCATTTTCCACCAAGCCAAACATTATGATTCTTCCAAGCAGCAGCAGCAAAACCCACTTTTCTTACCTTTTCAAAGGGAAGGCCTAAAAACTGAGATTGATTAGATTTCTGCGATAGTTTTTTACGCTGTCGTTATGTTGGCGTTATCCTAGAAGATAATATTTACGATTCATCGAAGCTCTGTTTTCCATTATCACTTTCGGATTTTAGGGTTTCAAACCTATCCCAGTTAGGCTTACTACAAACATAAAAAATAAAAACACGCTCGGAGTCATGTTGCTTTGGCCATTTAACACGCTGTTTTTACTAACATCGTAGTTGAATTTACTTTCGCTTTTCATGTTATTCAGTCTTTTGATCCATGATCTCCAGTCCATAGTTCTTATTCGTTGTCGCGTCTTTTTCTACCTCCCGCTTGCAGACGAGTGAAAACGAAAGTATTAATTATCGCTTTTATTTTATCGTCTTTTACAATTAACATCATCCAACCCGCGTAAGTACGTGATTTACTTCACGTTCGTTTCTAAAAAAACTATCTATGATCAAATTCGTAATAATTTTCCATATCCATGGCAATAAAACAAAAGGAATTTTTTTTGTATTTTTAATATTAATCGTTTCGTATAAAATTAAAAGTAATAAATATATTTGATTGCATTACTAAAACTAACATAAAAGAAGCTCATACTTAAGATAGATCGCAATAAAGACGCAAGATCTTGCATACAGACTCGTAGGTACAAGAAGCTCCTGACTAGCAAAGTGATTTAATAATCTCCACCGTGTTTACTACCCTTGATATAATCGGACACCCCAGTCTTCCTTTATCATGTCAGATGCCTTTTCTCCAATCATTATCACAGGGGCGTTCGGGTTGCCGTTAATAATAGTTGGCATTATACTCGCATCAACAACTCTTAGTCCTTGCACGCCATAGACTCGCAGTCGAGGATCAACTACAGCTGTTGTATCCCAACTTGGTCCCATTTTACACGTTCCAGTAGGATGGTAGATGGTGAATGTGAACTGTTTTATACAACACGCCCAATACTCGTCAGACATGAATTCCAATTGCCTGCACCCTGGCAGGGGTATATGATGTGGTCTTGATCCGAATCTCTGAAATGCTTTTGTGCTTGAAATATTAACGGCAATCTTAATACCCTCAACAAGGACGTTAATATCTTCTTGATGGGCAAAGTAATTGGGAATGAGTTTTGGTTGCTGCAGGGGATTCTTGCTGTTGAGCCGAACCCAACCGGTGCTTTTGGGACGAAGGAGCAACGGAAGGATCGTCCATGTTTCGGCATTGAGGAGTGGCTTGTATACAGTATTGAAGAATCCATCTCGGAGGTTGAGGATTTTGCGTATTTGATCGCCACCATCGGAATTTATTGAACTTGGGGCAAAATGAAATTGCATATCAGGCCAGTCTACATTCGGGTCTTGGTATTTAGTGTTGACAAAAGCCACGGCTTCGACTCCGGAAAATGTCATGGGCCCACGCTCTCGAAATATATATTCCATCGAAACGGGCATGGTTTGGAAACGATTCCGTGTCACGGTGACAGGAGCATCGACCACAAATGTAAGACCTCCCAGGCCTACATGATCTTGTAGATTATCACCAACAGGCAGATCGGCTATGACCGGAATATTGAAACTTTCGAGATGCTCTGCTGGACCAATGCCTGATAGCATCAATAACTGAGGCGTATTTAGAGATCCCGCAGATGAGATAACTTCCCGTCTGACGAATGCGATATTCTTTCGTCCATTCTTCAGAAATTCTACCCCAACTGCTCTCTTGTCTTTGTTTATAAGAATTTTGGTGGCCTGAGTGTGGAGAAGAATGTCCAAGTTTTTCCTCGTTCTCACAGGTCGAAGAAATGCTTTTGCTGTACTGCAACGCGATCCTCGTCGAACGGTTGATTGTGTTATCATGAAACCAGTTTGTTTTTCCCCGTTGATGTCCCTCACTTCGTAACCCAATTCCATGCCAGCTTGGAGGAATGCTATCGATAGAGGGGTTCTCCAAGGTGCTTCCTGCACAGTCAAATATCCTCCGGTTTTATGATATGATGTTTGAGCTAAATACGGATTACGCACATCTTCTGATTTTAGGAAATATTTCAAAACCTCGTCATATCCCCATCCTTCATTGCCGAGCGACTCCCATAGATTGTAATCATGTTTACTACCCCTAACGTACACCATGGCATTTAGTACACTCGAGCCGCCAAGAACTTTACCTCTTGGCCAGAAACATCGATCGCCTTTCATCGCTTGACAGTACTGTCGATTCGCTGACGGTGTTGTTTGATACTTCCAATCGAGATCGGAAAGCTGGAGGTATCCCGCCAACGCTGGCACGTCGGAGATCTCGGTTTCATCACCACCCGCCTCGAGAAGCAGGACGGTCCAATTTTTGATTTCGGAAAGACGACTCGCGACTACCGCTCCGGCCGATCCTCCCCCAATTACAATAAAGTCGTATTGTCGTCTTATCTATTAATTAAATTTAATTTAACTAACTAGATTGTTATATGGTCTTCAGACTGATACTTACAGTTTCCGCCTCGGCTATTTTTGTTTCGGGATCTATGTTCTGGTAGCGATAGTAATTGATTCCAATCGCTAGAATCGGAATCATCCCCAGTAGCGATGTTATTGTTCCAAATGCCATTTTTCAGTAATTGTCAAATCCAGACTTCCTCCTTTTTCGCGCTGTTTGAACGCTTCTTATCGGCTAAAATTTTCGGTGTATAGTTACGTATGCCCGGTCTGGCGGGCTTGAAATGTTCTTTGGCCTTCTCGTCTTCTTCGACAATATCCAAATAAGATTTGATATACAATTGGTGGTTTAAATAGTTCTTTTGCTTGTCTATCGATTTATTGGATAGCTTGCTTGAGGTGGATGTTGAAACCGATGATAATACCGATGATGCGATTGATGTGGATGAATGTGCCGAAGATGAGCTGTAGTTAGATGAGTAGTAGATTCCACTTTCTGTGCTTTGTGATATGATGGATGATTGTGGTGACACTTGATCATATATGATAATAGGTTTGATTTTGCTCGATGTCGTTGATGTAGTTCTGTAGCCAGATGAGCTTTCAGTGGATAAACTGTTGCTGCTGTGCGTTTTGCAAACTTTATGTTTTTGAAAATTTTGCTTGCAATTCTTTGCGTTGAGTATTTTCGTGCAGTATTGTCGTTGATTTTGTTGCGATATCTCCTGTCCCATATTTTTTACAAAAAATGTTGGTGCAGGGATCTGATAAAATGAAAAAAGGAAAAGTTAATAGCGTATTTAGGAAATGTAAATCAATTTTTATAAGAATGGCTAATAAAATAGTATATCTATGTGCTTTTTCGAATGCACGGAAGAGATTTAGTACTTTTCCGCATGGTACTCATAACTTACGAAGCAAAAAATCAAAGCGAAAAAAAGAAAAGAAATTTAATTATCGCATTTTTCTTCGCATCAATTGTTTATCCGCTGGCCAAGTTTCGTGTTGAGCATGTTAACAATACATTTTAAATAGTCTCCCAGCTCAATAGGAGAGACATGCTTTTCACTCGTTGGCCAACTTGTAAACAAGCAATTACCCCACGAATTGCATAAATTTACACTGAGAAAGAAAATACGTAAGGAAAATCGTAGCAACATACGGAAAGTGAAATATTTATCAATTTAACGATATTAATGCGAATGGAAATTACAAATCGAATAGAATTTTATGATAAACTTTAATCAAAAACTACTCGTAGTAACGAATGAGTATGTGCTATACAGTAACTATCTTTCTCGAATGTTATGTGTTCATGGTCGATCAGGTTATGGCTTAACGGCTTTTCAACGGCGAATCAATGCCGTCGACCGAAGATTCACGTGCTGTAATATATTATGACTGATTTACCTGCATGTGCCATCTGATTACATTTATTCAACCATTGTAAGCTAAACTAACGTGAACAACTCGTTTTGTTTCCAGTTCTTTATGCCGTTTCTGGCATTGAACTCTACATTCTATGGTAATTTCGCTTGGTGAAAAGTAGTCATATTCGGTGATTATTAAATTTCCAATTGACGTAATTGAGTGGCATTTAATTATTAAAAAACTTCCGAAGAAAAACGAAAAAATCAACGGCAGTTTGCCATTAAACTTTTTCTTTTTATTTTTATTTTGCCCTAACTCTGCATAATCTCTCACTCAAGCTAATCAGTATACTCGTACACTTACACAATATAAAAGAAGAATATGTATCTCGTAACTACGAGTGTATGGGATATGGAAATGTTAGATAATCAATAAAGTGTAGAAAATAGCTGTGAACAGTCATAGGTTTTTATGAAGCGTTGTCAGTAGCACGATCTTCATTATTTCCAACCGTGATGTGGATGATTCCAAATATTGTAGGTAACTGTGCATACTGCATACTCCTAGAGATTATAAGTTCTTTCGACAGGTTCCACATTTACTGGCTGTTTATTGAAATATCAATCCGAGGCTTTAAAATTAAAATAAAAATTGTTTTTTTTTTATAATGAACCAATGCATACGTTCATGTCAAAAAAAAAATAACTTAACCCTTGCTTTCGATAATCAATTTAAGCACTTTAGACTCGATCGATCACTTTCATACCAATTGAAGATATATCCCCCTTTAAAACAAATACACAAGAGGACGATAAACGATAAACTAAATAATTTACCTAATGCTTGACCATAACCAAGCGAAAAAAGAAAAATAGTTTTTAATGAAATGACTTTATATTTTTTATCGATTTGTGCTGAATATAACGAAATAATTTTAAAAGCAAATTAACTAAATAATTTTTATTCATCCGGTCCGCGTGCATTATTCACGACACGGGTCTGTTAATTATTGTCACGATAGAGAGCTGAGAAATTTTAAAATCAAAGCAACCTCGTGTCTCTATGGACTGTTGAATATTTATAATCAGTTCAAAGGCAATATGTTTAAATTGTGCGAACAAACTAATATTTCTTAATAAGTCATACATATTTTAGATGTTGATTACCGAGATAGATTTGATCTATAATAGTTTATAAATGGGTCCTATGTTTTAAAGTAGGCATTTAGTTTTTTGTGTATTGCTATCCCCAAAGGCATATTAATTCAACACATTAGCGCTGCTTGGCGTGTTGATGTCATATGCATTTTTTGCTGTTGTTTGCGTACTTTAAAGAAACATTTATTGGGAAAGGAAGCATTTGTAAGGTAGAAAGGAAATATTTTAGATTTACAACGCTTTTACCGGATGACTACAGACTTACCATCTGTGGCGTATAAGTTTTAAAAATACATACTATAATATAAACGTTAGAGATAATTGCTTGTGTCATTGTTTTTGACAGTCTCAGATGAATATACATCTGTCTTATCCAAGAGTGAAAGTTATTTTTTGTAAGACAGAGGGTGCATGAAACAAATGAATAGTCACACGAGTATATAATACTTCCATGAGTTAAGAAGACAATAATTGTCTCATTACGTTGCTCTGAAAACTGTACTGTTGGCCCTTGCCAATATTATCTATACAGGGTGTCCCACGAGCAGTGTGCCAAAAAGCTAGAGCGTGTATGTAGGTCTGGTCAAGACAAGAAAAAAATCGTATGGGAGGGGCAATTTTCTAAAAAATTGACTTAATTTGGAAAAAAAATTATTAAAAATCAACAGTCACATCTACAATGCCGTGATATACTTTTTTGTAAAGCCAGAAACCTCTTCTTTCATCTTGTTTTTAAACGAAGCTGTTTTAAGGAATAGTTTTTGAGAAATTAATTTTGAAACTCAAAATTTTGAAAAAAAAATTTCGAACTATTTTTATTTAAAATTGTATGTAATTAAGTACTAATTTTTTTTTCAAAAATTCAATTCTCTTATTAGTTTTTAGTTAAAAACAGAAAACCGGATGCAAAAATGTATTGTAGTTTTTGAGAAATTAAAAAAAAAACCCGAACTATTTTTTTCTAAGAAAAACATTTTTTTTTGGTTTTAACGCGGCTCGACTTGTAGGCAAATTAATGTATGAAACATTGACCTCTTTTTTATTATTTTTAAAAAAATTGGAGTTTGAAAATTAATTTCTCAAAAACTATTCCTTAAAACAGCTTCGTTTAAGAACAAGATGAAAGAAGAAGTTTCTGGCTTTAGAAAAAAGTATATCACGGCATTGTGGATGTAACTGTTGATTTTTAATAATTTTTTTTCCAAATTAAGTCAATTTTTTTAGAAAATTGCCCCCCCTGGGCTAAACGAGGGGAATAGACCCCCCCCCCCCCTCCCATACATTTTTTTCTTGTCTTGACCAAACCTACACGCTCTAGCTTTTTGGCACACTGCTCGTGGGACACCCTGTATATGTGTATTTAGGTACAGGTAAATGAGTATAACCCAAAGCAAGTCTGTACATTGTCCATTACCATTATAAAATAGCTTTATACTCGTAAAGCAATCGCTTTCGCGTTTGTTGAAGCAATCGATTTCGTTTCTTAGTTAAAAAAAAAATACTTCAATTATCCGTTTGCTAATCAACAAGTTCTTTCCATGCTTTGGAAACATGCCGATGGTTTGGAATCAGCATGTTCTCTGGACCTGTAGATTGAATCCACAGTGACAATTGTCGCTCAACCTAAAGTCGGTCGCAGGGAGAATACAATTTTCATATTATTATCCTGATGCAATGGTCTTTTTACTATATTTCTAATAACTATGCCAAATTAAAAAGATGTGCGAACGTTGCGGGCGTTGCGTCCATTTTACGGTAGACGTGGCTGCCCTCCACAGTCGACTCTTCAACGTTTGATGGCCCACGTTTGAGACGACGGGTTGAGTAATCATTCAGTCAACATTCGTACGTCATAGGAACGCAAGATCGGCTGAGAACATCGCCGCGGTCCGTGAAAGTTTACAGCAGAACCCGAGGTTGTCGGTTCCTAGCCGTGCATAAGAATTCAGCCTTTCGCATCTTCAACTTGACGAATTTTGCGCCGGGACTTGGGCCTACACCCGTATAGGATCCCACTTGCCCAAGAGCTTAAAGTTCATGAGCATAGACAACGCCGTTTGTTGCTGATTGGGCTTTGGAGTTTTTCGAACAGTGTCTCGATTTCGGCCGAAAAATCATCTTTAGTGAAGAGGCGCTTTTTTGGATGAATCGCCGTGTTAACAAGCAAAATTGCCGGGGACCACAGCAACCCACACCAGGTTCACATCCTCGACTAGTCATCCTCAAAAAATTACCGTTTGGAGTGGCCTTTAGGCCGGTGGTCATTGCTCCGTACTTTTTCGAAAACGACGTTGGTTAGGCGGTCACCGTCTATGATGAGCGCTACAGTACTTATCATCGTCCAATTTCTTATGGCCCAAATTGAACCATTGATTCCAGCAGGATGACGCTACGTGCCACATTGTCGGGTTTCCTGAAGTCGCAGTTCTATGCGAATAAAATACAATCAACCGATGCCTTAAAGACGAGTGAATATAACACAGGCCATCGCTCAAATTCAGCCGGATTACGCGAAGGAATCATTGATAATTCGATCACTCGGATGCCACCGTAAGAAACTGAGGCAGGCAATTTGAACCATGTCATATGTCTTTCAAATAAAAAAAGATTTTTAATAATACCTCTCACACATCTCGTTTTATTCCGTTTCAATATCTACCCGCCTTTATTGAAAAACCCTTTGTAGATATACCGGAATTCAATGTAAAACGTCTACAATATTGTAGGTACTGAAACCAAATTGTGAAGATTTCCTAAATGGTTTACAAATATTACAATGGTTTACAAGTAGCCTAAGTACAAAAAAATTAAATCCTAAAAAGTTAAAAAAATAATAATAAAGGCTTAAATCCGAGAATTTTCTACGCTTGTATTATACAATTTTATTTATTTGCTTATTTTTGCAAGATCATTTCTATCTAGCAACAAAATTCTGATGAGAAACCCGTTGCAGTATATCTGTCGAAATTTGCCGTTTCAACTATGATTCACACACGACTTGGGTGATTGGGAGAAGTCTCGGCTCTGGTTCTTCACTGCCAGCCATATATTTCTTATTAGTACTTGAAACGACGATGGGTCATTTGCGCAGACTTTATTCTAAACATAGCACACAGGAAAAAGGTTTAATAATACGATTTCGGTATCAAATTAAAGCCTTTCATTTCACATCCAGGAAATTTGTCACGTTATAAAGTCATTGCTTAACTAGCTCCATAACATATGGCACCTGCATGCTGAAAATAAACGTCGCCCACGTCCAAGTAAAACAAACAGAAATCGTCAGTACTGTCCTGTAACATATAATAAATTATTTAGGGAAATAATCGCATTAGTATCGTTTTAGATTAAAAATGACCAAATGGCACCGTCAGTAACAAAACTACAGCAAACTTGTACTCATTGTGGGGAAGAGATTCTTCCACGAAAGGTTTGGGGTTTGATGATACAGTTTTATTTGCTTGCGTAGATTAACGAACTAATGAACCGCTGACCGAATTAATACTACTCTGCCTATCAGAGAAGACGCTCAATGACGACCAATAGCGTAGTATAGGGAATTTTTACTATAGGTATTTCAGCACTTTGCGCGAGTTTGTGTCGTTCAACGAAACTTCCTCAGAATATAAAGGGACCTATTGTTAATTTTCGACTCTGAGTGGCAAATTTCGACAAGCTATTTCGAAACAAGTATACTAGGGTTTTGTCCGCATCCAGCTAAAAAGAAATTCTTCGAATTTTGCATCATTGGCGTTAGCCTCTAAATCTCTAAAGCTTAAAGCCTAAAATGTAAATAAAATATAATCTTTGGGTCAAGGCTTTAGATGATGTCTCATAAAATGAAAGATCGTATTGGGTATTTTTTGTTTTGATAAGTTGAAAATTCCAATTTCTTCTCAGACTGGCAAAAGTATGTTACGAGACCTTTTGGTCTTAATTAATTGGTATTTATAAAATTGTTATTGTTATTTATTAAATTGTCCTGTTATATGGCAATCAAAGGGGATTCGGGGAAACACCGGCAACTTAGGAAATCTGACTCCCTGGCATTGTAGACACCTGCAACCAGTGCTGTATTCACCAGTTTCTGGGGACTACAAGGATCATATTGCGCTGACTTTTCTACGAAGCGGTGTTATGGATCGACCAAACACAAAATGAAAGTGAATGTTCTACTTGATCAGATTTTGGTGACTGTTGGATGTTATTATATTTGAAATACACATGTGACGGATGTATACTCACGCGATGCACGTTCTGCGACTTATGTATTCAAAACTACGAGAGGGTGCTCACATCACAATGCCAGGCATCGTAAAGAAAGTTTTGTCCAAATTGCAATTCAAGGTTCGCATGATGTTTGATTTGCGTGTTGTCTAACCGCGCCTCCAGTAATAATACATTTGATGGATGTTTGATTGGGATCATCCAACATTTATTTTATCTTTTTTCGCATCGACCGCTGAAATATACCAAGAAAAAATACGATAGCTTCGCGTTTACAGCGTAGGTTGTTGTAACCTCCAGCTAATTATTATTGCACTAGTCCAGGGATTTAATTGGTCAAGAGGGACTCAATACACGGCTTCTTAGTCGACCCTGTGCTTGTGTAAAGACCATTATTGAGCTTTGTGAATTTCACTGTGTCTGCGTTTAAACTCTTCGCGTTTCTTTTTGACAAGTTTTGAGCGTACCTTTGAGATATTTCACTTCGCTTTTATAAGGGATTTTGACAAAGAAACGGATCAATCTTATTAGATTGACAGATGTGGTTTCGTTGAGTTCTATTTGTTCAGTTGTTTACCTGTTGTCATGGCAAGTATAAGAGTATATAGATACCAGTAAAACAGTTTAGATAGCATCATCATAATGTGCGCTTAGGACTCCTCCTTGCGGTACACCATCGATATTCATTTCAGTGTTGCACAGAAGCCAAGTCTTCAGGATCCTTTTACGACATGAAATACAATTGCATATGGCTGCTGATTTTTTAAATCTTTGCCTCCTACAATGGCCTTTCAACTTTATTGACTAAATACTTGTTTATAATCGGTTTAAATCTCTATAATCGGTTTTAAATACTAAATACTTTTTTTTCAAACTATATGAAAAGCATGATATATTAGTCCGGCACGTATTCTAATACCAGTCCGGCATTTAAAAGAAAGAGAGGTATAATCAGGGTTTCGTACTTTTGAGCTTTGCCGGGACCTTTGTGTGAACATTATTTATCGTTGACAACGTTATAACGAAACGCCGCTATCTTTATGTTTTGATTGAAATTATATAAGTGGATCAAAATCAAAACGTTGATCATCTTTGCTATGCGCTGCTTCATCTGTATTGTGTCTTAGGACGAACATAGATGCACTAGGCGATGGACTTGTTGAATAACTTAGTAATTGTATTAAGGAGTGGTATTTTCTGTAACCATTTGACAGCATTTGTAAATAAAATAAAATAATAAAAAAATGCTTCATTTTGTGATGCTACTATAATGAGAAAAGCCTTTCAAAAGCTTATGAAAAAATACTGCCGCTTACCACGAAAGAGCTTTAACGGAATTAGAATTTGCTCGCTCTAAAGATAAGTCACGTTCTGATTGTTCAACAACCCTACAAGGTCATGAAATTTTCAAAAACGTCAAGCGATAAAGGCATTGACCCATCGTCTTGAAATACAAAAAGAAATTCGATTTATGGTTATCCCATAAAAATACTGAGAAAAACATGAGGGACATCTGTTTTATATTCTTAAAACGTACTGAATTCGAGAACTGGTGACGACGACGAAGAGAGGTATGAACAAGGTTTCGTATAATACTTTTGAGCTTTGCCGGGACTTTTGTGTGAACATTATTTATCGTTGACAACGTTATAACGATACGCCGCTATCATTATGTTTTGATTGAAATTATATAAGTGGATCAAAATCAAAACGTTGATCATCTTTGCTATGCTCTGCTTCATCTGTATTATGTCTTACGACGGACATAGATGCACTAGGCGATAGACTTGTCGAATAACTTAGTAATTGTATTAAGGAGTGGTATTTTCTGTAACCATTTTACAGCATTTGTAAATGAGATAAAATAATAAAAAAATGCTACATTTTGTGACGCTACTATAATGAGAAAAGCCCTACAAAAGCTTTTGAAAATGATACTGCCGATTACTACGAAAGAGTTTTAACGGAATTAGAATTTGTTCGCTCGTCTAATACTAAGGATAAGTCACGTTCTGATTGTTCAACAACCCTACAAGGTTATGACATTTTCAAAAACATCAAGCGATAAAGGCATTGACCAACGCCTTGAAAGTTGAATACAAAAAGAAGTTCGATATATGGTTATTCCATAAAAATACTGCGAAAAACATGAGGGACATCTGTTTTATATTCTTAAAACCTTATGAATTCGAGACATCTCTTAAACGAGTCATAATTGGTGACGACAATCAAAAGTTAATTCTCATTCTATTAGGAACAACGCGTCCGATCGCTAAGCCTTTGCAAAAAAAATACAACTACAAGTAGCGCTCAACCACGGTAATATTGTTTTTTTTTTTTAGGGTTCGAGCAGGTCCAAGAGTTACGCTCTTATGGTGTTTGTCACTTTGTTACCTGGACGGGGTGCAGATGGTTGTGTCGAAGATGTTCGTTCTCTACTCTCCTGGGGTGGTTGTACTACATATGATTCAAGAAATTCGACTGAATTTGTCGCGTTGGTTGTAGTTCACAGTAACTTATTTTGTTTTCATGTCATTAAGATGTTATATTTGAAATGCACACACAGGGTGTGAATTTTGAAGTGATTTTATACTGCGATATTATGCGCCTTCGTCAGCCTTGATCATCCCTCATTCATAACTGATATTGTTGCACACTTATACCGGTAATGATTACCATTGCACCATGACTTGAATCGATTTGGAGCATTTACCGTATATTCTTTCCTCTTTATCACTTGTTCTGGTATCTGCAGAGCTCTTCAATGAACTTTTTCTTTTATGTAAACCATTAAATCCAATTTAGCCACTTCCTCACCAAAATCACATAAGTTCTTCACCGGCACTCAGCAATAGTAGCGAATCACATTTAACGTTTTATATTTTAAGTTACAATGAGCATTTGATCTACTATATTCTTCCATGGTGCGCCCTTATGGAGTAATAATTCTTAACAATTCAGCGTCTACAACCAACATTTAACTTTTTCCTAGGGAAATTTTGAAAATATGGCTGACAAAGTAATGTGCAATAAATTTTTAACCCAAATCTGGCTTCATGTACCCGATACATATTGCAATTGTTATTCTACTAGTAAACCGGCAAAACGGGTGAAGGAAATCAAAAAGAAAGCAAAAAATCAAACCAAAACAGAAGAAATCCACAGGTATTCGTAAACCTTGCGATGAATTCATTAGAGGCTTACGGAACTTTTTGAAATTGAGGCCTAAATCGTGATATCTATGCATCTTCCCATTTACAGCGTCGATGATAGTTGTGAAGCCACCAAAAACGAGTTATATATGATTAAAGTGATTTACATTTTACTCAATGATATGTCGATGGTTTGCTTTGTTGTAATATTTTAATTTATTGCGTCAAAGGGATTATGTTAACATTTAATTATGATGAAGCGTTTCAGAAGGCATACGAGTATGAAACTATAATAAATATGCAAATAAGTCTATCATAGATACAATCTTTCTACCAAGTGAAAAGAGCGCAATTTGATAGCCGAGATTCCTCTTTTTCTTTCATTTTCGTTTGCTGATGTACTCGTACATTGGGTTTTCCCCGCACTTGAAATATCTGTCATTCCTTCTTTTTATAGTTTTTTTCTTTATTTCAGTGATATCAAACGTTTCCAGGAGTACTCGTATGTGCTGCATGTGCATGGTAGAAGTTGTATTGCAAAGCTGCATACATTCCTCCATCGCATGCTTGCATCTAAGCAAGTGAAAGTAATAATATTGTAATCCAAGAAGTTACCTAATCTGAAATGACATGGTGGATTACCATTGAAAGGCAAAAAGAGGCTCACGTCGCCTTATTGCAGTACTTCGCAGTGTGCTGGAAGATTCGATTGCGAAAGTTAGCAAATGATCGTGTCTTACAGAGGCCTTGGATATTGATACTTTTTTCTGTGTTCAAAATGTATGGTATGTTTAATTACATAATGCCAGCTGCCCATTGATTATTTGAAGTTTAAGTGTTAATGACATTTTGTTGCGCCAAACTGACGTCAATAAGCTAAGTGTGACCTGTTATTTAGTCGCTTGGTCGTAATATGAATATTTGGAAACCAACTTATTTAGCTCCGTATCGTACGCACAATATGATACAATAACATGAATGTGATTAAATATTAAGGAGTTCATTGAACTATACTGTATGCGAGCATTAACTCAGAGACGAAAAACGGCAGACAAATGTAGTTTGCATGTTATTTGCATTTTTACTGACATTAAAACCTTGCACTTGAACAAAGTAATTACACTCAATACGTTCTATGAATGACAATATAAAGGTGGACTTGGAGGTCACCTGAACTGACCGAGTGGTTTATATATTACTGGTACCATATATGGATGCGGCTGTTTCAGTTATGCATCTCGAATGACATGGATTTATACTCTCACTTTGTCCCAAAAATCGATTTCGACTTAATGCAATTGCGAATTTTTTTTTACGATTTATTATAACCTTTGAACAAATATTTAAGCATTTTTTGCCTATTTCAATGTTCAACTAATTTGATATAGTAAACTGACACGACAGATATAAGACTTTCTAATATTTGTAATTACATTTTGAAAATGGTAAAAAAATTTACCTGTGATCTGTCCGAAAATAATTATTGAAAGGTTCAGCTTGAAGAAATCCCTGGACTTAGTTTGTAATCCTAAGTATTCTCCAATTGACACCCGACGTTTTAAGACACATTTTTTTTTCAAAAAAAAAAAAAAACAATAATTTCTCTATTTATCTATTTTAAAAAGATTTGCAAAACACTAAAATTCACACGCGCAAATATAGTATGTATCTTTAGGTGTAGTTTGTTCTATTTTAATTTTTTACTCATCTATTAACTGATTGAATTCACTTTGAAGCGAGTCACACCGATCCGCATTGTAGTCAGCACTAAACTTTCGATTTGAATCTCTTTCGACAGACCACTGAGGCCAAGCTGAAAAGCATGATAGAAATGCAGGCAAGGAAGAAGAAAAAAAACAGAAATAACAGTCAGGGAAGATTATCCACTGACTGCCAACTTTGGCAATATCACTGCGTCGTTACGGTCGACGATTGCTGTGGAGAATGCTAACGCGATCACTTGCGTCGAAGTAACCCTTCTTCGTGGCGAAAGACGAGTTAAAAGAGACCAAGTAAAAAGCTTTCTTTCATTCTTTCTTTTGACTTCGTTTCGTTGAAGTGGTTGTATAGGTGGATACTATCTATTACCACTCTTTCTTGTGCAGACTGAAGACTATCGTGTCTGTAAAGCCGTTCCTAACCACTTGAAATCATGTAATCATTACTGCATTCAACTAAATAGAGTTTATAGACAGTTGAAACGAAAGCGAAAACGGCTTTGGAAAAATCGTGGGAGGCCTGCTTAGACTAACTTGTTTGGTTTTTTTTATTTTCTTATAGGACGTGACGATATATAAAATCATTTACTATTGCGTGGCTGCAAACGTGCCTTCAGGTAGACAAACATGCACGTCAGTCGGTTGAAACTTCGGTCATGTTGAATTGGATGACCATGAGTGGGTCTTAAGCTCTTTATTTGTATTTTAGTTTACCTTAAATGTATTTGCAAATGAAGTTTAACCTTGAGGAAGTGTTGAAATTCTTTAGTTTTGATTTTCACCAGAAAAGTTACAGGCGCGTTCCCTATAACGACCGCTAAGTAGAGTGACAATAGTTGCCCGTTGTTTATTTTTCAATTGGAAATCAATTGCTGCACAAATATCTTAAGTGCTTTGCTGGTTAGTTAGGATTTCGTAAAATCGTTTTTAGCGGAGATTTCGAGTGAACTGAATAAATTCCGAATTGACCCTGCAATTACCGATCAACTCACTGACTTCTTCAGGGTCGAAAGACAAATTAAGAGCCGATCAAGGGACCGTGTATATGTGTACTCGTAAGTGAACGTCTTAATGTTGTGCAGTAGCAGAAGAAGGGTGAAACTCTAGGAAAATATTCTGTAATTAATTATACACTTCTTTATTTCTCGTAGACTGACGAGAAAACTGGGTTATCTCTTCTCCCATTTCCTATTTAATAATATTTTTGTTCATCTTGATAAATACATAAAGAGCTAGGGTTCAGAACGGTCAGAGCATTTTGTAGCATATTATCCCTGCACACTTTACGCTACACCACTTTGAGCAATATAAACACTTGCGCTAAAACTGGATACTAATTATTGTTAAGGATAAATATTCCATTTCCAATATGCTGAAATGTGCTAGTTGTGCTCTTTTCCTTTTGTCTAATCTGTATTTAAACAGAGTAATTTTCTGCTCATTATTGATCCGCATGTTTTATTGAAATCAGTTTTGCACTGCGTTGTTAAGTGGGCTAAAAATAATTAAATTGTTGTTTGAAAAACAAAAAAAAAATTAAGATAAATTGGCCAAATTTTATACGACACGCGTATTGTGAAAGTCTTATTTAATGTGTCATTTTTGCGATTAGTCTAAGAACTCGGCGATGGGTTTTGGCGATTTATCAATTGATCTACTCATAGTTGATCAATGTATGTTCTAGCTGAAATGTAGCATCATAAAAGATTTTTGTATTTCTATCAGGATTAGCAATATCCAGTCCAATGCTTTATGGTCCCTCGAAACACAAGAATTAGTTAAAGTTGCTGCACCCTAAATTCATTTTTTTTTTTTTTGTTTTTTTATTTATATTTTTTAGAAGAAACTTACCTTAGGACAAAAAAATGCTTAAACCTAGTTTTAATAACAGCTAACATAAAATACCTTACTGGTCCTATACGGACACTCTAAAGCAAATAGAAAAACTTAAAATTATACCTTTCGGTCTTATGAGTAACTTATAATAATTAGAGATAAATAAACATGAACAACTAAGACTAAGAAGAATAATATTTTAAAAAACTTAGAATCAGAACATTTCTTTTTATATAAAAAATCGTATAGCTAACTAAATCTAACTTAACCATACCTTAACTAAAATATATATACAAAAATACATATGTACATACTTTGTACATATATATATATATTTTTTTTGTTTTGTTTTTGTTTTGTAATTTTTTAGTGTGTTTTATTTTTTATTTTAATGAAAACTAAAACTAACCTACACTACACTAAATCTACGCGCCACCCTTGCATGCCTCAGCCTGACCTAACCTACCCTAACTTACTTTAACCAATCCTAACCCACCCTAGTCTATGCGAGTCTGCCATTGCCATGTGGCAGACTTTGCCTTAAAGAGGCTGACTTATTAAAGTTAACCACTGACGCAGTCCGCTCCAGCCACCAAAAGCGTTGATGCTGTCGGGCGACGTCTCCCCGATCTTGATGCGACACCGATCTACTAAACCCGAGGCGCTCGGGTTCGCGGAGCGCAACATCACGTTCGTAGAGGAGCCGTCGCTCCACGGACTTGCGGACCACGTGGAAGATTAGCGAAACCGCCGATTCATCCTGGATCAGCCCACATTGATCCAAATAGAGGAATGCCTCCGGAGGGACAAAGCCGCTAAGGCGAACGTTCTCGTGGTACATGTAATTAGGGAAGTAAGCCCCGGAGATCAGGTTATTGACCGAAGTCATTGTCCTCGCAACGTGACCCCGGATCAGTTTTATTAGAAAATTATCCACCCATACAATCCTGGCCCTATTGTATAGGACCTCGTTCGGGTAAAATTTCGTGTACTCAGATTCGGGTGTCCTATATAATCCAAGACAACTTCTGAGACATTGTCTCTCAAACACGCGAATTCTTTCCATTAAGCTAGCTCTCACATCGAACCACATGGGACATCCATAGGCAATCATGGGCCTGATTAAGGCCATGTAGCAAATTACCTTCACTCTCGAATCAAGTTGGTTGCTATGGAACAGCCATCTTGTAAGAGCAAAAGCGCCCCGGCCCAGAGCAGCATCTATATGTTTGTCAAAATATAGATACTGGTCTAGCAAGATCTCAAGGTATTTGACTACATTTTGTTTCGCCAGTGGGCGCCCGTCCGGTCCAAGAATTGAGAACCCGCGCCAATTTTTTCTAGTGTCTCGGGAGGCCCTAGACAAAGGCGTTCTGAACAAAATAGTTTCTGATTTCTGGCAGTTGATTTTCAACTTCCAGTCATCACAATACTGCTGAATTTTTTCGAAGTCACGCTGCAAGCGAGTGACAATGACGTCGATCGTTGGACCTGACGAGTTTCGACGCGGCATGAATAGTATTATGCCCCGCTCTGAAACCGAATTGGTTATCCGGGATGATTTTATTGTCCTCAACAAATTTCGACAGGGCTCTATGGACCACCTTCTCGAAGACCTTGCTAACACTTGGAAGGAGACTTATTGACCGAAGATTTGATGGGTTAGAGGTATCTTTACCCCTATTGGGAATTGGTTGCACCACCGCTGTCTTCCAACCCACTGGATAATATGCATTATTCAGTGCATTGTTGAACAGTATGGTGTACATCTCTACAGCCAGTGTTGGGAGATGTCTGAGCACAACATATTAGATATTCCGTCGACTCCCGCGAATTTTTTTCTCTTCAGTGACTCGAAGATCATCTGGAGATCCCCCGTCGAAATAAACAGGGTGTTCGCCCCTTCATTGGTGACGGCATTATTTGCCATGAAATCGTCATTGAACCTGGTAAAACGAAGATTCTCGGATCGCCAATGATCGAAATCATTTCTAAGGTAGGAGTGATGAAGCAGGGCTCTGCTCTCCAGGTCGTGATTCGGGCGAATACTATCATTCACCTTGTACACTTCCTGGAAAACAGCTCCTACTGTCGCCACCTTCTCCTGAGGATCCTCGATCACGAAAAAGTCGTCATCCAGGATGGCGTCTCTGGATCTATGTTAACTGTTCGTAGCAAGCGTTCATTGTCTGGCGTTCTCGGAAGCTTCAGATCCTGAATGTCATTCTGATTGTTTCTCCGAAATATTTTATTTATTTGCGGGAACATACTCGCGCTGTTGGAATTTACAGCACGAATTCTATTGTTCCAATACAAACTCACAGATATTCTGTAATTTTCCTTGATCAACTGTTGGATATTTTTAATCAGTGACTTCAGTGTCCTGACCTCCGAGTTTTGTCTGTCGGTGAACCGTCTGTACAAGAGTTTGAGTCTTGACAGGAGTCTACTTTTTTGTCTGTGCAGCGCGTCGATTGTCGCGTTTCGGTATACGTTCGAAGTATCGTGGTGTATTTGGCGTGGTATCGTACTGTCCGTCGTCTGCTTAATTTTATCATCCATTTGTTTGAGGTAGCTGTCAATCTCGCTGTTTGACAGGTTCCTATTGGATGGTGGGAAGGAACCACTCGAGGTGAGTGATCTCGTCAGCGAATTGGCAAAGCGCGGCCAACATGCCCTACTGTAATCGTAGGGGTGCGGTTGGACATACTCTGCCATCTCCGCGAATTCGTCCGGTACTGTGATCACGGCACTAAGTCCGTAATGGTCACTGTCGTATTCAAAGGTCCGTAGACAGTTAGTACACCCTTCGTTCGTGTCAACTAGTCTAAGTCGGGAGTCTAGCAGCATGAGATCCAGATAAGACCCGCTCCTAGGATACGATGGACTATCCGTTGCAAGTAACTTGAGTTTGTACTCCATGTTACGCAGAACCCACCAATGGCTTAGTAGGCTTCCCCTAGTGTTGGGTATGTTGTTTCCCCAATCACTATGTTTGGCATTCAAATCGCCGGTCAGGACGTAGTAGTTTTCCACCAAGTTTAAGTGCAGAGATCGAAAAAGTGTCTCGAGGTCCGCAATGAAAATATTGGGTTGAGGTGCTTCAGGTGCATAGGCAGCTACAATGTATATTTTCTTTTCATTTCGGAGAGGAATGCACACAATACAGGCCTCTAGCACCTGGAACCTCCGCACTTCACCGCTATATATGACTTTATGCTTTCAATTATTTTTAATGAAGATCGCAACTCCCCCGCCACGTGTGGCGTTGGGTCGGTCTCTTCGAATTATTTTGTAAGAAATGTGCCGGATTTTGTGCTTCTGGTTTAGCTTCGTTTCGCTAACCAAGAGTACATCGGGGCTTTCGTCCTGCAACATTATCAATGAATTCACATTCACCGACAGGATTTTTAAGGGACTCTCTAGTTGCGCTAGGCCCGGCAGAAGCGAGCAGATTCTGTCCACTCGGGTCGCCTGCTCATGGATCTGCTGTTGGAGCTGGCCGATCTGCCCTTGGATGGCGAGCAGGATCGAACGCAGGTCCACCTCGGCCTCCGATGCCTTAGAAACAAGCATGGGGGCTTTAGGCACAGCCATGGGTTTTTGTACCGTCGGCCCCAAACCTGCCGCCATTTGGGCGTAGGTCATCTGGGGTGTGACGGCTGGTGTTTCTAAGCGAATCGGGGAACGTTTTCCTTCAGGCCTTTGTTTCCGAGCCAGATTTGCTTTTTTATATCTTGGAACTTAGGACATCCCCGATAGTTTGCAGGGTGTCCACGGTTCCTACAGAGCACGCACTCGAGCTGCTCCCTGTCTGCGACCTTGTCCTGGGTCAGATCGCATTCTTCGTTTCTTTGGTTCTTTGCACACTTAACACATCGAGGCTGCATTTCGCAGTTCGACGCGGCGTGCCCGAACCTTTGGCAGCAGATACATTGCAAAATGTTTCCTTGCCTTTTTAATGTTTCCCATGTTACACGCTGGGAAGCTAAAGAAGTAATAGACCTTAGCCTCTCCAGCTTGCTGTTGGGTGCGAGCTGGGCCAGGAAGAAGGGCAATACCCGGTTCTCTCGTTTTGCTCGCGCCGTAGTAAACGTCTTGACCCCCACGAATTTGAGGTCGTCGCTCTCGAACTCTTTGAGCTCTGAGAGCATTTCCTCGGGGTCAGTGATCGAGTGTACGCGTTTGAGGAGTATCGACCGCAGCCTTTCGGCCTTGGGGGTAAAGGAGAAGAACTCCGTCGTGGTCTCCTTTACAAGATCCTTAACTCGCTTATACTGCTCCAGTGTGGTGCACTGAATAGCATAGCGGTTTTCGCCTATAGCTTTAAATACAAAGTTATCAACACCAATGACATACTTACACAGTTCTATGGTCTCGCGTCGGGCCTTGGTGTGAGTATAGATTGGTGGTACCTTGTCCTTAGCAGGACGTTGCTGTCGCGGCTGTTGTTGTTGCTGCTGCTGTTGTTGCTGTGGCTGTTGTTGCTGTTGCTAGTTTTTTTGTTGCGACTGCTTCTGCTGCGGCTGCTTTTGTTGCGTCTGCTTTCGTTGAGGCTGCTTTTGTTGTTTCGATTGTTGCGGCTGTAGTTTGGTGGCTGCAACCTGCTCCCTCTCTTTTTGCCGTATTTCGGAGAGCCTGTCTAATACAGCCTTTAATTTTGCTCGTAGAGTACGCTCTTCGACTTCGAGCTCGTTACGTTCCTCCTCCGCGACCGAACTTGAAAGGGCGGCGAAGGAATTGTTCTCTCGAGTGTAGCCACCTCCAAAGACGTGGGCAACGTCACTTTTCACGGGAAGAGGTTGCTGAAGTTGTTGCTGCACTTCTTTAGATGTTGATTTGGCCCCTTCCCTCGCTTCGACCCGCAGTTTTTCTGTCGAAGTAGAGAGGGAGGGGCGCTTGAGTATATTGCTCCGCGGAGTAAGTTTCCTCCTTTTTTTAATGATATCAGTCATCGATACGGAGGATCGTGTTGCGAAGTCGGAGAAATCATCCGACTCTGACTCCGTAATACTAACGGGATTTCTCCCGACGTCCTTAGACATTTTTTTTTCCTGCTACTGCTGATGAGCTGAGTAGCAGGACACACAAACAAAAAAGTTTCTCCCGCGCGGGATATTTGGTCCCCGGACCGAGCACTTATCACAAATGTTTTGTAATTATTGTTTTTAACCCGTTAACTATCTACCACACAAACGAATACTCGCGGCACACACGACACCGCGCTCAGCTGAACTGGCTATTACCACAGAATAAATAGTATACTATTTATTCTGTGCTATTACTGTTATTTTGTTTTTTCAACTTTTATTTATTTTTTTTTTTAATTTTTTTTTTAATTTTGATATTTTGAAATTTTTGATAATTTTAATGTTTATTGTTTGCTTCTATTCGCAAAGCCTATTCGATTGAATGTGAAGTTGCTGCACCCTTTCTTCACAAAGTGTCCTACTCATATTCCTTCAAATAAGGCTGGGGAGCTGGTGTAGGGGCACAAGAAGATCAAGTAAGGCTTAGGTTATGTAGCGCTAAATTACTGGCTAGAGCTAGGTCACAAGCCAGTGGCATAGACCAGTTTGTATGAGAATCCTTTTCACTTGATCGCTCCACCCGAAACGAATTATCATGATTAGAACTTGAAATGCTTTCTATACCAGTTTCGTGATTTTTCTTATCCCCATTTCCCCTGAAAGCACGTGCTCTTTTAGGCAGACGTATTACATTTTCGAATTGCGAGTCTCTTGCCTATGGTCGTTTTAAATCCATCAGCTGGCTAGAAATTAAGATAACGATTGCAGCTTTTCAAAGTTTTTTTTTTAACTTTTCTCGGATTCCTGATATTATGAGTGAGCTCATAATACCTACATACATATGTCAGTACTATGACACAATTGTGGAGCTTTTTTTAGACTTATCTTATTTAGATGTGAAGCGATATGCACCGAATTCAACCGAACTAGAGATATGGTAAATCAAAATATTCACGTACTTAATTGGCCTCACTGATACGTTGAAAAGGCTGCCAAATACCTTCTGTCGCTTTCTTTAATCTTAATATATTTTTTTATAACTTTAATAACAACCAGTAAAAGGTCAACGTTGTTTGTTATCTAAACTAATAGACGTTTTTAGCTAATATCCTATCAAATTTTCTTTCCTAAGCTCTTTCTGTAATCTTCCAATGTAAATATGTATCTATGTATTAACATAATAAATATTAGCACTTCTTACACACGTCAAGTTATGGAAGTCTACCAATCAAATCAAACTATTGGCAGAAAACCGTCTTGTAACAATCTATATTATGTGCACGTGGCATATCCATTACATATTCGCATAGTCACCACGCTTGATAGGTGACAACTGATTGTCAATATTTGAATTGACCTTATTCAATAATAGGTACGAAATGGCGATAATTTTTCCCATTCTTTTCAGTTTCATTTATGTATTTATCTTAACTAATCGGAATTTTTTTACGTTTTCCAGCCGACATGTTGGTTAGAACACTTACTGAAAGAGGCTGATGCTGATTAGTTGTAGAAGAAGTGAACTCTGACATTTGCGTGCTTTTCAAAATCACTTAATCTACAATACAATAACTTCCCCACCATTGCAAATGCTATATTTATTTGTGAACACTTTTCAGAATTCATTTCACTTTGTCCTCCATGTATTATGATGACTTTCCGTTAAGGATGAAAGGACTAAACGAAAGAGGAGGGACTCGAGCACAGCCAACAATATACATACGTATAGACAAACATGAGGTTGACATCGGACGTGGTGGTATTGGGTGCCAACGTGCTCAAGTGGTAGAGCGATTGCGTAGAGAACAGCTTGTACAATAGATAGACAGAAAATAACGTTTGATGTGCTTGCAATATTTGCATTTTCCTTCACTTTCAAAGCGAGAAAAGAATGAAACTTCACAACCTTAGGTAGGCGACATGTGCCATCATTGACATAAATCTTAACTTTAAACGTAGTTAAAATTAAAAATAAAAATTACTTTTTACTTTTTGTAATTTAATATGGTATCTACTGTGTCATATGTATGTGGTATCTTAGAAAATAGGTTAAGGTTAGCGGTTTAAAACTTTTTTTTATTTCTCAAAACCTAGCTAAAAACGAAGCACAATCCTTGGCACTAATAAAAAACTAGAGCCTCTGTCACTACCAACTTCGTAGCGCCAAGTAAGCTTTTACCATTTTGGTTTAGTTCGGTTGTCAGTTGCACTGTTGATCTATTAATTTTTCTTCTGAAGTGACATCCGAATTAGGGTATTAGAAGTATGTATTGACGGATGATAGCGTGTCACATAGAAAATTAGAGTAAATCTAGTTTGATCACGAGTGCAGACAGTCACACGTAGAAAAACAGAATTAATAACCTGCCTTGATGAAAGTAATATAGAAGAGAGCAATAAAAAAGAGATCGTGACATAGATGAGTTGAAGATATGAATGATGTTCGAATGTTTTACCATAAAGTTAAACGAACATGCCAAGGCTATAACGGCTATAAAGAGCGAAAGTCTACAGGGTTGAACACGGACAACCTTAGTGTAATTTTAGTCCTTACTAGTCAAATTTCGCTCTTCTCAATTGAATGCATTTAAAAAAAAAATGCTCGCGTCTGGGGAGAAGAGTATCCTCGAATAATTTTAAAAAAATCGTTGCATGCACAAAAATGTACTGTTTGGTGTGTTTTGGGCTGGTGGAATCATTGACCCAATTTCGTTTTTGACGATGAAAATAAAAGAGCCGTTTCTGTCAATAGAGAGCGCGGTAAATTGTTTTTTTTTTTATAGGGTTCGTGCCGGTTCAAGAGTGTACGCTCTTATGGTGTTTGTCACACATCCTGGACGGGGTGAAGATGGTTTGTGTCGAAGATGTTCGTTCACTACTCTCCGGGGGTGGTTGTCCAAGATAGGATGAGAGATTCGACTGAATTTGTCGCATTGGTTGTAGTTCGCACTAACTGTTTTGTTTCCATGCCGTTAAGTTGTTATATTGGAAATGCACACAGTATGAATTTTGAAGTGATCTTATGCTGCGAGTGTTATGCCTTCGTCAGCATTTTTTGATCATCTCTCGCTCACAACTGACGTTGTTGCACAGTTTTCCCGTATAGGAATTGTTCTTGACAATGGACTGACTTGAACTACAGACCTTCCGCTCAACAGTCGGTGATGATTACCATTGCACCACGACCATGATTTAATATTATTTTTTATCCTCAACTTGAACAAATAGGCACAAATTACAAATTATTTTTTATTGCAGTCATTTGCAATAGGCGATGGTAATATAATGCTACTCTGACGCAAAATGAGCTACTCACACTGGATAAAGACAATAGAGAATTCCGTCCATCTGACTTCTTCTTCTTCTTATTTGGCGTTACAGATCACGGAGAACCAGAGCCCAGCCTTTCTCATTCACTTATGTTGTATGCGATTTGTTTTTCACACAAGTGAACGGGATATACAGTTTAATACCGATTCCGAACGGCGTACACTGAAAAGCTTTTTCAAGGCAAGTGTACTACGGAGGATTTTGCCAGTACTCCGCCGATGCCGCGTAATGAAAATTCGATGGCGTTGGTGTTATCGGGATTCGAACTTGCTCATCGTGCGCCACGGCGCTCTCTTCCATCCGACTTAGGTCAGAAAAATAAGTACATTCGAAGTCGCCTCTAGTGTCCTCGACCAGTTATAACAACTAGTCGCTTATAAGGTCCACTTTCTTAGTGGTTAGCCTAGCTATTCTCGAATGTAAAGGCGCGTCGATTTTTGGAAAAAATATTTGTAGAGGGCGGTCGGGTATAGCGACCGCCGGTTATACGAAATCCAGCATCATTTGGCCTGCTAAGCATGGCTTACAAAATATTGGCTTACAAGACCGTGTTCGAACGTCTGAAACCGTTCATGAACAATTTGACAATGTTCATTTTCCGTGTGTATTTTCCGACCAAGGAGATCAAGTATTATAGATCAAAAAGATGTTGGAGAGACTTGTTGATTTCAGGATATACCGTCGGTTACCGCGGATTTTTTTCTCTTCAATGACTTGAAGATCATCTTTCGTCGAAATGAACAGATTGTTCACCCCTTCACTGGCTACGGCATTATTTGCTATGAAATCGTCACTGAACCTCTCCTTCTCTAATCGCCAATGATCGATATCATTTCGAAGGTGAAGTAATGAAGCAGTGCTCTGCTCTCCAGGTCGTGGTTCGGGCGAATGCTATCATTCATCTTGTACACTTCCTGTAATACAACTCCTACTATCGCCATCTCCTTTAATCAGTGACTTCAGTCTCCTGATCTCCGAGTTTGGTCCATTAGTGAACCATCTGCACAATGAGTTTGGGTCTTGTCAGGAGTCTACTTTTTTGCTGTGCAGTGTCGCGTTTCAGTACACGTTCGTAATATTGTGATGTCATTGGCGTTGTATCATATTGTCCATCGTCTGCTTAGTCATTTTTTGGAGTACGAGTAGTTTGTTCAATTTCATATTTTGACTGTTTCCTATTGGACAGTGGGAAGGAGATTATCAAAATGAGCGCTCTTGTCAGGGAGTTGACAAAGCGTATCCAACGCGCCCTATTGTAATAGAAGGAATGTATTTGGACATAATCTGCCATCACTGCGAACACGCCATCACTGTGATCACGGCACATAGTCCGTAATGGGCACTATCGTATACGACGGTTCGTAAACAGTCAGTAGACTATTCGTTCGTATCAGTTAGTCTCGATCTAGACTTCATCAGCATGGGATCCATTGAGATCATGCGGTAGGATACATGTAAATGTCTCGGCTCCTTCTTAATTTTTCCCATGTGACAGTCTGGGACGCTAAGAAAGTAATGGTACCTCTTCAGCTTGTTACTGAATGTGAGCTGCGCCAGGAAGAAGGCTTGCGTCGTTGAGAATGGCTAGCGGTAGTTGCTCTCGAACATTTTAAGCTCTGAGAGTATTTCCACGGAGTCTGACATCGACAAGCTTCTTCAGCAACCTCTCGTCTTTTGTGAGTGAAAGAGAAAAACTCCGTCATGGACTCCTGCAATAGATTTTTATACACTTAAACTGCTCCAGTGTCTTGTATTTATAACATTTTCAACATCAATGGTATACTTACCTAACTCGATCGTTTCGCGTGTCGATCGTTTCGCGTGTAGCCGCAGTATAGGTCATGTTGGGTGGCACCTTCTCCCTTTTAAGACATTGTTGCGGCTGTTATTGTTATTGTTATTGCTGCTTTTGTTGTTACGGCTGTTGTTGTTAATTCTTCTGCTGCTGTGGCTGAGATTGTGGCATCTATTGTTGTGGCTGCTATTCAGCCTGGTTTTTTTTTGGGTGCTTCTTTTACGGCTGCCGTTGCTGGTGCTGTTATTAATGCCACTGAAGCTGGACGGCTGTTGTTTCCTCCTCTTTCTGTCGCATCTCATTAAATTTATTAACTATGGCCCTTAACTTGGTACGTAGGACACGTTCTTCGTCTTTAAGTTCAGTTCTTCCTTCGGAGGAGGAGCGTTATTGAAATTCATTATTCGAAATATTCACTCACATTGCCCTAAAACGCATTATAAGTAGTATTGAAACGCATCTTGGCCTAGTTTCAAAACGGAAAGCTAAACTAAAGAAAACATGTTACAATGTAACAATTAATACTTTTTGGAGTCTTTAAAAATGGCAATACATGCACCTGCACTGTTTTCGCCTTAACCTTGGTGATACTAACATATTCCTTCGTCACATGATTTTACTGTGCATAATTTTACACAGGATTTCTTTATTCCTTATTCGCATGAATTTGTGCCAAGGTTGTCCACTTCTGTCCGCAGTGTTATATAGCCACTATCGTATGTCAGCTTTCTTGCTGATTGTTGTCTCTTACTCACATTCATCACGTTAAAAAATTACGTTAACGATGCCCCTCATAATAATTTATTAACAATATAGCAGTATATCTTCCTGCTAGCAATTTATAGTCTTGATCACTATGTGCAGATGCACTTTATTTCAATACGTCGCCATGGCCAAAGTCAACAAGTGGAATATCAACTTTCGATTTCGTTCGCTGCAAATTTTTAATTCAAATTTTGAACTTGAGATTCAGGTTTGCATTTACGTGACAACGCTGCTACAAGAGCAGATGTGAGAAAAAGCTACAAAGTGAGTTAATTGTAACACTAAGCGAATCAGAATGCAGATATGTCAGTGCAGATCTCTTGTAATAAAAAAAAGATTGTATTGTGCTATGTGATAAAAATAGTTCAAATTGCAAGAGTCGTTGTGAGCTCGTGCATATGTGTCTACACAGCTATTCCTTGGCCTATATGCCAGCTACGATGCTGCAAAGAAAGTAGATGAAGAAAGCTTTTATGGTAAAATTAAGTTGTCGTACTCATTTCAAAAACCTAGCTCGGGGCGAGACGATGGCTTTCGTCTATTTAAAGGCATTTGCACAACAGTCGCACTACAGAGAGGATTTTTCTTTCATTTTACTCCTGTCGAATTCCTTGCCTCCTAAGGCAATAACCATGATATGTAGTTGCCTGCTGAACATGCTTTATGCATTATCGCAACAGAGAGGAGGTTGTACTGAAGTGATAGTCGCCTGATCGTCCCATCTCAGACTGTGTTATCGAAATTAAAATGCGCAATTTCTGTTTTCATTTTCGTTAGCTGGCAAACTAATAACTATGTATAGCTATGTTATCGCTATCTTACCTGCAGATCTAAGCATTGGCAGAGTACAGAATGGATTTCATGTGAAATGGTATCAATTAAGTCGTCGACCGCTGATTGGCCTGTTGATTAGCTTCCCTTGCGCTTGAATTTCATGTCAACTAGTAGTTTAATGTCAGTCCATGCTAGTATAAGAATACTCAAAAATCAATAAATTTAATTCAGGTTAGAGGAAAAGGCAATTTATGGCGTTTTTACAAAATGTGTATCTCGTTTTAAAATTTATCAATTTATACAGGGGAATGAGCCAAGCTACATTTACTCTCGCTGATTGCATCCTCAATAAATGCAAAATAATGTTAAAGCTTTCTTTCATTCGTCAGTTTTGGTGGTATTTAAGTATCAAACCTGATATTTTGATACATCGGGTTCGAATACGATCCAGCGCGGTATTTATGGATTCGTATGTCTCTGATACTTACCATATTTTAATTAAGTGTCAATTGCGAATAAAGAGTGGCTGCCAGGCTGTGCACGAGTTGACCAATGACGTCGAAATCATCTGAACTATAGCAATAAAGCAGTGGTCGTTAACTGTCCAATACTGTCGTCGCAGTGTAACTTAAAGCATTAGTAGCATACAGTTGATCGACAAGATGATTGGAAAATTGTCAACTTCCGGAATAATTTTTCAGTCTCCCGTCAAGTCTTAGGATTCTTCGGTGGGATTCAATTAACGAATCTTGCTCGTCATCGGAATTGGTTTGCTTGAAGAGACGCAGGACATTTCATCAAATGAAATTAAATAAACGAAATATAATTAAAGGACATTTCTTATCCAGAATTGTAACTATTCTCTTCGTTCTTTTGGGGTCCATCTTAAGCTTTAGTTTTCATTGCTGGACTCTGCACAATTTTATGGGATTGAAATTAGGTGGTCCGGATGTTAATATTTACTCAGAATTTCATGCTTTTCTTGCTGTACCAGTCTTTCAGGTTTAAAGGTAGCCAAAAATGAGGTTAGCTAACGGTCCTCTAAACCATTTTACTCTCCACGAACCTGTTTGGTCAAATCTACCTGAGGTCATACATCCCATGTAACATTGTCGCCCTAGATTCTGAGAAGCAGAAAGTTTAAAATAGCTTTTTATTTAATAATATTTAGCGCCTATGTCACCTCCGCACGCACTTCAAGCTCACAAAACACCATCGAGCTCTTAGCAAAGAGTTATTTTCATTAACGGCTCGACTTTCGACTTGGCCAAAAGTGAATACTCTGGTTCTAGCGTGTCAGGTAGGCCGGTAACATAGGTAACTGTAATTTTTTGGGGATACGAAAACCCATCTTCGAATTTCGATGTTTTCAATAAGCCTTTTTTTTTTTAAATTAGTTTATTCGATTCGCAACCTGAGAGCCAGAGCTATTGACAGACGACATTACCAGCTGTACAGCTGTTGACTTATTGTGGCTGATGGCTGATAGCACATATGTACGTATGTATAGATTCCCAAAGCCCTAGTGGTCCGATCTGCAATCAGGTCGCAGAGAGTTTTCGGCGCAACCAAGTTGTCTGGTAGGTTGGTAGAAACACTGACGAATTTGAGTTTAACTTACTATTCGGAAACTGCTACCATACGACTAATGCATTATGCACTACATCCGTCTCATGAAGGCAATCATCTATGTAGAGCATAAAATCACGGCTGTTTCTGATCCGTTTAAAAACGTCCACAACTTTATCGTGGTGGTGGTCTCCTTATAAAATATAACAGACACCGTTTGGTTCGATTTCTTGATCCACGAATTACATGGCCAAGATTCAGATAGTCATCTAGAAATGATCTTAATCTTTAATCTTTTTCCAGGCGCCTTCGAAGAGAAGGGAATACCGTGTCGGCATCAAATTTTGTGTCTCGCCTAAATACGAGTACACTAATTCAAAGGTAGACTTGATTGGGTAGAAGATAACCAATCATCCAGATATAGTACGATAAACAGTTTGTTCATAAACCTCTCACGAGGAGTGAAATCTGAACATCTTCCTGTTTATGCAATTGCCATCTAATGATTCATTGAGATTAGCACCCCCAAGGGCGTATGTAACGGTGTGGGTGGTCGACCCTAGGAAAGTTGCTGGTGGTCACCCGCTCTAGATGCCAATTTTGTGTTACAGAAGTATTTATAGCCTCTCTCAGTATTAACGTCTAAAACAAGATCAGTTGCTGATTCAGTTGCACAATCGGCTTTAAATCTCCCAGCGATATGAACACCAGTGCGACGTAATCGATGGATCTTTATGAGAGGTTACGAGACTAGCCTATCATAGTCCCTCACACTTCAGAAAGGAGATTCAGATGCTGCTGCTGCCCGGATTCTTATGAACCGCAGTCTGACACAACTTGGTTCAGTCCGGTAGCAGATCGAACACTCACCAGAGCCGTGGCGGTGGACCTGCTGATCCCGTGGTACATCCTCGTTTGATAGTACTAAGGTTGAATAGATGTTTTAGATAAGGGCTTACCTCGCCCAATTTTGTATACTTAAATACATAAATAGCTCCCAACAAATAAGGAAGGCTTTCTTGGTAATGTCTTCTTTTTATGCCATACTATAAGCTGTTCGGGACAATTAAATTAAACGTCCCCTGTCATTATGTCTCTCTTGGTTGTAAGTGAAACCACTTTCAACTGGAGCCGCTATCCGCATTTTTACCATGTGTAATTTGGTCGATGATAGTGTATTTAGCCAAGGCCTCTGATCGGCTAAGGAAAAAATTTAAAATATGAGTAGCTCCATCAGACTTTTTTCGCTTAAGCTACAGTTTTATTTCCCCATGTATTGTATGTATGTATAACATTACAAATATTGTAGACGCTTGTGCTTCAATTCCTAAAACAGTGTTGTTTATGTGTTAAAGAAAGTTTAGGGTCTATTGGCCGCGATCTAGGTTCCAAAATTTGAAATTGAAACAAGAAAAAGACTAGTACCTTTGTACCAACGCTCTATCAAGAAGTTGCATTAATACTATACTTATTTTGTACTATAATCGAGTTAACAGTGCTTGAGATGAATTCATATTAAAATAAGACGTAATATACAATAAAGATATTGTATTTGGGCATTTAACTATAAATCGGTTTAAAAAATGCCTTTGGTAGGTATTTATCCCATCTGCTTAGCATAATTCATCAAGAATATGAGGTTTGCCGCAGGTTATATTCAGCTACAGGATTTAACACTTAGTTCTGATATAAGTTTCTCTTTTTTTTTTAAATATTAAATACACGTCCAAAAGACTTTCACAAAGACGTTAGTTCGGTTTAGGCCCATGACAAATAACACACTCATTCAACATACAGCGTACCTCAAAATATTGCTCCTTTGTAAACGGATAATATCTACAAAGAAGTGAAACATATAGTTACGGACATGGAACAGACATGCGGGCAGGGTGTCCAATTTTATAAAATAATCATAACTCGTATGGAAACGTTTATTACTACAATAAGTCAATCTTTGTCTTTAAGGCGTAAACTTTGTTATGTAGCAAAAGTTCTAAATCGGATTTAAGTCGCGATTATTCCACTGCAATTCTGAAATACCCCTTTCGTTTAGATTTTTTTTTCAATTTGAAACGGTAAGAGGGGGTTTTATAACGAATCTTTCAATGCTGCCAGAGTTTTATGGAGGATAATAAAATTGAAACAATCGTAGTTTATCTTAGAAAATCGTTTTATATGTATGTGCGAAAGATTTCTCTATTGATGATAGCAATTTTCTCCCAATATTTGTTTCTATATTGTATGTTTCTGGGATACTCGCTTGATTTACTTAACCATCCGTGCAACATTATGATAGGAAAAGCTATTCAAAATCATACTAAAATCATCCATCTTTTTGCATTGTTCTAGTTAACTTTCACTAAATCGCTCTCCTGTCGTCCGAAGATCATATTTTCCAAATCTGTAATGACCCAGTTTTCATGCTCTTTTACCTACTGGAAACGGTGTTGCCCTATTTGATTACCTAGTTGAATTCTACAGGCACTTGTCTTACAATCGTGAGTTTATTTCATATGCGACAAACTTTACAAGTTTTTCCCATTAAATTTTCAGTTGATTTAAATTGGCTTTGTAGACTCATTCTTGTTTTAATTCCAATAAGTCATTCTTAATTAATTTTTTTTGTGAAGATTTACAGATTTCTACTAATCGTACACATTTTTTTTCTGTAATTTTTCAATTATTTAAAGGACATTTAATGAAAAATCCTTAAGTTTAACGAGTTAGTATAGTACACAACTCATAAAGGCATCCGGATCCCCATAACTTTGGGTGTGTTCTAAAATATACTCCCTTACCCAGTCATTCCTTTGGTTTATGTCCATGATATATTAAAAATTCGTTCGAGCAGCATACTCAAAAATGTTGCCGCGCTGTTCCTAAAAGCTGGCAACGTTTATTTAAGTTAACCGCAATGTGAATATTTGAATTTCAAATTTCTACGTTGTTAAATCTGAATTAAAAACCGACTTAAGACGAATTAGAGTTGATGAATAACTAAACTAATTTTTTTCATGGTCGCATCATTTTCGCAATTTTATGGTATAACTTTCACAGATAATACGACAAACTGGTGACCATATAAGCCGGCGTTTAGTCGGGAAGCTAAGTTAATGCGTAACATAAAAGAAAAAAAACGAAACATACAATACATAGAAAAAATATTTTTGTTGCAATTCTAAAGGTGAATAATTTACTTTCCAACATTCCTTACCAACATAAATATTCACTTATTAAAATTATCCCATTTGCTCAGTACAATTTTAATGTTTCAATTTTAAGGTTATAATAGAAAGTCTGCTTCCTTATCAGTTGTTGCAGTATATGTATTTTGATTCTACTTAACCTTTCTTTATTGCTTCTGGGACATGAGGATTTTTTCCATTAAAGTGTTTGCTCCGGGTGTTATGACCTGGGCTATTGGCCGTTAAACATTTAGGTTATCACCGTTGATAGAAGAATCTTCGTCATAGAATTGGATTTCCCATAGAAGTTTGAACAAATAGAATTGTTTATTTCGCTGTGGTGTACTACTGGTGTGCATCGATGAAATCTTGAATTCGTGTTCTCTGTGCGTGCTGAAAAAATATCATAAAATATCCCTTCATGTCCGGATTATATGGGCTAGTCTCCTATTCAGAGTCACCTTCGTGTTCGATTTGCGTTCCTAAGAAGTGCTGAATTGGACCATTATCTAGCAAATCGTTATAGTTAATTAGTTAGTTGGTATGAATTTGTTAAGCTCGGGCTTATTGGAACTTACTCAATTTAAGTTTCGTCCATGTTTCATGTTATACAGATAAGACTCCGTTTCACATGGTGTAAAATACATTTTTCTCAATGCACCATCTAACATTGTGTTCCATGTACGGCCTGATATTCCAACTCATACATCGCCTTTTGATTTTTAGAACCTACTCAGAAAAGACAAAATATTTGATGAGCATGAATAGTGTTATGCCCCGCACTGTAACCGAATTGATTATCCGGAATTATTTTATTGTCCTCAACCCATTTAAACAGGCCTCTGCCGACCACCTTCTCGAAGACCTTGCTGATATTCGGAAGGAGACTTATTTACCGGAGATTTGTTAGGTTGTATGAACCATTACTATTTTCCAATGCGCTGGGTAATGTGTATTATTAGTGTATAGTAAAGTGCATTGCTGGACAGGATGGATCTCTACAGCCACTGGTGGGAGGTGCCTGTACTGCCTGAGCACTACATTGGATATACCGTTGATTTCCGCGAATTCTTTTCTCCTCAATGATCGATCAGAACAATTTTCGATATCATTTCGGAGACAGAATTGATGGAGCAGGGTTCTGTTTTCCAAGTGATGTATCCTGGAAGACAATTCCCACTGTCACTATCTTCTCCTTCGATCATGAAAAAGTAGTCATCTGCGACAGCGTTCTCTGGATCGATGTCGTCTATTCGTTGTAAACGTTATGTCATTGCAATTCAAACTTACAGACATTTTGTAATTTTTCTTGTTGGAGGTTTTTAATCAGTGACTTCAGTGTCCTGACAGCCGAGTTTTGCCTTGTCAGTAGTTTCACTTTTGTTTGTGCAGTGCATCGATTGTCACGTAAACGTTCGCAGTATCTTGATGCGGTTGGCGTGGTTTTGTACTGTTCATCGTCTGTTTGATTATGTTGTTCATTTGTTTGATATATGTACCTATCCATTTCTAGTTTGACAGATTCTTATTGGACGGTGGAAAGGGGAGCTCAAAGTGATTGAAAATGATATTTATTTTAACTTAGATAGAATTCGTTATAAAAGTCAAGAAGAGAAAACCTTCTTATTATAACTTTTTAGTTTAAAAAATTAACTTTTTCCATGACAGGAAGACGAAATTGAATCATTTTGCCTAATGAATCTTGTCTTTCGTCATCATTATTCAGTCTGCAGAAGTGGTTTTTCCATGCTGTCAGTATTGATTTCTATTCTCCTAGTAATTGCGTATTTCCATCTCTGCAGGTCCTCCTTCTAGATTTCAATTTTTGACTTGTTCGTTTTATTCTTCGATAAAACTTTCGGGAGTTTACAACAAAAGCATCTTTCCACCTCCTCGATCACGCTTTTCTCGTGCTCTTCCTTTTCTTCCTCCTGATAAGATCATGATCGAAGTGCCCTCACTATGTGATGCAGCGCATCTTTATATGATTTCTGTTTTACTGCATTAGTAGTAGTAATAAGTTAGATTTTATTTTATAAAAAAATTTGCTTTTCTTTATTTTTTTTTTATAAAAACAAGCTATTCTTAATCATACAAGCTTTGTACTGGATAGATGGGGATATTTGCGGTGCATTTGGAAATATGGCGAAGTGCTCTTTTAATTTTTGTGATTGCAAGCCTACTGCGATGCTATGCTTTTTTCCGTTTATGAGCTTAACAGCTCCCAGAACTCATCTAATAATGTACATACGTTCATTTAAAGGATCAATATTTGACTGAGCGAAGGTTACCTTTTTTTAAAGCAAAGATTCTTAAAATATTTATTTGCAACTGTTTATTGGTCTGGACACCCGTTTTTGTTTTCGTGCTTCAATACGTAATATGGTATTCATTTCATCCATTTTTACAAGTTCTGTATTAAGGTTTTCTCTGTATGAATCCCGAAAACTGTCTTTCCAAACTAACTTAAGGAAAAGACCTAGCCCCTGGATACGTTTGACGTTTTCTGTGTATAGGATATCTTCAAAAAACGTTTTCAATGCTATTCAGAATTTGCTAATAAAAGGGTAACATTCCCCCGAAAAAAAAGCAAAAGTCGATCACTGAGCTCGCTCTACCGCGTAGGAAAGTAAGCTCACCCATAGGGTCCCCTTCGATTTAAAACATTACAGTCCCAAGCCTCTGCTAGGCCGATGACTTTGACTCCTCTTTGGTTGCAACATTCGTCTTTAGAGTTACGGTTTAATATTATATGTTAGGTGCTGAATAGGATCAATTTGCGGAATTGTTTTGCGTTAAACTTATTCTTCTCTCAAAGTCACCAATGAGCATCAAAGTACTAATTTATCTTCCTGCATTCATCGTTTATTGGGGGTGTTCCTGATGACCTGTTGTCAGTGTTTCCAGTGGTGTTTGGTTTCTTTTGGTACAGGAGTTTCAGAGAGTTTAAAGGAGACACCATCAGAAAAGACTCTGGTGGTCTCTTGCTTTTCCAAATCAAATGTTGGTGACCCGATTCGTTTCAATTGTACTCAATTGGCTGTAACGAGACTGTAGTCTGAGTCGATGTTTGCTCCTCAAAAAGTTGAAATTTTGAATAAATGTCTGTCGTCGGTCGCAATATTGTCTATTTGTTTGGCAGTCGATTACTCCCGTGACCGACAGGTCTCTTTTGGATTCTGATATCCTGAAATCGCACGCTTCTTGCATGCAAAGTTAAACAGTCTGAGTTCATTTTACATTATTTCCCTCATTACAAAATATCTCTGCTCAATTTCGGACTCTGAGTGAGGCGGTCGCTCACATGCCTAAAGCAAAAACTTGAAAACCTAAAAAAATTTAACGTTTTCGTCTCTCCTTGTAGGAGTCATCGTACTATCATGAACGTTGCAGTTTGTCATCCGCGTTTTGGTCGGTTCTTGCTGGAAGTCGGATTTTTTACCTGTTTTGTACATGACTCACTAGATGTTTGGGCGTTAGTTAACTCTGAGTTATTTTTATTTTGAGTTACGCTTCTACCGTATTCTGTTTTGTAAGCACACCTCTGCACTTATGTAACACTCCCTATGGATATAAAGCTGTACCAGGCAGTGAACGAGGAAGTGGATTAATTCGATAAAGATGGATCTCCACCTTTTGGTAATTACTATTACCAAATATTATCTCCTCTTTGGGCGAGAGTTCATACTATAATATACACATCATAAACCTTCATTCGTTCAAGTTTTCATTTGAAAAAGTCCTAATGAAGTACACTTCTAAAATCGCTAAAATATATCGTCTTAGGAAAAACCTGTATTTTGTTTCAAAATTAGTTTCTTAAAATGTAACATTTTTGTTTGACATAAAAACTCGTATTTACATAGATACTTTGGAAATTTGAACTCATAGTAACATCTCACTATCTCATTAACAACATCTTTTCCTTAGCTAATGCTACCTCTGTTTTAAAGATCTTATTTACAAAAACAATATAAATAAATACTAAAAAAACAATTGACTAAAAACATAGCTCTAGAAGGTCGTATCAAGTTCCATATCTTCTCGATGGTAATTCGTACTGGCTTATAGGGGTCGAGGTGTTGTTAAATGTCGTCGATCGCTTTTTTCGGGAATAGATGGGCTGCAACCAAAGCTCCTTAATCATATCTGCTCCCTTTTCCGCAATCATGACAACAGGCGCATGAATGTTGCCATTCGTAATTGTTGGCATAATACTGGCGTCAATTACTCGTAAGCCAGGTACGCCGTACACCCTAAGGTCAGGGTCGACAACAGCCTCTGCATCCGAAGGTAAACCCATTTTCGCCGTCCCTGACATATGATAGATGGTCATGGTGTACTGACGAATAGCACAGTTAAAATATTCGTCGGTAAAGTGAGGTAGATGCTTGCAATTAGGCAGTTGTTTACTCCAAAACCTGGCTCCGAAGCGTTTCATTGCCTGGGTTTCACCAACAGCAATAGCGGTTTTAACACCTTCTCGAAGGACATTTACGTCGTCCGGGTGTGTAAGGTAGTTGTGATAGAGTAGCGGGTATCGTAGTGGATTTTTCGAGGCCAGTTTCATGTATCCTCTACTCTTGGGACGTAAGAGCATTGGAAAGACTCCAAAAACATCGCGATTGGTAACCTCGCCAAAAACTTGATCATAAAATTCATCAGTTAAGCCATGAGCGTTTTTCACTTGAGCTCCACCATCTGACATCACCGATGCGCTCGTCATCATAAAGCTGATATCTGGCCAATCGTCGGAAGAATTTGCATATTTGGTGTTTATAAAAGCCACCACTTCCAACCCCACACTGGATGTTAAAGGTCCATCTTCAGTAACGGCATAGCGTAATGCAGTGTTAACGTTCACCATTCTTCTCATAACAATCGAGATTGGCTGGTCAATGAGGAAAGCTATTCCCCCTACAGCAATGTGATCCTGAAGGTTTCGTCCTACCCCGGGGCTGTGTTGTACTACTGGTATACCCACGCGATTAAGTTCGTCTGCATGTCCGATTCCAGAGAGCATCATTATATGTGGCGATCCTATGGCTCCTGCTGATAAAATCACTTCGCGCATGGCATAAACATTTTGCAATTGACCGTTTCGTATGAACTGTACTCCCGTTGCTCGTTTAGTCTGGGGGTGGGTTAAGATTTTTGTTACATGAGAGAATAGAGCAACATGCAGATTCTTTCTCAGTCTAGCTGGACGCAGAAAGCATTTGGCGGTAGAGGCTCGTGATCCACGTCTCATATTGAACTGATAGAATGCAAATCCGGTTTGCTGTGCACCATTGACATCTACAATGTCGTATCCCATCTCCTCGCCAGCTTGAAGTAAAGCCGGCCCGAGTGGTGTATTGTAGGGCGAATCCTGGACAGTCCAAAGGCCACCTTAAAATAAAATACTACATTAGGAGAGGCAATTAGAGATACAAAAGATGTTACCTGTTCCGTGATATCGAGTGTTCTTCGCGAGGTACGGATTTCGTTGATCCTCTGACTTTCGGAAATACGGTAATATATCTTCATAACTCCATCCATTGTTGCCAAAAGCTGCCCATTGGTCAAAGTCTCTACGATTACCTCGAATATAGAGCATAGTGTTGAGAACCGAACTGCCACCTATCACTTTCCCTCTGGTCCAGCAGCATCGTTTATCTTTCATTGCTTGACAGGCTGTAGGTTGTGGCTGCGTTCTGAAATGAGACATGAATAGTTAGTAAGACTTGTTTCAAAAATTAGATATAGGGTCTTCTAACAAGGCGTGTCGTTCTAACTAATATGAAAAAAAAAACCAATTTTTTTTAAAGTGAAAAAGTTTATCAGAGTTTACCTAAACTAGAACGTTTGAGGTTTGTAATGGAATGCATTTGCTCCGAATGCACGCCTGGGCTCTGCCTATAAAATTTCAGCCGCTTTTCGCAAATAACAGTTCCGCTATTTTATTTTAACTTACGAATTGTTGGTGGATTGAAATTGGCGCCAAATTTATATTTAACAGAGCCACAGAGGAAAAAGTGTTGATTTTAATAGTACGATCTTGGCGAAGAAATCGTAGATCTAGGAAAATTGTCACGTAATAGAGCCAGTGTTTGACCGTTTTTGGGTATTTGGTGTCGACAAATTCATAGCGAAAACTTCAGGCCAAAAAATCAATATCATTCAGTATCACAATCAATTACTGAAATTATCATTTGTCATTTGTCAAAAAAAAATGGTTCAATGCCCAGCCCTACTACTATCTATCCTTTTTATCTCTTATTGTAAACTTACAATTACCATTATTATAACTAACTTAAACTACGAAAAATGTCTTTTATTCAAAAAAACTTAACATATGATCATTTTTTATATATATTCATAAAACTTAAACCTACCTTAAACTTATTAAACCTAACTTAACCTATCTTATTCTAACTTAAGGGAGTCCACTCCAGCCACCAAAAGCGTTGGTGCTGGCGGACTACGTCTTCTCGATCGGCGTGGGCCGATCTACAGAATTTGAGACGCCCACACGGAAGACTAGCGGTACCGCCAATCTATCCTGAATCAGCCCACATCTAATTAGATAGAGGAATACTTCTGGCGGGACAAAGCCGTTAAGGCGCACTCTCTCGTGATATATGTAAATGATTGAATTAGTAAGCACCGAACATCAGGCTAATGAACGAAGTCATTGCTCTTGCAAAGTGGCTTTGAATCAGTGTGATCAGAACAGTACAATCCCTTATTGTATAGGACCTTGTTCGGGTAAAATTTCGTGTACTCAGGTTCGGGTCCTGAGACATTGTCTCAGAAACATCCGAATCCTTTCCATTAAGCTGGCTCTCTCATTGAACCAGACGGGACATCCATAAGCAACCATGGACCTGACTAAGGTCATATAGCAGATTATCTTTACTCTTGAATCAAGTTGGATGCTATGAAACAGCCATCTTGTCAGAGCGAAAGCGCCCCGGGACCTTGCCAGAGCAGCATCTACACGTTTGTCAAAATATAGGTATAGATCTAGCAAGATCTCAAGGTATCTGACTACACTTTGTCTCGCCAGTGGACGCACGTCCGGTTCAAAAATTTAGTTTCGACGCGGCATGAATAGTGTCATGAACCGCTCTGAAACCGAATAGGTTATCCGGAATGATTTTATTGTCCTCAACCCATTTAGACAGTACTCTATGGACCTTGCTCGAAAACCTTACTGATATTCGAAAGGTGACTTATCGACCGCAGATTTGTCGGGTTAGAGGTGTCTTTTCCCCTCTCGGTTGCACCATCGCTGTGTTTCAGTGCACTGGATAATATGCATTAATCAGTGCATTGTTGAACAGGATGGAGTACCTCTCTACAGATACTGGCGGAACAATTCTTTTGATCGTTTCGAAATGAACAAATTTGTCCATTCAGTTGCGGCAGTGATAATTCAGAAGAACTTGCCAGACAAGCACAACCACATTCCTAATCTGTCCTAGACTTTCAAATTTACTAATTGAATACTCTATAGCAGAGCGAAATGGCGCTTGATGTAGATCAAAATCATTACAAAATTCACGGAAAGTTTTCGCTTCATCGGTTTACTAGGGAATTTTCAATACGTTATGCAAATGGGTAACGATTCATATTTAACAACTTGGTTTTTATTTATTAAAATCCATCGGAATTAAAGTTTAGTTCTGACATATCAACATCGCGAGATTCTAAATGACACCTCTTGTTGGATAGCCATTAGAAGAAGTGGGAAAATAGAAACTGAAGTATTCGAGAGACTGCGAAATCAACAATGTTTGTCGTTCAAAGAGTTATAGAGCAAGTGGCTTTTAAGATATGAATTAATTTTTCGGTGAATCATTTTATGGTTTGTCCGTAGAGCACCCGAAAACAGTGGTTAATGCGTTGCTCTCTACTCGTAGCCTTAATATTACGGATAAATTCATCAATATTATATCTCCCGTGATATATCGTAGTTATCTAGGGATGCTTGTTAAAGTTGCCATTCCAGCTCAACTTAGCGATTGAGAAAAGTTTCGGCTTTGTTCCAGTGTGAACTAAAACGCCAGGTTATACCGCAGTACAAAAATCTCCAGAACTGTATGACTCTACTACAAATTGGATAGAGTCATAGGTTCATTTAATAAAGGTTTAATAAAGGTTTCCTGCTAAAAAAAATTCAAGATAGAGTTCCTATTTATTTTAGAAAATTTTAGTAACTGAAAATATTCAAAGATGACACTGAAATTGTGCTAGAACATTCTAGTTAAAACGTAAGATTATTAGATACAAATTGCTTGTACTGGTACATGTCGTGCAATAGCATCAGTCCATAGATATGCGAGCATCATTTGCTCGATCCACATTTCTTCACCTGAACTAAAAAAAAACAAATGCTTGGCTGCTACATTATTCATATTAGGTGTAGACATTTATTGGATCACCATGAGTTGGCCTAAGTCTTCGAAGAAGAAGGCGAAAGTCATTCGTGTGAAGTGAAGCTGTTCCTTCATTGAATAATAGGTACTCATGAGTTACATATGTGTATGATCTTCTTTCCACCTACTGGTCATGCGTTTTAACTGCAGTTATTGTTGGCCATTAAACACCATAAAAGCAGAATGAGTGAAGCACGACAGTCAGCTTTTGTAGTCAGCACCATCACTTCGCATATTCTGGTGCTTCATCTATTAATCTTGATTCCGCACTCTGTGATTATTATCTCGTCAGAAAAATGCAAACGCTGAGGAAGTTATGACAATGTAAATGCCATCTAAAGGTATTCGCAATGACATCTTTAAAGATCATCTAACAAATTTGTGCGAAAGTATTCAAGGAGACTACTTTGAATATAATAAAAATGTCGTCTTCAAACGGCTTGGTGTATTAGCACACACATCGTCCTCAAAGATGAGCAACTTTATGTGATCGTGAGCATCCTTCACATCTCATGAAGCTTGTTACTTTTATTTCCTTTTATCTTAGGAATATCATATCCCTGGCTTACTTATGCCAACCCAATCAAGTTTGTAATAAAGTTCTTCTAATCATACGGTGTCGAAAGCTTTTTTCTGTGTTTCTTCTCAACCGCATACAGCCAATATCTCCTGCAAAATAATTTGTTGAGCAATGCTCGAATTTCACTGTACGGAGTCGGTGATAAACAGAAGGTTTCTTTTTATTATATGTATGCGCGAAAAATTAATCACAACAAAGAGATGGAGAGAAGCCTCTCTTGGACCAGCTTAGATGCGAATGAGAAAGCCAATGTTAACCATGGATAGCTTCATGCTAGAGCAACTCATTAAAATTATTAAAACTAATTATGAAAATGATCGATCTTTAAAAATTACATATCGTTAAATTTGTGGAAGCAGGTATAATTTTGCAGTAGCACAAAGTATCAGCGCAAGCGTCGCTGAAGAACCTTCAACATCGATATCCAGACGACCTCTGCCATTTGGCATTCATTCATCGACGAGGGAGGGCTTTATAAGCAGTGATTGGCAAAAGTGATCCTGCGTTTGATCAGACTGATTACATTGTTCCAGGCAACTGCGGGGCCAAGGTAGACGAAGACCTTGACTACCTCGAAATTATTGCTGGTGGTGATCGTTCTTTTTTGGTGGCAGAATATATTTTGTTTCAACCTCATTTTCCGCCCAACCAATTTTCGCCGGTTCCGCCTCAATACTCGTAAACGCTTCAAACCAGGTCATGGTTTAGATATGGCATTCTTAACTTGCTCTTCGTCATTGAAATTAAAGATTCTGCCTGACAGCGGTATGTTGACTGGCGCCGCCGTTATACAGTCTGCAAAAGTGGTTTTTCCATATTCTTAGCATCGCCTGATTCTCCTACTAGGTGTTCGTTCTCGTCTCTTCTGTTCCAGCTTTATAGCCTTGGCATGTTTGTTTTATCTTTTGATAAAACTTTTGAACGTCATGCCTGCATTAGCACCTCTCCAAGTGTTCAATCGGGTGCGTCTTGTGTTCTTTCTTTTTAAGGGCTTCCTTACAAAGATTCCATTGTTATTCTTCGAGTATTGACTGAGTTGGGGATGGAGGTGCATAAGGGAGCTTAAGGGGGACGCAATTGACAAAAGCACTGGCGTTTTCTGGTGAATTTAGGTTTTCGATAAAGATATGTTTTGGCTCCAATCCACTGCGTCTTTGATATCCGTAAGCGCATCTTGGCTAGTGCCTAGTGAGGAGTGCCTCACGTGCCTGATATCGATCGCGATATGATCAATCTGGGTGGTGATTAATTGATGTGGCGTCTGCCAGGTGCCGTTTTGTGTTTTGTGATGCGGGAGCGCGTACTGGCTCGCAGGCTATGTTTGTAAATGACACTTTTGGTTTAAAGGCTGTTAACACGATTTTATTGTCATAGCTGGAACATTGGGCAAACGTTCTGGCCAAGAAATCGTCGAACTCATCCCTGTCTTCGGGAACGCAGATCAGGCTGATGTTGGAGAATTTAGCATTGATGCGGATCGTTATTAGGCGTTCACTTATATGCCGAAAGCTTATGACTTTTTACTTTGTCTACCGCGAACAATAAATCCGCACCCTAACAATCGTTGTCCTCTCTCTTTATAACAGTCGCCGAAGTAATTGCCCGGTCCATCCCAATGTATTTCCTGGATAGCGGTTAAGACCGCTTTATAACGATCTAGGGCGTTCGCAAGTTGTTCGGCTGCATGTGGTCTGTTCAGAAACCTAAAGAGGCCCGTTATGTGGCGCAGGATGCTCGCCATTCGCCCTCTTCCTTTAGTGGCTAAGACATTTTCAGTAGGACAAAACCAACATTGGTGCAAGGTGTTCGGCTGCAGTGGTTCATATTCGCTTTTTAGCAGACTAGCACTCGTTGGCGGATGCTATTCCTAAAATGTTCAATATAATATTATATTAAAACGTAAGAAGCCTCAAAGTCCATATGAAAAATATTTTTAGTTTTGCCAGTAGCCGAACTCTTCCACAATTTACACATTGTACACATTTATCTATACAAGTTCATAAGTGATACTTCAGAACGACAATTTTTTGTTCACATGATCAAATCTTATTTAAATTTCTTGATAGCTTGATATAAAGGTTTTGAATTTCACAATTTCGGAGGGACGTCTGGCTAGGTTATTATTCTCTTCGCCTAGTAGATCTTTGTGGCCATAGAACCCACAGAGTCTCATGTTAAATCTACCGCCAATTTTTTTAGAGCAGTTTTAAACTCATTTAAATTGAGGAAAACGACTTTTATGAAGACCAAAGCAGCTATTGAGGCTTAGCGACCTAGTTGTTACAGAAGATGACAATGCTACTAGAAGCATTAGTGTATCTTGCAAGCTTCTTTGATGGCCAGAACATCCGATTGGAAGAAATTGACTAGAGGTAAGAAGATTATAAGGTCTGTGTAGTTGTACATACGTAAAGTTATATTTTTAATCTTATATTAATCTCCTAATCGCTGTAGACAGACAATAATCGAATTGGTAATCCCTTGAACACCGTAACATATCATCATTTCCGAACAAGCGATTACACAGTGTCAAACTGCTTGTAATATTCAATTGAGTAGTGTTTACCCGACTGTATACCAATTGACCTACACCTTCCTGTCATTAGCTCATTTCGTGCTTGGCATTCCAAGGCCATTCAAAGAAGAAATATTAATTAAAGTCTCAATAACAAATGAACTGTAAAATGTAAGTCAAAACCAACTGCCAACCTACCAACGACCGTATAGATAGACAATTACTTGTATTGTGGACAAATATCTTTCGTAATTCATCTTCATCAGAGGCGAGGGGGCTACATATATGTTGCTATATAATGCCGTGTAGTTAAACAGTTGTAAAGAGCTCAGGTTCAGTGACGATAAGCAGACTCAAATTTTGACTCATCATTTGAACCATGTTGTATTTAGTGAACAATTTCATTCAAATGTTAATATGTACATATGTATATATCTCCGCAATTATGAGAGTTGGTTCACGGCATGGTAGAGTGTGCTAATTATTGTACTTAAAAAAAAAACATTGAAAACGAAACGGTGAGGTGTACCATAGAAAGCATCAACAAAGCAAAAAAGAAGTTGATTGAGATGTTGATTGAGTTCATTATACAGTAGGTGCGGTGGCCAAAGGCCCAGGTCAAAACGAATGGTCATTACCTCCATTATGCCAAAGTTTAAATTTCGTTAAATTAATTGTAAATTGCGTTAAGTGAAGACCTTGCTCAAAAACAACAAAACAAGTGTTAAACGAAAGCAGCGAAGAAGAGCGATTAGTTAAAACCTTATCTCTACGTCTGCAAAATATTTTTTATATGTTTTGTTCACATTGGAAGCGTTTTTGACCATAGCAAATTGATAGCTCTGATATAATAATTGATTAGATAGATCATCTCATTTAAGAGAGGTCGTTTACAAAAATCCGCGATATGCGGATATAATACTTTGTAGAAATGGTCGCACAGCAGGAGATACGCTTCTCTCCCACGTATTAACAGAGGTATGACAATGCAAACATCTTTATAACTACTCAAAATACAAATCGTAACAAAGCGTAGAAATGAAACCCAAAGCAATGAATGAATTACCTAATGTCTTGAAATCCACTCAGCCAATGTCAAGTAGCGTATAACTTTGTTTGATATGTGGAAATGTTTCCAAATTTCTTTAAGTATATGACTTAAGCATTACTGTTGAAGGAAAGCTATAAGTCGCACCAACAAGCACGTATCACTACTTTTACTTTGTTTAATTATCGTTGTTGTTATCGGAGGAAAAAAACTTTTTACCGGTAGATAATGATGTGATTTTGAGTGAAAACTGTGAAAAATAAACAGATAAAAAAATAAAACAATAGTTCAATGTATTTTGTAATTTCTACAGCTGGTCTTCCAGTTGATCGTGTTATTTGGTAAATCAAATTTAAAATCCGAAGTATTGCAAAATCGAATGAATCAGAGCAGTAAATCAGCATTAAGTCTTGCAATCAGTGTTGCAATTCCGATTTACGGCAATTTCGTAGGTGAAAACACACATCGTCATCATTTTACTCGAAAGACTATAGCTGAATATGACGTAGGAGTAATCGAATAGCACTTTTCATAATTCCAAAATCATGCATATAAAAGAGTTGATACGAAAACTGCAATTATTCTCTGACCCTAAGAACCGGCCACACAAATACTGTACTCGTATGAATGCATCGTCACTTTCACTAAAACAGAGTAATGATAAGTTTGAATTTCTTTCGAAAAATTTCACATACTACTTTACTGTTTTCTGGCCTGATCAATGCTATTATGCGCATCCGAAACGGTATGCAAATGAAGTAATACATAGTAATCGAAAAACTTTTTAGTGTAATAAAATGAATCGCTTGGGAAAACATTTCCACTTAAAATACTAATAAAAATAATTAATTAATTTTGATTAGAATTGACTCACCTGTATTTCCAATCCATTTTACTCTTGTGCAGATAAAGGGATAACAGTGGAACGTCCGATATTTCCGTTTCATGTCCTCCAGCTTCGAGTAATAAAATTTTCCATTGCGAAATTTCTGAAAGTCTCGATGCTAATACTGTTCCTGCCGAACCACCGCCAATAATAATGAAATCATATGCCTGATCAATGGTTTCCACATTGAATGGTCGATTTTCGGGATCGAATAAATCATAGTTGTAATATGCGATGGCAGCTATCAAAAATGGCATAATAGTTAATTTTCCAACTCCAATCACCGCAGCTGCAGCTTTTATAGCGCCTGCTACAGCCAAACTAATTTTGGTTGCACCAGCTGCAATGCCGGCCGTGGCTGCAACTTTTGATGCTGTACTTGCTTTAAACAAAGCACCACCTATTGCTGGCACAAATTTGATTGCTGCACCAAATATTGGCACGAGCACCATTATAATTGTGTTGCAGCGGAATACTCAAACAAATGCTGTAAATGCTTCTTCAGTTTTTGGTTTATATCTAATAATGGCAATATTTTTCGTTCACATAATTACACTTCAAGCACATTAATCAGCACTGCTTCCTTTCATGTATCGTAAAATATATTTGCTTTTCCTTCAACTTGCATGTGCACCACGAAAACCGTAAAACTATACTTGGCGTCAGCATATACACATATCCGAACGATAAACTCCTTTTGCAACTGCCCCAACCACCATAACCGAATGCGCACAAAAACACGTTTTAAGTAATGAAAACATATAGGTTCATCAGCTTAAAATTCACTTCGTGAAATATTGAAATTGAAATGGTAAATGGTGCGAACGCGAGTACAAGATCCGCTTTGCTTACTGGCTGCCGTGCATCTGAGAGTACAATTGTAGCCGAATATGAAACTGAAAATATCAGTCGCCACTTTATGTAGCGTAAAGAGGGCTTAAGTGAAAAACTACAACCACCATCGGCGGTAGTGAGTGATTATCGAAGAGACAATAGTTGTCTGCACACGTGAAATGATAGTAGACGAAATAAGCGAATTGAAAGCCAATGTTGAAATTGTAAGTAGAGGGAAGAAGTGGAAAAGAAAATGCCGGAGGCAGCGTATGCACGTAATACTTTGATATGCATGCTGCGGTCTGCTACTGATGACGTTTCAAAGCAAAGCTCTGAATGCATCTGAGACTAAACAACTTTTGATACAAGTTTCTTTAAGAGACGGAAAATTCGCTCTTAGTAGACATGTGAATAGTTAGTGTTGAACTATATACGTGCTTGTAGGCTCAAGAGAAATACATAGTTTCTTATTGAGTACTTTCTACTCTGTAAAAGACGTTATGTGTCTGTTAGACATAGAGTCTAAAGAGTCATAAAGACTTGAAATACCTCAAGTTCAAAAATTGCTGAAATATGAACAACTGCTGCACTGCAATCCAATGGTCCGATATATGTTACGTATAAAACATGCAGAAGATTTTCCTTTTAGTGTATGGTGTTATGGTCTTTTTGGGCATAATGTCGCACTTTGTAACACTACTGGAAATCATTATCGTATTTAACATGTTTCACTTGCTATGAAAATAGCCAGATGAGTGTGAGCAGCTTTCTAGGAATCGGCCTCAACTTGGCTATGGAAGTCGAAGATCTAGAATAGTTTCACATACTTGTCAAGCTACTAGATATTTATCTAATTATACAGAAGAGTTTGCTTTAATTTGTCAGAACCGTGTAACAAATCCCGCATATTTAATTATCAGCCGAGACATTTGAAAAGTCGGAGAAAATTATAAAAATTATTGTAGTCCTAGCAAAAAAAACCGAAATATTTAATTCGCTGTTACCGCGTTTGGAGTGTTTAGTGGAGAAGATAGCCGTAGAACATTTTAATGTTTGAAATATTGTTTAGGTATACCTAGAACTGACAAGGTTCAGATTAATTAGAATTTTCTATTTTCGAACATGTGAAATGTTAAACATTTCCCAAATATCTCTGCACGAAGTAGTGTGGTCTCTCCCAAGTTCTAAACATTGAAAAGAAAGTTGGTCGAGATTTTGAGGTGTAATATTATAGATTAAATAAAGTGTCTGTTATAGTCTAAACTAACCGACTTTTCTTTGTTTTAATGGTAATAATACATTTTTGATACCCTTATATAATTTACAATGTAAGTTACACAATTGACAAGATTATACACTTTTTGTAAGGAATGCCTTGTCAAAGAACAAGTTGTGAAAGTACTCAACAAGTTAAATTTAACATATAATAATTATAGATTATTGATGGGGAATAAATGGCATGTATTATACAAAGGAGAATAAAAAGAAGTAATTATTAAATCAAGGCTTCAGAGTAAAAAAGCAAACCAATTATATAATAATTGAATGAATGGAGCCATTTTTTAACATTCCTTCTCTCACATCTAATGTTTTCGGGTAAAAGATTAAATAATCGGGTCGCTGTGACATAAATGAAGGGCGGGAAGTGTGTTTTGTGAATAGTTGGAACATTGACAAAATTTCCGGTATTAAGTTATATCTTTCATGCAGTCTAGTATGATAGTACCCCGAATTTACGAAAAATATCTTTAAACCTATGTAGCAGTATAACTGCCTTAAAGGGAGAATTCCAAGACTTTCAAACATTTCAAAACTAGTTGTCCTGCGACTTATTCTAGTCATAATTCTTAGCGCATCCTTTTGTTTAATCAATCAATCAAATAAATGACTTCCCAACAAGTAATACCATACTGCACTTTTGATTTAAATATACCATTATATACAATTTTTAAGATTTGTAAAACTGAGATGGTACAGCTGCCTAACAATCTTATTCAAATACTGTTTGAGGTAAATTGTGTGTTCAGAACACGAGAGTATATAGTCCAAAACAATGCCTAGATATTTAAAACTGTCGACACATTCAATTCTAAAACCATCTCTGCAGCTTATACTTCCGTTTAATGTTTTTGTTTCATGCGTATATCTAACAGGTAAACAGAATCGTTTACAACTAGCTGTGTGATAGTAAATAGGCAGATCTGTGCAAACCAAACCCTTGATATTAAATACTATGATTTTCGTTATATTGCTTATTATAACATATCAAGATCTACATTTACATCCCGTAGCCCGATATTAGAATAACTTACAGAACTGAAGACCTTTTTTTTTATTTCTACTAGTTGCTTTCGATTCATTAGATAAGATGAATGAAACCCCTGAAACTCGCATCACATAATTTGTATGATAGTAATGAATGATTCACCACATCAAAAGCATCTTCAGTGGATCTACCACTTCTAAAGCCGAACTGGAAGTCGTTAAAGAAACTAGTTATAAGTTGATTATCATGATCTTGATTGATCATACTAAATGGAGCAATGATTTGATTGTGTTTAATCTGAAAGCATATGACACTCGGTCAAAGCCGTATTCTGTGTTAATGGCATGGTCATTTTATGCCTGAAAAGGTGAAGTTAAGGCTTTGCATAATTTCTATGTATGTCAGAATCAGGAAGAAAAATAAGATGATTTTCATAGAACTTTTTTCTGCGAGCGAGACAATTTTTAAATTCATTTTGTTTTAAAAAAGCGACTTGAAATTTAATAGATCAGGTGATCTACCAGATTGAAGTGCAATTCTTTCTTTTTATTATCGTTTAATCGGCATTTGTAGCGACTGAATCAAGAATCTAAAGTTTAATTATTATTCAATCTCGACCTAGATATTGAATGAAAAAAGGCCACATTGGCATTAAACGGCTGAGGACATTTAGGGACGAAATCTGCATAAGCGGGATCGTATTCTGAGAAATCTTTCTTAAAGCCTTGTCTCGCAAACTTATCGGTTTATAAGCTAGATACTAATTTGAGGGTATACACCATTATTATCAAGTTTTCATTATCTTAGAATTCCCTACAATTCTTGTGAAAACTCTTCCAGCGGGATCAGATCAATATGGTTTAGCTACTTAAACCATACCAGGAAACTTACAGCCATCTGAGAGCTCAGAAATAAAAGAGAAAAATTAGGCCAGTAGAGTAGAGAAGATATCAAAGGCTCTCACTATAGCCGCCTTAACCAGATGGCACCGCAACTTGCTCAATACACATTTCCCCGACAACCTAGAGGCCTGTAGTTATAATTTTGAACAACTCATACCGAATCTACCGTTAATTTTAAAGGAAGTAGTAAGCAAAAGGAAACTCCAATGGGCAATAAATAGCTTCCTTCCATACAAATCTGCAGGTCCGGATGGAATCTACCTGGTAGAGATGCAAAGTGATTACGGCATTCTCGAACCGTGGCTTTTGGCAATATTCTCATGTAGCCTAGACTGGGTCACATACCATTATCCTGGAGGGGAATAAATGTAACATTTACACCAAAGTTCCTGCCTCCAGCAAAAGATTACAGACATATCAGTCTCTTTTCCTTTCTTTTTAAGACGCTAGAGAGACTGGTGGACCTGTAGAAAACCTACAAAAAAGTATGCTTTCGAAATCGCATGATGCTTATTGTAAGGAAAAATCAGTAGGCACAACTCTACACACGATACTTGGAACCGTTGAAAAATCACTTTCCAACAAAGAATTCACCATGATTGCCTTCCTCGATATTGAAGAAGCTTTCAACAACATAAAAACACTAAACATCACCAATGTTAATATTTATAATGGTTTGGATCAAATAAGCAGGTTCATTCATTCGGCTGCTACCACACAAAAAAGGCGGTGAAACGTATCACATCACAAGAAGGAGTACTATCGCCTCAATTGTGGGTGCTAGTTGTAAACGAAATACTACTATCCCTGGAAGCCAGCGAGTGCAAAGTCATTGCGTATGCAGACGATATTGCACTAACAATTAGCGGAAAACATTTCCCAATAATCGGAGATTTGATGTAAATAGGCTTAGGCAAACTGGCTAAATGGATAGCGAACTGCATGATAGCGAAGGGCAGGCAATGGTGCCAGTGCCTATGTACCGACTCTAAAAATCAGCCAACCTTTAGGCTATCGAACCACTGTAGAATTTGTGCCGCCCACTAGCTGTTTGTGAGATCGATGAACAATAGAGACATCGTCATGTACACAGATAGCGAAGCGACAATAAAAGCACTGGAATCACCAATAATAAGATCAAAATTAGTCAAGCACTCCACCTATCAATGGAAACGCAAAAATATGATATCCTGAAACAAGCACTGTAACAGACAAATGAGAGATGGTGTGAGGTAGGTATTGCCAATGTTAAACCGCAAGCTTGCCAAAAATACTCAGGCAGTTTATAAGCAGCCCAATCCGAGTCCTAAAAAGACATTGCTTTAGGAAAACATGCCGCAGGATTAGGACTGCCATATATGGACTACTGTCATGATGAAGAAGAGAAAGAATCTCCAACTCGTCTCCTGCCCTGCCTCGCCTCCTCAAGAAGACGATTTCTGAGAGATTGCTTCTTTAATGAATTAACGGATCTATCTGAAACGGAGATCTACAAAATATTGAATTTTATTCCGCACTCATGATGGTTCCAAGAGTAGCGGTGACCAAGCCGACTCAAGAGGTTGCACAATGTTGGTCTAAGTGACCAACCGCTACGGTGAGAAGCCACTTAACCTAACCCATTCGCATATCAAAATAAAAATAAAATTAAAAATTTTAAGTAACCCCGACACAAAAAAAAACTTTAAAAAGTAAAAAATTTTCTCTCGGCCTTTTGACTTCAATCAAAGAACCTATTAATATTTTTATTATAAAATATAAGCATCGCGTCGCCACGTCGAGGGACCGCTAAGTGAAGAAGGGTAATTAGTTATATCTACATAGCTGCAGTGTATAAAAAAATATATACTAATTTCAAATTGTACGTATGAACTTAGTTTTGTACATCAATTTATCTTAGAAGGTCTACTAAATTCCTGCAGTGTTTCGATATTGTACCACTTCTATATGAGGCGTTCGCTTGAGAGCCGTGTGCGTTTCGTTAAAATATTGGATATGGTTGTTTCGGTACTTACTTACGTTGTTTACATAGAGTAGGTCTCTGTATAATCCATTCTTTATCATTATCAATATTCTTTTTATTTGCATTCTGTTTTTTTTTTTTATTTACTTAGCAGTTCCCCGACACGCCGGTGCTTATATTTTATATTAAAAATACGCTACAGAGCCATGATCGTATTGTCGATGACGTTGTCTAAAAAATACGGCCCAATCATTCCCGCGCGAACGCCGCACCACACAGTGGCTTTGAGTAGATGTAATGGCTCTTCGTGCATCATACGTGCCCCACAAACGAAGATTTTGCTTATTGACGGAGCCACTTAAATGGAAATGCGCCCCGTCGCTCATGATGATTTTCGACACAAAATCGTCCTCTTCGTTGTTGAGAATAAGGATGGCTTGAGAGTGATTCACACGCGACTGATGGTCACCAGGCATTAACTGATGCACTGTTTGCACTTTGTACAGGAACATCGATTATTGGTCAAAAAAATCGACACAATTATTCCACGCTCTTGCGTAGCACTCCATTACTTATCTGTTTGTATACTGTAGCTGTCTAGTTCACTAATGTCAAATATGATTGAGGTACGACGCCATTTGCAAAAATTATAACATCTTTCGATAGGGTGATAAATTTTGCGCCACTTAAAAGAGCTCATGGCCTTGAAACGTCTGAACAGATCTTCATAAATTGTAGCTAAGAACCATTTCGATCACGTTAGCTTTCAAACAAAAAAAATCATCAAAATCGCTCTATTCGTTCAGGAGCTACGATGCAACAGACAGACACACAGACACGTCAAACTTATAACACCCCTCTTTTTACGTCGGGGGTTAAAAAATAGTTTGCACATTGACAAATTTATACATAGTACAAGCCGGAACCAGATGACTTAGCTTTAATATGACGTAGTTATAGTATGATCGGATACGTATAGTACTAGTTGTAGTATCTCTTATAAATCCTTTAAAATGAATGCCTACACCCAATACAGCTTACTACAGTGTTTCTAGTCATATTTCCAATCAAACCCAGGTCTTCAAACAAATTTTTATAAACAACAAGATTAAGTCTAATGCTTACATAAATGTTAAATTGTAAAATAGCATTATAAGAGTAGTTATTAAACTGGTGTGCAAGAACGAATTTACTCGAGATGGCTTTATTAGAATGATGTATTTCTAATAATGTGGTTATCACTGACGAAGAAAACTCACTAGCAGGTTCATAACTTGATTTTCGCAGGAACTTCTAATAAAGACTAATAAAGACTAATAAAGACCATCTTGTCAGAGTGGAAATCAAGTTTGCAAAAAGTATAACGTCCCCGAAATCTTTTGCGTTTGTAACTTCTTGACATCGATTTCATTGATTGTGTTCGCTTTTACCTTTTCGCGTTCGTAATAAGAGTATACCTATTCATATCGTTATCCTTATCAATATTTTCTCCTCCGAAGTATTTTAAAGTCGACGTATCAGTGATTATTCCGATGAAGAGGTCAAACTCCTCTTAGATTAGCAACATCGCAATGAATTGGAACAATTATTTGATCCTCCAACGATTGAATATTTTCATCTCGACTAGATTTCAGAAATTAGCACCTAGGAACTCTCCCGAAATATGCATTATTTAACCAAAGAAATAAAAGTAACGTCCGCCGCAGTTTATACGATTTTCATCACGAACAGTTAGATCATCGCCGGTAAAATGTGGTTAAAATTCATTTTGAAATGGGAGCGACAATTAAAAGATGTCTATCAAGCGAAAGGGTGCAGTGTATAAATCTAACCATAGGGAGTTAAAGACGATAAAAATAAAGTCATGTCGTCACGTTCACATTAAAACTTTAAAATTGTTTGCGTTCAAGCTTTCTTTTAAGAAATAAATATTAGCATTATGTAAACAATGACGTATGTTTTCTTTATTATTTACTGATTTACCTGCGAAAAATGCGTTACTTAACGAAAGTAATTACAATACGGACGAGTAGTTAAAACTGGCATGAACATACTCTCGTGACACCAGTTTCTAATATCAAACACAGCGATTTAAATACCAACGAGTTTTTCTTATTGTGTTTGTTTTTATTCAAGCTCCCCCTAAATTCTCAAATCATACCAGTTGCTTCACGGAGTCGCGGTTTCTCGTTTACGATCGAGTTCAGAAAATAAGAGGCAAAAAGCAATGTACAGAGGCACGGGAAATGACAAGGTTGATGAGAGTAAATTGTCACTAAAGCAAAGCAATCGTTCCTATCACTTGCCCTTGTTTGAATCCGCCGCGGCTTGGGAAATAACAAACAGTAAATACGAAGCTCTTATGTCATGGAATTTACTTGACCACTGAAAATTGGAAGACATAACCGATTTCAATTGAGAGTGCTTAATGCTGTTACCTGAAGCTTTCTTCACTGAATAATTTAAAGCAGTCTTCGGTTTAGTTGCGAGCATTGCAGATAATTCGATAGGAATATCTTTTAACTGAAACGAATTACCTTACTAAAACTTATTTCAGTGTTTTCGTCGAACAAGTGTCTTTATCCCTTTGGATTCATGTATGTCGTTTGTTGTAATGACTATATGTGATTAAGTATGTTACATACTCTCGTGGATTTAGTTTCAAACAGAAATCAGAAATCACATGTAAATAGGTAATTAAGTCCTATCGGCACAATCGATCTGTAATTTCAAAAGTAGCAAGGTTTTTTTTAAATTGCAATTTATTTATGTCATCCATTGTTGACAACTTTGGGTTTAATTTACAAAATGTTTTTTCCTAAGCCAAATACTCGTAGGCCTAAGGCAGGTACGTAACCTGTGTGTATTTAGGCTATCTATTTTTTTGGTGTTGCTAAGATATTTTTATAAGTGAAACTAATGATCCCTCTTAAAGATGTCCTGGGATTTACCTGCAATCCTTAGTGTCTCTCTCGGCCATTAGCAATATACAATACAATATGATCCCTTTGCTCAGAAAGTGAAACTTGTGAATTATCAGGTCAAGTATCTATCTCTTACAAATTTCCTAAGCTGGAATTTTAAGCCATGGTATCAGACCGTATCACATCTTAAAAAAGAAAAGAGATATGAGACTGGATATCTCTGCAAAATCCCAAACTCTAACGTCTTGGAGACACTACAAATGCGACTGATATGAAAATGATTACCAAAAACATATACATATACTTACAACAAACAGCTTAGTGGTAGGTTCACATGACAAAAACTCAAGATTTTGATTGACAGCCTGATGTTCTGCAGGACCTAGCCAAAAAAAAAAGAACGGAAAGTACATAATTGCCAGACCCCGGCATTTCTAATTCTAAACTCGACATGCTCTTAGATAGACGAAAATTACATCTGCCTTATCGGAATAGAGACCAAACACTCCGTCCTGCTAAGAAAATCATATAACCCTTTAACAAGCACGCTAATAATGTTCATTGGATATCGCAATGTCCTGCTGTGGCCACACACATCACCCAGTGGATTTGATTACTAAACAGTTCAGTTAAATAGTTTAAAGATAGGCGACAGTCTAACCTTGTTTTAGATATAAAATTAAGTAACTCTAGCGATTTTAGTTACTGATATTTTTTTTGAATATTAGGTTCCATTTTGGCCTAGGCAATTTATACTATCGCGATTTCTACCCGCTACAGTACTTTTAACGTAAAACTAATGTTTAGTTGTCATCAGTTTATAATCCATCAAAGAATATTGACCTTGTTGTTCATTATCCAAGGTTCTTGAGGTAGTGTACCTAGTTCTGAATTGACCGTAGCAAAGGGACTACTATTGAGTCTAAAAATCTGCACCACTATTGAGTTCGATTCCTCTTAAGCTCCAAAAAGTATACTTTTAGATGAGAATTCTCTCATTCATCATTCAGCTGGGAACAGATGGACGTTTTTGTTTCGTTAAGACATTGACGGGCTGCGAGTCGAAGATCAGAGACTGTTGCAGTGAGTCAATTTTGTATGCTTCTGTAAAGCAACTTCTGTCCAAAGTAGACAAAATTAAGCATGATCTCGATCGATTGTACTTATCGAGCTTTTCTCAATTTTAGAGCTTAATTTTGATATCATTATCGTTCTGCATCGTTACTTTCTTCACAGGGTTACATAGGAAATTCCATCGGCTGCTATTTTTGTAATCGAAATTCTGAAGATTGGTCTTTCGCTAGATTATCGATACCACTTGCCATATTCAATATTTTTAAAAATCTTTTTTCGAGAAGACCTACGAATTTTAGGTCGGTGATATACTGACGAACTAAACTCGTCAGGCTCTTCAGCTGTTCGTCGCTCCATTTAGTTCGGATATGAACTAATCGAAACCTTTAATGTTAAATAGGTCTCAGAAAGGGCATTGTTATGTGATTTTTTCAAAATCGCAAGTGAGAATGGGATAAATTCTTCATCGGTCGGGTATCTGGACCGGTTCGATGGAAAAATTTTGCGGTGATATATAACCTAGAACTATACACCCTAACTTTAGTCAGATTGACCCAGCGTCTAAGATGGCTGGCCATGTAGAATGGAAGCCTATCACTATTCCGGCCTGAAGTATCTTTGACTCCAAGCATGGACTCTCCCCACTATTTTGATATTTCTCTGCATTTTTAGCTTTGGAACTCTCTTTGTCAATGCTATTTAATCGACACGCCAAGCAACATTATAAATGGTCCTAACTCCTCTTTCAATGGAAAACGTATATTATAATCCCTAGATATAAAAAGGATCCAAAGAGCTATGTTAACTGTTGATAATTATGGTCCAATCGCCAAACCCTCCCGTGTGCCTAACGTCTTCGAAAGAATTTTGTATGAATTCTTAAGATTTCACTGCAAATCCTAAATCTCAACTAGACAAGATGACCAAATAACCATGGCAAGATTGAACAGCACGCCCAGAGGATAAAACTTTATTATCATAATGAAAAAAAAATAAAATGCCCATTTTACAGTCAACTCTTTTGGTGGCCACTGTTTTAAGACCACCGGTTCGGTAATCTATCCGCACAGGATCCAACTGACCCAAGAGCTCAAAGTTCATGACCATAGACAACGTCGTTTGCTCGTGCTTCGGAGCATTTGGAAGAGGTCCCCAAATATGGCCGAAAAATCATCTTTAGCGACGAGGCGAAAGTTTGGGTTACCGTTTAGGGTGAATGTTGGTCCATACTTTTTCGAAAACTACGTTGGTAAAACATCACCATCAAAGGCCAGCGCTACAGAACGATGATAACCAATTTGGCCCAAATTTAACAAAATGGACCCAGACATGTGGTTCCAGCAGGATGGCACTACGTGCCCTACAGCGAATGCCACCGTAGACATTCTGTATGAACGATTCGAGGGTAAGGTTATCTCTCGCAAAGTTGACGTGAATTGGCCACCAAGGTCATGCAATTTGGCCCGGCTAGATTTTTAACTTCCCAGTGGGAAGTTTTTGTAATGGGGCCGATTTTGTGAATCCCAAATTTTGACATATCTCCACGTTTCAAGGAGACAACAAAAACGGTGCTGGCCATTGCACACAACACACAACATAGGAGTATCCCCCATGACAATAAGTCGACACCTATCTCAAACAGGAGACGTGAAAACACTCGACAAGTGTGTACCCCATGAATTGAACGAGGCCCAAAAACTATGCCGTTTAGAAACCTGTGCATCGCTGAGTCTAAGACCCGAAACGCACCGTTTTTGCACTGTATAATCACATGTGATGAAAAGTGGATTTTGTATGTCATATGGTTGGATGCAGGCAAAAACCTAAAGCACTTGGTGTTCACCCCGAAAAGGTTATGGTGACAAACCGGTCGATATCGAAAGGATTAATCCACTTTTCATTTCTTCAACCAGAGAAAACTGCTTCAGTAGGGATTCGAAATTCTTCCGCATCCACCGTACTCTCCTAATATTTCTCCAAAGGATTATCACCTTTTTCGCAGTCTGGCGTCATTTTGTCGGCAGAAGGTGTTCCAAAACCGAGCAGAGGTCATAGAAGCCTTTGAAAACTTTTTAGCCTCAAAAAAATCAAGCCTTCTATAAAAAAAGGAATAATGGACCTTGAATCACGGTGGAAGAAGGTTTTAGATGTCAATGGTTCATATTTTGGCTAAATAAAATTTTATTAAAAAGAAATATTGACTTTAACCTAATAGAAAGTAATTTTGTTAAGACCTCACAGACAACTTGTTTTATCCCTTTTCAACATCTACCCGCACTTGATAAAAAACGCTTTAATTTTAGTAATTAGATTAACACTCTTCAAATTGTCTGCCCCTCGTTTTGAACCCATTTTATTGAATTGAATACAATATATTCCTACATAGAAATCATATGTACATACATATCCACCTTTTCTAGCCGTTTTCTTGAATGGGTCCGGCATCCCCCAAGGCAGCCCCTTACATCCACTTCTTTTCATCCTTTCTGTTAACGATACTGAAATTGTTAATCAACATCTTTGTATCTCACTATACGTCGATAACACCAAGTTCTTCAAAACCATTTCCTCGGAGTATGATTCATCTCTTTTGCTATCGAATACGTCTCTCAAGTATGATCCCTTTGCCAACACATTCATCCAACGCCGTTTCAGACGTTTTGCCATTCGAAGTCTGTCTTGGAATATTCCTTTGTTTATTCCCCTCTATCGAAACCACCTTAAACTAATAAAGTTGAATATACACCCGAATCAACATCCGCTTCATTTATCAATCCCTTTCGGGTACCATTGAAGACCCTCGTAATCTACGAAATCCTCGTCTCTTTTATATAGGTATTCCCATACTCGTATATGGGAGTATTGCCACGACTATGTGGAAATGCATCCCAACCAAAACGGCATGCGACACTGGAAGCAGCTAAAGAGCGTATTGATTGCAGGGGCTTGTTATTGGACCACGAACTGTAGTGCCATCGAAGTAAGTGTTCAAAGATTCATCATCATTTGTTGCGATGGTAATGCTCAAACCACTATTTAGGGCAGCAGCAAATGAAATCTAAGATGATACCGTCTTTTCAACTTCACTTTTGTCTAACCTTGTAATCAACAATGTTGGCTCTGAACCAACTTTTGTCATAGCAAGACGACAGGAGGTAATTGACCTAATTTTATTAAACGGGTACATATGTGAAGGACGTCACTAATTCGAGAGACTTACCAGATTCTACGCTGTCAGACCAAAGATGTTTCGAATTCCGATTGAACTGCAGCGCTAGCGGAATTTGAGAAAGACGGTAAATCGAAAAATGATTCTCAAAAGACCTTCTGCGAAGAGATCAAATCTTTGAGCGCGACCACCAAGTTGGTTAAAGTCCTTAAACGAGGAAACTCGAGAAAGCTTGATGTACTTAGAAAATCTGATGGTAACTTTACTGAGTGTGAAGAGGAAGCTCTCAGTTTACTGATTCAGACCCATTTCCCGAGAAATCAGAATGTCATCGACTGATACAAAGAAAACAACCAGCTTCTTTGGTCAAAGCATTTAGAGCCAAAAAGCACCAAAGCCCTTCCAGCTTTTTGGCAATGCAAAGGTGCTTTTGGCAAAACATGGGACTAAATGCCGAAAAAGGTTCTCTGGATCTACACCGATAATCTCATACGCATCGGTTATCTGGTGGAACAGGCAAACACGTGGTGGCCTCTTTCACCAAACTCCAAAGAGTGGTTTGTCTCAGCTGTGCGGGGGCTTTTTCCAGAACATCGGATGCTGCTCTAATTGCTATGATGAATCTTGTACCTCTTGACATATTTATCAAAAGTTGCGCGCTAAAGCCATGTCTCGTTTCAAAAGTAATGGCTTTTGATGCAACTCGCATTGGAGTGACAGCGTACCTGCCCGAGAAATATCGTACGACCCCTGTCTCATGAATATGTCCTCCGACGCAATGACACATGCCATCCTATAATTTCACAGTCAAATTTTCACGGCGTCAGGACTGGCTCTGGCCAGATACTGAACCTTGAGAGGACTATCTTCGCATTTTTACAGATGGCTCCAGGTCTAGGCGGGGGTCCGGCGCTGGGATTTTTTTTGTACGCGAAAACATCCGACTGCACTTTACGTTAGAAAAATATGCGTCGGTCTTTCAGGGGGAAGGGAAAAAACATATGCGTCTACAGTGAGAGCCAAACTGCACTCAAAGCTGTGTCCAGCCCTTTACAAGACCTTTTTGAATAAAACAATGACGGTAGACTAAATTCACTAAGGCTTTTTTGAGTCCTAAGTCTTTTTCGGAAGTTTCTCAGAACCTGAACCTACTTTAGGTCTAACTGTTTCCACGGTCAAATTCTGCATCTACGATTGGGTCTTTAATGCATACAATTGTAGATGGAGAGAATATCCAGGATGCAGGATGACTAAGCACGTATGCAAGAAATCCGCAACATTCTTATCCTTAAGGAGAATCGATTGCAGAAAACTTGCGGCCGTCATTACCGGCAATTACACTTTTGCTAAGCATCTCTGCGTGCTTAAGATCAGTAACATCTCTCAGATGTCTGCTGGTAGTACAATGGACCAGTATTGGCGTCTAAGTGTTCTCAACAGAGAGCAGAATAAATGCACGTTGTTGACAACGATCACAAAAATATTTTGCGATTGTACTGTCTATTTAAAGTCTGGTTCCGATCGAATAGGTTGCGTGAGGGCTAACAAATCCTTTTATGGGCGTCGGGAAATGCAAATAAAACCCTTTGCCTCTCTAATATCGGGTTGAAGTCTATTGGTGATCGATCTGTCTGTGATCATTAAGGCTGGTGTTTTGAATATCACGAAGCTTTCCATCTAGATACTCTGTCACTTTTGTCAACATAGCTCTGAAGTAAATCAAAGTTCTGTATGCACTCTTGGTGACTTTAATGGTACATACTGTTCCGCTAAACCTCCTTTTTATATAATGGAAACAGACCTTACTTTGCTCCATTAAATCTAAATGATATTCGGGATCTTGACTTGTTTAGGGCATCTCTATAGCTTCACCATTCTCTCTTTCATTTTCGAGGTCTAGCATATAAGTTTGAACTTGATTTCGTTAATTGAGGCATCAACGCCTCAGTACTCAGCATAATACCCACTGGCGTGTGTCTGTAATTTCTAGTTGAATGAGTACCAATTTGTACCTTAGTAATATTGTTTACTTATGGTGACCAAGTTTCTAGAAAATATAATGCTCTGACTCAAAGCCAGTTTGATGTCGTCACAAGAAGACACTCTGGTTCGTCACATAGTATTCCCTAAATTCCTCAAGCGCGGAATTGGCTCATATCGCTTTGAGCAGATAATTGTTTCATTAGCTGTTAACCGAATGACTCAATATACCCTAACATGTATTAGATTAAAGAACGCTATTCACGCTATGAAGTAAACTTTGACAGATTTAACCCGGTTCGTACGTAATCACCATATATATTACATAAGACGTAATACAAAGACGTTGCTAACAAAACCGAAAACCAGATATCGTACTTGTAATTCAATTACCTACTCACCTATTTACCTTAATCAATATCTCGTTTTCACTTATTTTTCCCCTCTTTCGCAGGTGAGTACCGCAGGAAAAGCAATTTGGCACTACTCAATACTATCGCAAGTGAGGCATTCTTATTGTACTTGTACGCAAACTGCCGACAACTGTTACTTAGTCTCTGTAATTGAATGCCGACTGATAAGCTGGAAGTGAAATTTCGCTGTAACCAACATGCGATCACAGTAAGTGCATAAGTATAGTGCTTAATAACTTTGTTAGCTAAGAAAGTTTATGATGACCAAATGGAACGCTAAAGACCGTGAAAGCGCGCACACACATGTGCTAAGTTTTACGTTGTAACCATAACTATAGCGAAGTACTGTTTGTGTCCGAAATGTATCTTTCTATTAACGTCTAATCAGATTTATAGCGCTTCTGGGACTTATGTATTCAAATCTAGTCACGTGTGTTCCCCGACTACGATATAACACCAAAATCAAGATACAAACAAAAATAAATAAAAACGACAAACGAAACAGTTTGAGAAGCAGTATATGTATAAGCGCAAAAGTTTAGCATAGAGCTAAACCACAAATATAACAGTTTATTTGAAATAAGTGACCGAAAGATGTTTTATTTACAATTCATCTTTATTCCTGCCCGCCCAATCTTCCTTGATCATGTCAGCAGCCTTTTCGCCGATCATAATAACTGCAGCATTCGTATTTGCAGCTACAATATCTGGCATAATACTTGCATCAGCAACACGGACGCCACTTATACCACGCAGCTTGAGTCTCCAATCAACCACCGCGGACTTGTCAGTTTCGGGACCCATTTTCGCCGTACTAACAGGATGATACACGGTTTTTGTCATATAGGAGGCGTAACATTTCCAGTATTCTTCCGACTTGTATGACAACTTGTTACATCTGGGTAAATCTAATTTGTGTAATTCTGCATGGCGTTTTTTAAATGCCTCCGTCTCAACGAGCTTGGAGTATATGTTCAGTGCGCGTACGTAAGTCTGGAGATCTTCCTCAACGTCATTGTAGTTTGGCTGGATTTTCGGCGCGTCCAAGTAATTGGCACTTGCTAGTCGTACCGATCCCATCGATTTTGGCTTAAGAAGAAGGAGATATATGATAAAAGTGTTTGTCTTCTCATTAGCTTCTAAAATGGATTTAGCTACGCCTTCATTGAAGCCGGTGGCTTTTACATAATGTTTTAGTTCCGGGCTCTGCATGAGACTAAAAAAGTGCGTAGTTTGAATATCTGGATATGGCCCATGTAAATTGGTTGTGTTTATGAAGCCTGTGAAAGATGTAGCCTGGTGATGTAGTAACGCACTATGCCGTCCCATTAGAAGATTGTACATTGCATCGACAAGATCTTGCTCCTTAGCAGGCCGTGCAGTAGTTTTATCAATCTTGAATATTAACGGAAGACTAGCATGGTCCTTTAGATTATAACCGACCGGAGAATCTACCAACAAAGGGACACCTGCACTTTTTAATTGGTCTTTTGGACCTATACCTGATAACATGAGAATTTGTGGAGTTCCAAGTGATCCAGCAGAAAGTACGACTTCCTTACGAACGTTTACGGTATACTCATTCATCCCTTCATAGACAAATGTCACGCTAGTAGCTCTTTTGTTAGCGTCAAAGTTGATCCGCTTTACATGAGCGTGTTTTATCACATGCAAATTGCTTCGGTTCTTGTGCGGATTTATATGTGAATGAACGGTTGTAATCCTCCTTCCTTTATCCGTGGTGCCCAAGACATCCATGTATCCAATGAAAGAATTTTCAGTAAAGTCCACCACTGTTGGATAACCCATTTCCTCCATTGCCACTTTAAGTGTCGATCGGAACTCATTGTCACTCACAAAATTGTTGATACCCATTGGACCACCTTTGCCATGATCGCCATACTTAAATCCAACGCGGGTTGATCGTAAATCTTCGGCTTTTCGAAAATACTTAAGAACATCATCGTAGCCCCAAGTAGGATTACCCCACGCTTTCCAATCGTCAAAGTCTTTACGAGTACCACGGGCATAGATCATTGCATTGATACCATTGGTACCACCGAGCATCTTGCCCCTAGGCCAGTGGCATCGTTCGCCCTTCATTGCCATACATGCCTTGCCATTAGGTTCGGTCTGATACTGCCAATCCCAGGCGGAATGTTGTTGTGTTATATGCCAGCCAACGATCTGAAATAAATATCATAGTCACGTATTAAGCTCATGATTAAATATGAACTGCAATAGTTATATCATTGATATGGCTTTGTCACAGGTCTGTAATGGAAAATAACTTAGTAGGTCGTATTAACGTTGTATGCCTGTGTTCATATTGATTGTAAAACAAACTCTAGCTCGACTTACAAGCCTTGTAGCGATTTTCAAAATAAATATTAAGAGAAGGAATTCTTATTACTACCATTATGTAGGGTATAAAGGTGCTGTAAAATACAAGCAAGGATGATTTAAATGTTTTATTGTTTGTTTTTTTTTTGACTTCAACTCAGTAACATAAAGGTCATCTTTTTAAAGCTTATTCATGGTGGTCTATGGGCCTCATATAAGAGTAGAATGCAGTCTTGTAGGCATTTTTATAATTATAATAACCGTATATAAAATATTTTGGTGCTTGGCGGAATCCTATATACAATGCTCTGAATGAGCAATTTTCTACTCAAAAATGAACCAATGAATGAAAAACTGCATTGTCATATACATTTATCTAGGAAACAGCAAATGCAACTTCTGGGGACACCGCCTCGCTGATTTCACTTCTAGTCTGGCCTTATCATCAGTTTAACAACCAACAATTGATATGGCGAGAGGTCAGAGATAAGAAAATCGGATCCCTGATCCTATTTGGAATCCTATTTCCAAGGAACTCAATCGCTAGCCAACAAAATTCTGAGCTGAAATCAAATTTAGAAAGTGGGACAGGTATTGACCGAACTCAAGTAATATAAGTAGCTTATTAGTAAATTGAGGAACTATTCCTCCAAATGCTTCTGTGAAGTAATCCCTTTCACATATTTTGATGGATGGAAGCAGTTGCTTCCAACATTGAAAAAAAATTCCACTGCCAGTTCAGAGCTTTTCTATACCATATTGAGTATGGTAGAAATGGTGTTCAATCATAAGTTCAAAAAAGGGGACTAAGAGTCTCGGGCCTACTACCCCTCATGAAACGGATGAAGACTAGTAGAGTTGCGTAAATGCAAATGTTCCGAATGCATGCTCTTACAGAGGAAAAACTTGCAAATGTGGTGTCATGTCTACGGTGTATAGAAGAGGTCAACAAGGTCGTGTTCTGCACTATGGCTATAATTCATTTACTCTGTTCAGTACTCTTAATGCCACTGAATTCGACGTCCAGGCTTATGTAAATGATGTTGCCGTTCTCCCTGTCTGTTTATGTTTGTCGTTCTCTCATAAAGCCCAAACATCGATAACGATAACGATTGATGATCGATGCAATTGATATGGGCTCTCATATTTTGGAAGTTGTCCTCTTTATGAGAAGAAGGAAAATAATAGAATTGATTTGGCATGTGTTAAAAGGTGTCACTATCCCGGTCTCTCAAGAAACGTAATATCTGTAAGTCATTCCAGATAGTAGGCTAATTTGATCGACCGGATCGAGTCAATAACGGCTAAAGTTTTTCAATGCAAGGACGTTTTTGGCTAGACTGATAATCTCGTACGACTTAGTTTTCTCGTGAAATAAAGTATCGTGAAAGCGTGAAATAAACTCTTTCGCCAAATTTCAAAAAACGGCCCTTTTTGGCTGCACGGGGACCTTTCCTAGTCCAGCCTAGTCCAGCCAGGAGACCACTGAAAGGATGAAATTCTTGAAGTCTGATGAACATACGCGAGTATTATCTTATGACCCTTGTCTTATGGATATATCTAATGCAATGACATCAGTCAATCAGTTGGGGTACAATTACATATGTCTATGGATGGTTCTGGCCTGAAATCGCACCAGGGAGGAAATGTCTTTGTATCTTCAGATCATCAAAAAAATTCTTTTAAGATAAATTTAACCCAAGTAACCCGGGTTATATTTTTTTTTTGTAGTCATGGTAAGCAATGTACTTCAGAGAAGAAAAATGCTATCAGAAAATTGATTTCTGATGGCAAATCCTACTAAGAAGTCAGGGAGTCTCTTAGATGCTCCAACAATATCATTAGAAACGCAGTAAAATACCAGCCAAAAGCGGAAAGTCACGGTGGAAAGCCACCACATTTGGTCAAACGCATTGTAAAACTTTCGAAAAAAAAATACATTCAAGTCAGCCGTCGAAATAAAAACGGAGCTGAATGTTTCGGCAAGTGTTGAAACTATTAGTTGGAGACTGAGGGAGGAATATTTGGAGGCCTATAGTCCAAGAAAAGTTCCGCTACTCAGACTATGTCATGTGACTAAGAAGTTCAAGATTGGTCGAAATCACATCGATGGCATTTAAACAGACTTACACCATAAAAACGGTGAAACATTGTGGCTGCACCAAGATCAACGAACTTTGGAACGTGATCCAATGCAAAGAAATATCCATCATTGATTGATTCAATGACACGGCATTGCATATCCGTAATTTCCAACAAAGGTCATGCAATAAAATATTAATTATGTCATACATGATCAATTGAATTAAATAGAAGCAATTTTCGCAATCAAAATTATTTCGAGTTTTTATTTTGACTCCATATTTCTAAATGTGCTATTTTTTCACCGGCAATGAATTGAACCATGTGAAATTTTCACGAAAATTATATTTTTGGTATATTTGATTGATTCTTCTCAAAATAAAAGTCAATTTTTTTCCCACGATCTTAAAGGGAAAAAAGCTTTTAAAGTTGTGTTGTTTGGCCTGGGCGCGTACGATGTCAACTTGCTTAAAAATTAACTTATCTCTCTCGGTCTTAAGTGTATAGAAGTGAAAATAATCACAAAAATTCGAACATTATTCAGACACGGATCTATTAAACTCTTCGAACTGAAGAAAAATATACGCTCAATTTTCCATACCCAAGTAATTTGGAGCTACGAAAGAAAACAAAGAAATAAATGCACTTAATGTAGAAACTGCCAAATGTTCGATCATGGTGAGCGAAACTGCAATATTAAAACATACTGTTCGAATATGAAACTCTCCACTGCAGATTTTAAATGTTATCGGGTGGATAGAAATGGCAGAACAGGCGGAGGTGTTGCCATTCTCATTCGGAGATCTATTCAACATTCCCTTTTGCCAGTTGTGCATACGCGCTGCATAGAAAATATACATAGGTATAGAGATACGTTTAGACAATGGTAGGGCAATCAAAATCTTTTGTGTTTACTTTGCTGGTGGTAATTCTTCGGTTTACATACGACAAAATCTAACTGCAGATTTAAGACAGTTTTTCTCAATAAGTGTGGGGATTATTTGATTGGAGGTGACTTAAACTGCAGGCACAGAGATTGGGGGTGCAGCAGAGCAAATGCGAGTGGAAATCTACTTTCAGGTCTGTCTAATATGTTTCCGTTTTCGGTGTTATTTCCATGTAGTCCCACATATATTCCAACAGGTTCGAGAGGTCTTCCATTTACGCTCGACATTTTTATTACAAATTCACCACGATTATTCTCTCAGCCGGTTGTACTTAACGATCTTAGTTCTGACCATAACCCAGTCTTTTGCCAAGTTCTCAAATCTAGTGTAGAAACAACACAATATTACTTTGATTTTAAACGTTCGAACTGGGCACAATTTCAATTTGAAATGAAAAGGAATTTTACTAACATTCCTCCAGATTTAGAAAATGTTTCCACTGATCATATTGACAGACTTATGGAAGCTTTTTCAAATTAAGTCCATAGATCAATAGAGAAAAGTGTACCGAAAGTAGCTAAGAATAATTTTTTTATCACAATTCCGTGTTCTAGTGTATATACGATTTAGAAATGTTCTGAGGAGACAATGGCAAAGGTATCGCTTACCGTTTCTTCGCAAACAAATAAATTATTTCAATAAACTCATTTCTGCAGAAATAGCGAAGCATAGGAACAATCAATGGAATACGAAGCTAAGTTTATTGGACAAAAATGCTAGGCCGTTTTGGAACATAGTTAAGATAATTAAAAAAAAGAACTCTCGAATTCCAAGTCTACACAGTTCCGACAACGTCTTTCATGCAGACATCAAAAGGGCCAATATTTTCAGTTTAACTTTCAAAAAGAATCACGATATTTCCCAAAACCTCGGTGATGCAACCACAAGCTCTCTTGTAAAGGAAGCATGTGAGAGCCTTCGTTTGCAGAGCCATGAGCCATGAGCCATCACCTAACGCGTTTGTATCTCCAAACGAAATAAGGGACAACAGAAGGCCTTGATGGTATTAAGAACCTGTACCTCAAGCATTTGCCGAAATCTGGAATATTATCTCTAACTTTTCTTATTAATGCATGCCTGAAAATCCAGTACTTTCCGAATAACTGGAAAATCGTAAAAGTAGTTCCGATTTTGAAACCTGGGAAGCAAAATCAGTACCCAGATAGCTACAGACAGTATTTTGTATGATAATTTAAGTTTTCAACGCAAGTCTTTGATTTCCCCCAGACAGCACGGCTTCCTTAAAGACAGGTCGACAAACACAAACCTTATTGAATTCGTTTCCTTCACCCTCTCAGCCTTAGAAAATGGCAAGGAAGTCGATGTTATCTCAACTGACTTCAGTAAGGCCTTCGATAAAATTTCACACAGACTAATACTCTTCAAACTGTCTTCTCTTGGCTTTGAGCCCATCTTATTAAAGTGGATTGCCTCATACTTGGAAAATCGCAACTACAGCGTCCGCTTTAGATCTGCCCTCTCTAATCCCTTCCTTGCTTCTTCCGGTGTCCCCCAAGGCAGCCATTTAGGCCCGCTTCTTTTTATCCTCACCATAAATGATATTGATATGGTTATCAAACATTCCCACATCTCCCTATATGCCGACGATGCTAAACTTTTTAATATCATTTCCTCAACACTTGACTCTTCCCTCATTCAATCGGACCTCAACAGCTTTTCCACCTGGTGCTCCAAGAACTGCCTCGGCCTAAACATTTCAAAGTGTCAATCCATTACTTTTTCCCGCAAACGCAACAAACCTCCTCCCCGCCTCTACTTTCTCCATAATCAACCCCTTTCCACCGTTAAAGTGATCCGTGATCTTGGTGTATTATGCGACCAGGAACTCAATTTCCTTGCACATATCAGCGATATAATTCTTAAGGCCAATTCTGCACTCGGCTTCGTGAAACGATAGTCTAAAGAATTTTCCAATCCCTACGTCACTCGGTCTCTTTACATGACCTTTGTTCGCCCTATTCTCGAATACGCGTCTCAAGTGTGGTCTCCTTACTATCATTCACACATTTCCAGAATTGAGAGTGTCCAACGTCGCTTTCTCCGTTTTGCTCTTCGCGGCTTACCCTGGGACAATCCTCTGATCCTACCTCCCTATCAAGACCGCCTAAAACTTATTAATTTGAACTCGCTGGAAGAACGAAGAGAGATATCCGACATCATTTTCATCCACCGACTCCTCTCAGGTACCATCGACTGCGCGTCCCTTTATAACTCTATCTTTTTTAACACTAACCCTCGTAATACACGAAATCCACGTCTCCTCTATGTACCCGCCTCTCATACCTCCTATGGCTCCAATGAACCTATCTCTCGTATGTTGCGGAATGTTAATGCGAAAAACTGTTTCGGCTTTAACATCAGCACTCCTTGTCTAAAACTCCATCTCAATCGCCATCTTTCTTAGATCGTAAGTTAAATTAAGTATGTAGCTTGAATTAAGCACAATAAAATGGGGGTATAGCCCCCACCAAAATCAAAATCAAATCAAATCAAAATCAACTAGTCTACTAAGTTGTATTAGCAAAGTGTACGAAAAAGTACTTAGAACTAGACTTATGAGTTTTATTGATGATATGCGTATCTTTCCAGATGAGCAATTTGGATTCAGAAGCCATCACAGTACCTCGCATCAAGCGCTCAGAATATGCCAACATGTCAAAAGAAATTTCGAATTGGGCAGATCCACGGGTTTAGTTTTGCTAGATATTGAAAAGGCTTTCGATTCCGTTTGGCATGATGGTGTCATTTATAATTTAGATTCAATTTAGGTTCAGTTTTCCCCTATACTTAGTCAAATCCATACAGAGTTTTCTGATTAATAGACGTTTTACAGTCAATGTTAATGGTAAAGCATCTTCTCTGCAAAACTTTTGCCCAGAAGTACCACAAGGTTCTATTCTTGGTCCTGTGCTTTATAATATATACACCTCTGACCTGCCCAGACCTGCAGCATTGAAACAGCCATTTACGCCGACAACACGGGTATATTCTCTTCACAATTCTCAATATTGAAACTAATTTGCAAAATGGGATTAGAATATTTGCTGATTATTTCAATAAGTGAAAAATTAAAATTAATGCCGAAAAAGTGCAACCTATCTTTTTTAGTCGAAAAAGAAAAAGTTGCTGTCTACCCAGTAATCCACTTAACGTGTGCGGGGTAAATGTCAATTGGCAATCTAGCGTGAAATATCTGGGGTTGTATCTAGATACAAGACTAACTTTCAAAGAACATATTTCAAATACAATCAATAAAACTAATATTGGTATCAAGATGCTTTACCCATTTATAAATAGGAAATCGTCGCTAAGTAAAGCAAACAAAATTATTATCTATAAAGTAATTTTCCAGTCAATATTACTGTATGGTTGCCAGGTATGGCGAAGTTGTGCAAAATGTCACATTAAGAAATTGCAAACTTCACAAAACAAACTGCTGAAGATGATGCTTAATCTATCAATGTACCATTCTACCTATGATCTTCATTGTCAAACGGGTGTTGAATTGATCTCCGAAAGAATTATTAAACTAACCGTTAGATTTCTACAAAATTGTGTTTTTCTGGATAATCCTCTGCTTAACCAACTAAATGTTTAACTTAATTAATGGATGTATCTGTTTATTATTTATCTATTAATTATTTATTTATTACTTCTGTATAAATTAATGAATTTATTTATTTGTTTACTTCGTTATTTGTTCATTTATGTATTTATTTATTATTATTTAATTATTATTTATTTATTATTTGTTGTTTACATATATATTATTTATTTATTGTATTATTTATTTATTTTTTATTTATTATTTATTTATATATTTTCACTATTTATTGATAGTCTATTTGATTTGTCTATTTAGCTATTTATTTGTTTTAAGTAATTATTATAAATCTATTTATTTATTTTGTTTATTTATTTTTATGTTTATATACATATTTTCATTTTATTTTTATTTATTTATTTATGTGATTTTATTTATTTATTTTTTTTTTAATTTTTTTTTGTTTGCATTGCAGGTTTTGTCATGGTTTCCTTCAAATTTATTATTACTTAAATTATCATTATTTCATAACCCCAAAAGATAATATTTCAGTTAAAAGATACGATATAGATATAGTATGTAAATTGTGTGGCAACCATATTGTAAAGTATCATAGCACGAAATAAAGAAATATTTTTCTATCTCTAAAGTTAATTTGATTTGCTATAGGGTTATATAGGTTTTTGAAACAGTGGTTAGACTTATGCCGCGTAGTCAACGTTTCTTTTTCATTACATTGGGTAGTGTTATTTTTTTTTTTACCGCAGCTGTACATCTGTGTATGTATCGACAACCAGGCTACACTTAAAGCTAATAATGCTTTCAAACGAATATGCTCAAACGCGATATCAAGTCAAAGTCAAAAAACGGGCAAAGTCAAAAAACGAAATTCCCAGTATGCTTAAATTCTCATTTGATTCCTTCGATTATGAAGTCATTCAGGCAGATGGAGGCTGGCTCCGGTATCGGCGATGAGAGTTGTCTTGCTTAAAAGCGAGCTCCTTTGCTGGTTTCACTCGGTTGCAACAAATCCGAGGATATCACTCGACCTCAATTGGTATGAAACCTCCAAACATGGCATTTAAACAGCCTTATATCATAAAAACGATAAGGCTTTCAATCTATATAAATTGGCTTGTTGAGTTATAATACATATGTACGTCAATGAATCGGTTCGTGTTGCATTTCACTTGGATTTCTAAGAAAAAATTCACCAGCCCGGAACGCTTTTGGTTTTCGCATTAAAATACTACGCTGTACGGTTGAAACCATTCGGCGACGTGTTTTTTGACGAATAGACTATTCAAGACATTTTTATAATCATATGACCTCAACCACAAAAGCAAAACGCTCCGCAAACTACGCTTGAACATCGATACTCTCACGCACAAAAAATGTATGAAGCCAATGGAAATTGAGAAAAATGGAACGACAAGAAATTGTTGACGTATCTGATTTCTGACCAAAATGCAGTGTCTATTGGAAAGCGGCGGATTTCGTGACATTTAAATAACTAAATATTTATTTCCTGGTAGCAACCTAAAGGTGATTAAGATTCAAAAATAATATATTCACGTAATGAATAGAAAAACTAAGAACAAATATATTTTTTTATAAGTATTTCTCTCTTCTGTATTCAAATAGAAATTTTAAAAAAACTGGCAATTTTTATTGTATTTTAAACCTTAGCCGAAAAACTTGGGTCCGCTTCCTATCTAGTGGGCTTATCTGCCCCTAAAGTTACATTCAGCTTACTCGTAATGTGCATACATATATGTATGTATTGATCAGCATATTACAGAAGAAAGGTAAAAATGTCCGTCTCTAATATAACGGATAACTTTTTGGCCTGTAGCTCGTTATGCCCTTGAATATGACTTTGTTTTTGTTATAACGTTCATGCAAAGTAATCAGATTAGATAAGAGGTACTCGTAATAGTGATTGAATAAAATAACTTAGGAACCTGGTCGTCAATCATTGTTAGCTTTTATCAACATGAATTTATTTTCATTTTACTACAATACTGTATTAAAATGTTACAGCCAGCTACTCTCAAAAATAAATTAGGTAAAGGGTAAATTGATAACTTCGATTCTGATATGCAATCAGAGGCAGCAAGGTTTATTTTATTAGTGGGGTTAAACTTTCCATTGCGCTATACATGGATTTTACCTTATGATACAGATGATATTCAGCAGGATAAGTGTTTAGGAAAAAGAAATTTGCACACCGGTACCTCATTTCTATACCTAAATATTTTACCACAAATTAAATGCGACCCATGTTCCCAAAGTCTTATGGGCACTGTACTTTTTTCTCTCTTTTAAACAAAAATCCAAAGCACTTCCTATTCTGTCAACAGGATGGATGTTGCTGACTTGGCAGTGCTTGCGAAATGTTTTGTATGCAGATTTAAGCGATTTGAGTCACAATGTTTTTCACTATAACTTGTTTGTTTTGCATTTTCCCGTTGACGTTTACATTATATACTCAAATGTTTACCGCAAAAGTTGATCTTTACTCACTTACCTCTTCCTCGATTGGAGGATCTCCGCCAGCTTCTAAAAGTAGAACTTTCCAGTTAGGATTTTCGCTTAATCGTCCCGTTACCACAGCACCCGCTGAACCAGCTCCAATTACAATGAAATCATAGACGTCAACACCTTCGAAAAAAAATGTTTATTTATAAATTACAATAAAAAGAAAAAAAATAACAACCTTTAGTTGCCAAGGTCGATCCGTAATCGGCTGGCCACATGGACGGATCCGAGATGCTACAATACGAAGTAATCAACGTCTGTAACAATAAGGACATCAAAGTATTAGCTGGTCCAGCAGACCGGGCTGCACATTCCTGAGGGACGAACTCCATTCTTAAACGTTCACTTAAACACTTGTTTCCTGATAACAACTTGTTCCATTCGTACGGTCAACCCTAAATTTGCTTTGGCTACCGAATGAACTTCACGGTGCCAATTCTATTGCGCGAATGAATGCAAATTGCTTGCTGTATTCTAGCGTGACAGTAAAATCTTGTAAACAAATAGATTACATGCTCATTACACTCATTTAGACGCCATCTATGATACGAATGGTTCTGAGTTGGTTTATCAGTAGCGAGTATTTAAGAGCTAAATATAGTTTAACGTACGAACAAGTATACATCAAAGGCTTGTATTATTAATTTATTCTCTAAGAAAAGAGAGAAAGATAGATCAAGAAATGTGACGTAAAATGTTTACTTATAAACCGTCTTTCGATGAATTTACATCGCTCATTTGAGATAAGATGCATATACACTTACCCTCACTTTCATAAAGTAGGTGTAATATTTCTTCGGACACATTGTAATAACTTTTATTTTCACCATCTCTCTGCTACTTGATGTCAAGCTTGTAAAAATGTATGGAACTTAAAAAGAAAATCGTCGTTTTACGTTGTTTGTCTATTTTAAGCGCGACACTTGATTACCCTCATCTTTGAAAATAGAAGAAAAAAGGAATACTTTTAATTTTTTTTATATATTTTTTATTGCTAATATTTTATATGTCCTCTCTTATTGCGTATAACTTCAAAAAGTCTAATTTCTAACGATCGATAACATTTTTTAAATATCTTATCGGAATTTTCTCTAAAGCGTCATCAATGGCCTTAATAAGACCTTACCTATTTTCAAATTGTCTTCCTTCTGCGTACATTTTCCTCGACAGCCGTCCAAAGCATTTTCAATATATGCAACTTTTAGATCGGATGAAAGAGGCAATCAATCTAAAATTTGCCCATTGTTACTTGTAAACTAGCGTTTTACACATGCTGCTGTATGAATGACTGCGTTATCCTGCTAAAAAATCCAACGTTGACCACCAAACATTTCGTGGAAATTGATTGTCTGCGTTCTGGGGTCTGCCGGCCATCTAAGACAACCAGATCTGTTGGGCCATGAAATGAAATTGCAGCCCATGGAAAATAATACTGAAAGTCATAAGGGCCATCCAACTTCATTTTTTTCTCGTCGGTAAAAAATACGGTTTTCCATTCTTTCTTCCAGTTTCTATGAGCCGGGCAAAATAACGATATATGACCTTTATGGCGCAGAAACGTGGTATTTTCTTCAGTTTTTACCGTCGGATATGTGGACACTGTTGAATCACGTTTTGAACTGTCCGGACATTGGCTGAACTTCCAACTTTCTTCTTTCTCCTTTCTCCTTTATTTTGCGAACAGTCGCAGTGGAATTTGAAGCTTCGCGTAAAATGGACCTGTTATCTCGTACTGTTGTTACTCTTGCCATAATTTTCTGGAACTTTTAGAAAATTGTTGACTGCCCATGGATGTCGACCAGTTTTTTTTAGCAATCCGCCGGTTGAAATAACTTTCGTGTTTGAATGTAAGAATTTTTCTAATTTCTAAATTTGCTACAGTTCTACCTAGACCCATCTTTTCTAAAAATGCAACTAAAACAAAAACAATTTCAGTAAATAATAAGTAGCAATAAAAATAAATTTTATTTACTTTAAACTGATGGGAGTAATCAAGTGTGGCGTTTAAAATAGGCAATTGCCTTATTTACTTCCTTAAATGTTTATAAGCTTGTCATCAAGTAGCAGAGAGATAGTGAAAATAAAATTTTTAACAATGCGTTTTAAGTGATGGTAATCAAGTGTCGGGGAGCAAGCAAGTGGAAAAATTATTTTTTTTACAAAATATTCTAGTACAATTTTTTCAAGAACCGATCTCCTATAAGACTGGACTGCATTGTCCGGAATAAATGGTAATCCGACGGAGCTATGTCCGGCGAATATGGACAGAGTAAATACGGGTAGAGTAATACTTCCCAGTCCTGTCCATCTAAATATTATTTTACGACTTGTGATGTGTGTGGTTTGGCATTGTCATGTTAGAGAATTAATTTATTGTGCCTATTCTCCCATTCTGGTCGTTTTTCTTGTATGGCTCGCTTTAAATGCATTAGTTGTCGTCGGTAAACTTCTCCATTAATAGTTTGAGAGGGTTCGAGCAACTCATAATGCAAAATACCTCTCTGATCCCACCAAATGGAGAGCATAACCTTGGCACAGTGAATATTTCTCTTTGGCTGTGATGGGCCGGGTTCACCTGGCTTCACCCAAGATTTTTGGCGTTTAGGATTTTCATAATATATCCATTTTTCATCTCCTGTGACTATTCGATGCAAAAATCCTTTTCGTTGCTGTCTTTGAAGTAACATTTCAGAAATTGTTTTTCTACGTTCCATGTCTCTTTCTTTTAATTCATGTGGAAGCCAGTTACCAAGTTTTTGAACCATTCCCATTGCTTTTAAACGCTTCGCAACAGTTGATCGTTCAACACTTAACGCTGCAGCTAGTTCTGCTTGAGTTTGGCAAGAATCCTCTGCTAATAGTGCTTCCAACTCAGCATCTTCAAATTTTTTGGGTGGTTTTCCATGTTCTTTGTCCTCAGTGCCAAAATCACTATTTTGAAATCGTCGAAACCATTCCTTGCAAGTTGTATTAGATGGAGCATGCTCACCGTAAATCTCCACAAGCAAACGATAACTTTCCGCTGCACTTTTCTTTGCAACGAAATAGTGTAATAACACTTCCCGCAAATGATGTTTACTTGGAACGAAAACTGACATTTTTAAGGAGCTAAAAAAACTTGTTGCTTACACTTAACCAAATGTCACGTACTGCGTTTGACAGCTGACATAAAGTACTATCAAATACAAGTGTTACCATCTATAAGTACACGTAAGCAATATTAACAACGACATCTTTTAGGAAAGGGCGGAGTCATATTCACACACCAATATTTGGAAGTTGATTCTCAGCTTTCAGTCATCACAACACTCCTGAATGTAAGCCAAAATTCATATATAGCAGGGGAAAGCCTATACCCACAGTCAAATGCCCGGTACTTGCAAAACCCATATTCCGCACATTAATCAGACACTCCCCCATGACCTGTTTGTCGTCGCTGGCTTGGCTAAGGTACTCATTTTTCTCAACTTCACTGACTATCCGCACATCCTAACAATCTCCCGCTTAATCGCTATTTGTGCCTGATTTGAGCTATAATTACGTAGTCACCATAATAGTGCAAACCAGATAGTTATAGTCCAATAATTCTACTAAGCTATGCTAGCAACATTATTGAAAAAAAAATATAAGAACAAAACTTATGAGATTTATTGATAAGAAAGCAATATTTCCAAAGGAGTTATTCGAATTTAAAAGCCAACATAGCACATCACATTACGTGCTGAGAATGTTAGGTAAAAGTTTGACTTATTGAGACCCAATATTTAATGTCAATGGAAAAGCATCACTATTACAACACTTTTCTGCAGGAGTTTCACAGAATTCTGTCCTTGGTCCATCATTATGCAACATTTACATTTTTACCCTCCTCTCCCTAGCTGAACTCTGATCTGACTTAAGAATTAAGGAGTGAGAAACGCGTTTGATTAAGACTGATTTTAAAATGTGGACGTCATCTCAGGATCACTAGTACTTACATATATAAATTTCTATCCGAGTTTCAATTGTTATTAGATTGTTTAAGATCATCTGCTAATGTTCTTTTGCCTCTCTTACACTATATACTTACGAATGACTGTAGCTCCGAAAGGACGCTCGCTCAAATGCTTATAATTTTTAAACAGTTTGGAATTTTGCTTTGAAATGTTCAGGGTATATTATTGAATAGTTGTAGAATCGATTTGTGAAAAAAAAGAGATCTTTACACCTATTTCCCCCTTAATGAACTGAAACTTTGGAGTGCTGTACAATCTAAGACAGACCATAAGGCACTACCTCTCGAACACACAGGGGGATATTTCTATACCCGCTGGAGGAAACCTTTCGTACGGTCGCATTGAAATGAACTTCCTAATCAACGTGAATCTTTCACGTTCGGTAATGTAAATTGCGATTCCAGTGATCGTTCGAATCGAATTTAATATTTAAATGGTTTGGTGTTTTTTTTAGGGATTCAATTCTTTTAAGGAAAAAAAAACAACTAACCGGGAGCAGTTTTCATGCTCAATTGTACTTTCATATACTTAATGTACTAACAGGCGAATTGTTCCACATTAAGGAGTCATGTACACTTCCCGGCTAACGCGCATCTACAAAACAAATCGCTTGTTTATGGTCAAAAATGTAAAGATCTTAATCTTTCGTAAATTATCCCGCCATTTCCACAACAAACTCAAATATAATTCCCGTAATTTCAAATTTAATACGAATTAAATATCAAATAAGGAAAGAGAGTTCGAACGATTCGGGAACGATAAAATAGTGCTCCCGGCGGATATATGAATGGCAAGTGAGTGCGAAAGTGAATCGAATGTGCGGATCGAACGTTTGATTCGAACGACTATAGAAATATGCCCCACAAATCTTTTCCATATAAGATGGCGCTGCATTAAACCACTATGGAAAACCATACGCGGTGATGAGCGTTGTTATGTCCACGCAGAATGTGTTATTCAATCACGAAACATACATATAAAGGTTTTGCAATTAGGTCAAGTAGATGTTGAAATGAAATACATACGAGTAAAACAAAATTCTGTTATATTAAAAAAAATAATAAGGTGTACAACTTTGCTTCCGCTGTTTGCCGATATGTGGCGATAACGGTAAGTAGCGATCGAAAAAACAGAACCATTCAAACATTAGTCGATTTGTATTTGCATCATTAAGTTGTTCTCGATTGAAAATGTCAGTTTACGAGCCGTCATTTGCGGGAGGTGTTACTATTGTGTTTCAATATGAAGAAAACAGCGGCTGAGTCCCGTCAAATGCTCTCAGATACGTATGGTGAGGACGCTATTAGTGAAAGAACGTGTCGTGAGTGGTTTCAACGCTTCAAGAACGGTGATTTTAACGTCGAAGACCGGCATAGTGGTGGAAGAGAAAAAGTTTTCGAAGATGCAGAATTGGAGACATTGCTGAGTGAAGACTCGCGTCAAACTCAAGAAGAATTGGCACGATCAGTGGGAGTGATACAGCAAGCCATTTCAAAACGTTTCAAGGCCATGGGCTTGATTCAGAAAGAAGGAACTTGGGTCCCGTATGAGTTGAAACCAAGAGACGTTGAAAGGCGTTTGTATGTTTGTGAACAGTTGCTTCAGAGGCAAAAATGGAAGGGATTTCTGCATCGCATTGTGATTGGGAACGAAAAATGGGTTTATTACGATAACTAAACGCAAGAAATTATGGGGATATCTCGGTCATGCTTCCACGTCGACGGCCAAATCGAATATCCACGGCTCCAAGATCATGCTCTGCATTTGGTGGGACCAGCTCGGCGTCGTGTACTATGAGGTGTTAAAGCCAACAATCAGAGGTGCTCGTTATCAAACGCAATTAATGCGTTTGAGCAGGGCATTAAAAGACAAACGGACGCAATACAGCGAGAGGCAGGATAAAGTGATTTTGCAGCACGACAACGCTCGATCCTACGTCGCAAAAGAGGTCAAAACGTACTTGGAAACGTTATGGGAAATCCTACCCCACCCGCCGTATTTTCCAGACGTTGCTCCCTCTGACTATCACCTGTTTCGATCAATGGTCTGGCTGACCAACACTTCCGATCTCATGAAGAAGTCACAAATTGGATCGATTCGTGGATCGCTTCAAAAGATGAACAATTTTTTCGACGCAAGATTCGTATACTGCCCGAAAGATGGGAGAAAGTAGTGGCCAGCGATCGAAAATACTTTGAATGATACATGTGCAACCAATTTGTTTCATTAAAGCCTCAAATGTTGGGAAAAAAAACGGCAGAAGCAAAGTTGTACACCTAGTATATTTTTTTTTTTGAAAGACGCACGTTTTCCATTATGTATGGAATATGACATTGTTTAAATGCCCGCCTCGGCTTCTTACGGTGGCACGGATCGCAGTGGTCCAATTTTTAATGACCCTTCCACATAGACAGGCTGAATTTGAACAATAGCCTGTGTTATGTTCACCATCGCATAGACCTGCGACTTCAGGAACTCTACAAGAAAAACTCTATGAACATAATGCATAAAAATATATGCAGAAATTACGAACAAGTTTGTTAGTTGCAATTATACTGATCATAAAATCTGCACCTAGTCTACATAACCGAATCGTAACGCCATAATTTATCCGTTCCAGGGTTATTGTAGCTATTACCTTATCCATTAAAGCGTATGTTTATCCATTATAATCGTATCAAAAATATCCCGAAGATAATTACGCAGAACCCCACATAGTGTTAAAAGTCGACGTGGGTATCTCTGTTATCAAAATATAAACACAATGAATCCAAACAAATATAGTTAAGTTTATTGTTTTTCGTTTTTACCTACAACTCATCACGATCAGTGGACACTTTCCACGCTTTACTGATAAAGTCCGATACCCTCTCAGCAATCATTATGGTCGGACCATTTGTATTACCACTAACGATATCAGGCATGATACTAGCATCAGCTACTCGTAACCCTTGCACACCTCTTACTTGCAATTGCGAATCGAGAACCGCGTTCCGGTCAATATCTGGTCCCATTTTGACTGTACCCACTGGATGGTAAACGGTTGTTGACATGTGTTTAATGTAGCACCTCCAGTAATCGTCACTTTTGATAATGTACGCATCACACTCGGGCAGGTCGACTTGCACTATTTTTCCACCTTGTTCTCGGAGGGCGGCGGTTTGTTCCATTTTCATTTGAAACTTGATTCCACGAAGTAAAGTTTCAATGTCATCGGGTTGATCAAGATAGTTGGCGTGAATTACCACCGGATCTCGCGGATTGTCACTCCGAAGATGAAGATGGCCGATAGATTTGGGTCGTAAAAGCATTATAAATACTGTTAAAATATGCTTATGGTCTTGGATCTTCAAAATGCTCTCAGCGATATTCTCGGATAAACGCACGGTTTTGAGCCACTGTTCTAGGTTACTGGTTCCCTGCTGCATAAATAAGTTGTGAAATATTATATCGGGATATGGACTAGTTGAAGATTCATCGGAATTAATGAACCCCGTAACGGCTGTGGCACCGTGGGAAGAAAGTGCCCCAGTTTTGTTAACCAGATACCTGTAAACATCGTCGAGTTGTTCATTAAATGTTTTCCTCTTCACTTTCATATCGTTAATCTCAAAGAACAGTGGAGTTATAACGTGATCTTGCAAATTACTGCCAACTTCAAGGTCTTTTATTGATCGTATGCCAACGTTTTCTAAATGCTTCTTTGGACCAATTCCGGAAAGCATAAGAATCTTAGGAGAATCCAAAGTACCAGCTGAGATGATAGCTTCCTTTCCAATATTCACACTCAACTGGTATTGGTTTTGATAAGAAAACGAAATACTTGTGGCTCTTTTCTCGGACTTGTCCAAATTAACTTTAGTTACTATAGCATTTTTAATCACATAAAGGTTCGGTCTGTGTTTAGCTTCGGCTAAATAAGTTTTTCCGCTACTCATTCTACAACCACGTTCTATGGTTCCGAGAAGCTTGGCATAACCAATATTGGATCCTTCTTCAATTGTATCAACCTGCGGTACTCCCAACTCTGCTGCACCAGCAAAGAGCATGTCTCGTATTTCAGGATATTGTAAATCAAAGTGGTTTAGTTTTAGACTTCCGTTTATACCCAAAGACTTTTCGAAGAAAGGTAGAACATCGTGCCACGACCAGTGCGAGTTTCCCTTACGTTCCCATTCATCGTAGTCTTGGCTGACACCACGAACATACAACATAGCATTAATTGCTCCACTACCGCCAATTATCTTCCCCCGTGGCCAGTAACAGGATCTGTTCTTGTAGCCTAAACAACTTTTGCCATCCGGTTCGGTAAAGTAATTCCAAGTGAAATTCGAATGCTGAAGACCATAAAATAATGCAGGAACCTGGAATGTGAAACTCATAAAGACATATGTACATACATACATATTCATAGACATTAATAAAGTAGCAAACCTCTGAATCGATTGGTGGATCACCGCCAGCTTCCAGTACCAGTATTCGCCAATCAGGGTTTTCACTCAAGCGATTGGCAATTACAGAACCTGCAGTTCCAGCTCCAATTATCACAAAATCAAATGTTTCAACACCATTGTTAACGTATGTTGATCCATAGTCTTGCGGCCATAACTCTGGCGGAGAGATTGCACAATGAGCTGTAAGCAGCGTACGAAGTAGTATGGACAGAACCGAATTGCTCGTCTCTATTTCACGTTGACTACACGACATGGTGTAATGTGCAGCGTTGTCGGAGTGAAATCAACGACTGCTGGATAGTCAGAACTCAATCGAGCAAGAGCAGCTTATCTTATCTATACCGCTGCAATTATGTACGAGTACATAGGAAACTTTTAAGAGCGTACGTATATGTACAACTTAATGGATGATATCAGTTGTGATTTAAGGCTGTATGTACAGGTACAGGATTCACATTCAGATAAGAAAGTCGAAGATGCGCTTCTAATAAATATTATTGCTGTCTGTATTGATGATTTACACGTACCACAATAACCATAATCAGCCACCATGAAAAGGGATGGAAAATGTATCAAAAACAGTATGTTCTCAAGAAAGAAACGGTATCATAACTGGGTATCATACTATCTTTGTCTTACATGATCATGCCGTCGTTCAAAATATGCAAGTCAGGTAGACGTGATTAGGAAAATAAAGATTTGCTCGTATGTATTTACTTACAGAATGAATCAGCGAATTTGCATTAAATAAGTATAGAATAAAGTTCAACAATATTAAAGAAAGTAAAATAATGTTTTTGGAGTGCTTGCTAGAAAGATGTTAGAATAATGTTGAGGATGACTATCAGCAACCGTTAAAAAAGTGCCAAAAGTGAAATTTTCTCGTATGTTTTGATTATGGCAGTCAATTTTTTTTTAAATCCATTTAATTCTGAACAAAAACGCCAGCGAGTGGAAGTTGCTTTGAGACGCTAGATGAAGTCAGGAATGATGAGCTACTGAAACGTCCCATATGAGGTTTTGTACCAGCGGTTAATGGATTTGGCATCTTAGGCTTAGTGAAGGCATTCTGGAATGCCAAGACCTCGTTAAGTTCGACAAGTTCAGTCTAATTTGTTTAACGATAATCAATTTTCGGACACAAGATCAAACGATCTACAACTGCAATGGCCTTTGTGTGAAGCAATACATTTGACCAAAGGCAACATGCCCTCATATTCGCTAGGCATAGCTTCTTGCGACAGTTTTTTTTGTTCCGAAAAATGAAGAGAATCTCAAGGATCTTCATTCATCAAGCATAGACGACTAAGCTAGTTACCATCTGGAAAACGGAGAATCAGATCGAGTCCGAGGTCGGTTATCATCCATCAGGGTCTGTAAGAGTACGGGATAGTTCAAGTGGCATGTTTGGATCATCACTGGATGCTGTATGTTCGACAGGCCTGCTATATTGTTGTTTTTTTTCGACTTATTTTTGATGATCTCGGTATCCTTTTGATACAAGCTTTCTTCTGATTTGCGTCTTCTAGCAGACTATAATTACAACTAATTTGAGACATGTTCATCTTTTGTTGAAATATTCAATTTAATATCGAACTTTACTTATATAACTATAAATATTTTTCTGTTATAACTTGGGTCCTAGTAGTGCTTTGCGAGCTATTTAAAGTTACAACTGCGTAACGCATTTTCATGCAACACTATTTTAAACTACACTAGTATCACATGAAAATTCGGTCAGTGTCCTAAACGAATGAATATACGTTTTCACGTCAAAAGTATTGGTCTTGTATAAGTAAATATTATCTGATGGGTACTATGAATTTTGACAGAGATAAGATCGATATACGAGCAGATTTCTTACTAAATTTATTGTATTCAAGAATTTCCGTTTTTTTTTTACCTACATATGTACCTTGCAAAGGAGGTCTAATTGGTTTTCTGCTTCGTGAATCCGCGCTATTGGACCACGTAAATTACTGAGCGAGTACTCTGAAGAGAGTATAAAGTTTTAAGAAATTTTAGAGAAATTCTTTTGTTAATGTCTATGATATAAGCTTTTTTAAATAAATTACTTTATGCCATTAGTGTTTGAGTATGATTTCGGGTATATACGCACAACGGCTAGCTCGAATGAAGCGCAATCGTGAATTCCAATTTCCGACAACTTTATTGAGCAACTTGGGCCGTATGACCCGGCAATTGTTAACGTCCAAATCGTCCAACGTCTCTGGTTTATCAACATAGATTACATACCCCCTAATCTAAAAGTGTGAGATCACAGGATCGTGGAGGCCAGTTCACAGATCCATTACGCGAAATAATGCGCTCAGCAAATATTTCCCACGATTTCAACTCTTGAACAAGTTGAATCTTCTAAGCTTTTAAGCCAATATCTTTCGTATGCGTATGAACCACTAGCGTGTACGTGGTGCGAAAACGATTCATCATGTTCCGAATAACTTTCTCAGAAGGACGATTATGACGACCCCTATCAACTGCCAAATTGACAATCTGTAGAAACCGTGTTGCCAGCTTAAAAACCAAACCTCTAAAATAACACCCTTTATAATCAATAGTTACTTACTTAGGTGACGCTATAACCTTCTCCAGCCGACACGATTTGAAGTTCCACGTATGTGCGACACCATAAATGCGACGTTGAAGACTCTTCGGGCCGGGATAATGGTGTCCATTCGCTCTTACGTTATCGCTAGATATGTAACTGAGCCGATGTTGCTGCACAGCCTTGTTACATTTCTTAGTTGTACCTCCTTCTCCACCCTTTATAAACACAAAGGGACCGAAAATTGCATAGAGAATATTTTATCGAATATACTTTTAATGGGGTCTAAGCCTCTGTGCCTTGAAGGTAGACCAGGATGATTAAGGAGGGCTCTACTTCTCAGTCGCTCCTTTGACACCAAGAACCAGTGATTGGCATGAATTATTCTGTGCTTGATCCTAGCGTTGGTGTCGTTGGTTGGTCGTTAAGTTCCTGCTGCCAAACGCGTATTAAGTGTTTTTTTTGTGTTTTGCCTGCTGATTTAACCTTAGATCCACTTTAACCTCTTCTGCTTCAGTGCTCTTAAATTTATCAGTGACGCCTGGCTATTTTCGTCCAAACATGTCCATATCATCTTTGTATCCAGATTTGAAATAGAGCCTGCATCTCGTACCATCATATTAATGAAATCATACGAAGCGGATACTCTAAGACCAAAAAAATTTTTTTGTTCATATGTCTTTCATAAGTATCGCATATCTAAATGGAAAAATGTTTGATCCAAAGCTCGGGTGTCTATCGGATTGACTTGAAAACAGCTGTCGAAAAAGCATAGTATAGGTTCATTCAGCGGGGCATAAGTAAACCACTGCTATCAAAGTTCAAGGAAATTGCCAACCTGACTTCTACTACATATATACACTTTTGAAATTAAAATACATACTCTATATGTATATACCTCAGGGATTGATGCCTCCTCTTCACCACTCAATAGTGAACGCGGCCGATTTAATTGCCTACAGGTCAAATCCAACGTCATTTTTACCCTCTTGTATAGTAGCTTAATTTCGGAAAAAAAAATCAGTATTGCAGTATTGAAGTTGATTTTTTGTTTCCAGAAATTAGAATCTGTTTTATTCAAAACGTTTTTGTCAAGAGCCGCACGCACACTAAGATAGGTCAGGCGACAAAAGGTTTAGGTCTCTAAAATTCTAAACTGTGGTTTTTAGAAAAATGTATGCGTTCAAACGCTCCTGAACTTTTTTTTCGTACTGAATATCCTAACAATAAATTAAGATATCAACTTCGTTTGCGTTTAATTCGATCCGTGATTGTGTAGATCATCGAGGCACTAAGTAGGAAATTGGGACCCTCATCCAAGCACCTATTTTTTTTTAAAACTTACTTTTGAGAGAATAACAATACCTACGAACTAACATTACCAGAAAGAGGCTGTGGTAGCCCACTAAGCATTGTGTAGGGACCACTTTGTTATTTTGATGCTTGTGGAAACGAATTCAACTATAACGAGAAGCGAAGTCGTCCGTATAAGTCGCCGTTCCAATGTTTCAGCGTCTAAGAGACAAGAAAATCTTAATCGAAATTTAGGGCCAGTAATCCCTTAGTTAGACAATGTCCTCATTTGGCAAGAGACCAGAGATTTCCGATCTCTTCGCATGTTATAATAATATATGAGTAATAGATGCAATAAACCCTACTGACTAAAGATTTATATATGGATGCTGAGTTGACCTATTGATTCATCTCTAACATATGCTTTAAGATACATATATCATATCAGAGGCGTTGTTTGTGATTTTGGGAGATCGGCCGAGAATCGACCTAACTGATGAATTCTTAGACTTTACAAAAAATGAGAAAACAATGAAAAAACTTTTAAAAAATCCTTACAAACCATTTAAAAAACTAAAATCACATCATAAGATTTTTTTATTTCTTAAAAGATAAGTTGGACTTATTTTTTAAGCCCATTCTTCGTGAATCAATTCCGAAGCTCTTTCCGCAATCATAATTGTTGGACCATTTGTATTTGCACTAACAATATCTGGCATAACACCGGCATCAACAACGCGTAAACCCTTGACCCCTTTCAAACGCAAACGCCAGTCCAAAACCGCTGATAGGTCAGTATCCGGGCCCATTTTAGTGGTGCCAGTTAAATGACAGCTTGTCGTTACCATGTAACTCATGTAGCATTCCCAGTACTTATCACTTGAAAATGTAACTTGATCGCATTCTGGCAAATTAATCTGAATCAGACGTGCTCCTTGCTCTTGAAATGCTAAGGTTTCGATGATTTTCATTTGAAAACGGATTCCACGCATAAGGGTTTGAATGTCATCTGGCTGGTCCAAGTAGTTGGCAAAGAGTTTAGGTGGATCCATGGGGTTTGAACTTTGTAGACGTATAGTTCCAGTTGACTTGGGCTTCAGAAGACCTACATAAACCATCAGAATATGCGATTCCTCGTTAATATCTCGAAGACCTTGAACAATTTTTTCTGAAAGCAGGACAGCACTGGCCCAAACGCCTAATGTCGACGTTCCACTTTGCATGAAGTGGTGATTGAACATGATGTCAGGATATGAGCTGTTCGATGATGTGTCGGAATTGATAAGCCCTGTTACTGTCGACGTACCATGTAGAGACAGCGGTCCAGTTCGGCTAGAAATATAGTTATAAACCGCGTCTAGTTGATCCTTGGAGGTTTCTTCGCCTAATTTGCTATGATTGATTTGGATAAAGATGGGAACAACTGCATGGTCTTGAAGGTTATCCCCAACTCGTAGGTCCTTTATAGAACTAATATTGATATGGTTAAGATGATCCTTTGGTCCAATACCCGACAGCATTAGCAACTTGGGCGAATCTATTGTTCCTGCTGAAAGTATGACGTCTTTCGTCACAGTCACGCTGGCTTCCTGACCGTCCTTATATCTAAACACTACTCCTAAAGCTCTTTGTCCTTTCTTATCAAAGTTGATCTTTGTCACTAAAGCGTGTTTAATGACATTCAAATTTGGCCTGTCCTTTACCCTGGCAAGGAATGTCTTCCCGGTACTAGCTCTAACACCGTTTTCAATCGTTCCTGGTACTTCGGAATATCCGATATTTTCCCCATCTTTGAAGAAATCTAAATGTGGGCTACCCAATTCTTCAGCTCCATCGAAAATCATCTTTCTAATTTCTGAATAATGAATGCCAAATGGGTTTAAAACGATCCCGCCTTTGGTATAATAATCGTTATTTATTTCTGGCTGAAGGGATTTCTCGAAAAACTGAAAGACATCATTATACCCCCAATGAGGATTTCCCATTTGTTTCCAGTTATCGTAGTCTTGACGGTGACCACGAACGTACAACATTGCATTTATTCCACCAGTGCCACCGATCATCTTACCTCGAGGCCAATAGCATACTTTATTCCTATAAGCCTTGCAACTTTTACCATCCTCTTCGGTGTAATAGTTCCAAGAAAAGTTTGTGTGCTCCAGACTCAGTGAGAGAGCAGGAATCTAAAAGCAGAAATGTTAATTACGGCAGATGCACTCAGTAATATTTACCTCAGATTCTAAAGGCGGATCACCACCCGCTTCTAAGACTAGAACCGTCCAATTTGGATTTTCACTTAATCGACTTGCTACCACAGATCCAGCAGTTCCAGCGCCGACAATAACAAAATCGTATGTCTTCAAGCCATAGTTAAGTGCCGTTGGGCCATAATCTTGTGGCCATAAATCAGGTGATAATATTGCACAAAATGCAGCCAGAAGCACTTCAATCAAATTGGATACAAGGATATTCCCTATACCCACGCCTTCCTGCATACATTGTAGAAACACAATGGAAAGCCCGAACATTTCTTTAAAGAAAAGAAAATATATAAACTCGATTATGTCTTAAACGTCATGCAATCATATTCTTGGGTGATAGTAGTAATTGATTGCCGATGAGTATGAAATGGCAAAATAGGGACGATTGACAATCTTTTTGAGTTTGATCGTTAAAAGTTGACAAGTCTACATTTGAGAGTTCCGGTCCCAGTAAGTGTTTTGTAAACACCATAAAACGATAGATAATATTCGGATAAGAGGTTTTAAACAACATATTGAGCCTTAGACTTTCACTTATAATTTTTTTGTATGCCTCATTGGTAATATGGTGAAAAATGTTTCAAATATTCAGGTACTTAACAGTACGTACTCATGTTGTAATGCACTTACATTCCTAAGGATGATCAACCCGATTTTAAAGAGGACAGCTAATTTATTTAAAAAAGATCGATATTTGCGAAAAAAATTGTACGAAAATATACAAGCAGTTCCTGGATAACCTTGCCGAAACTTGTCCCAGTCATGCATGTAGTATATTTTATTTTCCAATAAGTGAAGGGTATCTAACATTTATCGTCGATCCTTACTTAATGTTCAGGTCAACGACCCATTCAGGGTCTGAGCTTGAGCTAAAACTGCCTTCCATCCTTGACGGTTCCGAGCATGCTGCTTCCGGACAAAGTCGTCTTGCTTCCTCGATCACTTGATTCTTATACCGGAGGTCTGGTCTTCCTCTCTTTCTCGGATCAAGAGGCTTGGATTCGAAGACCCTCTTAGCTGGAGCGTTGGTACTCATGTGCTCAATGCGGCCGAGCCAATTTAATCGGCGGATCTTTACTTCCCGTACTACATCCACATCCTTGTACAGCTCATAGAATTTGCGGGTGTGTCTTCTCCTCTATTCGCATTCCTCGCAGATGAGACCGAATATTCTTCTTAGGATCCCAAAATCAGCTCTGCCGTCCTGCTTATCGTCCCGCTTTCGGCTCTATAAACCAAGATTGGCAGGATAAGTGTTTTGTAGAGCATAATTTTGATCCTTCGAGTTAGAAGTTCCGACCCAGCATTTTAACAATCCGTACTAGTAGCGCTTGCCAAGTATGATTGTGCGCCGGATTTCCACTGTAATGCCGTTTGTGGAGTTTGCCCCGATGTAGACAAACTCCTTTACTACCTTGAAATTGAAGTTGTCGATTTTGAGCTAGTAGTTGAGTGACAGATCTGTTTTGCTCCACAGCATATACTTGATTTTCTCCTTATTTACCTCCAGACCAGCTCGCTTCACCTGTTCTTCAATCGCTCTGAAGGCTTCTGTGTGCCTTCTTCCACATATCAAATTCCCCAAACACAAAATCCAAACTTAATTTGTTTGATAGGCTCGAACTATTTCGACATTTCCGAAAGATTTCTCACTTAACACAAATAGTTCTCCCCCTAAAAACTTTAACTCTTCGTTTATTGAATTTAAGTCTGTTGGTTCAATTGCTGTTGTATCTTGTCGGCGAGTACGTACCACTTTAATTTGCGCACGTTTTAATTGTGGTAAATATACTAATATACATATTAGTTGATAAATATACGCGACGTTCTCGTTGACATCCAACTATAGTTTCCCTTATAATCTTCTTTTAAGCCATTTTTATCCTTGAAAATTTGCAGTTTATGTGCGCAAGGGTCATGACTATGGGAGACACATGTAGCTCGTGTTTTAGGTTTATTTTTCTTTTTCTTTTTTAACTTCCCAGTGGGAAGTTTTTGTAATGGGTCCGATTTTGTGAATCCCAAATTTTGATATATCTCCACGTTTCAAGGTCACCAGAATCCAAATCCAACGTTTTTATAGAGATGTCTGTGTGTGTGTATGTACGTATGTGCGTATGTGTGTATGTGTGTTCGTAATCATTTTTCGTCTCGATTATCTTGAGAACCAAAGATGATATTAACATGGGACTATATACATTAGACGCGTAATGACATAACATATGTAGAACTGAATGAATTTTCAGCGATATCGGTCCAGCCGTTTTTTTTTTTTAAACGAGAAAACCAAGAAAAAAGGCAAACAAGCTGAATTTTAAAATGAATGAAGTGCACAATTTATTCATGCAGATTTTAGATACCTTCATATTCACATTGTTATAATTGAGTATTTTAGCAAAAATGCAATCGGAGTTGTGAAAAATGTAATTAAAGAAAGTTATAACAAAGTTAAAAACAACACTTTTTTTCTACAACAACTCTAAACTTATATCAGGTTTGGAAGTATAGCATCGGTAAGGCTATAGCAATTAATAATATATTATATTATATAATATAATATAATATAATAACATGTGAATATGGTTACTAACAATTGAATATGGTTAATAACAATTTAATTTTGTTAATAACAATTGAATATGGTTAATAACAATTAAATATTGGTAATAACAATTGAATATTGCTAATAACAATTGAATATTGCTAATAACAATTGAATATGGTTAATAACAATTGAATATTGCTAATAACAATTGAATATTGCCAATAACAATTGAATATTGCTAATAACAATTATATATGGTTACTAACATTTGAACATTGTTGATAACAATTGAATATTGTTAATAACAATTGAATTTTGTGAATAACAATTGAATATTGTAAATAATAATTGAATACAGTTGAAGAAAAATTAATATTGTTTGTAACAGTTGGATATTGTTGATACCGTTTAGAGAATAGTGTCGATAAATTTTTGGTTATAATAAAACAAAGTTTTAATAGTTCAAATAAAGTGTCTGTAATGATATCGTAGGATGCAAAAAATTGAACAATCTTTTTGCAAGTAAAGGTTATTATGTAATTCATACAAAAAATTGTGTTGAAAAGAACAGTCGAAAACTATTATTATGATGCACGTTTAATAATTGAAACGATGACCCAAGGCCCGGTTGTAAGTAGAAACTGTTAATTATAAAAATAAAAAAAATATTAAATAAATTTAAAATTATACTAATAATAAATAATAATAAAAAAAAAAAAATGTTCCTTCATTCTTCTCACTGGGAAGTAAGGTGTGAACCGTAAGGTCCACACGACTAACTTTTTTTTGTAATGACTTGACTACACTTTTACACAAATTAACTCTACGTTTTGATTTAAATTAATTTTTTTTTATTTTGGTATTGAAAATTTTTCTTTGCCTTTATGCGACTGCACCACTTGAACGTCCATTATTCCTAACGCGGTGTTTCTTTGTCAAATGAAAATACACGAATGAAGTGATAAGCTGTACATTTTTTTCTTATCAGTCAATCATCTCTATGTAGTAAACGGGAAATTGCTTACACTAGTGTCAATTAAAAGCATTATTGGTCTCTATTGGCATAAACTGGAAATTTTATGGTTGTGGATTTTACGTTCGGGGATTTTGTATTTGTCCAGTATTCTAAAGTTGTGGATGTATTAATTTTAATTTTGGATATTTTACGTGCCTCCCGGCTTCTTCAACAGCGCGTTGAAAACACGCGATAATGTTTATATCGTCTACCTGCGATAGCAGACGAACTACATAGAAAAAACTATGTGCTCATAATTTTTCTCAAAATTTTAGAAGCAGCATCAATGAAAAAAAGTGCAAAATACAAATTCATGAGTGTCTAAACTTATATCAAAATACATATGTTAAATCGTTGACATACTTTACAGCACAAATCATTCTACGAAAAATCTTATTATAAGAACGAAATTCATCTGACGTTGCATGGAAGAAACTGCTACCAAAACTTTCATTTAAATTTACAATCAAAAGAGAGTTGCAAGACTAATGTCTGAGCTATTAAAGCAAAGAATTAAGTAGGCTAACCAAATTATCGGCTTAGAAATCGGAAAAAATTCAACGAAAAAGTCCTAGCTTAAAGACGTCACATGGTAATTTGGAATTTGATTAGACACTAAATGATGATTTTTAATGACGCTATTTTGCAAAAATAAAACTAATATAAGCAACTCTACCTACGCACACTCTTCTCCGGCAGCTCCTAAATATGATAATTATATAATAATAATATGATATCAAATATGAGCCTCGTATTCGTTAACGGATCCAAACCAGCGTAAAAAACCTTGTTTACTGTCATATTCGAAAATGGTACCATCATATTCCAAAGCGAATTTTCGTTCAATTTCACAACCAAGGCATTCACCATCTTACAAACTTAAACACAAACCCTCAACCGTCTTGTTAAAAATGTTATATTATTAGTCAGCAACTATACTATAATAGTATTTTAAAATAAGTCGTTTATACATAGTCAGACTGCTTCAACCATTAGTGATTAATATGCTAATCTAATACACGACTGGACCCCAGTAAATATTTTTAATAAATTTGCCAAATTACTATGAAATTGATGGAGATAGCTGATATCAAAATAATTTGTTGATCATATTTTATGCGAAAATCAAATTATCATACAACTTTTGCCGACATTGCTGTTCGCCTTCACTCGTTGTCGATCAAAATCACCAACTTGCCGATGATTCAGGGTGTAAATGACTGTGATTAATTCTTATAAACTGAAACAAAATACACACTGGAATGAAGTTAATGCAAAAGCTATATAAAATGTAAACAAGCCCAACAGTCGAAAAGTCTTGGATTGTTGTTAGCAAATTAAATGCGGGAATGGTTATTAGCTAAAAAATAAAAACAATTTTTCAATTAATTGCACCAGAATGTTTCGCCGGTGCATTATTCTGCACTAATAATTATAATTTCACTCTAAGGAGATAGTTATCAATTTATGAAAAGTAACGAAAAAACTATTTTATATATCTTCTTAAATTACCAACGATTATTAAAAACTACGCTCGCAACACAGTATTTATTTCACATTGCCGGTAGACAACTGAGTTTCAAACCAAAAAAAGTATGTGTATAAATAATTTTGAAGTAGAAGTAGAGTGCAGACGAATAATAATACCAACCTGATTGCTTTTTTATTATTTCAATAAAAAAATTAATTCTCAATTATTGTTCTTAACCAGATTTCAAATATACTCGTAATATTAATTTACTTTCTCAACTCAAGCAAGTTATCGTACAATCCTTTTACAGCCCGCCTCCGAACCAGAATTTACCGTTTAGACTTAGCTTCATAAAATTCTAGATATAGTACATATGTCTTAAATTGAATCAATTTTTTTTTATTTTATTATATATCCAGTGTTTATATAGTAAACTTTAAACGTTTAAGCGTGTTGTGCAAAGTGATCAGGAATGAGTCACATTCATATCAGAGATGTGATCAGATTTCCATCTGATAATTAGTATATTTTCCTAGCTCGGTACAACAAGGAGAAATACACCCATAACTTTTAAATAAGTAGTCGTACTCTTTTTACAATGTACCTTTGCACCCAAAAACCCTGGATTGGTGCTGCACTAACTTTAGCATTTATCTACATACATATATATGTCTTTTTGACTCAATTTCCACCTTGTATCTGAATTTCTCACCTTGATAATGAACAAATCATTCTTACAAACTGAACTTTCCTGAAGTGCATTGTCACTAAATCTTGATGTTATTTATTAAAATACAATACCTATAAGCTACAATTTAAATGTCTTTATAATTATTATTTTTATTACTACCGGCGATTTGGATTGGAAGTTCAGAGCTTCGTTGACAACCCCTCACCAAGCCTCTCTGCCATAAGTGTGTTCCTTCCACTTTTCACTGTTCTGTTCCATTTCTTCTAGGCCCATTCTTACATTGTCCCCCATCAATCGCGCGGTGTTCCTGGCGATTATTTTCCTACGGGTTTTCCAATCGTTATTCGTTGAACTATTCGACCACTGTTCTTTCATTCTACGTGCCCTTCCCATCTTAATCTTCGCGATTTTATTACTCAGACAATGATGAGGATGAATAAAGTTCCTCGAGTTCTTGATTGTGTGAATTCTCCACTCGCCTGTATTTTCGTCCTTTTTCCATTACAGATTCTCCTTAAGATCAAGTTTTCAAAGATTCGAAATCTATAATCCTCCTTCTAGTCAGAAACCAAGTTTCACGTCTGTAGTGTCACTGACATTAAAGACAGAAGCACGGATTGCCCCTATGCAGCCTATTTATTTGAGTAGGTCCACTTTCTTAAGGCGTTTTTCGAATGCTTTCAGTTGCGAGGTCTCGATCATTCAAGTCGGTCAGTGACCATATATTTGGTTTTCTCTTCATTTACGTCTAAGCCTGCTTCCTTTCCTTATATTTATTACAATTTTCACACTTCTCTTAACTGTTTTTTCTTTACCTTCTAGCAGGTCCAGATCGTTAACGTTAGCTAGAACGGTTGTGACCTTATTAAGGATTCATTTTTCTTAAGGTGTTTCATTACGAATTCCAGAACCGAATTAAAGAAAAGGGGTAACAAACGGTTTGTTGTTTTATTCCTTCACGTACATATCTCGAATGTTTCAGATAAAACGTTTCCTACTTTGTTATGCTTTGTTTCCCTTTAAGGATAATTATATCAGTTTCATCAACTTTTTCGGGAATCAATTATACATTTTAAATCGGCTTATAGTGCCATATGCCTTTTGAAACTCGATCGATTGGTGTATCGTTTCGTGGAGATCTCATTTCTTTTCCAAAACTTGTCGTATAGTGAAAATCTAGTCACTCGTCGAGGTGTTCCTCCTGAAGTCGCACTGGTAGTCTCCGATCAGTCTTTTCAAGAGAATATTTGGCAACACCTTGTAACAACTTGATAGCAGCGATATATTTTACGGTAATTGTTGATGGGAATGGTGACCGAGTTTTCTCATTCCTCTTCGATAGTTTCATTATTTCATATTATTTAATATAGTTGTGATGATTTATAGTAACTAAGTTCGTTGAGTACTGTTTTACGAGTCTATCCTTAATTTTTGTAGATTTCTTTTCATGGATACTTTCCCCTGGATAGTTCCCATCGGGAGTTCGGGAAACTCACTTACCACCGGAATATTTTACCCAAGACAGACCAGTCATATTATGGTGTTATTTTGGTGTATTATAATGATGTGAGTAATAAAGAATCATCAGCACCAGTATATCGTCAAGTTAAGCAACGATATCTCCTCTGCATTTGAGCTTAAGCCTAATGTCTGCATGCCTCTAATGCAGCACTCAGTTTATCCCTTTTCATCGACATCTAGTTCTGTGAAAGTTCCTTATGTCTGTCCTGCTGGTACGACTTCTGGATTCTCTCTGGAGGCTAGTCCAACAGAATGCTTCCACTTTTCGACAATCTCACATTCCCCTCCTCCGAATCCAGTTAACTACTGCTATTATTTTTATATTGTAAGCGATTATCTTCAACTGTCGACTGCCGCAATGAAGATGTGTCACTCCTCATTTTTATTATGTAAACATCTGCATCTTGCATCTTGACCTCGGGAAATGCACCAATGCCACCAATGTGCCCTACCTACTAACACTGAAAGCATTTCGTTACTCCTCGGTCAGGTTTTCTCCTTGGTGATTGAGTTGAATCTTGGTCTTTCAACGGCTACTCATCCGCACGCGTGAGCGCGGTACTCCAGCGTATCTTCGTCATTATGTTTTGCACTGATTCTGGTTGAGCCGATTTTAAGACGTTGTTGCACTATGTGTCAATCAGTCTTTGGACAATAAAAAAGCAAAGTCTTTCGTTGTTGCTCATGTATATCAGCGTCATCATCTGCTGGAAGGAAAGGACAGTTCTTCGAAGAATTACTCAAGGGTTTCTGGTATAACACTACGGCTATGCCGAAGGATTGTTCCCCTCTTCGGCGTGCAAATTGTCACGAAGTCAGATGTTGGTTTTAAGTCTTAACTTGTACTACAAGCTTAATCTTTCTACTGAAGCTGAACAACAACTGCAATGGAAATACCGTCTCGTTGTTATAATCTTTTTTCAACTCTCCTCTTACTTGATGTAGCCTTGTTTAAGGGAAGTATCTTAAAAGCTATTCGATAGATGCCTCGTTTACCAAAACATTCCTTTTCCTAATATCGACTCGAGGTTATTCGGTTATTGAATTAAAGCCGTCACATAACCTTGATGGATGTTGATTCCGCTTGAAAAATTTCCACTGTTTTTCGAACAAACTAGACAGGAGGAAATATGAGTTGCCAAGCCCGTGCTGAAAGCGAGTTTTGTACACCAAATCGGCCAAACAGAACTTATAAACCTTTTTTGTCTATTTTGGAATTATCTACTTCAACTCTTCATTCATATAAAGTTCCCATGTTGCAAGGCTGCGAGTAATATAACGGTATTTTCACTAAAAAATTTATTGTAGGATTCTATAAAAACAAAACTTGCAAATACTACATCATTGACACTCGTGAGTTTTCGCCTTCGGTGTAAAATCAGCATAGATCCACACGCATTTTATAAAAACACGAATCTTCAGGAGTTCATAAGCCCCCACCAAGTAAGTAGGATTACATCTATGATTTGGAGCAGTTTGACTTGCATTGTGCCTTGATGGCATCTGAAAATTAAGAAAACTAAATGAATAAAGAACGTTTTCATTTATTCCTTAGAAAAGAAATTGAAAACAAAGTTCAATTTCTTCACGAGAAGAAAAACAAATCATTTTAACCTGTCCAATTCGGTTTTTAAAGGGCATTGAACTCTTCCTTTATAAAGTCGGCCGCCCTCTCTGCAATCATTATTGTTGGTGCGTTGGTGTTTCCACTCATAATATACGGCATAATGCTAGTATCAGCGACTCGTAACCCCTTAATGCCTTTAACCCGTAAGCGCCAATCTACGACGGAACAAGGTTCGCTGTCAGGGCCCATTCTGACAGTACCAGCCATATGATACATGGTTGTCCCTATGTATTTCATATAGCACTTCCAATACTCGTTGCCCATAAAGGGAAACTGGTTGCATTCCGGTAAATTAATTTGAATCATTTCCGCACCCTGTTCCTGAAAAGCTGCCGTTTTTATTATTTGCATTTGAAATTGAATGCCGCGTAGGAGAGTCTCTATGTCATCCGGAGATTCTAAATAATTAGCAAATAACTTCGGCGGGTCTTTGGGATCAGAACTTCTTAAACGCATTCTTCCGATCGATTTTGGCCTTAAGAGGACTATGTAGACGATTAAGACGTGGTCGTTCTGATTTATTTGCTGAACACCTTGTGCTATATCTTCGGATAGAAGGGTTGCATTTATCCATATATCCAGGTTTGATGAACCACTTTGCATAAATAGGTGGTGGAAAACAATATCAGGATATGGACTGCTGGATTTCGGGTCAGTGTTGACCAATCCAACGACGGCAACAGTTCCATGACCTGCCAATGGTCCAGTTTGGTTTACCAAATAGTTGTAAGATGCATCGAGTTTATCCTTCAGCGTTTCGCGTTTCAACTTGCTTTTGTCAATTTTAATGAATATGGGTAACCCCAAGTGGTCTAGTAGGTTATCACCGACTCGCAAGTCTTTTATAAAATCAATATCTAGTAGTTTGAGATGATTATAAGGTCCAATGCCCGAAAGCATAAGAAGTTTTGGCGAATCTAACGCTCCTGCTGAGACTATAACTTCTTTTGATACTTTCACTTCAAAGTCGTAGGCATTCATATAACTAAACCTTACGCCGGCCACCGAATTATCTTTGTTAATGACAATCTTTGTGGCTACAGCATTCTTAATCACGTGCAAATTGGGTCTGTATCTTGCTTTGGCGAGGTAGGTTTTCCCTGTGCTTGCTCGACGGCCGTCCTCTAATGTACCGGGTATCTCGGTATACCCTATGTCTTGTCCTTCATCAATTGTAGAAACGTGCGGTAATCCCATCTCCTCAGCGCCACTAAATATCATTTTTCTTATTTCAGGGTAATCTCTACCGAAATGGTTTACTATTGTTCCGCCCCTTTCATCCCAACTGCTGTTCCGACCCAACTGCACAGATTTTTCAAAGTAAGGATAAACATCTTCCCAACCCCAATAGGGATTACCCATTCTTTCCCAGTTGTCATAGTCTTCTCTATTGCCGCGGACGTATAGCATTCCATTTATCCCGCCAGTACCTCCGATCATTTTTCCCCGCGGCCAATAGCACTTTTCATCTCGGAAACCTTTGCAGCTTTTACCATCTGCCTCGGTGAAATAATTCCAATTATACTCAGTATGCTCTATGGTAAAGAATAGTCCAGGGATCTGTAACAGAAAAGTATTTAAAATTAATTATATTACCTTATATATACATATATAAGGTAAGCAAATATTACCTCGGATTCGACAGGTGGATCACCACCAGCTTCCAACACTAGAATCTTCCAATTTGGATTTTCACTAAGTCGACTTGCCATTACCGATCCAGCACTTCCCGCACCCACTACAATAAAGTCATACGTATCCAGACCGTACCTTAACGCTGTTGGTCCGTAGTCTCTGGGCCATATTTCAGGCGATGAGATTGCACAATAAGCTGTCAATAAGGTTTGAATTAAAGTTGAGGCGATGGTATTACCAGGTCCTACGCTTTGTTGCGCACATTTTAAAATACTTGACGATGTAGACATTCCTTCACAGAACTTGATTGGTAGTATTCTAATTAAATATAGAATAAAAATGCACTATTAGCTGTTGCTTTTCATGGCTTTTTGAATGATCTTATTAGAGATTCTTTTTTTTTACGGCGTTTATGACTATGGATTAACCAAGAATTGACTCGGTACGGTTAACATTTGGTATTTGCTCAACTTTTACTAAGAATATGATGGTAGGTCTCACGAAACCAACGACGACATTCTAGTGCTATTGGGAAGTATTAGATCTAAAGAAAGTTTAACAGCCACATCGTGCTATTATGGATTAATCTTTCTTTTTGGTTTTATGAAGCTATGATTTGAAGGCCTTCTGTTTGTTCAAGCTCAGAATACAGTTTTTTTTTACAGTTATTAATATATTTATTATTTCTCAAGTTGTTAACAATACAACGTCTGGGATATCTTAGCACTAGTGACATGAAATAATAAAGGAAATAGTGACTTTCTATATTTAAAATTACAATGAATAATTAATAGTGTCGAATGTCATAACAAAGTACGTATCTAATTATGAATTTGTAGGGGGTGACAGAATAGAAAGAAAATGTAACAGTTAAAAAAATAAATAAATAAATAAAAAACAGCAATAGAAAATTAAAACACAAATATCAAAAGAATTGCAACAAATAAAACCAAAAGATAATCTTATTGTCAATATATGGCAGTTAAGAATGTGTAAATTATATAGGAGCATAGTCTTTAAAAGTACATTTTTTACGAATATCAAGAAAGCAATTAAGATTTAATCAATACTACAGAAATTGAGATTAAAACTCTGGGCGCATAATAAGAGATTCTAGATGATCAAAATTATGGTCAAGAAGCCAGCTTTTAATACGTCTAAGAAATGTACCAGATACTGTTATTGTTCTGATAGTCTGGGGAAGCTTATTAAATAATCGATAACACAAAATAGAATAAAAATTACGATAAGCGGTGGTAACAAGCTAGCGGAGTTACCACGTAAATTGTGAGTAGATATTAAACGAAAATTACGACAACCGGATCTCATATAAAACAATTTTAACACCTTAGAACAATATATGTGACCAACAGGTAAAATGTTTGTGTCACAGAACACAAGATAGTTAGGATGTATCTAGACTTACGATAATTTTTTCTTATAACTTTTATTTGAAGTTTAATCAATGGAAGGATATGGTTATAATAAATACCACCCCAACACACAATACCATATTGAAGTTTGGAGTGAAAAATCCCATAATATATAGTTTTAAGCAGGTGTTGAGAACAGATTTTGTTTAAGTAGAAAAAGTGCCGCAGCACATTCCGTAAGTATTTTCTTAGAGAATCCATGTGATTAATGAAACTCATTTTATAATCAATTAAGAGTCCCAGATATTTAAATCCCTTAACATTTTCGATTTGGAAACGGTTCTCACTACAGGTAGAAGTACAAGTATATGACGGTAAGTTAGTCATACAGTTACAAGTAGATAATTTAAGCTTTTGGCAATCTGAAGCATGAAAATTACATTACATCCCAATTATACGATAAAAGGCTGAAGTGCATTAGTTTTGTTTTTGAACTTATGTCCTGCAAACCATTTCCGTAGAAGATCAAAATCCCAATTGATGGCAGAAACCAGTTCTAAAGGACTGTTGAATCCATATGATAAACCAATATCATCTGCAAAAGCAGTAGGCCTACCTTTAAAGTCAAGGGAAAAGAGAGAAATATTATAGATGAGGAACAAAAGTGGACCCAATACAGAGCCTTGTGGGACATCTAAGTTAATGAATTTGACATCACTTCTAATATCATCAATTTTCACCTTCTGAGACCTATTTTCTGGGTAAGGTTTTAACCATTCGAGCATGAAGCCGCGAAAACCCGCTTTTTCCAATTTTCTTAACAATATTTTACGGTTAACCATATCGAAGGCTTTAGTTATATCGATGAACAAACCAGCAGTGTGCTTAATATGCTTAATAAGACACAGTTCTCTAGAAAACCCTCTCAACCTTATATTAGATTTACGATTAATTATTTTGAGTCAATCGAAAGTGAATGGTGAAAGAACCAAAACTTGGCAGCAAAGGACCATTTAAACAGGTTATCTAGCATCGAAAATGGCGAAAGACGATAAATCGGACGACGATCGATGTTGTGTGGCGTGCACTAATGGAAGCAGACCCTAACCCAACTTTGTGCCTGATATAAGAATCCTATTTCTTCTCTACAATGATGTAGAAAGTCGCATAACAGAAAGTCTTTTTGAATAAAAATCACAGACAAATTCCCACACCATTGATCTTGATGACCTACGAAAAAGAACAAAATTGATGCCTTCCACAAACAACAAAGTGCTTGATGATCTGAACAGTTCTGATAACCTCTGAACTTTGCATTCTTAGACAGCAAAATACCCAGTGAACCACTTCAAAATTGAAAAACGCTGCTAAGAAGTACCATGTGATTAAATAACAAAATGCATTTAATCGGTTTTAAAAATTGACCACATTGACAACACTTGGAAGCTCGAAAGCGATAAGTCTGATTCACACTTAAAAATTTCATTGAATTATCATCTGGATTAAATGGAACCGTTTTTTTTTTTGGCCATAATACATTTTCGAAAAAAAACAACAACTACAACTGAAAGACTCTAAGACATTCACGAAATATAATGTTATCAAGAGACATGACTTACAAGTAACACCAACTCGAAATAGAAGTCGACTTAAACTGCGAATTCAAATCTGCCGTTGCACTCAGATGTGGTCCTTAAACAAAACTACCGAAACGAATACTGTAAATAAGTATTTCGTTCTACTTTTTCTTACATTGCTCTTAACCAGATTCTTTAAATGAATAATGTGTAGCAGAATGTATATTAATTGAATGGTTTTTAATTGAACATGTTTTTATTGTGTGCACTTAATTCCTATATTGGTACGCAACTTGTTTAAATATGTTCATGTATGAGTATAAATGAATTGAGATATACAATATTATCCACATGATTGTGTTCAGCTGTGGTTACTCCGAAATGTTGGCATTTATCATAGGTCAATGGCTCCCTTATTGATGATTTTTGAAATGTTTCCAAATGAAATTGATCGTTAAACAACTTTAAGATAGACAGATCAGGTACTTGCATTAATTTATTTCATTGTCAACAAATGATTATACACGAGAACGACGATAAGCTCATGTCTGTCGTAAACTTGCTTTTGGAACTAGTAGTAAAACGATTCGTTTAGACATCTGGTCAGCCTTACGGTACGGAGGTGGGTTGACTAAGCTTATGTTAAAAAAATGCAAATACTTTCACTCTTCCTCACCAACACTAACACCAACATAATCGTACATATTAGCTTGAGACCTTGAAATTTTTTTTATCTTATGGTGAAATTCGATTATTTATTTCCATGTATCAAGTGTACAATCTCTTCTAGGTCCATTTATTTTTTTTTTATATTTAACCCCCGTGGCAAAAAGAGGGGTGTTATGTGTTTGACGTGTCCGTTTGTCTGCATGCTGTGTGTCTGCCTGTGGCATCGTAGCTCCTGAACGAATGGACCGATTTTGATGATTTTTTTTTTTTGTTTGAAAACCACCGTGATCGAGATGGTTCTTAGCTACAATTTATGAAGATCTGTTCAGGCGTTTCAAGGTTATTACCACTTTTTGTTAGCTGTGGTAGGGATCTTAGTAGAGTTGGGTAGTTCAGGACATGTATGGAACTACATACATATGTATGTACATATGTCCTCAGTCGGAAACATTTCCCATCGTTCCTCAAACTGAACGAAACATGTCCATAGTTCCATTCAACCTAGAAATTCATCAATAGCGGCGTTCATATTATACAACCCAGCCGAACGTCCGAACGACGCGGTCGTAGGACTATGTTGTAGAACAACGTAATCACAGACAAAACGAAAAGAAAGATAAATGCAAACAAACATTATACTCCGTAGTAGACAACCAAAAACAAAATGTGAATAAATATCGTATACATTGATGTAGCGATAAGCTCGAACAGTTTATGCACACTCACACACTGGAACTGGAATATCCAGAACAGAACAGAACAGAAGTCTTAAAGCGGCGACGTCGTCTTAAAAATATTAATAGGTTCTTTTAATGAAGTCAAAAGACCGAGAGAAAAAAAAATATTTTTTTACTTTTTGGAGTTTTTTTTTTGTCGGGGGTTACTTAAAATTTTTAATTTTATTTTTTATTTATTTTTTTTATAAATTTGGTGACATCATGTATTCCATTACACGGAATAAACTAGTGTCGAATGCCACTTTACACAATAAGATACAATGTAATAAGTCAATAGGGGGTGCCACAATATAAATAACATATGTATTTTGCACAGTCTGTAGGATAATATAACACAATGACTGCCTCCTGAGTCTTAAGATAATTTGAATAACTAAAATTACAGTAGAAAAATAAATAATAAGAAAAACCAAAACAAAGCACAAAATTACAATTTTGAAGACATAAAAGTTACAAACAATAAAACGCGGAGCCTGTAATGAGACATTCTATACTCGCATAGTTATAATTAAAAAGCCAACGCTTTATTTGCTTTATAAACAAGTCGAGTGTTGAAATTGTCCTGAATAATCGAGGAAGTTTGTTAAATAGTCGAAACGATAAGGTGGAATACAAATTACGATATGCAGTGGTACGGAACATTGGAACAGGTAACAAATATGAGAAATTTCCACGTAGGTTATGAAACGAGATCAGACAAAAATTACGGTTTCCAGACCTCATAAAGAAAGTCTTTAGTATTTTCAAACAGTACAAATGACGGACAGGAAGAATTTTCAAGTCACATAACAAGGATATTTACTTGGTTTCCAACATATTTTTCTCAACACATTTTTCTGCAATATTAACAAACTTTGAATTCTGTTAAAGTATAACCATCCCAGCACGTGATTCCATATTGCAGCTTAGAATCAAAAATGCCATGGTATACCATTTTGAGAAGTTCTTTACAGCAGATCTTACTTAGATAGAGGAAATGTCTAATTGTGCTTCGAAAATATTTGTTTAAATAATCTATGTGATTTAAAAAAGTAATTTTATGATTAATAGTAAGCCCCAGATATTTCAACTCGTTAATTTTTTAAATTAAACAGTTATCGGTATAGCTTAAATCATTATAAAAAGAGGGACCAGACAGAACAAGTGCACAGATAGACAACGTATATCTTTGGAAGTCTGGTGCATGAAAATAGACGTTTGCATAAAAGTTTAATGCTGATAAACTGATGTTACTTTAGTTTTTTTTCTTATTACCAGGTTATGCTCGGCAAGCCAGTTTCGCAGTAAATTAAGATCCCAATAATGTCAGAGATCAGATCCAAAGGACTGTTGCAACCATAAGAAAAACCCACGTCGTCGGTAAATCCAGTAGGTACCTTTAAAATCAAGTAAAAATAAGGGGTTAATGTAAATTAAGAACAAGATTGGTCCCAGAACCGAACCTTGGGGTACACCCAAATTGTAGAGCATGATTTCACTCCTAATCTCGTCTAATTTCACTCTCTGTGAAATTTTTATATTGTCCTCCCGAAGCGGCCTTTCTGGTGGTATTTTCCTACTCATTATTAGTTTGACGTATTTTCACGTATGTCGAATGATTCAGATAAACGTTTCCTACTTTAACTTGTCCTTTGTTTCCCTAACCTTCGTCTAACCAAAGTTTTGCAATAGCCTAGCTGTTTTCCATTGCCTCCTTTACAACACTTTTACTGTTGACCATACTGTTTCTATCTGCCTTGTTTCGCCATTAGTTTCTATGCCATCTATGCCAAGGGAAAACTGGTTGTTAAATTCGTCCTGGAATGAATTCTGCATATGAGGATGCTTTAACTTTTCAGCATTGAATTTCTTCATACTTTCCTGTGAATTTGTGAATTTGGATTCGGCGATTAAGAAAGGTTCTTTCGCATGCTTTAACATCTAATACGTTATACGCCAGATTCGATGAAGAGTAACGGTAGCAGCGCGAGTGGCAGAAGGAAATCGGTGACACTCAAAATCGTTGAGATGTTTCAGTTCAAGCACCGCAAGAGGTCGTTCTAGATTTAGGAAAGTACAATGTGCGTTAGTTATACGTACATATTTACATAAATGTAAGAAGCTTAAGAATCTAGATTAAAAAAAAGAAAAATTATTTTTTTATTAAGTTTTTTATAAAAAGAAAACGTCTTCCATCAAATGATCAATCTGCTTGCGAGTTCCTCTATCCGGTGATATCCTTGTTGTCTTGGGTATTCTCTTATGTTTGAATGTTTTACATGATCATATGTTTTGAGCTGGCGAAATTTATTGTCCTTAGACTATTATTGTCTGATGAGAAATTGAGACTTTCTACTCCTATTGTTGGCCTATAAATCAATTCTTTTCCTTAGTTCGCGTTGAAATCTCTGACTACTATTTTCTCGCTGAATATTTCATCCATTGTTTCGTAAGACGCGTCCTCTGCTAGTTAATGCTTATCTTCCACAGGACAGTGTATTTTGAAAAGTACATAGTAATAGCGAGTGCCCCGGATTTTGGCCATCGACGTTCTGTCGTTGTGAAATACTACGTCCATTACGTTCAGCACAATTTTGTCGCTGATAAAAAATCCTGTTTCAAGATTGCGGTTTTTTCCGTTTGAAAGTCGAACCTTTTGTGCCGCTGCGATATCTTAGATATTTATTTATTTCATTAGATACTATTTAGAAAAAACTCGTTTTGTACAAGCTGACAGCAGCAAAACTAGCAAACAGACAATTTTTTTTAAATCTTCTCAAGTGTACTGGCCTTATTTAGGTAGAAGGGGTTCCACAAAACCAACTAGGAAAATATGCAAGGTTTTAAGTGAATAAGGGCCATGAAAGGAAGGTTTGTCGAATATTGCATCCAAATCCTTTTGGATATTTATCTTTTTCAGCAAATTAATAGAGAATTCAAAGACAATGCCAGAAGGTAGTCTAGAAGAGGCTAATAATGACATTATCGTCTTAAAAATTTTATTTAGATCGTCTTCTTCTTCTTCTTCTTTTCCTTTTTCCGGCGTTGTTATGGTCGGAAGTGTAGGACCGTCAGTTAGATCGTCACCAAATAAAATACATTTAGAATTACATATATGTAGAGCTAGGTCGTTTATGAATAAAACGAAAAGGAGTGAGCCAAGGTGTCTGCCTTCAGGGACTCCTGAGTAATTAACAGGATTGTTTCAATGAGTACATATTGTGTAACCAGTGAGATAAATTCGAAAGAGTGGAACCTAATAAGACGAATTTTCAAGATCCGCGAGTTATGCTGATCGCGTTTGAACGCTTTAGAAAAGTCGGTGTAAATAACGTCGATTTGACGATGACTTTTCAAACTATTCATCACATAATTGAAAAAAAAATACCAGATTAGTTGCCGTGGATTTACCACTTACAAAACCATGTTGGAATTAAGAAGTGTGATTATGTAAAACCGAGTACAGCTTTTCTTAATCATAGCTTCAAAAGCCTATATCTCTAAGTAGGCCTATAATCTTTCAAGGATTTTTTTGATACAGCTTTAGCGGATTCAAAATTCCACTCAGAGGCATATTAACAATGACACGTAGAGGCTTTGCTAACGACCACCCACAAGATTTTGTGAGCAGGGGTGGGAAGTTGTCAGGAGCAGTACTTACACTGGACCCTAGGGATGATAGTTTCAAGAAAACATAAATAAACATAATCTTCAGTAAGTACCAGAGACCCTAAATCAGTTACAGAAGGACAACGAAAGCTACTACAATAATCGAAGTTTTCATTTATGGTTTAAATTATATTGATAAAAACGAAGCAAACATATCACAAATCTCTCGATCTTCTCAATAGGTCTATTGGAATGGTTAATACGTTTTAACGGAGTAATCCTTGAAATACAAGATTTCAAAATATCTTCAAACAAAGCATAACCTGCCTCTATATTACTGTTTGACAAGATTGAGTGCCATTCAACTTGTGCTAGAGCATTATTTGTATCATATGCTAAGTTTTTTGAAAGAAAAAAAATTTTCTTAGGTTAAGTTAATTATAATGATGTTAATTGTAAGTTACTTATACCGTAGTCGAATGGCATATGTTAAACTTATTCAGTTTTCATTGTCCGCCTAGGGCCAGTAAGATTCCTAAATTTGTAGGGATAGTTAAGCTCGTTTTAGACATTTTTGTCTAGGATAAGATAGATCTAAGAAACTGTAAATAAAAATGAATTTAAAAAAAACAAAAAAAAGAGCATTATTTGTTAAGCTAAAATTTTATTTTTTATAATCCAATGTCGATTTATTAAAGGTATACACGGAAGGAAATAAAGTTGTATTATTGACAGATATCTCAAGTTTTTCGTCAGTAAAAACTAAATCTAAACATTTTTCCTAAAGGGTTTGTAACAACATCTACCTGTCTAAAATTAATAGAATATATGAAATCAATCACTGCAAGCTCATTGTACATAGAAACATTAAGTGGAAGAATACATTTGTTATCCTCAGAGGCAATCCATTCCACATTAGTTGGATTAAAATCTTCTAAAACTATAAAAAGGGATCTGTTATCTTCTTCAAAATTGTTGCTATATTTCTTATGTGAGTTTCAAAAATTGCATTATCTGATTCAAATGGAATGTATGACAAAGAGAAGTAAATACAAAAAAAAAAATATTGAGCTCGGAGTATTGAGCTCATTTGACATGAATATGTACACATATTTGTTTAATTACGCCTAATGAATCATGTAAGACCAAACAGGCAGCAATAAACCTCCCACTTTGATAAGACCTCTTTGAACAGCACATTGATCTTCTCTGTAGACGTCAAACATGATTGTGAATTATTCTTCAGAGAAAATGTTGGCATTCAACCACGTCCAGGTTAGGGCGATAACAGCATATGGAGGATCAACAGCAGTGGTATGAAACAAGTTCATCTTCCTTCTTAGCCCCCCATATTATCAAAATCGAGAGAGAGGCAATCAATTACATCAAGTTGTGCAGAAGTGAACGATGGAGCATCGACATGTTGAAGTGTGAAGTGATGCGAACATCATCATATTGCACTAGTTGATGCGAGAAGAGAGGCCAGGCATATCGGGTTTGTATGAAACTGGAATGCTCGCACACGAATGCTTGGTATACCAAGTTTGATGGTGACATGTTTGAGCGAATTCTCATCAACCGCGGTTTTATTAATTTGTAAAAATAACGAAATTCTGAATTCCAAAAAAAGCAGATCTGAATTTCCTTAAGTACAAGCATAAGCCAAGAGCCTAAAAGAGATGTTTTGTTTTGATTCTGATTTTGTCATAATTTTTTGCCCCGCTTCCAAGTCGTCCTTTGTTGTTTGGTTTCAAAATGGGGGATACAGGTCTCGTCCTTGTCACGAAATGTAAGAAATGTATTTCCTGATATGCTTGTAGCTTCCCGAGATTCACTCTCAAAGTATCGACTCATTTTTACTCGTCGGTTAACATTCTCGGAACCCAAGGCGCAAAAATCCATTTCATATGCAATTCATTCAGAAGGATCTTTGAACGCTGCCATATGAGATCCCTGTGACTTCAGCTATATGCCTCATGGTCATTCTCCGATCTTCCACGAAACATTTTTCATGTTATCTTGGGCCAAGCGTGCTACTGTGGAATATGGAGGGGTAGAGACCCCCAAGAGTTCATTTGTGTGAAATAGAAAAAAAAAAAAAAAACAAATCGCACACAACATAAGTGAATGAAGAGAGGCTTGGTTTGGCAATAAACAAATAAAAAGCAAGAAGCAAGAAGAATAGAAGTAAAGTTACTTTCGGGCTCATATTGAGTAACAGTGCGAAAAGAAAGATGACCTTATACAATACATCAATCATCCCGGTATAAAGGCAGAGTTATAGACTCAATGAAAAAGCACTACGAGAGAAAAACTTTGTGCATGCTCTTTGGGCAAGGAGAGGGGAGGAGACAATTCAACTACAATCCACAGCCTCTAATGGCGTCAACAGATTCAACGCCTAAAATAACCAGACTACATTGAACAATTGAACACCACTTTACCGACCCAAACGAAGATGTAGGCAAAAGAAGCATATACGGCAGGAGTATAAACCGCAGAAGATTCAAAAGCGTTATTATGAGCCACTACCCTCTTGAAAAATACCTCAATATTCTAATCTTAAATGAGACGTGGAATTGTGTTGTATGTTTGTGTGACTGGTCTGCCTACGCTTATTGGCATATACATACTTGAGGCCGAAGTAGTGTACTTTGAATCAGCATCACTGAAGTTTCGGCTAACTTTTCAGGAAATTACAGCACAGAGTAAGAGGGAATAATGGATCAGTAGTTACGTCTAACGTAGAAACTTCTTTTCAGAAATGAACATTTGGATTATTTGGACAACTAAAGGCCAACAACTTCTTACATTCTGTTAAAGGGTCTTTCTACCATTAAGGGTGCTAGTTCTCTTTTTACAGATATTTAACTTTCTTACTCGCAGATCCGGATTTTCTAGGCTGTACTGAAAAAAATAGGACCACATCTATGTACGGCAATGGTCCAAAATTTTGTCCGCCTAAGGGGGTTGTCCGTTTAAAGGAAATCAAATGGAAAAAGCATTATTTTTCGAAACTAACAAAAAAATACGAAATCCAAACAAACTTTTTTTTCTTCACATAACCACACGCAAAAATTATCACTAACATTACACAAAAAGTAGTAGATTTGTGTTCAAGTATTTAAAAAAGAAAAAATACCTCAATGTGTGTTTGTTTAGTTTTAGAAAAGGCGGATTTGTTTTGAAATCTGGTCTGTAGATCGAACATCCTCACCGTCATTTTTCTGGGCGCAAATATTTTTAAGTTTTCAATAGAAACGTTAGCTTCTTGGTAAGAATTAATTGAAACCTCTACCCGGTCGGTCCTGATCATCATTCTCTGCATCACTTTCATTTTCGACAATTTTACAAGAACTGCAAGTCTTCTGGTACCATCTCGAAGTCATCTTCCACATTTACGGTTTCATCCATCAATGCAAAATGTTCGGATTCTGCTTCCAATCTGCATTCCGTAATAAGCCTGGAAATTTATCTAAAATTCCAAAGAGGCAAATCATCTTCAGGTTCGAATTCATGTTTTTCCAAATCTAACCTTTGTCCTTAAACATTTTCAGAACAAATGGCAACGGTTTTTGTTGTGACTAGATTCCAATAAATAGCGTCTAGAGCATTTATGCTTTTGATTAACGAATTGGTGGATTCTGAGCTATCCATGCGGGCAATGAGATGCTTTAAAATAAGCGAGCGAAATTTAAAAGTTCTTATCACACCTTAATCTAAGGGCTGGCAAACCGATGTGATGTTTGGCGGAAGGTAAACAACTTTTATATTTTCCAGCTTCAAATATTTACTTAGATATACCAGTTTACAGGTAGCTGATCATGTTTGAGGTCACGAAATGCTCCTGGGCGACAGGATTTTCCGATGACTAAAAGATTTTCCTTTGTCTCCTGCCATATTGGCACAGAGCAAAATAGTGAGCCTCTCCTTTGAAAGCTTTTCTCCTGTGCACTTTTCACCTTTCAAAGCCATTATCTTTGTGGGGAACGCTCGAAAAAAAGATCAGTCTCATTAACATTGTCAGGATCATAACTGACTGTTATTGTAGGTAGCTGTTCACTCTATCAAATACAAATTCACCCTATTAACAAAATTCACACATACAATGCAATGTCTCTGGACGGGCACACATGTTTTTTTTTCCATGAATGAGAAGAATTTACTATTTGCTGTAGGCTGCAAATAAAAACAAATACCGTTGCCAGAATATCCGTCTTATGACATGTTTAGTCTTGCTTTGGTGTCCGTCTACAAGAAAATGTTTTATTATTTATGTATATGCGTAATTGCTGTCCGTGTCCGTTCAAGAGAATGTCCGGCCAAGGGAAATTGTAAATGACCGTTCAAAAGAATATGTCCATCTAAGGGAGGTGATTGATGAAGAAGTCGATTGTTATAATATTATCTATCTTAAGGGTTTTAATGACCTTTTCTTTGGGGAATTGAATTGGTTCTTACAAGTTAAGATTAGGGCAGCTTAATGTCTCTGTTTTGAAAACAGTAAAAGTTCGACAATTTAGAGCTTTTGACACTGATGTCTTTCATATAGGAAGGTGATCCTGGGATTTCGACCCAAATACATATGTCTCTTTTAAATACTTAATTAACGAGTACGTGACTCATTTTCGCACTTTTAACACTTAATAGATCGAAATCGTAACTTAACTAGGTATTTGTAACCCCATTTATGGTTTTTTTTTGTTTTTTTTTTTGCTGACAGAACTTAATAGGTACATATGTATTGTCTTGTTTATTCGTCTACTGTTAGATGTTATTCCTCTCCCTTATTTTTATTAGATGTAACCTGTCTGCTAATTGTATACAGATAAAAAAGCTTAAAGTTCCAGTAAGGTTTAGTGGAAGATCATGTGATAGGAAGATGAATATAATATTGACTGACTTGTTAATATTTTCTTGTAACGCTTTCCTATTGGATTCTTCATTACATCACATGCTTTTTCCCATTAATGGTCTGCGCCCTCAGACGCTGCACGAAGGCAGCCCCACACTTGCAGGGTTCCTTTAAGCAGGTCAATCTTTTTCCGATACGGGAAGCCTTATTTAATTACTAGTAGGAAATAGTCCATCCTATCTTAGCAACAACATATATTTAGATCTCACGCTGCTCCTCTGAAACTGGCGGTCAAATACGAACGAACGGATTCAATACGTCCTTGTTTCTCATTAACAAAGTTATATACAAAAGGTTAATTCAGGTCAGCAACATCCAACATCCATTCGAGATCACGTTCGAAATCACGTAAAGTGAATTTGTCTCTCAAAAATTATTCGCCTTATTTCCTAAGAACCTTGAAACAAAGTTTTTCCGAGGGATGGCGACTTATGGCTCACGAAGTCTCTGACATATTAAAAGACTAAGTTAAAAGCTCATGAATTTTTAAATGATGATTTATTAAACTAATTCTCTTACAATAAATTTAGCTGTCACATCGCTCTTTTATCTCCCTCCGTAGTGGTAATGCTCCTCTTTTATCATATCTGCCGCTCTTTCAGCAATCATCATTGTCGGTGCATTTGTATTCCCTGACGTTATCGTTGGCATTATACTCGCGTCCACCACCCGCAATCCCTTAACTCCGTACACTCTTAACCTCGGATCCACAACAGCATATCGATCGTTCCTTGGGCCCATTTTGCAGGTTCCAACAGGATGGTAAATCGTTTGGGAATAATGTCTTGCCATACATTCCCAGAACGAATCACTCAAATACTGCTCGTTTGGGCAGTTGCGCCATGAATACTTGTTTAGCGTTGCGTTTAGATAACGCATTATCCTTGTATGAGATAACCGGTGAACGAATTTCGCCGCATCAATCTAAGAACAGATTTAGTTGCAATGATTCTTTAAAAAAAATGTTTGTGTACCTTACCATCCTCATCAGATCGTCCGTGTTATCGAAGTAGTTCGCATAGATTTTCGGATGCATACGGGCATTGCTAGAACGTAGGAGTAATTGACCACGGCTTCTTGGCCTCATCAGTAGCGGTATAACCATATATGAATCTTCATACAGTATCGGCTCGAAGATATCCGCGTAGTTTTGCATGCTTACACCGGAACCCAATCGACCAATCAGACCCCCGTCCGAAGTATAACCATAGGATCCAAGAAACATCTGAATATCCGGCCAATCCTCCCGTGGATCTTGGTATTTTGTGTTAATGTAGCCCATGATCTCGCAGATCGGTGAAGCGTAGAAGAATCCATCGTGCTTGTCCATAAAAGTCTCGACGTTTTTCGCTGTCATAAGTTGCGGTATGATAAATGACAATTTATCCCCGGTGACCTTGTTGTTAATGAGATATGAAGCACCAGAAAGTGCAACATGATCTTGTAAATTCGAACCAACTCCGGGAGAATCATAAATCACATCAATATCTAATTCTTCTAGATGTTCAGCTGGTCCAACACCCGACAGCATGAGTAACTGAGGACTTTGGATGGCGCCTGCCGACAGAATTACCTCCTTGCTCGCATGCACTAGTCTCTTGCGTCCGTCATCATCGTATTCGAACCACACACTCTCTGCGACTTTTGTTTTCGGATTTATGTTAATTTTATGCACGAATGCATTCATCAGAACATGCAAATTGGTTCGATGCCACACTGGTCTGATATACCCCTTGTTTGCACTGCACCTTAATCCATCGCGAAGCGTCCCATGAGGGAGAGTAAATCCTGTCTGGCTTCTGCCGTTCAGATCGCCGTAAGGATTAACCATGTTGAGTTCACGAACAGCATGCATAAATATGTCCACCAAGGGCGAGTTAAAACGAAAATGTTCGACGGTGATTGGTCCACCAGTTCCATGGTACGGACTGCGAACAAGGTTTGGATCTCGCATATCTTCCATCTTTTTGAAATAGTGCAAAATATTATCGTAGTTCCACCCGGGATTACCTAAACCTGCCCAATGATCGTAGTCTTTGCGGTTACCGCGAACGTACATCATCGCGTTTATTACACTTGACCCGCCTAGCACACGTCCGCGTGGCCATCGGCACCGTTGATTCATCATGGCCAAACAATACTGATCCGAAGGTTCGGTTGTATACGCCCAATCGAATGGGCCACGTTGGAAAAGAGGATACAACTGAGGAATATCCGTTAATAGAGGCTCATCTGGTCCAGCTTCTAGAAGCAAAACACTAAAATTTGGATTTTCTGATAACCTCGATGCCAGAGCGCAACCCGCTGATCCACCACCAACGATTACAAAGTCATACTCTTCCCGCACCTCGTCTATCAGTATTGAACGCGCTCGATTATCGATATCTAAAATATCTGGACGATGTTGAATGATACTTTCCCGTAACATGAATAGAATAGTGAAACTAGGCGCCGCCGTTAAAGCCATTCGCATGATGGTAATCATACCATCTAAGCTGACCATTTTGAAATTGTTTTAAACCGAACGCGACCGCTAACGAGTCACAACTGTTTGATTGTTCGGTTGAATTGCAATTGAATTTTGTCCTTATTGCTGAGTCAGCAGTTGCGGAATTTATGCTGAATCAAATGCCGAAGTCATTGGTTTGTTTCTAATTGTTTGTTTACACCCGAACTGGGAAATGTGCATCCAATCAGTATTGCTAGAGTGATACTGTCTTTTCCGCGGTCATGGGAATTGGAAATACAACGGTTTGACATAAAAAAAAATTTAAAGCGACAATTAGATTTTATGCTGTATAATCAAAATGTTAATCCAACTTGTGTTTGCATTTCATGACCTTTCCGTATGACGTGTGTTTTCTGATTGAAGTAAGCATAAAAGCTTATCGTAAACGTAAGGCTAAAGTGCACAAACGATAAAGGCGTGCATTAAAATATGGCGGTGGATGCTTTCGCGGTTCCTATATTTAATGGGCTTTCTAAAAGAAGAGAGTTCTGGTGAGGAATAAATTACATTCTAAATACGCAGGAAAGGGAGAAGGGTGGCAGGTGTTGAGTCACTAGATCCATGAAAACTCCAAATATCCTAATTTCGACGATTGTATCTGGTTGGTTATTTCAGATTAGTTATGGCTGGTTATGGTTGCTTGTTTGGTTAGAAGTACGTAACTAGTTATCATTGCACGATAAAATTTTATCCCCAAGCTGCCAAGTCCTAGTCATCAGTGTAAAAAGCTCTAGCTCAGAGTGAGGGTCTGAATTACCAACTGAATTGAAATTGTTATTCTGTGATGTCGTTCCAGCCGCAGAATATTATCTTAATCGACCAGGAAAGGTATAGAGACTGGAGTAACTTATTACTAGGACAAAGTTGTTCACATGATTCTAGCAAATATCCTCCCAGAAGCAAACAGTTTCTGAAACATAGCACACCTAACGTTCGTATATCGTCTTCCATTATCATGCAGCAATATGGGACCATGCCCAGGCGAGATGCCCCTCTTTATTTTGATCAAAAGATCGCTTAAAACTTTACAGCAAGTTTAAGAACAGCCTAGCGGGTTTTTTTTTTAACAGCTGCTGTTGCTATATTTTTACCGTCAGAAAGGTGAAACTGTCCTCTTAAAATAATTAAATTATTATCCATTTCTCTCCACAATCTCACTTCACAACAACTACTTTAGGAATCAGAAGATCAGTAATTTACCACCTAATATGAGGCTCAAAAAATAAAGTGACTTTTTGAATTTCTCGAGCTAATCACATTCAATATTCGAATTTGCTTTTTGTTATATTGGTACACATGTCCCCTAACATATCTTCGCATTGTCAGCCATTTTATATGAAGGTTAAATGTGTTTTGGTGTGCTTGGCGATTTTTTGCTATTGAAAAAACAAAGCATTAAAAAATCTAAATTAAATTTTGTCTGAAAACTAAAATGAAGTGCTCAATCGTTCTTGAAATGTAGACTGTGGCATTTGGCGTTTATAAGTGGCACAAGCCCGACAAACCTTAATGACAGTGCCTGCCCTAGACGCCCCAGCACGCCAATAACGAATGAAAACGTTGAAGCAATGAGGAAAATTGTCATAGAGAACCGCCGTTCTTCATGAGGATAAGTTGGCCATGAAACTTTTTTAGATATTTTGGGCACGAAAGATGTGTCAGCGAAGTTTGTTCGAAAACTTTCGCATGAGTTTATATGGCATATTTGATGATCTACATTTGCTGAAAAGTGACAAAATATGGGTATATGGTTATGATGTCGAAACCAAAGCCCAATTATCCCAATTTGAACGACCAAAAGAAGCAAAGACAGAAAATGTGAAAGCTCTGTTCACTATATTTTTCGTTTACAATGGCACAGTTCATCAAGAGTTCTAGCTGGAGGGTCGTACAGTCAATTAGGATCACGATAATGCATCTGCTCATTCATCGTTGCTTGTTTTGCCCAATAATGAGGCCTTAGCTACCACTTCCCAAAACTTGAAAACGACGGGAATTTGCCATGACTGAGGTGATAAGGACCACTTATATCAAGGCCATACTGAAAACCGCTTATCAGAAGTGCTGTGAAGCAAAAGCGCTGGCGCCAGTTTATTTATCTTAGGTTGAGCACTTTGAAGAGGGTAAAATATGTATTGGTAAATATTTTTGGAGAAAATTGAGGAGACACCTCAGAGGGAATTCAACCAAAAATTAGGAAGGGGCAGCCTAAGTCATGTCATCTCATTAGTTTTCGTTCCTTCTGAAAAACTCTTCCCACTTCATTTCATTTCTGAAGCCTATTGGTAACACTGCACCCTTTGTACATATAATATGCACACCACAAATATCGATCCACCTAGAGCGCTCTTCTTCTTGTTCTTCTTAGATGACGTTACAGCTCACGAAGAACCAAGCTTTTCACATTCACTTATGTTGTGTGCCACTTGTTTTTCACACAAGTGAACGGGATCTACACTTTAATGCCTCACTCCACTTTACATAATATAGTTGTCAAAAAAACAACTATACGCGGTGCATAGATTTAGTCACTCACATATCTGTTCTTTATTAATTTTTCGTATTCGAAAGGGTTCTTAGCATCGGTTTTCAAATTGATTAACATTGATCAAACGAAGATGGAATCATTAATTTTCAGTGCCTTCTGTTATAAAAAAGTAAAAGGCATTTTCAAAATTTTAAAAAAATCGACAATAACAACGATATCGACCTGCAATTATTTTTCTGCATGTCATTACAATTTTTTTATGCAGATACTCTCTGGTATTCTCATTGCCGACACCGTGTACAGCTTCAGTTAAGTCTTCCCTCATAATAATTGACCTTTAATCGAATCGCTACGTTTTCTTCTCTCAACTGATGGAACATGGTGTTAACATCATTAGTGCTTTTTTATTAAACTGAGCATTTCTTCGAAGATCAATTGCAATGTTACTAAACTAGACTTTTGTGGGTGCTCAACTGCCATCGTGCCGAATCCTCCTATCTTTACTCTGTTATATGTTTATGACAGTGTCTATAGAGACGAGCTTTAAAGACCCAGGTCATATATTGATTTAGCTACCACACTCGCTGGGCTTTGCAAAATGATAATGAAACTTCTCGTCCCTTCATTAAGATGGGTAATGAACCAATCAGGACCTTCAATATTAAAAAGCGAATCAGACAAGGCGATACATTGTTAGGTGATTTTTTCAACATCCTTCTTAGAAATATCGAGCGGGATTAACCAGCCCATCCATTAGAGGTACTTCTAATATTCGTTTTTCTACAAAGCCTTCCTCAATCTTTCCTTCGTCATGAACTTTCACGAATTTTATCTGTTTTGAAAGGGAAAAGAGTCGCAGAGGGCCAAGTCGGGTTAATGCGGTAGCTGAGGCATGATTACGAAATCATTACAGAATTGGCCAAGAAAATGTACGCACAAGTATCGATAGTACATTATCGTGATGGAAAAGCCATGATTTCCTTTTTCACAAATCCGGACGTTTCATTCGTATATCTATGTACATACGAGTATATTGCAAACGGCGCATAACTTCAAGGTAATATTCCCCATTGACCCTCCAGCAAGAAATCATGATGGCCACGTCATTGTAAGCGAAGAAAACAGTGAGCAAAATTTTAATATTTTACCAAATTTGTCGCGCTTTTTTCGGTCTTGGCTATTCTAGTCTTTGATTTGGACGTCATAACCATATGCCCATGTTTCGTCACCATTCGCTGGCACGATCTTTCGACAGTTATTTCCAATGTCGCACTCCCGCCTTTCCCCCTTAGATTCGGTCGTCCTCTGCTACGCATTCCATCTGATTTGGATACAAAGACACAACTGTGTTGCTCATTCGTTCTACCTAGCCATCTTAGACGTCGGATCCGAAGACGTCATACTCGGCCGATGTCGCTATAGTTCGTCATTAGATCATCTCCTCTACTCTCCGTTTATACAAACGGGACCATAGATTGAACGTAGAATTTTCCTCTCGAACCGACCACGAGCATTATCATTCGTTTTCGTTAAGGTCCAGGTCTCTGCGCCGTAAAGGATGATCGGGATGATCAATGATTTATATAGTGCTAACTTGTTTTTTTCTCGAGAGGGCTCTACTTCCCAATAGCCTCTTGAGCCCAATAAAGGAGCGAATATCAAATGTTATTCTGCGTTTAATCTCAACGATGGTGTTACTTTTGCTGGCCACTAGTGACCACTTTGAATTTGTAGCTGCCAATTGTGATGTTCTGCCCAAGATGTCGTTGTTGTTCGCCTTTTTTGGATGACAGCATGTACTTCATTTTACTTCATTTACTGAAAGACCCATTTTAGCTGCTTCTGTTTCAATGCTTTCGAATGCTTCATTGACGTCTCGCTGTGTTCATCCAATTACTTGCGTTGGCAAGTGAGTCTCGTATGATATTTTCAAGTTACAGTACTTCACGTAGTCTGAATCATTTTTTAACATCAAAAGTCTAGTTAGTTCGCTACCGACCTTAATGGAGCATCCTTGTCAGAGGATGTTAAAACTAGACATGGTATAGCTTCATCATTTACCGCTTTAAAATCGACAAAGAGATGGCGTGTGTCGATTTGGAATTCTCCTCCAAGATCTGCCCCAGTGTGAATATTTGTTCTATTATGGATTTGCCTGGCCTAAAACCACACTGATAATAAACAGATCAGATTATCCACAAAAGATTTCAGGCACTCAAACGCTGCTTGCGGTCTACCAGCTCATCTACAGCTGTTTTAAATAACTCAGCAGATCAGTCTGCGCCCGCGGCTTTATTAGTTTTAAGTTTCGATATTACATGCTTAACTTCTTCTTGGTCGGGTGGACGGAAATCCCTTGTACGTTCGTCCGTTACTAATGGATCATTCTGCCTGACAGCGATATCAGATCTATCTTCTCTGTCATGCAGTCTGGAGAAACGGTTTTACTTTATTCTCAGCATCGACTGTGACTCTACTACTCGTTGTCCGTCTTCATCCCTACAGGCTTCTGCTGTGGCCTCATAGCCCTGACATGTTCGTTTTAATTTGTCGTTAAACTTGCCTGCGATAGACACCTATCTTTATTTTACACACAAAATGTATTACAGATTCTTTGATCTATTTTTTTCAACATAGCAAAAAGTTTGAAAATCGAATGTACTTAGCGCGAAATTCAAAAAGTCACCCTTTTTTTAATAAGTGAGGCGTCAATGAGTGTATGACCAAATGTGCCGTCATGGTCATGACCAAAATAAGATTTCTGGAAGCGGACGTAGAATAACTTTTGCCAATCGATGAGTTTTTGAGCTCAAAAGACAACACAAAACCTTAATATTTCTAGTCTTAGAAACCAGGATATTATCAAAACTCGCTTTGAGAGAAAAATTCTGCGTTCAATGTTTGGTACCGTTTGTGTTAACTGTGGGTTTAGTTGAAAATTCTACTTGTTTTACAGCAACATTGGCTCACTCAAGCATTTACAGATCCAACATCAAATATACCTTAACCAGAAACAACAGTCCCGGTCTAAAGAGTTTACTATTTCAACCCTAGCGACGACGCCACATGGCTCAACGGCAGCTAAGGTGATGCACCCAGGTGGAAGGAACGACAAACAACTTTGCGTGACGCACTGGATACAACTGGCTAAAAGTCGCGCCCTTCTAATTAAATAATCAAGTTTGATGAAGTTGATTTTAGTATCTCAATTGGACTCTATTATTGTATTTCATAACGGAGAGTGCATTTTCAAAGAAAAAGCGTTTTGTGGTAAAATTAAAGAAATAAAATGTCGAGAATAATGACAAAAAAAAGGCTCTAACGAACTCAACCTTCCATGATAAGAAATTATAATTCCAGGTCAAAAATACAAAAAATTTGTTTGATTTTAATTATTCAGTTTTTTTCTTTGTTTGGTGCGATTCCAAATTAATTTCTAATTTTTTACAGTCAGTACTTGAAGTATTATATTAATAAAAATGCTTACAACTAAATTGAGTTTAAATTATAGATATTGTGTTGTTTCTTTTCTGGAATACACTTAAATTTATGATAGTTAAATTCATGGTATCTTTCAAATATTTTAGACTTTATTTTCATCTCCGACTTAATCTGTCTGTTCCATATATTTATTCCTGTAATTTTTATATCAATTAACCAATACAATTTAACATTACTTCAGTTCAATATAATATCTGGTATCCTAATCTCTAATATCTTAGCTTTGTAATTGGTACTTAAAATAAAAAGGCACTCAATATCAGAAGTCGTCCTCCATGTCTTAAAATGGTTACTTGACATAATCCTTCAAATTTGCGCTCACTTGGCTACTGAGTTCTTGATCCAAAATTCCTTAATCATATCCGAGCCCTTTTCAGCAACCATTATTACCGGAGCATTCGTATTTGCACTTACCAATTTCGGCATAATACTAGCATCTATAACCCGCAATCCTCGAATGCCATATACCCTTAGTTGAGGATCAACAACAGCATCAGGATCCCAGTAGGGACCCATTTTGCAAGTCCCCACCGGATGGTAAATTGTCACTGTGTACTGACGTATCATGCACTCCCAGTACTCGTCCGTGAACATCTGAATGTGCAGACATCCAGGCCATTTGATAGTGGACAACCTAGAACCAAATCTTTGCATGGCTTTGGTTCGTGACAATGCTATGGCGATCTTAACACCTTCAACTAAAGTCTTCATGTCAAAATCATCAATCAAGTAATTCGGATAGATGTAAGGGTAGTCGAACGGGTTACCACTTCGCAATTTAATAGAACCTACGCTTCGTGGTCTAAGCAGCATAGGAATAATACTCCATGCGTCCATGTTATTGATTTTTTCAAAGACCGCTCGATAGAAGTTATCGGTAAGTCCATGTGCCTTGCGAATCTGGTTACCCCCGTCAGAATTAGTCGACCCGGAAGCAAAATGAAATTCAATGTCCGGCCAATCGTGAGTCTTATTTGCATACTTTGTATTCACGAATGCTAATCCTTCTACCCCGCCAAGGATAGTTAATGGTCCTTGTCCAAAAACGGCATATTGGAGAACGGTAGACATAGAATGGAATCGGCTTTCAACAATAGACACTGGCTGGTTGACCAAAAACGTCAGTCCCCCAAGACCGATGTGATCTTGCATATTCTCGCCCACTTTTAGGTCCTTGATAACTGGAATACGATGTTTAGTCAACTCCTTCCTTTCACCAATTCCAGACAGCATTAAAATTTGCGGCGAATTTATAGATCCACCAGACAATATGACCTCCTTAGTCGCCCTTACATGGTAGATTTTTCGATCGCGAACAAACTCCACTCCAAAAGCGATTTTGGTCACTGGATCAATCATAATGCGTGTCACGTGAGAGAACATTGAAATGTGCAAATTTGGTCGTAATCGTGCCGGTCTTAAGAATGCTTTTGCTGTGCTGCACCGACTTCCACGACGTGTTGTACCTTGCGCTATCATAAAGCCGGCCTGTTTCTCTCCATTCAAGTCACGGTTTTCGTATCCCATTTCAACGCCAGCTTCAACGAATGCCGCCGCCAATGGTGTGTGATATGGAGCTTCGCCAACAGTTAGATAACCACCAGTGGAATGGTAGGGTGTACTCGCTAAGTATGGGTTCGTGTTATCTTCCGATTTCTTGAAATAATACAAGGCATCTCGATAACCCCAGCCTGGATTACCCATAGCTTCCCAATTATCATAGTCGATCTTACTTCCTCGTAGATAGAGCATGTAATTAAGTACACTTGATCCACCTAAAACCTTTCCTCGTGGCCAATTACAGCGTCCATTATTCATAGCTAGGAAAATACAATCCATTAAGAATACTTTTTACTTTGGTATACTTAAAAATCTTACCCAAACACGACGTTCCAGTCGGCTCAGTTTTATATTTCCAATCCATTTTACTTAGTTGCAGATAACCAGCCATTAAAGGAACGTCTGAAATTTCCGTTTCATCCCCACCAGCTTCAATGAGAAGTACATTCCAATTTTCTACCTCTGTTAGCCTATTAGCTACTACAGCTCCAGCTGAACCTGCTCCTATTACTATGAAATCGTAATGATCTAGAATTTCATCGGCCGGGATGATTTTGGACTCTGGATCCATTATCTCTTCATACTGAAAGTATGCAATTGCAGCCACTAACATGGGTACGAACCATCCCACGCTGGTAGCCGCACTGACAGCTCCGCCTATGACATTCGCTGCTCCCACAATAGCACTACTCATTGTTTCAGACTAAAAAAAAAAGCTTGATTCGTTTTAGGGTTCTTTTTAGCAACAGTTGATATTTCGTTCACGACGATGTTGTTTTTCGGAAAGGTTTTCTATCCAACAACATTCTGTGGGTCCTAGAAGAAAAAAAAGAGTGAAATAATATCGTAAAAAAAATTAAGATTTATTAATTGCTAAAAAAAGTTGCGTAATATCACAGAATACATAAATAGTATACAGAAGTTGCATCTCATACAAAGCAAATTTTGTTCTAGGGTTCCAATATTGGCACCCTATTGAACAGAGAGTACAAGCATGAGAACATGCAAGAGAGTATACAAAAAATTGAGAAGCTGGTGCGAGCGAAAGAGAGTAGCATGTGCGTTTTTGGTGGTTTTGTTTTTACGAGAGCAAAGTAGCTTACGATGTGTATGCAAGTGTGTGTGCGTGTGTATGCATTGATAGCTTCTTCTATCGTAAGCTTGCATGGTGTTGTATTGCTTCTCTTGTTTTCGATTGTGTGGATTGGATTCGAAATCACTTGGGAATTGTACTTTCATGCGAATGGTTGTGTTTTCCTGCGCTTATATATCGACTCCATTTTTACTTTGTATTTTGATATTTAACTCTATTTTTGATTTTGAATTGTTGCTTTTATAATTGTTGACAACTTTGCATACGATTTGGATTATTCTTTGGACTTATTATTATATATTGATTGTTGAGGGGTTGTCATACGATTTTGAATAGGAAAAATGGATTCTGTACCGGCTGTTGGTAAAATTTTCCAAAAGTCCGGCATTCGATGCTGCATAAAAACATGCGGTAAATCTAGGCGATATGGTGAAAAGATAAGAATGTTTAAGTTTCCTCCCTATGACTCAGCTATGGGTCAAAATTGGCGAGAAAAATGTAATATTCCAACAAAAGATTACACAAAAAAATTGTTGATTTGCGCCAATCACTTCTCAAGTTCTGACATTGGTAAAAAAAAGTTGAAATTCGGAGCTGTTCCGGTATTTAACTTAGAAGTTATTGAGGAAGATTACAAGTCGTTGGAGCTTGATTGTCCAGCTAAAAAGAGCCGAACAAGTGACTCCGTAGATGGATGTTGTAATGACTGTGAAAAATATCTGAAATCAGCTAATTTTTACAGAAAAAAATATTACGACATGGTAGCAAAATATAAAAATCTCCAAAGCCGCAAACAAATAGCAACAAAATCAAGCGTATTTCAAACCATCGACTCTTTTCAAATAAGCAAGGAGTCAAAAACATCTTGCAAACTTCTTCTTAGTCCACGACCTAAAGAATATAAGCAAGATGTAAAAGATTTGGTTCAAAACATTTATTATGTCCCACAGTCAACGTACCAATTTTTGAAGAATAAATTGCATCTAAATTTGCCACATATCTCTACTGTTTATCGATGGGCCCCTGTAAATTCCCTACAACCAGGTTTTAAAAATAACGGTTTAGAGTTAATAAAAAAGAAGTGCTTAGATTTGAACCAGTACGAAAAGAATAATATGATTCTGCTGATGGATGAAATGGCGATTAGAAGGGAATTGCGATACAATTCCAAATTAGATTTAGTGGATGGATTTGAGGAAAATGGAGTTGAAAGAACGAACCAGATTGGTAAACAATTGTGCGTTTTTATGATTAAATCAATGTTTTCCAACTGGGCGCTTACATTTAATTACTTTGTTTCAAAATATGGACTTTCTGCCGATTTACTAAAAAAAACGAAATTTAGCAATTTTGAACAGTTTTGGCATCATAGTTAAAGTTGTAATTTGTGACCAAGGGTCCTCTAACAGGAAGTGTTTCTTGAAATTGGGAGCTACTTTAGAAAAACCCTATTTTATGTATAATGGTAGTAAAACTTTCTGTGTATATGATTTTCCACATCTAATCAAATCATTAAGAAATGGTTGGCTTCAATATGACCTTACAACACCAAATGGAGTTGCTAGTTTTAAAGTAGTTAAGGAACTATGGGAAATGGAGTGCAAATCTAATACAAAAATGTGTCTTAAACTTACAAGCCAGCACACATTTCCGAACTCTTTCGAAAAAATGAAAATAAAACTAGCCACCCAAATTTTTAGTAGGACTGTTCAAGCAGCAATTAAAACTGTTATTGAGGCAGTAGGCTTTAAAAGTTGCTCAAAAGAAGTTTGTTTATCTACGGCATGCTTCATAGGAAATATTGACAAAATATTTGACTGCCTAAATAGTGGTTCGCTATCTTCAAAGAATTGTTATAAGTCTGCAGTTCAACTTAACAGTCCATCACACGAATATATAAAATTCTTCCTTGAATACCTCAATGAAATCTCATTTGTTGACAAAAAGAAAAAAGTATTTTTTTTAGATGGAATGAAATTTACCTTAAACGCTGTATTACAATTAGTAGACGAGCTATTTCAAAAAAAATCCCAAATATTTTTTTTAATGACAAGAGCATTAAACCAAGATAAGCTCGAAAATATGTTCTCGGTTCTAAGACAAAAGGGTGGAAATAATATTAACCCCTCAGTTGCTGATATAAACACTTTATTAGCACGCTTAATGTCTGCAAATATAGTGCAGTTGAGTTCTTATAGTAACTGTGAAGAGCTGAGTGATACTACATTTGAAACGCTTTCAAATATTTTGTCAAATATGGACTTAGCTGATGCAAATAATGAAGAACTCAGTCGAAACGAAAACTCTGAAATAGATATTAACATAGAAATCATTGATGATTTCGTATTAAATGATGACTTTCAGAATTGTTCGGAATTTAGTATCGATTTGGCGTCTTTAAGATACTTCATAGGTTATATCGTCTACAAAATGATACCGAAAATTAACTGCGATATTTGTGTTTCTATATTGAGAAAAGAAGACGAAGTATTAACAGTTCCTAGTGAACTTTTCATATTCAATAAAAATTACAATTCTCTTAAAGATTTTGGTAACCTCGTTGCTCCTTCACAAATTTTCTTGGAAATTAGCAAGAAACATATTACAGTGTTTAGCAATATTTTGGACACACAACCACAAACTGTTGGTATAAAAAACTTGATAAAATCCAAATGCAAAAATGCCACACCGCAATGGTTTTCCACATGTTCTGATCATAAGGAAATAATATTGGACTTCATGATCTTAGTACTCTTGAGGAAGCATTGCTCGTGGGCTTCAGAGAAAAAAAATTTTACTAAAGCCCGCAAACTTAAAATCCTGTCGCACTAAAGTTTTTGGGTTATTCTTCCCTACATATATCAGATTGAAATTTGCACAAAAATCCCAAATAATGGAATAACGTTAATTGGTGTTACCCGGCCCTTTTAGTTTACATCGAAAAAGTACGCGTACGAATACCAAGCGCAACTTTCAACTGAAGAAAACTAAATATAGAAATCTAAAACTTGAAACAACATTTTGTCAACACCACGTGCATTCACGACGTTGGATAGCAACACAATACACACACACACATAAACATTTTAAGATTGCTCTCTCGTTGATTCTCTCTGATCGTGGCTGCTCTCTGGTTGTTACTCTCTGATCATGCTTGCTCTCTCGTTGCTTGATCTTCCCTTCAGTTGTTCCGCCCGCACCATAAAGTGAAAAATCATCGCAGGCCGAGATGCGACTTCTGTATACTATTTATTCTGTGGTAATATACAAGATAGATCTGGTTGGACTCGGGCTCAGACGAACCTTTGCTCTTGTCCTCAGTAACCAGACAAACCAATGGCAATGAACATCTTTGTATCTTTTCTGATAAGCACCGACATTGCGTACGCTCCTAGAAAGCTAAATTACATTCGCGTAGTGGATCTGTAAAACGATCTTCAAGATCTTGTGATTTGATACAGTCTTAGTTTCTAAATTAAGAGTGTTCTATTGATTTAATACGAATGAAAAGCTATTTAGTATCGCTTTATTCCACAGGTTCTATTTAAAACCAAAGTTAGTTAGTTATCATAATTAGTGAGATGAAATATACTAGAATGTATAGCACTCTAACATCTTCAATCGACCAAGTTCTTCTTTCTTGAGAGTTTGAGAATTACAGTTTTTATTTATCTTTACTCTAAGGCAGGTGAAAATATTCCGCCGAGCACGTATTACTTAAAATAGATCAATAGGATGGGCAAGGTTCTTATTAGACTATATGATGTGTGTCGTACTTGAGAGTCTGGTATAAACTCGGAGTTTTCCTAGCTTCGATTTCTTATCCATAGATTCCTCGACAGTATAGTGAGAGTGTCCATGAGGGTGTTCTCTGTTAGCACTGGCTAATATTGCTCACTTTTACATTTTCTTTAATCGTTCGATTCGGAAGTAATGGATGTTCTCCACCAGCTTCATCTTTCGGAGGCCTTGCGACCATTTTTGTATTTTGTGTCACAGAAAACGTTCCACAAGATAGGAGGTAAGATTCTGCAGTGAATCTGTGATACTACTCCTGCGGATCTTTCACATATTATTCTTTCATTTTAATGCTGAAGCAGGTGTGACACTGAACCGTTTTCTCTATAGCTTAACCACTCCATTTTCTATAAACTCTTGATTCTTTGAAGCGCTTATGTATCCACTCACTACCAAAGAATTTCAACTCTACCGATGACTATTATATAATTTCCAAGACCAGCTGTGAAACACTCCTTCTTCAACCATTAACCTAGTCAAGCCCAAATCGAAGCCCATTTTTAGTCTTTTTATCTAAAAATACCATTAAAAATTTGGAATTTGGATATCAATTCCGTTTTTAAATATTATTACAAGCAGCTTAAAGGCGGCTTTTCCGTCCGATCAGCAAACAAATCAGCTTCGTTAAATCGTCATTGAACTGTTGTTAACGAAATGCCTATGCCGGTTGCTACCCCAATATCTCCATTTACTTTTGGTATGATGGGCATCATGGTTCCTAGTTTGGTGCATTGGTTTCTAATGCAGACTTGGCAAAAGCCAAATCACCGAAATCCTCCTTTATTAATTTTATCTGGAAAAGGTTCCCGAAATTCGCAGTTGGAGTCTGAAAAAAGCAGTGAGTCCCTTTTACCTGTGGAAAGAATCAACATAGATGATTGAGAGAAGCACGTACTGAAACATCACTTCTAATTATAATAATTTGTGGTGCAGCATCAAGCTGTTTCCCAACGTTAACCTCTTTACATAGTGATCGATTCTTAGAGAAGGGCATTTTTTCCAACCACTCCAGGTTTCTTGCTGCGACACTCCACTTTGTATAACATGTCGTCCACTCGCTGAATGAACGGATGAACTTTCTTATTAAAAGCAAGGATTTCATCCTTTTTAAACTTTTCAATTCACAGTCAAACAACGATTAAGAAATCGGGTCAACTTTCAAAATAAGAAAACCTTACACTATACAACTATTAAGAATTCGAATTACTCGATAATGCCCCTGCGACTTTTTTCTCTTCCCAAAACTGAAAAGACTTACTACAATTGAGGGGACAAAGACTGCATCGCTGGAAAAGCTCAAGGCTATGCCAAAAAGTGTTTCTAGATCTGAAAAAAAAACCGCTGGTACAAGTGTATTATACTTGAAAGGAAATTACTTTGAAGGGGAAGAAATAGATACCCATGAATAAATGAATATTTTTCGAGAAACATTAAAAGTCATCTTATTTTTTGAAACTAACTTACGATATATTACAAGGTGCCACTATTCCAATCCTTCATTAGTCCCCTTCATCGGTGTAATAAATGATTTTTCAAAAATGTGATGTTTAATCGTATATTAATGATAGTAAAACCTTAGAATGGTAGAGAGCTCAGTTCATCGGGTTGTCGAGTCAAAAAACTAAATCAAGATTACACAACGGTGTCGTTATAGGTTGCACCGTCTTTGCCATTTAGGTTGGATATTCGACCAAGAAAGACGAAGACATACAATCGAATGAAATAAGTAAAGTGGTGGGAAGAGAGTGACATGAAAGGTCAGGTGATTGATTTCAAGTCTCTCACCGAGCTTGATACAGGTCTTTGCCCGTTGATTATATGAATGTAATTGGAGGCAATCAAAGTCGTAGGAATTAGTCGCGATCTTCAAACAAAATGATTAAAATATTAGTTTAAGTTCAGCCAAGCATATTTGTCAATAAAACAACGAAATTGCACTCGTCAGCATCTTTGCTATTACAACTGCCGTTAAAGCTTGTGAAGATCCAGAGACTTAGCATCTCTCAATCACCTGTTGTGAGTGATTTGTATGTTTCCATAGTTGAAAGGAACCTACTTCACTAAATATGTTTAGACGAAATTGCGCGAAATACGATTTCATATTGCGAATTTGAAACCGATTTCATAATGCGAGGTGAAACCAGTCAATTACTATAGAAAGTAAAATAAATAATTTTTGGGACCTGTAGAGGAGTTTTACCTACAAGTTTAAAGCAACATTTTGTAAAAACCCAGATTCAACTAAATTTGAAAAATAGAAGCTAAAAGTGTAAAATTGTATGATATTGTCCTGCGGATTTCTCTTAGGGACTCCTAACACCAAGGTAGATAGGTTTATCAATACATTAACCTTACTAACTTCAGTGCATAGCAAACCATCTTGATATTAGCCAACATGGCAAGGCGATTGAGTAAGAGACACATATTGCAACATGTTACACGAGAATAAATTGGCAAGTTGCATTCATGAAAGAATGCCAATTGAGTTTCCCTCTGCTAACTGAGAAATATTCAGGTGCATTCATTTTGTATGAATAACGATTGACAACTGTGTCAGATTACAACATCTGCTAACTTTGTAATCATTTTTATTGATATTACTTAGAGCCATCTCATGCTAGACAAAAATTCTTAAAACTAATTTAAATATCTTAAGTAACTTATAAATATCTTACTGGTCCTATACGGACACTCTAAAGTAAACAGAACCTTAGGCCACCTTATCTTACCCTGACCTACTCTACTATTAAAAGAACTATTAAAAGTTTCTAAACTACTATTCGTATTCTCCTAAATTTCGGCGTAGAATCGACCTACCTGTTGGGCTGGCATAATGTTCGTAGACGAATCGTCGCTCCACGGAATTACGGCACCGATTATTATCTATCCTGGATAAACCACATTAATCTATAATAAGTAGAGGAATACCTCTGGGGGAAAAGCAGTTAAGACGCACGCTCCCATGCTAAGAATTGTTAGGTGGTAAATTCCGAAGATCAGGTTCGGTCAATAACATGATTTTCATTACCCTTGCAACGTTACTTCGATTCAATTTTATTAGGAAATTGTATACCCGTAGAGCCTTAGCCCTAATTTTTAGGACCTCGTTGAATTTTCTATATAATACGAGTAGGAGGCAAGCCCTGAGACAATTTTTTTTCATCAAGCTAGTCATTACACGGGATATTCATAGGCAATCATGGGCCTGACCAAAGCCATGTAGCAGATAATCTTAAATTTGGAATCAAATTGGTTGCTTAAAAACAGCCATCTTGCCAGAACGAAAGACCCCCGGCCCTTTCCAAAGCTGTGTATGTATGTTTGACAAACTACAGATATCGACCCAGCCAGATCCCAAGGTATCAGACTGCCCTTTGTGTCGCCAGTAGACGCCTGTCTGAACCAACGATTGATAACGTGCGTCATTTTTTTCTGGCATCCCGAGAAGCGCTAGACAAAGGCGTCTGAATATAACAGATTCTGAATTCTGAAAATTTATTTTTAACTTCCAGTCATCACAATACTGCTGAATTTTTTCCGTATTCACGCTGCAAGAGAATGATGTCAATCATTGGACCTAATATGTACTTGATTAAGTCGCCCGCGTACTCTATAGAATAACGTAGACTAGCAGATCGCTTAGATGCTCGTAAATAGAAAAGAACCGGCGAGTTTACCGTGTTCTGTTGCATTCCATTTTTGATTTCACTATTTGGGTAGAAGTCACGTTGGCAATTTTTACTACGAACTTTAATCCAGTAAACATGCCAAAAATAATATATAGCAGTGATTTACTTATGCCCAGCTGACTGTACTTGTAATAAAGACCTTCTTACTGTCGAAATCTTCTTCCAAGCCATCCATGCATTGATTCTTACATTTATTCCACTGGATATCCTATGCGAGGTTCAATGAATAGTATCATGCCCCGGTCTGAAACTCGGGGATTTGTTGGGTTGGAGATGTCTTTTCCTCTTCTGGGCTATCTAATGGATAATATGCATTATTCGCTGCAATGTTTCAAGATATGGTGCACATCTCTATGTATAACAATTACGGGAGGTGCTTGGGCATAACATTAGATATGTCCAACTAGATACATATGTCGACTAGAGCGAATTTTTTTATTTCTTCAATGACTCGAAGACCATCTAGAGATTATCCGTCAAAATTAATATGGTGGCGTTTACTGGCGTTGGAGACGACGCGACGGCATTATTTGTCATAAAATAGTCACTGAACCTGGTAAAAATGTCACGTATGGCTGTGGTATGGGATAAAGACAGGCGTTGGGACGTTGTTGCAGATGTTTCTGCTGCCGCTTCTTCAAAGACTGCTTCTTTTGTGTTCGTTTCTGTTAAGGCTGCTGTTATTGTTCTTGCTGTTGCTGTTGTTGTTGCGACTTTTCGTTCTCTTGTTGTCATATCCGATTTAGCCTGTACATTACGGCCTTTACTTTGGTATGCCCTCCTTGTCTTCTAATTCTCTTGGTTTGTAGTAATTCGAAAAAAGAAAATACGAAAAAAAAGAGGAAAACTATTATCTCTCAGACTAGATCAAAACCCTACTACAACGAATTGTGCTAGGGACATAAATTGTAGTTTGCGTTGTCGAAAATATCAGGTTATACCTATCAGTGGAATCATAGTTAGTGCTTAGTTCAGTTTGCAAAATACTTAGATAACATTATTCACTGCATTGCTGCTTTACATAGACTTAAAAACGAAAAAGTTGTTACAATAATACAATAAAGACAAAGCCACTTTACGATTGTTATAAGTTAAGGGTACCATGTTCACTTTTTCCCCTCAAAAAGTTCAGTTTGGTGTGAATTGTAGCCAATGGCGTCATTGGTCCGTACTTTTTCGAAAACGACATTAGGAGGCGATCACCGTCAACAGCGAGAGCTACAGAACGCTGATAACCAATTTCTTATGGCCCAGACTGAACCATATGGACGTAGTCGACATGTGGTTCCAGCCGGACGGCGCTATGCCACGATTGAGTTTATGAATGAACGATTTGACGGTAAGATTATCTTTCGGAGTTGACATGAATTAGCCACCAAAGTCTTGTAATTTGACTTCGCTAGACTTTCTCTTGTGAGGTTCCTTGAACTCATAGGTCTATGAGAATAAACCACAATCGACCGATGCCCCTAAGGTGAACATAATACAGGTCATCGCTCAAATTCAGCCGGATCTAAGCGGAAGAGTCATTGAAAAATGGACCACTCGGATCCATGCCACCGTACAAAGCCGAGGCGGGCTTTGATTATTCTTTCAAATAAAGAAAGAATATTGATAATACCTCCCAAACAATTTGATTTCTTCTAGTTCAACATCTACCCGCCCTTATTGAAAATTCTCTTAACCTCAGAAATTGTTGTGTAGTTCAAATTACTTTCTTTTCGATTTTCTTGATTCCCATCATTTAGGCATATTTGAATGTTTATAACGTTCGTGTCGCTTTGTTAAGATTAATATCTCAAGACTTTACGACATGAGAGAAGAGCTTAAAATCAAAGTTTTAGAACTAAAAGTTAAACTTAACTTTTTAATTGGTATTTAAGATGAACACGGCAAAGTTTACTCCTTAAATTACGAAGGATACAACCCTTTTGTTAATCATGATGGGGAAAACAGAACTAAATTACTCGTACATCACATATCTGACATTATACCAAGGAGCAGGGCCGAAACCCCTAAATTGTGTTTTTAACCCCCGACGCAAAAAGAGGGCTGTTATAAGTTTTTTTTGTTTGAAAGCTAACGTGAACGAGATGGATCTTAGCTGCAATTTATGAAGATCTGTTTAGGCGCTTCAAGGCCATCAACTCTTTTAGATGCTGAATCACCTTATCGGAAGGTGTTATAATTTTTGCAAATGGCGTCGTACCTCAATCATATTTGACATTAGTGAACTAGCCAGCTGCGGTACATAAACAGATAAGCAATGGAGCGCTATACTTCGCAAGAGCGTGGAATAATTGTGTGTGGCCGCCACCAGACTGGTCGTTCGGCCGAGAATATCGCGGCTGTGGCTAACAATGTCGCTGAGAACGAAGAAACATCAACCAGACGACGGGACACGCAATTGGGTATAACCAGACGGACCTCACAGCGAATAATATGGATAAATTTTCACATGTTTCCGTAGAAAGTACAAACACTGCATCAGTTAATGCCTGCTGACCGCCAATCGCGTGTGCATCACTGTCAAGCCATCCTTAATCAACAACGAAGAGGACGATTTTGTGTCGAAAATCATCATGAGCGACGAGGCGCATTTACACTTAAGCCGTTACGTCAATAAGCAAAATCTTCGTTTTAGGGCATTGAAAATCCGGGTGTGATACACGAAGAGCCATTGCATCCACTCAAAGCCACTGTGTGGTGCGGCGTTCACGCGGTAGGAGTGATTGGGTCGTATTTTTTTGACGACGCCAGAATTGGATGAGCGGGGTTTAGTGAACATTTGGTTTCAACAAGACGGTGCAATCACATACACACAAAGAGCCACAATAGATATTGTGAAGGAAGCGTTGCCTGATCGCGTAATATCCCGTTTTGGTGATTTGGCATGGCCAGCAAGATCACCAGCTTAACCATCCTAGACTTCTTTCTTTCGTTCTACTTGAAGTCACGTACTTATGCCAACAAGCCTCGGACGTTCGCGTTCGCAGCTCTTAAGGAGAATATTCGATAGAAATACGAACATTTATCACCGGAAATCTTGCGGAAAATTATGGAAAATGCGTTAAAACGAGTACAAATGTGCATCAACACTGGCGGTAGCCACTGGATGGATATCATATCTTCCACATAACAAAAAAAAATCTAAAGGTCCAAATAAAGATTTCCATGTCATGTACATATAAAAAGCCCTCTGCGTTGTTGCATAGTACTTAAGAAAAATGTAAATTACGTAGTTACCTATCGCAATTAGGATCCACGACACAAAAAAAAACTTTAATAAGTAAAATAATTAAATTTTTCTCTCAACCTTTTGACTTCATTAAAAGAGCCTATAATTATTTCTAATATAAGCTAATATAAGCTAAGTAAATAAAAAAAAAACCAAAATACAAATAAAAAGAATATTGACAATGTTAAAGTATGGATTATACAAAGACCTACTCTATGTAAACAAAGTAAGTAGTACCGAAACAACCATATCCAATATTTTAGCGCAACGCACACGGCTCTCAAGCGAACGCCTCATATGTATATGTACATAGAAGTGGTACAATATCGAAACACTGCAGGAACTTTGTACACCTTGTAAGATAAATTGATGTACAAAACTAAGTTCATACATACAATTTCAAATTAGTAAATATTTTTTTATACATTACACCTTTGTAGATATAACTAATTGCCCTTCTTCATTTAGCGGTCCCCCAACGCGGTGACGTTTGTATTAAAAATATTAATAGGTTATTTTAATGAAGGCAAAATGCCGAGAGAAAAATTTTATTTTTTACTTTTTAAATTTTTTTTTAAATTTGCTTAAAATTTCCAATTTTATTTTTTCATTCTATTCTTCTATAGGTTGAACGACATATTTGTTTTTCCGCTAGTTTCAAGTAGTTATAGTTGTTTTAGACAGGATACTATTCACTATGCCCACAAAATACAATTATGAGTGTACAGATAAGAAAACGCCAGATTGACTATTTACTTGTTTTATTAAAAAATAAAAAAAAGTAGAAACGTATACGAGTATCATGCATACAATCAGTAGTCGTCCGTTACAATTAATATTTATGCATTCTAATGTTGTCCGCACAGACCGCGACCCAAAAAGTGTCGTAACTGATTTTCAATTTCAAAACAATATCCTCATCGAATACAAACAAGTTAAGCTCATCCTGCAAACTTTTGAGAGTGTTCCGTCATGTACTTGTACAAGTACAAGCATAACAACTACGACTCTTTAATTCAGGTTTTTTCCATCTTCTTTTAACTGCAATGGGTGAATGAAGATACGAATATCGACACTGTGATTCACTGCCAATCACGTTGATGGATTAATTGTAAACAGTGGGAATATGGCAATTTATTTTTCACTTTAAGGAGGGGAACAATATTATGCGAAAAATCAAAGAGGAAATATTTAAATGTCTGCATACTAAACAACATTGAAGTGTTACTCTGTGTACAGCTAATAATGAAACATCTGGGGTACCTTCGTTTGCACATCACCCACTGTTGCAAAAAATGACAAAATAAAATGCACAAAAATGTGATAAAAAATAACAAAGCAGCAACTCGAGACACGATTATTTCTCAAAATACCAATTTTCAATAATTACTGCATTCATGGATCCGCTCATATTCAATTCCATATCGCTTAATAGCGATGTTATAAAAAAATAAAATAACCAACATGCATTATACGAATAGCAAATAGCACACAATAAGTTTCACTTTCTTTTTCGTGATGCACTTGGCCTATGCCGCTACTATCCACTTTAGCGAACAAAAGGTAAGCGAAAGTAATAATTAATTTTGGTCTTTTTTCAAGCTTCAAGTAATGAATGGGAAACTTCAGATATATGTATTTGTTTGTAAATCACTTCTCACGATTATTTTCTAACAAGCATATGAGCACGAACACGCTTATGTACGTTAACAAACTCGATTAGGTTTTTGTTTTAAAGTGAAATTGCCACAAACTTGTTTAGAGCTCCTAGAACCTCACAATTACTATTGCGAATTGGTACTTTCCGATTTTGATACATTTCTTGGCATTTCCGTTACCTGCCTTGTCGCATACTTGCACTATATAACCTATCCGGTTATCTATTTGCAAACACTTGGCTTTACCTGAGCGTATTTTTGATTCCCAACGCACATTTCTATCGCACTTTGCATGAATATATACGGCATTACTTTATATCAATAATACACGATTGAAGCTTGTTCCAATTTAAAAGATTTATGTATCTTATGTGAACAAGGATTGTAAATAAATAAATAAATAAATAAATAAATAAATAAATTAGAATGACCTGTTTTGTTTTTACAAATTTCAAATAATGACATCGTTGATGAGTGACTACATAATCACTGCAACCGTTATGAACATGTGTCAAGAATATTTTTCTTTATTAAGTTATCAGATGGTAAGAACCAAATGTAAAATTGAGGCCACGACTGCGGCTGGAAAAATAAAACTTTTTTTTTTTATTTAAATGTAGGACACCTTCAATTCATTCAACATATTCCATCTCCACCTTCGGTTCTCCCTTTATTCTTTCTGGTTCTTATGACCATTTCTCCATTTTTACAAGAGAATTCGAGACTATGACTTTGAAAAAGAAGAAATTTAACACTCACACCACAATATCTGTTTTGCAAATAAAGACAAATCCGTAAATTCGCCGACGTTCGAGGGATAGTTTGTGATTTTTTTCGTAAAAAAATACTTTTCGATTATCAAATTTCCAGACGTAGTAGGGGACACGGTTGAACTTCTTTTCGAATGGAACTTGCGACTAAAGTGATCGCCGCGATGGACAGTGGTATATGTTAAGTCAAATCAAAGAAGTTACTGGAATGGAAGACTCATGGATAAAGAGACCACGCGAAGAAGAGAGTGAGAGAAAGAGCTTTGTGAGTTCATGGTACTTGTAAAGTAGTTTTACATCGGGCAGACATTGAAGTTCGCTGTCAAGTTCAATAAACGCTTTTCTTTGGAGGTGTTGTTTTTTAAAGGAAAATATATTACTTCAACATAATGACACGCTTTAGCTTCACCATGTATGCCATTAAATATCTGTATACACATTCGTCGTGCTAAAATAAGCAAATTGGTAATAATTATTACGTACTTAACGAAGTAATGCGACTGAAATCTAATAATTATAACATTTCTTTCTATTCCAATGTGTCATGATATACGTTTGCGGTTTAATAATTTCACTCGTTACGTCAATTCTTAAGTGTATCACTCTGTCCTGTACAGGGAAATTAGGGTTTCCATCATTTTCTTATTTAGATTGAAATGCCGTCATCGAGATACCTGTATGGCAGGCTGCTGCCTGCTAGCTCAATACTATTTTTTTTTCTTCTGGAGGCATTTGCGGGTAAGCCACCTGTGCGATGTCACGTATTTCTTCTCTATTTATATGGGTCTTACCCCTTTGTATGTAGCAATTTCTCTTTTTAACGAATTGATAAAAGCAGTGGTAGTGTGGAGAAATGCTTTTTTCACACATCTATTTTCCTTTGCGGTTTCTACTTAGAAATATTTTACGTAAGAGAGCATTTACCATCATAAGTTGTTTATATTTTCCAATTTGTTTATGTATATTACATGACAATTCACTAACTTATTCGGCTTACGATCATGAAAGCGGCTTGATTTAATTTTATTTAGCTTTTGGTAGAATATTTTTAAAAGTGATGTTTGTGATACTCTTTAGTTTATTAGACCCGCAGCTAAGGGATTCAATCGAACTTATCGTGGGCACGATAAACAACCCATTACATGATGGTAGGACTTTTCAATACACATTTTAATTTTCTAACAAACATTCTAGAAAAAAGTATAAACTAAAACTATAACGCTATCAACTTTTTCAGTGAACCCTAACATTTCATTTGGGAAAATACCTTTGATTCATCATGCCTTTTGCAGCCTTGTGCACTGAAATATAAAAAAAATGGCTGATGGCCTTTTCGCAGGTATTCAGTCCATTTAGGACGCTTCTTCTTTTATTGTTACAGATGCTGCTCATGTGTTCGTACGCCAAAGTTTATAAATACGCAAACAATTATGTGTTGTAAACTGATTCTTTTCAGAAAAACATCCAATAGTTTTCCCATCCAGATATCCAAGGAAGCTAAGTACCTGGAGTCATCTTAGATAGAAAGCTATTTTGGTCTAAGCATCTTGAGTCAAAAACCACCAAAGCGCTGCTGTCAGCTTTTTGGCAATGCAAACGTGCTGTTGCCAAAACATGGGACTTATCTCCGATAAAGGTCCTCTGGATCTACAGGGCAATGATAAGACCAATAATCTCATATGCATCGGTTGTCTGGTAGAACAGGCTAACACGCAAACACGTCGTAGCCTATTTAACCAAACTTCAAAGAGCGATTTGTCTCGGGTGCTGCTCTAGATACTATGATAAACCTTCCACTCTTTGACATATTTATCAGAGGGTGGGCACTGAAGGCCATGTCTCGCTTCAAGAATAATAACTTGTCTGTCTGGCAGTACAATGGCCCATCATTCGCGTCTGAGTGCTCCAACAAATGGCAGAAGCCTCCCACAAAAAAAAAATTATCCCGATAGTTTGCGTTCCATCTTGGAAGTTCCCCATTGTCACTGGTCTCAGTCAGGAAACCCTTTTTAAACCACCTAATAACGCATTGATAGTATTCCCATAATACAAAGGATGGTTTAAAACTTCGCGCCATTGCTGAACTGTCACCATTCAACTATTGTATCACTGCGATTATTTTTTATAAGTGAACACTAGGCCGTTATCAAATACGAGAATTCACGACGTTTTCATCTTCTTGCATAATTCTGATGAATTTTATCGAAAAGTTTGAACGCCTTGGTCAGATTAGTGATGTGAAGGACGCGTTTACGTGCTGGATATGAAGAAACGAGTTCATGAAATTATTCTAAGTAAGAAGGCTCATGTTCATTGTTCTGTATACGTAAACCAACAAAACGGTCACATATAACGATGTAAAAACCCAAAGGAAATAGTGGAACAACTTCTCTATCCATAATGATATATATGGTTTGGTGCCGTTTTTGGGTCGACAATGTCATTGGACCATTTTTTTTTTAAAGCGACTGACACCCATAATTACTATTATTTATGTTGAAGACATAATTTTTTTTCTAGGAAGAATGACGCCATCTACCATGATGATGGAACAATGGTTTTATTGCGTAACGAATTCTCTAAACGTGTAAATTGCCAAAAAGAGACTCAATTTGGTCATGCGATTAAGAAAAAATTAAACTAAAAGCGGAACAGGGACGTACATTGGGCGGATATTGTATTCTTTTACTTACTTTGAAATGTGTGCGTGATGCTTAATTAAAAATATCAGTAATAAACATGAAACTGTACTCTTTATCTTGTGATTTAAAGTAACACCTATTCTTGGATCATGTTAACCAAGGGAAAGTAATTATAATCCATAGTCGAAAAATTAAATTAATATCAAAACATGTTATTTCCAGGTAAATACATGGGTCACACATTCCATTATAAATAAGACAGACAAATTTATTTCATTATATTTAATTTTTTCTCTACTTCGTTCACTCAAGATTGTCATTTTATATTCATGTCCATTGATATAGCAATTCAAAAAAAAAAAAAGTATACGCCACAAATAAAACTGACGCGGACAACATTCTAAGAAGGAAATCTGCCCATTTATTTAAAAAATGTAAAGACAGGGATTTCTAAACATTAATTAATTCTTATACAACGAACATAACCCTTTTTAAACCCAGGCTTAGAGCCCTTATGTTGCACAAATTAGTTCGGTCCATTGGCTGATCACTTTGAGATTTATAAAAAAAAACTTGTTTTTTATTGTGGTGAATATGAACAATTTTAGTGTGTTGGCCGCTTACGCAAGATGAGCGAGTTCGGATCCCGATAACACCAACGCCATCGAATGATTATTTCGCAGTTTCTCTCCTCGGCGGGGTACTGGCAAAACCCCCGTTGTACACTTGCCTTGAAAAAGCTTCTCGACTCTCGCCGTCGTTTTTCACTCGCACACAAATAAGTGAATGAGAGAAGCTTCGGCTCTTCATGAGCTGTAATGCCATCTAGCGTGTCTGTCTGGCAGTACAATGGACCAGTATTTGTGTCTGACTGCTCCAACAGATTCCAACAAGAAAAAAAAAAGTCAAATTTTGTGTTAACTAAGCAACGTTTGCAGGATGTTTTAATTGTGTGCTTTAATTGAAATAAAAAGATTATGGTGACAATGTTCTAACTAATAAATCATGTAGGGAATGGTTTCGACGTTTTAAAAATGGTGATTTCAGCGTTGAAGATAAGGCACGCTCCGGGGAACCAGAAAAAATCCATTACTTGATGAATATCTGAATTAAACGCAAATTGAGCTTGTAGATTCACTGTCCATTGGTAAAAACGGAGACATCGGTCTAGAGCACCTTGAGATCCAGCGTCTAAGATAGCATGTAGATCGCATGCACAACGCAACTCCGGCCCGAAGAGTGTTCAAATTCAACCTACAGGGAAGCCGCAACAGAGATCCTTAACCAACTGGGAGTGCGGCACTGAAAACAGCTAGCCAAAAAAACGTGCTGGTTGTAGACGCTTGTTGGTTGAGATTTGAGTTCGAAGGTCATGCTGTGTATCTGATAGGACCAATAAGGTGTTATATAATATTGGCTGCTATAACCTGACGAATCCATTATCGGTACCACATATTGCTTAACATTTATGCTCCGTAGGTTTTCACATAATTTCTTTTAGGAAGCAAACATAAAACAGGATTACTTATATTTAACCACAAAAGATATGCTTTATAAACTAATTTATGTATAGCATTCAAAATAAAGTCTTAAGGAACTGCGTTGTCATATCTTCTTAACTGAAATGTGAAACTTGCAAAGGGCTGTAGTTGTTAGGGTTTATTCCAGACCATAGGGTAGCTTAGTGATAGTATATGATATTTAATAACAACAGTTAATTTAGGATTTTGTTGCTATCTAAATTGGCATTGAATACATTTATATTGATTATTATCTAATATTATACCTAATTCCTTTTTACTTATCTTTTCTAGGTGGCTGTTGTGGATCTACGAAGAAACGAACAATTGTTGGCGGGTGGGCTTGGGCATGGTGGCTTGTGACAGATGTCCAACGACTTTCACTCGAAGTGATGACCCTTAATCCTATGTGCGAAAATGTCGAAACCGCACAAGGTGTACCGCTTACCGTCACGGGTGTAGCTCAGTGTAAAATCATGAAGGTATATTCTTTACAAACCTCTTTTCAAACCAAAATTGTTTTCAATAATTGCATTTTAGTTTATGATTTGCATAAGAAATCAAGGAGTTCATCCATCGATTTTAATTCAATTTGAGCTACAAAATGTAGAAAAGTAATTGTTTTAAAACCGGATTGTTGATTTTCCGAAATTCCATTTTAGGTAGATTTGACTTATGAAAGGATGGCATGATTTATAATAATCAAAAACTTTATATCTTAACGCATGAAGTCATTTTTATTTGAAGAGTAATTTTGTTAATAACTCGAAGGATGCACAGGGTGGCGTTTAAAAAAAAAACAATTATATTTAAATATTTTTAATTATTGATGCTAGAAGTGCACTATTAACTTTTAAGCATGCTTTGGATTTCAGCCAGAAAGAGTTGTTCAGTTTTGCACATAAATAGAAGACATTATGTTTACACATGTTTCTAACAAAAAAAAAAAAACAAATTTGTTGAGCTTCGGTCTTCTTTTGAAATGTTAAATATAAATTAGCTAAAGAGTTTGTATCTACATATTAGTGGATTTTAAGAAAAATAAAACCAAGTTCATTTTCTGCAAAACATAGTAGAAACTAGATTTAGACATACATAGAAATCATGCTACCCTGTGCTTCTTATCTGACATTATCTACTAAATATTAATATTTAATTTTCTTAATTTATTTACGTTATTAATAAAACTAACCCCATCCATCAGTAGATTAAACAAAATGTAAGTTTTTAAAAAACAGTTTAGTTCGAACTTTAGAAAATCAATTTTGTTTCATACTGCATGTTTAAACAAAACCGTTTTCCTAGCAAGTTTCTTTTATTTTTCTTTTATATTTCTTGATTTTTGTTACCTTTATGTAAGAGTGCGCACGCAAAATTAAAAACTTGTAAAAAAAACTAATTAAATCTGTTTTCTTGTCGTTCGTATTACACAAAAATCTATATTTTTTTTATCTTCTTAAAACACTATATTGATCCTCTATTTTTTTCGGCTGTTATGGATTTCTTCTTTATGCCGTTAAAAAATATATTTTCTGCCAAAACATGTTAATAGTTAAACTACGTTTCTTTAAAGTAATATTATAGTTTAATGTAAGTTCTGTTTTTATTACCTGCTCTACTTTTTTTCGTAAAATTATTTGCTAAGGTTTAAAGTAACAAAGTAACAGCAATGAATCCTTTTTGGGGAAATGTTAATACAGTAATCATCATCCTTTGGTATCAGTCTGAGAAAGATTAAAAAATTGGGGATCAAAAGTGCATACATGGTGGTGCAAACATGTTTCTTTTCTTTGTAAATAATTTGATTTGAATGTGTGTAGATTTTGTTTTATAGTTTTTTTTTTGTTTTTTTGAATATGGTAAAGTCAAAGATTGGATATACTCGTAAATAAATCAGAGTAGTAGGTTTTTCTGGACACTAACCGATGGGTTGTTTAGTTCGTCTGAAAATCATGTTTCTTAAGCGCCGCACTTTATTTATGGTATATAAAAATATAGTAATTTGGCGACTAGTTAGAAATATATTAGATCCAAGCCATTTAATTAAAATTACATGAAGACTTAATGTAGATAGCTCTATTCAAATCTAAATAAAACTATTGAAATGCGGATGTTTCAACTTTACTTTCCTTTTCTTCCTGCGAGAAAAAATACCATACCAGCCTACCATAGCGGAGAAATAAAAATCACAATCTCCGAAATTCTCGTCTTCCTAGCTTAACGGGTCCCAGTTTTCAAAACCTTTTTGTTCATTGGAAAGTTGTTTACCCCAGAAACCAGACGAGACGTGCGTCTTTCGTACGCCTTCTCCCGTGGCACCTTGGAATTTTGAATGAAGTACAGGTTGGTAGTGACATACCAGTTACAAATAAAGTCTATTCATGAATACGTTCATTTTATTTTACCGCAGTGTACTCCCGCCACAATTATTATAACAATATACGTGATTGCTTACATAGTTTTGACAGAACCCCAGTCAGTGGGTCATTAAGAGGATAAATTAGAATCACTACTCAATGGCTTTGGGAAATTTTAAAACCGCCAATTTTGTGGTCGTCATCATCGACAAAGTAAGGCATACAAAATAAGTTTTTTTGTCAATTCCACCCTGAGAACCCTGAACCTATAATTTCGATGATGCGACTGCCGGTACTCGAATCCAGTATCATCGGCCACAAAACAACATTATATTGACTTCCTACCTACCAGCTGTGGTAGTCTAATAATTTATGGGTAACAAATTTATTAAAGATATCTGGTTCTATAAAGAACGATGTGTTGGAAGATATTTTTAATTTGTCAGACGTATTAAACATTGTTAACTTTGTAGCGGTCAACAAACTTAAACGAGATTGCCAACTAACCAAGAAGATATCTCGACAGTTACTTAAAGGTCATTACTAAGTAATTTTTTTCAGTTCCTCTCATTGTTAAATTCTATTAAATTTTCCAAGTCTGTCCAAGTTCTGCACACGTTTTTCTCTGGAAATTTCCCAAGGGTTATCTGTTAGATACCAGTCTTTGAAATGGACTTAGTTGATCGGAGATTCGGACACCGGAGTTGCACATGATTTTAAATACACTCTCATCTGCTGCTAAACCTAAATGATAGCGGTCAATTACCATTTCTTCTCTTTTTCAAATTACAGGACCACATCAGCCTTTTTTAACATCAAGGCTTTATAATTAGATTTTATCTCTAAAGACGCAATAACAATATTCCATTGCTGTTCAAAGGCTTATTAACAGTATCCTCGAACCTATCGTACATATACCCTACTGTCTTAGTTCGATTTTGACTACCTCAGTAACAAGTGTCGTTATGGTTTTAAAGTAACTTATTAATTAGTGCCCCTTAGTTCAAATCTTTCGAACGTCCTTGTATCCTTATATTTTCTTTGTCTATCGCAGTTTAAATAGGAGGTACAAACAATTATGGACTGAGAACATATACGGATGTTATTAAACCATTAAAAGCATACGCATCGTAAGCATCCTAGTGCATCGACGCGATGATTAATGTTGACCTATTATCCTCCTCTGATTTGTGCTAATCATACTCGTGCACTTCGGCTATTTTGGCAGATGGCCTTGATTTTTTCTCAGGATACTGCATCTATCTAGAAAGATCAAGATTGATTTTGTTGGCCAATCAGAGACCAAATGATTCAGCTTCGATATCTCCCACAACACATGTTATTGTAGTTACAAAGACAGTAATAAGACAGTAATACTCTTAACCGATATATGTAATGTTTCACCAACCCCGAGTAGGTTTCTAACAAATGGATTGGTGTACTGATCCTGCACGAATATTTAAATTCTACTAGATGAATCTAGCTTTTACTCGTATCCAATACGTCTGGCAACTTATGCAAGCAAGTACATTATTTTGTGATTTTTATTATTATTATTATTATTATTATAATTATTATTTACATTATTATTGAGGGCGCAGTGGGTAGTGTGTCGGCCTTTGACGCACGAGAGCGAGTTCGGATCTCGGAACGCCATCGAATGTTCATTACGCGGCTTCTCTCCTCGGCGGGGTATTGGCGGTACCCCCCCTAGTACACTTGCCTTGAAAAAGCTTCTCGGCGCTTGCCGTTCGCAATCAGCATTAAACTGTAGGTCCCGTTCACTTGTGTGAAAAACAAAACGCACACAACCTAAGTGAATGAGAGATGCTTGGCTCTGGCTCTCCGAGAGCTGTAACGCCTAAGAAGAAGAAGAATTATTATTATTATTATCAAAAGCTTGAATATTTGCCTAAATTTACTTTAATTGTGTAGCCTTTTTGTCGCAGTACGTGTCAAAATTCTACATTTCTTTTCCTCTAACCCGCTTATATTCTTGCTCTCTGAATTCTCATATCCTGATTCTTTTGATTTCTAACCAAGAAACCCTTTCTACGAACATGATATTTCACAATATAATAAAAACACATGTCTTTGCTTTAAGATAAAAGTGTGGCTCAATGGTTTCATAGACCCACTGCGGTATTGGAAAAATCCTGTTTTCTAAAAACCTGACCGTCCGAAGTCGACAATTGCCAATATGTCCCTTTTACCGATAAGCATGAGTAAAAGAACTCAAACCGTTCAGGTATCTGTAATACTTGTTATTTATCAGTAATTTATTCAGGAGATCATTATGTCCCTGCAAGTTTATTGAAATGTGAGAATAATCATTACGCTACGAAGTTAAAAAGCCTAAGCCTATCCTTGGAGCTGGTGTCATGAAGACTTATTTAAACAAAAATCTTAAATATGTTCCTCGAATTGAGGCCAAATATCATTTTGGATATTTTTATTTGAGAAAGACATATTCCGGGAAGAAGTCTTAGTACGGATTATTTACAGCATTCAGTTTCGTAGTGAAACTATTTCTCTTTCTCCACTTTAAAGAACGAATCCTTACCATGATAAGCCTTGTTTTTCTCCGCGCAGCTGTAGTTATACGTAGATTTCACAACTTTTTATCTGTCTTTCATTCCTACTTATTGAGTGCAATGATATCTGATTTCATGTCCTAAGCCAGGGCATACACGAATTCCTTACCAGCACCTGGCCTCTATCACCAATTTCATCAACATTTTTAAAGGGCGCATCTAATTAATTAATTAGCCCTACATGTATACCCAAACTGCATTAGAATCTCGAAACAAAATCCCTAAAGAATTCTTTGCAGCCTCGGTGAAACTGTGAAACGCCGCCGGTGTCTCAATGAAAAGAGGAATGCATTGGTGTCTGATAGGGCAGAAGCTTTATCACCTATAGCCTCAAGCACTATCCACGAAGAATGGGTATATTCGGAGAAAATACTAGACTAGATTAGTGAGTACTAATGCTATTGTTACTCTACAATATACTAGGGTCTGACGTTATTTGTTGCACCCATATGTACATATGGAAGTTGGTTTGTCCAGTTTAATGAATAAATCTTTTGTTATATGGGCATTGACCTAATCATGCGCCTTCCTCGAAATAGAATTTATTTTGTAAAAATGAAAAAGTGCATGGTAGGGATCACACATTATCTTTAAGTGTTTTGTTTGTCACTGATTTTTGTCTTTTTGTTTCTATTTGACTTTATATATTTCGTCCATCATTATTTTTTTTTTTTAATTTTATTTATATTTTTCTTTTCCATATTCAACTACTGTAATCATTGTATATCAATTGTCTATGTGCGAGCGGTTGACATCATGAGAACCTAGATATTTATTCTTCATTTTAAAATGAATATGTTTTTATAAGGTATGTTTATAATTTATGTTTCTTTTTAATTTATTTATATTTATTCGTTTTCTGTAGTTTGGCTTTTCGGTTTATTTTGTGAAATATTTTTTTATTGACTTTCGCATCCCCAATAGAAATTATAGTTTAAACAAATGACGAATTATTCAATCATTATACCTACATTTGTAAATACACTAATCTTCGGGAACTTAGGGGCGCCCGTGAATACTTGTGCATATTGAATGCAATTAAATGGTATAATCCCTCTATCGTAGTTTGTTTGATAGCTATGGCGGCTCATGGAGTTTTAGAATAATTCTTTTTAAATCGCGTGAACAACTTAGGAAGTTTTTTTTCCGACTTGTAAGTTTGTAAATATCATTCCTCTTACACTTTGACCACAATATGAAAAACACATATCGATTTTCAAACGTTTTCAGTCGTACACAGTTCTCTAGATAAAAGCTGGTTGTCCCAATATTTTTAAATACCCTTAGATGTTGTTTTTTCATTGCGATGCATTTGACTGAGCTTAGACTGCGAAGTTGTTTTGCGTTTGTCTTTGTTTTTTTTTCCAAGTACGGTTTTAAATGTCATTAGTATCATGTCTTATGTCAACAGAAAAAACCAATACAAACAAATTAAATTAAAAAAGAAAACAGAAAAAAACAATAATTCACACGAATTTGACTCAGAACCAGGAGGATGCTGATTTCTGACCCCTTGCTTTGTTTTTTCCATTTTTTTCTTTTTTATAGATGATGAACGTGTATTATTTTCACCATCAGGCTGACGAATTACTGGGCACCGCTAGTGAGCAGTTTTTGGGTAAAACTGTTAAAGAAATTAAACAAACGATCTTGCAGACTTTGGAAGGTCATTTGCGAGCTATACTAGGTAAGTAGTATATGTATATTTATTGCTTTTACTCTTTTTTTGTTTTTATTGAATGCGATGCATAGCACTATGCTCACATAGGTGTTAGAGCCCCACAACGAGAATGTCTCAGCAGATAGCTTCACCTTTTTTCAGTTGGGTGAGGTCAAGGTTTCAATACGTAAACATCTTTCTGCGTCCTTTCTGCTTCCCCCAATCATTAAATTTGATTTATCGGAGAATGTAAACTGGGGTCTTTACGCGTGCATAATATGTGGCACCCCTATTCCAATAACTTCCTCAGAACAATCAGCCAAGTAGGTCCCTCGGTCTTAGGGTCCTTAGATATCAACATACAAACTAAACTGAAGTTTGATGGGAGAGATTCCTTTCAATTCACTCTGATAACGTAATTTGCCTCGGGCTTCATCTCCGCAGACTTAGATTCTATATCTGTGTGCGTGAATCGATCTTAAACTTTCGATTCCCTTGCCTATCATTGCGCTCTATTCATGATTAACTAATAAAGCACCTGGTTATACTATGGTTTCCGCATTTATGTCTTAAATAACACTTTCAGGATCAGTGTTTTCTTCTCGACACACTCAAATGCCTAATATGATGATGATGGGATGATTATTAAACGATGATGTTTCAGCAACCATAGCCGGATATTCTATATTCTATAAGGCCGCATTACCAAATCTGCCTCCTCCCCTCGACTGAGCTGCAAAGTCATCTTTAGAGCCCTGATTGGTAGCAATCTTGGTTCATCTTCATCTTTCATCTTTCGTCCAGAGTAGCTTAATTAGGCTGATATATTTTTACTCACTTGGATGATATCTTGTGATTTATCTAGTTTTCCTTTTATTCAGCCATTAAAATAAATTTTGAAAAATGTAATTGAAATCCCTTTCGTATCCTATACATGAGCAAAAACAGCACATAAGAACATTTTCTCATCATAAATATCTACATGTCACCAATCCTCTCCAATTTCACTCACAATATCTTTAAATTATGTTGTGTACACGGCAGAATTCAACGCACAAAGAGCTCCTGGCTCATATCGTCTTACCTAGGTTCATTGGGCTTGGGCATTTCAACTATCAATCCCAGAACCGCATTTCAGGCTGTTGGGGTGTTCAAGACAAGGTACATTTTACAATATTTTTACTTAAGTTTTCTTTCATTATAAAATCAAACCGCCCATTTGAATTTTTTACAAATTATTAAATTTTCATTACGAAAATTGAGGCAGCTCATATTGTAAATACGAGGTTAGTTCAAAAAGTGACTATTTATTTTTCTCGAAAAATATTTATTCATCCATCAATACCTACTTTGTTCTCTTCACAGTAATCCCCCTCAGCACTTCTAATTTGCGCTTTTTGGTATAGCCTTGAGCACTTTTAGCAATGCAGTCTTTATCTCCTCCTTTTTGGCCTTAAAGTTAAAAAAATACAAGCAACAATGAGTGAACAGGTGCTGTGATGCCACAGCCATGCTTTTTTCCCAACAAATCCTGACGATTTCTTCGTATTCGTAGGATTCACGCAAACGGCGAAATGTATATTGACCGTACGACCTTGTCTGAACTCGGCGTGCTTTTTTCGGTTTTGGCTCTTCTGGTCGCTTCCATTCGGAAGATTGGGCTTTTGTTTCGACGTCATAACCATGTACCCATGTTTCGTCTCCAGTGATTGCCATTTTCAGCAAGTCTGGATTTTTATGCACTTTTTTCAAAAGCTCCTGATCGATGCTCATGAAACGGTACTTTTCGTCAAAATTTAGCTATTTCAATGCTGACAAGCGTTTCATGCCGAATAATTCCCAATAACATTTTTTTTCAGTGCTTCAGGATATGTGCACCAACATAACAAAAAAACAAAATTTAAAAATCGAATGTATTTACCCCCGAAATTCTAAAAGTCACTTTTCGGAGACTTCAAACGAAAATTGAAACAACACTTTTGCACATAGTTTTCTTTCATTTATTGTTTTTATATTATTTTTCAAATCGCGATAGTTGACACTGTTAAAATTGTTATAAATGTTTCTTTATACCTTTTCTTTTTTTTCTTTTTTTTTTTTTTTCTTTTCTCTTTTCTTTACTTTATATAAAATTTCATTTTAAATTTAAATATAAATCGTAAATCTATTATAACTGTTACACAAGTTAAAGATTTTTGTATCTACGTGTTAACATTGATCCAAATAAATAAATTACAATTACAATTACAATTACTTTATTTTTTTTAACAAACTTCGTGTTAACATTCAATTATTTTCATTTAGTGCATTCAATAAGATTGATACTTTTAACAAATGTCAAGTACAGTTTTTGAAAATATTTTGTCATCATGTCATGAGTCGTTTAACCACGCCACAGCTCATTTTTATTATTTAAATATGCCAGGCGATCTCTAAGAGATAAATTTCTTACAACTAGAGGATTTTTTGGTCGCATAATCGCCCTATATTCTACAAAGAAATATTTAATTCCTTCTCCCTTTATGTACCCTTTTCTCGACATAAAACCTTCTCCACCTCCCCACCATGGTATAATCGCAGGCTCCGTTCTGTGAGAAACAAACGGAACAAGCTGTGGACAACTTTCCTTCGTACTCAATCCCCAAATGACTTCTCGAACTATTTCGGTACTTACCTGCATTTTGTAGAGCTTTATAAATCTCTCTATCAACACTACTTAGTTGAGATGCAAACCAACCTTATAAATAATTCTAAGTCCTTCTTTCAATTCGATAATTACAAAAGAAAATCTGATGGCTACCCAAATTCACTCTCCTTCAATAATGAAACTTACATCGCCAACCTTTTTGCCACCTTTTTCAATCAATCTTTCACCCATGATTCCCTTGCACCCAATCATACCTATTTCAACTATTTACCAAACTTCGTTACCAAACTTCGTTATCATCGAAGAAAGATTAAAGCAACTTAATGATGAATTCACCCCTGGCCCCGACGGCCTCCCAGCTATATTTTTAAAAAAATGTTCCTCTTCCCTTTCTCTACTCTCTCAAATATCTTCAGCCTATCCCTTTCCCAAGGTGAATTTCCCCGGATATGGAAAACCTCTTTTATAACACCTATACACAAAAAGGGTCCGAACAATGACATTAACAACTACCGTCCCATTACCAAACTGTCTTATATACCCAAAATCTTCGAAAGTATGATAATTTAAGTTTTCAATGCAAGTCTTTAATCTCCCCCAGACAGCACGGCTTCCTTAAAGGTAGGTCTACAACCACAAACCTTATTGAATTTGTTTCCTTCACCCTTTCAGCCTTAGAAAATGACAAGGAAGTCGATGTTATCTCAACTGACTTCAGTAAGGCCTTCGATAAAATTTCACACAGATTGATACTCTTCAAACTGTCTTCTCTTGGCTTTGAGCCCATCTTATTAAAGTGGATTTCTTCTTACCAGGAAAATCGCCACTACAGCGTTCGCTTTAGATCTGCCCTCTCTAATCCCTTCCTTGCTTCCTCCGGTGTCCCCCAAGGCAGTCATTTAGGCCCGCTTCTCTTTATCCTCACCATTAACGATATTGAAATGGTTATCAAACATTCCCACATCTCTCTATATGCCGACGATGCTAAATTCTTTAAGATCATTTGCTCAGAACATGACTCTTACCTTATTCAATCGGACCTAAACAGCTTTTCCACCTGGTGCTCCAAGAACTGCCTCGACCTTAACATTTCAAAGTGTCAATCTATTACTTTCTCCCGCAAACGTAACAAACCTCCCCGCCTCTACCGTTCAGGTGATCCGTGATCTTGGTGTATTATGCGACCAGGAACTCAATTTCCTTGCACATATCAGCGATATAATTCATAAGGCCAATTCTGCACTCGGCTTCGTGAAACGATGGTCTAAAGAGTTTTCCAATCCCTACGTCACTCGGTCTCTCTACATAACCTTTGTTCGCCCTATTCTCGAATACGCGTCTCAAGTGTGGTCTGCTTACTATCATTCACACATTTCCAGAATCGTTTTCTCCGTTTTGCTCTTCGCGGCTTACCCTGGGACAATCCTCTGATCCTACCTCCCTATCAAGACCGCCTAAAACTTATTAATTTGAACTCGCTGGAAGAACGAAGAAGGATATCCGACATCCTTTTCATCCACCGACTCCTCTCAGGTACCATCGACTGCGCGTCCCTTTATAACTCTATCTTTTTTAACACTAACCCTCGTAACCCTCGTAATACACGAAATCCACGTCTCTTCTATGTACCCACTTCTCGTACCTCCTATGGCTCCAATGAACCTATCTCCCGTATGCTGCGGAATGTTAATGCGAAAAACTGTTTCGACTTTAACATCAGCACTCCTTGTCTAAAACTCCGTCTCAATCGCCCTCTTTTTTAGTTTCCTAGATTGTAAGTTAAATTAAGTATGTAGCTTGAATTAAGCACAATTATTTAATTAAGCCCCCACCAAAATCAAAATCAAAAAATAGTAAGTCTGGCGGATTTTAAAGATTGATGTTAAGTTACAAGCCTACCAAATCAAAATGACTCAACAATACAATCTTTTAGACCGTCGCATCACATCCAAACCAAAAAAATTATTTAAGATTTTAACCTTCGAATGTTTGCCTGCTACGGAAGCCGTGGTGGTCATAGGAACGATCTTGTTTTCTATGAATAGCAGTCAAAGACCAGACGATCATCCCATACTATTAAATGCTATTGCCGCAGCACATGTGTCGCCTCTACAAATTCAGCTTCAAACGAACCCCACAACCGTTTCCCAACACCTTAATTAAATGAAAAATACCAGTTCACACACCAGAGAAATACAAACTCCCAATTTATGCGAAAATAAATTACATTTCCAATGTATCGTATCATATAAAAACAAATCCGTACGTATGTATATACAAATAACATAGTACTAGTACCTATTAGACAATTATTTCAAGGCAACTAGGGTTTATTATATCCATGAGCTAGATAACTTAAAGCTAGAAAGCTCTAGCGTGAGCTTGAAACTATTATTCTGTACATGAACACGGCCACGAGAAAGGGGGTAGTTTAAAGTAGACATATGTTACTCGTTGATGTCTGCCTTAGACTCTCGGATTTCGAAGATACAGTGCTTAATAAGCAGATCATTGTTCATGTCGCCGTCGGCATTGCTTAAATGTTCCTCTCATGTATGTACATACATACAAATTATTTAAAGAGTGCTATTGATAAATTCATAACGATTTTGTAATATATTTTATTTTATTGGCTCAAGAAAAAAACCAAAAAGGATTGTTAATTAACAAAGTTGGGGTCACACTCGTACACGGTAGCAATCAGCATTTATTTTCGTTATCTTATCTCTGTCTCCACGCTGCAGATTTAAAATATCGTAACTGGTTTCATGGGCAAACATCTGAGGTCTTACTAACGTCATTAATGACGTCAAATAATGATTTTTATCTTAACTTGACGAAGAGATTGTCGCTGCAGGTTTTTAGTGATTTAAACAGAAACTCAATGTCCCAAGAGGCACACTAAAGAAGCGTTCGGAAGCTTACGTATCTCACATCAGTTTGACGCAAAATTAAGAATTCAAATCAAATGTCCGTGGTGTTGATAGAGTTATGTCGGTTTTCGATGATTATCGGAATCACCTATTTTGTAATCAAAAGGTACCATTGAAGCTATTACGACCATTTCATGCCCTTTCATACTTAAAAATGTTTGTGTTTTTAAATAAATTCTTATTTTCGCCTTTTAGGAACTCTTACAGTCGAAGAAGTGTACAAAGATCGCGATCAGTTTGCAGCTTTAGTAAGGGAAGTAGCAGCTCCTGATGTTGGCCGAATGGGAATTGAAATTCTTTCCTTCACGATCAAGGACGTCTACGATGACGTACAATATCTAGCATCATTGGGTAAGGCACAAACGGCAAGTGTTAAACGTGATGCCGATGCCGGTGTTGCTGAAGCAAATCGTGATGCTGGAATTCGTGAAGCCGAATGCGAGAAAAGCGCGATGGATGTTAAATACTCTACAGATACGAAAATTGAAGATAACGCCCGGATGTACAAACTTCAGAAGGCCAACTTTGATCAGGAAATCAATACTGCGGTATAAAATATCTCAATTAAGTTAGCTATGCATCATTTACTTATTAAATACTTTTTAGAAAGCTGAATCTCAATTGGCTTACGAGCTGCAGGCTGCAAAAATTCGTCAAAAAATTCGTAACGAAGAAATCCAAATTGACGTAGTCGAACGAAGAAAACAAATTGAAATCGAATCTCAAGAGATAGAGCGAAAGGAACGTGAACTTATTTCCACGGTTAGGTTACCAGCACAGGCCGAAAGTTATCGTGTGCAAACTATTGCACAAGGTAAACGGTAAGTCCATACAATTGGGTTATATGTTTCCTAGATTTTATTCAGTTTCCCTTTTTTTTATTTACAGTGAGCAAACTATTGAATGTGCTCGTGCAGAAGCGGAAAAGATTCGCAAAATCGGTCAGGCGGAGGCACATGCCATAGAGTTAATCGGAAAAGCCAACGCCGAAAGGATGAAAATGAAGGCTGCGGTTTATAAGCAATACGGAGATGCTGCCATTATGAATATTGTACTCGAGTCACTACCTAAGGTAAACATATGATACTTTTACGGTATTGCACTTTTCCTTGTAAAATATATGTATATATGCAAGGCAGGTGCTATATTTTCCTGAACCCTTTACTCGTGGAAGGGTTATTTTTGTAGTCCATGATGCGTTTATATATGTTCAAAGTATTAGTTCTAACCAACAGACGTTAACCTAATTAACTCACCCTATCCATTCTCAGCTCTCAAGTAATCGATAGCTTCTGGGGCAGATCTAAGAAAATAAACTAAACTTATCATAGATGTAGTCATAGATGTTCAAACCAAGAAAAAAAATAGCTGTCACAGAATAAAGACAGCTAAATACTAGATTGCGAGGCTAGCATTGAAGGGTTTCACCACAATCCATTTAACAGCAGGTTTTACTCCGAACGCATACACTACCAAAAGGCTTTGGTATCTTGAAACTCTTGTCATAAAGACATGTCCAATGTAATATGCGGGGCTAGTTAGAAATTACACTGTATTCATGATTTCCCTGTTTGTGCTTCCTTAATTTGCCTGCAATACAGTCAACTTACCATGCTTACCAAGTCTTCTGACCTGTATTGACCAAGTTCTTCGTAAATCCTTTTCGCTTGGGTGAAAGGTACGCTTTAATAACATCCTCATTTTCTTGAATAAAATGATGATACACATTTCTTTTGATTCTATAATTTTCCATGACTACTCATGGATAAAATATTCATAAAGTTGTCTGCTATATATGTATTACATAATATTACGAGATATATTCAAGTTGCAATTCCCACAGTACCTAACAAATATGGATTTGAAAAATGTTTCCCCCGAAGCAGCAATTAATATTTCTAATGTTCCGGAAGAATGAACTTTTGGTTGGACCTAGGGCTCTTGATTTCGTCAATTCTGCAGTTCACTGATATTACTTTTCGAAAGTGTTGAAAGTGCTCATTACTTTCCTGATCATAAGGGGTCATGTACAAATTGATGATCTACTATAACCTTCACAGTTTGACAGGATACGTATCAAGCCGAGGTTGAGCCGAATTCTCCTTCTTCAGGCTTTGACCCTGAAGTTTGTATTTTTGAGATTCTGATAATTTTGATCTCTCCATGCATCAGTCATAGGACGTATAATTTTGGGAGCTAATTTTTGTATCACTTGATTAATTCACTGGGTCGGTGGTCATCGTTAATTCGAAGATGTCGGAGGATAGATGTAATTTTTTTTAACTTTAGACTTGTCGGTTTGGCACACTGCTTGAGTTTCTGCATGTCCGCTTTGAATACATTTTCATTATCACTATTGTCTTTGCATTAGACTAAGTTACTCTAAAAGGCCACATCGTGAAGAAACTTTTTATAGGTTAGATTATTACACATGGGATTTTCATATTAAAAACTGCTGCGAAATAGGCACAGCGTTGATGATTTTTGTAGTGGATATAGTAGATACATGTTTGAATATTATAATATCAGTTCAGTGTTTAGCGCTAGACTCTAAAGTGACGGGGCAAAATAACCAGACTGAAGAAAAAACGCTATAGAGGCACCCAAAAACTTCAACTATGTATTTGGACGTTGCATAGTAAACGAAGGAACCCTACAGCGATGGTTCGAAAATTTCCGACCTATTTGCATTACTTTTGGAAGCGAGCCTAGTGGGCACGCAGCACCAGCCATCGACAGCGAAGGGTTGCTAGCTGTAGTGGAGTCTAACCCTCGCCGCAATGTAAAGAAAATTGCAGAGAAGTTGGATGTCACTTACAAACGATTAGAAAAGACACGTTACTCGACAAAATGGTTCCTTTTCTTAATGATGCCTATTTTAATTAACAACTATGTATAAGTATCCAAAGGGCTACATTCGATTAAAGTTTCATTATGAAATCCGAGATATCTACCCGCATTTCTTCTGGCTTTATAGAAATCACAAACTTTTTATTTATATATATTTTTTAAATATATTTTTAATCTGCCAACTCATCAGGAAGTTGAGGCCAATCTCCTCTCCCATTAACTATTGGATGCAAGCCTCTTCGAATCACTGCCAGTCGCTTAGCATTTGCTAAATCCCTAGAGACTTAAGTAAATTGATGTTCAAACCAAGAAACAAAGGTCCCTTCTTTCACTTTGGATGATGTGACTGCAGGTGGTGTGATCTAGTTTGATATTAATAAGGAGGCTTTATTATTTACTTAACCCAAATGGAAAAAAAAGTGGGTTTCTATGCTACTTGTAATGGAGGACCAAGGTAGACCAAAACACCGTTGTTATGCGTCCTTATTCATTAACAATAGGTACTTATGTTCATAGCAAAGGAATGTTAATTATACTATTCTATAAAACTTTCCGGGTCTTTTCCAGAAAAGTTTTGCTCTTCGATTCTTCAAATTCTAGGTTTTTGTACAATATGTATGTACATCTTTTTTCACTTTAAGGCTATACAAATGTTTGTTAACACTGTGATTAGTTCTGAAACTAACGGTCAGTGTTTTTTTTTTTTTAAAGTTAGTAGTAGTAGGCAAATAAATGACTAACAATTCACTCTTTTTACTGGTGCACTATAGTTATTCTTAGATTTTTATTTCAATACATTTTTGGATCTTGCCATTGTGAGTGGTCATAATAATTTATATCCACAAAAGCTCTTAAAGACTCAATTCGTAGTAATTTCCTATGACTTTTCGACACATATCAGGCAATAACTCGCCAACAACTTGACAAATATTCATTTTCCAAGCGACAAGTTTGCGGATTGTGTCCACGATCTAATGGATAGCCCAAAAAAAAAAAATCCAACCGCAATCTTGGTAGCCAGTTAACATTCCTAAAAGGCGAAATAACTCATCCAGGAACATTTTCTTGCATTTAAGCCCAACCGGGGCCGGGGCCGGGTCATGTTATGTGAAATGTCAAAACCATCTTGAAACCACATGCCTTGCAAATCTATACCATCGATTTGAGCCTCAAAGACTTCTATGAACACGCTTCGTTAAAGCGTAAAATCTATCCGTTTTGATCTTCTTTGACACTTTAACGACAGTCATATTTTTGCAGAGCATGTTACTACTGCTCTTATTTTCATAATTTTAACACGTTCAGTAACTGATCTTAAACCAGGGATCAAATAGAGAAGCACAGATCTTGAACTGAATGAGACCTCAAACTTTCGTACGTCTTTCCCCGCGAAACCCATTACTTTGATGTCCAGAATCCTAATGACCAATCCCGTTAAAACGAGCTTCAACCCGTGACTTCATTTAATTTTGACGCAGTGAGTTTATTTGAATGCATCGAATGTACTCACGCCACGTACTTGAGGGGTGGAAACAATGTGCGTGACCGTTGTCACAATTTTGACATACTCGTACTCGGCTTTCTACTATCCACTGTGCTACGTCTCCTACTCCTCTTAGCCTCTGTAATTTTATTACTTGGACAATGCTTGGGGCTGAATAAAATTTCTCGAGTTGTTGATTATGTACTCGTAGTTTATCCCATTCACAAAGATTCAGAGCCTAGTTGACTACCCTTCACCAATTCCATCTCTTCTTCGTATATCCTTATGTTGTTCTCTTATCTATGGTTCGGCCTCACTGGCGGTTGTTTTCTTCTTATCCATGTTAGTCTTTGCGATTTTATTAATAGGAAATTATTATGTGGATATGGATTCTTCATCGCGAACTGCTTCTTCATTCTTTTCCAGAAGGTTCAGTTCGTCGGCGTAAGCTTAAGCGGATGTGATTCTATTATGACTTACTCACCTATTATGACTTACTTATTCCAGCACCAAATTAAAAAGAGGAGGTGACAAAACGTCTCCTTGTTGTTATCCTTCACTTATCTCGAACCGGAAGGAGGTTCCTTCCTAGTCCAGATTTTAACTTAAGCATTTGTCATAGTATATGAAAATAACACAGATTATTATGAGCTTTTAATATAATTTTTTTTTACTTTTTCACAATAAACTATATAGATTGCTGCTGAAATTGCTGCACCGCTTGCTAAGACCGAAGAAATCGTCCTAATTGGTGGAAATGATAACATAACCAATGATGTGGCTCGTCTAGTTGGTCAATTGCCACCAACTATTAATGCCCTAACCGGTGTCGATCTCTCCAAGGTGCTATCTAAAATACCTGGCGCGAAAGCGTGAAGTTTACAGGATTCTATAGATAATAATACTGCCGATTTAGCAATGATGAATATGTAAAAGTCGAACAGTTGCATGTGTTATATCGCAAAACAACAATACAAAAAAAAATTAACAAAACGAACAAATGAATACTGCTAAAAAACAATCCTTTCAAAATCAATATTTTTGCAAACAAACATATTTATACATTAACAATATACATATACAAAAATAACAAATTAATAATTGTCAGTTTGAAAATAAACACAAAAATACAAATCCGATTGAACACAAATACGAAATTCATTCAAGTTTCATGCGTTTTGTTTGGAACCCGGAAAATCGTCTTCAGAGAGGTACAAACGTTATTAAAAGCTTCTGATTACGTTGCGCTACAATTTTGCTTTACAAATGACTATTAAATATGTAATGTATATCAATTGTATGTATTCTTATTCTTATTCCTCAATAGCAGTTAATTATGGTAACATTTCTTTTCCCCAAGCTTAATTAAGAAATACATTTTTGCACCGTCCTGTATATTTTTCATACAAAACAATATATAACAATCTTTTCTTCATTAAATATAAATTCCGTGTCTTTAAGCTTATGATTAATTTAAAGAAGAAAAAATCACAGAAAAAAGTTTCATAACAAAAGGTTTACTTTTAACAAAAAAACGACACAACTTCAATGAATGCATTTACTTTATTGTTAACAAGAAAATACAAACAAATAAAATATACAACCATAGAAACGTATAAAAATTACAAAGTAGATGAGTATATTCGACCAATATATTAAAAGTGTGCCACCACTTCGGTTCAAAAATTTAGCATAAATTTAGTCAAAAAATGTGAATTTCATAAAACGCGGTTCCTACCGTTCGGACTGCGAACTTGTAATTTTCTAAGTAATTAGATGGATTTGTCTAACTTAACGATTGTAGCTGCTCTATTTTATTACACTTTTGTATTTCATCGATTATTTTTGGTTCTTAATCCCTTTTTTCAATCTTTAAATAAAAACTCACTGTTTTTCTTATTTGACATTATGATTTAATGCCTATCACTGATTATGCAAATCGAAATGTTATTCAATAAATGTATGTACTTTTTATATGGAAACTAATACAACAGTAAATGTATTAAATATTTCTTATTTCGTGTTCTATTTTAGCCGAAAAGTGTAAAGTAAATAAAGAAATATTTAACAAATATTGATATATATTTTGTAATGTATAAAGGAAAAAATATAGAAAATGAAAATAAAATAAAAATGAATGTGTATTGTCAAATTAAACTCTCTTCTAAATAAACAAAGTCAGCCAAGCTTACGAAACTAGCCGCTATTTCGCCAACTGCATGCCGGGGTGATCATTGCCTTTAACTAACATGCCTCTAATTAGCACGTTCTTGTGCTGGCATTTTGGTTAAGAGCCCCCTGTCAACCGTGCGCACAACCTTAGATGGGTCCGCATTCTCCCACGCCCTTGAAAACAGTAGCAGAAGCGCAGAGGTGCCCGCTCGCTCTAGAGCGTGAATTAGCACGTGTCCCTCCGACTGTGTCTGAAATATACGTACCTGTACAACCTCGACTTTCCTGTACAATGACGGGAAGCAGTGGCCGAAAAATTAAAAACTTCGAAAAATTGAAAATTAAAAATATGTATAATGAAAATGAACTGACTTCTGTTCATGTACAATACATACATCTGTAACGAAATATATGATATACTAAAGGGTCCGCCATCTAACGTTTTTTTTTTTTCAAGTAGTGCTTATTTCGTGAATGGTAACACTTAGTGGGCCACACAAGTGGGCCTGCGATCGACTTACAGAAGATGCCGTTTTTGCCAAAAAAATCATCTTTTCAGATGAAGCTCATTTTGATCTTGGCGGGTATGTAAACAAGCCAAATTGTCGCATTTGGGGCACAGAAAACCCGCACGCATACATTGAAAAGCCGGTGCACCCAAAACGAGCCACTGTTTGGTGCGAATTTTGGTCCAGAGGCATAATTGGGCCATTTTTCTTCGAAAATGAGCAAGGAGTGGCCGTTACAGTCAATGGCGATCGTTATCGGGCTATGAACGAATTTTTGTTCACAAAAATTGAAGAGGAGGATATTGGCAACATTTGGTTTCAACAGGACGGCGCTACGTGCCACACAGCCGACGCTACACTCGATGTTTTGCGCCCTGTTTTTGAAGATCGCATTATCAGCCGCAGAGCTGATGTCGTTTAGCCACCTCGAAGCTGCGATTTGACACCGTTGGACTATTATTTGTGGGGTGCCGTCAAAGATAAGTGTTACGCCGACAAGCCAGAGACAATTGACGCTTTAAAGGACAATATTCGTGAAGCCATTGGTGAAATACAGCTGCACACAATCTATCGATGTGCTTAAAAATTGGACCGATCGTGTAGGCTACTGCATGGCCAGCCGAGGCAGCCATTTGAATGAAATTATTTTCCATTATTAACCGGAAGGATTGTACTTTCAAATAAAAAAAGAAATTTGAGAAAATATTCAGTAGTTTTTTTTTATAGCATTTTCAAAAAAAAAGAAAGTTATTTGGCGGACCCTATATTATGATGGTAACGTATCTACAAGAAAGCACTGAAGGCAAGCTTGAACTTCGATGTCAAAGTATAACAACTCAAACAACTAGTTTTAAATATGTCGAGTTTCGTCCCAAAAAAAAAAAGTGCATATCTGCGGAGAATTTTATTGCATTAATTTATATATTTAAAAAAAAAAACTTGGTGAGAACAACGAACATGTTCTTCAAAAATAATTAATTTAATGTTGAAGATAAACAACGCACTGGCGCACCGAAAAGTTTGAAGATGAATTATTGGAGACATTACTCCATGAAGGCTCATGTCAGATGCTCTACGACATGGTTGTTTATTAAGTCGATATAATCAACGGTTTCGAGATATTCTTATTTGATATAATCTCCATCGCTATCTGAACTTGCAAAACCATAATAGACATAACTGTTTCGAAACGTTTGAAAGCTTTAGGAATGATGCAGAAGCAAGAACATCGGGTGGGGTAAGAGTTGAAGCCGAGAGACGTTGAACGATGTTTTTTTCAGCCAGCTGCTAATTGAACCGAGGAAAGGTTTTTTGCATCGTCGTGCCTGGCGAAAGTTGATACATCATACAGCATCCCTTAGGGCAAGAGGTTCGGGCATGCCTACATCGTTGACAAAAGCCAATACCTATGCTTCGAAAGTTAACCCGTCAAGGAATGCAACGATGCTCTGCAGGACCTAGGCAAAAGATATAAGGTAAAACTCTGGTGGGTGCCAGGTCACCCAACCCACCCATGTCTCGAATAGGAACGGAATCGTTGACTAACTTGCTAGGAAAGGTTCCAGCGAAAGGTACATAGGTGCCGATCCTTTCTACGGAATCCAAAGGTTCATTTTCTCATAGACAAGTGGGAAAAATAGCAACACCTGCATTTTTGGAACAGCGTTCAAGGACTCCGACAATCGAAGAGATTCCTACGGCCAAACAAACAGCCTATCAATATTCTCAAATATAATAGATTCGATATCAGAAGACTGGTCAGCTACCTTTCGGGACACTGTAGTCTAAGATGTCATCATAACAAAATTAACCTCTCGTCTCAAACCGAATGTCAAGTCTGTCTAGAGAATAAGGAAACTGCAGAGTATATACTATACGATTGGCCCTCTGCCATCTTAGGAAGAGTATCCTCCTCAGAGAAATCATGAGTCCCGAGGGAATTAGCTAGCTAGGAGGTAGAGGAACTCCTCGTCTAATTAGCTAGCAGGCACACTAGGACTACTCTGGTCGCAGTGCTCTATGCTATCTGTTCGCACTAGCCCACAACTCAAAACACAAAAATGTTTCGAAAGTTTGGCTCTCCTTGGCAGGTAGCAGGAATGGGGGTAGACTTTTGTCGTTCACTGTATACATTACGGTAACTGCTACAAGAAAAATAAACAACGCTTATTCGGAGTCGGATTTGCTATTCGAGGTAGACTTAGGTAGTAAGTTTAAGGTCAGCTGACCATGTAGCTACAATCGTAAGAGACTTTAAGAACCTTTGCCGACCGCGTCTCTCTCTCAAAGTTCTATAATAATCCACAGACTGGCACCACCTAGAAACTCTTGGTTAGATGTTGCAGCAAAGCAACATGCTTACAAGATGTAACAAGATGCAACATGTTACAAAGATTGACGAAAGCTGTTAGCAAGTTCTACGAGCAAAAACAAAAGAGAGAGACACACACATTTTAGAAAGAAAAAAAGAGAACACGGAAGAATACATGAGATCGAAGAACACGTGAGATCGAGGAGTTGGAGAGATGTTATCACAGGAATAATGCTAAGGGAGTTTTACAATCAGGCAAACGAATATGCCAGAGGTACAAAGTCAATGGATCCCAGAAACACAGTCGATTCGGAGAATATGGCCTATTCGTAACGGACAACGACGTACGAGAATTCCGTTCACCCACATAAACGAATAATAAAGCCGCGGGCGCAGACGTCCTGTCTGCTAAGCTGTTTATGACGGCATATGGTTGGAGGAAAGCATGCCCGACGAATGGAATCTCAGCATCATTTGCCCGGTCCACAAGAAAGGAAGCCCCTAATCATAGATCCCCGGAAATCATTGACGCCTTTCAATCTCTTGGTTTGCTTCAAATCAATCTTATTAAAAATCACCAAAATCGGCGCCTGGATCTCATGGTGGTCCAACGAAAACGCACGATGATAATTGTAAATAAAACAAAAAGTTTTCAGAGAATTATCTTAATATTTTTTATTATGATAGAATGATCTATGACAATTATGTGTGAAACAAAATATCGGCCTAATGCTCGCCACGGCTTCGGTGGCATACCTCTATCCGATGATCCATATTTTCAATGACTCTGAGACATAATTGAGGTTCAATGTCGTTAATGTGCCTAATTATCTCATCCTTTAGCTCTTGAATTGTTCTTGGCTTATTGACGTACACTTTTTCTTTTAAATATCCCCAAAGAAACAAGTCCAACGGTGTCAAATCACATGATCGTGGCGGCCAATTAACATCGCCACGACGTGAGATAAAACGGCCATTGACATTGGCGCAAAAGAGCCATTGTTTCGTTGGCTGTGTGGCAAGTCGGACCATCCTGTTGGAAGCACATATCGTCCAGGTCACTTCTGGCCACAAGAAGTCCGTTATCATCTCGCGATAACGAACACCATTCACGGTAACTGCTTGGCCGACCTCATTTTCGAAGAAGTACGGCCCGATGACGCCGCCAGCCCACCGCCCCAAACAGTCACTCTTTGTGGATGCATCGGCTTTTGAACAATCACTCGTGGATTCTCATTTGTCCAAAAGCAAATACAACACAAAGGTACAATTGTGTACCTCTCCATGGTGAAATTTGTCAAACACTGAAACAAAGAAATGTCAAATTAAGTTGGGCAAAAAAACTTGACGTTAAGGTGTGACTCACAATTAACATCGTGCATTATGGTTGGATCACCCTTCACTTATTTTGTCATTTTGATCTCATCCGTATTAATATTCCTAACTGTTACAAACTCGATTTCAAGAATGCAAACCACGTTAATACATATTTGTAATGACCTTAACAATTCTGGCTGGAGTGCCAATTTTTATCATTAGAAATTAATGATATTTGTTCGGTATTTTATCGCGTTATTAATAATTTAATTTTCGATTACGTTCCCATTATACAAATGAATAACACTTTAAATGACATTTCCCCCTGGGACAATGAAATTACGCGTAGACTAAAGGTACTCAAAATGAGAGCCTATAAGAAGTGGATGTCTTATTTGTTGAATAAGGACTATACTGCGTATCGCTTAATCAGATCCTGAATTTAAAACCTCTTTATGTCATGCCCACTCCAATTACATAAACGATGTTCAAACCAAAACCAGAAACCAGAATGAGACGTGCGTCTTTCGTACGTCTTCCCCCGTGACACCCTGAAATTTTGACGAGATTCTGACAGAGGTTCAGGTGCGTAGCGACAAAACCCGTTACAAACGAGCTTCTATCCGTGAATACGTGTGAGTTCATTTCATTTTACCGCAGTGTACTCCCGCCGCACACACTCTTGGAATTATAACAATGTGAGTGATTGTTTACAAAATTTTGACAGCACTTGAGGTACCCACGTGCTCTTTTGATAGCACTAGAGGTACCCACGTGCTCGCCCGAGCTTGTAGGCAAACGTCGGCGGCCATTTTGAGTGGGACGTCTCATTGGTGGTTTCTGACCAAAACTAAGCCGTCAACTTTTGAATTTTCAATCATTTCATTTCATTTCATTTTTTCAATCCGGCTGCTCAATAGCTGATCCAACCATAAATATATGCGACCTTTTTCAATTGTCTAGGTGCTAGGTCTTCCCCCTGCTTTTAATAACATTTTTCTGTCAGCAAAAAATGTTCTTAATAATCTAAATGGTGTAGAATCTAATTTTAATCCTGGCCCTGAAGGAATCTCATCGCGATTCTTAAGTGTATGTGCGGTACCACTACACAATATACTATGCCATATCTTTAACTTATCATTGAACTATAGCATTTTTCCTTCCATTTGGGTGAACTCTTTTATTATTCCAATATTTAAATATGGAAGCAGAAGCAAAATTGAAAACTACAGAGGCCTACCTAAACTTAGTAACAGAAAAATTCATTTTTTTTTGTAAAAATCTAATTTGCAATAACAACAATAACATAATTTGCAATAATAATGGATCGACAGTTACTAATCTCCTCCTCTTCACCAGCTCACCAGCTATGTTATTTCTAAAATTGGTAAAGGTAACCAAGTTGATGCAATTTACACTGACTTCAGTAAAAAATTTGATCGAGTGAACCATAAGCTTTTATAAGCTTGAACGACTAGGTTTTCCTAACATCTTTCTCAGATGGCTAAAATCGGGTGTCGCACAAGGTAGCCATATTGGTCCTCTCTTGTTCATTCTATTTTTACCCAAATGCAATAGCTTAATGATTGCCGGTGATTTTAAAATTTACTCCACATGCAAAGATCCTATCAGCATTCATCGTTAAAGTGGTCATCTTCAAAAATATATATGTATAAAATGCGTATTTCCTTAGTTAAAGACTTGGGCGTTATGTTGGATAGTAAATTATCCTTTAATTCTCATGTTGAGTTCATCGCTAATAAGAGTAACAGGGCATTAGGAATGTTAAAACGTTATGCTAAAATGTTCACCGATCTATACGTTATAAGAACCTTATATCGTTTTTCGATCTCTACTGGAATATGTATCCGTCGTTTGGTGTCTCTACTACCTCATTCATATTACGAGATTAAAATCGATACAAAAACGCTTTTTATAGATTTCTCTTCGGCGACTTCCTTGCTCAGATTTTAATAACTTGCCTCCATATCAAGCTCGATGGAAACTGATTAGACTTGATTTACTCGATACGAGAATCCTTATTGGTGCGATTGACTGTCCAGAAATTTTGAGTTTCTTGAATCTTAACGTTCCATCCGTCAACTTACCTATCAATCGATTTTTCTTTATAATCCACTATCAAATCAACTTTTTCAATATCATCCTTGAAAACATCGTGCAAGAGTCATTGCCCAACACAAGAGCTACGATCTAATTTAAGTTTGCACAATTGCTTGCGTACGTGGATGACGTCGACGTGATTGGAAGGATACAGCGTAACGCCAGTGAGGCTTTCGCAAGCATTGAGGCGGAAGCGGCTAAGTTTAGTCTTAAGGTCAGTGAGGATTATAACAGCGACCTCTTTCTGCAAACGTCACTCTTGGCAGCTATAATTTCGAAGTGGTCAAGGACTTCGTCTACCTTGGCCAGAAACCAGAATGAGACGTGCGTCTTTCGTCTTCCCCCGTGACACCCTGAATTTTTGACGAGATTCTGACAGAGGTTCAGGTGCATAGCGACAAAACCCGTTACAAACGAGCTTCTATCGGTGAATACGTGTGAGTTCATTTCATTTTACCGCAGTGTACTCCCGCCACACACACTCTTGGAATTATAACAATGTGCGTGATTGTTTACAAAATTTTGACAGCACTTGAGGTACCCACGTGCTCGCCCGAGCTTGTAGGCAAACGTCGGCGGCCATTTTGAGTGGGACGTCTCATTGGTGGTTTCTGGTTTCAACGAACAGTCAAGGTACCCACAATGAACAGATGCAAGCAGAAGGAAAGGAACTGTCAAATTGTTTTCCCACACAGATCTATGACGATGGCACATTTTTTATTAATTTTAACTTTCTAGCATTTTTATCCATTGAATATGAAACTCCTTATTTCTAGGACTTTTTTTTTTAGTTTTTCTCTTATCTTTATATGTTTAATGCTGTTTGCTGATTTTTTTTAAAGGGACTAGTGCAAGCATATAGCATGGAGCACTGGGACTAATGCAGATCTATTGCGCCTGCTAGCCGATCAGATGACGAATTCCTCTACTTTCTTATTAAAGTTGAAGATGTCTCTCGTAGGAGCTGAGATGATCCCCTCAGGAATCATAATTTCTCTAAGGAGGATACGTTTCCAAATGTGGCATATGCCAGCACACTCACATAATATGTGCTCTGCAAGTCCCTTGTCTTCAAGTCGACACTCATTTTCAGAGGAGAGGCACAACAGAGAATATAACAGGTACTAATGCTGCTGGCAGGTATTCGGTGCATACAATGCTTAAAATACTTTCTAACTTGCATGGTGGCTTAAAAGTTTGCCATCTAAATGCTAGGAGTCTTAATATACCGAAGCTAGATTATCTTCGTAGCGTTCTCGACAGAGTAAGTATTGACATCGTCTGTGTTAGTGAAACATGGTTTAAGTCTGATATACCCAACCAATTATATGACATACCTAATTATATCCTATATCGCAATGATAGAGCCACAAGTACTTGTGGTGGAGGCGTTGCTATATACTGTAGATCCTCCCTGCACTGCAGGATCATTTGTAAGTCTGTGAACACTGATGTGGAATACATAGTACTGGAAGTATCAGGCGGTAGTACAAAATGCGTGGTATCTTGTGTGTATAACCCGAGCAGGAATCTCTCCCCCGAACCGTTCTTTGGGGCATTATCTGAGTTTTCTCCTATGTACGAGAATATTATTGTCTGTGGTGATTTTAACGTTAATTTGTTGAAAGTTGACTCCTTCTCGACTCAATTAACTGACTTAGTCACAGCTACTGGGATGCAAGTAATGAATTGCTTGTATCCTACTCGATATTCTCCAAATGCTGTCCCGACTCTGCTTGACCTACTGATTGTATCGAATCCCTCTAATGTACTCCTCCATGACCAATTGGCTCTTGGTGGGATTTCTGACCATGATCTACTTTACTGCACATATGACATTGACCTCACCCACTCGCCTGTGCCCTTAACCTTTCAATACAGAGACTATAAATCTATAGATTTAAACTCTCTTGCCTTTGATGCGAACTGTATGCCCTGGGATGATTGTAAATATGTTTCGAGTGTGGATGATAAGTTGTGCTGTATAAATTCCTGTATCAATACGCTTTTTGAGTGGCACGTTCCTTTAAAAACAGTCCGTATACGTAATCAAAAGTGTCCCTGGTTTACTTCTGAAGTACATGCATCCGTTAGGCAACGCCACAAAAAGTACCTTAAGTGGAGAAACAATCCATGTCCACAAAATTGGTTGCTATATTGCCAGGCACGAAACCGAGCTACATCAGTTACTAGGTCGGCAAAGAGAAGTTTTTTCGCCTCTAAGCTGAACGGGAAACTGTCCTCTAAACAGCTTTGGTCTAATCTGCGTGAGATCGGTATAGGCAAGCGGGAGAAGCTAGATTGTGCAGTTGATCCCAATACTCTAAATGATTATTTTCTGGCCAACACTTTAAGCCAGCCCAACTTCTTCCCCAATAATACTCTACGTAGGGAAGTCTTAGAGCCTTTTGAGTTTCAAGTTGTAACGGAAAGTGATGTGGCTGTAATTGTTAGAAATCTTAATTCCAACGCAGTTGGTGTTGACGGTATATCTCTTAGGTTTGTAAAACTAATACTCACCTATTTATTAAGCCCACTCACGCACCTCATTAACCATTGCATTTCCTTTTCAAACATTCCACTCCTATGGAAAGAAGGCAGAATCACTCCTGTCGCAAAAAAACCAAATCCCTTGATCCCTAGTGACTACCGGCCAATTAGTATGTATACTGCCCTGTTTGTCTAAGGTCTTCGAGAAGATACTCGCTAAACAAATTAGTTTATACCTCGATAACAATAATCTTCTTGTTGAAAGTCAATCTGGGTTCAGAGCTAAACATAGCTGTTCCACTGCCATGGTAAAGGTTCTCGACGATATAAGAGTTGATCTTGATGAGGACAGATTTACTGTCCTGTGCCTCCTTGATTTTTCCAAAGCCTTCGATAAGGTGAATCACGACATTTTATGTCAAAAACTTGATATCTACTTTGGATTCGGCGACAGGGCAACTCGCCTCTTAAAAAACTATCTGTCAAACAGGATACAAAGAGTGGTGGTTAACGAGGTCATTTCTGAACCCAGACCCATTCTATCGGGAGTTCCCCAGGGATCGATCTTAGGCCCAATTCTCTTCTGCATGTTCATAAATGACTTACCCTCAGTATGTAAAAATGTTTCTATTCACCTTTATGCTGATGACGTCCAGATCTATCTATCGGCACGTATTGGTCTTATCGAAGATCTTGTTTTTAGAATAAATGAGGACCTCTTGGAAATACATAGGTGGGCGGAGACGAATGGTCTATCTTTGAATCCAAGCAAGACACAGGCAATATTGCTCTCTTATAGAGATTATAATACTAAGAACTTTCCATCCATCTGTATAAATGACTTCACGGTACCATTCTCAACGACAGTGACAAGCTTGGGCTTCAGAGTGAGCACACATTTGTCCGGTACTGACCATATCAGATCGACTATTGGGCGAGTTTATGGAGTATTGAGAAAACTCTGGATGTCTAGCAACTTTATTCCAACGGAAATAAGACTTCGTATAGCCAAAACCTTAGTTTTGCCGCTGATTTCATATTCGGAGGTGGTGTATCCAAAATTGGACTCTGTCTCTGAACATGCTCTACTTGTAGCATTCAACGATATCACTCGGTACGTGTATGGCTTACGAAGATATGACCACATATCGGCGCATCAAACCAGCATCTTAGGATGTACTCTATTGCAGTATGTCAATGCAAGAAACTGCATCTTTCTCCACAAAATAATATATCAGAAGTCTCCACGCTATCTCTATGAAAAACTAAACTTCTGCCAATCTGTTAGAAGGCTTAACCTTGTAACACCACGTCATAGGTATTTGAATTCATCGCGCCTCTTCTTCGTTAACAGCATTCGTCTCTGGAATTCATTGCCGGCATGCATCAAACAAGTCAGAGAGTTCACAAGTTTCAAAAAGAATATTTTTAAATATTTTTCTAATCAGCGCTAATACTCATCGCTTTTCCTCATCCTTTCCCGACCCTCCCTCTTTTCAACATTTTTCCTTTTCTTTCTTTTCTTATTGATAACTTAATTTTATGTTAACTTTAATTTAACCTTATTTTTAAAATATCACCAAATTGTACTATAAAAGACATAAGTCTTACTTGTACGAATCCTCCTAATTTGTAATAAATTGAATTGAATTGAATTGAATTGAGGCGAATTTTGTTGAGATGATATGGACATATCTGAGACTAGTGTCCCGAAAGATACCTAACCAGTCTTCTGGTATCGACTCTATTATATTTAAGAATGTTAATAGAATGTTTGTTCAGGGGCCGTATAAATCTTATCGATTGTCGAAGTCCTTTAACTTTGTTCCAAAAGTCCAGGTGTTGCGAAGTTTCCCACTTGTCTAGGAAAAAATTAATCTTCGACTTGGAAATTCCGTAGAAAGGTTCGGCACCTTCGCTGGAACCTTTTCTAGCGAGTTGATCGGCAGTTTCGTAACCCTTGTGCCCTGGCACCCTCTACAGCTCGACTTTTATGCCAGTCTCTGATTTTATGGTCTACATGGGTGGTCTGCTTCTGAGCGAAGGCGTGATTGCACTGCGTATTGAAACCTTTTTGATAAAAAGGTGCAGTGGTTTAGTTTCGATCAGTGCCCTTTGGGTAGGTTGGAATAGCGCCTGTAATGCCGAGATATGCTAGTATCTGAAGGCGTTGAAGTTTAACAGCAGACGGGTATATTACCAGTAGATTACCTCAGGTTTCAATCTCCATGTTTTACCGCAAGTGCATCGACAGGCCCACATTGCCTTAGACGACTTTGTTTTTAAGGATGGAATTCCAGTTAAGGTTATGATCAAGATCAATACCTAGATACTTGATTTCTTCTGAAAATCTCATGTTTGTACCGTTTAGGAAGACCGAGCAAGGTTGTCCTTTTCTCCTTTTATGTAAATGGGACTAAGATTGTCTTATTTGGTTTTATCGATAGACCCTCTCTTCTATACCAATCAGAGATAGACTGAAGCGCAAGTTGCAGGCTTGCAACAAGGGCACATCGCATTTACTTGTAACAAGTTGATTTGTAGAAAAGGGGTGAAAGGATTCCCAGCTGGGGACACTATTTAGCTGGCGGTACCTCTACCGATGTAACTAATATAATACCGTTCTCAAGCATCGCTCTAACTCAGTGGTAAGTGAGGTGGTCCACACCTCTACGGGACAGTATAGTGGTAATTGAGTTGTAGCCAATATTTTCAAAAGGAAAGCGCAAATTGCGATCCTTGCGTGTGAAGCTATTTTCAGGTGAAGCAGCGCATTCTCAGCCGTATGCAACGTTTTTTGTTGATTTTGAAGTCATTTTGAGTAAATTTCTTTATTTGGAATTAATAATAATTGGCTTAATTTTGCCCAACTCGTATTACCTCGGTTTAAGAAACTTCCAGTTTCCAGCATTGGCAATGCAATATATTTCTGAACACCTCTTAAAGACCATGTGTTAAGCTATTTTCCCCTTCTTGCAAATTATCACAAACGAGTAAGTTAATAAGCAACTTGTGCCTCGGCACAACGCGTGTAAGGTTAAAAGCAGCAAACAAAACCTCTTTTAGAGCAGATTAACCTTAAAATTAATATTAGTCGTTCATTTTAAAATTAAATTTAATATTTATTGTTTTATTAAATTTATTACACCATGTTTTACTTATACTACTAAAAATTACTTTCTTCCATTTCGTCCGTCACAAAAAGTAATCCTTGTGTTTTTTCAGTTTCCTCATACACACATATGTACTTACCTCCTTTTCATTCTGTATATAGTGATTAATCTTAGAATTACATTCCTTTTATTCATACATATTTTTACATAGAAAATTTGTCATTTATTTGTATTATGTAGTTTTTTGCTTTTTGTTTTTGTAAAATATTCTTATACAATTCGCATAATCGACATACGTGTAAGTAAATACAGAAAAATTATTATTTTTTTATAACTTTATTAATTTTTCTCTTAATCATATTGGGTTGCAATTAACTACTATGATGAAATTGCTATTTGTTTAAAGTACATATTTCTCTATGAATTTATACAAACAAAATAAATATAAGAAACAAAATTAAATTGACAAAGAAACAGAAGAAATTAAGCTACGTTTTAAAAACAATGCAATTTTCATTTCATTTTTTTAATTCTTTACTTAATAGCACCAAATTTTTATAAAGGGGTATCGTTCTTCAAATATGTATTCGAAAAATGAAAGCAAAAAAAAACAATGAACTGTCTCCCTCGCTGATCGAAAAGAAAATAGAAAGAATAGATTTCCAAAATACACTACCCGTCCGCGTTGTAGCAAAAAGGATTGTAAACATTGTTTTTTTATTTTTTGGTTTGAGTTTAAGCTCAGTAAAAGCTATCTATTTCTTGGTTTTCTTAAATTTGTGTTAGTATTATTCAGCCTTGGCGTTTTTAATCAGTAAAGTTAATTATTTAATGAAATATATAGCAATTATCCTTAATTTCATATTTGTATGTTTCTTTGTTGCAAGAAGCCACATTTATTCAGTTCGTATAATTTTTATTTTATGAAAAGATTAAGAAAAAAAGAGTGTAAACCGTATGCGCGAATTTGGAATACTTTGTATTGAAAATATATTTTTTTCTTCATTGCATATCCATTGCAAGTATAAACTGTTCACAAAATTAGGTTTGGCCCCACATATAGTTCGGAATTGTGGATCACTCTCTAGAACATGTGTTATAATTTTATTTTAATGACAAAAAGCAATTATAGAGAAAGGTTGAGCCCAGTTAAAAACTATTTGATGAATTTTCATAATCCACATTATATTGATAAAATAAACGAAGAAAGCGCACCATTTACAAACTGAATAAATGTGGCTTCTTGCTATCGTACATCATGAAATGAACATAAAAAAAACATTTTTTACCTATATATGTATAAAAATTATATTTAGTAGTAGGGAAAAGAAACACACCAAGGTTTTTAGTAAACAAGTGAAGTTTGAACAAAAGCGATTGATCAATAGTCAAATAAAATAATTTCTTATTAAAATAATAACCTCCTCTCGCGTTTCACTTTCTTAAAGTGTTTATTTATAGGTTTTATTCTACAGAAAATAATCATATACACGTGCTAAATTATGAAATAATATTAAAAGCTACAAGTATATTAGGTTTTAAAAAAGAACAAGCGCTTAGGTCAGTTTCTATATTAACCACTTTTCACACATTTATTTTAATACAACTTGATTCGTTTTTTTTGTTTTCTTCTTTTTAGTAAAAAAATTCTTTTTTTTATGAAAAAGGGGGCTATAGATATAATAACGTGTTTTATGTAATATTTAATTATACTAAACGGCAGATAAATCCAAAATATATGTTGAATAAATAGAAATGAGGATAACAATTAGAGAAAAACAAACAATTAACTTTAAATTACAAATCGAATGCGTGTTTGGGACAAAAACGAAACCCAAGCTGCGAGCGGTTGAGAAAGACCTTGTGTTCGTGTTCCTGACGTGAACGTCAGGTCAAATATTCTTCTTTCCTCAATTTTTGCTTTACAAATATTATTTCTAGATATATTTGCGTATAAATATACCAAAGTGTATGTAATTATTTTAAAAATTGGTTTTATTTTGTTTTTACAATATAATGTGTATATAATTATTTATATATTAGTAATATTCTGTTTTATAATGGTATTCAATATCCACTTAATATTTAATTTAAAATACAAATTTTTTTTTTCTTTATTTTTACTTTTATAATTAAAAAAATGTTTTTTTGTTTTTTTTTATTTTGAAATCCTCTTTTTATTTTTGTTTTCTTAATAACTTCTTTCGCTTCCACTTGTATTAGCATAGATATTATTTTAACTCTTTTTCGTAATATTTCTTTGAAGTGAATTGCTCACACACTTGATTAATATCCCTTTTATCTCAAATTGGTCTGGATTTACCAGTATATATCGGGCTGTGAAACGATTTACTTTCGGTTTGAATAAATTTAAGTCATTTATTTATCGTTTTTTCTTCTTTTTTTTTATTATTTTAAGAGCTTAAATAGCCTACATCACTAGTTTTGCCTAACTCTTTTAGCTTTTCCTCTCTTGGCTTGGCATTGCCAAATATCAGAGCAGCTTGTTTCGTCTCCGCTAACGCATTTATAGGTGCTTGTACAGTACGGGGTTTTAAATTAAGACGTGGTCTTTCGCTGTCATCTGTTAAATAAATAAATAAAGAATAAGTAGAATCAGTCAGTTGTTTCTATTGATATCTTTTGAATTATACCAACTACGATACTTGTTTTATGGGGAAAATATGAAGATCAATATCGAAAGGTGCATATATTAGTATAATTATGTATAATTAATATTATATATCGTCATATTATAACCAATCACTGCGATATCTGTAACCGAATGAAAAATCAAGAGTATCCTCGTTTTTATAACACAGCAGTCTCGGAGTTTCCAAAAAGGAAAACACTACTTTTAAGGTATCTGACGGCGTAACTAGTATTTGGCGAATTTCGCATTTGGAGTAATGTTAACAGTTTGTTAGTGATTTAATACAAAATATAAAACAAAGCTCTTAAAATATGTATATCGTTCAATGAGTTCCTAGTAAATTCAAGATATTGTGGTCGTTGTGTCGTATAAAAAATCGTGATTATATCCATTCATTCCTTTTTTTCGGTTGAAGCGACATTAGAAAAATGGAATGTAGTGACTTTCGAATGGCGATTGCACACTCATATTTAAAAGGCTTAAGACCATAAAAGATTAAAGCCGAGTTGGATAAAATTAACGGAATGAAATACATTAAGTTGCCGTACATCCACATCATAAGAGATGGACATCGTTCAGTGGCAACCTCCGGAATTATTGACAAAATCCACAGCAAATAGAGGCGTTTAGAATTTTAGTTGATAAATGCAATGTAAATCTTGGCAAGATAGGTACCATGTTTGCTCTCATATACTGGATTTGAGGTTGTTTTGAACACTTTTATCTTGGCAATAGATAACGAAACAGGCGTATACTACCAGACTTCAAAGACAAAAGAGCAATTAAAACAAAACAAAAATGTTGATACTTGGGGAAATGTGCAAAATAAAATGATAGTCCTCTATCAAGAAAATGCATAAATGTATGAGGTTTGTTAAAAAAATAAGGTAAATTTTAACTCCGTGAGCTAGTAACACTCGATTTTTTTCGGTATTTTGGTATATATGTCCCCGTACATATGTGTATAAGCTCTTCACGGAAGGCCGACGTGGAAGCCCCAACTCGTTAACAACGAATGAAAACGTTTCATCAACGCAGTAAATAAAATTATTATTAATTAATATAATAAAATACATCGCCTATTTGCTTAAAAGAGGCATCAATGGTGATACCCATATACAATATTATAGGTATATGGTTATGACGTCGGACGCCTAGTTAGGTCAAATGTGAAAATTTTGTTCACTGTTTTCTTCGCCATGACGTGGCTCATGACGTGATTACTGTCAGAAGGTCGTACAAATGGGGCGTTTGCGTGAAGCGTACGAGTTTGTGGGAAAAAATGTATGGCTTTTGCAACGCGATAATGCTTCACACATCATTATTTTTGCGTAATTTTCATGATTGGAAAGAAGCGCTGATGCAAATGTTTTGTGGCGAATAACTTTGAAGGGGATAAAATAGATATTGATAAATAAATTCGTGGGGTGATTCTAAAGTAACACTTTAGGTAAGCCTTAAAAAAGTCATATAAAATACACGATTCCCAAGAGGTATACTCGTATTCATTTGAATTCGTACCGTCGAAGGGTTAACATCACAATGGAGAATAACAAAATTAGAGTTGCCATCAAGTATCTCTGCTTGAAAAAAACTGTTCATTAAAGACAAACATACCAGAGAGCTGCACTGAGTATGAACGAGCCTGACCGAACACCACTATTAGAAACTCATTCGAATCAACTCACCGCTGAACAGAAACGAACTTCGATCGAATCGTGCATTCGTGAAAGAAATCGTACAATCGAATACTCACGAACGAGTATTGTGTGCTCGCGATCGAGTGCAATCAACTAACTTGTATTGTTAACGATTAATGCATGTTCGATTCGAACAAGGTGCACGACCTGAAAAGAACAAGAATATTTTGCCGAATCGTTTCCAATCTTTTCGAATCAGTTCGAACCATCTTGAGTGAAACCAAGTAAAATACGTACATAAAGTGTCATAAATCTACGCTTCTCTCTTAACAATATAACAGCTGAAAAAACAATGCGCGTCAACGAGTTGACCGCAGCCCGAACTCGTTATTGGTTCGAACAAAAACGACCTGATCGATCATGTCCGATCTTTGCGAATCACATGTTTATTCAATGTTGTTTCGAAGCAAAAAGGAACGATTCTCAAACAATCCATTATGCGGTTCGACTCGGTGAAAACATTGGGGGACTCTGCTTCTCCATATTCTCCTCCTTGGCATGCATCGCGAAGGACGACCATTCATTTCCCTTACTGAAGATAAAAGTCAAAAATGGTGCGTTGGCAGATCGAAGAGTGATCATTAAGTATATATGTATGTAGCTAAGGTCACAGGGATCTTATATGAGAGCGTCCAAAGAATCCTTGCGGACGAATTGCATATGAAAAAGGTATCTAGGTGTTGGATATCGAGAATGTTAAGAGAAGAGCAAAGGAAATAGCGAGCCGATATTTCGAGGGTGAATATCGGAAAGTTCCGAGCTAATCAGGAAATGTTATTGTCACCTTTCGTGACCATAGAGGAAACCTGGATCCATCATTTTAAAATCAAACAGCAATTGATGGCTTGGAAGCGAGTCTTCTCACCGACGCCAAATAAATTCAAAGTGTCAAGTCCGACGGGAAAGGTTATGGCATCCGCTTTCTGGGACACTCAAGGAATCATTTCGGTGGAATATTTGGAAAAGGCGGCCATTATTTCGGAATGTTACTACGCCGATCAAATAAGAGAATGCGAAAAGAGAAAGCAAAAAGATGCGGCAAACTGCGAGCTGGAGTGCTGCTTCACCGGTTAATAAAACCGCAGTTGCGATTCAAGGAACGGGATTCGGGTTATTCGCCAGATCTAGTCCCGTGACTTCTACCTCCTTCCTCAGGCTCAAGGAACTCATCGAGGCAAGAAATTTACGAAGTTACAGCCGCTAGGAGGGCTGATATAAAGAATTTTCTTCTAAGGCAATCCTGGGTTTGGAAAACGATGGACTAAATGTTTTGACTTGTGTGTTTCATTTTCATTATCATATCTTTTCGATCACCCCTCGTAAATATTTTTCCGAGAAAATTAAGAAGTCACCTTATTTATTGGACAAACCTGGTAAAAACATATGTATGTTTAAGAAATGTTAAATGTAAATAAAAATGCCTTGATACTTAGTTTTGAAGATTTTCCGAGATCCTGCTTTTTGGATAGCAGTTACAATAAAGGCTTCTTGACATTAAAACAATTAATATACATATATACAATATGGGAGTTATAGCGATATTTATAAAAAAGAAACAAAGAGCCTCTCAACATTTACATATATGATAAAGCAAGTGTTTGAATAGATAAACAAAAAAGCAGCTATTATGAGCGATGAGTAGCAAAAAATATATGATGACCTTATAACATGGGAAGTAATGATGTTATTTCCCATTTGTACAACAAAAACAAAATTATTATGTTAAGCAATTGATTTAAGACCTACAAATTTACACAAATGTTAAAACCCAAAACCAAATAAAAACGTACGATGAAGAATTTCACATAGTACAGTGGGCAAATGATCAAGTGTTTTTGTTTTCGCAAATAGATTTTATGATTGTATTGATTATATTGCCAAACGAAGTGTCACTCCAATCGATTTTTTTGATATTGCCATTATTGTATTCTTGAAACGTCACACACCAAAGGCTGATAATTAAATAATTCTATTAAATTGTTAATTTAGAATCCAAAATGTATCAGTTGCATATCGGTTTAATTCAATCATTTGGAAAGAAAACCAAAATATTTAATCTGTAAGAAACCTGAATTAAGACAATACCTATTTTAAAATGAATACATTTTTAGCCTAATATCAGAGAATCTTCAAGAGGTAACTAATGTTAAGGGGAAAATGCAAAAGTGTCTACCTTAACAGCTCGTTATTATTAATGGAAAAAAAAAAACTAAGGGACGTCAGGTTACGATTAATATGGAAAAGCAATCAAGAAAGGGTCTACATACATATTTGTACAACAGCTATGTGACGATTCCTGAATTCAATATCTTTGGGAATACGATGTGTCCGAGGCGTATGATCTTCAACAGTGAAAACGGAAAGTATCAATTCAAAAGTGCGTGAAAAAGGTGCAGCTTAAGGATTTGAGATTTTTACATTTAAGTATATATTCATGCACCTTAGCATGCTTCCTCAGAGGACCAGATTCAAGTATGCTTGCATGTTTAAATGAACATCTCTAAATTATGTCCACAATTTCAAGTGCACTAAAACTTTTAAGACCAAAATGACGAGTTTCTTTTCAATAAAACATATCATTGTGGTGTCTCAAACACAGTTGACGTCCTCGTTTGCAGGTGAAATTCCCAGTGGTGCAAGTAAAGTACAGACTCTGGTATGAAGATATGATAGTACTTAAACTATCAACTACAGTAGAACTTATTTCACAATAACAACCGTCGCAATATTCATGGTGTTTATCAAATTTGAAAATAGAATGTTTAATGGCGTCAACAATTCACTGAATTTTAATCGAAATACCGAATGATTAGAATCTTTTGTTTGTGCCTTGTAGTCACCGAAGATACTATCAAAACTTTGCTTGATCAAAGACCGGCTGGAATATCATCTTTTTTTTTCGCGCAACGTTTTTGTCTACGCAAATATCGTAAAGGATCCTGGCGCTTAATGTATGAGAAATTAAAAGTCTTCCATCGGCATTCAATAATGCAATTATAAACACCAACATTCGCCTGATTTAGAACAATGTCATTCCTATATATTCCTATATTGACCAACTAAAGACAAGAGTAAGACTGATACGCAAGCCATCCCAAATCCTGCATTGATATGCTCAAAGGCGTCTTTATATTCCGTTTTTGTACATACGTTCTCCTTGATGTTGCCATTCGATTACTAATAGATAAGTAAGTCCCAAAATTGCTAGCTGTTCTTGACTACAATGACTGAGCAATCATATCCTTGTTTTTATTTACAATATAGCGAATCATAATACGAAAACTATTTGAAGCCGGCAATCTATTTAAACCAAAAAAAAGTTCATCGTAGAATAAATTGATTTACAATAAATGATCACAATTTATTATATCCAAATCTTTCCTCGAATTAAAAAACAGCACGAGCATATTATTTTAGCACAATTTCAATTGAATTATAAAACATGTGTCCGCCTTTTTTTTTTTTTTTTTGATATTTATACATGCAGCTTATTACAATATTGGAAAAGTAACTCATTATAGAAAAGGAAAAAAAAAACGAATAAAAAAAAAAACAAAAAAAAACTCAATGCTTTTCCAAATTCCGCTTACCTATTGCGCCGATAGACGACGGAGGTCTGTCATTCGAAGAATTATAATGACGATCGCGTTCGCCGCCACGTGGTCGGTTGAAATTATTATAACGATCTCCGTCTCGACTACTGCCGCCGAAACTGCCTTCTCTATGATTACGATCATAGTTACGATCATCGTTAAAGTTGCCGTATCGCCCACGATTCGCAGGGCGGTCTATGAGATGAAAATGGGAAAACAAAACCAAGAAAAAAACAAGAAAACAAAAATACATATATTCAATTAGTTATTCCTGAAAAAGAGAATATACAATGGTATCAATTACCATTATATCCTCTATTCATTCCACCACCACCACCACCGCCGATACGATTCCTATCATTGTGCCCATAATTATCATTGTACGCACCTCGACTATCATTGCGATTACTACTGCTGCCGCTGCCTCCGCCACCGCCACCGCCGCCTCGATTGAATTGCTGGTGATTACCACCACCCTGCCGCGGTGGTCCACGTTTTTGGAAACCACCTCCTCTGTAAGAGATAAGAAAGCAAAATAAATTCATGTTTCAAAACCGTTATGTACATCTGGCAGCTAATAAATATTTAAAAACGTATCGGAAGTTTCTCGAGTTTTCTACTCCATCATCTGAATCTTAAATTAAAGTGTTTGCAATGCATGTTCAGATTATAATATAAACCCTAAGGAAACCGTTTCCAAAACTACACTGCTGTGTAAAAAAATAAGTACAACGTTGGACGGAATTTATCTCCGAATATTAAGAAAACAAAACAAAGAGAATTACCTATAATTCAATATTTACATTTTCTTCTAAAGGCCAAATAATGTGGGAATTTGAACAAGCAATTATAAAAACAAAAAAAAACGAAAAATTAGATATTGTTCAAGGATTTTGACTGTGCAAAATATAAGTACACACTTGACTGAGATGAAAGGAAATATGTTTAAATAGCTGTATCAACTTCACTCGTAGTATTTTGTTGTGCCGGCGTAGTTCCGTAGCGACCAACTTTTAGAAAAGCTTTTTCATACCAAATTTTTCCAACGTTTTGCCACAACTTGTGTTCGAAAGATTTTCAAGGGATCAAGTCTGGGGCAATATACTCCACGAATCGAATACCTCAACACGAATAACAAACCACTTTTTCTCTATGTGGCTATATGTTTGGGAAGTTTTCTTTCGCATAAAGAAATATTACTGTTTCCAAGATCTCTTTATATTTTTCTTTTAAGCGGTGAATTGGCCCAGCACCATAATAGGAGAGTGAGCCCCAGGCCATATTTCCGCACCGTGTTTGACGGTCTTCACGATGTATTTAGGACCGAATTCTGCCTTCGATCTTCTGACATACTGTTTTTTTGGTATCACGCCCAGACAAATTAATTTTGGTTTCGTCAGACCAATGTGTATCGCGCTATTCTTTTGCTGATGCCTGTTAGCATCTTCTTCTTCTACAGCTCGGGGTCAGCCTGGTCCTCAACCAACATTCCTTCCCATCTAGCGCGATTTTTCGTTAATTCCCTCCAGTGCCGCATCACCAGTTGATTGAGGTCATTTTCCAGCTGTGTGCACCACCTAAGGTGCAGCCAAAAATTACATGCAGAATCTTTCTCTCGAACCGCGAAGGGCCTCTTCTTTTGATAGAGTTTTATATAGAGTCAACTTGGTCGTATGAGAGATGGCTGATGCCTGAGCCTGAAGAAGCAGCGATTGGCAAGAGTTATCCTGGTTTGGATTTCGGAACTGATGTCAATGTTACAGGTGATAACTGCGGAGCCAAGGCAGACGAAGTCCTTGACAACCTCAAAATAATAGACAGCGCCGTGGCGCAGATGGTACTCTAGCAGCCGCTGACGCGTAATGAGAGAGTGGGATCCCGATATCAACGTCATTAAATGTTTATTTCACGACTTCTTTCCTCGGCGGGGCATAACCTCTCTTTGTACACTTGCTTTGACAAGCTTCTCGGCTTTCACCGTTCGGAATCGGCATTAAGATTTAGGTTCCGTTCACTTGTGCGAAAAACAAATTGCACACAACATACATAAGTGAAGAACAGAAGCTTAGCTCAGGCTCAGGCTCAGGCTGACATGAGCTGTACTGCTATCTCAGGTGTCTGTCTGGCAGTACAATGGACCTGTATTTGTGTCTGAGTGTCAGATAGCAGGGGCCTCAAAAAAAAAAGAAGGCTTCATAGACATCTCGCTGAGTTCTTCCAATCATGTCAATGTCTTCCGCGTAAGCGAGGAGTTGTCACAATTTGAAATATATTGTGCCTCTTGTTTTGGCCACTGAGTCTCGCACAATGACTTCGAAAATTACGTTGAAAAAATCACACAACAGCGCACCGCCCTGCCGTAATGTGATGATTTGATCGATGGTGTACTTCCCTGTACTGAAGCCACACTGAAGTCAGCTGATTTACGCACGGCTTCAGGCGTTCACATAAAATGGCAAAGATGATTTTATATGCGATATTAAGGAGATTATTCATCTGTAGTTGACGCAGTCTAAAGGGTCTCCTTATTTGTGCATCGGGCAAACAATACTAAGATTCCATTCTTCGGGTATGCTTTCCACTGACCATATCTTACAGATGAGCTGTTTCATGCTCCCAGATCATTTCCGGCTGATTTGGAGAGCGAAGTTGTTAGACTTCTCGATCCGTTACATATTTATTATTTTATAGCAAACGGCACTTTTGTTGCCGTCAAACTTTAAGACGTGATTTCATTAGCCACCACCTTACTAAGGAAGTATGTAACTGCAGATTTAGTTTGCATTTGATGTCCATAAAGGTCATAGAAGAATTTCTCTTGGCACACCGAACAATGCGCCGACTAGAAATTGCCGTTGTGCTTCCAAAGGGCAAGAAGCAATTTTAGCAATAATTGTAGTGATTTTCTGAGGCTTTGAACTATTTGCCGGAGATCTGAGGAACAATGCTTGTCGCGACCATCTCTCAAACCGTTCATTTACAATTAACTGTCGAAGGAAAAGAACCTAAGCAAAACTGTACTTATTTTCAACGAAGTAAAATATTATGACAACATCAGTAGATGTGATTGTATCCAATTTGAGACAGAAAGTTAGGCTTGGAGATAACCAGACCAACAGTTGCTATTAAATTGCCCTTATACAAATGTATGCATACTTCCGTCATCCCAACATATGCCAGAATGCTCAATAAGTTTTAAACACGTGTAAACTTTCATGAAGATCTGTATATTTACAGCTGTTCAAAGTTAACGTGCCACAGTATTGGCGAAAATTGAATATCGATGAGTAATAAAATACTTATTTTTGGGAGGTGTAGCACCAAAACGGATTCATCACAGGTTGCTGCAAAGTGGTCATACAAGTCTTGAAGGTGATCCAGAAAAAATAGCAAAAATACAAGATATGATTAGGAAAGATGGTCGATTAACTGAGAAAGATTTAATAGAATCCCTTTCTCAACAACATATGGACATTTTAGAAAAGAAAAAAGGATTTTGTGCGTGGTTTTATCACTTGGATCCTGAATCAAATTAAGAGGCTAAGGAGAGGTGTGAGCCCCGTTTGTTTATGAACTAACTCTAAAATGCTAAATAAGGGCTAATTATTTTTGTAACCTTGTGGACCCACTGAATGTGGGAAAAAGGGATAATCCTCGGACCATGCTGAAAGCGGTGTTTGCTTGTTTGCAATAGGAACACACTGAAGCCCAGTCCTACGCTCTTATTTTTGTATTTTTTTTTCACATTTTTTTTTAGACGATCAACTATTCTGTATGCTCCTATTATTGTTTTCATCAAAATAACGCGCCTTCTTACACAGCTCAAAAATTATCATGAAAGTCTTTGAAGTAAATTGTGAACTGTTGCAACATATTCGCCAGACTCGGACCACTCACACTCCTGGCTTTTCTCATATCTCGAGAAATATACGCGTGGAAAACGATTTTCAATAAAATAAGAGGTAATAAAGGCTATGAAAGCTTGTTTCGACAGTCTTCCGCAGTCCCACTTCAGGGATAGAATCCTTAAATTGAAGCTCTATGAGACTATATTGAATGATAAATGTAAATTCAAATCATAAAATCGTTTCTCTTAACGAATGACAAAACTTATTGAAGAAACTGGTATGCACCTAACGGTTCACATTTTCCTTATAATAGTAGTTCATGGCTTATGATAGTAAACCGAACTCCTCGCAATATTCAATAATTACTGCATGAAAATGACGAATTAAAAGTATGAACAGTTGACAATTTGAACATGTGAAACCCAGTGCAATGTCTTAAATATCAGTCATATCAAGTTGTCTAAAGCCGTTGCTTTCAGATAATCCGGAATTAAGAACTTGGAGTTTTGAATTACGTTCTGCAAAGCACTACGTAACTAATCGAATGCTTACACATTTGTTAAAGAGAATATCTTGAACAAAGGGTATTTCAATAAGGGCGGCCAGATTTTAAAATGGAATAAAACCAGCTGTGTGTGAGGTATTAACAAAGTTCTTTATTTGAAAGGCCCATAAATGCAATTTATATGAAATATGACATCATTCAATGCCCGCCTTCGCTTCTTACGGTGACACGGATTCGAGTGATCCACTTTTCAATGACTCTTCCGCATAGATCCGGCGATGGTTGTTGTTATGTTCAACTTAAAGACATCGGCCGATTGTAGTTTATTCCCATAGATCGGCGACTTCAAGGAAGCCCACAAGAAAAAGTCTAGCGGGGTCAAATCCAATGATCTTGGTACCAATTCACATCACGTCTGCGAGAGATAACCTTACCCTTAAATCGTTCATGCAGTCAATCGTGACGCCCACTGTATGGCGCAACGGTAACTTTTTGGGGAGTCACTGCCACCTGGTGAACTTCGTGTGGGTTGGTGCCTTCCCATATGCGACAATTTTGCTTGTTAACACAGCCATTCGTACGAAAATGCGCCTCATCGCTAAAGTTGTAGACCAAAGTCCCAATTCGCCAAGTTGAATTCTGCGAAAAGTCGAGTTCTTATACTCGGCGAGGAATCGACTGCATCGGACTCTGCTGTACACTTTTACGTACCGCGGCGATGACCTCGGCCGCTCTTGCGTTCCTTTGACGTACGAATGTTGGCTGATTGATTACCGAACCGGTCGTCTCAAATTTGACCACCAAACGTTGAAGAGTTGATTGTGAAAGGCCACCACGCCTACCGTAAAATGTGCGCAACGCGCGCAACGTTTGCACTGACGAACAATCATTTTGATAGTAAAGTTTTATCATTTGGACGTGCTGTTCAATCGTGTGATTTTGAATAATTAACAACAGATTTCACAGATAACACCAAAACAATATAACCGCCAAAATCTACCCGCACTAATTGAAAAACCCCTTACTAACATCTATTTTTATTGTGTCGGCCGCTGACGCAAGATGAGCGAGTTCGGATTCCGATAACACCAACGCCATCGAATGATTATTTCGCGGCTTCTCACCTGGGCGGCTTCTCGGCTCTCGCCGTTCGGGATCGGCATTAAGCTTTAGGTTCCGTTCACTTGTGTGAAAAAAACAAATCGCATACAACATGAGTGAATAAAAAGAATCTGGGCTCCGACTCTTCATGGGCTGTAATGCCATCTAAGGTGCCTGTCTGACAGTACAATGGACCAGTCATGAGATAGCAGCAGCCTCCAACAAGAAAAAAACATCGATTGAAATAGAAGGTAGTGTTGGGGTGGTACAAGAATGACCAAATCTCTATTAAGACACATTTAAGCGAAATGGAAGGAATGAGAGTTAAGATATTTATGACTTACTGTCAACGAAAGTAAAACTGATGCACAAATAAGAAATATAACTAAACACCAGACAAATGAGGTGTTTTTTCCAAAGAAATATGTACTACAATGTCACAGAAGCATAGCTTTAACAGATGATGCTTCAAATGAGGTAATATTTCTTTGATTATCCAACAAATGCCAATGCCCAACAAATCACATCGGGATGAAAAGGAACCCAATAGCTATAAGTCTTATAAGTTTCGATGGTCAACGATAAATAAAATAGTTAAGGAGTTTCTCTTCGTTGGGGCAAATATTTACTACAAATTACAACTTAGCGAAGGTCGAGTCAGAACAGCTAGGGTCAAAACTCCAAACAAGGAAGTCCAAAATTACTCTCTACAGAACATTGATCTTGCTAGTCAGGATATATGTATGTATGATCCTGCCTGCGGAGAAGACAATTGCGAACAACAACGTCGAGTATATTGGCTCGATCACATCGAGCGCTTGAACGACCGTGCTCCAGCAAAGAGAATCTTTGAATACCAACCACCTGGTTTGAGAAGGCAAGGGAGAACGAGTCTCTTGGACTCTCAAATTGGAAGCAGCATACCCGATGAGTGGAATCAAACTCTCGTTCAAGCTCAGACCTACTTTTTACAGGTAAGCAAAGTTCGCAGCTCTACCTCCCTCACAACTGTGGAAAAATACAATACACCAGTAGGTACATGATTGTAGTCCATCATCTCAGAAACAGTTAAGATCGGCATTGAATCGGATTATTATTTTATTGCAGGCAGATGTCTATCCGCAAGCAATCGCTGGGATCTTTGCCAGATGAATCTATTTAAAGTTTTTTTTTGCTTTTTGAAGTCATTTGCCGCATATGCGACCAGTTCATGTGTCTAACAAAAAGAACGAGACTACATGAAATAATGCGAAAACGTTTCAATGAAAATGCCAGGGTCATAAAGGCCGAAAAGAACGATGTTAAATTGACGCCGACACACGACATAAAAGATATGATATACAACAATCTAACAAAGCTTATGAGTCAGACGGAATACCTTCTGGATTCTTTAAGGCAGTTTGGAAGGGCTTGTTTTAATATGGAGATCAATACATAAAAACATGCAAGCGATGAATAGTACAAGAATAAGACAACATGGCACCAAGGCTTGGAAGGTATTTTTAAGTATTATTTCATATGCCTTGACGATGTAATTAACAGGTGGCAAAGATACGAGCGAATTGCACGTGATTGCAATTAAAGAAAACCAGAAAAAAAAAAATAGTTTAACTAAGATCTTCATTAAGAAAAATGGGAATAGGACACTTCCCTCGTTAAATTATTTGTAAAAGCTTTGACAAGTGAAGTTGAACATACGATGAGAAAAGAAATTAATAACAACCAAGGCTAATACAGAAGTATAAAAGTATATATTTCAGCCAAACGTACGTATATTTCTCATCTTAATTTTTCTATTATATAATAGCCAGCTCGTTTCAGTTCCCTGAAGCCACTGAGTTCCCTTGAAAGCACACGTATTGTGCATTAGCGCTACTTGGTGGCAACAAAAAAAAATTTTTTTTAAACCAAGTAAATCGTTTGTATTTAATTGTTGGAGGCAGACAGAAATATTCACATTCTTAGATAGGTTTTTAGTTGAGACCGCATCGTTCATGTTATCTCATATATTGTATAAAATTTGCCAGTTTACTTACCGATCATTTTTCCTTTGTTCAGCTATATCAATCCTCAGCGGAGCTGATAAATCATCCAATTTAATTCGCCCATCACGATCTAGCGCCTTTTCCAAATCGTCTAACGTCTCGAATTCAACGTAACAGAAGCCTTTAAATTGGTCAGTTTCTCGATCCTTCACTAAACGAACGTTCTTCACTTCGAAGTCTTGGAATATTTTGATGACATCCCCTTGCACCAAGCCTTGTGGTAAATTGCCAACATAAGCGATGAACGGGGGCTCAGTCGGAAGTTGCTTTCTAGGACGATCACCTCCATATCCTCCTCTGGAATATAACAAATTTTAAAATGAATAACATGTTATATAAACCACTGAGTATGTGGCATAAATCATGACTTCTATTAGTCCGATTTTCAAAAAAAAAAAAAAAAAAAAAAAAAAAAAAAAAAAAAAAAAAAAAATCATGCTCATCGTGGCTCAACGTGCCTTTATCTGTAAATATGTAAAGTAAACTCAAAAATTGCAAATAATGTTATGACTTCGACTAGGAATTGGAAGATTTTGTTTTTTGCCAACTTTTGTCAATAATCCAAACGATGTAAGGGCGCAAATCACAAAATGCTTTACATGCAAACCTAAAACACATTTTTCACTCGCCGCCAGTGCCAAAAAAAAAATGCACTCGTCAACAAAATATCCACTTCGACCGACGGTCCACCCAATAAACCACTTAAATTTATAGCACCAATAAACATTAGCACAGATGCAAGCCATTTTTCACTATTTAAATTGTTTAGTAATAAAAAAATTGAATTTATATTTACCTGGCGTGCTCGTAACCACCTCTACCAGCCATGTTTTATTTTGGAATTGGTATAAAATCTTGGTCACAATTTAAAGTTGAGCAAACTGACTGCAGTTCAACTGTCTCTGTCGTGCACCCGTGGGTTTTAAGGCACGATTATGATTGCAAAAGGAGTGCGCTCTCTTTGTTCTTGTGCTGGTGTATTTCGGGGCAGTTTTTTTTTTCTTTTCTTCTATGGTTCTGCGGCGAATTCCCAGCTGGTGAATGGCATAAAAATGGCGACTTTCCCTGTATGTAATGTACGGACGATGTGGAGCGGTCTCTTTTGCTCACTATACGCCTCAGACAATGCAATTGGATGCGATACTTTTAACTACACAATTTTTGGCGTGTAGAAACCGAGCAAAACAAAAAAAAATTATAAAATTGATGAACGAAAATAATGGGTTATGGTTATGGGGTATGGCAACGATCAAGTTGGGTAAAAGAACAATGGGAAAGTTAGCGAACGCGGATTGTGCCGTCCCGTCGGTTGAATGTGAGACTTGTAGATGCCTTGAGCCCTGCTTTTGTTATTATCGGGTTGAAAATAGTGACATGAGGCTTGAAGAATTTCTAAGTTGTTCTTCGTGAATTTGTACTTTCTTGAAATTTAAAAATTTGTTTGGTACTAAAATCAAAGTTAGCGAATGTTACCGCGCATAATCGCGACTGTTGGCAATCACTTAGACGATTAAACTTGTACCAATTGAAATGTATTTTTGTTATTCAAGGGCTGACTAGAAATTTTTAAACTTTTTTTTTCTTTTTTCTGATGGATAATTCCTCTTATCTGTTTTCCTTTTCTTTTATTTTCTAGTTGATTGGAGATACAAAAATTTTGTTTTCTCCAAAAAAAACTATTAATAAAACTGAGTAGTGTGCAGAGATGATATTTCCGATTTTCTATCCAAGAAATTGATTATAAGCACAATTGTAATCATATGATGATGTATGTACATATATTTATAATATATATATTATTAATTATTTATAATTATACTACCAATATTCATAATTCGACATTAAGTTTTTTTATTTTAACTAGTCTTAATCCAATAAGAAAGTCTAATATTGCATTTCAACCCTAAATTCGCTCATTAAACCTACCATAACCTTGGCTTCTTTGATAGTGCTGCCAAGACGTCAAGAATCCTCTGATTTGAAGTAATCTTAAAGTAATTAGGTAAAGACATTTTCGTAAAATTCTATGATAAGATTAAAACTCCTATACATATTTATATATAAAGAAAGTACATCTTCAGTGATTTACTCATTGCATTTGTAAGTGATTATCTTGGCTGACGATAATCCAAAGAGAGAAATTAAATTAAAATAGTTTATAAATTAAAAGCACCATTGTGAACATAAAATATTTATAAATCTTTATACCATTCCTGTTTTATATGTCATTTATTCTCGTTTGACATAAGTTGTCAATTCCCTTTTCAATGCGTTAAACCGTGCGGGTGTACACGTTTTCCACATTCGCTGACTAATTTCGTTTTGTCAATTAACAAAGTCATATATTTAAAAAGGTAATAATTCCGGTGAAATGGTGTTAACAAGTCGTTTCTACAAAGAGAAATATCCCGAAATCGAAGATGTCGTCATGGTGAATGTACGATCCATTGCCGAGATGGGTGCTTACGTTCATTTGCTTGAATATAACAATATCGAGGGTATGATCCTTCTCTCGGAATTGTCCCGACGACGTATTCGTTCGATAAACAAACTTATTCGAGTGGGTAAAACAGAACCTGTCGTGGTGATTCGGGTGGACAAGGAAAAAGGTTACATTGACTTGTCCAAAAGACGAGTATCCGCCGAAGATGTGGAAAAATGTACCGAACGTTTCGCTAAGGCGAAAGCGGTGAACTCGATTTTACGTCATGTGGCAGATATTCTGGAGTACAATTCAAACGATAGCTTTGAAGAGTTGTACCAGAAGACAGCTTGGTATTTCGAGGAAAAATATAATAACAAGGCAGCTGCTTACGATATCTTCAAGCAGTCGGTGCAGGACCCTTCGATCCTAGATGAATGCGGCCTAGATGACAGCACGAAGGAAGTGTTATTACAAAACATTCAACGAAAACTGACCTCGCAGGCAGTGAAAATTCGGGCAGATATTGAGTGTTCATGTTATGGTTACGAAGGAATTGATGCCGTGAAAGCAGCGCTTAAGTCCGGTTTGGATGTTTCCACGGAAGACATGCCAATACGTATAAATCTAATTGCACCGCCTTTATATGTAATGACTACATCAACAACTGAGAAAACTGAAGGTCTAAAAGCCCTAGAAGTGGCAATTGAAAACATTCGGAAAAAGATTACAGAAAATGAGGGCGAACTGAAAGTAATCATGCAACCGAAAGTGGTTACTGCAATGGATGAAGCCGACCTACAGCGTCGTATGGAGCGTGCAGAGGCCGAAAATGCTGAAGTCGACGGCGATGAGGACGAAGAAGGTGACCAGGAGGGTATGCATTTCGATGATGGTGAGAACGATAAGGAAAACGGTCCAAATGAAGATGATGACGAGAACGAAAACTAAACACTTGTTTGGTTTTAACCCTTTTGTATCAAAATTTTGATCGAATTATTTTCGAAGATAGAATAAAAATAAAATTTGAACAAAAAAAATGTTTTGTTTTAATAAAACCAGTTAAAGATGAATTGCAGTGTTTTGGTTAATGTACAGAGGACTATTTCTCGTGACTATCTCTCGAGATTCTGATCGCACTACAATTATGTGGTTTTGTCATGAAGCTCGTGTCGTAGGTGCCAGATACCAGAACACATACTTAAAACTCTTGATCCCCTTTTAGTTTTCAATACAAAAAACGCAAGGATCTCTAGCAATCATCAATAATTTTACTACCTTTGCTCTGGCTTGATTTGCTCTTTTTTCTTTTTGCGGAAGGCTTGGAACTGATCATACAGGGTAAAGTTGGTAACTGCTCTTAACCTGGCAAGATGCCAGCAACGATCCTTGTCACTGCTCACGCCAAGTTGACATACAGTCTACTTGCGGTGTCCTCTGAATAACCGCCCCAAGAGTCGTTAATGTATGCAGCCACCGCCCTAGGCATGAGGGCGTAATATTAACCCTCGGACTAGCCCCGGATATATTCATATACTCCTGGTGCCGCATAGAGATTATAAAATATCCTCATTATAGTATAAGCGGACATTACTGTGATCCAGGAAATACACTGGATAAGAAACGGAATAAAGGAAAAAAACATTGCGACATCTATTACAGCTGTTACAAAAAGTTGCACGCTAAACTCGAGGTTATCCCTCGCTCGATACTTCCGCTTCGCATGTTGGCTTCAATATGGATCCCTCAATCGGTTCCCGAAAAAGACGAGTCCATATTGAAGCTAATCGACAAACAGAATAAAGAGCTTGACACTCATAGCTGGAGAATCATTTCTTCAGTCAAGAGTAAGAACGGAGTGGGAAAGAACCTCATGGTTACCATTGACCAAAAGTCATTCGACCACATCCGCAGCAGATGCCCACCCTGAAGGTAAGGCTCCTCAATGAACGCGACAAGTCAAAGGAGGCTGGTAGTGGTGTAAATTAATTTACACCACTGCAAAGCAGCCACCGACGACTTGATGATGTACATGCTGCAGGAAGATGTGGATATAACCTTAATTCACGAACCTTTTCTCCTTAGGAACAAAATTCAGGGATTAAGGTTTAAGGTATACGAGGGTGGTCCGATAAGTACTTAGCCTCTTAGTGTAGTACACTCTAGTAGACGGCTACTGTCGAAATTTCAGCCGGATCGGACTCGTAGTATTCTTTTGACAGCGTGGAAGCGGGAGTGTCCGCGAGATGAGAGTTTGGATGCTGTGTACGGTGACTCTTCTCCTTCGATGGCGACCAACAAAAATTGGTTTAACGAGTTTCAACGTGATCGCACGTCGGTTTTCGATGAGCCACGTCCAGGTGCCCCGAAAACGGCTACCGCGGAGGATAACGTGACAAAAATCCACGATCTCGTATTGGCAGACCGGCGATTGAAGGTGCGCGAGATAGCTGAGACAATTCAAAAGATCGCGTGGGTCATTACCTGCATGAAATTTTGGGCATGAGAAAGCTGTCGGCGCGATGGGTGCCGCGTTTGCTCACTTCGGACAACAAGCGCAACCGTGAGACCATTTCAGAGCAGTGTTTGACGATGTTTAAGCGCAATATGAAGGAGTTTCTGCGTCGTTTCGTGACAGTCGACGAAACATGGATCCACTGGTACACACCAGAGACTGGTACACACCACAGTCGAAACAGTGGACTTCACCCGGCGAACGTGCTCCGAAGAAGGCGAAGACTGTCCCATCGTTTTCTGAGATTCACAAGGTGTGATCCACATCGGCTACCTGGAGAAGGGCAAAACGGTTACAGGGCTGTACTATGCCCATGTACTATTATTGGGCCGATTCGACGAAAAAAGTACTCTTCCACCATGATAACGTACCGGCTCACACCTCCGCCCTCGCCACGGCCAAATTGGTCGAATTGGGCTACAAACTGCTGCCCCATCCACCGTATTCTCCAGATTTTGCCCCGTTTTGTTTCCAAACTTGAAAAAGTCACTCGCCGTGCAGAAATTTCAGTCGAATGAGGAGGTCATCGCCGCCACGCAGGCCTACTTTGCAGACCTCGAGAAAACGTATTTTTCAGACGGGTTAAAGAAGTTGGAGCATCGCTGGGTCAAGTGGATCGAGCTAAAAGGAGACTATATTAAAAAATAAATAGCCATTTCTCCAACATTTTTGTTTTTCTTTTGTAGGCTAATTACTTATCAGACCACCCTCGTATAATTTATCAATATGTCAAACAGGACAAATCAATTTTGCTCCTATCGTCCGCATTCTTGCCATACGATGAGGAGGACCCACCTCCAGACGCAGTCGAAGCACTTGTGTGACATGCCAAGTCAGGCGGATTGTGTCTATTGATAGGCTGCGACGCCTATGGACACCACACTCAATGGGGAAGCAGCGACATTAATAAAAGGGGTGAGTCCATTTTCGATTTCATAATCTCCACCAACCTCAACATATGCAACAAAGGTAACACACCAACGTTTCGTAACCGGGTTAGGCAAGAGGTAATTGACCTCACTCTACTAAGTGAGTCTGACTCTATCCGAGTAGAGAATTGGAGAGTTTCCACTAACTATTCCTTTTCGGACCACAGCCAAATACTCTTCAACGTTAACAAAGAAAAACCGAAACCTCTCAGAAGACAGAGGGGAATCTTTTCTCAAACCTAGTTCCCAACAGGTTAGTACCGCCACAAGCCATCACTAATGCTGATCCAACTTACATTGAGAATTCAGTCGAAAATCTTGTGAGAATTCTGAAAGCGCCTTTAAACAAATCCTGTCCTTTGCAACGTGCTCGCAAGAAGACCAGCGCAGTCTGGTGGACCACAGAGCTAAAGCAAATCATGACCAGGAACCGAAATCTATTCAATAGAGCAAAGATCTCTAAAAGAACTGAAGATTGGAATGCCTACAAATCCTGCTTCAACGAATACAAGAGCAGCAAAGTCTATATCCTGGCGGGAGTTCTGTGAATCAATAGAATATCTCAACGAAGCCGCAAGGCTCAGAAAGATCCTATCCAAGGACCCCTGCGTCCCGGGATTCATCCTTAAACCAGATGGTTCTTGGATAGAATCTAGTCAGGAATCCCTAGAACTGCTGACTGAAACCCACTTCCCAGGCTGTAAAACCCCTGAAACCACAGTCCCCTTCGAGACTACGGTTCCTATGGTTCACACAACCGAAGAAGTAATAAACAACGGATAAAGTATCATGGGCAATAAATTCGTTCAAACCCTTTAAATCTCCGGGGCCGGACGATATCTTGCCAGCGATGCTTCAAAAAACACAGACCCACACTGTACCCCACCTCGTAAGCATTTTTTTCCAATTGCCTGCGCGCGGGGTACATCCCAACACAGAGGATAGAAATAAAGGTAGTTTTCATACCTTAGGCAGGTCCAATCCATACTGCCGCAAAGGACTATAGGTCAATTAGTCTCTCGTCGTTTCTATTAAAAACCTTGGAATGACTGCTTGATCTATACATCAGAGGACTCATCAACTCACACAACTTATGCAACGTTCAACACGCCTACCTTAAAGGCTCTGCATAGTGTTGTCAGTGAAATTGAGAGCTCGTTGAACTTAAAAGAGTTTACAATGGCAGCCTTCCTCGATATAGAGGGGGCCTTCAACAACGTAAACCCACAGGCCATAATAACAGCTCTAGAGAACATAAAAGTAGACAAATCCATTGTAATCTGGATTGAAAATATGTTGAAGAACAGAATTATCAATGCAGACATTGGACACAGCTCTATAAGGAAAGTGACAACTAGAGGCATACCACAGGGGGGAGTTCTCTCCCTCCTACTTTGGCTTCTTACAGTTGACAAAATCCTCAAAATCTTCATGGAGAAAGGCACAAAGACAATAGGAGACGTGGATGACCTGGTTATCTTGATAAAAGGTAAATTTCTATCAACTAAATATCAGTGAACTAATGGAATCGGCGCGTTGAGGGAACTCTCCTCGCGGGCAAGTCAGAACGGTCTGGGAATAAACCTCCAGAAAACCGAGCTGGTCTTGTTCACCAGGAAAAGGAAAATCCCGATATATGCTCCCCCAAAGTTACAGGGTACTCCACTCAAACTCAAAGCGGAAGCCAAGTATCTAAGCATCATTCTTGACTCCAAACTCTCCTGGAAAAGGAACCTGGAGGAAAGGATGAAAAAAGGATTGAATGCTTTTTATGCATGCAAAAAGACCTTCGGCAAAAGATGGGGCTTGCAACAGTACATCATTCATTGGATGTACACAGCAATCATCAGACCCATTTTAACTTATGGGGCCCTAGTCTGGTGGACTGCTAGCAGCACGAAAAGCTATATGAAGCTACATGAGAAGCACGCCGCAAGCAGAGTTGGACATGATACTTCATCTCCTCCCCCTGGATCTATTCATAAAAGGCTACGCTGCAGAGCGCTCTCAGACTAAGAGAGTCCTCTCTGTGGAAGCAAGCCACCTATGGACATGCGGCCATACTCAGAATAATAGATGACCTGGGAAAGAAACATGGTTTTAGCAGCACCGCAGCTACGACCGACTATATTTCCCCACAAAATGACTTCTCTCTCAGAGTACCAATCCTTTTCCCCGACAGAGAAGGGTGACTATCAAACGCTGTGATCAACGACCACGAGAGCACTCTCTTCACCGACGGATCGAAAAGAGACACAGGCACTGGGGCCGGGTTCTACTCTGATACCCTCCACAAACCGGAATCATTCAGACTCCCTGATCTGTGCAGCGTTTTTCAAGCAGAAATCCTAGCAATAGAGAAAGCAGCCGAACACCTACAGGTAACCGAGATCCCACCATCCCACCTGTATAACGAGATCAAAGGCATGTCACTGAAGTCCATCAGAAACCACAAGGTCAAACTCTGCTGGGTACCGGGCCACAGCTTAATCGCAGGGAACGAAAGAGCGGACGAATTGGCCAGGCAAGGATCTGAACTGGACATCAGCGAAGCGGACACGTCATTGCAACCACCGATCAGCGCATTATACCGGATCATAAATGACACAATCATCAAAGAAGCCAACTCGTCTTGGCTTACAAGAAACGACAGCTACACGACAAAATCATGGTGGCCAGAGCTCAATATCGGAAAAACAAAGAAGCTCTATCTTCGCGGAGGTGGATTGCTGTGCAATCAACATTCTCTATGAACATAATTTCTCTTCCATATGAAAACTCTGCGAGCGAGCAACTTTGTGTCTCTGTGGACATCAATGGAAAAGAAGAAGAACGGAAGAACATTTTTATGCTCGTTAACTGCATTCCACCAAAAAGCCCGATAGGTGTTTACGAACAACATGTTGCCAACATTGAATTCATCGCTGATCAGCTGACGCAACAACAAGATCTCATCGTTATGGGCGATTTTAACCTTGGTGATATTAATTGGTCTTTTTCAAATGAAAACTGACTGTGAATTTACGTTTATTGACTTTGCGTTTAATGTCTCCCAAATAAATAATTGTCGTAACTCTATTAATAGAATTCTTGACTTAATATTTGTAAGTAATCAACTAAATTATTCTGTTAGAGAAGCTATATGTCCTTTAATGAAAAATTCTGTTCATCACATAGCTCTGTGTTTAAATGTAGAATATAGTAGTCCACCATTAATCCCTAATTTGATTAAATACGATTTTAGATACAATTTCGCTAAAGCCAATTACCAAAGTTTAATTAACTGCTTTGCGTCGGTGGACTGGTCGAACATTCTTTCCGGTCTAAATCTTAATGAATTATATAATACATTTTTAAATATTTTAGAATACGGATTCATTGAGTTTGTGCCACGCGTTACTAAAAAACAATACTTAAAATTGCCGTGGCATAAGAGGCTGACAAATTTAAAAAATGCAAAAAACAAAGCCTTAAAACTATTCAAAAAATCAAACTCAGAAGCCAACAGGCAGCGGTTTTGTCAATTGCGGCGGGAATATGAATTTCTAAATAAATTTCTATGTAAACAGTATGTAATGAACACTGAATCTCACATTCCTAGAGATCACAAATCTTTCTGGATATTTTTAAACAATAAAAGGAAGCAAAATGGGACTTTGCAAAATATGGAATTCGATGGTATAATATCCCATAGCACTGAGACAAGTTGTGAGCTATTTGCAAAGTTCTTCGAATCAGTCTATGTTGATCACTCGAATGTTATTCCACCTTCTTTTGATGAAGATGTTAGTAATATAAGTCTTGGATCACTATACATCTCTACTCATGATATACTGCAAGGCATTCATTCTTTGAACTCTTGTTCAAATCCTGGTCCTGACGGTGTTCCGTCTATTATCCTAAAACAGTGTGGTTCTTCTTTGTCGTTACCGTTAAAACTAATGTTTAATATGTCTTTGTCATCGGGCACATTTTTAAACGAATGGAAAGTTTCATTCATAACACCAATATACAAAGCTGGATCTCGACAAAAAGTTGAAAACTATAGAGGTATCTCCAAGCTTTCAGCTATTCCGAAACTTTTTGAACTAATTGTCATAAAGAAACTGTATTTTCTAGTCAAAGAACAAATATCATTACAACAACATGGTTTTGTTTCTGGAAGATCCACCTTAACCAATCTGGCATTATTCACCAAATACCTGTTTGATTCTGTAGATATATTCCGGATATCAAGTCGATGTAATCTTTACTGATTTTAGCAAAGCATTTGATACAGTATACCATACCATTCTTATAAACAAACTAAGATCGTTTGGTATTCACTCCATGCTTCTTAACTGGATATCGAGCTACTTATCAAACAGAATTCAAATGGTAAAAATTGGTAACTATAATTCTAGAATCATTAAAGTATTATCTGGAGTTCCCCAAGGTAGCCATATAGGTCCACTGCTCTTCAATGTATTCATCAATGAAATTCCTTCAATCCTTACTCATGTTAACTGTTTGATGTACGCAGACGACCTTAACATTTTTCTACGTGTTAAAAATATTCAAGACTGTACGAAAGTTCAAAATGACCTAAATATTTTATGCAATTGGTGCGATCTCAATAGTGCTATAATATAAGTGCTAAATATAAGCAAATGTCATTCTTTTTCTGTTTACCATGTAGTATGTAATTTTTGACTATTCTATATGTCTTTCTAGAACATCTGAAATAAAAGACCTTGGTGTGATCTTTGACACGAAACTTACATTCTCGTTTCATATTGACTACATAGTCGCAAAAGCTAATTCAATGCTTGGATTTCTTAAAAGGACATGTGCTGAAGTTTCTAATCCATATGCCCTTAAATCTATCTACATGTCAATTGTACGTCCACATCTTGAATATTGTTCTGTAATATGGTGTCCGTTATTTATGAATACTGTGGCACGTTTAGAAAAAGTCCAAAAGTGTTTTACTAGATTCCTTATAAAAAGAATGCAATGGAATCTTAGCACCATGCCCGCATATCGAACAAGATGTGCCTTAATTGGTTTGGATTCTTTAGAAAAAAGACGAAGTGTATATTGTATATTGTTTATCCATGACATTTTCTCGTACCATGTAAATTGTCCTGAGATTATTCAAAATGTTAAGTTTTATGTACCGGAAAGAACTCTTCGAACACGAAATTTCTTATTTCAACCAAGACATCTGTATAATTAATTATGGCTATAACTAAATGTATTAGTAAATTTAATTCTGTTTGTATGGAAATAGACGTACATATGTATGTGATGAAAGACGTAAATTTAAACAATCTGTTTCAAATCTCTGTTAATTCCTATTTATCTATGACAAATTCTATTTATTTCTATATTTAACTACATATATATTACCTATGACTAAATCTATTTGTTTTTATATTTATATTATTTTTATTTATATATAATATTTTGTTGATCTAGACTTATTTACTTATTGTTAGTGACGTAGCTTTTCTTTTTTTTTTCATATGTAACATATACAGTACAAGCTCTTTAATTCGGAATTCTTTAATTCGGAAAACTCGTTTATTCGGAAAAAAAAAATTTCCGAATAAAAGAAATTTTTCCGAATAAATGAGAGTCAGTTTTAAATTTTTGTATGTAAAAATTAAATTAAATTAGCAAAAATTAAATAACACAATGATTGAACACGTATAGATGGCAAACAGATCTCAAAAATGTAGAAGTCGGAACAAAATGTCTATTGGGGGAATCCCAGTAATCCGAATTTAGATATTGTTTGAGAAAACACCAATACAGTTTAAGTTGGCGAATGGGAATGGGAATGTAAATCCCTAACACCGGTGTTGTTTTTTTTCGCTTGAATTCCCTTTCTAACGGTACCGATTTGATTGCGCTGAATTCAATAGTGTGACAGATACAGGCATTTCTGTAAATTTTTCTGTGTGGATGGACGGTAAAATTAATTGTGATCTCAGTGGTTAAAGGGTTAAGCACAAAGTTGTACATTTTTCTGCATAAGTAAAAATTAATTATAATTCAGGTGAAAATGTCAGTTAAACAATCAAGAAGTAGAGGTTTATACAAATCATTAAACTTAAAACAAAAATTAGAAGTTCTTGAATGTGTTAAAAGTGGAATGAATTACAAGAACATTTTAGAAAAGTTTAACATAACTAAATCTACATTTTATGACATAAAGAAAAATAAAGACAAATTAAAAAGCTTCGTTGAATCTGAAACAAAATCGAATCAAAATATAATTAGACTGAGAGAGCCAAACTTTAAAAAAGTTGACAGTGCCGTTTACACTTGGTATTGTGCGCAGAGTCCAGTGGTGTCCCTATTCGTGGAATTGAGATTCAAACTGCTGCCATACGTTTTGCACAGACCCTTGGAGAACATGATTTCAAAGCTAGCGATGGTTGGTTATCAGGATTTAGAAAGAGACACGGTATTTTAAATAGAAAAGTGGTTGGAGAAGCCCTAAGTGCTGACACTGAAAATGCAGAATTATTTAAAAGTGATTTTAAAATATTTGTACAGGAGCAAAATCTTTCTGATTTCCAAATATATAACGCAGATGAGACAGGATTTTTTTGGAAAGCAATGCCAGATACAACACAAGCTGGTAAATCGGACAAAAACGTTTCTGGTCATAAGCAGTCAAAAGATCGTTTATCGGTTCTGTGTTGTGCAAATGCGAATGGTTCTCACAGAAACACGCTTGCAGTTGTAGGGAAATCGAAGAAACCAAGAGTACTGAAGGATATTATGGACAAGTTACTGGTACATTATTACAACTCGAAGAAAGCTTGGTTCGATCAACGGATTTTTAATGAATGGTTCTCAAAAAAATTTATCAGTGAAGTAAGGTGGTACCAGGAAAATGTCTTAAAAATACCAAAAGATGAAGTTAAGGCAATATTGCTAGTAGACAATGCTCCTGCTCATCCCACCGATCTAGAGAGCGCCGATGGACGTATAAAATGTAAATTTCTTCCACCAAATACAACCTCCATACTTCAACCAATGGACCAGGGCATAATCATGGCTTTTAAACGATTATACAGACGTCGACAGCTGGAAGATTGTTTGGTTTTTTTTTGAGAACGAGTGTGATAATGTTGGAGTGCAAACTTTAAAAAATTTAAAAAATTATAACTTGCGAAAAGCTATTTACAATTTGTATCATTCCTGGGCTGAAATAAAAACAACAACTTTAAGAAATTGTTGGAAAAAATTACTTATCCAAGACGAAATGTTGCACTATGACTGTGAAGACGACATCAATTTGGCAGATTTGGCAAACATTATTCGTCAGGCACGTCAGGCAGAAAACTTTACGGAAGAAGACCTAGAAAACTGGGCTTATATTGATCAAAGTGACCCGGGCCATTTAGTTTTGAATGAGGAGGAAATATCCGCGTCATTATTGGATCAAAATTCAATGGAAATTTCTTCTGAGTCTGATGATAACGTAGAAAGAGAAACATGCAAGATAACTCGAAGGGAAGTGCTGCAATGTTTGGACAAAACAATTAGTTGTTTAGAAACAAGATTCAGTGAACCAGAAATTCAAGGTTACTACACTTCTGTTAAAAACTTAAGAACTAGTCTTTTACGCGAACAAACAAGTAACATTAAACAAAGTCATATTAAAGCATTTTTTAATCCAACTGAAATGAATATTGATAGCAATATATAGTAAAGATTAAAAATATGTAGGTATGTTGTATGTATTAAATATGATGATTTTATATGTTTTTCATTTCTTGCATTTTTTAATACGTTTATATAATTTTTTTTGTGTTAGTTACAAAAATTAATTATAACACATTTTATGTACAGCTGTGTTCGATAAAATAGCAGTGCACCCCTAAATTGCAAAAAACGACATATTTTGAAAATGTGTTTTACTTAATTTGAGAACATATGTATTTTTTTTTTTTTTTAGACATGTGTCAATATATTAGACAAATATATTTACAAACAATTTTAATTCACTTAAGATAAAAATAACAAAAAATCAAAGAAATTCACTTTTCAGCTGTTCGATGAAATAGCAGTGCTAGTAATAAAACGAGAATTTGTTAGCTTTTTTACAATTTTTGGCTATTAAAATGACTTACTTTAATATTTGGTGGCATATCCTTTGTTTTTTATGACTGCCCTGCACCGTCGAGGCATTGAGTCGACTAAATTTTGGCATCTCTTTGCAGGAATAGCCTGCCACGCTTTTTGTACTACTTCCCATAAATCATTTAAATTTTTTGGCTGTGCTACCTTAACAGCTTTTTTAACATCTGTCCAAAGATGTTCGATAGGATTTAAATCTGGAGATTGAGATGGCCATGACATAACATCGATATTGTTGTCGCTAAACCACTCCTTCGTTGCTCGCGCCGTATGCTTTGGATCATTGTCCTGCATAAATACCCATTTTAAGGGCATTTCCTCCTCAGCATACGGCAGCATGACATTTTGGAGGATGCCAATATATATTTGGTGAGTCATTCTCTCCTTGATCCAAAATAATGGACCAACTCCATTATAGGAAAAACTTCCCCAAATCATCATTCGGCAACCTCCATGCTTAACGGTTGGTAACGTGTATCTAGGTTGGTGTTCAGAATTAGGCGGCCTTCTGACATATTTTCTAGTGCCGCTACTGCCAAAAATTTCAATTTTTGACTCATCTGTCCAAAGGATATTTCTCCATTTGGACAGCGGCCATTGGCTGTGTTCTTTGGCGTACTGATTCCTACGCACCCTATGTTTTTTTGTCAGAAGGGGGACTCTCCTCGGGCTTCTTCCGTGCAGATTGGCATCTAGAAGCCTCTTACGTACCGTTACAGCACTAATCTCCAGATTTAAATCCTCTTGAATTCTTCTAGACGTAATGAAAGGATCCCGTTTTGCCATTCTTATTATTTGGACATCTTCTCGCCTAGTTGTTTTGCGCCCTTTTCCCCTTCTTTCTGTCTTTTTATGCCAAGTGATCGCATTTCTGATCATCTTTGCTGAGCAGCCTAATTTCTTTTGAATAAATGAATAAGTCTGACCCGCTTTTCTTAGCTGTTTAATTAAGTCCCGTGTTTCTTCGGTACAATGTTTTCTTCGACCCATTTTTCCAACTAAAATCAATTTTTTTCTTAACTACTGCTCAATTTCATCATAAATGAGCTTACCTTTAATTATTTCAACTAAAAACTAGGCAAATTTGGAAATCGATCACTCAAGCATTCAAAGATCTTACTACACTGCTATTTCTTAGAACAGCTTGACTTGGACTTTCGAAAATACGATCTTCTTTTCCCATTAGAAAAGTGATGCCAAGTCACGCTTTTTTGGTTCGAATTTAATATCATGATTTGGTAAAACCTTTCGTAAACTAAAGATTTCCAATACGATCAATATTATATGTTTTATGGTACGATTTTGATATTTCGATAAGGCACTGCTATTTTATCGAACACAGCTTTTTGCAATCACAGTATTATTTGCAATCTTTTGTGTTAATAAAATAATTTTTCGTTTAAAGTTCTTGCATTTTTTTATCAATAGGAACGCGTTTTAGTGCATAAAAAAAATCTCTCATTAATTCGGAAAATTCGTTTATTCGGACTGACCTTCCCCCCAACCATTCCGAATTAACCAGCTTTTACTGTAATATAAAAATATTACAAGTATATTTCCATCATCTGTTTGAATATATTCGGTAGATGAAAATAAATAAATTAAATTAGAAACTCGATCCGTATGCTCGTCGGAGTGATCACAGGACACTGTCCCATTGGAGCAATGCTCCGGAAATGGGACTCGGGATCCAGCGATCTATGCCGGAGCTGCGGCGATGAGGAAGAAACTGAGACGATCCAACATCTGCTTTGCCACTGCCCAGCTCTCCTAGCGTCGCTGGGCCAAAGATTCTTTACAGAGATTGCGGACGTGGCAAATGCAGATATATCGGATCTTCTAAAATTCATAAAGAGGATAACGTGATAGGACAGGTTAATTATATGTGTACCCCACAAATGAAGGGAATCACAATGGGCCTGTCCGGAGTACGCCTTCAAAACTCGGACTCGGATACTTCAATGCCAAAATTGGTAAGGAAATATCTTTGGCGGTGCGATCGGAAAGCATAGCCTCCACGACACGACAACAGATAACGGCTTCCGATTAGCAGACTTTGCGACAACTAGTAATACGGTGATAAATAGCACAAGATTCCCTCACAAATTTCCACTCAGCAACCTGGCTATTTCCAGATGTACGAACCGCCAACCAAAACGACCATGTGCTGATTGATGAAAGACACGCGTCAAAAATCCTGGATGAACGAACATTAAGGGGCGCAAACGTCGACTCTGACCATCACCTGGTAGTAGCACGACTCATAACTCGACTGTCCAATGTCAGAAAGCGGCAATCACCAACAAAACAGAGGTTAGACATTTGGGCGACTGAACGCACTGGAAATAGCCAGACACTGCAGAGAGCAAAGGACGCTAATAACATGTGGTTGGTGTGCCATCCAGACACCCGTGGTATGATGGCGAATGTGCGGAAAGAAAGCGAGCAACGAATGAAGCATATTAGAAGGCACTGCTGTTGCAGTTTTCCGTTGAAAACAAGAGCAACGCGGGAAGTGAACAGAGCCAGAAGAAGGGAGAAAAAGGAAATCGAAGAGGCACCTACAAAAAAGCCAAAGCCCTTGCCTCTGGCTTTAGAACGGGCGCCCAAGCTCTTCGAAATTGAGACGGTAATCTTGTCACCAACTCGCAGCAAATAGTGAATGTGTTTAAGCAGCACTTCCAACAGCTGCTTAGCGGGCATGACAAAGAGAGAGTGAATAACTAATCTCCCCACCCAGTTGAGAGTAAGGTATACATAAGCTGGAATTCAACAAAGCTGCTGGTCCAGATGGTCTTCAAGCTGAGCTCTTTACAACTGGCGGTGATGTTCTGACGGGGATCATACACAAGATCATTTGGGAGGATAAAAGCATGCCCGACGACTGGCATATCAGCTCTATCTGCCCCATATTCAAAAAAGGCGATCCTATGTCTTGCGCACACTATCGAGGCATAACCGTGAACGTCTTAAGCTTTTTTACAACACACTAATAGAAACGTTCCACTGTGGATTCTGGCCTGGCAAATTAACTATAGACCAGATCTCCATATGGGCCAATTCCTGGGAAAAACCAATAAGTTCCAAGTCGATACTCACCATCTTTTTATCGACTTTAAATCGACAGCATTAACCATCAAGAGTTCAACAAGACGATGGCCGATTTCGGAATCCGGAAAAAATTTATTCGGATGTGTCGCGGCACATTAGAATACTCGCGATGCACTTTGCAGTTTGGATCCCACACCTCAGAATCTTTTCAAACATGCACCGGATTTTGGCAGGAAGACGGGCTGTCGTGTCATTTCTTCAATTTAGTCTTTAAAAGTTTAGTGAGGTGGGTAGGTGTCAACACAAGGTACTATCTTCTTCAAAAGCGTCCGTGGTAGAGGCATTCACGGCAATTGAAGAAAAGGCAGGCCCCGTTGGTTTAATTGTAATTGAGGATAAAACAAAATATATGCTGTCGAGTAATAACGTTGGGCAAAACGTAACTTTCGACCGATATACGAGTATGTTAACTCCTCAAATGAAACCTTAGTGGAATAGTAGAGAGAGTTTTACTCTCTACATAACACTGATCTTGCCACTTCTGCTTTACGGAGCCGAATATTGGATGATAAGCAGGAAAGCAGAGATGATTCTTGGGTCTTTCTTTTTGAAGGCGAAAGGGGAGAAGACACAACCACGAACCCTACGAGCTGTATAATGATGTGAACGTAGTCTGGAAAATCCGTCGACTACATTGGCTCGGCCACGCTCCAGCAGAGGGCCAGCCACCTGGCTCGAGAAGGCAAGGGAGACCGGGCGAACTCGACAATTGAAAGCAGCGTGCGCGAGACCGATATGAATGGAGGCAGGTACACGTACTTGAGTACCATAAAAACGAACTAAGAACAATAAATATGGAAAATAAATGAAAAACTTTCGTTTTGGATGTACCAACATCGATCTGTGCACAACAAAAGAAAAAAATCAAGAATTCGTCTGCCATCGATTTCGCTATATGAATCTGCCTTTGTATCACACGCATATGTCTTCTCTATGAACTGTCTTAACAACCAAGCTTAGTGACCTATCAAGATATTTAGGTAGGTAGGATTGGGTGGCTACCCGACTTTGTACATCAGAGTACAATCACACACAATGATGCCACAAAACATAAGGTATGTGGAGAGGGATGTTCATTTAAATCTACCCTGTAGAGTTAAGAAAGTTGGTCAAGCTGAGGTTGGCACATCCACCGGGTCAGCTTAGCTCTGAGTCCCCACATTTCACCGAGAGTTTTGCTGCAAGCTTAGAAAGCCACACTAGCTTTATTTACCCGGTTTTCTATATTGAACTTCCAGCTAAGCCTAGACTCTGGGATAACGCCTAGATATTTAGCGTTGGAGAAAAGTTTAAGTTTAAATGACGGTATTTTAGTGTTGGTGGTAAAAAGCGTCAGCTCAGTTTTCATTGGGTCTATGCTTAGGCCACAGTCTGCAACCCAAACTCTGGCCAAAGCTCGTTCTGTGATTTCACTAACCACAGAAGTGAACATCCCTGATATTAAAATTACCACTTCGTCCGCATACGCTACCACTTTTATTCCCTTGCTGTCCAGCACATCAAGGATATCGCTGATGACTAACAGCCATAAAAGAGATGGGATAACTCCATCTTGGGAAATACCTTTATTGTAGGAGACTTTTGCCTAATTGCGATTATATGAGTCTGGTTTCAAACATGGTGAATATCCACTTAAGGATGAAACCTTCTGCTCTAATGGCCATTACGGATTTTTAAATAGATTTGGTGAAAACATTATTGAAAGCGCATTCGATACCTATAAAAGTGGCCAGGGTTAAAGTTGATGGATCTCACAACGCCGTATTTGTTGATTTATCCTTGAGACAGGCATCTTGAGGGTGTGAAAGGGGGTTTGTTTTTAAAAGCTCGCGAATGTGCAGTTTGAACACACGTTCTAGCGTTTTCAGGAGAATGGATGATAGATTGATGGGGCGGAAATCCTTGGCTAATTTGTGGCCCTTTTTCTAACTTTTGGAATAAAGACTGAACGAACTTTTCTCCAAGAGACGGGATCGTAGCTCGGGAGCAAGCAGCTTCAAAAGATCGCCATGAGGGGGAAATGACATGCTTCAGATTTTTTTGTAACATGACGGGGTTGATGCCGTCAGGAACCAGCGACTTATAAGAGGAGAAATTGCTTGTAACCCAGGAGACCTTTCTGCGATGTTGATTGTATTCATTTGTTCCCGAGATTCTTCATTTATGACGCGTGTCGGCGGGCGAGGAGCCACCAGGGTCAGTGCACCCAGGGAAGTGGGTGAGTCAGGAACAAGATTGAGCTTTAGCCTTTTTATAAATTGCCTCTAAAGGCTTTTTTGTAAATCTTAAGGCAGTGCTTGTATGGCTTCCAGAATTTACACCTATAGCAGATATTGAAAATGAACCTGATCATATTCCTAATGTTTGATAAATTCTCATTCCATCAGGTTGATATTACCGTATCTAATAGGACATGCATTTTTGAAAGCTGCATCAGAGCTTTCTCAAATGTTTCTCCACAAGAATCATTTATTGTACTCGTGTTTATATGGCTAGTAACCCATCAATATCAAACCAAAAAATCCTGACTTTCGTACACTTTGTCTTTGACCGTACTTTACCTGGTCTACGAATATAGAAAGTGCCAGAAAAGTCGAATATGAAAAATCGTCAATAAACTTGAATTAAAAAACAAATTATGTACACATTTATTGCTTCTTTATATGTACACACTAAATAAAAATAATTCAGGACTGCTTTAGTCAATCCGAACTCAGTTCATTTTTATTAATCGATTAATCTGCTGTATCAATGTCCATCGCTTCATTCGATTTAAAACTAAGGCCTCCATTCAAACCCTTGGAAAGTGATTTCATCCTTTCTTCCTTCTTAAGTTTTTTACTCTTTTTTGAAGACTTCACTGCACCAGTATTTTGTGACTTCCGTTTTAGGGCATTTCGGTGTTCATCATCGCTGGATATTTCGTCATTTGCGTCTTCTGTATTATGGTTTTGACCATTTTGCTCCTGCACATCATTTTTCAATGGTTTTAATGTATAGACATTGCAAAATCTATGATATGATTGCATCGAGTCTAATTTTATTTTCGCGCGGATTTTTTGAATCAGATCGCCGCACGCGTGTAGTTTAGGATTTTCGACTGAAAATTTCGTGTGGTAACGTCGAATGACAACTAATAATTCGAGAATTGTATTGAATTCCTTTACAGAAATCGTTGGAGAGTCTGCTGCTTGTCCAATATACCGCGAGAAAATATTTTCAATGCGCTTTATATGCTTTTTGGCAATCTTTTCATCTTGCTTTATCAGTTCTTGATTTTTGTAGACCAGTGAGAGTAGTTCGAAAATTTGAATTCGCCTAAATGTGCGGGTGGTTGGAGATATTCCCCTCTCAAATAAGACATTTGCAAGATCCCAAACGCCTTGCCAGCGTAGCTTGAAAATATCACTTAACAATGTAATATTAACAGCTGGATTTCGCGATTTCAGAAAATCTTCCGAGTATTCTGTCAGAAGAGCAATTATTTGTGCGTTGGGCTCGGTTTCATTGATATGCTTAGCACTAGCTATTAAGAACATACAACATTTGTTCTTCAATCTATTTTGTACTTCAAAGGCCCCTGATCGGGGTTTGGTATCTATTATCATTCGAATGAAACTCACGATGTTGTCTTCTGTCACGTCTTCAATTGATGCAAAGTGCTTTAGGGAGGTTAACTTGTTCAAGACTTTTTCGACTTTCGTCTGTAGCTGCCTGTGTTCGTCATTTGCACAAAACTCTAGCATATTGTAGAGGGCGAATAGGATCTCGATACTTATGAGGAGGCTTGGCTTATGCTGAATATATATCTCGATGAGGTCAAGTACTCGAATTCGGAAGTGCATTGCTGTAGTTGTGTGCACACGATATGTTTTTGATTTCCTATTTTGACTATCTCCCTTGCCGCTTTTTTTCATTGCCTTAAAGGCAGCAGACAAAGCTTCGTCTAGCTTCCGACCCTCCTCTTCGGTGATGTCGTTTAGATCGATAGAAACATCATCATCATCCTTGGACCCAACTGACTGGAGGGCGGATGACACGGCATTACGAAGCTTATCCGATACAGTAGCTTCGTCGTCCTCATTATCTTCTTCGTTGTCAATGTCTTCTTCCTCTTCCTCTTCATCATCATCCTCGTCGTCTTCATCATCGTCATTCTGTGATAGGCTTTCATCTGAATCATCCTCTTCTTCATCAACTGTTGTGCCATTTTCGTTTTGTTCATCTTTCTCATCGTTTTCGAATTCATCACCGAACGGACTCTGCCCGTCTTTCATATCCAGCATGGAAAGAATTTGATGCATAGCCGTCAAGCTTATATTCTCACACAGATGAGGGAATACCATATTAACCACACTCCTTAAGATACTTACGTTTTGCGATAGCAAATGTAGAAACAGATCAACAATCACTTCAATCCACTCTGGTTCCGATTCGGTTTTGTTGCTACCCCCGCTTTTTCCTCTTGCTTTTGCCATACATTTGTCTAAATCATATATGGCAGCTTCTGCCATATCTGGTTCGCAAAATAATTGCAGTCCCATATGCAGAAGCAGCGTATGAAATACCAATTTTTGTTTTCGTTCATTTTCATTTACTTTCTTGGATTTCTTGATTTCCTGATACATTTGGTTCCAAGCTTTCGAGATCTTATTATCAATCTTTACTCGGAAATATTTACTTGCATTTTTCTTCTGCATATATTGGTTACAGGTCTCGACTAAGGAGACAAGCACAGATTTCTCTTCTTTTAGGGCCGGCACTTTGGATTGTAGACTTGTGTAGAATATGCTTTTCATATGTGTTCCAAAGTCTTTTTGCAATTGTCCAGCTTCGTTTGTTAGACAGATGTCCCCTTTATTGTTCACATTAAATAACGCGATCGACATAAAGAACTGCAACTGTTCCTGACGCCAATGAAATGAATGGTTCACTGCTTTATGACTCAGAAGATGCTGTAACATATATGCAGCTATCTGTCTTTCGAAATTCAACCAAGTATCCGATTTGTTTTCTGGGTTCTTTACCAACTTATCAAGGAATATGTCTTTATATGTCTTGAATATTTCTTGAACACCTTCTTCCTCTAGGAATCCAATTAGCTGATGAATTACCCGGTTGTTGGTGTATTTTTCTAAACTAAACGTTCCCGGGTAGAGAATTAATTTCTGAATAACCTTAACACGTTCAGCATCTGTGGTTTTTGAACATCCGGACAATAGGCTCTGGAAGAACTCGTCACAGAAGGCCTTCAGAGTTTCATCTTTCTTGGCTTTAGCTATCTTCAAGCACTCTACACAAGTTCGTACAAAATTTGGTGTCAACAATTCCGATATTTGTGTCTTATTAATATCCAAATGCGCAAGTATGTCAGTGCAAATTTTTAGTGAAACAATCTGTTGCAGTTTGGTTGGACTTTTAAGAGATGGATCAACGTGGTTTCCCCAAAAATCTTTTAATTCACTACAAGTTGCCAGATGCACGCCGAAATCTTCCAGTGCGGGATGTGTTAGTATATCCGAGTTTGTACTGGACCAAAACAGAGAATGGAGAAATTGTTTGCTCTCAGCGTTAAGTAATTCTTTGCCACCGAAATGGATTTTAAGGAACTGCTTGTTCATAATCGTTGGATACTTCTTTTGTATCGCGATAATACATTGAATTGTTTGCACTGTTTGTTTGGGCCACGGTTTTGTTAGCTCTACTTGCAATGTAGGCCACACTGATTCGGTAAATTGTTGGATTGTAAGCTGAAAATGAAGAAAGATATTTGATACTATATGTTGATGTTTGCCAAGAACCGTACCTGTTCAATCATTTCGACAAGGACTGTGAAAGCCAAGGATACGTGGTACGTTTTGCATCGAGTGGCTTGAATAAGTATTTTAACGATTTGTTCAAGATGACTATTGTCTGCTTGGGCAAGCTTTCCCGATCGCAAAAGAGACGCGCAGACTAATACTTTTCCTACAACTGCATCGGCATCCTCCTAAAATAAATAAATAAAGTAAATTAGAATAAATGCATTTCACAAGATCAAGTTGTATATCCCCTCCGAAATCATTTCATTCTGATGAGCCTCTATATGTGCTTACATGTATTAAGTATTTTTAATCAGGCTACAACTTAGACAGAACAGGAAAGTTTACGAGTTGTCAGTTTCTAGTTGTTCTCACTTGCGCAGCAAGCTTTTTTTTGTTGGAGGCTTCTGCTATCTGTCGGAGCAAATACTGGTACATTGTACTACCAGACAGACACCTTTCTTTATTGTATTTTCCCTATTGTCCGGAGAAGAGTGAGGAGGAGCTTCAGTGATATAGAGTTAAGAGACATGGCACACACCACGTCGGCCCCAAGAGAGCGCACCGGTGTGCGCGAGCGAAGGCGGGTCAGTCGCAGAGAAAGTGTTCTGCTGTGTCATCCTCCTCGCAATATGCAGCACAGGTAGGCATCTGACTGATGCCAAGCACGTAAAGATGTTTAGCAAAAGTGTAATGGGCCGTGACTGTGTAATGATGGCAGGCGACATTGCGTCGGAGGACATATCCATGAGACAGGGGCCATAGGATATTTCGTACACTGTCACTCCAGTGTGAGTTATACCAAAAACCATTACTCTTGAGGCGAGACATGGCTTTCAATGCGCACCCTCTGATAAATACATATGTCAAGGGGTGGAAGATTCATCATAGTATTTAGAGCAGGGCCCGGCATGTTGGGGAAAACGCCATACTGGGGAACGGGGGCCTGCTCTAAAGGCTATGATTTGGATTTTGGTAAATGAGGCTACGACGTTTTTGCGTGTTAGCCACACAATCGATGCATATGAGATTGTTCTTCTTATCATTGCCTTGTATATCCAAGTTGGCGATAAGCCCCATGTTTTGCCAAAAGCACCTTTGCATTGCTAAAAACCGACAGCGCTTTGGCGGTTTTTGACTTAACATGCTCTGACTAAAAAGCTTACTATCAAAGATGACACCCCGGTATTTAGCTTTCTTGAATATCGGGGTGGAAATGTCTTTTAGCACCAGTTGAGCCTGCCAGCATTTTTCTTCCTTTTCGTAAAGAGAACGACATCAGCCCATTACTCGACTATCAGTCATCGATCGCATTTAGCGCCGCCTGTGCTTTGAAACAGACAGTCGCTAAACATGAGCCGACAGAGAGAACGGCAACATCATCCACATAGGCCTGGACAAAAGCGTCGAGCGGAGAGTCGGCCACAATGCACCATAACAGTGGAGACTGGACCTACCTTACGGAACGCCCCTGTTTACGCCAGTTTTACACATTGTTCGAGGCCTGCATCAGCGATCAATGTCCTGTGCACAAGCATTTTTTTGATTCACAAAATCAGTGCTTCTTCTACACTATGCCGTCTAGCAGCTTTACACATGCTGTCGAAAGTTGCCTAATCAAAAGCTACCTCAATGTCGACGAAAATGCCCTTACTTTGTAAGTCTTACTTCGTTATAGATAGTTTATTAACCTCTCTGTAACATATCATGTAAAGCACTTTTAAATCGAAAGCACTTGCTTGGCAGTTCTTTTTCATATTGCAGGCTTTCTTCGACTTCAGCCTCAATTGGGCGATGTGCGTTGTTCTTAGGGAACGTTATGGCTCTGACTGGTAGCGTCTTAGTAGAAAGACCAAAGCATATTGTGTTTTCATGAGATACTTAAATTTTATCTGTGATCTACCACATTTTCACAAATGTGAATCCTCTCGAAAACACTTTGATCGTTTTGAGTTATGGCAAATTTTCGGGACTGATAGGTTGAGAGCTAGAAGTTCTGTAGTTCTTCTTCAACTTTTTCATTTCTCGCTGGTGAAGTTTGCCCGGTTTGCTAGATATGTTGTCGAAACATGTCTGTACGTTGCCAAGTAAACCAGAGTTTTAAAATTGCCTTTT